>OY756215.1:14827500-17227500 GCA_963576875.1 Acrobasis repandana
AGAACTAGAAGGCGACTTAGGAAACATATGCTAAACAAATCTTTATCAAATTAGAGACCTATCCAACCCAGGCCAGCGTGGAGAGTGAAGGCCAAATCCTCTGACTGCTTTGGCTAATATACTAAAAGGAGCACGACCCTCCAGAAGGAGGGTCGTGCTCCTGCAGTGCAAGCTGAAAAAGACCTTATGATGGTGATAATACATTGCGTTGGATCAAGTCTAAGGGTGGAGGAGCATAAGCTCTTTTCATCTCGATATTCAAACCCAAGCTCAACTTGATTATCATGACTGCCACTAGCTCTAATTAAGTAATGTTAGTAACTTAGGGCCTAATACTTCAATAAGTTATTTTCTAACGTACCTAATACATGTAACACTATTAAATAAATATCTAAAAACAGAAGTACAATCAAGCAAAAGGCAGTTTTAAAGTAAGGAAAAACGGACGGTGTACTCAGATAACAAAAACGGAACAGAAGGTTTAATCTCTATGCGGTACAAATAGCTCGTTATGTAAATTGAATCTCTTGCAAATTTGAATCGCTTTCATAAGCCAATTCCCTCTGAATAAAAACAATAGGATACTCTTTCAACATTTTAGGTATTTCTTGAGGGAATTTATCTCGGCTCATTAATTATTCAACTGTGTATTGAGATAAGGGCGTCATTTCCATTAATTTTATAAATGTCACTGAAGTTTGAAAGTTTTGTATCAAGAGGAACGTTTAAATAGCTAACAAAAGAACTAGTGTTCAGATTCTTGAGCGTCTGACTGTCATATCATAATAATGCATAACTTAGATATAATAGATCTGTACTTATTTTGACTACATAGTTTAAAACCATCAAGTTTTTTTAGAATACATACATACCCCTTTAAGGATTAGAAGATGTGATGGGATGGGTCGGATGTGATGGGATGGATCTAAAGGCCACTTTTAGCGTGACGTGGACGTTAATATGAAAGGGAAATGGAAATAAACCGGCCAAGTGCGAGTTAAACTCGCGTGAAGAGGGTTCCTTACAATTGATTGAATTCTTATAAGTTTTCCTGTAATCTACAAGCAATGAACTATATTTTGTATTTTTATTTTTCAAAATTTTAGGCTCAGTACTTTCGGAGATCAGGGGGGGGAGAAAGGTCAATTTTCGTCTTCTTTCTTGAATAAAATCAAAACTTTTTATTTTACAATAATAAAAAATATATATTTGAGATCCTTTAACAAACCCTTTCATTTGATGATATGTTCATGTATAACATAGTAAGTGTCGCAACTTTTTATTTTTATTTTTATTTCTTTTTAATTTGTTTGGGCCATAGGATTACACCATCCTACCAAAATTCACCTGATTCGGTCCAATAGATTCGGAGAAAATTTGCTGTGACAGACGGACGCACAGACAGACGCATGAGTGATCCTATAAGGGTTCCGTTTTTTAATTTTTTGTACGGAACCCTAAAAAAGAGAATCAAAATAGTGATGACTTGCTAGCAGTATCGCCTAGATTCCCGCCCATTCCCTCGATCGGCTTTTACGATCTGCGCTGGAAGAGAAGCAGGTGGTATTCTATATTTTATCTTTTCTCCCAGATCAGCATGGAAGATATATCTACTTAATAACAAACAAAAAATCTGATAACTATATTAATATAGCTCATTTATTACATGTCTTACTGGTTTTGGTCTGTCTAAAGAGCTTTTTTAATTCTAAGCTTCAATGATTTATTCTATAGATGCACAGTTCCTTGCAAAATCAAACAAAATATTGTCCCCATGTCAATAAGGACATAGGAAGATGGATACCATTTCAAGTATTGCGAAAACAGTTTAATCTAATTTAAACCTTAAGTAACTGAGATAAGCGTGGAAATAAATCCGTATTAAGTTCTTTACATATTACCTTCTGGTTAGATTGGTCATCTTTGACGTAACGTCACGCGCGCGACCACCGAGCGAATGACAGCGAAACAAGGCATAATACTGTTTTATGCCTTGTTATTCCGGTGCCATTTTTTAGGCGGCAACTGTGCATCTATAGACTATACGAGTATGATCGAAGATTCTAAGTAATCATTTTGATTATCTCTTTGGCCTACATGCCCAACATCACGTAGAGCGGCCATGAGCGGCCTTGGGTCTTATTGCCCCTACTCCGTAATGGTGCAACACAGCTGCTAAAAATGTTTACAAACATTAGTAAACATTTTCAAAATATTTGTTTTATACGTGATTTTTAATATCATTTTGTTATTATGCATTTTTATTTTGTTAGAAAATGTTTATAAGCACTTTTTAATAGCAGTTTTGAACACCATAAAAGATACGGACTTGATTTGTAATGTATCTATAAATCTATGCAGGCACATAACATATGTATGTCTATAACAATTTGCTTATCCAATGATTGCACTTTGCAAAACTATCCTCTAGCACATGCATTTGATCTGCCCATTCAAAGAATGAATAGTGACAATTTTCTGTGCTTGGCACACTTGCAGTGCGCAGGTTGACGAGGCAAATCAGTGAATAATAGTCGAATTTTACGAGCTTTGCTTTGCCGTATATGCCTAAATGATGTAGGTATTTTTCATCCACTCTCTTAGCCTGGTATTTACAGTATCATTCTATTGTTATCATCATCACATCTAAAACAAAAAGTAATTTACAATAATAATATAAGGGGTAAATGGAAAATACACGAATATCAAAGTTTGTACATTAATATCATGCAATTTTTTAAAGTTTTAAATACAAATTATTTGATAACATTTATTCTGTACGTTTATGCTAATTACTAATTGATATATTATTGTCATCATCATCATCCAAGTCAGCGGTTACGCTTCTGAGCCCGGTCTACCCCAGGTGATTTGATTTGACGAGGTTACTGGTTTTTACACAGAGCGACTGCCGTCTGACCTCTGCAACCCAAAGGGTAGTCCAGAACCAATCCTAGTATAGGTACAAACGCTAGATGGCATTCGGGACCAACAGCTTTACGTGCCTTCCGAAGCACCGAATCATCTTTCTTTTCGGATAATCAGGTGACTCAAGCCTGCAATATCCTAACCAGACTGGTAACAACTTTTCACAAAGTATGCTTTCCAGTGGGATTTGAAGCCACGACCTCCGGATCACAAGGTAGACACGCCTTGACCACTGGACCACGGAGGCAGTCGAATTGATACAATATTGTATCCTATGTAAAATAAAAAGTTATCTCCTTTTACTGGATTTTTAAGTTTTATTTATATAAAAGTGTCCTACGCTTGACTTGCCAAAACGTAGTTTTCTTCCAAGAACATTTTCGGCCCATCGGTCATGGTTTTGTCGCGTTTTTTATTTTATTTTATAGGCATTTAAAATGGCTTTGCACTATACACCATAAATACCTGTATTTCTCCATTTATATATCAGATAAGACCTGTACTTATGTGTTTAAGTTCACTCATTCCCTGTTGTCCTCCGAACCCTATTATATCTGCACGATCATCAAAATTTTATGTCCATTTCAGGTACTTTTGTGGGGCATAATATCTGATTCTAGTTATCCTTTGGGGCAACTGGCGTCATATATTGGAATGGTGATAACTCACGACCAAAAGGTCAAGGATAACCGTTAATTTTATAACAATACGTAGCTTTTATCTGTGTTAATCATGTTGTGAATATAATTATGTTTAAGTTTTGATTTAAGTCGGTCAGTTATTTTTTTTTTGGCACTGTTTTAAAGAGGCATTTGTAAATAGCAGTTTCGGTAAGTTAAAAATTATAAATGGCATGTTTAATAACTAGTTCAGCAGTTAAAACTAAGCAGTAAAGTAACCAAAAATTAGTAATAAAAAATAATGAACTGGATCAGTGAATATATAATTGAGCAGGAAAATAATTAAATGGGTGGTAAAAAAAATTGAACGAGCGGTTCTATAGGTTTTCCCTAACCTAGTAAAATGGATAAAACCGACCTAGCACTCGCCGGCTGCTACCGCAGGACGCTCGCTTCGCTCGCTCGGCTCGTGCGTGTTGGTCACAGTTCTAACCTAACCTAACCTATAGGTTTTCCCTAACCTAGTAAAATGAATAGAACTAGTAATATGATAAAATAACCGACTAATTAATTTTTTATTACTGTTCATGTTTACTGTCGCAATAATTAATCAACCGCCATTAAATTAAATAACTGCTCAATATGTTTTCCAACTGATTATAATAACATCTCGATTATTTAAATAACAGTTAAAAAAATTAGTTCCCTTTTTTTTTACTTCGAAGAGGAAGTTCTATTGGATCCTCCGTGTATAATATTAAAATAATTTAATAAAAAACGATTTGCATTAATAAAATTCAATAAGTCAGTTTAATTTTTAGTACCTAAAACAAGTTCTTTACCAGCATATGTTAGTTAAAATCCAAATAAAATAAGAATTTGCCCATAATCACCACGCTGGGCATTTGGTCATCGCGTCAAGATGTTTAAAATTCGTAGCAAAGGGGTCGTTGCTACTCGTAGGTGCTCTATTACATAAAATTTCCTTTGGTCGGAGAGGAAAGAGGGGGTGACCAATAATATTCTAATCTGCCGTCACCATGCTGCCACATTTCACGTGGCTTCCCAGCCACGCTAAAGTTTATAAGAAGTAAACACTAAATTTTACAGGCCAGAGATTCACAAAGGATTAAGTAAACTATTTCCTTATTTCACAAACAAGTATTCATCTTAGCCCTAAACATTTCATGATAGCGCTTCTAAGCTCATTAATCATAATCTCATTATGCTGTTTAACTTAGCTCAGTTTAATAAGACATCGCAACAAATATTTTAATTAGAGAGCTTAAGCCATGTTCAGAATGGGCGCTTAAACTTACCGACGGGAGTCAGGGCAGACCTCTGATAGGTGTTAGTAGGAGATATGTTTCAAATAAAACTAATCTATTTTTGAAGATTTTTGATTGGTCTTGTCTTCTCTTTGACTGGTCTGGAAAAAGGAAACCTAGAATGTAACAGCTGCTTTCTCCCGCGCAGATTCTGTATGTATCACATCTTTATCCCTAAAATTCTGTTTACCCCGACAGTCCTTTCCTCCCAGAGTAGCACGAAAAAAATATTCATCATCAGTCTTTTAAAGTCTCTACTACAGGAGCACGACGCAGAGATTTGGCCTACACTCTCCACGCTGGCCAGACGGGTTGGAGATGTCTCATTGATGCGTATAAGGTTGCATTTCCTAAATCGCCTTCTACGACATTCACGGGAAGACTTGAAATGAAATGACTGCGATACAATGGAAAATGGACTAACAATGGAAGAATATTAAATATGCTTAATATAAAAACTGTGAAATATATAAAACTATATTTACTTGCCACATCTTCTATTTCCAGTGAGCGAAAGACGCCAACTGAAGACGCGGCCTCATTCCGCTTAATCCCGGCAGCACCCGATGAATGGACATAATTTTCTGTACTTGACACCCGTGTCTCGCTCATTGTGGAACTCAACTACTGTTTTGTTCCTTTTTATTACTGCCACTCGTTAATGTGTCTTGTTTGGGCAAAAACAATGCAGCACTTTTGTATAAAATTGTAGATTTAATGCCGTTCGAACGCTTTGTTTGGATGGCATCCTCAAGCTGGAAAAGGATTAAAAGCTTCTTGTCTTAATAATTTGACTCTCATTATTAATTTGTTTTATTTTCTTTTAAATAGTTAGGATACCTACTTAAATATTATGAATCTGAAGTTTTTCTACGAGCATTCAAACTATTTTCGCAATATTCAATAAATATTTTTTGTACAAAAAATGGTAATGGCATAGCAGATAGTTTTGTTCACATAGTAAAAGAAAATAAAATGACTTGACTAATATTTGTATGCACTTGTACTAATATTAAAATTGCTAAATACGAATAGCTGTTCAATAGATTTATTCAATTTCTGAACGATTATGGCATATCCCCTAACAACATCACTCGTAAATAAAGTTGGCCTTAATTGATTCTCCGATCTTACTTTTTATTCATTTTATTCAAGAAAATGGTCGCACAATCTTCGCGAAAGCGTTCAAATAAGAACTAAAAACGTGCCTGGCGGCTCCAAGAAAATATTTTTTCAATCCATCGTGTATTTATGTAGACAGATTTTTATTTCCAGAAAAACACAACACATTATCTTATTTTTTTATTGGAGATAAGACCGTCTTAGCCGCGGTTGATAAAACGCTAATGTTCAGGGGACGAGTTTATCGTCTTCGGCCGCCGTCGTTAATGAGGTAACGACATTTGATGTATCATTATGTGTTAACATTGCTGTCTCCATCGACATTCCTAATGATGATTCGTGTTATAGACAGTGAAAGCATTAGGGGTTTATTGGTTTTTATTGGTGCTTACATTGGTAATTTGTTTTTATAACACTTTTGTTTGGCGTTACTTATCTTGATATTTGTCTATATTCAGTCAATAATATAGAATATAATGAACATTGAGATCTATCAAACATTGAAATTCATCTGAAACTGATTAAATATGCTTGTTGATATAATAAATACTTATACGAAATTTACAATACAGCATTAACAAATTGATGTATACTCATACCGAAGCATGTAAGCATGTATTATATATTTAGGAGTAAAATTTATCGTTTTCGTATTTTGGTAAAAATAACATAGTAGCTTAAAGCGACATGACGACCTCTTAATTATAAATCACTACTTATTACTCACTAAAGTAGATATTAAAAAGAAAACTATAATAATAGATATCTGGAAAATCCACCAGAAACAACGACGACAAAAATTATGGTGAAGATTAGTTAAAACTGAATTCGTATTTAACCTAACATCAGATATTTCCAAAAGAAAACTCCAGCAGAAGTAAGAAGAGCTCGGATAATGTCCTCTGGCACTAATTAAAACTTTCGGAACAGACAGAAAAAGGGTTGAGAAATATGGCGTTCAACGAATAGTAATGGCATCGCGGTCTTGTTTAATAACCCCAGTTTTTCTTCCAGTGGTTTTGAATTAGAATATTAAAATCGTCGACGGTTCGCAACCGCCGTGTTCAATGCTTTCGTTTTTCCTGATTGAACTTTACTTTTTAAACTGCAGGGAATCGCACGCCTTTCTTGATCCCAGGAGGTGAAATTGTGAAAAGCAGATTTTATGCGAGATAAAATGAAACTGGCCGGTTATAATGTTCTTTTTCTTCGTGATTTTAGCCAGCCAGTACCTTCTATTTTACTTAATCGACGCTTTAAATATTCCAATATATTTTTTCATAGAATGGTTATCTATAGAGTTCAGGCAGCTATTTGCAACAAAAAATCCTATTCTACGAGTATATATTTTAGCGTGCTAATTATTCCATTTTGTAAATTTTCGAGGCTTTTGGTTTGACTGACTATATAATTTGAATTTGAATCAGTAAGATAATTTGAATTTCTCTTTCAGCTCACTATAATATATTCGACAAAATTTGTAGTTATAAATAATGGCTGATGTTAGATTACTGTAATAACTATAATTTTCGAAATTTTACAGTAACAAGTATTTTTAATAAATATCCAGTATAAAATTGAACATTGATTTAAATTAATTACTTATTTGCAAATTCATATTGAATTAAGACAAGTACCGGAACTAATACGGATACCTACTTAATAATATATGTAAAGGTAAAACTTGCATACGAGTACATTATAAATGCGAAAGTTCGTATGGATGTGTGGATGTATGGATGTTTGTTCCGCTTTCACGCCAAGACAGGTGAATAGATTGAAATGAAATTTGGCATATAGATAGCTTATTACCATCTAGGTAATAGTACATGCCAAATTACAATGTTATAGATTACTTTTTATCCCGAGAAAATGTGAGGTTCCCGTGGGCTTGCCAAAAATTTACGCGCGGGCATCGTCCCGATGAATCGTTAGTAAAGTAATCACAAGCAATCTCCTTAACAATATTGTCCATGTTCTACAAATCAAAGTAATCAGCCACTTTTTCTGCTTCAAATAACTTCTAAAGAAGTTCTTTTGACAAATCAGCACAATCGTAGCATTCAATTAGTATTTATACCTTAGTTGGTTTTGTTTTTTTTTTTGTTGGGGAGGAAAGAAGTGGCGTATTAATTAATTCCCTCATCAATCATTGCCGTTTTCTCTCTGAGCCGGCCGTCATTCACAATGTAACAAGTCGACACGATCCCGCAAAAATAAAAGTAGCTTTTCTCTTATACGGTTTCTCGCAATTTTCTTTTTCCACAAACTTTTAGGGTAATTATTGAGTTATTTTAAAAGCAGTACCTTTAATAGTAGGTACTTAAATTTTTTATTTATGTCCATGAAACCTTTGGGTACCAATATTATTCCCACATGTAAATGTAAAATAAATAATTAAAATGTATACTCGGTTTTTTGATAGTTTTTTGTATATCATCTCAAATGTGTATATTTTTATGATTCCTCAAAAATATAGTAACACATTATGGCTAGATGATTATCTTTTTTTTTTTTTTTTGTGATTTCGATATGTTTTTATTAGATTTTAATAAAGTA
Source organism: Acrobasis repandana (assembly GCA_963576875.1). Taxonomy (NCBI): domain Eukaryota; kingdom Metazoa; phylum Arthropoda; class Insecta; order Lepidoptera; family Pyralidae; genus Acrobasis; species Acrobasis repandana. The sequence continues at coordinate 14,836,058 of OY756215.1, forward strand.
ATTTTTTTATACATCTCAAAAGTAGAAAATTTCTTCTGTGTACTATTTTACATAGCTTAAATGTAATTCAGAACTGGGTTAGTTTGTTATGTTTTTATTAAAATTTTAATGCGTATGATGAATATTATTAATCAGTCATAGTCAGTTCTTTGTCTCACTCATCTTTATTCAACCGTATTAGAAAGTTATATATATATATATATGTCTAAAAACATACAAAGTTTAATATCCTACTACCTACTTACCATACCAAGTGATATGACTAAATCTTGTACTTACTACGAGTAAGTATCATTTTTAATAATGCCTCTACATCACATATCTTGAAACAAATGCTGGTTATAATCAAATGCTCTCAATAAAATGCATTCTATTATTTAATAAACTGTTTTGATAAATGCAAAATGTATCGTCTCTTATCGTTTATTGGCAGTCGAAGTCTGTGTGACAAATGATTTCCTCCCGATACGAGGAACAGATAAAGTCACTGGGGGATATCTGTGATGCTGGTATGTGTCACGTAATATGTCTCAGTAGAACTGGATATCTTTACTTGGCAATATAGCCCAAGTAGCATTTTATACCATTTAAGAGTTCACATTTAGTTCACTAGTAAACCTAAAGCATTAATAAACTCTTATTGCAGTTCAACCGTGATGCTTAGCTTTATAAATGCATAAAAATACACTTAAAGCTGTTTATAACCCGTATAGGGGTGTAACAGTATCGTAATATACAATCTTTGGTGTTTCAATACGATACAAATATCCTTCTACTCAGCTTTCATTTTGTAAGCTGATTAAGAGCATTAATGGAAGGTAAATATATGACAATACCTGTTTAGTAGTCGACATGTAGAATTTTATATTGCTGACGTTTTAATAGAGCACATGTGAACTACTATGAAGCCAAAAGCTGTTATGTTTACCACTTGGAGAGCTTTATACAGCTAATTGCTGTATGTAGGTATTATTTCTTAATATTAATCAGCCTTTTTTATTATTCTGCATACAAGCACTTTTGTGGTTCACATGTATACTTAAGGCTGTTACATGCACCGAGGTTTCTTTGAGGTGTCTCTCAACCTGTGTAGTTCCGGGTAAGAATAGGACCACTCCATCTCTTCCTGTGGATGTCGTAAGAGGCAAATAAAGGACTAAGCTCAAACATCTCGTGCTACAATTGCATCCCAAAGGAAGGTTAACGTCAGGCGGCGGCCGGTTGTAAAACTTTTCGCACAAATACATTCCCAAAGAGGGTTGACGTCAGGCAGGCGGCCGGTTGTAAAACTATAGCATAGCCAAATCATTTAAACTGATTCGGCTATTTCTTTTCCATTTTGCAAGGTCTTTGGCATCCTTGGGTGATCATTGACATGCATGATATATTTGAAGAAGAAAAAGCCGGAAAGCGCACCCGGGCTCCGAAGCAGCACAGCTGTGGATGAAACCGGGAACGCGCTCAGATGAAGAAGAAGATAGAGGTTTCTTTGAGGCTGTAGATATCCTAAGTTATGAAATTTATAACTAACGAAATTTTGTCCGGAGACGCCAATTAGGTTTAGTCGATTTAGACTAGAATCATCTGGGCTCCCGGCACTTGCTATAAATAGAATTACAACGTTTTCAATTTTTCAACGATGTACGTTTAAATAAATTATTTTTTAAGTAGATAAATACGTATAAAATACCTTATAAGAAGAACTTTGTCTTGTCACTTCAGATAGAATTAAAAAGGCAAATGGTTTGACGGATACATAGCTGAAGTCATTATGGTGTAAAAAAAATTGTATCTATCGTGTATATATTCTGTGTATACAAGGTGGAAGGGACATATCCGTAATAAATCGAACCACAGGCTATAGGTACTAGATGATTTAAGTATAATGAAATTGAAGTAAAAGTCAAAAAACAAAAAAAAAAATCAACATTCCCATACAATTCGCCCGGGCCGCCACACACTTTTGTATGGAAATACCGAAATTTATTTTTGTTTTTTTGCAGTTATTTTAATTTTATTATACTATAATGGTCTAGTAAAGACCGTGGTTTGATTTATTACGGGTATGTCCCTTCCACGTTGTATACATACAACTACAACCAATGAACAATTGAATAAATTTCGTTTTTACAAAGAACTGACGTAGTTACCTCCATCTCATTTGGCATAATCTTTACTGTTATTGTGAAGGTACTGTCTCCAAGGTGTATAAAGTGCTATCAATAAACTTATATTATTCGCATTTCAAAGTATTTTTTTTTTGTTATTTACTTTGTTTTTATTTAATTTATTTTGTTGTTTCCAATATATTTATATTTTATATTATCAAAAAAATTGTATTCTTTATAAAGTTAATAGAATTAAAAGTCTCGCAACGTAACCAGACCACGCGGTTATTAACAATTTATCCACTAACTCATTTTAAAAATCCAAATTAAGTGGGAATTAATTTTCACGACAAAAAGAAAGCAGACATTTCAAACTCCATTAAAAATATTTGGCCACAACTCGATGCCGTGGAATGAACTTTTCCCATTTCTCATTTAAGTAATTACGCTTGATTAGAGAGAATTTTATAGCTACTTAGGCTCCAAGCAAAATCTTAGGAATGCCAAATTTTTGTTCGCCTAATAGTTCTCCCAACCATTTTCTGTACCTAGTGGATAACTTCTTTACAGTTAAGGGTGTAAGGGTATACTACATCCTCATATAAATCTAGTTAATACTAATTCCGAGAATATTTGAATATTGCTTAACACTTCCACTGCTGAAAACGCACCGTATGTGTTTTCCTCTTTGGAAAAACACACACGTTGCATTTTTCAGCAGTGGAAGTGGGTGTAATTATACTTGTTCTTAGATAGTGTTTAATAAATAATAGCGAAAACATACATATTAAGAATAACGATCCGCATTGACCTGATTTTCGATAAATTGCTATTTATTCATCAAAATAGAACGAGAAGAGGGAGCATTTTATTTTTCTTCATCTAGAAAAATGTATATTGCTGCACCGCTCTCTAACTCATCTAAATTATAGATGAGAAGGCTTATTATAGGACCGATGACTATCTTAAAGACAAAAAGGTCTGGCTTGAGCTTGGCGCGGGTCCCCCTTAAAGGTTTGTATACTTAGACATGTCATAATTTAGGTACATTGGTACATACTAAATTTACAAATTGACATTATTTTAAATTTCGTAATTCTTATAATTCAATTTAATTATGACATAATAAACAATGTAATCTCTGTCCATCTATATAAGTAAGTTTAAGTTTTTAGTTTGTTAGTTGACGTCTTTGGAGAAAACGTGCAGTGCAGTTTGTTGCCGCTTCTTCTGCACTTGCGCTTAGGAAGCGGCGTAAACTTAGCTTTAAGTAACGATTTGACGTCAACATTTGTGCAAAACAAAACAAAGTGACTATTATTAAGAGATATTATAAATATCCTATGATAATAAAGATATTTTGAATTGAATTGAATATATTTCGTTTAAACCGAATTCAGAAAAAAGAGGAGGTTATCAATTCATCGATTTATTTTTTTATGTATGTTCCCCGATTACTCGAAGACGCCGGGACCGATTTGGAAATTTTTTTTTGGTTGAAAGGGTATACTTTCCAGGTGAGGTGGTCCTATAGAAATTTTATTAAAATCAGTTGTTTTAAAACGAAAATAACTAGAAAATATATGTCGCCTTAGGTAACATTTATTTGAATTTTAGCTTTTCTGGCACAGAAGACGGTTTTTGTTTTTAAAAAAATTTCAACAATTATTTATATCGATGACTAGACTAGGGATCAAAATATATTTTACTTTTTTTTGTTATCAAATATTTATCAAAACATATACGAGTAGATACCTACATACAAATTAAAACATTAATTAATTCAATTCATTAGGCCAAACAACAAAATCAATGCGAATTTGTGTACTAAATGATTGAATGCAGTACATGAAACAGCGTCGAGTGTCGCGTGTCGAGTGATATACATTTTAATATTTTGGAGGATGTTGTCCAACAAAAACGCTTATAAATGGAATATATTTTATATGATTAAAAGCATATATACTTTAATTTTGTCATTGCACTCAGAGTGAACAGTGCACAAGCTTGCTGTTTGAATCGTATCCGAAACTGTCTGCAACCTATTAAAAATGTATTGGACCGATTTCACGCAGGATTTTTTATCTTACAGTTATTGTATCTAAAATCTATGGTCGTCAGACATTATAAAAGAAATAGTATCGCCATTGCCAATGTTATCACGTGGTACCTAAAAAATGTTCTTCAGACTTGATGAAAAACTAAGACCCTTAACTTTTAGTAAATATCAAGAATTTGACAAGACTTGAACAAAAGCTTCATTTGTTAATATATTTCTAACATTTTTAGGGTTCCGTACCCGAAGGGTGCAAACGGGACCCTATTACTGAGACTCCACTGTCTGTCCGTCTGTCCGTCTGTCCGTCCGTCTGTCCGTCTGTCCGTCCGTCTGTCTGTCCGTCAGTCACAGGGCTTTATCTCTTGAACCGTAATAGCTAGACACTTGAAATTTTCACCAATTATGTATTACTGTGGCCGCTATAACAACAAATACTAAAAATAAAAAATAGTTAAAAATTAAAGGGGGTCGTCATACAAGAAACGTGTTTTTTCAGCGTTTTTAACTTGATCTTCATAATGGCATTAACTAGATACTTGAAATTTTCACCAATTATGTATTACTATGACCAGAATAACAACAAATACTAAAAATAAAATAAAATTAAAAATTAAAGTGGGTTGTCATACAAGAAACGTGTTTCTTCAGCGTTTTAAAACATTGTACGGTGGTACCGGAACCCTTCATGTACGAGTCCGACTCGCACTTGCCCGTTTAATATATATATAAAAAGAAAATATCAATTCTTTATGTCACCTAATCTACAATTCCTAATTCATCCCTATATGTTTTACAGCTTTTATTTTACGTTGATTTCAAACCCCTTTTAGATTGACTTAATTGAATTCCAAGGCAGACTTTACCACAATACGAAACAGCTTCAAGGTACGCGCTGAACTTTAGGCGCGAGACGTCAAATAAAGCGCGAGTCACGTTCAAGTGAGTAATATCACGTCTACGACTCATCAGTGGCTGCACGTGACGACTTTAGCACAAACAGATTTCACAACACGACCACACAACGCTGACCTCCAAAAATGAGCAGAAAATTTCAAAAAGCAGGTCTGAATTCGGTGGTGAGGTTAATAAATACGCAAAAGAGCAGCCCGCTGCAAAGTTTTCTTTCTAACTTTATTATGCCATTAGAGTTCGCGTGACGGAGTCGCACTTTCGCCCGTAATATAATTTATTTTGACGATTGTATCTGCCGCACGGATTCTTTTTATCTCGCGGGGCGTGTGTCAGATCTCATTACGTCTTGGCTCTTGAATTTGTTTTTTGGCTAGGCTTTTAGTCATAGTGTCATAGGATTCGCAATCTCATTTTGGTGAAGGATTATGTAAGTTAGGTCTATTTTTACATAAAATAACTTTATAGAATGACTGTAATTGAATGTCGGTAATTTAAACGTGTGATACTCGTTAACAACGGTGCTTTTATTTATCGGTGGGATAACGAGTCATCCTCATCAACTAAGTGTATTCCTGGTTGCATCGTCAGCGGTAATGCTTCAGAGTCCGTGGTCCGCTACCTAATAAAATATTAGATAATATGATATTAAGATTAAAACTTAGTAATACACTTTTCTCAGTAATTAAAAAGAAGCTATAATACGGAAACGCTCTTAAATATAAAGCCTCCTCTTATAATAACCGTACCGGAGTCACATTTTTATTTCCCAAAGAACGTAATAACACTCAAAGTTTGAGAACAACGGCGGGGAATTGAAATAAAAGAAGTGTGGAGGGCTCGTCTTCAAGGGTTTATTACGGAAGTGATGCACTCGCCCGATTTCACTCGGAAGATTCTTCGTGACTTGTGTTTACGGGTTCATTTTACTCAACCTTTAAAAGAAGGTTATGTTTTGGGACGTTCTGGAGCCTAAACGGCTTGGTTTTTTCTAAACAATGGAAATGACTTCCCAAATCAATGTTTCCGGTATTTATTCTTTTTTACTATGTAAGGTTACCTAAACTTTGTGGAAGAAAAATCCGAAAAGCGTACCTCGAACTCCGAAGCAGTACAGCTCAGAATGTTACCGGAAATTCATTAAAATGAGATGTAGTCAAAGTTCCTTAGAATACGTTTTATACGGCAAGCTAGCCAAACACATATTTGTGAACTGTCACACGTTCAAAGGGTATTTATTTAACTAGGTTACTTTATTTACAAGAATAATTGACGTACGTTTTCGATGAATTTACGCACCCACGATTCTATTTTGGCAGAAATAATGGAGTTGTTTGCCACTGACATCTCCAATTAACAATGAATCGTAAACTAGTGTGCAGATTTACATTGAAAAGCAGAGCATTTTATAGCGTCTGCAACGCAATGAATAATGCGTACCCTGAGTAATTCGCATTTGTTGTCATTATCACCAAAACCTGAGACACGGCAGTCTGCCACATAGCGACAGGACATTTTAACAAGCTTTTATTTAGGTTTACCTGCCCCGTAGTCTGTATAACCGTAATCAAATCTTGCATAAATTAGACCCACTTCCCATTATTCGATCAAGTTGAAACTTCACACATTTACGTAAGTCAGGTAACAATGCAAAATTATGATACCAATGATCTGATCTCAAGATGAAGCTGGAAGGTGGCCACGGAATCTCTGATAAAAAAATATGACTCCACTGAGTTTGGACTCAATTTTTTCGTCTTGAGCACTTTAAACTTTTTAGTTAATTGTTTTAGATAATATATTTTTTAAATAATTCCGGTACGGTTTGAACCGTCCCCAACCGAAACAATTGGGTAGATGACTGGGTAAAAATAAATTATTTGGTTCTGTTACGAGTAAGAGAATGAAATGTCACAAAATAGTGTCACTTGTCATTGTTCATATCCATTTTCAACATTATTTTAGATTTATTAATGCAGAAAAACCGATATTAAAAGCGCTATTTGACTCGAAAGAATTGTGACGTCATGGTTGTGATTTTCATACAAATCCCATAGAATTTTTTTATTTTGACTTAACAATCCATTTTATTTATAACATAAGTAAAGCCCTTGGATCCCCTGAGGCATCGATTAAGCGTGCGGAAATTTCCTTGTATAACTGACAGGCTTCCACTCTCCAAGGCCCCAAGATCTCCACAGCAAAAGGCGCAAATATATACGGCTCTTATAAGCTTCAGCAGTCGCAACAACTGCGCCTGCCTTGCGAGCAGTCGCTCGTAAGTGGGATGAAACAACAGTTTCCACGCATGTGGCATCCCATACGAGCGACCGCCCGTTTTTCCAAGGTATGAGCGTGATTCCGTCTGGCCTTTTCCTATCGTCTGATACTAGCAGGTTCAAGATTCAAGAACGAATGGTACACCGGACGAGGCAAAGGTGTGACGGATGACGTCATTCAAAGCGGCAAGACGCGAAATGCGTCCTGCGCTGCAAAATTGTCTGATTTGATTTGTTGTCATCTAACGGATTATAAGGAGTATGTATAACTATATGGCCGGTGGTGTGCCGAGTGGTTTCCGGCCTAGAATAGCTAGACTAGTAGAATAAAGGACTTAGCAAATCTCGAGCTAAGTCCTTTATCAACTGCATTCCCAAGGAGGGTCAGGCAGGCGGCTGGTCGTAAAACTGTATAGCCAAATCATTTAAACTGTTTCGGCTATTTCTTCTCGACTTCGCAAGGTCTTTGGGATCCTTGGGTGACCATTGACTTGCATATTATATTTAATTTTGGAGAATAAAAAAGCGGGAAAGCGCACCCCGCTCCAAAGCAGCACCGCTGAGGATGCAACCGAGAACGCGCTATGATGAAGAAGTATAACTTTATGGCCATAAGCAGACCCTGAGCTTCGAAGCAACACAGCTCAGCTAAGGATACGGCCTTGTCTATAATTCTACTATAAGGACACTCTTCAATACATTTTCTATTTATGTAAGAAGTGACATAAAAAAGATGTCTAATCACGAAAATTTACACTGAAAACAAATTTCGTTTGGAGTTGATGAATACGAGGTTTCGAAATCGACTTCTGTTTATCCTACAGTTTCCAAACACGCTCAGTTTCAGCCGAATTTTCCCAAATGAGATTTCACACATACTGGTAGGTATAAACTCTGCCAAGTTCCCGTGTTCCCAAGCGAAAGGTTTAATTGAACTTTTCGAGTGATATACTCCTTCTTCCCCGTTTTATTTGACGGGCCTGATGCATATTTTACTTTAGTTTATTGCGCTTAGGTATTGTTAGGGAATTTCACTTGTCATAAAATAAAATAGGTACACATGATAAGCTGGTAAATATTTTCAATTATCGCAGATAAATATAAATTGTATTACTTATGGTAACGACATGTTTTAGCCAATAAATCGTTTTTTTTTTTTCAGAGTCAGGAATATACTCGTATATTCCTGAGTATAGTCGAGTCTGCAAGACTAGGGAGTCTTGCAGACAAGCAATCAGTTGCCATTAAATGGACCGTATGCCTCTTTGTATGTTTGTTTATTCTTCCTACTTATGTATAAAATAAAATATTTCAACAATGTCTTTCCGATCTTTTAGCTTTGCTATTTTTTATACTGAAATTTAACTTCATGGACTGCTTGCTCCCAAAATTTTCCGTTTCCTTTATTATTTTAAATATATGTTAAAATTGTTATACACTAATAGTACTACTGTATCAGTATTTTTTTATAGAAACAAGATATATTTTTAAACACTTAAACCCAACTATAAGAAGATGCTTGTTGATAAGAACTTAAGTTTATCCAGTTAATGCAAGCACAGCAGGAAGAATATCTAGTAATCTTTTTTAAATGTACCCTTACATTAGCCGACAGCCAACGAGACGCTTCCAACGATACCTCATTTGTCAAGGTATCATGGATATCATTGAAGGTAGGTACGAGGGACCAGATGAACACATAACGCTCCCTCGCTTCGTCGCAGTCGGATAAAAAGGGTTATTAGGGGAAAGCTTTGAACCGAATTATAAAGAAAGCCCGGCCTCCAAAGAGCATTTAGTGATCTTGACCGCCACCAGTCCGGTCTATCAAATTTCACTTACCTTCCGTAATAGAAAAAACTTCCACTGCGAAAACCGTACATTTTTAGAGGAAATAAAATTGTTTGGAGAGGTGTAGATAAACTTTAATAATGTTTTTGAAAAACTGCTAACATTTTTACAGGAAATAAAATAAGTTATCTAGATAAACGTCTAGTTACATGCTTCATCATCATCATCAGAGCCATATTAGCCAGAGCAATGAGAGGATTTATTTTTGTAAAATAAAAATCCATTTTATACTATGTTTGAGCTGTTTATCTCTAGGACTATATTTTCACAAAAAAAAACTGAAGTATATATTACATTTATGTTTAAAACACTTCTCCGGAAAACGTTGAAAACACACAATGAGATTACAAATGTTCTACGAGTAGAACAAAACGTTTGATTGATACTCGTATAAAAGTTTTTTTCGAGATAGTAGGACTCAATATGTCCACACAAACTTAGCATAATAGGAAAAATACAGAGGCTAATATAATCGAAATGAAATGAACGACAAAATGGACAATGATGATCTAAAAACTGAATTGAACACTTAAAATTGAAGTCGAAAGCGCAATCAAGGGGCAAATTACAAGGGAGCAAATCTGCCTTTTCAGCCTCTGGCTAATAACTGTCTGAAACGTTTGCTATTTGGAGGCAATCTTTTGACTTCCTGTTGGTCTCCAACGTCGCAATTAGGCTCCGGAAGTCGTCTAATGACGTATACAGACCTTTCGCTTATACATTTGGTATTATAGTTATACATAGACGTTTATACTTAGATATACGAGTAAGTCGTAGACCTAGTTGTGACACCCGTGTGGTTCCGGGTTAGAATGGGACCACTCCATCTTTTCCTGTGGATGTCATAAGAAGCGACTAAATGACTAAGCACAAACATCTCGGGCTACAATTGCATTCCCGAGGAGGTTTAACGTCGGGCGGTGGCCGGTTGTAAAACTTTTCGCACAAATACATTCCCAAAGAGGGATGACGTCAGGCAGGCGGCCGGTCGTAAAACTATAGCCAAATTATTTATACTGTTCCGGCCATTTCTTCACCATTTTGCAAGGTCTTTTGGCATCCTTGGGTGACTATTGACATGTATGTAATATTTGGAGAAGAAAAAGCGGGAAAGCGCACCCCAGGCTCCGAAGCAGCACAGCTGAGGATGCAACTGGGAGTTCGCTTGGACAAAGAAGAAAATAAGTAAATCGCTCTTCTATCGCTTATTGTAATAAAATTTATAACAATAAGCGATAGAAGAGGCTGAGAAGCGGTGATGGCTAAACAGACTAGCTATTGCGTCTAATGAGGCAAGAGTTTGATCCTAACTATGCACGACTTGTACCTCTAAATTGAATTTATTTCAGGAAGGTCATTTTCAGCTCCCACCACTTGCAAAGCATCGTGAGGAAAACTGCACCCTAATGACTTTTAAGAGCCCGCATGACCTGATAGTACTTAGAGCGTTCTTAAATATTATCAATATTAACGAAATACTTACTCACTTTGAAATAAAAACACTGCAAAGTTCAGGACTATCTCTATACACCATATGTTTCGAAAATACGATTACTTAAAATTTTCTCGATAGAAAAAAATTGCGAGGTTGCCTCTCAATCACCTCAGAATTTTACTAAAATGGAAAGTATTCAAGAAATACAATAAATTAGCCCTTGTAACTTTGGATTATAATTCTATTAAACATAAGGCAGGGATCATATGTCTTATTTTTTAAATAACACTTAAATAATTTTTTAAAACGAAAAAATCCTCAAAAACCCGAAACGCGTAAACCAGCCTCATTGACCTCCCGTAATTTTTTCACCCCGCATGGCTCGCTGTCTCGCTTCGGCTAGAGTAAAGTGTGCGTGGAAGCGGGAGAAAAATTTTGATTATCCACATCAGGCTCAGCCTTAAGTTTAATAATGTGTGAAATGGAGAAGGCACCGGCAGACCACATCATTATCTCTTTATCTTTTTTATCGATTTTTAATAACTTTTTTTTATAGAAAGTAGGTCAGTATAATGCCCTAAACTTGTTTCTAAAATTTGGCAGGTGGTTAAAAACTCAGCCTGTATACCTAGATACTCGTTTAAGCAAATTCTTTAAAATTACAAAGATTATCCGAAATCTTACATAATCGCTTCAAAATAAAAGCTAAGCTGCAATTATACGGTAAAGTTTAATTCTGTCTAGGGTAGGGATACTCTTATATGTAGAAGAAGAAGCGATAGGCCTACACTATTTTTAATGTACCTAAAAACCATACTAAGCGTTCCTTTTGTTATGTTTAGCTAATTAAAACTATACCTAATAAGGTATGAGGCGTTAACTTATTAAGGCATCTATATAACAATAGGTAAGCAAATCGATCAGTATTCCTGATTTCTCGTTTACCATATGAACTCACTATCTTGTTGAGGGTCCCCTTTGGGTCTTACCACGCTTGGCTAATTTATATCCAGCAGTTCGCCCGCAGCTGTCAACTTGCGATACCTTTTACGACTCAATATCAATGTTTTTTTCGTAAATTCATACACTTCCGATCAATTAAGATACTTGAATTTAACACAAAGTATTTTTTTTCCAGAGGACGGGATTATTGTATGAAAATCTTGATTTTGTTTCAAGATCCTTGACACTTCTCATAGTACATATTCACAACCCGTCAATAGAAACTTTCCAAAGAGTCATAAGTCTCAAGAGACGAAACATAAAAGATTCCTTTCATCCTTCAAATAAGCTGATGGCGCGTTTTTCATGGACTGAATTGGTCAAAATGTTCTTGTAAGTATTGTTCCACATTTTCACTTAAAAGTATGGATATTTAACAAATGAAACCAAAATTTCTTTAAGTTAAACAACTCTATTACATTGAGGACTTATTAAAATGAAGAAAAAATATGATAAAATATGTAAATAGGTTTCCTTTACGGTTAATTCTTTTCTAAGGAGACAAGTCATTATTCATGGATAATGTTTCCTGTTTATTTACCACATTTTTATGGCGGAAAATCTTCTGCAGGATTTTCGTACTCATATTTTATATTATGTTTTATCAAGTTAAACATCTGGGGGCTGTAATATACTTACACGTTGTAAGGGAACAGTGTCTAAATTATTTTTTCTTAAGAAATGCTGTTTTTAGGGTTCCTGTTCCCTTTTAAACCAGTCGAATGTGACTGGAAGTGTTCACAGCTAGTTTTCTACAAAGAGCGAAGAAATTTCATCTGCTCTTAAGGCCATACCTAAATTTTCCGGGGTCCAGTGCTGCCCCCATTTAAAATAAATCATTTCAAAGAAAATGGAGACATTATTTAAAATTTTGCTACTATCAAATCCTAGATAACCCTTCAAAGTATTTTATGAACTACTGTTTACAGTTTATAATGAGAACGTTAAGCTTTACTACGCACATTTGCCAAAAGTGGCCGTTTTTCGCAAATGTGCGTAGTAAAGCTTAACGTTCTCACTTTAAACGTTTAGTTAGAGAGGCAGCTAACTATACCCCGGAACATAACCCTCGTAGACTCACCGGCAGACGTCCGAGGCATGTTCTTACCGATCCCGATGACCAAATGACGGCTGACATGGTCCAATTCGATAACTCTGCGGCTCCGAGTAGCCAGAGTTCCCACGCGATCCGTCCCCCCCGCATTCGTCGGAATCGAGTGCATAGGCGTAGAAACATTAGCTCGTTTACTAGGTACTGCCCGGCGGCACCTGGACGATTTGCGTCCTGATTAGGCCCTTCTGGCAACCGTAGCTTCGGCCCTTCAGGCAAAACATGGGTGTTGCAGCACCCCAAGTTTGCCATAACCCCTAGCACGCCCAAAGCCGAGGTTTCCCCCTTGGGAGCCCTTTGCGCTGTTGCTAGTAGTATATAAATATAGGAAGCCGGGCCCTTGGCACGCTCCTCAAACCTTGTCTGGTGGAGTAGAATATGCCGTCTGAGGCAACCTATTAATGTCAATCATAAAATAAAATAAAAAGTGCACCAGGCAGTTCGATACGAGCTATCAATGCGATCACTTCGAAGCGAAGGAAGCCGCCTACTTAAGCGCGACAAGTGGAAGTACCTGCGACAACTTTGGCGAGATACTCGTACCTGGACCTCAGCTGCTACGCGACTTGGACTTTGGACATTTGGAAAACCATCTTCACGTGTCATCTTTGGGTTCCGTAGTGAATAAATCCCTCATACGAAGTTTGGCGTTTTTCTCCAAATTCAAACCCCAGTTTCGTAACAATAGCATGTTCCAACATTTACCTTGTACATACATTGTAAAGGCTTATAAATTATTTATTTAAATTACCAGTGAATGATTATCTGGTCATTTCTATGAATATTGTTACATCTACACTTCTACACTAATATTATAAAGAGGAAAGATTTGTACCTATTTTTGTATGTTTGTATGTTTGTAATGAATAGGCTCAAAAAGTACTGAGCCGATTTAAAAAATTCTTTCACCGTTGGAAAGCTACACTATTCCCGAGTGACATAGGCTATGTGTGTACCACGGGCGAAGCCGGGGTGGACTGCTAGTATAATGATAAACTTATTGAATGAATCAATTTTCATAGAAAATTGCAGTAATATTATACAGTGATAAATTTTATTTCTTTAAATATATTAATTAATATAAGTTATTCAACTTGACATAGTCGAAGACTTTGGTTGATATGCGTGCCAATGGTCTTGCAACCAAGGATGCTAAAGACCGTGCGAAGTGGAGAAGTAAAAGCCAGAAAGCGGACCCAGGGCTTCGCAGCATTATGGCTGAGGATGCAACTAGGAATACGCTGAGATGAGAGTGAGGGAGTGGTCGAAGACAAGTCAAGTACTGCTACTTTAAGCCATAAAATTAATTATAGAAACTGATAGCAGATTACAAATATAACATACTTCATTTATGTGAATCTGCCTTTGTATGAGTATTGATATTGATATGAGTATTCTGCATTTTACAAGCTTTTTAGGGTTCCGTACCCGAAGGGTGAAACGGGACCCTATTACTGAGACTCCGCTGTCTGTCTGTCCGTCTGTCCGTCTGTCACAGGGCTCTATCTCTTGAACCGTAATAGCTAGATACCTGTAATTTTCATTTATCTAGCTATTACGGTAGTAATACTACTATGGCTGCTATAACAACAAATACTAAAAATTAAAGTGGTCGTCATACAAAAAACGTTTTTTTCAGCGTTTTTAACTCGATCTGTCACAGGGCTCTATCTCTTGAACCGTAATAGCTAGACACCTGAAATTTTCACCGATTATGTATTATTATGACCACTATAACAACAAATACTAAAAATAAGATAAAGTAAAAAATTAAAGGGGGTCGTCATACAAGAAACGTGTTTTTTTTCAGCGTTTTAAAACATTTTACGGAGGTACGGAACCCTTCATATACGAGTCCGACTCGCATTTGCCCGTTTATTTATTATATCTATGGTTTTATTTTGTTTATGTATACCTATATATAAACTACTTGACCTGAATTTACAACAAGATTTTTATCTCGGAAAAAGGTGGGGTTTCAACCAACTACCCTATGAATAAAATATTAAAGAAAAACTTGCATCAACTAAGAATCACAACGTATTTACTGCTTGCGTGTCACAGCGGAAACCTCTTGCATTTGCTGAAAATTGCGTCTCTAACATGAAACACCGAAAACACAGAGAACAAGCCATTTGGGCCGTGTGGTTTAGGAATTTAATGAAAACTAACAATTTTACGTTTACGAGGTAAATAAGGAAAATCAATTCAATTAAAGCATTTGTTTGTTTGTTTTTCATGTATGTAAGTGGCCAACACTGGTGTCAGATTTTTCAAGCTGCCTAAAGGCATCTGACATAGCTTGACGACTGCCATACAATGACAGCCGGGACCAACGGTTTTTACGTGCCTTCCAAAGCACGAAGAAGCCCGAGAAATTTTTGTACCACTTGTGGTCACCCATCCAAGTACGGACCACGCCCGGGGTTGTTTAACTTGTGAAAACGCTAGCAATGCGTACTTCCACCGGACCAACGAGCTTCTTAAATATTTGATACATTATTTATTGTTAAATGTTTCCGTGTGCCATAGGACCAGTACATCTATTTAAAAATTTCACATCCAAAGATGATTAACGTGGGATGACAGCCAGTTGCAAAACTTTTAACAAATACGAGTATGTATTACCAATGAGACTTGATATCAGGCGGGCGCGCCTCTTAAATCCAAATTATACTTTAATTGTTTTGGTTTTTCTTCTCTTCAAGCGTTAATAAATGCATATTATTTACATCATTGGAGAATCATCTAGTCCATATTTTCATATGCGTTGAAAGGTACAAAAAGATCAATCAAAGTAAAAAACATTTAATTATTTTTGGATGTTTGTATTGCTTGATAATTGTCAATTATTTCTTTCGATTTTTAGTTTTTAACGTGAGATCATCTACTTACAGCTAAATTATAAGTCTAGAATTAAAACTTTTGAATTACACTCATGAGCTTTACTTCTATAGTCTCCATAATCTACCATTCGAGTCTTTGGGCGGACAGTCTCATGATAAATGGATGCCCAGTCAGACGTTTTATAAGGTGACCAGACATTTAAGCGACGAAACCATTCCAGTAGAACCTTACACCAGCAGACGTCATTATTGTTTTATTTTGTTTTTAGGGTTCCGTACCCAAAAGGTGCAAACGGGACCCTATTACTGCGACTCCGCTGTCTGGCTGTCTGTCCGTCTATCACAGGGCTCTATCTCTTGAACCGTAATAGCTAGACACTTGAAATTTTCACCGATTATGTATTACTGTGGCCGCTATAACAACAAATACTGAAAATAAAAAAGTTAAAAATTAAAGGGGGTCGCCATATTAAAAACGTGTTTTCTCAGCGTTTTTAACTAGATCTTTATATTGGCAATTAACTAGATACTTGAAATTTTCACAGATTATGTATTACTATGGCCGCTATAACAACAAATACTAAAAATAAAAAAGTTAAAAATTAAAGGGGGTCGTCATACAAAAGACGTGTATTTTTAGCGTTTTAAAACATTGTACGGAGGTACGGAACCCTTCATGTACGAGTCCGACTCGCACTTGCCCGTTTTTTTTTTTACTTTTGTGTTATAAAGAAAAGCGCAACAATTTTTGGAGATTTCTGATACCTTGCGTGATGTCTACGTCTAATAAATCATGAGTATTAGTCACAAAGATACGTAGTAGAATATGACTTGTTCTTACATGATTTAAGCCTTAAAGTATTGAGAATAAAGGACGCGTTTAGTAGATGAAGACGTACCGTGGGAACAGCATTGGTACTTATAGACATTTTCATTTCTAGGCAGCATAATCAGAGGGGTAAAAACCTACCTATTCATTAAATTTTGCCACTTTTAGTGTTAAACCACACGCGGCTCAAAATGCGCGATGCAATTTTCGTCGGTCATACAATTTCTGGCCGCGCAACTTGCGCTTGGT
This sequence comes from Acrobasis repandana, assembly GCA_963576875.1. Classification (NCBI taxonomy): domain Eukaryota; kingdom Metazoa; phylum Arthropoda; class Insecta; order Lepidoptera; family Pyralidae; genus Acrobasis; species Acrobasis repandana. Next base: position 14,852,736 of record OY756215.1, read on the forward strand.
GTGAATGGGAGGTTACCGGTAACTGGGACCGTGGGTAGAAATTTTATGGAATGCCACGTAGGCGCGTAACGTGACGCAAGTTATTATATATACCTACGTAACTTATCGGTTTTTCTGGCATTAGTAAGTGCTGTTGCATTAATTGTGGGAAACCTGTTTGCATATGCTATGAGAAATTGTATTAGTTTTTCTAGATACTGCCTTGATTGGTTAAAATCGGAAACAACGCTTACAACGTTGCTCTAAAAACAGGTCACAACACAAAACACAAGCTGCGCGCGACCACATTAATAATTTATCAGCACATGACAGCCGTTTGCTAATAAAGCGCGGATTCGCTGAAATATTAATAAAAGCAGCTTGCAGCCGGAACCGGCTAGAACCGGCGGACCGCCGCCGTGACAAACGACCAGTTGCAACTTTCATTTGGTTTGCATTTAAATTGAACAGGCAAATCGTGCTTTATTATCTGTGACGCTACATATAGAACTACCTTGTAACTAGTGCCAGATGTTTTGGTTTATCATTCTTATACCTAAGTAATTATAAAGTATCGTGTTATACTTGATAAAATAACTTAGATCAGCTTCTCTTGTTAACTTAAATGGTTCTTTGTTGAGATTGTTATAGTAGCTTATCAGCATAAGCCAAAACTCTTCTCCTGAAGTTTTTGAACCTAACCTTTGAAAGAGCGTATGCAAACGGCGTATTTCTTTTCTAGCTCGACAACGACGTGCGTACGCGCATAAAAACTCGTGCTCAAGCAAGGCGCTACTGTAGATTAATTAAAACAGATCATCGTATTTTGTTTTGGTTGAAACGCGCGTGGAATCGCGTTTAATGTACGTCTGAATTGCGTTCGTTTATGAATTGTCGGAGCAAGAGGCGTGGGAGAGGGGCGTGGTTCTCGCAGAGAATTCTGTATTACAAAGAATACTTGCGACTGCAGCGCATCTGTAATCTGTATCGCTGTATCAGCGCGTTTGTGTGTCGATACAACATTTTTGAACATGTGCAAGGTTTACGTTTTGCGTATGAATTCAATGCGCATTAACAAGCGTCAACTGCGCGTCGTCGGCGGATAAAATACACCGTATGCATACGGTCTTATGGCGTATTTCTTGCGTTTTTTCAATAGGCTATTTAGCTACAACCACTTACTTTTTCTAATTTAAACTTTCATAAAATATTTATTACTCTGATAGAGGCTAGGTGTGTTTTTCTCTCTTCCTTTATAATCCATGTCAGAAATATACTCACCTGGGATCTCATGTAAGGAAACATGGATACTGGTACTGGAATACTTTTTATAACTATTAATTATAAATATCTGGGAACTTTAACTCAAATAAGAATTTAGAATTTAGAGACACTGTTATAAATAGACAAAATTATTATGTAGTTTGAGAATTTGAAATTACCAAAAAAACTGTAAATTTCAATGTAACCTAATGAATTTAAAAAAAAACGTGACAACTTGCCCTTAAGGGATTCACATCCACACGCCGTATACCTGCCGACCGGAAAATTACTCCAGGTGCAAATATGTCATGACTTCCTTTTATCATTTCCCTCACAGTATAATAATAGCTCGAAATATTTAGATGCTGATTTATAATGTAGGTATTTGGAGTCAGACTTTGCCTCGGATGATAAGAAATAATTATTATTATCTGCATGGACTTTGGTTCTGTCTGTGCTCCAACCTCCAACTGTGAATTCGGTTTCATTCATACAAATCGGTTTTGGGATAACAAATATTAACTAAATGGAATCAATCCTCTCCGACCGTCATCGCAACCAAGTTTTAAAACTATTATATTATTATAACCAAGTTTTATAACAATTCTTCAATTTGTATTCTTCATACGCCGTTTTTACCTTTGCCCAGCAGTGGGATAAAAAAAAATACGCTACTGGTTGTGGTAAAAGTTTATTGTTTAACTGTTCGCAATTACACCATCGCATGCACGACATTTATATTCAATTCAGTAAAAAAAATTGACATTCTTAAAATCCAGAGGAATACGAATAGTGTGAGTCACACGTATTATAATTACTCCTCTACAAAAACAGTGCTGTTTTATTAGGTGTAAAATTTAAATGTCCTTAGGCAGTTAATTTTACCAAGCGAAGACATGATCAATATTATAAAATAATGCAGGCCGCTTGCTTGGTCGTTTTGGAAATCCTTGAGGAAGGCCTATGTCCAGCAGTGGACTTCCTGTGGCTGATATGATGATGATAAATGGACGTAATAAGCGAGGTTGAAAAATTAAAAATGTAAAGAAAAAATTTTTTAAGTCTTACTATTCTATTAAATACGATTAACCAAAGATTGTCTAATAACAACTTTTATAAGGGCTTTTTCTTTGTCAAATACGTACCTACCTACAGCAACTTCGTTGTAAGTTCACGTACAAATCAGTTCTGTAGTCGTAAGCAAACATAAATAGTACAAGAAGCCCGCCTCACGGACTTCAGTCACGGAAATCTAATCGCCCCTATCTCCGTCCACTGCAAACATAAGATTGGTCGAACGACTTAGGCCAATGGATTTGTACAAAATATACAATTTGGGTTACCTTTTTTTGGTAATTGAGGATGGTTTAGATATATATTTATATAGGAATTCTTCACAAACTGATGAGTTCTTTAATGACAAACGTTATTGGGGTTCACTTTTGAAATAAACGTTTTTTTGCTGATATTTTAAAGCTTGATATTTTTTTAATAAGTTGAAAAATGAAAGACGGTTTAATTGTATTCTTAGCTCATAGTTATTACTATAGTTATACTCATAGTTAGTCCTATTGGACTGCTAGTGGCAAGTGAAAAACACTTTGTTATCTTATGAGTCTTACGACACCAACTATCAGTATTTTATGTAGTTGTTTGATTCCATAAAAACTTAGACACACTAAATTTATCTGTGACGAAAGATATTGAGTCCCACAACACAGGGAATCCTAGTGTGGGACCTATAATATATTTATAATTTTACTTTGTGATCTTTAGAGCAATAAGGGATTATCATTAAATAGTTAAAATAATCAATAAAATATTGGCCAATATTGACTCAATTTAAACCAGTCGTTCCTTTCTGCAAATATGAATGAAAGGTATTACGTAAGCCGAATTCTAAATCGACCCACATGCAATGCAAACTCGTATGCTTTAAAAGTAAACGATGCCTCGGAGCAGTGGTTCATTCTGTAACGACTTCCTTAGATTTTATTCTCACCCTGATCCTTTTATGGGTCCTCTACACATTGGGCCTTCATTACGCCAATTCACTGTACATTGATGTTTAACTCACAAAAGCTTTTGAGAGTTTTCCATCCAATGCAGCAATAGACCAAAAATCAGTGCAATGATGGCCCATCATGTAGAGGAGCTAATCCACGAAAATAGCGACAATCGAATGATAAAAATACATATCATAAAAAATCTTGTAAAGGCCAAACCCATCGCATTTTTTTATTTTGTTTTTCGCATTATTACTATTGTTGGCATTAAAAACTAATTAAAAGCTACACTAGCAGCATAAACCATTCACCATTCAAATTTTAATCTTCACTTTGGTCATATTAAAATACATTTTAAAAATGAAAAGCTCTCTTTATTGGCAACACCAATCAGTCAACATTATTATGCCTGCGCGGAATACTGTATAATATTTCACTCCCAAAGGTTTTAAATATTTAAATTCAAAATTCATGAAGCTTTTGCCTTATATTGCGAGCTATACTGATTTATCATTCGTGTGATGGTGGCATTGCAAGGCGCTGTCTCCACCGGGAAATATATGGCCTCTTTGAAGCGCAGAAAGATGGGTAATTTCATTGAATTTATGAACGTATCACCGTTGAAATTGCCAAGTTGAAAATTCGGACGTAAAAGTGTGATAAACATTGTACGGTAAAGTTTAATGAATATGATTCTTGTCAGCTTCGTTCTTTGTAATAGCAAAGTTTACGTACGAGTACCTAGGTCAAATTATACGTTTATAATATACCGTTATTAATTAATGACACATGAATTTATTATGTGACGTGGAAAATAGAATTATTATGCGTCGAGGAAAATGTGTGCATATTGTATGTTAATTTTAAGTAACCTATATTTTATCTAAAGTTATATTGTTCGTCTAGTTTAATAAAAAAAATATTTTATTTATTTTTCTGTACAAATGTATAATTATAATAATAATTATAATTGGCTTTATCTACCAGTCAACCCACTGGTGCCTAGAAAAAGAAAACTTTATATAGAAGGCGGTGCAAATTATGTAGTTAATATTAATATAACATTATCTTTAAAAAGATATCAATAACAATATAAAATACAAATGTAGTACCTATATTATAAATATAATCATTTCGTATTATTGTCACATTACAACTGCCACCTTGGGAATCTTTGACAATTGCTTACCAGTTCTAGCATAAGATGCTTGTTTGGTGTTTGCTTATTGGCCAACCAATCATACAATATGCAATCAATGCATCAATCATTTTTAGGGTTCCGTAGTAAACAAGGTTATAGTTCTGGCAGTAATATATACAACGTCCAAAGGGCACACCCGTAATAAATTTAACCACGGGAACCACGGAGAAAAAAAAAATTTGGCGGCTGCACACTTTTGTATGGAAATGCCAACATATTTTTTGTTCTTTGACTGTTATTTTAATTACATTATTCTAAAATGATCTAGCATAGACCGTGGTACGATTAATTACGGGTATGTCCCTTTCACGTTGTATAACGAAGGTAAAAGGAAAACTATCATGGCCGATTTTTTAGAATAAGTAGTCGTTTTGTCACAATGCTATAAAAATCTTCTAGATAAGCAAATATAAAAATATCTAAAGTACGCTTCAAATTGCTCAAAAAACTTGAAACTGTATTTACATCAGCCCAATCCCTACATATCGCACTCGTATCCACGCTGTGAATAAAGCCATTACAACAGCTGAAAGAAAATGGCTGACTCAGTTTACGCTAAAACGGTAATACAAAAGCAATATCCAACACTTCTAGTGGCACCCACAACAAAAGCAGGATATTTTGTAAACATTTTACTGCGTCCCAGTCTGCGACGATATTGTGGACGCTGTCGCTGCAAAATGGCAGTTTTTACTGCCCCAGACCGCTCACTGACGTTACATCTCCGTAGCGACCAAGCAAGCGCTTTTGAAAAATATTTGAGTGTCCACTTTAGTGGCATAAATTACATAGTTGTCATTGATTTTGGTTTACGATAGATTTAAAGTATGCACTATATTATGTGGCTTATCATACTTTGGCTAGATTGGATGGAGCTTATACAAGCTTTATATTGAAACGTTTATTTCTTATAAATAAATCTAGGTTAACGTCTGTAGTTGCATATAAAAATGTTTTCTTGTATCCACTATAAGTATGTTTGATTGATGTCATGTGTATAATAAATGACATAGCAATAGTTAAACAAAATGTGACAAAATATAAAATAAATGACATTTAAATTAATAAAAATAACAATATAATTGACATGCTAATAAATAAAATATTGTTATAATAAATTAATTAAAAATGTACATGTCGCAATGAGAGTAGATAGATGGCCAATCATTAAAAATGGGACGGTAAGGTCAGCGCCCCTCCTCGCGCTGAACTATGAGAAGCTTCCTTGTGAAATTACATCCCAGACAGCTTAAACTAACTCTCTAACCCACACAGTTATCCTGTGCCCACAGGGCTTACCGTCCAGTTGAAGTAGACTGTCATTATAACGAATAGGTCAGATGATCCGCATTCCTTATAATAATCGTATCTGAATGAGTCATGGCTACGCCTAGTCATAGCTACATAACTACGAATATTCACGAGATGTGTACCATGCGGCCGCCCGAGCCAGACTAACGACCAATCGACTGTGCGACGCTTTTATAAGCCGAAGACAACAAGGCAATAGTGGGGATTAACGAGTTCTATTATTTAAACTACCCACGTGGCGCCTCACGCCACGTGTTAACTACTATCCCGACATACACATTTTTTGTTTTATAAGAAATCAATAAAAATACATTTTAAGTTGCAATACCCTATCAGGGTTCAGTTGTACCTACTATCATATGCAGTGACTATGTAGTGAAATGTACAATGTGGCAAGCAATATAGGTATAGAAATTGAATTAAATTAAAGTATTTACCTTTAAATGCATCTAACTTACACGTAGCTTTTACTTATGAAATGTAGTTATATTTGATTAACATAGGTACTTAGATGATTTATCAAAACAGTAATAAAACCAAGGCCCTGAAAGCTGTTTTGTATGAGACTGTATACTGCGACTTTTACCTACAGCAAAAGTGTTATTGATCAATATGAACATTATATGATAAAACTCGTTAAATATACAAGTACTTAAATAATTTTTATTTTTTACATTCTAAAAATAAACAACACAAAAATATGTTTACACAAAACCTTTTATTACTAAATCTATTTGTACTCGGAAGTAGACTACGCGACATTTGTATTGAATAGAATTTGCTATTACGTTCTATTCGCAGAAATATTTACTTGTATCTAAGCTCCGGAAAATGTAGCGAAACGGGGCCCCAGAGCAAAAGACATGACGAATGCCGTTCGCGGATCATAAAAATATTTACCTTTATTTTTTATCAATATTATATTGACTAAAGCTCAGTGTAGTGAACCACATCAGTGTTGTATTTGTATTCTTCCTCTTTTTAATCCCGTTAACACCCTGTGTGATTATGCTTGTTATGTTTCCGTGTGATCTTGAGCATTCCTCTCCATGTCTTTCCGTTAATTTGGCTAGATCGATTATCCATTTAGTTTTATTATTTATTTTATGACAAAACATTTAAGTGTTGAAATATCTACGCTTAGCCTAATACTCATTATTACATAAATACAAATTTAAATAAATCAAAGGATGTTACACTCTTAAAGGTTTCGTATTTCGATGTACATTTTTGCGAAAAGTTGTTCAAAATGATGGACTGAATCCCTTTTAATATTTTTACTTAATTAAAAATAAACTTGTAATGTAAAATATATCCCCCTACCTACCAACTTTCAATAAAAATGCTATATTGCAACATAAAAATCAGTACAAGTTTTATCACTATACTTGCACCGAAAATTTGGCTGGTGTTTAAAAAGTCACCCTGACTTTTTAAACACCAGCCAAATTTTTGGTGCAAGTTTAGTCCATGATACTGAACTACTACTACTATAAAAAAAGTTATTAAAATTCGATAAAAATTTTTCGTTCTTCCATACAAAATCCGTTTGACTAAGCGCTGATTTGTATGGGAAGGCAAATTTTTATTTTAGTTTTTCGTTAATTGTTTTTATGGAAAGTAGTTCAGTATCATGGACTGAACTTGCTCCAAAAATTTGGCTGGTGGTTAAAAAGTCAGCCTGTATTTTCCAAGTCCCCGTTTCCTCGTACATATAGGTACCGTATAAAAAAGAAAAAACACACATTTGGAGTATGCTCGAATGCACTACTATTCTGTCCCTTGCGACTCGTAAAGGTGACGTAACAAGGCTGCTAGCTCCCTCTAAAGCATAGTTCTGCAATGTTCCTACTTAGACATGGCATGGCTATGCTTTGATAGTATGAAACTTAGATACTTAGGTGTCCGACGTAGCTCAAGTTGGTTCATTAATTTGACCCTGCTAGTCATAATGTGTAACTTGATAAAATACGCGCCAAGTTTAAAGATCACGTAACAAGCGATTGATCCATTAGTAACATCTGAGACGGCCCATTCTATATAGCATACAGCAAATGATCTTTATCTTTTCATAAGCTATGGCATTTTAAATTATTATAGACTATAATTAATATGACTCAAACTCTTGTTGCTAGTTGCGTTCCCCTCGCTCTACTTGCGACCAAGTGTCAAGTAACCGCTCCGAGTTCGTATTCCAAGTTCTGAACCGAAGTGACACGAATAACTTCGGTGACGGAAACTACACCGCGACTATTATCGTGTAAAAACTTACTCAATTATTTAAGGAAAGTCTGACTATCAAGTTTAATATTACTTGTTTTCCATGTTTGATATCACCTTACAGTTTATATTTGGAGTTTTGATATCACCTTACAGTTTATATTTGGATTAATTTAGGTATTGAAAAAAAAACAAATCTACAATTTGTCTTCGCTGGAATAAGGTTCTCCGAATATATCCGGAGCATAAATACAGTTTGGACAGTTGTTGGTTTAAATTTAAGTAATGATTTTTTTTGGTCAAAACTAACATGAGACAGACATTACTTATATAAGATATACGAGTAACTCACGTTAAAACTCAGCTACTGGCCGACATGTTTCGACCTTATCCGGAGGCCTTCCTCAGGGCGATTGTGACTCGCGACGCGTACACATTTGCCCTGAATTTACGTGAGTCACCCGTTTATTGAATATTAATATTTAACAGACAACTAGAATTGTTAATCAAGTTTGGTAATTATCAAACCTGTATAAACTGTGTTACCTTTTGGGACAGTCTGACTCAGATATATTACCTAATAGATCAATTTGAACCAATTGCGTGTTACGTGATCGGGTGAACTCAGCGCGTATTTAATCAAGTTAAGCATTACGAGTCGCAGGATCAAATCAATGAACCAACTTGAGCTACGCCGGACACCTAAGTATCTAAGTTTCATACTCTCAAAGCACAGCCATGTATAAGTAGGAACATTGCAGAACTATGCTTTAGAGGCAGCTAGCAGCCTTGTTACGTCACCTTTACGAATCGCAAGGGACAGAATAGTAGTGCAGTCGAGCATACTCCAAATATGCGTTTTTTTTCTTTTACACGGTACTTACCTATATATTGAAACGGGAACTTGGAAAATATAGTGATAAAACTTGTACTGATTTTTATGTTGCATTAGAAACTTTTATTGAAAAGGAGTTACCTACATCCCACAATAATATATCTACTAGCTTATAGTAATTAATAAAGAGATGGGCGACGCCGTGACGCTATCTAGCGTTGGTTTAAACCTATCCTAGGATTGGTTCTGGTCTACCCTTTGGGTAGCGGAGGTCAGACGGCAGTCGCTCTGTCTAAAAAACCAGTAACCTCGTCAAATCATCTAGGTTAGGTAGCGGACCCCGGGCTCTGAAGCGTTACCGCTGAGGATACAACCGGGAGTACGCTCAGATAAGGGGTGAGGGAAAGAGATGGATGGCGAGAGGTGAGACGGATACTTCTATGCCGCACCAGAGAAGAATGACGCGTAAAAATAAGGGTAGAGTGGAGACCCAGCACTTGTCAAAAAAGCTTAATTAAAATTAATGAACTAACTTGAGCTGCGCTGGGCACCTAAGTATCTTAATTTCATACTCTCAAAGCATGGCCGTGTATAAGTAGGAATATTGTAGCAGAATTATGCTTTAGATGCAGCAAGCAGCCTTGCTATAAACTCATTTTTACGAGTCACAAGGGACTGAACAGTGCTTTCGAGTATATTCTAAATTATTATAACGAGCCGTTTCTGTCCCAATGCTGGGCAAAGGCCTCTTTCTCTCGCTTCCATTCCTGTCTGACATACAGGAATTTCAAATATCCTTTTGGTTTTTTTATACGGCAAATATTTAAACAAGTAGATTAATCTTTTCAGCATACTCAAAATGTCTCTTTGTTTATTTAATTTAATTATTATTGGCACTTGGTAAACATTATGATAGAAATAAATAAAAAATCCAATTTGCAAGCAGTGCATCGCGCTTGCATTTTTCAAGACACACATGCTATTATAATTTTTTTACAAGGTCTTCTGTGATTGATGGATAACACAAGTTACAGGGAGAATAGGATATAAATAAGGATTTAAAACTGTCGCTGCTTTATGTGCTGTGCAAGTAAAATTGTTTTGGAATCTTTAAAGCTGGGCTTGGCTGCAGGACTCAATTAAGATGTAAAAAGCGTGCTGATTGCCAAAAATATAGTTTCTCAATACAACCATTAAGATTATTATATACAATAATCATAGTGAATACTCCTTATACCTTTCGCTATTTCCTAAACTTACTAACTACTAAGGCAACAGCTTGGGTTAGTTATTCGTGTCACTTCGAAAACCGAACTTAAAGCGGACGAACTGCAAGCAACGACAGTATCTATCGTAACTTTATAGTTGCATTGTGATAAGGACACGTACGCGGTTGACTCAAGGCTGTTTGTAACTTAGTTTCTTATTAACTGTTACCTACTGAATTTCCCCTTTTTAAATATCTTTTATAGGTTTACTGCTGGACTAGAAGCCTGTCGTAATAAGTGAAGGATTTGCCCATAATAAACACGCTTGACTAGCGGATTGGTGATAGCGTTTTTTTTTTTTAATTTTTAGGACCAATCACACTGATTGAGCTAGCCCCAAAGTAAGTTTAAACTTGTATTATGGGATACAAGATGGTATAAATATAATAAACCAGTGCTGTGCAAGAGACATTGTTTTGGAATCTTGAAAGCTGAGCCTGGCTGCAAAACTGAGTTAGGAGAAAAGGCGTGCTCGTTTCCGTCATCCTAAACTTGCTAACTAATAAGACAACAACTTGGTTCAGTTATTCGTGGCACTTCACTTCAAAAACCGAAAGGCTGTTTGTAACTTAATTTCTTATGAAGTGTCATTGAATTTCCCCCTTTCAAATATCTTATATATATATATATATATATATATATATATATATATATATATATATGTGTCTACTGTGGTCCAGAGGACAGCCTAATAAAGAAAGGATTTGCCCATAATCACACCGCTGCTGGGCAGGCGGGTTGGTGATATCATTAGATGGTGTAAAGTCGTTGCACAGAAGACGCTGTTGACCCTTATTATTACCTTTATCTCCCTTACTCGCCTCTTACGACACCAGTGGGCGAGAAAAGGGTGGCGTCAAATTGCATTCTACTCTGTCGTCACCACACTAGTCCTCTTTCCGTGCAGATCATAAAAGCCGATTGAAGGAATAGGCGAGAATCTGAATTATATGCAGCTAGCAACCCATACTATTTTGATTACCTTTTTTCACCTTGAAAGCCCACAATCGTGCCTTTGAGTGTTACGGACTTGTACTCTGTCTCTTCTGTTAGAGACAAAAAAGTAAGACGTGTATCTGTAACTAATAAATCTGTAAAATAAACGAGTTACTTTAAATAGGTAGAGAATTTAAGTACATATAACAAGGTGCCGACAGTATCTGCAGTAACTTCGTAGTTGCATTGTGATAAGCCCACGTACGCGGTTCGAGGCCCCGTTGCTGTTTAGAACTTTGTTTCTCATCAACTGTCGCTGAATAAACAATGGCTGAAACGAATTTCCGTACAGGGATTGTAAGTTTCAAATACGCTACACTTAGTTTTACAGATAAAAAGTTGTATTTGTCTAAGCTGGTAACGTTTTTATTCCCAAAGCGCAAAAGGTTCTGCGTAAAGTTGGCGTCGTCAATTACTAGTGTGCGAAAACTAGTCAAATGTTGAGGTTCAATGGGGTGTTGGATGTTTATATATGTATATATTTGTTATAAAATAAAATATAATTGAGTTAGTATCCCATAACACAAGCCTTGAACTTTATTTGGGGCTAGCTCAATGTGTGTGATTTGACCATATATTTAAAAAAAAACAACATAAAAGATTTATTTTGCGTAAATATTTTAAATTTTCAAATCTAAAAAGTCATATTTCTAAATGGCAAACATTGTGGTAGCAAAAAAAGACAGTGAGACATAAAAATGACGAAGTTTTGAAAATTAATATCTATTCAACCGTTTAAGCTGTGTTTATGACATTTGATGTACAAGTTTGTCTTAATAAATAAACAACAAACAAAGGTGTGTTTATGTTTAAATATTAGAGTTAGGAAGGGGCCCAAAGTGGCCCCAAGTGGTTCATGTACACACATGTTACGTTCCTTCACGTTTTTCTGGCTTGAACTTGGCTTGACACGCTCCCGCGTGTCTAATTTATCTGGAATAACGTGAAAGTTTTAAAATTATCTCACCTCACGGTGAAATTTAACACCTACAACAGTAGCTAATACTCGTGGAAACTGAAATAAATTGCAGTAATGAACAATTTTATTAAAGGATAGAATAAAATAGAATAGAATATAAAATTCCGTGTTGTGCTCACACTGAGCAGGATCTTATAACTCGCAAAGTATTCGTTTTCCTTCTTCGTGTATATTTTTGTACATATTATATTGATATTGGAGTCAGGTTTTTCAAGGCTTGACATAGCTTAACGACTGCCATACAATGATGACACTCTAAATCAACGGCTAAAGATGCGTTCTAAAACACGGAGAAGCTTTAGGTGAAATGGTAGCATAAGTGGCGCCCTCATTTGAAATAAATTTTTTAAAACTAAATATGGTGATATTTAAAAATTTGATTTGTATCAATGTCTAAAAAGACCTTTAAACTATTTTATGAATAACCTTTTAAAACCGAAACCGAAAACCCGTTTTAAAACTAGATGGACTATTAGTAATAATTTCAAAAGTTATTCATAAAATAGTTTGAAGGTCTTTTTAGACATTGATACAAATCAAATTTTTAAATATCACCATCTTTAGTTTAAACCAATTTATTTCAAATGAGGGCGCCACTTATGCTACCACTTCACCTTAAGATGTTTTGTGCAAATAGTCATTAGACTGAAATAATGTTTTTGGCCCATCGTTTAGATTATTTAAAATATTGTACAGGTATTTTTATTTTTTCTGAGAAACAAAAAATTACAAAGATACAGCGCATGTGAATTTCGCATGACGTTTCCACACTCGTGAATTATAGTGACGGGTTATTTAGTCGCATCTACGATCTGCGCGAAAAGAGAGGCAGCTGGTGCAATGTACGTTCTACCTTTTTATGTTTCAGAAAAGATAAAAAGGTATAAAAAGGAAATAGTAACGCTATAGGATAGAATAAAGTATAGAATATCAACACGGCAGAGGAGAATCACATAACTCGTAAGGTATTGCAGCTCGTATACATTTAACGAGGTGTTACGTGATTGGATGGGAATTTTCTTAGAACACGAAATCCCCGGGAATCAAAGAGATTCTAATAAAGGTAGAGTAGGCACCGGGATTTATATATTAAACACAAAGAAAAAATGATACGATTCTTAAAAGTTAATATATTTTGTGACCAAGGTATAACTGATTTCTGAGTAATGTGTGAAGCTGTCAAGCTTCTAGATCCACACAGATAAAAGGGGCCGCGGCATCTCTGTGATAAAACAAATAACCCCAACGAGTTTGGGCTCAATTGTTTCGTCTTGAGGAGGACTTTTAACCTTTTAGATCTTTTCGTTCATTAGTTTTAAATAAAAGCTTGTTTTTTATAAAAAAAATTAAATATTTGTTTGTTAATACATAACATAATTCTTTGAAGGTACTTACTTTACGCCATGAATTTAATAATTCTCGGAAAGAGAAAACGTAACTTTGATTCTGACACTTTAGAGGTGATTAAGGCGAGGTGGGTTCATAGCTCGCATTACTGTGCGTGTTTTTGAAAAACACTGTCATTAAACTACTCCAGTTTTATTTCTCAAAAATTTTACATAACAATTTTAAGGCTTTTCTACAGACACTCACAATATCCAAAACACGATTAAACATTTTTGGCTCGATAGTAAATACCAAAACTAATACCAAAATACCAAAAATAAAACATTTAAAATACCTCTTACTATTTTATACAATCACCTTTTTATATGAAAATTATACCAAAAAATGTATAATCTAAATTACTAGTCGATTTTGCTACATTATATTTATAATTGTATGCTAAAATTTATCTCTTTTATTTGTGTCTCATTTGTTTAGTCATGTGCACTAAAAGAGTAAAATAAATAAATAATTTTTTTTTGTAGCAAAATCGACTAATAATTAAGATTATACATTTTTGGTATCATTTTCATATAAAAAGATACTGATACTGATACACTATCACGTCTTTATCCCTAACAGGGCAGACAGAGCCTAGGGCGGCAAGGCCCAGGCCACTTTTAGCGTGATGGTGGGCATGAAGGTGGAAAAAGGAAATCATAATAGTGATGGGTGGCTAACCGCATCGCCTGTTGATATGATTCAGATTCTCGCCCATTCCCTCGATCGGCTTTTACGATTTGCGCGGGAAGAGAAGCAGCTGGTACATCCTATGTTTTTTTCTTTTCTCCCAGACCAGCATGGAAGATATAAAAAGATGATTGTATAAAATAGTAATAAGTATTTTAAAGGTAAATTTAGGCAAATTTAGAGGTATATTTGTGATTTTTTTCTATCGAGTCAAAAATGCTCAATCGTGTTTTGGATATTACAGTGTCTGTAGAAAAGCCTTAACATTCATATGTTAAATTTTTCAGCAATAAACTGTAGTACGAGTAGTTTAATTACAGTTAAATTTCAGAAACATTCACTTTCTTGGCTCTGAACTGACGGGCCTTAAGAAAGCATCAGATCACATAATGATTTATCACCCTTTTTTGACTTGATTAAATAATTTCTAAGATTTAAGACCTATTTTATTTCAGCAACCAAAAAAATTGTATGTCATATAATTATATTTGCTAGCTACATAAGTTCCCGTGAATAAAGCATTACAAACCCGAAACCTTTCAGTCACTGCTCGTTATTAAAACTTTTTCTAAGTTGGCAAAGTTAGAATTTGTCTTCAAAGGCTACGAACGCTCAATCGGAAACTTATGAAAGCGTTTCAATTTATACTAATAAACTAAGGAAATTAAATCTTAAACTGTCATTTACCTCAGCTTTAATCAAATACAAAAAAAAATTGCTTTACAAGCGCAGCGTTTCTAGTTGCGCTTGTAAAGCAGTCCCTCCTAATACGTAGTTCGTGGAACGACCTTAGCAAGATACAGATACACTATCACGTCTTTATCCCTAACGGGGCAGACAAGGCCTAGAACGGTAAGACCCAGGCCACTTTTAGCGTAATGGTGGGCCTGAAGGTAACCACTTCGCCTATTCATTTGATTCAGATTCTCGCCCATTCCCTCGATCGGCTTTTATGGTCTGCTCGGGAAGGTAAACAGCTGGTACATTACATGTTTTTCCTTATCTCCCAGACCAGCACAGAAGATGACCTTAACAAGGTTGCAACGCTGGATGCAGGTCGCTTCCAATCGGTCGTTTCGGAAATCCATGAAGGAGGTCTATGTCCAGCAGTGGACTTTACTGTATGTGTATATATGTATTTTTTGTTGACCAGTGCATTTAAAGATACTAATTCTATTGTCCATAGGAGCAATAGAAGTTCCAGAGTTCGGGGAGCCCATAACGAACTTGACAGTGCCCATTGGACGGGACGCGACTTTCGAATGCATCGTCGTGAATCTCGGCAACTACCGGGTAAGCTATACTTTCTTCTTCATGTTTTCATTATTACCCCCGCATTAACGGTACTAGAAAGCGCACTGAGCCCAGAATGCGATTACTAGTTTTTACTTTTTTAAAGACTCATCAATCTTGGTGACTACCAAGTGTAACTGGTAAGTGCCCTTTCTCTTATGGTGGCACTTCACTTGGCTATTTGTATTTGCGTACTCAGCATGTCTGACAAATATTTACCATGTGTGGACAGTATGTTTGTACTTATTTGCCTATTTGACAAAAAAGGCCAATACCAAACACGCGCATCCAGGTGCTGGTCAGTTTTTGACACACATCAAAGAGGTCGAATAGTAAAATACGCAAATATACCGTCTACACTATGGCCATATTCCTAAGCGCGCGCACCGTCGACCTTGTTTGTGTGTTTGTTATTTGGCTGACATGTGTGGATGGTTGTATTTGCCTATATCTGACTTTGCTATTTTTTGCCAAATAAATTCAAACACCCAATAGCGAATACAAATAGCCAAGTGAAGTGCCACCATTAGAAAAAAAAATTTAAAAAAATCAGCTGGACTGGCTGAACAGTTTTAGTTTTAGTACAGGTCAGTACGAATCATCGACTATACAACCGACTAGATGCCTAATGTTTTAATTTCTACAACCAAACAATTCAGACAAAACGTTGAGGGATGAGGGTCGGGGGAATGCCAAGAAATACAGCGCAGATTGGTTAGTTTAAGGTCGGGGCGAGTAGGTACTAAATCATAACTAGTGATGGGAACTCATAGATAATAGTTTATATTATACTCATCGGATCGCATAAAACACAAAGCATTTCTATGAATCATATTTAATAGAAATAAAACAATTATGTAAAAAACATTAACGACAAAGGTTTCGCACGATTTTGGTTTCATAAAAGTTGACGCAAATTAAATAACTAATGATGATCTGAAGAGAATCTGAGAATGAATGAAATAAAGTTATTATATTATACAAGACGTTTTAAAATTAAGTACAAGTACTTTAAAGAATGATTCATTCATCATTTTGAACGACTTTCCCCAAATAAAAAAAAATGTTCTCATACAAATCGAAGTAGTCACGTGATCTAGTTACTATGGGTAGTAAAAATCCTTTTTTCGTATTTTGAATTACATTTATTGGGAAAGATGTTCAAAATGAACCAAAAAACCCATCAACAAACTTGCATATAAACTCACGGTCATTCTTGTGTTCACACTTACATATTAACTGACATACGGACATACGGACATACGGACATACGGACATACGGACATACGGAAATACGGACATACGGACATACGGACATACGGACATACGGACATACGGACATACGGACATACGGACATACGGACATACGGACATACGGACATACGGACATACGGACATACGGACATACGGACATACGGACATACGGACATACGGACATAGGACATACGGACATACGGACATACGGACATACGGACATACGGACATACGGACATACGGACATACGGACATACGGACATACGGACATACGGACATACAGACATACGGACATACGGACATACGGACATACGGACATACGGACATACAGACATACATACATACAGACAAACAGACAAACAGACATACGAGACATACAAGCATAATTCACGCGAGCGAAGCCGCGGTTTATGGCTAGTACATACAGTATAATACATGCAACACTCATTAATATGTTTAACTTTATAATATCATTGACATTCATAATTTTATAATTTATTGAGTAGTTAAGTGGTACAACACTACCTTACACGTACCAATAGTTCAAGAACGGGACAGCAATAATTATATACATTGAAAAGAAAGGGATGCATAGAAAAAAGACATCAACGCAACCTGCTTTTCTACCACTGAACATGCAAAAATAACCAGCATAGTTTGAGCTCTAAACAAATTTATCCTAAAACATAAATTATTAAAAGTGGCTTACATGTGGAATGTTATGCCATCTTTTTTGAATCTAGATTTTTGGCTACATTTTCCGCACCACTTAAGGCGAAGATATAGGCAAATGGCCTTGAAGTGTGAAATAAATTGGTAACTCGTAAATATGGTGATAATTTCCATATTGCTATACGTCATGCACTAGTTAGCCCTTTAAATTATTTTATGAACTGCCGTCAAAACTATTATTGGTGATCCGTCTAGCTTTAAAACTTGCCGTGGCCACTTTTGGCGGAGGCAAGTTTTAAAGCTAGACGGACTAATGTAAATACTTTCAACGGTGGTTTATAAAATAATTTAAAGGGCTATCTTGTGCATGACGAAGAGCAATATGGAAATTATCTCCATATTTACGAGTTAACAATTTATTTCAAATGAGGGCGCCACTTCAAGGTCATTTGCCTATATCTTCACCTTAAGTCAGACGTATTAGTCTGACGTATTGTCTGAAATCGTTCGCCCTGCATGCGGAGTCTAGGTGTATAGTCGAAGGTACGAATGCTCGCAATTTGGTACAATATGCAATTTGTCATTCTCAATTCTTTAAATTAATAAACTGTTTTTACTATGGGACGAACCCCGAAAAAAAAATGTGCGGTCATAGGATCTCCGTCAGTAACGAAGATCTACCCGCGTTTTTTTTTAAAGAAACGTAATGAGATCTTTAATGGTTCAACTCCGAACGGAACTCCGCTGGACGTTTTTTCGTTATGTTATATACATTAGCTGTTACTTACGTGATCAAAAAGTATTTGACTACCCTACGGAAACCTAATATTTTTCAGGATAAAACTATCCGGTATATTAGTCCGTGTAATAAGCTATCTACATTTAACAATGACATTTAAATTCGTTTAGCCGTTTTGGCTAGAAAGTGAACAAACATCCATACAGACTTTTTCCTTCGCAACTTTTACAAGCCGCGTTAACACATTGTAGAACGCAATACATAATAAATAATAAATACGAGTATATAGGCAGCGATTTGTAAATAATGTCGATGTAAATTATTTTAAAAGAGTCATTGGAGCCATTTTTCAATTATACTTTTGCAGTATCGTCCTATGGTGACTTCGCATACTACAGCCAATTTCAGTTTCGCAGACCGGGTGGTCGCTATAACTGGCCCAATCAGATACAGGATTTATACTTGCGGCGTCGTAAATTTGTAACATGTGCACTGAATTTTCTAGAATAAATGCCAACTCTTTCAGTTGTAGACTGTGTAATGTAAAAAAGAATTCATTCAACATTTATCATTAATTTTCTCGGTAGCTTATTTAATTTTTTGTATGGATAATCTACTAAAAAATTGTTCGACACCTAGCCAGATACAATAGAAATAACAATTGATTTACGTATATAGGCGTATAACCTGTGGTATAACGACCTCCGTGGCGTAATGGTTAACACGCTTGACCGCTAATCCGGAGGTTCTGGGTTCGATCCCCAGCCAGGGCAAGTTGGAAAATGGCCTTTTTCAAATTGTCCTGGGTCTTGGGTGTTTATCTATATATGTAGGTATTTATCATAAAATATAGTATCGTTGAGTTAGTATCCCATAACACAAGTTTAAAAACTTACTTTGGGGCTAGCTTAATCAGTGTGATCGCTGTGCTTGAGAACCCAAATAAAGAATGTAGGTGTAACATCAGCATAGGTGAAATGGGACTGGGCGTGGCACAATTGCCGCTTGAGACAGACAGTCCAAACTTGTAGGACACCTGTCCTTTGTTAGATGAGCTTAATACTTTATGTGCACAGTATGCGCAGAAAGGAAGATGTGTAGGATCAGTGCGTCAGTAGAATAAACACGAACTCCACCTAATAATTATCTGGTTTCTGGTTTAAGACGTTTATTTCTCATCAAGAATTACATTTACTTAACATGAGAAATTTTACATTAATTTTGTTAGTTAAAATAAAAGTGAGCATACAAAGTCTTATATAAAAAAGGCGGTATGTAAAGAATAAAAATATAAAGTGCACTAAGTGACTAACTACTATCGATGTCGAGCGTTGCAGATGCAAATTGTTTCGTTACTAGATGCGGCAAATTGTCAGTAGTTATCTTACGAGAGCGGGGTTTCCTTGAATGTCGATTTTAGCAATTTTTTGGAAAATGTGTTAGTTTGAACTTCTCTTATGTCCAACGGAAGCTTATTATAAATCTGTGCTCCTTCAAACAGCAATGTTTTTTTACCATAGTTTGTTCTGGGAGAAATTAGGCATAAGTTATTAGCACGGCGCGTTAGTTTCCTATGTACTTGGGAGTGTTTTTGAAAGTAATGTTACAATGGATGTCCTTTGTTAAAATTTTTCGAATCAATATACAAGTGTTTTATATGTATGTTTGTTTGACACTCATTATTTTTGTTTTAGAATATACTATAGGTATAGGAGTTAAAAAGTCGTAATGAAAGAGTACTTTAATAAGTTTGTTTTGAGCTACTTGAATTTTGTTGTTGTTGTTGTTGTAAATGTGACTTCGCAGTAGTTCCCCATATTTCTACTAGGTAATCTAGGTGAGGTTTAATAAAAGAATTATAAATAGTATACTTAATATTCCGGGGAAGACACCGTGCAATTCCCCTTGTCAGTCCCATAAGAGAGTTAATTTTCTTACGACGTGTTTCAATGTGTGGTTTCCATGAAAGATAGTTATCTAAGGTCAGACCGAGGTATTATTATATTTTAATTTACTTTTTACATCACTAAATATAAATATTATAGTTAGACTTTGCCTACTTATAGTAGGTACTTCTGAATGTATGTTAAATGAGAAGTGGAGGTGGATTGAGTCAGAAGATGAAAGGATGTGCGAAGAATTTGAAAATGGAATTAGGAGATGAAATTTCAAATGTAGTTTCTAAACACGGGAGGCTTTAGAACATCGTTTGACAGCGACGTGGATCATTCGGAACAGGCCCGGGTAGAGCCCGTACAACGCCACTCGCTCAATCTTACTGAACACTCGTTACAGAGCACCACGGACGCTTCCCGTACGGGTCGCCTGTATCACTTTCAAACCGTACTGCAGTGAAACCAGGCTTAGGTTAAGCTAATCACCATGTATAACTCAATTCAATTCAAAATATCTTTATGACCATAGGATATTTATACCTAACTAGTTTTTGCCCGCGGCTTCGCTCGCGTAGATTTATACAAATTTTCATCACCTATTTTATCCCCTTAGGGGTGGAATTTATCAAAATCCTTTCTTAGGGGATGCCTACGTCATAGTAGCTTTACGCATGCAAAGTCTCAGCCCGATCGGTTTAAAATTAACAAAGTTTTATACAAACTTCCATCCCCTATTTTATCCCTTTGGGGGTAGAATTGATCAAAATCCTTTCTTAGCGGATGCCTACGTCATAACATCTACCTGCATGCGAAATTTCAGCCCGATCCGTCCAGTGGTTTGGGCTGTGCGTTGATAGATCACTATGCCAGTCAGTCAGTCAGTCACCTTTGAGTTATATATATATATTTAGATTTAGATTTAGATAAGATAAAGTTAACTCTTAATAATAGACACTTTCTTTTGTTTTGCACAAATTTTTAACGTTTAATCGTTACTTGCTGCTAAGTTTTGTGCTTGCATCAGCTCCACAAAATCTCTGAAAATATCCGAACACAGATCAGATAACGTAGCAGTGCTCTATTGTCATGAAATAGAAAAAGTCTTTATAAACTCTGCCTTAATATTGTGCCCGAATAAAAATGTATCTATATTTGGAACCATTGCAGATCAACGAAAATTACTAAAAATATTTCCCATTCAAGGTGGGCTGGGTGAAGGCGGACACAAAGGCGATCCAGGCGATCCACGACCATGTGATCACGCACAACGCTCGTGTGTCCGTGTCCCACAGCGACCACTCCACATGGTACCTTCATATCAAGAGCGTCCAAGAAGAAGACAGGGGACAGTACATGTGTCAAATCAACACGGACCCTATGAAAAGTCAGGTAAGTTATCAATATTCTTTTAGGGTTGCTACACACTTATTCGGACCGGCATTAATCGGTATAGTCGGTCGGTAAAATCGGATATATGAAGATGAATGTTCGAGGAAAAAAGCGATATAATTGATTTGGGTCGGCTTTGTTGTTGGACAAATACTGCTGAACCGACAATGCTGCTCGAATAAGTGTTTGCTACACACTTATTGGCACCCTTAGCATTAATTAGAAGTTAAGCCGTGTGGTTCCCGGAAGAGTAGAATAGGACCACTCCAAGTCTTCCTCTGGATGTCGTAGAAGGCGACTTAGGAAACACAAACTATACAAAGCTTATAAAAATTAATGAAATCTCGCCAACCCGTGGCCAGCGTGGAGTGTGTAGGCCAAATCCTCTGACTGCTCTGGCTAATATATGGCTCTGACAGTACAGAGAGGGTCGTGCTCCTGCAGTGGAGACTAAAAAAGACCTGATCATGAACCTTTGCAGCGATCCCTGAAAAGAAGCAAACCTAACCCTGGTGTTTCTGTCTCACAGAGATCTTTCTGATTACCTTACGTACCTTTTCACCTATACATGAATTTTCCGGGCTTGGGACTGCCTCCGTGGTCCAGTGGTCAAGGCGACTGCCTTGTGATCCGGAGGTCATGGGTTCAAATCCCACTGGGAAGCATACTTTGTCAAAAGTTGTTTCCAGTCTAGTTAGGATATTGCAGGCTTGAATCACCTGATTATCCGAAAATAAAGATGATTCCGAGCTTCGGAAGGCACGTAAAACAGTTAGTCCCGAACGCCATCTAGCGTTTGTACCTATCCTAGGATTGGTTCTGGTCTACCCTTTGGGTTGCGGAGGTCCGACGGCAGTCGCTCTGTGTAAAAACCAGTAACCTCGTCAAATCACGTAGGTAAGGTCGCCCGGGGTCCGCTGACCCCGGGCTCTGAAGCGTATCCGCTGACGATGCAACCGGGAATACGCTCGGATGATGATGATGAATTTTCCGGGGTCCAGTCCAATTTACGAAAAACGGCCACTTTTGGCAAAAATGCTAAGAAAAACTTAACGTTCTCACTTTGAACTGTAAACAGTAGCTCATAAAATAGTTTGAAGGGTTATCTAGGGCTTCGCTGCAAAGACAAAATTTTAAATGATATCTCCGTTTCCTTTCAAATAATATTTCGAATGGGGGCAGCACTGGACTCCGGAAAATAAGGTAAGTCTACATTTACCCAAAGGTTGGTTGGACGAAATCGCATTAGTGATAAGTCCGTCTTTGTACCTTCTCCCTTTCTGATTTACTTTTAATTATTGTTTTACTCAGTTGGTGCCATTATGAAGTTTTATCTTTACCTTTTAATCTTAGCGTGCGAAGAAGACGGAAGAGGGGCGACAGTACCATGAATTTGTACATGTGTCATATCACCACGGGCTCCACGTACTCATTAAAAAAGCTTCTAAAAATTGGTAGTAATTGGAAAAAATACTTTTGTGCAATGAAAAGTAAATAATGTAAGTTTTTACTCTCTTTATTAATTTGTCTCGCAAGCGGACTTTCAACTTCATGAATAAAGGTATACCTTTTAATATAAAAATATAGAATATAGTTTTATGAAGTAAATCGAACACAGTTTTTATTTTTTTAATAATATTCATGAGTTTAAAAATGAACTGCTGCGCTTGTCTGTGGTCACATTTGGTGTCCATATTCACAAGAAATTCTTAAAATGTTGTGTTAAACCAGTGAGAGAGCTGGCAGACAAATAGCAGCTTCTTTGTGGTTAGTGCAGCCACTGTTGTTTAATGTTAGTGCATTTTTCTTTTTAGTCGTGTAGACTCGTAATTTTATAGGAGAATTTAAATATGAGAATTACATTTTTGTATTTGATAGTGATAGTATTAGATGCCTGTTGGACATCTAATACGCTACTTATAAGGCACTCAAAATCTATTAAATAAGATAGTTATGTACATAAGTTAATGACTGTATGTTGCCAGAATAAAATAAATAAAAAATAAGTGTCATGACATGTTCATGTAACTGAAGAAACGGTATGGTAACTGCATTACTCTACGATGAGTGAAGACCTGGTGGAGTACATACGAGTCAAGACCAAGCTCATCTTGAGATTCGTAAAGTTAGAATCGCGTCACAACGTGAATTTTAATTCATACGTGGTGCGTGTTCCAACCACACCTGAGACCTGGAGACCTGAAGGTCTCCAGGTCTCAACTCAGGGACTCAAGAAGAATTCTGGCTGAGAGGTGTCGTCTCCCGGCGTTATCGCGGGAGGCTACAGGACACCTCGACATCGTGCAGTGCGTCACAGGCTATACGTACAAAATAGTGCTAGTTTTAATTTCTATATTATACTCGTATGTATGTTATTTTAGTCTATAAGGCTGGTGGTGCGGCTGTTTCGGCGGAAGCCCTGAAACGCAGGAAGTATGAAGATCTCCTTGGAAATTATATTTTTGTGCCCTTCGCCGTAGAGACGATGGGTCCATGGGGCCCAGAAGCAAAATCCTTTGTGACTGAAATTTCAACGCGTCTCCGCGATGTTAAGGGCGATCCGAGGGCGGGCAGCTACTTTGCACAAAGGATTTCTATCGCGGTGCAGAGGGGTAATGCTGCCAACCTTTCGGGTACCCTGCCTCGCGGCGAGGCGTTGGAGTCTCTTTTTTATTTGTAATTTTTATTTTATTTTATTTTATTAATTTGTAATGTGACAAAAAAAAATGTCTATAAGGTATATGAAAATATGGGCCTATAATGTAAATGTTCATTTCGTTGCCTGAAATAAATGATTTATTATATGGAAGAAGTCAACTAGTAGTTCGTTCCAAACCGTGAACTCTCGAACACTATATCTTGGCAACCCCTTTACCGATTCTGCTCATTTTCGAGACTCTATTAGCCTCATCTACAAAACGGTGAAAATGCGGTAAAAAATATTTAAGTGATGTCAAAACATACATACATACAAACGCCGGATTGTCTGACAACTTCACTCGTTACGCACGCTTGCATCAAAAGAATCAATAAAAGATATTGGTCCTGTTCGAATACCTATCCTATGACTGACATCTTTCACGTGTATCTTCCAAATGTAGGAATAGTACAAACGTTTGGGATGTTCTTTTACTGTACAGCTGACAGTGGAAGCGAGCGCTCGCCGTCTCGGCGCCCTCAAAGGAGCTGATGTGAATAAAGGGTATTTCCAGAAGCACGTGACCTCCATTACTAACCCGAGATAATCGATTAGAGTTTACGATCGCAACGTTGCTTTCAATTTTATTTCTGTATATCTAAGTTTTACGATATAGAATATATTTGGTTTAAGTTGCTATTAATTGTCGACCTCGGTGGTGTAATAGTCAACACGCTAGTCCGCCAATCCAGAGGTTCTGGGTTCGATCCCCAGCCAGGGCAAGTTGGAAAATGGTCTTTTTCAAATTGTTCTGGGTCTTGGATGTTTATCTATATATTTATTTACTATAAAATATAATATCGTTGAGTTACTATCCCATAATACAAGTTTAATCTTACTTTGGGGCTAGCTCAATCAGTGTGAATTGTCCATATCTATTTATTTATTAAGTTATAAAACCGGAACTTAATGATTGATCCAGTTTTAATGTAGTATTTCTATGTCGTGTCTAAAAGAAAGGAGGTCACAATGACATAAATAAGATATTTTTTTTTTTTGGTATTGGTATTCAAAAAAATTAACAAATATTTGCTAAACCTGTTTTGGTAAAAACATGTTTGTCACATTTTTTAATATTTGCAATTGAAACAACGAGACAAGACATATTTTTACTAAAAGTTTAATAAACGCTTGCATTTTTTTTTTATAAATAGAGGGTAAATATTTACCTTTCTCTATAATCACCCAAGGTGTCTATAGAAATCTACCTCTTCCCCTAGAAAAGAGTTATTTTTTTTTAGTTGAAGTACACCCATCATCTCATCATGCTCTGCCCCACTACCGTATGGCTTCCAGCCTAGAATTGGACCACTCCATCTCTTCCTGTGCATGACGTAAGAGGTGACTAAAGAACTAAGCACAAACATTTCGTGCTACAATTGCATTCCCAAGGAGGGTTGACGTCAGGCAGGCGGCTGGTCGTAAAACTATAACCAAATCGTTTATGATACTGTTCCGCTTATTCCTTCTTTACTTCGCATTTGGCATCCTTGGGTGACCAAAAAACGGGAAATCGCACCCCGGGCTCTGAAGCAGCACAGCTGAGGATGCAAGAAGAGATCTATCATCCCATGGGAATAGGTAAGGAGTTCTAAGTAGCGTTTTACCCTCTATACGAGTATGTATCAATGATACGATAGGTATCTTCAAGAAGAAGATACCTATCCCATCATTAATACATATCGAGGGTAATAAAACGTTACTTGGAACTGGAGAGGAGATTGACAAATTTATATCTGATACGCACTATTAGAAACTTCATTCAAACACGATGGTCGTGTTGAAGAAGTCCACTGAAGTTTCTTTTTACGAACTATCAAATTTATTTAGAATTTCGCGATGCTATTCACACTCTGAAGTTAGGAACAGTAAGCAGACTAATTGAGGTCCTTTCAATTTGTGAATCGGAGCAGCGATATCGAATAAAGCAAAAGGAACGCTTCTAGCATTCGGAAAGCGGAACTCTGTTAGGGACTTCGAGCGTTTTTTATGCTACTCTTAATAGACTTTGACTTAGTTATCCTTTTAAGGTAATAACTGTAAACAAAGAGATTAGTTATGTTGAAATCGAGTTAAACAAATAGTGACTGTTTCTGTTCGTAAAAGAAAATCCCTCAATATGTTATAAGAGATACAACCTACACCCATCGCCTTGTTTGACTTCTGCAGTAGGTATATATGCACGAGATTTATGTTATGTTATCTGCGACGTATCGTATCCTATATAATAAATCCATAAGCCTCGTCTTATTCACATTTTGGATCTCTATGCAGTATCTTTCTTTTCTTCCCATAAAGGAAGACTTTTTCTGCAAGTGGAATACAAACAGGAACTTTCTTTCCAGTCTTATCCATGAAATGCTAACATCTACTTCAACTATTTCTAGGTCTTGCCTTACGTATTCCATCTTATAAATCTACTTCACAACCACTCTTCTTTTAACAGATGGGTTATCTGGACGTGGTGATCCCGCCAGACTTTATTCCCGAAGAGACTTCGGGAGACACTATGGTACCCGAAGGAGGTACTGCCAGGGTTTCCTGTCGGGCGAGAGGTGTGCCTCCACCAAGGGTCATGTGGAAACGGGAAGACGGACAGGATATTGTGGTGCGGGACCATTCTGGTGCAAAAAGCAAAGGTATGTTGATATACTCCTAAAGAACGATGGTCCCCCGGGGAAATAGGAATAACTTTAAAGTTTTTTCTCTGCGAATAAATACAACGTGAAAGGGACATACTCGTAATAAATCGAACCACGGGCCATACTAGATCACTACAGTATAATGAAATTAAAATAACAGACAAAAAACAAAAAAAATATCGATATTCCCATACAAATCGCCGTTGTTTTGTTTCAAATGTTTTTTGGTTGTTATTGTAATTTAAACTATAATAATCTAGTATATACCGTGGTTTGATTTATTACGGGTATGGCCCTTCCACGTTATAATTATAGAACAGCTAAAATTTTCCTGAAACCCGTGTCGGAGAAAATTTTGTCTAATTAGATTAAAAGGAAACTGTGAATGTCTGTTTCACATTCTCAATTATTATAAACATAGGTACGTTTAAGGGGCTACATAAATTTGCCGGAGTCAAGTGCTGCCCCCATTTGAAATAACTTATTTATTTCAAATGGGGGCAGCACTGGACCCCGGTAAATTCATATAGCCCTTAAGTATCTAAAATATAACAAGTATCTTTCTGTAGGAATTATTCTGAGAATCACCTCCGATATTATTTTACAAATTGTTGGTATTGGAGAGCGACTCCAACGAATGGCCAAATAATTTCTAATAAAATCAACGGTGGAGCAAGCACGCCAGCCTATGATTGAAGTTCCGACTTCCTTTGTTTGATACATTTATAAATATTTTAAGTAACATTATAAACCTACTCTTCCTTCCTACCTTCTTATTGTGTGGGGACATAATATAATAGGATTTAGCTAGTTGATTTTGCGTAGAAATAGATGTGTATTTTATAGGTATTAATGAATACCTACACATTATATTTTACTGAAAATTACATTATAAGTCAGGTTTTTTTCCATTTTGATGGGATGGTACAAAATCTCCTCAAAATGGAAAAAAAACCCGATGACTAAAAATAAACGGGCAAGTGCGAGTCGGACTCGTACATGAAGGGTTCCGTACCACCGTACAATGTTTTAAAACGCTGAAGAATTACGTTTCTTGTATGACGACCCCCTTTAATTATTAACTTTATCTTATTTTTAGTATTTGTTGTTATAGTGGTCATATTAATGCATCATCGGTGAAAATTTCAGGTATCTAGCTATTAAAGTTCAAGAGATAGAGCCCTGTGACAGACGGACAGACGGACAGACAGACGGACAGACGGACAGACAGCGGAGTCTCAGTAATAGGGTCCCGTTTGCACCCTTCGGGTACGGAACCCTAAAAAGGAATTGCTTAATAACCTAAGATAAAATCTACGATGAAACACGCCAGTCTATGGCAGAAGTTTCAAGTTCTTTTGTTTGATAAATTAGCTTTATAATTTTAGTAACATTATTAATTCACTCTTGTTATTATGCGAAATTTCGCTAGTTGATTTTTCCTAAATATAGAGAGTAGAAAAAAATCTTTTCTGGCTTTTTAGTTGTGATATTCTGACTTTTATTCGTAACTTAATTAAAAATATCATCATTGAACTAAAAGTTTACTGACTGTATCTAAGCAAATTAAACTCAACTAGATAAAAATACATAAAAGTATTTTCTTACTGAAAATTATTTGTAAATTTTGTATACTGAATACCATAGCCTGAGAACACTGACAGTCAAAAACCGAAAGTTGTTCTACAAAACTCACAAAACTGAATAGTCTTACCAATTATGTTAAATAAAAAATTCTATCAATATACCAGCTTACATGAATAAAAATGCCCTGAACTCCAATATCATTTTACAAATTGCTGGTATAGGAAAGCGAATAGCTAAATAATCTCTGATAATATCAACGATGGCGCACGCCAGCCAATGATTGAAGTCTCGGGTTCCTTTGTTACGATGGCTTTGCGATAATTATAGAAATGGTAGCGGTTTTGATAGATTAACTCAATAATTTTAGTTACATTATGAAGCCGCAACAAAAGTTTTTAGAAAATGATTTTGCTTGTAGGTTTATTTCGTATATACATATATATATATATATATGTAAAATATAGTATTGTTAA
Source organism: Acrobasis repandana (assembly GCA_963576875.1). NCBI lineage: Eukaryota > Metazoa > Arthropoda > Insecta > Lepidoptera > Pyralidae > Acrobasis > Acrobasis repandana. The sequence continues at coordinate 14,881,512 of OY756215.1, forward strand.
GGTAGTATCCCATAACACAAGTTTATAACTTACTTTGGGGCTAGCTCCATCAGTGTGACTTGTCCCTATAAAAAAAAAAAATTGAAACTATTCGATTTGACCAATGAGCACGGTTGCTCATCACCAAGGTGAGATGTCAGATGTAACACATCATATTATGAGACTACTGTAAGACTCGTTCGTTTTTTTATAGTTTCCCGAACCAGCATGGAACATAATTGATTTGCATGGTTTACAAGATACATTATGTATTCCGAAATATAATATACACCAGACATAGGTTAGCATTCAATTTCCATTATTATCTGACAATTTGGCCATTAATATATATTTGTACTTAAATACAAATACTGCCTTCCTGGTCCAGTAGTCGAGGCGTTTGCCTTGTAATCCGGAGGTCGTGGGTACAAATTCCACTGGGAAGCATACTTTGTGAAAAGTTGTTTTTAGTCTGTTTAGGATATTGCAGGCTTGAATCACATGATTATCCAAAAGAAAGAAGATTCGAGCTTCGGAAAGCACGTAAAGCTGTCGGTCCCGCACGCTATCTAGCATTTGTTTAAACCTATCCTAGTATTAGTTCTGGTTTACCGTTTGGGTTGCGGAGATCAGAAGACCTCCGCAACCCAAATGGTAGACCATAACGTCAGTCAGTCTGCTGGCAGTCGCACTGTGTAAAAAGCGGCCAACTGTGAGTCAGACTCGCCCATGAAGGGTTCCGTAGCAGCAAGTAACATAATATAAAAGTTCTAAAGGTAAATTGCGGTTTACGATTTACGACGTATTAAAAAATAACTATCTATGATACCGAGACCGCTATAATTTTAATTGTAAGTACATACTTTGAGGTATATACCACATTTATATCAGAATTATTTTAGTAATATTTCAAAAGTTACGGTGGGAGGACAATTTAAATTTTAACTTTGTATTAGATTATCTCAAGACTGGGGGGTTTGATCGACATAGTTTCAAAGCAGTTTTAGTTGCATTTTAAAAGACCTTTTCAACGATACTCCACACGTTGGGGTTAGTCTAATTTAATTTTATAAATTCACTTTTCGTTGGCTGAAAAAAAAACATTTTTTCATAATTTTAAAACCAACTTTTGGAACTTCAATATCTATCTCTCCACCAATCTTCGTGACAATTGGTGCAGTAGCGGCGGAGTACGAGCCCGGACAGACAGACAGACGGACGGACGAACGGACGGACGGACGGACATGACGAAACTATAAGGGTTCCTTGTGGACTACGGAACCATAAAAAACCAGTAACCTCGTCAAATCACATAAGGTAGGTAGCGGACCCCGGGATCTGAAGCGTTACCGCTTTAGATGCAAGCGGGAATACGCTTGAATGATGATGAACATATATTTGTACTCACCATTTCTGTTAATGGTGTCACCAACTTTTCACAAAATAGCGAGTACCAAATTTTCATTCAGCCGAGCTGTTGGAAAAATATTTCATTTGTCTTAGTTCATTTGAATAGCGCAAGGACGCTATTGTTTTTCGGAATATGTATAATACGAGTGTCTGTGTGCCGCATTCGTGGCTCCACAATGAGCGGCCATTCTCGGGATGAGTTTCGCGTCCAGTATTGTTTAAAGTTTGTCGTAATTAGTACAGTTCCCCGTTGAATTCACTCCCAGATGTTATTATTTTCGTTTTAATTGTTTATTAAATATCGTATATAGGTAGACGACCTTCGTGGCGTAGTAGTTAACCCGCCAGTCCGCTATCACGGAGGTTCAGGGTTCGATCCCCAACTAGTGCAAGTTTAAAAAATGCCTTTTTCAAATTGTCCTGGGACTTGAGTGTTTACCCATATATGTATTTAGTAAGGTATGTGGTGTAATTATCCCTTGATACCAGTTATAACTTAGTTTGTGATTAGCTCAATCAGTGTGATTTATTTATTTAGTGATAAAAGGTTCACCCTCCCCGTTATGGAATATTTTTCGCAACATCTTGTGTAGAATGAAGTTCATAGTGTGCCTCACAAATTTTATTGAAATCCATTAATAAATAACGCTACAGCAAAGTTCCACCCTACCCCCTATTTCTCGCCCAATCAAAAATAGCAACCAACTAAAAAATAATAATAAATCAAGGATCTTGTGTGCCAATTTTAGTTAAAAACGGTTGTAAAATGCGACCTGTAAGCGGTACAGACGGATGGACAAAAGCGCTTAAAGTCAAACTCGACACTGAGACGCTTCGCTCGCTCGCGGGCGAGAATAACATCTTAAGGATTCATTGAAAAAGTCGTTTCCGTCAAACTCATTACTGTGTCAAAAGAATTTACCGATAACAAACGATGGGGGACCACGGAACTAATATAATTTCTGATCGTAATTTATCATAGTTATTGCTTATCAAGACGTCAACTTATAAGTCCATTTATTTACGTTGTAACTGAAAATAGGCTAATGTGTTCACAGTGCTAACGTACCAAGGTGAAGTGCTCAAGTTGACGAAGATATCCCGCTCGGAGATGGGCACATACTTGTGTATCGCCGGTAATGGCGTACCGCCGACGGTCAGCAAGAGGATCCACATTAGTGTACATTGTAAGTGATATTATAATGCTACTTATGTTAATGGTACTTGAGTAGATATTTGGTGTAGGAGAATAACAGTTATAGTTTTATGGTTATGTTTAATGTAAGTTAAGGAAAACCTCAATAACCGTATGGATCCGGGTTAGAATAGGACCACTCCATCTCTTCCTATGGATGTCGTAAGAGGCGACTAAAGGACTAAGCACAAACATCTCGTGCTACAATTTCATTCCCAAGGAGAGTTCGACGTTAACCCTCCTTGGGAATACAAGGGTAGGGTAGGTTAGTTTGGTTTATTGTAAAACTTTTCGCACAAATACATTCCCAAAGAGGGTTGACGTCAAGCGGGCGGCCGGTCGTTAAACTATAGACAAATCATTTAAATTGTTCCGGCTATTTCGTCTCCGTTTTGCAAGGTCCTTGGCATACTTGGGTGACCATTGACATGCATTTTATATTTGGAGAAGAAAAAGCGGAAAAGCGCACCCCGGGCTCCAAAGCAGCACAGCTGAGGATACAACCAGGAACGCGCTTAGATGAAGAAAAAGAAGAGAAGAAGGAAAACCTAAACAATGGATTATGTCCAAAGTTTTTTTTTCGACTTGCTAAAGCTAACTAGCTAGCAACGAAAACGAAATAGACAGGAGAATAAGTACAAGTTGGAAGAAATACTGGGCCCAAAAAGAAATTCTAAAAGGGAACTATAGCCTTAATATAAAAAAGACTATAATGGATTCTTGCATTCTCCCAAGCTTAACTTATGCCAGTCAGACATGGGTCTTCACTGAAAAAGTAAAGAACAAAATTTCATCATGCCAACATGCAATGGAACGAAGCATACTGAAACTGAGAAAAATACAGAAAACGAGAAACGCAGTCATCCGCATGAAAACTAAATTAACAGATGCACTTCATTTTAGTTTAAAACAGAAGTGGAACTGGGCAGGGCACCTGTCAAGATACAAAGATAAGAGATGGACTTATCAAACAACTAAATGGCAGAGCCCAAAAGGCAAAAGGAATGTGGGAAGACCGAAGAAAAGATGGTCGGATGACATAATAAACACAGCTGGAAATAGTTGGATGCATATGGCCAAAGACAGGGAAAGATGGAAAGGAATGGCTATCCGCTTACGTCGTGATTGGCATATCCTTTCTCTCCTATACTCCATTCTTTTTAGTCCCACATATCCTGAGTACCTCAAGGAACGTTTTTTCTTTAGAACCTCTTCAAGGCCTCTACGCAGTGCAGATAAACTTCTTCTCAATATTCCAGTCCACTCGACCAATTTCTACAAATATTCTTTTACTGTCTATGCTATTCATCTCTGGAACACTCTACCCCTTTCCATTCGATTCGCCAAAACTTTGGATAAATTTAAAACCCTAACTAAAAATCACTTTTTTACTTCTGTTTAGTTCCTCATCTCTTTCCCCTACTATTTCTTCTATCTTCCTGTTTAAAATCACCATGTACAGATCTGTTTACATCATTGTGATATTTATTTATTTGTATGTATGTAATAAATTACTTATTATATATATATATATATATATATATATTCATTTATTTATATAAATATATCTTTTTTTTTTTATAATATATATTTTGTATAAGTATTTTAATATCTATTGGTTATTTATAATTTATATTTTGAATTTAACTGCGCCACCTGTTATCTTACTCATATACTTCGCACTCCTTCTCTTTATGGTTGCCTGTAAGAGATTGCTTCGGCGATAAGGCCGCCTCTTGTACCTTATTTATTTATAAGTTCCGTAAACTTTGTAATTTTTTATTGTTTTTTATTTGGTGCAATAAAGATTTTTGTATTGTATTGTATTGTATTGTAATGGAGGAGGCTTTTACGCATAGGGGGCCACATAACAACAAAACAGAAAAAATATGATTATATTTTGCATGTTTATTTATTTGTAAAGTGTTAAGTGGAAAATAAAGCTTGAAAAATAAAACTTGGCTATAATTTACTGCCCGTCACCTGCCTGACGTCAACTCTTTGGTAATGTATTTGTGCGAAAATTTTTACAACCGGCTGCCGCCCTCCGTTAACCTATCCTACCCTCCTTGGAAATTCAGTAAAGTGTTAAGTGGAAAATAAAGCTGTAATAAAAAGCTAGACACCTCACACTCATGGAAACCATACCTGCGTCGACGGTAAATTCTCACCTCTGAAACAAAGCTGTTTTGTACAACTTGCTTAGAGGAACTTCCTCTTACGTAAGCGAAAATTATGAAACAGCTCTTTAGTGGGCGTGAAAACATTTCTTTCAGGTCAGTAACACGCGTTACGTCAGTGGTAGACGTAAGCTACGGTAACTGAGGCACTGAGTCCTTGCAATAAGGTGTTTTCCTGTCGGGGTTCATTTAACTCCTTAATCCAGCCATGCAGCCGCATATTACGACTTTTGTGGCGTTTGGTGAACACGCTATTGTGTCACTCAGAAGTTCTGGGTTCGATCCTTAGGCAGAGCAAGATGGAAAATGGCCTTTCTTAAATATGAATTTATTATGTTTTTAAAATGGAATGACGAGAATGAAAAAAAAAGTTTTTACTGTACATTATTAGTGGTGGCGCCCGTCGTACCAGCTGTGTAAATTTTTTAATTACATTTAGCTATAAGTTCTTTCTATATGCTGTAATTGGTGAAAGCCGTTGTATTTAGTTTTTACAATAAATAAATAAATAAATAATTATAAAATATTGTATCGTTGAGTCAGTATTCTATAACACAAGTTTAAACTTACTTTAGGGCTAGCTCGATCAGCGTAATTTGTCTCTATCTATTTATTTATTTATTAGCTGTACCCGCGACTTCGTTCGCGTGGTTGTCGGAACGTAATGTTATATAGCCTAAAGCCTTCCTCTATAAATGGACTACCCAACAAAAAAAGAATTTTTCAAATTGGACCATTAGTTCCTGAGATTTGCGCGTTTAAACAAACAAACAAACTCTTCCGCTTTATAATATCAGTATAGATTTTAAAAAATCTGCAATGCCTTTTAGAAATATAATATTATAGAAAAAAAAATTTAAAAGCGATTTAAAAGTAAGAACGTTAAGCTTTACTACGCACATTTGCGAAAAACGGCCACTTTTGGCAAATGTGCGTAGTAAAGCTTACCATTCTCATTATAAACTGTAAACAGTAGTTCAAAAAATACTTTGAAGGGTTATCTAGGAGTTGGTAGTAGCAAAATTTAAAATAATGTCTCCGTTTTCTTTGAAATAATTTATTTTAAATGAGAGCAGCACTGGACCCCGGAAAATTCAGTAAAGGCCTTAATGCTGAAACACTATATTTCCATATCCTGAAAAGCATTTTAGATTTTCCGATTTGATATCCGATGGATGATACAATCGTCTGCCTATTAATAGCATTCGCACGAAATGTTTGGGATGAAAATTGATGAAAATCTACATTACGTATGCATGTATATCATTACCTACTGTCAGTTCCGCCGTATCAGATCGTATGATGTGAAAATATAATCGGTCAGATATAGCATTTTGGGTCTTGCGGCTCTAGGCAGTCAGAGCCCAGGGCCACAAGACTCAAAAGCCACTTTAGCGTGAAGGTAAGCGATAAAGTGCTGCTTCGAAATCCTGAGTGCGCTTTTCCGCTATTTCTTTTCCAAATATAACATGCGTGTCAATGGTCACCCAAGGATACCAGAGACCTTGCGAAGTTGATGAGAAATTGCCGGAACAGTTCAAACGACTTGGCTATAATTTACTGCCCGTCACCTGCCTGACGTCAACTCTTTGGTAATGTATTTGTGCGAAAATTTTTACAACCGGCTGCCGCCCTCCGTTAACCTATCCTACCCTCCTTGGAAATTCAATTGTAGCAAGAGATGTTGAGCTTAGGTCTTTAGTCGCCTCTTACGAAACTAAAAATTCATACTATCCATCCTGAATGATTAGTGATAAAATAAGTAAGATCTGGCGGCCAAGGGCTCTCAGACTATAAAGAAAAATCAATGTACTTAAATTCGGTTAAGGCCGTACCTAAATTTTCCGGGGTCCAGTGCTGCCCCCATTTAAAATAAATCATTTCAAAGAAAACGAAGATATTATTTAAAATTTTGCTACTACCAAGTCCTAGATAACCCTTAAAAGTATTTTATGACCTACTGTTTACAGTTTATAATGAGAACGTTAAGCTTTACTACGCACATTAGCCAAAAGTGGCCGTTTTTCGCAAATGTGCGTAGTAAAGCTTAACGTTCTCACTTTAAACTGTAAACAGTAGTTCATAAAATACTTTAAAGGGTTATCTAAGACTTGGTAGTAGCAAAATTTTAAATGATGTCTCCGTTTTCTTTGAAATGATTTATTTTAAATGGAGGCAGCACTGGACCCCGGAAAATTCAGGTACGGCCTTAACCAGGACACTCCTACATCTAAATATTAATAATTAAATATTCTCATTTGTAGGGAAGTCTGCTCTCTAGTGGGCGTTGGGAGTTTAATTAATTATCTCGTCATGTTTCCGAGATTTGTGTTTATTTCATAGATACGTTAATTTAGTCTAAATACCTAGACAATTATATAACAAAGTTCTCGGTTAGCGAGCGATATTAGCAGAATTATTTCACGCTTGAAAACCTGCAAGAAACTATTATAAATTACATAAGCTGCGTAGGGCTTTTATATAAATTGTATGAAATAAAGGACGGCAGTGTTGAGAATATGTTTTATTTTGGATGTTGAGAATATTATTGATTATTTAACTTTAATTTAAAAAACGTTAACGTCAAGTTACTTAATAAAAGCCTACTTAATAAAAAAATGCTCTCTTATAAAATTGGCTTTGTATTGTATATTACATGAGCTTCATTAATTCGTTTCTAGGTTAATGAGAGGCAAGAAATTTTATATTCCATTACTCCAGTCATATATTAAGTATAATGATGATAAAGCTAGAAACATTTATTGAGTATATGAGACAAGTTGACAACTAGATAAGTGTGATAAAACAAATAGTTGAAAAAATACGGAACACATATAGATTTGTGTTAGTAGGTACGTTAGATCCCAATTTTGTACTGATTAGTGTTGGTAAATATTTATGTGAACTGTATAATTGATTAAATCAAGAAGAACTTTCCTTCATTTACTCGTGGTAAAACTCAGGTAACAAATAGGGAACTAGGACAAAATCGACGTTCGTTATTGAACAACAGCAAAGAACAACTTTAAAGTAGTTTCTATCTGATTTTGACGAGTATCTATTTGCTAAGAAAATATTTTGAGTTTGTCCCAGTCGACTTACCAAGTACTTCTTCGCAAATATGACTTGGAGGTCTTGGAGACATGAATTATTTTGTTTGAAAATTAAGGTTTTTAAACTTTATTTCATCATCAGTTGTTTTTCTCTCTATTTTTATTTTACTTTTGTTTTGCTAGCCTATTGTGTACCATTGTTGGGCAAAGGCCTCCCCATGCATCTCTGTTAGTGGCGACAGTTCTTCAGTCCTTACTTATTTTATAATTTCATATTTATGTAGTGGTCTAGTATAGCCTGTGCTATGCTATCTGTTTACAAAACAACTAAAGTCACTACTACTCTGGAAAGCATATTATACAATAAATGAATATCTAAACGATAAACGCGTCGCGTAAACATCTACTTACCTACCTACAGTAAACATCCGTTATCAATCCCTCGTTCTATGACTAGTTAATTTTAAAAATGTGACTTATATATGTAATATATTATGACATTATTGTTAGACTACCTTGGACAACTTAAAATTCCGACTTGGCATATGTAATTAATTATTTTCGAATACATACTAACAAAATAGGTTCTTTTATTTACGATTTATACTTTATATACATTTTAAGATTTCATATTAAATCGATGTAAATAGTTATGACAATTGTATCACCACACCCAAACTGGGTACATGTAGTAGTGCACCAACATTTGTCATCTTATATTATGCAACATGTTAGCGATTAATAAATGATTATGATTATTATCATTTATTATACTAATGTGTTTTTTCACTTTTTATAAAGAGTAGTTTTGAGCGTACATTTATCTATTGTCTTTGTTGTTTAACAGTTCACCCCGTCATACAAGTACCAAACCAGCTGGTGGGTGCGCCTTTAGGGACCGATGTGACCCTCGAGTGCTACGTCGAGTCTTCTCCGAAGTCCATTAACTATTGGGTGAAGGACCCTGGTAAGTTAAATAATAATTATTTACTGAAATAAATTAGCTGAAATAATTAGCCGTACGTTTATAGGCTATTCAACGCGCCCAAACAATAGCCAGCTTCAAATCCCAAGTAAAATCTCATTTTCTATCCTTCTGAAAGGTATTTACCTTTCAGAAGGAGATTTCTTCTTCCTTTGTTTCCACTTAGTTCATTTTGTCCTGTTATCCTTTCTTTGTGTAAGTTGTATGTATTTAAGAGTCCCCTTACCCAAGACAGAATCAGAGCTTCCCATACAAACGTAGTCTACGTTTTGTCAGACATGTCAGATTATGTTAAAAATTTTTCACTTTAAAGAAATTGCACATATCTAGGGTTATAATTGGTTTTCACAGTCAAAATATGATCTTGAAAGAGAATATAGTGCATTATATAATTTTTGACCATTAGTATGAAAAACTTTTATACCCTTATAATTTCTTTCAAGTTTATATTTTGAGTGTGAAAACCAATTATAACCCCAGATATATGCAATTTCTTTAAAGTTACAAATTTTTACCGAAATCTGACATATCGTTTCAATATTAAACGTAGACTACGTTTGTATGGGAAAGTCTAGGGTAAGGAGATTCTTAAGTATGATGTTTATAAAACTAAACTAGAAATAAATACATAAATAACATTAAATAATATAAGATTTGAACCCAAAATCGCTGTGCTCGCAGGGTAGGGTACATATATATATTTTTATTATAGTTATTGTATACATCGTGGGCCAAAATCGTTAAATTGGGCCGATCAAGATATGCCGCCATTTCTTGATTTCGCCAATTATTTCATGATGTGCCCAATGTAAAGATTGGCAGGTCGATGAGAGCAGCCTGTTTGTTGATTTGCCCTTTCAGTGACTTGGGCACATCGAGATATGGCTGGGCGTATCGTGGTGTAGTTCCACTTTGCGACGCTTCTGGCGTTGTTGCGCTCTGTGTTTTCGTGTAGAAAAAATGGCGGCGTCACAAAAAATCGAAATTTGTGAAGAAAAGTAGGGTGTCCATGCAACGGGATTCCTCAGATATTACTTTAGAATGTTCTTTGATTTTATAATTATAAGTAGTAAAACACTTTTTAATAAGTGTCTAATAAAACTTTTTTTTTTCCTAATTTTTGGTCATCCTGCAGACTCTATCCAAAAATAGCTGAGTATATATTTATTACTTATATAAACGTCTTTTTATCTAGTAAAATAAGGATTTAAACTTCATTTTGCTTGTGTTTTGGTCACCCTACAGAATCAATTTACCCAAGTATGGCCGGTCAAACGTTATCAAAATCAAATATTTATTCAGTAATTAGGCGTTTGCAGGCACTTTTCGCGTCCATAATTATAGTGTACATTACGTGTAATGTTTATTTTTATTTAAATTATTTTTTTATTGTTCTAAAGCTACCGATACTAGCGTTTCGCAACGACCACTGCTGAGAAGAAACGCTGAAAGAAACTCATTTACACAGTATTGGTCGCCTACGCGCCAGAAGGGCTTATGGGTTATGCTTTGAACGATATGGTGGTTATTTATTAGGCAGCCAAATCAAGATGGCGGCACATCTTGATCTGCCCAGGCAGATCTTGATCGGCCCAATTAAACAATTAGCCCACGACATATTTAAGTACCTATGTTTATTATATGGACCACCCCGCACTATCTAATTTCCGATCACTTTGTGTTGCCTGGATTGCTTAGCGATAAGGCCGCCTTTTGCGCATTTCCTAGTTTTTTTTAAATATTTTAAAAATTGTGTCATGTATTTTCTTTTGTGCAATAAATGGTTGTATTGTACTGTGTGGTATATTTTATAGTTTAACTAGTATATTTTATTAAAGATTTTTGATATGATATCTTTTATCAAAAATCATTTACAATTATGTACTTTCTATGTACTTGGGGTAGCATCTCTTACAGTCTCCTGTGGTAGCACATAAGCAGAAAAACGCAAAATTACGAATACTTTTTTGTTTGTTAGCGGAAGCAAGATTTTTCAAGGTGCAAAAAGCCTCCGAAATCAATCCAGACTACTTGAGGTACCTCCCTTATAGAAAAAAAATATAGAAGATCATTCTACAGCTTGCTCTGTCGCAGTTCAATCCCAGACGTTGTGGGACTGCAAAATTATTACTGCAACACGAAGATTTTCAACTTTTAAGTGCCAGCATCTGATCAAGTCAGTTCCATCACAACTTTTAATAAGAGTATTACTAGCATTTGATTAAGCTGGAGCATCCCCGATAAAAGCGAAACAAATTATAAGGCAGCCATAAAACTCTAGGTGTCTGCACGAAGTTTTTACATTTTTCATAAAACTTCGCCTCGGTAAGATGAAATTCTAATATTGAATTTGAAAGCAAATGTTTTAAGTAATAAATGGGGACTTGCAACAGAATTTTCGTGAAAAGTGATCATAACAATTCAAAAACGATAGCTCACAATGAGCATTGCTGAATGCTGATCGATAACTGTATTTCGCATTACTGTTTCAGATTAATTCCCAACGTTATTTTTGATTAGCAACATATTATGTTACGTAAAATGGAACGTGATTATAAATCGGTAGTTACGTCATCGCATTTTTACCAGTTAGTAATATGGATTTTTACATATTACATTTGAAATAGGGTATATTCATGTCTTTTTTTATTTTTTTAAATGATTCTATAAGTTATTATATAAACGGAAAAAAATATGACACTCACAGAATATTATTAAATAAGCTTAAAAAAAATAATTAAAACTACTATCTTTTTCGGAAAACTTAAACGCGGTGCCATTTTGCGCTTTTATTCTGTGACGTCACCGCACACTGTCAATGTCAGTGTCAATAAAAAAAGAAAATCAAAAAATAGTAGTACCATATTTTAGGTTATAAATTAATTGATAGACTGGTCTCATAAGTATAAAACTGAGAAAAATGGAAACTCTGAGTTCAAAGGATGTAACATTGGAATTACTTGCGAAGTACATAGTCATCATAAACACATTAATTTGAGGCAGATTATCTGACTGTATCCACAACAACAATTCCGCTTTCAATCATTGTAGCAAGTAGTTTTTCACCAGGAGTCAGACCTTCAGCTAATAATTCTCAAAGAACACTAATAATTTAGCAAAACAATAAAAATAACCTCCAACAATCATACAAATTACAAACAACTTATTGACAGTGACAGATTCTCCTTCTTTATTATTATATTTGAGGTTGACAGTACAGACTATTTAGAAAATTAAGTTTGACAGTGTTTGGTGTCGTCACGTTTCGTTCCGCCAATAGCGTTGCGTTTCGGAAATTTGCGAGGGAATTTGAAAAAGACTACTTTTAAATCATTAATTTCTCAATGGAAACATGTTAAATTGAAAATATATATATATCAGTATTTTTCTTTAGCAATAAAGTTTACACATAATTTTTTTTGTTCGTTTCTGAATCACATGCATATTGTCTGTTGTCGTATTTCCTAAATCAAAATGGTTTGTTTCGTAGCGAAATGGGGGGCCGGGGGGGCCATGGCCCCGAGTGACACAGAAAAGGGTCACAATAGGGCGGCAAATTTAAATACTCCTAGAACCCCCTCAATTAGCGGCACAATTTAGGCAACAAAATATGATTATTAAAATAGGTAGGTATAGGTAGGTAGGCGGCAAAATTAGAGATTAGAAGTTCAAATTATGCAACTTCCTCATTGTTCCCAGGTGAGCTGATAATACCGTCTGACCACCACGAGATGACGGTGAGGCAGAAGTCTGTGTTCGAAGCGGAGATGACGATGACCATCAAGAACATCAGGAGAGAAGACTTGGGCAGCTACATATGTGTGGCCAAAAATTCCTTAGGAGACGTTGAGAGCAAAATTAGATTATATGGTAAGACTTTTTCATGTAGATTGACGGTCTGCCTTATTTAATCACAGGCTGTTCCATCCATATACGAAAACCTTCTGAAATTAATTATTGGAACTTGCAAAACATTTAAATTATTTTCCAAACAACCGTTAAAGGCTGTAAGTCCTAATGATTTACAGAATTTCAAGTATTGCCTTTTTAACAATTGAAAAAAATGTTGCCTTAAGTAACTTATATATTATAACTATACTATATGTTTACATTTATAGGATCACGGTGCGAGGGATCACGTCCTCACTGGACGTTCCTTGACAATTGCTTGTCATGCTCTTAACTTGATTCATGGTGATTTACGGTCAATAAATAACAAAAAAGTTGTTCTTCAAGCTATCATAGTATATTCCAACATAATTTATTATGTAAAAACAGCAATTATTTTTAATTGCATACTTTCTCACCATGTAATCTAGTCTATCGAGGATAACATTTTAAATAAAAAATATTTGATTGTGTGTTTGTTTGTGTAAACTCTAAAACGACTGATCCGATTTTAAAAACTCTTTTACCTATAAAAAGCTACATTATCAGCGAGTTTATCTCTACAAAAACTAGATATCCTCAGAAAATTGCAATAATGTAACCCAAGGTATCAAAAATTTGCCTGTAAAAGTCAATATAGCGCGTGCGCTGCGAAAACAATTGACGATACATTATACGCTATATATATGCTATATGTACTCAATTATTTAAAGTACAAGAAAGTTTAAAATTATCATTAGCTACAAGAAAGTTTGCGAGGCTATGTCTAACTTGAACGCTGGCGAAGCTACGAATCACAACTAGTTAGAAATACGTTTTTTTTTTAACAGAAATACCAGGCAACGACAGACACGTGTACCAATACTCAGAAGTCCCTGCAGAAGAAGATTACGGCACAGAAGTTTACGACGAAGAAGACAACGAGAACGTCAAAAGCAACCGCGTACCAGACCGTGCCAACAAATGGTACGCCAACGACGGCAAAGTAATGGTTGCCAATACAAACGATGGGCACGTCTTTGCAGCGGCCATGACTGTAATAATGTTCGGTTTTGTAATGATCCTATAATTATCAATATCATTAAGTTTTAAGACTTTATTTTATTAAAAGTTATGTGAGATAACGCCATAATTAATTAATTTAATTTAAACTGGTTGACTCACGTAAAAACGTAACGTAAAACGTAAACTCGGGAAAGGCCGACCAGGTTTCTATTGATTAAGACGATCATCTTCAGGGCAAGTGTCAAAATGGCCTGACGATGTCACTGTCCACTCAGCACTCAAGTTCACTAGGCCTTTAGTCAACCGGTTTAAATTTAATAAATTAATTATAACGTTTTTAAGACTATTTTTATGCCTATAATAATATCATCAAGAAACCAAAACTCAGACTGCACATAGGTACATATAATTCTCTATCTCTTCATCTTAGAACTTTCCCGGTTGCATCCTCAGCGGTGCTGCTTCGGAGCCCGAGGTGTACTATCCCGCTTTTTCTTCTTCAAATATAATATGTATGTCAATAGTCACTCAAGGAAGGAGAAGAAATCTTCTCCACTTCGCAAGGTCTTTGGCATCCTTGAAACTTGGTATAGCCGAAATAGTTTTAAATATGATTTGGCTATAATTTTACTATCGGTCGCCTGTAATTAATTCTCTAACGATAGTAAAATTATTAACACCAACAATGGTCAGGTCATTGCGGCCGTCGTAACATATTGTTTAGTTTTATAATGATCCTTTAATTTTATCAATATGTTTTACAATTTTTTTATTTAACACCAAAATCAAAAGAATCTCAGACCGCTCCATCATCGTTAACATACCTTTGTCAACTTTGCCAACAACTAAAAAAATATAGTCATCAACTTCAACAATGGTTAGGTCATCGCGGCCGATGTGACTATATTATGCAGTTTTGTAATTATCCTACCTCAATAATTTAATAATATGTTTTACAACTTGTTTATGTAACATCAAAATCAAAAAAATCTCAGACCGCGCCAACATTGTTGGTATAGCTTTGCCAACTTTACCATCAACTGAAAGACTTTCGTCGCCAATTCCAACGATGGTTACGTTTTTGCGGTCGCTTTTAATCTTGATTTTTGTAGCGATCCAATAACCATCGATGAAATTTAAGACATTTTTTATTTAACATTAACAACAACCAAAATTCAGACGCGCAAACAATGCCAACTACAGTAAAGTAAGTCATCCATACCAACGATGATGGTCACATCTTTGCGGCCGCTAATGTTTGCTTTTGTAGTATTTAAATTTGTATTATGACTTTTTTGTATAACATTAAAATCAACTAAATCTCACCTTGCGCTGACATAATATACTACAAATATCTATAGACCCTAAACAGGGCTTATTTTATAACACATACCAAACACCAAACCGCACCGATATTATGTATGTTTACCAAATGTCACGCGTTTATGGCGATAATTACTGTAATCTTCCAGAACTTTTAAAAAGTACTGTTAGCAAATTACAAGCCAAATATAATTTCAGGACTTGACCCAATTTGTGTATGCCAAGAGATGGTTCAACTTTCAAGGTAAATATGCCAGTTGAAGACCACTTTTACCAGGCCAGTTTTGAACATGTCAGGGATGATATTTTAATAAACATTTATGGAATTTAAAGCATACCAAATTATAACGATTAATCGCTATATCTCATATTATACCAAACACCGTACGCTACGCTCTATTGAATATGTCACAAATATTTGCTATTAATATGACGAAAACTTACAATGTGAATATATATATAATGTGAACATTTAGTTGTGTACTTACAGTATACTGGGAACATAAATAGCACCCATAATATTGAACCGACAGACAAAATCTACATTACAAAATTTACACAATAACATAAACAGGTAAACATAACAATAACCTTTGATATTTTGTAAATTATATTATTTATTTCGTGAATATTCATTCAAAGATTTCTGTTAAAACAACACTATGCACTGTGTTATATCCTTTTTTTATATCTTTTATCTTTTTATATAGTTGATTATGGACTCATAATCAACTAAAATGGTATGGTTGACTGGGACAAAATGCTCTTAGTATTAAGCCCGCCATTTGTTAAAAGTATGTTTTTACTTCGGAACAATAAAGAGTATTAAATAAATAAAACATAAAACTAAAACTTAAGAAAATGCTAAGAGTCAAATTGTTCCTTATGCCTTTTGCTATGGTTTTTTACAGTAATCTGTGTTTTGTTTTGATACTATTATATTATATACTCCATCATCGTGTAACGTGATAATAACTAGATATAAATGATGTATATAGTTATATTAGGCGAAAAATATCAAATGCGTTGTAAGATTAAAAAATAACAATATATGTTTACTTCGAAAACTTACTGTTAATACTATGTATCTCTCGAAGTATAGTATTGTTTATATTGAATGTGCCATGTAAATTGCTAATATTTTAAATAGAGACATTTATATAATAGAGTTTTTATTAATTGTAATTTTAATTTAAAATGTAAATATATATTAAAATCGTATGTAAACTGTTAACAATAGAAACTTATTTCCAAACAGTTGGAAAATAAATACTTAAATCTTGAAAAAGAAATACACTTGAAAGGTTACAGCTTTATATAAATTTCAACTTGTTTACAGTGCTTTAACTTCATTTGCAACTTGTATTGGTGAGTAAGGTTGGTTTCAAGGAAACTTTCAATGTTTGAAATAACTTTGAACACGCGTTATTGTTTGTAGAGTTTTAGAAAGTCTTGAAGCCCTTGGAGAAGTTTATTTTTTGCCTCAAAGATCAAAATCAGATTGTTAAAGCTTCTAATATCCATACACTAACACACACACACATACACACACACGTACACACTATCACGTATTTAACTGTAATGGGACAGACAAAAAATTTTGGGTTTTACTGCTCGAAGCAGACAGGACACAGGGCCGCAAGATCCAAAAGCCAATTTCAGCGTGATGGTGGGCGAGAAGGTGGAAAACGAATCAAAATTCTGATGTGTTGCTACCATCGCCTATTAATATGATTCGCATTTTCGCCCATTCCCTCGATCGGCTTTAACAATCTGAAAGGGAAGAGAAGCAACTGGTACATTCTAAGTTTTTTCGAATATCCTAGACCAGCATGGAAGATGGAAACTCATATATTATAGGCCGCCTATTGTACACCTTATTTGTATTGTCTCTTTCTAGTGTTTTTGTGCAATAAAGTGTTTTATTATTATTATTATATTATATAAATAAAAGCTAATTGTCTTCCTTTCTAGCTCTACGATTAGTAAATCCTGTATTTTTACCATCGAGCTCTTCATATTATATAACTTACGTACTTATCCCTTGTACCGAAATAATTTGGATTTTATACGAGTAACCAATGCAGTTGCAAATAAAGTAAATATCTGCATGTCTCTTATAGTGTAGTAGAAAAATATAAAAATAACTTCTTACCAACGATGTACGTTAACCGATCGTTACAAAAATAAAATCAGAACATGTAATTATTTGTTGTTTTATTTCTTGGTCCTACACATATACCAGTCTGAAAATAATTTCTTTCGCACAAAGTTAGGAAAGTCGTCATATTACATTTGGTAGGTACAAATCATTTCATCTGTGCCATTTAGCTATATTTTTTTTTTTGTGATAATACAAAGAACAATTGTAGCCGACTGTACTTTATGCTCTCGCAGATCTCTTGAGACTATTTTTTATTTGATGAAGGTCCTTCTAGGAATAAATTTTTAAACCTAAATTTTTTGAGAACAGTGGTTTTGTAGACCTCTGGGAACAAAACTTGCCGAATTTAGTATGGCAGTTCGAAAATATTTTATCGTTGTTTTTATTTATTTAACTGTGTACTTGCCTGTTGCTGTTATGTCCCACAACTGGGCAAAGGGTTCTCCCTTATTCTCCCACTCGCCTCTGGTCATCGCTACTTCCTGCCATTTAGGTAAGAATTTATCAAGGTCATTTTATCGTTTATGACCAAATATTTATCGTGGGATGTAATTAGAATCATGCACTATACTTGCTGTAAAAAATTGGGTACTGGAAAAATCCTGTATATTAAATAATCGAGACTTATTGATTAGTATGGTAAAAAAAAGGGTTGGGATGATGGTGATGATGCTATAAAAGAAGCAAGAGTAGCAAAATCAACACAGCTTTGAAAGCAGGGATTATACACTTTATATAAACTTTGATAGCTTAAGTAGGTACGTAATTCTTCACTAAGCGAGATATTGCGTGCTGCTAAATAAACAGTATCTGAACTCGATCCAAACTACACAATTTCCACTGAAACCACCCCGTCATGAGACTTCTATAGCTACTACGTAACTTTATTTCTCTGTTATAGAAGAAGTAAGTCCAACGGGTATTTTCAAATAGATAAATAACAACGATGAGTACTTTTTAAACATTGACGTTATATTGTTACTCGTACGTATATAAACGTTTTATTGACGTTATTTTTTTTTACGGAATGTTGTTAAGTATCACGGACTGAACTAGGTCAAAAAAAATTCTGGAGGTTAAAAAATCAACCTGTATAGTTTAGGGTATACATGTCAACTATAAAATATTTTTATTAGCTGTTAGAACCTTATGGATGTGGTGGATCATGAAGTTGAAGTAAGGATAATGCACTTATCAATGTCAAAACATCGCATGGCCTGTTTCCAACAGGCCATGCGATGTGTTCGGCGGAAAATAAATTAGCTTTTCCCCCATACTAGTTTAGAGCAAAATGCCTAGTTCTACTATAAAATACTTTGACGGTTATTGGAACCTTATTGATCAGCGAACGTCGGTACCGCATGACGTTAAAGTGAGGATAATGCACTTATCAGATGGGCTATTTCCAACAAAATGTGTTCGGCGGAAAATAAATTAGCTTTTCTCCCATACTAGTTAAGAGCAAAATGTCTATTTCTACTATAAAATACTTTGACGGTTATTGGAACCTTATTGATCAGAGAACGTCGGTACCGCATGACGTTGAAGTGAGGATAATGCACTTGTCAGATGGGCTATTTCCAACAAAATGTGTACGGTGGGAAATAAATTAGCTTTCCTCTGGTAATAGCAGGCCTGTCACTCCCGTTTAGATATCGAAAATATACTTACATTATTACTTCGCGCGCGGCGGCCTCTCGAAGTGGTAATTCCAGTTATACGAATCGTTTGTCTAGAGTAATAAGAATGAAAATGGCCTGTAATGGATGTCTAGGTATCTAAACGAAAAGGTGCTGAGTTCTGACGTGAGCTAAATTAAACCATATCGCTAACCACATTGAGTAGATATTTCTTTGAATTTCTTTACTAAGTGAGATTTCTGTACCTAAGTACTATAGTTCCTATTCTTTGGTAATAGTTTAAAGCAAAAGGTCTAGCTCTACTAACGGGTGGCGCAAAAGTAAAGACCCTATTTGGTTCAGCTATAACATTTTTTCTAAATTAGAAAACTAGATTTAGGTTTTTTTAAATGTATATTTGTGCCATTAAATTTCGTACCATTAGGATTTAAAGATGATGTCTTTTAAATGGTGACCTCCAGAGTTGATACACATTTGAGCCCTATTTATGACATTTTGCATAACTTGCCGTAACACTTCCTGCGATATGTTCGTTATTTCTTGACGAATGTTTTCTTTTAGAGCTGCGAGAGTCTGTGGCTTGTTCACATACACCCGAGATTTCAAAAAACCCCAAAGAAAGAAGTCTGGACTGGTCAGATCGGGTGATCTTGCAGGCCAAGGCAAATCGCCAAAACGAGAGATAACTCGGCCTGGAAAAGCGTCCCTCACTAAGTCCATAGTGTCGCGCGCTGTGTGTGCCGTAGCGCCGTCTTGTTGAAACCAGATGTGCTCCAGCCCCAATTCGTCCAAACTGGGTATCAAAAACTCTCGTAACATGGTTCTGTAGCGTTCTCCAGTGACAGTTATCGCATTGCCTCCAGCGTCTTCGAAAAAATAGGGTCCGATCACTCTGTCAACACAGATGCCACACCATACAGTAACTTTTAGTGGGTGTAGAGGTGTTTCTTGAATAATGCGCGGATTATCAGTGCCCCAGAACCGAGTATTCTGCTTATTGACATGCCCTGAGAGATGGAAATGCGCTTCGTCACTCATAACCAATTTTGAAGGAAAATCATCCTCTTCAAGGTTGAGGTTTATGACGCGCTGGCAGTAATCTAGACGAGCTCGGTGGTCAGCAGGCAGCAGCTGATGAGTCATTTGAGTTTTATACGGGAACATCTTTAAGTCTTTCACCAAAATACGCTGCAGGGTCCGTCTGGAAATGCCCAATTGCGTGGCACGTCGCCTCGTTGATGTTTCTGGACACTCTTCCACATCTTCGCGCACAGCATCGATATTTTCAGCTGAACGGCCTGTTCTTGGTCTCCCAGACTTAGGTCTATCCAATGTTGAGCCAGTTGCTTCAAGGCGTGTGGCAAAGCGTCGAATTGTGCGACCAATCGGTGCCGGACGGTGGTGAAATCGTCGACGAAATTCACGTTGTGTTCTTATCACTGATGAATTATTCCGTAAGAACATTGACACAATTATTCCACGTTCTTGGGGAGTAAAACGGTCCATGTTTATTTTCAGTGTATTTTACATTTGTTCACTACACAATTTTCAACAACAGAATGACAGAAAATGTCATATAAAAAAAATAAAAGTATTTTCTTTAGTGCCAGTACTTTTGCGCCACCCAGTATAAAATAATTAGATAGTTGTTATAACCTTTTTGATCAGTTTAACGTCGGTACTGCATGACGTTGAAGAGAGGATAATGCTCTAGTCAGAACACCGCAAGGCCTGTTTCCAACAAAATGTGTTCGGTGGTAAATAAATTAGCTGTTCTCCGGTAATAGTTTAGAGCGAAATTTCTAGTTCTACTATAAAATACTTTGATGTTTATTAAAACCTTATTGATCAGAGAACGTCAGAACTGCATGACGACGAAGTGAGGATAATGCACTTGTCAGAACATCGCATGGGCTGTTTACAGCAAAATGAGTTCGAAAGAAACGTATCGGAATTTCATAATAAGAAAGGTAGATATTTTTTTAATAAAACGTTTTTATTTTTATCTAAAAGCAGTTCATATAAGTAATCACTGGTTCTTTTTCTTCTTAGAATTAACTTGTGGTACATGTTTTATTTTGTTGTTGTTTAATACACTTTCTTCGTCTAAGCGTGTTCCCAGTTGCATCCTCAGCTGTACTGCTTCGTAGCCCGGTGTGCGCTTTCCCGCTTTTTCTTCTCCAAATATATCATGCATGTCAATGGTCACCCAAGGATGCCAAAGACCTTTCAAAATGTCTTCATTTGTTCTCAGAAATAACCGGAACAGTTTAAATGATTTGGCTATAGTTTAACGACAGGCCGCCTGCCTGATGTCAACCCTCTTTGGGAATGTATTTGTACGAAAAATTTTACAACCTGCCGCCGCCCGACTCCTCCTTGGGAATGCAATTGTAGCACGAGATGTTTGTGCTTAGTCCTTTAGTCGCCTCTTACGACATCCACAGGAAGAGATGGAGTGGTCCTATCCTAACCCGGAACCACACGGGTAAATACACTTTCTATTCTTTTCTATTTCCTGACTCAGTTATTAGTTTGCTGCATGTACTCGTACGTGCAAACAATAACACGCATGTTTTTGTTACCAGACTGCAGCAGTTTTTGCTCACCCCATTGTGGTGTGCGATGTTTGGGATTTATTCATTCAATCTAGAGTGGCTACATCTCGATTAATTGAAGATGTATGTTTACTTACTTTTTTTCTATCTGAGTTTACAGATCGGAGCGAACTTTATTTTTTTGTACTTATATTTAAGGGAAAAACTCTCAGTGTCAGATTTTCGAGCTGCCTAAAAGCATCTGACGTATCTTGACGACTGTCATCTTATGTTGACAGCTGGGACAAACAGTTTATCGTGCCTTCCGAAGTACAGAGTAGCTCGAGATAATTATTTTATGTCACTTACGGTGCGGTTACCAATCCAAATGCGAACCACAACTGTGGTTGCTTTACATTTATAAGCGCTTAAAATAAGTTGCGTTTTCAAAAACTGAAATTCAACGTAGACTAGTAATTTTTACTGCCTTAAAATAAAAATAAAATATAAAAACTCACATAAATACGAATTACATAAACTTTAGACAGATTACACTCCGTTTTTAGGGCAAACCTGTAAATAATTCAATGGAACTCTGTCCACCCCGTTATCCGCTTCAGTATGCTCATTCAATGAATTTCGTGCGCTACAGATTGTGGCCACCACGGCCAATGTAATGGAATTAATTCGATTGAAATACGAAGATATAAATTCCATTTGAGTTTGCAATGTGAAAGAGGAATGCAATATCTTACGTTCAATCAGAATCCAGTGTCAGAATATAAGTAATTATTATCTACGACTTTGGTTTTATATTAGATTAGCACTTTAAGCTTTTGGAACTTTAAGTCAACCAAGGACGATAAATCAGACCTGGTCTGAGAGAAGATTTTTTACCCATATATTTTGTTCTAGACCCGCATTCTATCAAACACGTCCGAATCCTTTAAATCCAAAAATATTTTGTCAAACAATACAATATGCGGCTGGCCCCTTTGATATCTATCATCATGTAGGTACTTGGTTGAAAGGTGAAAAATTTCTTAAAGATATTATTACCTATACTTACTTATTTTATATGAAAACTGATTTTTCATTTACAAACTAAGCAATCAGCTGATCGAGTTTCTTCGAGAAGTAAAATGTAATTTTGTATTACGAAATTTCTGTCTTATGGAAGCTGTTCTCTTGAATATCACGGAATATGCATTCGTCGTTCCGTAACATCCTGTATAAAATAAAGAGGGCAATTTTTGGATAAAATTTCTAAATTGTACGTCAACGATAGTTACACATAATAAAATAACAAAGGTAATTTTACAAATGGTGGACTCATCCCAGAAGGGATTTCTACCAGTCGATTAGTAGGGCAGACCTTCATCTGACAAATATAACCACCGCCATGACAGAAATAGCATTTTAGGCGTAGTTATGAAAATTTAAACTTCAACATAGATTTTTATTGATAATATAATAGATATTCCGGAAATATTAATGTATTGTATTTATTATGTAATAAGGAATTATTTAAAATGATTTTGTTGAAATTTGTTAAATATCGCATTATAGTGACAAACGACCATGACAGATTACGACAAGCTCATTAGGTTTGAGAGATCATAATCAGTAATATCGTGACGTTAGACCATTTCTCAATGCAATCTCTGAAGCACTAATTCATTAATTTAGTCAGATAGCATCCGATTACGGAACCTAATATCCATTGTATAAACTAATGTAGGTACCGCTTGTAGCTAGTAAGCCATTGGAGATTACTATGATAGACAAAACTATAATAGAAGTGGTGATAGCCGGACGGTTGATTCACTGGCTATGCGTCTGTGAGGTACGACTTGTATCCTTAGGTAGGCGTAACTTGTACCTTGTACCTTGAGTTTGTATTAATGCAGTACATTAGTACAAACTCAAGGTACAACTGTTAAAAATTATGTAATTTTACATGCAAAAAATATATAATTTTACATAAACCTGTAAAATTCCCGAAAAATCTGGAAAATTTACGAAAAAATATGAAATTTTACATTATTTTGTAATTTTTAGGGTTCCGTACCCAAAGGGTGCAAACGGGACCCGATTACTGTGACTCCGCTGTCTGTCCGTCTGTCTGTCTGTCTGTCCGTCTGTCTGTCCGTCTATCTGTCCGTCTGTCTGTCTGTCTGTCTGTCTGTCTGTCCGTCTGTCTGTCTGTCCGTCAGTCACAGGGCTTTATCTCTTGAACCGTAATAGCTAGTCACTTGAAATTTTCACCGATTATGTATTACTGTGGCGGCTATAAGAACAAATACTAAAAATAAAAAATAGTTAAAAATTAAAGGGGGTCGTCATACAAGAAACGTGTTTCTTTCAGCGTTTTTAACTTGATCTTTATAATGGCATTAACTTGATACTTGAAATTTTCACCAATTATGTATTACTATGACCACAATAACAACAAATACTAAAAATAAAATAAAGTTAAAAATTAAAGGGGGTCGTCATACAAGAAACGTGTTTCTTCAGCGTTTTAAAACATTGTACGGAACCCTTCATGTACGAGTCCGACTCGCACTTGCCCGTTAATTACATATTTTTCCGTAAATTTCTTAGATTTTTCGGGAATTCTACAGGTTTATGTAATTTTTTGCATGTACATTTACATAATTTTATGTAAAATTACATAATTTTTAACAGTGTGTCATTATAATTAGTATGTTTAAAATATTGAAGACCCCGCACTAAGTAATTTCCAGTATTTTTTTTCTAGATAAGCGAGGTTGCGTGAGAGAAATCGCTAATCGATACGTCCGCCTTTTGCGCATTTCCTACTTTTTAAGATTATGTCCTGTATTTCCATTTTTGTGCAATAAAGTGTATTGTATTGTATAGTGAATATTATCTCTATTAGCCAACAAATCACCAGTATTACTATGATTTGTGTAATAATCTCCCGTCATAAGTCTTGGAAATCACAGGCTGATTACAGTCACGTAAAACACTTGTTCCACAGACACTAAATGCTCGGCATCAATCACCTTCTGCTTTCATGTTTTGAGGGCGAATCAGGGCCGTTTGTGTACAGTTGAGAAATAATACAATACAATACAATACAAAAATCTTTATTGCACCAAATAAAAAACATTAAAAATTACAGAGTTTACGGAACTTATAAATAAATAAGGTACCAAGAGGCGGCCTTATCGCCGAAGCAATCTCTTACAGGCAACCATAAAGAGAAGGAGTGCGAAGTATATGAGCAAGATAACAGGTGGCGCAGTTAAAATTAAAATAAAAATTATAAATAACCAATACTAATTATATAACATTATAAAAAATTGATATAGGTATATAAATACATGAATATTTATATACATAGCATAATAATAAATAATTTTATTACATACATGCATACAAATAAATAAATATCACAGTGATGTAAACAAATCTGTACATAATAATAATAATAATGACGACCGCTCTACTCTTCTGGTTCTAGATTTGCAAGTTTTGGGATTATGTTGACAAGAAAGCAGTAATTTAAAAACAAAAGGTTCATTAGCTCTCAAAAGATCTTCGCTAATTGCCGTTGCAATTTCTTGAGCACAGTTTAAGTTTTTTTTTCTTATAGGTACCCCAGACCATCATGAAAGAGTATTGTACATATTACTGGCAGAAACTATCTACACCTGTATCATCATCGTCCGAGCGTATTCCCGGTTGTATCGTCAGCGGTTACGCTTCAGAGCCTGGAGTCCGCTACCTAACCTAGGTGATTCGACGAGGTTATTGGTTTTTACACAGAGCTACTGCCGTCTGACCTCCGCAACCCAAAGTGTAGAAGAACCAATCCTAAGATAGATACAAACGCTAGATGACGTTCAGGACCAACAGCTTTAGGTGCCATTCGAAGCACGGAATCATCTTTCTTTTCAGGTAATCAAGCCAAGCTTACAATATCCTAACCAGACTGGAAACAACTTTTCACAAAGTATACTTCCCAGTGGGATTTCAACCCACGACCTCTGGATCACAAGGCAAACGCCTTGGCCATTGGACCACGGAGGCAGTCGGCTATCTATACCTATATCATATGTGTAAAATTTAAATTTTGAGATTTTTTAGGGTTCCGTACCCAAAGGGTGCAAACGGGACTCTATTACTGAGACTCCACTGTCTGTCCGTCTCTCCGTCTGTCCGTCTGTCTGTCCGTCTGTCTGCCCCACCTGTCCGTCTGTCACAGGGCTCTATCTCTTGAACCGTAATAACTAGATACTTGAAATTTTCACCGATTATGTATTACTGTGGCCGCTATAACAACAAATACTAAAAATAAAAAAAAAGTTGAAAATTAAAGAGGGTCGCCATACAAAAAACGTGTTTTTCAGCGTTTTTAACTAGATCTTTATAATGGCATTAACTAGATACTTGATTTTTTTACAGATTATGTATTACTATGGCCGCTACAACAACAAATACTAAAAATAAAAAAAGTTAAAAATTAAAGGGGGTCGTGACCGAAAAAACGTGTTTTTTTAGCGTTTTAAAACATTGTACGGAGGTACGGAACCCTTCATGTACGAGACCGACTCGCACTTGCCCGTTTATTTTAAATCCGTCAGGTTATTTGAAATGTAAGTAGCGACCTTTGTAAAAAAATTTCGTTGTTAAAACATTGCTAAATTGATTGTTTCATAATAAGGCTGCTCGTTACCGAGCTTTTAAGTTAAAACCTTGCAAGCTAAAGGGACAGTCCCATAGGATCGAATGAACAAACAATTGATCACACTGCAAATAATAACATGACCAACATATTCATTAATTAAATTAACTTGCGTCCTCGTAATTGCATTTTAAGTCAAGTAATTAAGTTATAATATAATTGACTAGCATCAACAGTGAGATATCATTAATATTAATTAAATTACTTTGACGATAGAGCAGAAAATTATTCGTAGTGTTCGCATTGTTAACTAGATGAAAGACGAAACTATTCAGCTGTTATTTGTATGAATTATGATAGTATTTGTTGTTTCGACATTAAAGTGTTTTTTTTTTAAATTATGATACTGATACGTCTTTACGCCTAATGGGGCAGACAGAGCTTTATAATAATATCTATATATCTAAAGCTATGCTCTTGTCGGTGGAGTAAGAATTCTCTTCCATTTGTCTCTCTCATCCGCCAGTTTTTTTTACTTCGCTGTACGACACGACATTCACCTTCTCCTTTATCTGTTTCATGTAACTATGCCTCGGTCTTTCTGGTCCTCTTTTCCCTTCTATCTTTCCTTCCATGATGGTCTTTATGAAATCGTATATTTATAATATTATTTCACATAATATGGTGTTTGTGTGGTCTATGTAGAGTAAGATAAAATATTTAAAAAAAACTCATGTGAAGAGTTTCGTACTTCACATAGGTTTTCCCAAGATTTATTAAGTAAAGAACAAATCTACGTAGTTCTTTTTTTAATTTTAGGCCCAGTACTTTCGGAGATTTATTTATTTAATAAAATATTAAATAACTTCAAAAATATTTATCTTTAAACTATACAAAATATGTTTGAAGTTCTTACAACAAGCCCTTTCATTTGATATGGAACACGGCATAGTTTGCAGATCTTTATTTTTATTATAAAATTTACCAAATAAGTAGCCCCATAAGTTTTGTTGAGCTTGTGAAATATAAGTACGAGTACTTTACACTTTCCATACAAAGTTAAGCTGGCAATAGACGTCCGGTTTTTTTCCGATCCGGTAGCTTTATCAAACTATCAGAAGGCGCTTGCGCCATATATAACGTCTAACAAAATATACTGAAACAAATTTAAGGGTGAATTCAGTCTATTATACTGAACAACTTTCCCTAAGAAATATATATCGAAACATGAAAAAAAAAATTTTTCGCTTTTCATACAAACTCAGATCAGCTGATCTTTATGGGAGGAAAAAATTTTTTTTTTATATATTTCGATTTATTTATGTTCCGTCCTCGAGAAAATTTGTTCAGTATCATGAACTGAATCCACCCTTAAAATAGCTTTTCAGTATATGTTGTTGTCAAGTTGTGGTATAGAAATGCATTATATTATGTGTGCGTTCCGGAAACGGTATTGTCTACGAGTAAACGAGTACGAATGCGTCAAACTGGACGTGTACAGTTACTGTACTGTGCGAATGCTCCAATGAAATAACTATGACCGGACTAGACAAAACGTGTATTGACGTAAGCGCAACAGATTTTTTTTAATATTTATTTTTGTAGTAGGTACTCTGGAAAAAAAAATAGTACCATGGAAAAATAATTAAAGCGCCTCATTTTCAAATGATATTGGAAACGCATTTTAAAGATTTTATATCAAATAGCAATCAACGTTTTTTCAGCAAGTACTGTAAATTTCGTCGAATCATGCCTTAAGTAATTGGACGCCAATATTGGCTAAGCCCAAACTGTCGATCACTTTGAACTATACGAAACCTGGTTTATTAAACTTAAAATAAAGCAAGGCATTTTCCATTACTTAATCATTTTATCTTTTCATAAAGCTGTCTACTCTTTTTTAACACATTTAGTGCCAAAGTATGCACTAGTGCATTAAAATAAAACAATAGGGATAGTATAGACTGAGTCTGAAAAATATAACATATTTTCTTTGGTCCGTACATTAGCCAAAAACAATGGACCCATATTTGTCGGTTTATCAAAGTAGTTTTATTTCATAAATACAGGCAGAATTTTTATCCACCTGCTAAATTTTTGGAGCAAGTTCAGTCCATGATACTGAACTACTTTCTATAAAAAAAGTTATTAAAAATCGATGTATAACAGCGCATCGAAGTTTCCAAGTGGGGGTGATTAACGTCACCGTCTAATGAATATCGTACTAGATCGTGATCGAAGTCATGCGAAATTTAAGTGCGCTGTATCTTCTAGAAAAAAAAAATACGTAAGTCAATATTTTTTTATAATCTAGCTAATGAGCCAAACATTTTTTTTTTTGTCCACATCCGTACCTAAATGTGATAATTAAGGCCGTACCTGAATTTTCCGGGGTCCAGTGCTGCCCCCATTTAAAATAAATCATTTCAAAGAAAACGGAGACATCATTTAAAATGTTGCTACTACCAAGCCCTAGTTAACCTTTTTAAGTATTTTATGAACTAGATACTGTTTACAGTTTAAAGCGAGAACGTTAAGCTTTACTACGCACATTTGCGAAAACCGGCCACTTTTGGCAAATGTGCGTAGTAAAAGCTTAACGTTCTCATTATAAACTGTAAACAGTAGTTCACAAACTAGTTTGAGGGTTATATAGGGCTTGGTAGTAGCAAAATTTTAAATGATGTCTCCGTTTTCTTTGAAATGATTTATTTTAAATGGGCACTGGACCCCGGAAAATTTAGGTTCGGCCTTAAAAGGTTTATCTAATGCCTGACCTTTATCGCAATGTTAATTTTCACCATTTTCACGACTACACAATTTATTTTAAAAGAGGACGCCACTTCTGCATGTTAATAACCTTGTAGGGTCCCACCTGTCTTAGCTTGTTGGGTTAGGTTACACAGTAAGAGTAGGAAGGAAGATGTGTCTCAGTAGAATAAACACGAACTCCAAGTTATAATTATTATATTTTAAATTACTTTTTACATCATTGAATATAAAAATTATAATAAGACTTTATATAAGTACATAGGTAAGAACTCCTGAATGTATGTTCAGGATGAGAAGTGGAGGTGGAATGAGTCAGATAATTAAAGGATGTGCGAAGCATTTGAAAATCTAAAAAAGGTGAACAGGATGAGATGGAGAAATGAGGTGGATATTAACATGTAGGATGAATGAGATATGCAGCATCGTTATGTGTCACTCCCCGTTTAGGTATCGTAAATATTACTTCGTTATTACCACGCGCGCGCCGGCCCCTCGAAGTGGTAAATTTAGTTATACGAATCGTTTGTCCAGAGTAATAAGAATGAAATTGGCCTGCAACGGATGTCTAGGTATCTAAACGAAAAGGTGCTTTTAAGTTCTCATGTGAGCTAAATTAAACCATATCGCTAACCACATTGAGTAGATATTTCTTTGAATTTCTTTGCTGAGTGAGACTTCTGTACGGAGTACTAGTATCCTATTCTGTGCTTAAGCACAAAATAACATCACCGTCGCTCCCTTAGCTCCCAATGGACGGCCGCAGAAGTTATCTCCTGGAACACGTCTTTATAATTGAGCAAGTCGAGCTTAGGTAGGATTAATGCAATGTAGGTACTTACATATTGTACATACATATATTATGGGATTCGAGCGAAGTTAAACCAGTGTATTCACTCAGAAAGTATGAGCGGACTTTTGTTTGATTTCGTGTGTGGTGAAGGAACACTGGTGACGCCCTTCGTGGCCTAATGGTCAACACGCTAGTCCGCCAATTCAAAGGTTCTGAGTTCGATCCCGGCCAGGGCAAATTGAAAAATAGCCTTTTTCAATTTTTTCTGGGTCTAGGGTATCTATCTATACACATAGGTATATAAATATAATAACACACAACAACATCATATGTACGAGTATATACCTCTATATTACACAAATATAGTGTTGTTGAGTTCGTATCCTATAATACAAGTTTAAACTTACTGCGACTAGCTCAATTAGTGTGACTTGTACAAAAAAAAAACAAAAAACACTGGTGTCAGATTTTTCAAGCTACCTAAAGGCATCTGACATAGACTGACGACTGACATACAATGATAGCATCCGGGACTAATGGCTTAATATGCCTTCTGAAGCCAGAGGAGCTCAAGAAAAAATATTATGCCACTGGTAATTATCCATCCAAGTGTGGACTACGCCCAGTAGCACTAAACTTGCGAGAGCGTTAGTAAGGCGATTCTCACATTGCCCCGCACTACGCAGCGTAGGGCGTGAATGAGTGTTCTAACGTTGCTTGTAAGTATCTCCGTTTGTATAGAAAACACGCACAGTCCAACATAGAAAATGCATCCAGAAAACGCAACATGCAGCGTGATTCGTGGCAGTGTGATAATCGCCTAATGCGTACTTACCGGTTTTCCGAGCTCCTCAACGGAAAGGGTTTTTATGTATGTTTGTCTATAATAAACTATTGGAATATTCTATTCTTTTTCTTTATTTATCTTATTATTCGAATCGAATATTTCAAAATTGTACTTGAAAGGCAAATTATACATACGAGTATTTTTCACAATGAGACCTTTGATATTATCCTTGTCTTCTTCATCTGAACGCGTTCCCGGTTGCATTCTCAGCTATGCTTCTTCGGAGCCCGGGGTGCACTTTTCCGCTTTTTATTTTCCAAATATAATACCTATGCATATTGGAGATTTGCAAATTGGAGAAGAAATAGCCGGAAATTTTAAACGATTTGGCTATAGTTTAACGACCGGCCGCCTACCTGACGTGGTTGACGTCGTCTCATTGGGAATGCTATTATAGCACGAGGTTTAAGTGCTATTTTTCTCTAGTCACCTCTTACAAAATCCACAGGAAGAGATCGAGTGATCCTATTCTGACCCAGAACCACGTGGTGCACCTTATTACATCCGTGTAAAAATCCTAAACTAACATGGGCGAGCAATTACTGAATTTGTAATAATCGCAAAGCGGTGGGTGTCGCCAAGGAGCTAAAATGTTCTGGAATTTGATAAAAATAATAGCTTTTTTCCGAAAATAAATCAATTTTGTATGAATTTAATATAGCACAGAAGAAGACAAGGATATATCAAGGGTCTCATTGTGAAAAATATTATTATTTACATAGCTGTATGCAATCTGACTGCTTGTCCAAGCTAACTATACTTATAAAATTAAGCAACATAAACATAATCACAATTCATATCATTTTACATTAACAGACTTAATTTTTTTTAGTAAGATTAATTTTAATGTAGGTCTTAAAAACTTTACCTACCTACATTAGTAATGTTCGACTACGAAATTTAGTTCATGACGAAATCACCATTTCGTGTTAAACTCTTTGTTGACAAGGTGTACAAAATAATATAAAGCTTACTACCGTACGCAGGTGTTCCATTCTCCATTAGTTTTCCCGTGGAGGTGTTTTCGTTGGTTCAATTCGATTAAAAGTTTCTCAATAAACAGACTCTGCTTATACACAACTTCATCCGAGCGGAAAATGTAATTTTGTAATCCTTGAGAATGAGATACATGTGGTAATCAGGGAAGTTGTATAAATAATATTTTCATTCCATTTATTTATTGTGAAACAAAATAATTGTCGAAAATTACGTAATTGATAATTTAAATATCAAAATAATCATCACCATCTTCATCCAGGTTTTCTTTAGTCTCTACTGCAGGAGTACGACCCTCTCTGCACTACAGAGCCATACTTAGCCAGAGTAGTCAGACGGTTTAGCCTACACTCTCCACGCTGGTGTCTGGCCAGCTGGTGTTGGAGAGATCTCAGCTTTATTAAGCTTGTGTTTCCTAAGTCGCCTTCTACGACTTTCCACAGGAAGACTTGGAGTGGTCCTATTCCACTCTGCCAGAAACCACACTACTTTGTCCAACCAAATGTCAAAATAATAATAATGATAAAATAACAAATTCAGAATTGATGTTATTACGCACTTAGCTACTTTAAAAAAATCAATATTAAATAGATTAATAAATATATAGGGACAAATCACACGGATTGAGGTAGCCCCAAAATAAGTTCGAACCTTGTGTTATGGGATACGAACTCAACGATACTACTCGCATATTTTATAACAAATACATTTATAGATAAACATCTAAGACCCAGGTCAATCTGAAAAAGATCATTCATTTTCCATCTTGACCTGACCGGGGACCGAGCCCGGGACCTCCGGTGTGGCGGACTGGCGTGTTAACCACTACACCACGGAGGTCGTCTATGGAGTAGAGAGAGTAATACATTTAAGTCTAACGGAAGTTTATTGAAGAAAATAGATGCATAGTATGGGCTCTGTTTTACTATATTCAGTCAGACTACCTGGGTCTGGCGGGAATATGTATTTTCTTCTAGTTGCTTCTCTTATTATTTTCTGATCCTCATTTTCGTACCTATGTTTGTTTCTAACGAGATATCAATCAAACAATCAAATCAATCAAATCTTTACTTGCTAATAAGAGTTTTACAAGAGGTCTTATATTTATAATTACAGTCCATCTTATTAACCCTTTCGGGTACAGCAAATATCTAGTAACAAATGAACATAGTATATAATTTTATAATGTTGAGATCATTTATCACAATATTTTAAGTTATAGCAGTCTCTAGAGCAATTTACAAATATCGGAGTACTTTAATTTTTAGTATTGCTCATTTTATATGACTTATTTTCTAAATACATAAATTGTGAATTTTTATTATAGATATTCTATTCACTTACTTTTTATACTTATATTTGTTTAATTATATGTTTTTAATTACAAAATTTATTTATTTGAGTCCAGGAATTCATTTACAGAATAATAACAACCACTTTGCAGCATTTTTTTCAATTTTCTTTGAAAATGTTTTATGTTAGTTTCATTTCTTATATCTATAGGTAATCTATTATACATATATTTTAACTGCCATATGAAATGGGCTTTGGTGTAACATTTCAATTCTGGAGGGTGGGATGCATAATTTATCTTTATTTCTAGTATTGTATTGGTGGGTGTCTTTTAACTGTGTAAATAAATGTTTATTATTATAAGCAAAAATGCATATGTCCTGTATGTATATTGATGGAAGTGTTAAGATTTCAATTTTTTTAAAGAATGGTCTACAGCTTTGCCTATTTTTGATTTGAGCTAGTATCCTGATACATTTTTTTTGTACCATAAATAAATCTTGTGCATGACTACTATTACCCCACAACATTACTCCATACCTCAACCAGGAGTATGCGTATGCGTAATAGGCAGATATAGCAGTTTCGTTGTTAGTGGTGAGTTTTATTTGGTAGAGAGCATATATGAATTTACTTAATTTAGTTTTAATGTGTTCAATATGACTTTTCCAAACGATATGCGAATCTATATGTATACCTAAGTATAAGGATACGTTAGCATTACTAAAATATATAGACTGGGGGCAGTGAGTATACCATTATATTACAATATATAGAGGCAGGAGGTTATTGATTTATAATATTCGAATATTTTTTGTTATATTTTCACTAATGGATTTAATATGTAAACTATTTATGTTAACTCCCATAATTTTATATGTTTTAATAAAGTTTACACTTTTAGAGGTGTTTGAAGTGTTGGCTGCCCAGATTCTTAGCATTACATTTAATTAAAACTAGCAAACCTCAAAGTTTCTCAGAATTTAACGAGCCGAGTACATGTGATACACGCCGGCCGGTCCCTAAGTCGCTGTAACCGAGGGTAGTTTGATAATTAACATTCTAGTAAGATGGGCTGTGATTAGTGTGGTGACTTGGAATGGACTTGAGTTTAAAGTCTTATTTTAAAGATTACAGTCTATCTAGAGGACTTAAATTCATAAATGAGAGCTCAAAGCTCTTATTATTAACCCATGAGGCAAAAGAGGGATGTCATCAGTTTGACGTGATAATATATATGTGGCAATGTATTCGTTACAGTTCTAAAATTTGGACTCTTGAAACTACACGTATTATTAAATTAAATCAATTATTATAAATTTTTCAAAGAATCTATTAGCATTTTTTCAGCGAAGCGTCTCAGTTTCGATGCTGGCCAAAAAATATTTTGTTTGTCTGTCTGTTGTTGCCGACATTTTTCAACTGATTTTTACAAAAATGGGCACAAAAGTTCCTCCGTTCCGATTTATTTAATTGTTTTAGTCGATTGCTATTTTGAATTGGGGGAGAAATAACAGTTAACATATTGCTGGACACTAAGCCAGACACAACAAAAGTAACAATTATTTATGTCTATAGACGTAGTGTGTCCTACAATGTGTTAATCTCGTCGCACAATCTTGTTCATAAAACACAATAAACGACTGCTAAAGCTATTTTAGTTTTGTCAATTATAACTATTCAATCTATTGACATTTAAAACTGATTTTAACTAAAACAGGCTTATCATGAAACAGATTTGAGGGACGTGAGTTCGAATCTCCTTAGTGGTAAAAATTGTCTTCACATTTTATTAATTTTAAAATTTGTTCAAGCATTGTAATGTTATTTAAATTAATAATAATAGGCTTATCAAGTTTGTTAAATTTATGAATTCAAGTTAGCTGTCTCAATGCTCATTGGTCTCAATGCTGTCCCAACACTAGAGCCGCGATGGGCGTTCAGGTGAAGCCCTTATCAGGCCTTGATTACTGATTAGGAACAGATTAAACAAGGCGAGTGGAATGCGTTATTGCTAATTGAATAAACTTCCGCAGCGATTTGTAAGCTAAGTTCAGCAATCCTAATCGGGGTCGCCGCTCGTGTGTATCTTCGCATTTTAGGATATTATTTCCTTAGAAAAGCGAAGCAAGCGAAAAGAACTAGTAAAACTGACCGTTTTGGGATCAGTTTTACTTAGTTTAGTTCTTTTCTCTTGTTTTATTAAATTCTTTAGTATGACATTTCTTCCATGCTGGTCTGGAAGGAAAGATATAAGAATGTACCAGCTGCTCATCTTCCCACGATGTCAATCATGGGAATGGACGACTATCCGAATCATGATAATACGCGATGCGGCTAGGAACAAATTACTGTTTCATTTTCCCTAACATGTAACTAATCTGGCCTTTGGATCTTACGGCCTTACCCTCTTATTCATAAAAAATACAAACGTTTGCTAAACCTATTTTAGTTAATGTATGTTTTGTCCCTATTACTCTTTTCGATATTTGACATTGCAAGAAGAAAACAAAACATATTTTAACTAAAAAGGGTTTAGCAAACGTTTCATATTTTTAATGAATAAGGAGGTAACCCCCTTATTGTCTACCCTGTTAGGGATAAAGATGTGATAGTGTACATCTGTATCTTCACTATGGCAGCCGCATTATCAGTCTAGCCAGACAGAAACAGACTTTCCCATATAAACTTAGTCTAGCTTTTATTTCATAACGACATGCCAGATTTCGTATTTTCTTAGAAATTTCATATATCTAGTAGTCAAAAAATGAACTTGAAAGAGAATATAGTGTATCATATCATATTCGACCACCAGTGGAAAACTTCTACACCCTTATATTTTCTTCTACGTTCATATTTTGACCGTCGAAAACTAGTTTTAAGCCTAGATATATGCAATTGCTTAGAAATTACAAAATACTGGCGAAATCTGACATGTCATTATAAAATTAATTTTTAATATTATAAAATAAAATAAATTAATCTCCCTTAGATTACGTTTGAATTGAAAAGTCAAGGGTAAGGGGACTCTTAAGTGGGACTGAGCGACTGAGAGCCAAATGTGCTACGCGTTACGCTAAGATCAAATGGGTGCCAGAATAGTGCAGTCATAAATAGACAGCTTCACAAAGAATTTACCCAACTGTGGGAGACACCGATAAAATTAAATCTTTATTAACAGCAAAACTACAACAGCTTGTCAAAATCCTCTCTCTAAACTTTTAGGAAAAGAAATAGGTGTCGGACGCAATGAATTTGTACCTTTCTACACCAGATACGCAAAAAGCTTAAACGAAACCACCACGAATGATATTGAAGCCTTGTTCAATTGTGAAATAAAAAGTGTAGTGTGAGTAACAAAGTTTTTATTTTATTCAATGTAACATATTTTTATATTGGCATGGGTCAACACAATGCACGCGTGTATTTCATTTTATATTGTTTCCATTCCATTCCGAGTCCGACCACATTTCAATATGTTATGATGTAACGAAACCATTGGTTAAAACAACTATAGATGTAGCACCAGCATTCAAAATAACAACTTTTTAACGAACGCATACGTTTATACCAAATGTCTTTGTTTAAAATAGTAACTACAAAGAGTTCTATCATCAGGTCTTTTTTAGTCTCCACTGCAGGAGCACGACTCTCTCCGTACTACCAGAGTATTAGTCAAAGGATTTAGCTTATGCTCTCCACGCTGGCCATACGGGTTGGAGAGGTCTCACTGATGTCTAAGCTTTGTTAAGCTTGTGTTTCCTAAGTCGCCTTCTACGACATCCACGAGAAGACTTGGAGTGGTCCTATTCTACTCAGCCGGGAACCACACGGCCAGGTTAATAATAAGTACCTATAAGGAGTTTACTGAAACTTTTTTAAGATAAATTTCAGTCTAGAATACTGACCAATTTTATCCAAAGACCGTACTTATGTAAATTTGAAAACGGTTTATTTTCCATAGAAATTTGGGTTAGTTAATATGACAATTTGTACCAAAAGTTTAGTTTTAGTATAATGGGCGGCACCATTAGTCTAAACGTGGACTTTAGGTTTTTGTGCCTTTGGCCATGTACCTATATACTCGCATACCCCGTCAGGATTAAAAATGTGATATCATGTAATTTATTTAACCTGTTACTACTGTTGTCGCGATGCAGCTAGCATTCCATCACTATTTTGATTAACTTTTCCACCTTCTTGCCCACCATCACGTTAAAAGTGGCCTTCAGGTCTTGAAGCCCTGGGCTCTGTCTGCTTAGAGCTGCAAGTCCTAAAATGCTATGTTTACCCCATTATACTGTTAAAAGTTATGTAATTTTACTAAAAAGTATGTAATTTTACATGCAAAAAATTTCATAGACTTGTAAAATTCCCGAATAATCTGGGAAATTTACGGAAAAATATGTAAAAATGACAAAAATTATGTACAATTTCATATTTTTATGTAAAATTTCATAATTTACCGTAAATTGCCCAGATTTTTCGGGAATTTTACAGGTTTATGTAATTTATTTGCATGTAAAATTACATAATTTTTAACAGTGTAGGGATAAAGACGACATAGTATGTATGTATGTTACCTGCTTTTAAATAAAATAGTATCGGGAGGTATGGGTACTTTGTTAGACCATGTTTGTTTTTGTTATAAGGTCTTTTTAAACAAAAATATAAATGTTTAGCATGAAGCGCTTTTAAGACATTAAATTTGTATGCATTGCGGCATCTTTGGACAATGTAACATCATTGAACGAAGCCAATATTCGGGTAACGAGAATTACAACAAAGGATAGTGACAATATACGGCTTCATAATATCTCTCAAGGCTCGCTAATATTGGCCTCCAGTTATTAGGGAAGCAGTAATAGTAATAGAAACGCTTCTTATGTTCACATAGACACATACCTATTTGTCCAATTCTATTTAGAATCATAATATATATTACTCAATTTTGATGGACTGGGAACAGGAATATGGAATTACATTCTTTTAGGTAAATTCATATACAGTAATCATCATCATATCCGTTGCAGGAAGTCGTCAACCGGAAGTACCTCCTCAAAAGATGCATGTAACTTCTCCGAACGCCATCTAACGTTTGATTAAACCTAACATCCTAGAATTGGTTCTATTCTACCCTTTGGGTTGTGGATGTTAGAAGGCATTCGCTATATGTAAAAAACAGTAATCTCTTCAAATCACCTAGGTTAGGTAGCGAACCCCGGGCTCTGAAGCGTTACCGCTGAGGATGCAAGAGGGAATACGCTCGGATGATGATGATGATTACCCCTGAGCAGTCTGGAAATCTTTGAATAGACTCCGAACTAGTGTCGGGAGATGTCATGAAAACAGGGTAAGGTGGCGTTTCTCAAAAAATTGCAAGTGCGACTGCGGTATATCCAGTCAATGACCCATCTATTGTCCTGTCCCAAATGCCCTACACCCCGCACAATGCAGGACCTCAACGAGGCAAATTAGCGGGCATCACCGTAGCCAAGCACTGGTCAAACCTGTTATATAAAAAAATCATTTTTGTATAGCCAATTGTCTCGAAATAAGAACTTTGATATAAGTATACTTTGCGGATCTCTCAATCAGACAAAATTATAAAAAAATCTACTTCTTAACATAATTTAAATGTTATAGAAGGGATGCTTTATTTGGGAATATGCTGCTTAAATAAAAATGTTAAAATTTACAAAATATTTGAAACAAATACATGTAAGAATTGTTTAAAATTTAGTTTTTGATCACAAAACGTCAACACCCTTATTTGGTCGAAAAAATTTTT
Source organism: Acrobasis repandana (assembly GCA_963576875.1). Classification (NCBI taxonomy): domain Eukaryota; kingdom Metazoa; phylum Arthropoda; class Insecta; order Lepidoptera; family Pyralidae; genus Acrobasis; species Acrobasis repandana. The sequence continues at coordinate 14,920,017 of OY756215.1, forward strand.
TAAAGTTATTCAAACGCATAGTCAACACGCAACCACGAAACTTACTTAAGGTGAAATGGTAGTATAAGTGGCGCCCTCATTTGAAATAAATTGTTTAAAAGTAAATATGGTGATATTTAAAAATTTGATTTGCATCAATGTCTAAAAAGACCTTCAAACTATTTTATGAATAACCATTGATACAAATATTTTTTTTAAATATCACCATATTTAGTTTTAAACAATTTATTTCAAATGAGGGCGCCACTTATGCCACCACTTCACCACCAATCTTACACCAGTGTTGGCCACTTTCACACACGATAAACAAACAAACAAACCTTAAGGCCCCGCCAGTTCAGAGCCAAGAAATCTGTATGTGTTTTAAAAAAATCACTGTAATTAAACTACTACAGTTTATTCCTCAAAAATTTTACATAAGAATCTTAAGGATTTTCTACAGACATCCAAAATATCTCAAAATATAGATATTTAGATAATATTTTTTTTGGTATAATTTTCATATATAAAGGTGATTGTACAAAATAGTAATATGTATTATAAAGGCAAATTTAGGCAAATTAGAGGTATATTTGTGATTTATTCTATCAAGCCAAAAATGCTCAATCGTGTTTTGGCTATTGTGGGTGTCTGTAGAAAATCCTTAAAATTTTTACGTAAATTTTTTGAGGAATAAACTGTAATAGTTTAATAACAGTGATTTTTCAAAAACACGCACAGTATTGCAAATTGTGAACCCACGTCGCCTTAAAGTACCTACTTATTGTATAACCTTAACACAAAAAGATGCAAGCTTCTCTGTCAGTAGCTAAAATTAAATGTTTCTTATAATAAAACTTGATTCACAGTGAAACTAGTTTTATTCGTACAATTCAACTCCACCCTCTCTTAACGTGACTTAGTCTTTTGGTTGGCTGAAAGAGATCCCTTCCTGGAATAAGCCCGCCTTTGTTCAAATTGCCATAGTTCATAAGTATGGTTATATGATTTTTTTTAAATTGTTTAATAAAGAGATTACAAACAAACAAAATTTTGTCATTGGCTGTTCAATAGTAATTTATGTTTTATAGCTGTAAAGTAATCAAATCAAGTTGACACAACTAAATCAAATCCAATCAGTATATTCAATCTAGTACAGTTAGGTACTTCAAATCAAATTCAACGAACTGTTTCAATTTGTCAATGAATGTTGTTGTTAGCATAAGCGCAGGATGGAATTTGAATTCCTGGTTACACGTAATAGTTTTTAGTACACGTCTAAATTCGGCTGCATTATCAATTCAATGCGACGAGGTGAGAGTTTCCAGTATCAACATTTACATTAGCTTCTCTTCAACTTTTGCTTTGACTGTGGCGCTGGATTTTGAATTTTGAATAAATTCAAGTCTCTGCTTTTTTTAGTTTATTGAGGTAGGTACACAGTTTTCAGTCATGCTTTGTTTATTTATTTGTTTTTCCGGGGTTTTTATCCAAGCTAATTACAATAAATTAAAAGTAAACTAATGACAAATCTTTGCCTATAAAATGAAAATAATGATTTTAGTCACAGCGTAAGTATAGAAGAACGATAGTTCAGCAATACTTTGCACCGAACTTAGCTTAAGCTCTTCCCAGCTTTGGACAGTATAAAACGGCGTTGGTTTCGGTTATTATTTCTAAACGGCTTGAGCAAACTGAATTAACTGTTTGCCATTATTTATCTAAATTAGGATCAATGAATACAATGAAATCTTGAAGCAAGTTTGTCTTGAAAATTCAGAAAGTTCGATCTATCGATATAAACACCTGGTAAATTCAGATGGAATGGGATATTGGGTTCTTATATAATATTCTCGTATACATTTGATGACTGACACAAATCAAGATGAGCCAGTCTGATTATTCCAATTCATTGCTGATCTATCTTGGGCTTTAATATACTACATTTTTCTAAACAAACATAAAATTTATCACCGATGAAGTTAGCGACTTTTAAACAGAAATATATCAAAACAAAATATTTAACTTATGAATAAGATATTTCGACAAACAGGCCTTTTTAGATAATACAATTTTCTTGCAGATTCAAGTTCAATAATTAAAAGCAAAAATTTAAATGCAATAATTTTCCTTTGAATTGTAATCATCTGTTTACACGATGACATAGTTTAAATACTCAATAATTATTGAGTGCAAGTCTAAGGCTATAATTTCTTGCATCTTGCGTTTACACCGATACCATTTTATTGATACCATATTATATGTTAATTTGTTATATATATATTTTCAAATTTTGCCTCGTCTAAACGTATTTGCTTTAAATATTTATTGCACGTATTTGCATAGATGATTTTTTTATGCAAGAATTGAATTTTACTATGAGCATTGAAGAAAGATTTTATTAATTGGTAACCAAACTGGCTGAATATTTACATCTTATCAATCGCACAACTTTCTTAGATCTAAAAAACACCCGATTTTGTAGATGCCCCTGTATAATATAGTGAAATATTTCATAACTATAGATTTTCATTTTACAAGTAAAAAACTATTCTTAAAGTTTTTAGAATCAAACCTTTAAACCTTTTTTTTTATTATTTGGTTGGTTCCTAAAAGTGCCCCAAATAAAAATAATTGACATTTTGTTTATCAGCATACACATGTTGAATACGATAATTGCGTACCATTATGTATATGCCGATTACACTGATGCAAGTTTTGCAATGCACAATAGATTCAAGAATGGTACGTGTTGTTTAGACAATGCAAGTCAAACTTACACCATGTAAATGGGCCTCAATACAATTTTGGTGTGACGCAAAATTATACCACTGATATTTGCATAATAGTCTAAATTTATACAAAGTATCACCAAAGCCAGCTCAATTGAGTGAATCGAGAGCTGCATTTAATTCATTTGGCGGCAGCCCTTTCGGTGACAATGAGCTCGAAGTCTTGCGGAACAAAAGCGGGTTTGGTGAAATGGCGCGTGCATAATGTGCACAAGTCTCCATTCTGCAGCAACTAGTAAATTTTTGAACCAAGATTTACGATGTAAGTAATAAATATTGGTGCTAACTTTTTTTTACCAATTATAAACAAGGCAAGGCGCTACATTACAATTGTCTTTCTTGCTTTATCAGTTGTTTCGTCCTGATTTTACTAGTATTGTGACCGCTTATAAATGAAGAAGTTAAATTGGTTCCTTCAAATCTCAAGATCTAGAAACAAATTGGCTCTTGTAGTCTAAAATCAATGCTTAATCAATTAATATAGAACACTATTTAATAAAGTGAATTTGACGGAAGCCTTTCGATGACAATGGGCTCAGAGTCTTGCGTAAAAAAAGCTGAAATGGCGTAATGGCGCGTACATAATACGCACAAGTCTCCATTCGGCGACAACAGGAAAATTTTGAACCAAGATTTATGATATAACAAGTTCATTTGTGATATCTTTTTTTCAATTGTAACCAATTTATGGCACTTTCATATTTTATTCTTTATTTTTTTAAAACTATGACTGCTATAAATTAGGATGTTTATTGTATATATTGGTTTTTTACCACCTTACGGGACACTAAAACCAACACAGAAAATAACAACGGTTCTACAAGTTCTACAACTACGTCAATGTCCACGGAAGTGTTAAGATCACTGCAGATCAAACACAAGTTAAGGCGTAGTCACAAATCGACGCACGGAATAACTATAAGTACTAACGTACAGAATAGGAGATCACTTCCTCCTGCGAGATGACGTTTCTAAGTGTGCCCCGCAAATCGGTATGATATACGTAACAGATATGAAGTAACGTTATCGCTATGTAATCTGACATAATTTGACAACTGCCATACAATAACTTAACGTTAATCTCCACGGTTCGAAGATTCTTCTTGGCGTTTACTACAGCCCTTCTATGCACATTAATTACTTTCATTCTATTGAAACTCTCTTATCAAACTTTAGGCCCCAATTTGACCATCTTATACTCTTGGGTGATTTCAACACTTCTCTGATTAGAAAAGATTCTCGTACCAATTCCCTTTTTTCTCTCATCCATTCTCTTGATCTTACAATCTTCCACTTAATCCTACTTATTTTCCGCATAATGGTCCTTCATCTCTGCTGGACCTGATCATTACTTCCTCTCCTGAGCTAGTTTCTAAGCATGGTCAATTCCATGCTCCCGCATTCTCGGCCCATGACCTTATATTTGCTTCATTCAAGCTGCGCACTAAAAAGTCAAGACACAAGTTTGTGTTAAGGCGTAACTATAGTGCTATTAACTGGAAGTCCTTCGAGACTGATATTAAAAAGCTTGATTGGGCCACTGTGCTTAAGGCACATGATGTAGACTCCAAAGTGGAAGCGTTTAACTCCCGTATTCTGTCCCTATACGATAAACATGCTTCGGTTGAACAGATCAGAGTCAAGCATTTCCCTGCACCCTGGTTAACCTCTGAAATCAAAAATCTTATGGCAAAAAGGGACAATGCTAAAATAAAACTGCGCCATTACCCTAATGAGCTAAATCGTGAAAGGTTTATTTGTTTACGCAACCTGTGTAATAAAAAATGTAGGGAAGCTAGGCGTAGATACATTTACGATAACGTCATAAACTGTCCCTCTGGTAAGATGTGGCCATTCTTGAAGGGTTAATGGATTGGTAAACAAACGTGGGATCCTATTCTTAGTATAGATGGGAATACTCTGAATAAACATTACTGCAATTCTGGCTCCCCCCTCCCTTCTAGTGTTAAGAATGCTACGCTAGCGGAGCTTGCTAATAAACCAAAGCCTGATTGCCCAGCATTTGATTTGCCACCAATTACAGTTAAGGATGTTCAAGATATTTTTGTTAAGCTAAAATCCAATGCGGTCGGTAACGATGGTATTTCTCTCGATATGTTGAGGCCTATTCTACCAGTAATTACTTCTATGTTGGTTGACATTATCAACTGTTCGTTATCCTCTGGGGCTTTTCCTTCTGGAAATACGCACATGTCATTCCACTCCCTAAAAAACCTAACCCTTCCCTACCTTCCCAATTTCGTCCAATATCCATTCTCCCAGTTCTTTCAAAAATTATTGAGCACTATGTCCAGCAACAATTAACAAAATATCTCTTTTTGCACATATTGTTGAATCAACATCAATCTGGGTTTCGTGCCGGACATAGCACAACGACTGCTCTCGTCAAGATAACAGACGATATTAGAATCAACATAGAAAATAAGGAGTTTACTATTTTAGTTTTACTAGATTACTCATTTCATTTATTCATAGAACAATATTTACATTGTATTTGAATGTATTTGTACTTATAAACTAAAACAAATAAAAATTTGATTAAATGCATTATTACAAATTACAAAAATGATTATAAACATGTCAAAAATTATAAAATATCATTAAATTAATTATTATAAAAAATGTGCGGTATACGCATCAGGCATTTTTTACCGATGCTGACACCATTTAAAAGTCCCCAATTGAGTAACAACACTTCTCCAGTAGCTATATCCACAACTTTTTTTTGAAAATTGAAACTTTTCTTACTAATTTAAGTTCGTTGGGCAATTTATTAAACATTACAATGGTTTGGTATCGTGGACAGTTAATTGCGATGTCAAGTGTGGGAGCCATAACACTGGTTAAGTCTTTCCTGCGCATGCCCTCTCGATCCAACATTTCTTCTGCTGTTTCGTATATTTTTTATAAAATCCGTTAGTAAAACAAATATATATAAAGACGGTACAGTTAATATTTGGAGGTCCTTAAAATGTTTTTGGCACGATTGCCTTGGAGGTATGCGAACCATGGTCCGTATTGCTCGTTTTTGTACTGCGAAAGCTTTATTAATATTATATTGGTAGCTTGCACCCCAATATTTTATGCTATAACGAAGTCGTAACTCTACGAATGAGTAATAAATAGATTTTAATTGATTCATGGTCAATTCGTCTCTTAAGGATCTAAGGACGTAACAAGTTCTGCTTATGCTTTTTTCTACCTCTTGTAGCTCAGGTTACTCTAACGCATTTAATTCTGTGGATTTCGACATCTTGCTTGGCGTTCTAAATTCCCTTAACTTCTCTTCATCATCGCTCGCTTGGTTTCACTCCTACCTCCATGGGCGTCATCAGCTGGTGAAAGTTAATCAGAGTAAATCGGGGTGGAGTACTATTCCCAATTTTATTTTCAATTTTCATTGACGGTATAACGTCTTTTCTCTCATCGTCATTCCACTTATATGCAGACGATTTGCAGATTTATACGGCCGCCCCACTCGACAATTTCAGCCGCGCTGTGGGTACTATCAACTCCGACCTTGCCGCAATTGCAGCTTGCTCCTATAACTTCGGGCTTATGGTCAATGCAGATAAATATCAAGCTATTGTTATCGAAAGTCCCTATTTCATATCAAAGTTTCATTCTGTTCCTGTTCCCAATGTTGCAATGGTACTATCATTCCTTTCTCTCCAACAGTCAAAAACTTGGGAATAATTATTGATGAAACTTTATTATGGTCAGCCCAAATCGACAAGGTGAGTCACAAATTGTTTGTCAGTATGCATTCTCTGAAGCGTTTGCAAAATTTTCTTCCAATTAGTACGAAAGTGCTACTGGCACGCTCTTTGCTGATTCCTATTCTTGATTACGCAGACGTGGCATATCTGGATCCCCCTGAGGAACTTCTTAATAAATTGTATCGACTACAAAATGTCTGTATCAGGTACATCTTTAACGTTCGTAAATTTGATCATATCTCTGATTTCCGCGGGAAGCTGTGCTGGTTACCTATTAGGATCCGTCGTAATATACGTATTCTCTCCCTTCTCTTCAACGCCCTTTTAAATCCTTCTTTCTCTGGCTACCTGCATAGCAAATTTAATTTTAGAAATGTGGATAGTCGGTTGCGTTCAGCTGGAAGCCTCGTTCTTGACATTGCACAGCATTCGTCGCAGTCTTACTCCAAGTCTTTTACAGTAATGGCGGCAAGGCTTTGGAACTCTCTTCCTGCTGATGTTAGAATGGCACCATCGCTTGATTCATTTAAAGTAAGATTGTATAAATCATCTCTAGTTGCGTCACATTTGGGCTGAATTAAGTAATAAAGTATCTATTTTTGTATGTATAAAGTAGTATAATATGTACCTATATGTAAGTTTATGAGTATTAAGTATTTGTGTATGTTTATGATGATGTAGCGATGTAAGTATAATCTTTTATTATTATTTATTTTGTACGTTGCTTCTACCTGTTAATTGAGTAAATGTCCTCTCAATATATCGCAGGTTGACTGGAAGAGATCCCTATATGGGATAAGTCCGCCATTCTATAATTGCTTTTTCGAATTTTGTATTTTACAATAAAGTTATTACAAACAAAGAAACAATAATGACGGACATCATAAAACAGTCGGGTAAAATGCTTTAGGTTTTTCTTAAAAACGAACGTTATATCTATGGTTGTGTGACAATGAAAAATGAAAGAGGTCTCTCAAGATCGTAGTAAGTGGAGGTCCATAGTCTCTGCCTACCCCTGTGGGAAACAGCCGTGATAGTATGTATATGTATGTATGTATGTATGTGTGACAATATTGCCCAGAAAGTAAGGAGCTTCACTGGTGTGGATGTCTTAAGTATAGACACAGGTATAGATTTAATGCTCAATCAATAAAATTGAGAGCTCTATTTAATGAACTGAATTCAACGGCAACCTTTCGGTGACAATGAGCTCGGAGTCTTGCGGAACAAAAGCGGGACTGGTGTAATGGCGTGTGTATCAATCAGAGGCAAATGGAAAATTATCGAACCGTGATTTATAAAATACCATCTTTTTAAAACTGTTAACAAGTCACAATACTTTGTTATTGAGTCAGATGTTTGCCCATAGTTTTTCTGAAATTGAGACTGCTAGTAAATGAAGTGAGAAGTAGAAAAGTAAAATTAAACATTAAAAAGATGGCAGAGAGAAGAGAGGAATGGCGGCATTTCCACTTAACTTCACCGACAAAAGCAAGCTTTTCGTTAAAAAGAAGTAAATGAAAATGTAAAAATTAATTAAATACAATTCTGAAGACAACGTGATTCTAGAAGTCTAAAATTTAGAGCTTACGCTCAATCAATTGAATAGAGAGCATTATTTAATGAAGTGAATTCAACGGCAGCCTTTTGGTGACAATGAGCTCGGAGTCTTGCGGAACAAAAGCGGCACTGGCGTAATGGCGCGTGCATAATGCGCACAAGTCTCCATTTATAGGCAACTTGCAAATTTTTGAACCACGATATACTACCAGCTACACCACACTTAAACAGTCAAACGTTTTCTTCAGAGATACTTAAAAATCGAATTAATTTAAATATCTAATATTCAACTTGTATACCAATACAATAATAACCTGTAAAAGAAGAATAAACACGAGATTTGTCATAATAGTGATAAGTTCAGTTTTACTATATTTTTGTTTCTAAGCATTTGTTATTGATACGACTAATAAAATAATACAAAATAGAAAAGTCATGTTTAATACAAACTAATACATATGTGAAAAAAGATAAGATCTCTTTTTTATCGATATTATTAAAATAACATGTATGTTGAATCCAAGGTCAAAACACAACTAACCATTATTTATACTATTTTCTAATGGCATAGGTACGTATTGAAAAATAAATGTGTGAATTAAGTGCGTAAAAGCATCGAAACCTTGCTTAATCTCTATTAAAGTGAATCTAGTTGGTAATAAACTTGTGAATTATTTAGTTTGTTTTTTAACCACATCAGCTGAAAAACTTTGTTAAGGTTACACTATTAACTATTGAAACAAAACAATATTAGACAGACAGTGAGAAAACACCCTCTTGAAAAACTATTCTGGCTATTTATTATCCATGATTTTCATCTACATCTACTCGTACAAAAATATAAAATATAAATACGTACCTTTGTCATTATTTTTATAACCTGATTTTTTAAAATAACTATTATATTGTTTTATATAAAATATAGTATCGTTGAGTTAGTATCCCATAACACAAGTTTAAAAAAACTTACTTTGGGGCTAGCTTAATCAGTGTGATTTGTCCATATATATATATGAAAGTAGTTCAGTATCATGGACTGAACTTGCTCCAAAAATTTGGATGGTGGTTTAAAAGTCAGCCTGTATATATATTTATAATATATATATATATATACCTACCTATTGTAAATTCTGCTACTATAAGGATATCAAACAGTGCAATCAATGGTACCTCAAATACTGGAGCTCAGATACTTTGGATCTTTCTACAAAGAGAAAAATGCGAACTGTAGCTACCTGACTCTTGAAAAAATCGTAATGAAATTATATCAAAATTTCCTGAATATTCCTTCACTGCATTTATCGATGACCAAATTCAAATATTTAACTTAGCTTTGTCATGCCTCTCGGAAATTCATACACATTTTGCATTTACCATACTACCTTACTGTTTATTCGTGGGATGGACCGCTTTGCTTTTGCTCTCAGATTAGTTTGTTTATTTATTTCTTTGTTGCAAATGGAATATATATAGAACTACATATTAATTTTATGGAAATACATATATATAAAATATAGAAAATAAAAAAAACCTGCCCGAAATGTGGTAAGTGTTTAAGACAAAAGACATCTATCAAAATCGCAATTATGATATACCTTAGGTAATGATACGAAATAAATATACCTGTGTTTCAAACCATAACTTGTTTATTGCCATATTTATTTTGAGGATGGCCACAATAGGGACTTTCACGTCAGAAACTACCTATTGCTTCAAATGCATAGCTAACTACTAAGTAAATATCCATAAATATCTATGTTTTTTTAGGTCCTTACATATGAAATTGCCGATTTTCAATACTGGCAACTTTAAAATCAAATATCTTGCGTTTCATTAGGAATTCCAAATTCAAATTTATTTCGAAATAAAGCCAGAAAAATATTGTTTTAAAATTCGTATTTCATTTGTTTTAACATCATTTGTTTGAGTTTCAACATTGCTATAACAACAACTATGGACAAATTGAAAATTCGCGGTATTTACGAATACGAGTTCCACCGTGGCACCAGTGCTGCAGAAACGACTCGAAGAATTAACGACGTGTATGGACCAGGCACCGCTAACGAACGAACGGTGCGTTTTTGGTTTCAACGTTTCCGTTCTGGAAATTTCGATTTACACAATGAGCCTCGTGGACGACCTGATACTCAAGTGAATAACGAAGAATTGAAGGCGATAGTGGAAGCGGATCCATCTCAAACCACTTCTGAATTAGCAGCAGCCTTCGGCGTAAGTGACAAAACGATACCTATCCACTTGCGCAAAATCGGAAAAATTAAAACACTCGAAAAGTGGGTACCGCACGAATTGACTGAAGCAAACCAACAAACACGCGTTGCTTGCTGCGTTTCTTTGCTTAATCGCCACAATAATGAGGGGATTTTGAACCGTATCGTGACTTGTGATGAGAAATGGATCCTGTACGTCAATTGGAAGCGATCATCACAATGGCTTAACCCTGGAGAACCGGCAAAACCTTGCCCTAAGCGAAAACTGACCAAAAAGAAGATTCTAGTTAGTGTTTGGTGGACCAGTGCTGGTGTTATCCACTACAGCTTCTTGAGCTTTCTTCTTGATTAAATAATAATTTCATTAAAAAAAACTTGTTTCACTTTTTTGATACTGAACGGCAATTTCATATGTAAGGACCTAAATAAAAAATATACAAGCACCGTACAATTAAACTGTCTGCTCAGAGCCGCAAGACTTAAAATGTACGCTTCATGAGGGATAATAACGTAATACTGTAAAACACAACACTTCGAAAGACTTGTGAAAACTCCACGCTAATTCCAAGTAAAAAAAAAACAAAAAGTGAACTCGTGTAAGAAGCCATAATAATACTTATTGCTTAGTTCACAAATTGACAAACAAATCATACTTATGTAATTATTTCAAATATCTATGTACTCGTATAAACACCTTTTACTTCTTTATACTGACAATCTAAATTACACATAAAGTTTTCTACTAAAATGAGAAAACATTATCTAAGTAAGTGAGCAAAAAATTTACACGAGCAGAATTTCAAACGAAAGTTAATAAAGTATTTACAGTAAACTTGAGAAAACATATTTCCGATAAGTTCTGATAAACGCAGACGCTGAAAAAGTTATAATTGATGCGTAAATCTATTATCGTTACTTCTCAGTTATTGAGTTATAAAAGAAGTTGTTAAGATAAATTGAAAAAAATATTGTTGCGTGATTTTTTTAGTACCTGCCATAATCGGTTTATGATTATTTGAGCGTTTGGAATGTATAATAAAATTTTAAAGCCAATTTTCGGGCAAGTAATCAAACGATATTACCCTATGAAAATGTAAGGAATTTTGATACGATATTAATAATATTTAACTTTATTTAAGCTGTTAAGAGCTGAAAGCTGTTAAGTGTTTAGTTAAGAATGCATATGACCCTGATAATACTTATTACTACACTTTATTAAATGAAAATAACAGGCGGACTTAAGCCCCAATGCCTTTTCTACCAGTCAACCTACAAGTGGTGCTGATAAAAGTAAATTTTGGACAAAAGTACCAATTAACTACAAGAATCTATACTAAATATGACTAAATCATCGAACTATTAATACTAGAGCGAATGATTAAATATCAAAGTTACCAAATTAACACCAATCATCGTCTTTTTACCCACAAGAGATCACTGCTGAACTGAACATGTCTTGGATATCCAGACTATTTAATATCAATAATTTCAGTGAAATTACTTAGTAGATATATTTTTTTAAATAAGGCTCAACATGTGTTCCAATATACATAAATCTGATGAACACAAGCAATCTGCCTGGATCCAATACGGAATTCATAACGACAATTAAAAATAAACCACTTTGTTTATTAACCGCACAATATTACGGAAAATTCTGATGTTTTTGCTACGGCATCGTTTTTACTACAGATTTTAAAATAAGGTATTACCCATTTATTTTGACAGAAGAAATAAACTAGAAATAATCCTATTATTATGATCAGCTGCAACTATCCTCCTCATTAATATAGATTCATTTGACAACTGTAATACCTAGGGACGTTATTGTTTAATAATATAAACAATCCGGAAGGTCTGCCGGTTAAAGTCATGTTTCCGGAATGTAGAACCGTAATTAACGTGGGAGCTCCGGAACCATCCAATACTAATTAAATATTATGTACCACGTAACTTTACGGACCAAAATACCTACGCAAAATGTTTTGTCTAGTATTATAGTCTCAAACAATATTTGCATATTATTTGAATGTAGTATTCGTCAGTAAAAAATAAGTGACTGATAGAAAATGCATTGTTTATAAGGTTTTTTTTTTAATGGAAAGATAATTGCCTGACAAATTAGAATATCCACCCACAGTTTCTTTCTTTCTGCCACTTTTCTTTGAGTACACATCATAAAATGTGTACATTTGTTCTTGAGCTTACCTAAAAAAGTTTAACATTAAAAAAGTAAGGGAATCAGACTAATAATATAAATAATTCTTCCGGTGATCCGTTGGAAGTTGTGGTTCCGGCGAGTGTTATAATTGCAATTAACATGGAAGATCCGGAAATACCCGACACTAACTAAAGTGTGTACCTCATAAAGTCACGTACATTACGAAGATTTTTTTTAAATTTTTAAAATTGTGTAGGATGAATGTAACAGTGCAAAAATATGAACACGTATTCGTAAAGTATACCGATAGCTATTTACAAAGATTTTATTATAAGTAAACCTGTAAATGTAAACAATTCAAGTTATATGACGTTAATGAAAAACAACACAAACCCCTTATTAATTCATCCAGTGAAGCCATATTTGTTTGACGTAATCACGAGAGTAATAATGCACACAATCTGTTTTCCAGTTACCTGAAAATATAATAAATAAAATAATATAAACAAAAATAAATAATATAAACAATTCTGTCGGTGTTCCGGTTAAAGCTTTCCGGCGAGTGTTAAGACCGCAATTAACATGGGAGCTCCGGAACCACCCGACACTAATTAAAGTGTATAAAACCGCATAACTTCACGTACCAACATACACAGCATTTTTAATTTTTAACTGGTGGGCTCTGTAGGATAAACAAAATGGTTTGTAAATATTATAAATTTATTCATATAGGTTGATTTGCACCCCTAGCAATATTGAAATCTTGGAATCGGAATCATTAATAGCACAAAACCATAAGATAAAGATTTTTATTTGCAAAATAAAATTCTTCCAAATTTCTAACAAATGGTAACTATTAGCTTTACAATTCGCTCGGCCGTTGTCCTCCCCGCTCGCCGGCCGCCGCTCGCCATGAGCCCGGTAGCGAGCGGTGACATTGAAACGGGAGATTTTTTGTAAGCATTTGTTGTTCGGCTGATATTTTGGTTTTTATTATAAATCAAAATATATATGAGCAAATATTTAGAGTACTTTTCTTAAATGCAGCTACGGGGTTTAAAACAAAAATAAAACAATATTAAAAATGATAAAAAAATGTTTTATTGTTTTAAATTTTCGACTAATTTAATCTGTAACGAGTCAACCTATGTTTACTGTACGTAGCGTAGCGTTACACAATAAATATTGACAGCGGTATAATGTTTTACCCAAATTGTATCCACCACGCCATTATCCGCATAAGTAAGCTTCAAATCGCGAAAATTCGCATCTTCCTCAACATCTGCTTTGTCATATTCGCCAAACTTTCCTCATTTTGTTATGGGATTATGTAGGGAACGTAACTTTTTAGATTTTCTTTTGTATAACGAGGGCCCTGTCTATCTGCTGTCTGTGCACCTGTCATTTTTCTGTGCTCTGCAAATACAAGAGTAAGTAAAATGCAAATAAGAAATTCAAGTTATTTATTGAACTAGCGAGCGAAGTTAGAAACATTTTTGGAATCTATTTCGACAGTCCAGCATTTAATTATATCAAACATCGAATTAATATCATATATATACAATATGTATACAAATACATATTTATCTATCTATAATTAAGAGCTATGCTCTTGTCGGTGGAGTATGAATTCTCTTCCATTTGTCTCTCTCATCCGCCACCTGTATTACTTCGCTGAACGACACGACATTCACCTTCTTCTTTATCTGTTTCATGTAGATATGCCTCGACCTTTCTGGTACTCTTTTCCCTTTTATCTTTCCTTTAAAATAAATATTTATATATTCTATATTCGATTTGGGACTAATGTCTCACTCACCTAATAGCTCCCCTTGGAGTGATCGGATCATAAAATTTGGTAGACGTTATTCTTCTTGAATGCTGATCAAAAGATACACTAATGGTTCTGTGAGAAGAGTAGACCTCGTGAGCCCTTCTAACCATGCAATAACCGACACTTTCTTCTTCCACCCTGGCTTAGCAAAGCCATTTATGCTTTATTATAACGCAATAAATACAAGTCTAAAACGTAATATTCGCAACAAAATTAACGAAAAACAGTTTTAGTGATTACTCGCGTTCCCTTGGTGGGTTTTTCTTGTGAAGGTGGAGAGGGCTGCGTAGTATGATTGGTTAAGGCACAGATTAGGAGACTATTACTCCGTACAGAAGTCTCACTCAGCAAAAAAATTCAAAGAAATATCGACTCAATGTGGTTAGCGATATGGTTTATTTTAGCTCGCGTCAGAACTCGGCACCTTTTCTTTTAGATACCTAGACATCCATTGAAGGCCATTTTCATTTTTATTACTCTGGACAAACGATTCGTATAACTGAATTTACCACTTGGAGGGGCAACCGCGCTCTTAGTAATAATGTAGGTATATTTTCGATACCTAAACGGGGAGTGGCACAGGCCTGGTAAAGGTAGGTATAAAGTAATATGACTTCTGAAGTAAGTATTAACAAACCAACACACTCAGTTATAGTGTAGACGGTCATTGATACTTTACGACATATATGAAATCTGCATCCGTATACAAAGTCATAGTTTCGCCACATCCAACTCTTGGTCGCAGAGCTGCATTCAAACTGACACGCAACAATGCGCTTGTCCGGACATAACTTTTAATAGAGTTGAAGCGAGGAAATCCAATACCGAGTTGAATAATACAACACTATACACTACATCTACAGTCATTTTCAGATTAAAACTGAACTCAAAACACCGACCAACAATACCGATATTTTCAAGAACAAATTCCCAAACGCTTACCCATTTTTCATTAACCTATTTTAGGTAAATTAATTATAAATAACGCGCTTTGTTTCGCCGCTTATAAATCTCTTAAAATATACTTAAGCATCTCAGTTCGCGTAACACCATTCCTATTTGCTTTATTAAATTTTACCCCTAACAGTCTTCAGGAGGTAAATTTATTTGGCTGTCTGCGAGTGCGGGTGAGTTCATTATTCTTCGACTAAGCCACGGATTGGATTAGCAGCTTTACAATTGTTGTCAAGCAATGCATATTACATTAAGTGCAAGTAACGACTACAGCAAGAACAAACTATTTAACATGAGCGTTTTTCTAGTTAAGATTCTATTAGAGCTTGGTGTATTATCCCGAAACACCGAGATTCCGTACGATTTTTCCATTTGCTTATGCGGGATTGTACTCCTGCGGGTGCTGTCGTTTATTTAGACACTGATGCTCTAGTATGACATTGCACATGGACAGAGCAATTACCACCCCAACAAAATGTGTGACTGAGAATAATATTTCTATTAAAAACTCTAATGCAAAGATAATTTTTGCAATGTTATAAAGGCTTCTTACATTTATTACAATGATGAAACTTTTATCCGCCTACCGGACGTTCAAGTGTACTCATAGCGGTTTGCTATAAATACTTTTAATGAATAAAAAAGTTACGTTTCGCGTTAATTCCCGTATGCATTAATTTAACAAGTGTACTCAATCCAAAAACATATATGTGAAAATGGGAGCAAAGTTCAATATCCGACAAAAGAATTGAGATCTAAATTGCTACCAAGTTCTGTAGAGAATCTTGAAATTTATTTATAAAAAACTCAACATTTGACCAGGGTAGTTTTTACCAGCCATTCTGATACATGTTTAGAAGAATAGAACCTGACAATGTAAAAACAATAACTTGGGTAATAACATAAAGATGATAATTTGACAAGCCAAATATAAGTAGGTATATGTATGCTAAAAGTAGTCAGGTCAAATGTTGAGATTCTAATAAATATATTTCAAGATTCTCTTCATATCTTGGCCGCTATTTTATTTGATCTTAATTCTTTTGTCGGATATATATAAGTATTAATATGTCAGTATATAATTAGGTATAGATACTGCGCCCACCTTATTCCGTACTATTAATTTTTCCTCTACCCAAAGGTTGACTGGAAGAGATCGCATCTAGCGATAAGTCCGCCTTTGTACAAAGATTTTCTTTGTGTTTGTTATTTTTATTTTATGAATTATTATGGTGCAATAAAGATAATTTGTATTGTATTTGTATTGTATTGTTTTCACACACAAAACTTTTTAAACTCAAAAAAAAACTGTGAATTTTGTTTGTGGGTCGATTTAGCCCCGCTACTTTTCAGACAAGTCTGCAGTTTTGAGTTAGGGTAACATAGGGGAAGCAAAAGACAAGTTTTCAGCTTGCCTCAAACACCAACCCAAAAATGTCTACCAGCACTCGGACTATTAATGACTTTAATAAATGTGCAAAATTTAATGTTGTAGATTATAGGTTTCGAGTTGTGAAGGGATCTAAAGTAGCTCGAAGTGGTGCGTGTAAATATACACACGGCTGCAGCGACCCCAGTTCATTTCTTTGGACTTGGCTGGCCACGCTGTCGCGTGTCTAGATTTATATCGGTTAAATAATTCCGCTACGAGGCTTCTATAATACCAACTCAACTTAGTGTAGAGGTAATTTTTTTATGGGAAATAAATGATTTATTAATATTTTTAATCAAATTCGTAACACATCCATAGGTGTTTTGTGTTTTAGCTTGGTAAGTACTATTTAACAAAATTATGCAGGACCAACGTCACGGTATGTTAAACATGACGTAACGTCCGAAACATGCGTTCCTCCACGTTTTCCTTTCTTAATCGGTAGCGAGTAGTGATGGATGATGAGATGGATATTGGTAAATTCCTTTGTTATTAATATTTGTTAGTTATTTATTATATATTTTTATCTACTTTTATCCCTGAATAGCAACTGAATCCCGTTACACCGAGATCCTACATGGGTAAACTGGATTGCAAGCTGTATATTCGCCGTTTTATCCTTGTTACAGTCAGTCTGTGTAGAGCTTAGCGAGAAAAAATGTCCGTAGCAAAGACATGATCCCGAAAATGACATGCTTGAAACAGAATCGTACTCGGGTCTATTCGGACGAAAAAGGTAATATTCTGTTTCAATTATTTTTGTGGATTTTCGGCTGCGAATTTGTGACATAACATGACTAGTGAGCGAAACATATGTTGCGAAAGAGTGCGGTCCTGTCCGCGAACGACACATGACGAATATGGACCGAAAGAGATTATGACAAATAAACATCGGAATAAGGTAACGGCTCTTTATTTACCGATTCCTTTTCCAAATGTAATAAATTGTAAAAGTAGATTTAGGAAAATTACAATATTTGTATTCTTAGATTAATCTAGATTGAGCGTTTCAAACAAAATTTAACGTTCAAAGTGAAGCCATTTTGTGATATGCGTGTGCGTGAGCACCGCCCACTACACGTGTATTACTATCATTACTGTTCTTGTGTGTGTGAAGTAAATTGTTCCCAGCGCAAGGAAATTACCCTAGAATGTGGGAGATTGTTTTACGTGTTGTTCTTATTCATATTAACAAATTATAAATAAGTGCATAAAATTAAACCTCGTAAGGGTCATTACCATATTACATTACAGTGATAGGGGGAGGGGGAGTCATGCCAAACTTGTCGGTACGTGTCATAGGGATCGGAAAAAGCGTGACATGTCCAGAAATTTTGCGTGACGTAGTATGTGGACGACCCCTAAGCTTTGTTGTGTATGTAGGTGAAAAAAAATAATTAAAATAGGTAAAAGAAAAAGACACGTATCAAATCAACTTTATTTATTTGAGTCCTTAAAAATCCATAAAATACCTTTATAGGCATAGCCCCTGAGCGATTGTTCGACGACCACTCTTTGTTGTGTATGTGTCATGGACACGAAAGTTAGCTGAAAACATCCTTCCTTTAGGCTGCCACTTCCACCAGAATTCATTTTCCGTCTTATTATTTCAGTCCAATGACTGGATCAGTAGGAAATTTACGGAAACAAGTAATTATTAAAAAAAAACCCAATTGCTTGATACAGCATCAGCGTATCATTACGTTTTATATATCTTATACGTTTTCATGTAATTTGTAATGAAAAATACTAAAAACAACATACAGGCTGACTTTTAAACCACCAGCCGAAGTCCATGATACTGAACTACTTTGTATAAAAAAGTTATTAAAAATCGCTGAAAATCCGTCAACTGAGCGCTGATTTGCATGAAAAGGCGAATTTTTATTTTAGTTTTTCGTTAATTGTTTTTATGGAAAGTAGTTCAGTATCATGGACTGAACATGCTCCAGAAATTTGGCTGGTGGTTTAAAAGTCAGCCTGGATGTTGTTTTTAGTATTTTTCATTACAAATTACATTAAAACGTATAAGTTATATATTTGTAATCCTTATATAAAATCGTTTCTTTTGATGAACAAATTGATTGGTTTTCAACGAAAAAATGTTTGAAACGAAAAAATATATGTCATTTGGCGCCAAAAATCCGCCATTTTGTATTTTTAAAATTTTTAATATATCTAATGTCACTGTCTCAGAATTAAGACAAATCTAATGACACCTCTCAAGCTAAAATCCTCCAAGCCGTTTAGGTTGTAGAGCGTGCCAAAGAAATACATATACATACTCGTACACTCGATAAACATAACCCTCCTTCTGGCGCAGTCAGGTAAAAATAAATGTTATTTGTAACATTATAACGACTTACTTTTTATCCTCAATAACTAACTCATACTTAATACGGCCACTTCAAAATTTCATCAATACATACCTACTTACCAATATATTATATTTTTTTCTTAGCGCAATATGAAAATGTTAACGTTAATATCTCACACAAACATACATAGCAAAATGTACAAGTAAACATACATACAAAAAACTGTTATCCAAATTATACGATCTGTCGACTCAATAATAAGAGATGTTAAAAATATTACACGCTCTGGCTACACTAAATGTCATGGCGTTGGTTTGTTGACAATATTTTTACGTAATAATTTTACGAATAATACGTAGGAATCTGTTATTACTTATTATTATATATATATATATATTCATTTATTTGTATAAATATATCTTTTTTTTTATAATATATATTTTGTATAAGTATTTTAATATCTATTGGTTATTTATAATTTATATTTTAAATTTAACTACGCCACCTGTTATCTTACTTATATACTTCGCACTCCTTCTCTTTATGGTTGCCTGTAAGAGATTGCTTCGGCGATAAGGCCGCCTCTTGTACCTTATTTATTTATAAGTTCCGTAAACTTTGTAATTTTTTTTATTGTTTTTTATTTGGTGCAATAAAGATTTTTGTATTGTATTGTATTGTATTGTAATCTGTCGAAAATTTGCTTCCTTACTTATGAAAAGTGATATCCGTCTCCTAGTCTTTTATTTTAGTGTAATTTTTGCGCGATTTCACTGCACAAACAGTCAGTTTTACAATAAATTATCACCGTGTCGTTACGTAGTGACGCCGTAAACTTTCATAGCGTAATGACAAGCTGTGGGCGGGGCTAAGAACGAAGACACCAATTTTGGTGTCTTTTAACTGGCGTCACTTTTGGGTGGCGTATATGGTATCTGGACCTATATTTAATCTGAGATTTGTATTGCTAATAGTCATCGTAAACATATGCTAGTTAAGATTTTTATCCGTTTTTTATATTTAATTCATGGCATGTCTGCCGAATGCCCCCCGAAATATGGGCCAGGTTGTCTACATTCTGGCTTCCAAATGGACGCATAGGCCGAAGACCAGGTGGCAGGACGACCTTTAAAATTTATATACGTTGAAGGATAAAGGAGAAGCCTTTTGATTCCTTTTTTAGGTTTAGTGCTCAAGTCTCTGTCTACCCTGTTAGGATTAAAGACGTGATTATTAAATCTACGCTCGGTTGTTCAAAAAACAATACCGTTGCTATGTAAGATCGTCTCTCGTCAAACTCAATTAGGTAGAACATACAGCTGCATGTTAAGGAGGCTACAAGGGACGAGGGAGTTACGACGACGATATTAATTTTGCAATGTCTCCTGAAGGCTGGCGTTCCCGGAAATCTAAATGGAAGTACATGTGTTTGAGGATCGAGTACGAGTCGAGTGAAACGTAGTTGGTACGCAACTAGATATATACTCGTACTTGAATTTACTGCTTGAAGAATGTTGATTGGGATTTAATTCAATTCAAAAATCTTCATTATCGTAGGATATTTATAATATGTCTTAATAATAGTCACTTTGTTTTGTTTTGCACAAATATTGACGTTAAATCGTTATGTTTTTATTAAATAATTTACGGCTCTGGATACAAGTCCTTTAGAGCCTATCTTTAATTTTGTTCTTTATTCCTAATCCTAATCTAACCTAATCCTAACTAGACAATCAAAGGGTGGTGTAGGCCTTTGACTGCTGCAAGGGAGCTTCTGGCGACAAATCTATACGAGTCCACTGGTTTACATAGACGATAGAGTGGAGGACGACGCCCACACAGTCCGCAAAATAAATATCACTACAGCCGTACTATGACTGTCCACTTTAACTATTTCACACATTGTTCATGTTATGAGCATTTATAACACCAAACAACACCAATTTCATATTATAAAATCCACTAAAATCAATTTGTAAAATAATTTAAAGCAAACCCCAACCGAACCCCTTGACTTCCCGCCAAAAACTCGTTAAATCGTTACTTACAGCCAGGGCTTGGAATACCGTTAAAAATCTGGTAACGTTAATTTTGTCAAACGGCGTTAACGTTATCAGCAAAGACAACGTTATGCTGGGTAACGGTATTTTTCCCACTATATACCGTTAATCAGATATCGTGACCAATGGTATTAACGCTAAAAGGTATTGTTAACACTGTATTTCTTTTCGATATTTGACAGAATAAATTGATGAGAGTTTGTCTAGTAGGCTAATAGAGCTATTTATATATTTTTTTACAAGTATTGAAAAAAGTATCGTTACTTATATCACAGATTATATCGTTAATTGATAACGTTATAAACTGTATTATCGATACCCTTTATAACATTACTACGAAAATAACGTTATTTAACGTTACTTTTAGTGTGAATTTTATATCGTTAACAAGCCCTGTTTACAGCTAAGTTTAGTGCCGATTCCTAAGCGATAGGCAGAAGAAGCGGCAACAAACTGGACAATACAACTGCTTTCTCCAAAGGCGTCAACTTTTACATATAATACTTATTTCTCGTCATGTCAAAACAAGCGTTATTTGAAACCTGTTTGTGTCAAAAATAACTCGTGTGCATCAGCAATTGTGACATTTGTAAAAGTTTTACTCGAGTTCCTAGAAATCTAAATTGCTTTACATTTGTAGAGTCAACACGTCACTCATCACGCGTCAAGAAAAACGTTTTATTTTTATTTTAATCTATTTATAAAAACAGTAAAATTTAAACGGACAGTAGCACAGAACAAGAAACAGTACTCACGTACAGAATTCTCACTCAGCAAAGAAATTCAAAGAAATATCTACTCAATGTGGTAAGCGATATGGTTTAATTTAGCTCACGTCAGAACTCAGCACCTTTTCGTTTAGGTACCTAGACATTCATAGCAGGTGAATTTCATTCTTTTTATTCTGGACGAACGATTCGTATAACTGAATTTACCACTCTGAGCGGCCGCTGCGCGCACAGTAATAATGTAGGTATATTTTCGATACCTACCTAAACGGGGAGTGACACAGGCCGGCCTGACAGTAGTGACTGCTAAATTGCGCAGTAGTTTATCTGAAGTAGACGTATTGTTTAAGAGGGCGCCTGATGTGGATAGTCTAAGTTTTGCTCCCGCTCCAACGCACACAAATTTACTCTAGCCGAAGCGAGACAGCGAGACCATGCGGGGTGGAAAGACCATGGTAGGTCAATGAGGCTGGTTTTGGTTTTGAGATTTTTTTCGTTTTACAAAGAATATTTAGGAGTAATTAAAAAAATAAGACATATTATGACTGCCTTATGTTTAATACAATTATAATCCAAAGTTACAAAGGCTAATTATAATGTATTTCTCAAATACTTTCCGTTTTAGTACAATTCTAAGGTGATTTTGAGGCAACTTCGCATTTTTTTTTCTATAGAGAAAATTTGAAGCAATCGTGTTTTCGAAACATATTATGTATAGAGTTAGTCCTAAACTTTGCTGTGTTTTTATTTCAAAGTAAATATTTTGTTAATATTGATAATATTTTTAAGATCGCTCTAAGAACTTTAGGGTATACGGGCTCTTAAGAATCCTAATTGCTTTATACTCGTATTTAACACAACGGACACGTAACGTATATAGACGTCAATCAATTGCTATTTCTACTGTCTGGCTTAGTGTCGAGCAATAGTTAAAGACGTCACTCATCACGCGTCAACTCGTGAATGGATGCCGCTGGAGAAATTGTCAGCTAGGCTCTGCTTCCAGGATTCTGTATGAGAAATTGTCGATCGCTCACAAATCTACATGTTTTCTAGCATAAACAAATATACGATATAAAGAGAATTATTTAATTTAAACTAAGGTGAGATAAATCCATAATTAATTATTTTAAACCAGTTTACTCGCGTGATATAGTCGGAAAGGCCGACCAGGTTTCGCCGCTGACACTCGTCCTGAAGATGATCGTCTAAATCGATCGAAACGTGGTCAGTCTTTTCCGACTATATTACGCGAGTCTACCGGTTTAAATTAATTAATTATAAACAAAATTCTTTTTTGCCGTAAGTATATTGTATTGTAAGAGACTATAGAGAATCAATGAAAGAGTCAAATATTTATTCTATATTAGGCCTTCAAATGCACTTTTACATGTCAATAATTTTAGTATATAATATTTGTTTTGTTTATGTATATTGTTATTTAAAAAAAAAGCTACCAAAACTAGCGTTGCGCAAAGACCACTGTAGAGAAGAAACGCCGAAATAAACTTATTTACACAGTATTGGTCGCCTACGCGCCAAACGAGCTTTATCAGTTTACAAAGATATTATGAGTAATACAATGTTAGCACAATATAACATTTAAAGCTATATAAGCAAGTTATAAAGTAAAGTTACGTGTAGTATACGGCTAAAAAGAAAAGTTAATGAAACCGTCATTTTATGTAGTTATCTAGCCACGTATAAATTGCATGTAAGTTTGAATAAAAATAGCTTCACTAGAATAATTTCAGTGCAATGTAAAAGATTACATAAAATAACACAGACAGTTCAGGCTTAGCGGGCTGGTTAAATGCTCTAAGCTTAGTGACCACCTGACGACTGCAGTTTGTTATTTTATTAAATTTTACTGTTGTAAAATTTCACTGAAATTAGTCGTAGCCGCCAAGTTATCACAGCTGTAAGTATTGTTTTATAATAATAATTAGCGCATAAATTAATTCCAACTACTAATTACCTACTCTGGGTTAAATAATATTATGTGAAATGTATTTTCTCTTCTCTTAGTGTATTCCCGGTTGCATCCTTAAATGTGCTGCTTTGGAGCCTAGGGTGCGCTTTCCGACATTTCCCTCACTGTAAGTGAAATGATATATCAACGGTTGCCGAAGATCATACAAATTGAGACTAGTGTGGTTTCCGGCAGAGTAGAATAGGACCACTCCAAGTCTTCCCGTGGATGTCGTAGTAGGCGACTTAGGAAACACAGCTAAACAAAGCTTATAAACATCAATGAGACCTCTCCAACCCGTCTGAAGCACAGTCCTTTATTCGCCTAATCGTCTCGGTCACAAACCCACAGCTAAATTGTTTTATTGGTTCATGTTTTGTTTTCAATTTGTATCATCATCAAGTCCCACGCTCTGGCCAGATGGGTTGGAGAAGTCTCACTCACTGATGTTTATAAGCTTTGTTTAGCTTGTGTTTCCTAAGTCGCCTTCTACAATATCTACGGGAACACTTGGAGTGGTACTATTTTATTCTGCCGGGAACCACATAGCTAACACATATTATCTACTGACTGATAAATCTGGTAAAATAATTATGTAACTAGTAAATAGTGCAAAAAGTTTATCTTGTAAAAAATACTAAACGTATTAAAAAGTGAAATCACAAGCATGTTGTAAAGTCAGGAAATGTACTTCATTGTTTCCATAATAATGTGTAACTTAGAGCATAAGTACTTCTATTTCTACGAAAGGTAAATTCGTGGAAACTCTTTATTGTCGCTGGTTACCTCCTGATTACAAAAAGAAAACCAAATACCAATCATGTAGTAATGAATAATTCAGCTGTATGTAGATACGCCCGCGGAAAAAATCTTTCGCCAACTTTGTTCGTTGACATTTACACAATTAAATACAAAAAATGTTGTTGCCTAGCCACCAAAAGCTTCTTATGAAGCATCGAAGTAAAATTATGTATATTTATTCAATAAACTCACGAAAAATATTCTCGGGGTCGGAAGAAACTGATGCGATTTCTCCCCTTTGTCCCATTTTCCGTCCCATATTTTTGTTTTCAACTCCAGTGAATATTTTTATTACGTTTTGTTGTCTCTCAACACATGAATTATTTTCGCGTCCTCTTAGTGGTTTTACACTTACGGACGCGTCGGGTCGGAAACTTTGCTATTCACTATAAGTAATCTTTTCACATTCCGATAGATTCATACGTCAAACTTTTCCTTGTAGGTATTTCTTCCAACAGATATAGATTTTTTATTTGGTTTTTCCTTTTGCAGATGGAATCAAGAATCAAATGGTTATTCAGTAATTAGGCCTTGGAAGGCACTTTTACACAATATTACGAGTAATGTTTATTAATATTTAAATTATTAATTTCTTCTCGTTTTTTAAAGTAAAAAACTAGCGTTTCGGAATGACTATTGCACTGTTAAGAAACGCCGAAAGAAACTCACTAGGACTAATTGGTCATACTCGTATTACTGGATTTACCGAGATTGATTTTTATTAGGACCCTGATATTTAAAATAAAATCTATAGCGGTAAGTCTCGCAATGTGACTAATAGTGACTAATTAATACCACGAAAGTCCAAAAATCAGTTATACTGTGTAATTGTCATAAATAGTCGTTCTAAAATGCGATTATATTCTTGTAGCTTTTACTTTAAAAAGAAAATGAGTAAATTAAAAAAATAAGTTAAAATGAAATCTTCCCTCTTTTTACGAAATAAAAGTCCAAAATACCCTTTTTTATTTTTACTTGAAAAACTTTATATATACCTAACGTCTAACAAAATTACTGAAACTATTTTAAGGGTGGATTTGGTACATGGTACTGAAGAACTTTCCCCAAGAAACATATAGCAAAACATAAAAAATCATTTTTAGGTTATTTTTATAATGATCATTTGTCATTAGTTTTTTGTCGAACATTAGTGAACCACGATACGTACTTACATACATTTTATTTAAAACATTTATTTCATAGGTATATCCAAAAAGAAAACATATAACTGGAACAATAAAGTTCAATTAACTGAAACCCGTATAGCTTTCATTCGTGATTTTATATGAAGCAAACTATGTAAGCGAGCGTATCCATTACGTCGGCGGCTGAGCGGTACAAGTGGCTATGAAAATATATACCTTGCTATGAACTAAACATGTACCATTTCCATGAAGCTTGGATATCGAAAAGATATGACAATGCCCTTTATAGCGAAGGTATAAAGGTGCACCACTAAATAGTGATGAGCTAATGAAAGCCAATGGATCTGGTTGATCCATCACCGACTATGGGCCGGGAGTGGCGACGGGATAATAGATAATTTATTTGCAAAACAACAGCAGTGTTAACCATCTGCACGTCCATTTAGTACGTAACGTGCTAAATTAACAAAATATAATTTGCTTATTAATTAAATACATATATTCTAGTGCTCATCACGTATGATTATAAGGATGCTGTTATACCTTTCAAATTAGTTTTGCGCATATGGTTTGCCTACTAGAAAGGTGTAGTACCTAATATGGCATTTTTTGGACAACCCGCAATACGGATGTGGAATAAAATAATATGTTTAGCTCATAGTATATTAAAAAATATTGAATACGTGGTTTTTTTCTTTTTTCTGATTAACAAATAATTACAAAGATACACGATCAAGTACAATTTTCACTTGACGGGGGACATCAATCACCCCGACTCCGAAACTTTGAAGCGCTGTATTTGTGAATTTTCACTACTTTGATAAACCGAAAAATATGGGTCCATTATTTTTGGATAATCTAACGGACTAAATAAAATACAATTTTACGGACCCAGTCCACATCCATATTATTGATCTAACAAGGGAGCTAGAAAATTTTATTTATCCATATATCTTGGTAAATTTAATCAAAACTCATGCCTCAGAATTACCTATACTAAAACGGAAAGTATTCAAGAAATACAATAAATTAGGCCTTGTAATTGTATTAAACATAAGGCGGGTATCATATATCTTATTTTTTAAATAACTCTTAAATATGCTTTGTAAAACGATAAAACCTCAATAACCAGAAGCGCGTAAACCAGCCTCATTGACGTCCCGTGATCTTTTTACCCCGCATGCTCGCTGTCTCGCTTCGGCTAGAGTAAATTTGTGAGCGTGGAAGCGGAAGCAAAATTTAGATTATCCACATCAGGCGCAGCCTTAATAAAAACCGTATTATTAACCGCCCTGTAGTTTCAGATTTTAGCCAGAACAGACAGATACACGCCAGAGGACTTAAATTTATAATTATTATCTAATGATAGATAATGGACCTGGCTGTAAAAAACCTAACTAGAAAATATTACCTATATGTTTCTGTTTCTGACTGTACAGAATTGTACTCCAAATTAGCTTAAATTTACACATGCTACAATGTTAATTATCATTTACACTAATCATGTTTCGTAAGTTATATAATGAGTTTTACATCTGTAAGACACTCATAATACCAAATTGTTTAATAAGATTAAAGATTTGTAAAGTATAAATTTCTTAAATGAATTACAAGTTCGTTAGAATCAAATTTATGAGCTATCCTATTGCAAAATGACCCTAAAAGAAAATTAATTAGCTCTTTGTTGATTATACAAAAAGATATCATATACAACGTGGAAATGACAAACCCGTAATAAATCAAACCGCGGTCTATACTAGACCATTATAGTATAATAAAATTAAAATAACTGCAAAAAACAAAAATAAATTTCGGTATTTCCATACAAAAGTGTGTAGCCGCCCGGCCGATTAGTATGAGAATGTCGATATTTTTTTTTGTTTTTTGACTGTTATTTTAATTTCATTATACTTAAGTGGTCCAGTGTAGTCCGTGGTTCGATTTATTACGGGTATGTCCCTTCCACGTTGTATTTATGCTAAATATCCAGTTTTCCACTGTATGAATAAAAACGCGGTTAAATCGTCTTCGTGTTTACTATGCGTAAGTATAAATATTTTAAGTCTATTACGAAGATGACGTACCGTGATGACGACTACCGTGGCCTAAGGGTCAAAACGCTCCGCCAATACGGAGGTTTCAGGTTTGATCCCCACCCAGGGCTAGTTGGAAAATGGCCTTTTTCAACTTTTCCTGGGTCTTGGGTGTAGTTTGTCTATATTTATGTGTACTTATTTAAAACATATCGTTAAGTTAATATCCCGTAATACAAGTTCAAACTTTAGGGCTACCTTAGTTTTAGTATTAGTGTGATTTGTTTGTATTTATTTATTTAAGTATTTATTATTTATTTAATAATGAGATACCTATTGCCACTTAAAAAAATCTAAACTGATGCGCTTGCAAAAAAGCACTATGTACGTTGCATTGTGCATTCTCTAAGAAGCAGAATACAACACTCTTGCATTATACTGCTGCGATAAACTCTATCTGTCATATTTATTCATTTATTTAAAAAACTTTATTGTACATCAGCGATAGTTGCACATAAGAAAATAACAAAGGTAGTTTTACAAATGGTGGACTTATCCCAGAAGGGATCTTTTCCAGTCGACCAGTAGGGCAGAGGACAGTTACAAATTTAGTAGAAGGCAGAAGTACGTACAGAGTAATGAAAAAAACAAGTATAATATTAAAGCTTAAACACTACGAATACACTACATACACACCTAATGAATATACTACATATAATATAGAAATAAATATTTTATGTAACTCAATTTATGACTCTGCATAGAATTTCTGAGCTCTGGACACAGAATACATAAGAGTCAAACAGAATAGTATCTCACAGCGTCTCCCGCAAATTGGCGTCCCCGCACCTCTCCCCCGCACTTTGTGAGCTTTGACAGCTCCAAACCAGGGTTTAATTACTAGCCGCACGCAATACGCGACGTGTGTTGTCTTGAGAACTGTCAACCAATAGTAACCATCATGGTAAGAAGGTGCGCGTATAATAATTGTTTATCCACCCAATACTCTAAAGAACGTATATTTCATACATTTCCAAATGATGAAAACAGGTAAGCAAAGCAACAATATAATTTCACGTTATTACCCAGCAACCATCTTGATATATATATCCTTCTCGCTCTCTCGCATTGGCGGGAGATACACAAGAGCGAGATTGTAACATTACCGGATTGCTAATAAGCAATCCGGTAATGTTACATAGGCTCCTCGCTCACAGGTAATCACATACACGCAGATGCCAACTAGATTTCCGCGGGTTATAGTGCTAAATGCCATTGTTGACAATGACAACTTGACATGCTGTGCGTGTAAGCGTGATAAACATTTGTTTATTTTTATTGAATTTATTCATATAATTACCGTATAGTTTTGCGCCAAATATGCAAATTACTATATTACAATAGTGAATTAGTAAAATTAGTGCGTTACATTATAAATGACTCAATAATAATCAGTAAAGTGAACTAATGGTGAAATGGACAACGGACATAATGAAAAATATTTGTGAAGTGATATTATGTAGCTGTTTCCCCGACTTTTCTGTAACATTTAATACATATAAAACAGAATATTTTTTACGTCATAGTGTTCGCAAATCTTCCGGTATGGAAAAATATAATCGTAAATATGTCGAACTCGTTAGTAGGTAAGTATTAAAATAATTCTGCGGTGCGACCCTAAGTATAAAACTCACACATCGACGTGTGTACAGATAAATTGTTTCGTTTGTAGTAGTAGTAGTAGGTATATATGTTACTCTGAATCAATGGAGAGTCATACCAGTGCTCTGGATTTAAAGGAGCCTAGTGATTGAATAATAAAAATTCATATTCATAAAAAACAAACCCTCCTTAATTAATCAAATATAGTGAGAAGGCTACCAAATAAGGAAGTGCAAACTTTTAATGAATTTGACACACTACATTAGAGTGCTCGTTACCTATATCAATAGCGTTGTGCAAATTTTTATGAATACAACGGTTTAAATTTCAATAAAACTTTGAAAAATAATTATTTAAAGTATTTACAGGATAAACAATGTACTTACATTGAGATTTGATATAGTCTTCCATCTTGTATGTGTCGAGATAAGTACGATTGTTAGGTGACAATAATTATCATCACCTAACTTTCGCACAATTATAAGATATCACATTAAATTTCGTGACTAAAGAAAACTTCAACAACACATTCGTTAAAACGCACACTGTTCATGATCTTTCTGTTTTATAAATCGTTATTAATATTTTTGGTTCTCCGTTTTTAGCCGCGCTGTACCCTCTTTAACAACATCTCGTGTGTACCGAGCTAAATGCGATTAGTTAGGTGGAGATAATTACACATTCCATTTGTCCGGTTAATCCGGGCCTAATCGGACGCCCGCTTTGATAAGGGTACCGCCTTAGGTGCGAGCGGACTCTTACTACCAATTGCTGCCATATTTTAATTGACGCTTTTCGCTGTATAATAAACGGGGATTTATAAATACTTTTGGGAAAATATACGAATATTTTTAAGGAAAAAGTAGATTGTGTGTTTTCTAGGGAATCCGGGCCATAGCTGTATAAAAATTTTCGTTTGCTATTAAAAATTTAATTAATTGGTAATATGTGTTGTATACTTCGTGATAAAATTTGCGATAAAACCATTTTTGCCTTAAATTTTGTGCATGCACGCATAGTGCGCATCTGCAATATCATAATATAGTAAGATTTTTCAAAATGTCAAACAGAAAAAAACAATAAGTAGGTATAAGCATGGACGAAAAACTACTAGGACTGGCATCCGTCAAACATTGAAGCGTAATTCGATTTTTAGTTTATATGTTGTAGCTAGATGGAGCTACTATTTCGAAAAGAAGGTAGTTTCGTAGTGGTGCAGCTTAATTTAGGAAAGATGGCGGTATAAGCGTAAATTTTTCGACGAACACACAAGCGCCATCTCTGATTATTTGTGAATACCGTCAGCCTAAGTACCCAGTATATATTTTATGGCCAGGCAGGGGACGAGATAGTAATGACATCTAGATATATTAGGTATCTAGATGGCATTACTGTCTCGTCGATATACATCTAGATATAGATTATACCAGATTTTGGTTTTCTAGCAGAGTACTTTTATGTATGGGGTTGTCAGCCCTAGTATTTTTTCGAACACGGTATGTAACTAACGGGTTAGGGTTGGATCTCATCTATCAGAACGGAACAGCACTTTCCTATGCTGCTATCCTTTTCTGTCGCTCAGAACAGTATTTTTTTAGAGCGAGAGATGGCGACGGAACGCTGCAGCACGGCCGTTGCTGAAGCGTTCCATCGCCCTCTCTCACACTAGCAAATGACGCTTCTGAGCGACAGAAAAGGATAGCGGCATAGAAAGGGCTGTACTCAATACTCAATACTCAATATTTTATTGCAAACCATAAAGTACATAAGATAACAACAATACAATTTAAGAATCATTTTATGGACCCTGTCGGGCACAGCAATTTGGTTAGAGAAGAGGAGGTCGCACTCAAAAGGTAATTTGGATCGACTATTTTTTAAATTAGTTATTAACCTTTAAATTTGGTATATTAAACATTTTTGGACATTCGATTCATAGATATTAAAATTTGAAGTTATGCATTTACTCCTAGTACGTGTTGAATTATGATTTACCTTTATAACTTACATCAATTATTTCCAGTTTCATATTCACTCATTATGTTCTAAATTTATTTTAATTATGAAATAAAATCATTTATTTCATTAAAAATCAATAAAATCATTTATTTCATTTAGAGTAAATTATTATATTTTATTAGTTAATTTATTATTATTTAATTTTACTTAATTAATATTTAATTGATTTAATTTCAATAAGATCTATTTAATATTATTTTATTATTATAAAATAAACTGGTTATATATTTTTACTGCGCTGGTTATATTTAATTATAGTTTATCCCTTAGGAATTCTTTTATATCGTAATAGGCTTTGTTAATAAGAAATTGTTTTAATTTTTTAAAGAATATTTTGTCGTTTTTTTCTTCTGTTAGTTTTGTGGGCAATTTGTTGTAAATTTCTATAGACATGATTAAAGTACTCGAAGAGTTTAGTTCCAGGCGGGCCCTCGGCATTTGTAATCTGTTTGCATGACGTTTTGGGTATCTAGTTTTTAGGTCACCCCGTTTTGTGTAAAATTCTGGATACTATCGAACAAATTTACTGATTTCAAATATGTACATACTAGGTATTGTGAGTATATTATATTTCTGAAAATATGGTACACAACTCTCATATTGTCGGATATTTGCTAGTATTCGAATTAATTTCTTTTGAATGGTGAGTAGAAGATGCGCGTCTGGACTGTTTCCCCAAAGGATTCATTTTATTTATTTAATCTTTATTGTCCATCAAATACAAATTGTACAGAACAATAGGCGAACTTAACGCTAAAAGCGTTGTCTACCAGTCAACCTTTGGGTTATACAGAAAGTCTAAATGTGGGTTGCAAGATAAAGTGTAGTATACATAAAATACACAATGTACATTGTTACATAAATAAATATATATATATATATATATATACCTGCTATACATATACCTACATACATATATATACGCTACATATACTATACATATAAATAAATAGATAAATGCAGCAATTCTTAACGTCGGGGGTTAAATCAACTTTTATAACTTGGCCAAGAAGTGTTTAAATACCTGTGTCTTAAAGCTAGCGCGACTAGGAGCAGTTCGAATGGATTCAGGAAGCGCGTTCCAGAGTCTTATTGCTGTAATGGCGAAAGAGTTAGAAAGAAAACCAGTACGGTGAGAAGGAATAGATAGGGTCAAAGTATTAGAAGAACGCAGGATTCTTTCATGAGTGGAAGATAAAAGTTGAAAACTTGATTTGAGGTATTTAGGGGCAAGGGGATAATACCGTAATTGAGCCAGGCATAGGCGTATGCATAATATGTCGTAATCGCTGTATCTAAGTCAGTTGTTTTCTTGACTTCGCGAAGTGCATACGTAAAACTTGACAATTTGGACTTAATCTTTTGTATGTGTGTTTTCCAATTAATGTTTCTGTCTATATCCAAGCCGAGCAGTGTGAACTCATTTACTTGTTCAATTTTGGTTCCGTTAAATGCAAAGTGTATTTTTAGTGGCTTTTTTTGTTGGGGGTGGAAGCACATAATTTTGGTTTTTTTATAATTGATTTCTAAGCTGTGCTCGTTCATCCACTTTGAAATCCGCACTGTTCCGTGCTGATAGATGAGATCCAACCCTTAAACAATTACTCCCTGGATATTGTTCATACTCGTACGTGTACGTACATACAAGTCTTTACAATAAGATCTTTCGATAGAAGCAAAATATTAAAGTTAGATTTTAAAGTGACACCAACAAGAGCCAAGCTTAAATACGATAAATATATCCCTTTTACTCAAAATAATGTTTTAAGACTCCCAAACATAATAAAAATTGTTCAAAGAACTTTCCAAAGAATCCTTAGAGTAACATTTTCAGCAAAAATATTATAAGCAGCTCGTTAGCGCACTATGGATAAACTTTGTAACTAGTGCAGATGAAGGAAACCTTTGGAAAAGTTTAAACCTTCTTGAAAATACTTATTGAATTGGTCCCTGAATCAGTTTTCTCAGTCGTGATTATCTAGTTACAGTTATTCGAAAAGAGATTAAAGTAGCTGAAGAATAGTCAAAGTCATACATTACAGAGTATATGTACAGATTTTATAATGGGGCGTGATCATTACTAGCTTTTTGATAAAAGAATAAAAAAGTAAAAAATATTGAAGTACCTATATGAACTGATTTTATATTTCATTTATGAAAACAGCGTTTTTATATAATAAAAAAAACATTCATAGGAACATGCTTTAAAAAAACAATATTTTTTTTTTGTAAATAAAAAACAAAAAAAAACCGCCAACTCGATAGTTTGCGTAGTTTCATTACCAAGTTGCTATAGCCATCTTCTGGCTCCATCGTCAAACTAGCTCTATATATAACTAATCTCTATATATTTTTTTATTTATCAGTAAATAACACATCAGTAAATAATAGATAAACAAAATAGCAATCCACATCTCAACCATAGAACTTAATTAGATGCTTAATTTTAATTACTAAACAGTAACAAGATTATAATGAATCTCACAGGAAGCAGCAAGAGCGTTCGTCTAGTACTCACTCTTGTTGCGCCCTATGTACCATATTATTCATAGCCTGCCTAGGAGCAGTGTTCCCGAATGTAAACTTAAATAACTTTATGTGCTGCTGACTACTTATTTTTTTACTGGGATTTACAGATACTGGGGCTGGTTGTTTAGTGTTTAAATATACTTGTAGGGTAACTGATTAAATTGTTCGTCTAGTACTTACTCTAGTCACATTCTATCTTATTTATAGCCTGCCTAGCCTAAGAGCTGTGTTCCTGAATGAAAAATTACAAACATACATACTATCACGTCTTTACCTCTAATGAGGCAGACAGAGCTCAAAGCCGCAAGACTCAAAGGCCGAAAGAAGGTGGAAAAGGAATCAAAATAGTGATGGGTTGCTAGTCGCATCGCCTATTAACATGATTTTCATCATCGCCTATTCCCTCGATCGGCTTCTACGATCTGCGCGAGAAGAGAATCAGCTGGTAAATTCTAAGTTTTTTTTCTTTTCTCCCAGACCGGCATGGCAGAATTACTAAAGCACGATCGAGTTTTACATTTATATTTGAGGGATATAATGTAGTAAAACACATATCTCAAGCATACAACTTTCGTCGCTTAATGTTACTTACGAAACAGATGCAAGATTCCCTAATAAATATCATTGGAAGCAGCGAGAACGTCCATCTAGTACTAACTCGTCCTTTCTTATTCATAGCCTGCCTATAAGCGGAGTTCATGAATGGAAACATAAATAACTTTATGTAAGCAGACGTGGGAGTGCCGCTGACAAATGTTTTTATTTACTGTGAATCCTCTATGATACTTGGATAGGTTGTTCTTGTGTTTGAAACATATTGCAACTGAAGAACGTTTGTCTATTACTGACTTTAGCAACGATCTATCTTATTCATAGCCTGCCTAGAAGCGGAGTTCATGAATGAAAACATAAATAACTTTATGTTAGCAGACGTGGGAGTGCTGCTGACAAATGTTTTTATTTACTGTGAATCCTATATGATACATAGACAGGTTGTTCTTGTGTTTGAAACATGTGGCAACTAGAGAACGTTCGTCTATTACTTTAGCCATGAACTATCTTATTCATAGCCTGCCTAGGAGCGGTGTTTCTAAATGAAAACTTAAATAACTTTATAATGTACAAGTTACTTTTATTAGGCATGATCAAGTTTCATATTTCTTTTGTGTGACTTAAAGTAGAAAAAGTCTTATATTTAGCATACAACTTTAGTCGCAAAATTTAATTAGGAATAGTTAAGGAATTCCATAATGAATCTCACAGGAAGTAGCGAGAACGTTTGTCTAGTACTAATCCTAGCAGCGACCTATCTCATTCGTAGCTTGCCTTAGAGCGGTGTTTCTAAATGAAAACATAAACAACTTTGTGATGTAAAAGTAACTTTTGTTAGGCATGATCAAGTTTAATATTTATTTTTTGTGGGATTTAAAGTAGAAAAAGACATACAACATGATAATGAAATAACGCAAAGGCTCTCAGAGGGTACCAAGATAAAAAAAAAACTGAAGAACTTTTGTTCTACAACTTTCACGAAACCCAAAAAAATATTTGAATTTTCATACAAACTGATCAGCTGATCGAGTCAATTTGTATGAAATTTTTTTTAAAAATTTCGGGTTTTGTGAAAGTTGTACAAATAAAGTTCAGTGTCATGGGCTGAGGTACCATCTGAGATGTTTTGCGTTATTTCATTAACACGTTGTATAAGATAAAACTTATTAATATAACTTATTATAAACTTTAAGGCATTATATAGTGATTTGAGTAAATGTTGGGGGTAGAGTAGGCGCAGTACTAATAGATACATATCATCCACACAAATAAAGCAGTGATAGTATGCATAAAATAAATAAAAGAACATTCGTAATTTACAATAAATGACATATCTCTAGCATACAACTATAGTCGCAAAATGTAATTAATAAATAGTTGCAGGATTCCCTAATTAATCTTACAGGAAGTAGCGAGAACATTTGTGTACTACTAATTCTAGTAGCGTCCTATTTTATTCATAGCCTGCCTAGGAGCACGGGTTCACTGTTCCTGAATAAAAACTTTAATAACTTTATGTTAGCGAAAGGTTTCTTTTTCTTTTTATTATTATTTTTTTTTTATTTGATTTAATTACGTGATTTGTAGATACTTGGACAGTGTCTTAATATGACGACATCCGTGGCGTAATGGTCAACACGCTAGTCTGCCAATCTAAAGGTTCTGGGTTCGAGCCAGGGCAAGATAAAAAATGACCTTTTTCAAATTGTTTTGGTTCTTGGGTTTTTGTCTATGTATGTATTTACTATAAAATATGGTATCGTTGAGTTCGTACCTATTCCATAATAAAAGTTTAAAACTTTGCAGCTAACTCAATTAGTGTAATTTGTCCTTATCTATGTATTTATTTATTTAACTAGCAGTCCACCCCGGCTTCGCCCGTAATACACACATAACCTATGTCACTCGGGGATAGTGTAGCTCTCCAGTGGTGAAAGATTTTTTTTAAATGGGTCCAGTAGTTTCGGAGCCTATTCAATGCAAACAAACAAACAAACAATCAAATCTTTCCTCTTTATAATATTAGTATAGATATGGTTGGGTACTAAAGTATTAATACATAAGTACATATTACAGATCGTCTAAAAAGTATACATATAGATGGTCAGACATCTCCTTAGGCGAAATTATTGAAAAAGAGAAACCTATCCAGTTGCGGCTTGGTAAGGCCCGATAATGAGTTAATAAGAGATAGATGAACAATTTTAACATGTCTGAATATTATTAAACTTTACACGGCCCGTTCTTTTATTAATGAATACTCGACCTGATTAAAAAATGAGATTAATTAACTTGCATACTGCAATGATGTTGATGCATCCTGTAGGGTGACAATAAAAAGGATTTTGAATCAACACTTCTACTATATAATTTACCGCATAATAACCTACTTACTATAAAGGTTGGGTAAACTAAATAATAAATAGATAGAACATTTTTAAATCTAGACATTATGCTATTAAATTCCGAACCATATTTATCTACCTTAAGAATCGCCTTACCCTAGACTTTCCCATACAAACGTAGTCTACGTTTTATTTTGAAACGACATGTCAGATATCGGTAAAAATTTGCAACTTTAAAGAAATTGCATATATCGAGGGTTATAATTCGTTTTCACAGTCAAAATATGAACTTGAAAGAGAATATAGTGTATTATATCATTTTTGACCATCAGTATGGAAAATGTCTACACCCTTATATTTTCTTATCGATAAATAGAGATCTGACATGTCGTTTCAAAATAAAACGTAGACTACGTTTGTATGGGAAACTCTAATTCTGTCTAGGGTAAGGGAACTCTTAACTACTAGTTAAAATTGTAGATTCTTAACGACAAAAAAAAT
Source organism: Acrobasis repandana (assembly GCA_963576875.1). Lineage (NCBI taxonomy): Eukaryota > Metazoa > Arthropoda > Insecta > Lepidoptera > Pyralidae > Acrobasis > Acrobasis repandana. Next base: position 14,957,362 of record OY756215.1, read on the forward strand.
ATTTAGTCCACACAGGTCTAGATAAGTTTTCGTGACATGTACTTACCTAAAGCTCTTATTTCATATATTTTTTCCAGTTCACAAGTTAACAAGGCATCTCTTTAAAAATTGAATCACAAATCACAAACGGAATCTGGCCGCTTAATAATCTACTTACTACTAATGGAGGTTGGGTAAATTTAATAGGTAGAATATTCTTAAACCTAAACATTATTCAGACTATCAAATTCCAATCCCCGTTTATCTAAATCTAAATAAAAAGAATCAAAAAATTATAACAAGTAGGTTAGTTAGTAGGTAGGTATCCTACTTGTTAAAAATTTTAGATTGTTATCACTGGTACATATTCAGTCTACAAAAGTTTTCGTAGCATATACTTAGAGCTTTTATTTCATATATTTTTTACAGTTTAGTTTATATTTCATGGTAAGTAAATAAAAATTCAAATTCTGCACAAGGCATCTCTTTAAAAATTTAATTCCAAATCACAAACAGACTCTGGCCACCGTACCGCCGCGCCGCATTTAAAATTCTGTGCCGTGGCCTGCCCGGCTTGAACGCGCTCTGGAGGGCCATGCGATCCGACCTTTAAAAACAAACAAAACTGTTCAAACAATTCATTTACATTCGCCCAGTATCAATTAACGACCAATTATTAGTGGGTTAAACTCTGGTAGGTCTGTAGGTGGAGAGCTTAAATGGTATCTTTATAAACATTTTTTAATTATGTGCTGTGGCCTACGTGGCCTAAACGCGCTCTGGGGGATCATGCAAACAAACAAAACTATTCAAACAATTCATTTACATTCGCCCAGTATCAATTAACGACCAATTATTCGTGGGTTTAAAACTCTGTAGGTCGTAGGTGGAGAGCTTAAATGGTATCTTTATAAAAAAATATTCTGTGCTGTGGCCTGCCTGGCTTAAACGCGCTCTGGAAAGCCATGCGATCCGACCTGTAAAAACAAACAAAACTCTTCAAACAATTCATTTACATCGGCCCAGTATCTATTAAAAACCAATTATTCGTGTATTTAAACACTAGGACTTCAGGTGGAAAGCTAAGTGGTATCTTTATATTTTTTTTTCATGCAACAGCCTGAATTTTACTCCATGGAGTCCTGAATTTAACCCTCAAGTAAAAAGTAAAGAGAGACTTTTTAAGGTTTACGTGTATTATATCCATGTAATGTGTAATTTAACAAAAAATAAAGACTTAATCCAGCCTAAATAACCTAGACAATAAGCGAAATAAATCCAGCATCAATATGAAACAGGAATTTCCAAACAAAAATCTTTTACAGGCAAAGTTCTCTTTGGGTCCATAACAAAATATCGAACAGAGTTGACGCGGCCAATGGCAATTACTGCAGACATGTTTCAATTTCCACTCTCCACTAAATACTAAATCCTCAGTTAATATTAAATTTCCATTTGGCATTTGGCGTTTTGAATGCTTCGAATAGTTTGAATCAGAACGACAGCAATGGAGCCAAAAGTTATGTAAATCAAACTGTAGACTTAATTAAATAGAGAATTATGTAAAGCAAGTTTGGCAAATGAACAATCTTGTTTGTAAATATCTGTGGTTTTTCATCATTCAAGCACTGAAAGGAGGTTATGCATAACTCAAAATCAGAATTCAATTTACAAATTAGCAAGGTAAATAAATTTAAAAGTCGAACGAGGTCACCAAGCCTCCTATAATATGCATGAACTAGCTGTTAGCCCGCGGCTTGGCTCGCGTAAATTTCGGTTTTACTGAATCCTATTTTCAATAACTGAGCATAATGAAACCTTCCTCTATTTATAGTTTTTTAATTCTCTCAATCCAGCTGGTAACTTTTATGTACAGGTTATTGTGGAAAAAAAATACCTATGTACATTTTTAAATTAATTTTCTACTACCGAAGAATCTCTTTATAGGCCACATTCACGGTAGTACGAGTAGCATTGGGAGAAAGGATTTTGAGACTATTAGCAGAACTCGCTCTGAAACATGCCACATAGAATTGTCTGTGTGAGAAACAGTCAGATCTTAAATCTATCCCAGCGACTTTCAATGACTGCCCTTGGGCTTTATTTATGGTCATTTCGAAACATAGTTTGAGGGGAAACTGCAACTTAATGCAATCTTGAACTTAAATGGATACTCTGAGGGAATCAATGGTATGCGAGGAATGAAAACAGTTTCCCCTTGACCACATCCACACATTGACCACATCCTTGTCCACCTTTATTACCTAAGCACTATATAATAACATAAAACTACTATCCAAATTACACGTTTATAGCTTTTATGGTTTAGGCTGGGCGTTGATGAATCAGTCACCCTTGTTCTTTTAGATACCTATATATAGATTTGGTTTTAGTTTTAAAACAAGCGCACTGGCCACCACGATGGCGGAATGCGCCAAGAGCACAAGGTATTAAAAAAACGGCTTGGCACCCTAAATTTACTTGATGAAATCTTTGTTGCAAAACTTGCAATTTGCAAATATATTTTTAACAAAAAATGTCGAGTTCAAATTAAGTTAGTTAGTTAAAATCTTTGAGGAGTCTTTTGATAACTGCCTCCGCGGTCCAGTGGACAAGGCGTTTGCCTTGTGATCCGGAGGTCATGGGTTCAAATCCCACTGGACTAAAGCATACTTTGTGAAAAGTTGTTTCCAGTCTGTTTAGGATATTGCAGGCTTGAATCACCTGATTATCCGAAAAGAAAGATGATTCCGTGCTTCGGAAGGCACGTAAAGCCGTTGATCCCGAACGCCATCCAGCGTTTGTACCTATCCTAGGATTGGTTCTGGTCTACCCTTTGGGTTGCGGAGGTCAGACGGCAGTCGCTCTGTGTAAAAACCAGTAACCTCGTCAAATCGCCTAGGTTAAGTAGCGGACCCCGGGCTCTGAAGCGTAACCGCTGACGATGCAACCGGGAATACGCTCGGATGATGATGAGTTAGTTAAAATCTTTATTGCATCAAAACATAGTCAATCAGATTATTACATTATAGAAAACACATGACAAAAGGCGGCCTTATCTAGAAGTAAAAATAGAGGCAAAAGCAGCCATAGAAAACTTGTTTTCTCCGATTTTAAAGGAAAGATATTTAATTTTCATTGAATTGTAAGTAGATACATACATACATACATACATACTATCACGCCTGTTTCCCACAGGGGTAGGCAGAGACTATGGACCTCCACTTGCTACGATCTTGACAGACCTCTTTCGCTTCATCTACACTCATCAACCTCTTCATACATGCCCTTCGGTTACGTGTACTTCTTACCTCTCCCTTTTTCAGAACGTCTGCAATCTGATCGCAGAACGTTCGCCGAGGTAGACCCTGTACCGCTCTTCCTTTCACACTTACCTTATAAATATTTTTTATTAATCTATTTTCATCCATCCTTTCTAAATGCCCAAACCATCTTAACATCCCTTGTTCTACTTTTGTCACTACGTCCTCTTTCACTCCACACCGATCCCTTATAACATCATTTCTTATTCGGTCTTTCAAGGTAACACCACACATATTCCTCAGCGCTCGCATTTCAACTGCATTTATTCTGCTTTCATGCTTTCTCTGCCATACTCAACTCTCACTACCGTACATTAAAGTAGGTATTAGTACTCCTTTAAGAACAGCAAGACGTGCCTTATCTGATACCTTCCTGCTGGTCATAAAGGAATGCAACGCTCCATTCACTTGGTTACCCGCATTCACTCTTCTTTCCACATCACCCTCGTGCTTGCCATCTTTTGTAAACTTACATCCTAAGTGTAAGTAGATACTTCTGAAATAAACAAATATGATAAAACAGTTTTTCAATCTTCCTTCGCAATTACGATGAAAAGTAGAGTGATCAACTCGAGTGTAAGTGATCAATTACACCCTCGAACTATAAGCGCGCTGTTTATCAATTGTACTTTAGAAATCGTATTCTATGTCTGCAATATATTTTTTTGTGGTAAATCCACACAAAAAATCCTGCAGCAAATAGCAAATCTTGTGGACTATTTGCGACTTCGGTAATACAATCAACAAAATAAACACATCGTATTCACTGCCTTATACATGTAAAATAAACGGGCAAGTACTGAGGGTACAATGTTTTAAAACGCTAAAGAAACACGTTTCTTGTATGATGACCCCCTTTAATTTTTAACTTATTTTATTTTTTGTATTTGTTGTTATAGCGGCCATAATAATACATAATCTGTGAAAATTTCAAGTATCTAGTTAATTCCATTATAAAGGTCTAGTTTAAACGGCAGAAAAAACACGTTTTTGTATAACGACCCCCTTTAGTTTTTAACTATTTTATTTATAGTATTTGTTGTTATAGCGGCCATAATAATACATAATCTGTAAAAAAAATTAATTCAATTCCATTACAAAGATCTAGTTAAAACGGCAGAAAAAACACGTTTTTGTATGACGACCCCCTTTAATTTTTCACTTTTTTATTTTTAGTATTTGTTGTTATACGAGTAGCGGCCACAGTAATACATAATCGGTGAAAATTTCAAGTGTCTAGATATTTCGTTTCTAGAGATAGAGCCTTGTGACAGACGGACAGACTGACGGACGCACGGTCTCAGTAATAGGGTCCCGTTTGCACCCTTTTGGTACGGAACCCTAAAAAATGGAGTAGTGTGAAGAGAGCGTCAGGGCTGGCCAACCGGTCGTAGGCCGCTCGGCCGGAGCCTATTAATACGAGTAACTATCCACCTCGAACCAATATTTTTTAGTTATCATCGCGAACTTACGGGTGATAAGCTTTATTGTCAACGATTTAACGATAAACGTTCCAATGTTAGAAATGTCCACCCCCAAAAGACTCCTCCTCCTGGGCAGTAGGTTAAAATCATACAACAAAACATTCTATGTAAATAAGTAGTGAAAAATCTTGGTGGAACTGTATCACATAAATCGTCGTGAGCCTCGCGGATTGGAGAAGCTCCCAAACAACCTGCGAGGTGATCCCATGATCCGTTCCCGGGCGATGTTTTAAACAGCTTTTCGTTTCTATACGTCTACTGGATGAAGTTATTTTAGCACTATAAGAGAGCTGTAAAGTCGATGTGGACACAATCTGGTGCGTTGAGGCTTCGACGAAGCAGACATACTTACATATTGTTGACAGGAGCTTTTTTTAGATTTTAGAAGTTCAGAGTGAACCCTACTGTCTGTCCGTTCGCGTCTTAGATTGCATGGGTATATACAAGCTTATTTGTAAATAAATACAAATATTTTAAGGGGTTGTTCACTCCATGATTTTGAACAACTGTACCTTAGGTACTTAAAAAAATACATTTATTGGGAAAAGTTGTTCAAAACCTAATAAATATAAAATTGTTTACTTCCCATACAAATCGAATAGTCACGTGATCTAATTAGTATAGGAAATTAGGAAGTGAAAGCTTTGTTTTCGTATTTCGATATACATTTATTGGGAAAAGTGGTTCAAAATGATGAAGTGAACAACAACTTAAAATATTTGTACTTAATTTAAAATAAAATAAATAAGTTATAATATTTTCGATTAAAAGGTAGTTTTACACCAAATTTATTAAAATATATAAACTGATGTAACACAAATATGCGTTATCTCTCAATTATTTTCACACAGGCCTACCTCTAAACTAAACACATTAAAGTTTAGTTATCACGCTTCCGGTGATATCAATAGACATTGTACCTATTCATCAGAAGGGAACGCTGAAAAGCCAATTACTATTCCAACTTACATCTCAATGGGTAACGTGATCCATAAATATATCGGCCGTGTTCTTTGACGGTCTCTATAATACGATGAAATTATGACGAGTACAAGATTAAATGGCATAATGGAGAGCGCTCATGTTCGAAAGTTTCATGGATGCAAAACGATAAGCAAGCTATAGTTTTCAAAACCCGACTACGGGACACTATCACGTCTTTATCCCTAAAGGGGCAGACAGAACCTAGGGCGGTAAAGCCCAGGCCACTTTTAGCGTGATGGTGGGCATGAAGGTGGAAAAAGGAAATCATAATAGTAATGGGTTGCTAACCGCATTGCCTGTTGATACGAATCAGATTCTTGCTCATTCCCTCGATTGGCTTTTACGATCTGCGCGGGAAGAGAAGCAGCTGGTACATTCCATGTTTTTTCTTTTCTCCCAGACCAGCATGGAAGAACGGGAAGATTCTTGCTGAAAAGTACGTTTATCCAGTTAAAGCAAGCAAAGCAGGGAGAGACAGCTAATAATGTATTTTTGGAATGTGCTAATTAAGCCCTTTCATTTGATACCCTACACGGTGTGGTTCGTTTTTTTTTTTTCATTACTTCATGGCTTATAGAGGGCGCCATATTGAATTTACTGTATTTACTATATATATATATATATATATATATATATCCCCTTGAACCAGCGGACAGCCAAGACGCTTCTTGCAAGATACCTCATTTGTCAAGGTACCATGGATATGAGGTATAGATACGATGAACATACATAGCGGCGAAACACATAACCCTCCTTATGGCTTCGCCGCAGTCGGGTAATAAACATAAGTCATCTAGCATAAACTAAAAGTATTCTTAAAAATAAGGTAAGTGTTGCACGTACATTACACGTAATAGCACATACAAAATATCTCACTTCGAACCTCTAATTACCCGGAAACCACATAATGACCAAATATTCTGCAAAGGTTTAATTGACTCAATTACGAGTAAGGTGGGCTGAACTCTGCGCGGCAAGTCGACAAATTATTTTAAAATTTAAATTATGAAAGTGGAAAGTCCATAGTTCTTTATTTGTAAAGATACCTAATTGGCTTTAAGCATTATCTTCTAACGCTGAAAAGCCAATAGACAATATGCATGTGATTCAGAAACAAACAAAAAAAATATATGTAAAGTTTATTGCTAAAGAAAAATACCCATATATATATTTTTTCAATTAAACATGCTTCCATACAAAAAAAAAACAAAATATCTTAATTATCATAGGATATTTATAATATCTCTTAATAATAGTCACTTTGTTTTGTTTTGCACAAATTTTGACGTCAAATCGTTACTTACAGCTAAGTTTACGGCGCTTCCTAGGCGCAAGTGCAGAAGAAGCGGCAACAAACTGCACTGCACGTTTTCCCCAAAGACGTCAACTAACAAACTAAAAACTTAAAATTAGTTATATGGTTAGAATTAAATTGAATTATAAGAATTATGAAATTTAAAAAATTTACAATTTGTAAATTTAGTATGTACCAAAGTACCTAAATTACGAGTATGACATGTCTAAGTAAGAGAAATTAATGATTTAAAAGTTGTATTTTTCAAATTCCCTCGCAAATTTCCGAAACGCAACGCTATTGGCGGAATGAAACGTGACGACACCAAACACTGTCAATCTTTTGAACTCAGAGGAGTAAAAGCCGCGAGGTAAATAATTTATAGATATTTGATAAATGTCCATTTTTCTCAGTTTTGTACTTATGAGACAAGTCAATTAATTAATTATAACCTAAAATATGGTAGAACTATTTTTGATTTTCTTTTTCCATTGACACTGAAATTGACAGTGTGCGGTGACGTCACAGAATAAAAGCAAAATGGCACCGCGTTTAAGTCGTCCGAAAATGATAGTTTTAATAAATTTTTTTAAGCTTATTTATTAATATTCTGTGAGTGTGATATTTTTTTCCGTTTATATAATAAATTATAGAATCATTTAAAAAAATAAAAAAAGACATGAATATACCCTATTAAGTAGGTGCTATTCCACCCTACATCTCTATCGGTGACGTGATTCATAAAGATATCGACCACGTTCTTTGACGGTCACCATAAACTCTGTGAAATTATGACGAGCACAAATGGCGTAATGGAAAGCGCTCATGTTTTATTGTCGTCCAACACGCATAGATCTTTCGGTGGTTTCCCGTGACAAGCGTTCGGCGTCTGATAAACGAATTACTAATTTATATTCAGATGTTATCTTTAGGGACTACGTAGATATACTAAATGTTTTAGTTGCTGTCAATATTCGTTAATTCGTGGGAAGCATACCCACTGGGAAGCATACTTTGAGAAAAGTTTTTTCCAGTCTGGTTAGGATACTGCAGGCTTAAATTACCTGATTATCCGAAAAGAAAGACGATTCCGTGTTTCGAAAGGCACGTAAAGCTGTTGGTCCTGAACGCCATCTAGCGTTTATACCTGTCCTAGGATTGGTTCTGGTCTACCCTTTGGGTTGCGGAGGTCAGACGGCAGTCGCTCTGTATAAAAACCAGTAACTTCGTCGAATCACCAATGCAACCGGGAATACGTTCGGATAATGATGATGAATATTCGTTAATTCGTGGTTTTGGATTTCGTGGTTCTGTTGTGGTCTGAAAACAAAGATAAAACGAATGTACCAGAATCGCAGACACCTTAGGGATCCTTATAAATCGGCAAAGGACTAAACTGGCATAAAAGTGCATGGGGCAATGGACATTTTTGAAAAGTATCTCAATCAGATTCCATAGTACTAATAAACCACTAAACAAAAAAGAACACATTCCATAAAAATGCACTTAAAAAAATATTTTAAACTTTAAAATTTATTTTATGAACATTTCCCGACTGTTTTTAGCCTTAGCTATCTCAATAATATATTTTTAGATGTTTTCTCATATTATAAACTAAAATACCATAATAACCGCAAGTGATGAAAATATCCTAAAATTCCTTGAAAATGCAATACTTGGCACAAGATATTTATGATTAGTCGACTCTACGATATACATATAAAGAGATGGAGCGGTCCTATTATAGGCTAGAAAGCATTTACCGTTGTATTTAGTCTACTATTACGAAAAAATGTATTTAGTTACCTATCACAGAGCATGAAACCACTAACGCGTTCATTGAAAAATATTGCTGACTGAAAAATGCTGCTGACAATTACACGGGACGCGTATTTCATACTCATACTCGTATATTCTGACCACATATATGTGTATTCTGTGCGGTATAACGTACCATGGCAGTTGTCGGGTATTCGCGAGTGTAAATTGAAACATGTCGAGAGTTAATTGCGTCCAGGCTCGGGAGGCCGTGCCCCCGGATTATCCTCGGCCCGTCCTTGCAGAAGGGCGGGTAGGTACAAGGAATCATTACCTCTAATTCTGATTATGCTCAAGATATTCCTTTCGCACGATGGGTAAGATAAGGAATTAATATACATGGTCTAACAAAATATACTGAACCTTATTTAAGGCTGAATTCAGTCCATGACACTGAACAACTTTCCACAAGGAACATATATAAGTATTGAAATATGAAAAATAATTTTTGACCTCCCATACTAGTTCACCGATCAGCTGATCAGAGTTTCTACGGAAAGCTGATCAGAGTTTGTATAGAAAGTAATTTCGGTAGCACCGATTGTAGAGAAGTTATTAAAAAAGCGGCCAAGTGCGAGTCGGACTCGCCCATGAAGGGTTTCGTAGCAGCAAGTAACATAATATGAAAGTTCACGATTTATGACGTATTAAAAAATAACTATCTATGATACCGAGACCGCTATAGTTTTAGTTGATAGTACATACTTTGAGGTATATACCACATTTTTTCAGAATTATTTTAGTAATATTTCAAAAGTTACATATAGATACATAGTTATAAAGCAGTTTTTGTTGCATTTTAAAATTACTTTTTAACGATACCCCACACGTTGGGGTTAGTCCAGTTTAATTTTTAAATTCACTTTTCATTGTATGGGAAAAAAAACATTTTTTCATAATTTTAAAAACCAACTTTTGGAACTTCAATATCTATCTCTCCACCAATTTTCGTGACAATCGGTGCAGTAGCGGCGGATTACGAGCCCCGACATGACGAAACTATAAGGGTTCCTTGTGGACTACGGAACCCTAAAAAGCCACCGTCTAACATGGTACGGTCATGTCAAGAGGCGGGATGCCGAACATCTAATAAAATAAAAATGGCTAATAAAATGGATAACTTGAAGGTGGATGGCCACAGAGATAGAGAACGACCTAGAAAGACGTGGGAGGAATGTGTGAAGCGGGACATGAAGGAGAGGGGGGTTAGTATAGATGTGGTAAATATATGTATAATGGGGCAGACAGAGTCTTTTAGGTCTTCCGGCTATTAATTACTATTTAAAGAGTAAATTTTTAAGGATTAACTTTCCACAGTTAAAAACAAAAAAAAATCTACATTCCCATAAAAATCGCCCTGGCGGCAGCACACTTTTGTATGGAAATGTCGAAATTTATTTTTATTTTTTGGCTGTTATTTTAATTTAATTATACTATAATGGTCTTGTATAGACTGAAGTTTGATTTATTACGGGTATGCCAATTCCACGTTGTATATAGAAAAATGAAAAATATTTTTTTGCTTTCCATAAAAACTCGGATCATAATGATCGGTCAACTTGTATGGGAGGCCCAAAATTATTTTTTATATTTCGATATATGTTCTTTGGGTAAAGTTGTTCAGTATCATGGCCTGAATTCACCCTTATAATAGTTTTAGTATATTTTGTCAGACCCTGTCCTATATGTTAAGGTTAATTTATTACAAATATCCACGGTCCATAATTACTTATATCATGCATATCAGTTTTCAAAACTCATAAATTACCAAATTATTCATAAAAACGCAAAGAACCTGTGAAGAGCCAAAATCTCGCAATGATTCATCTTATTTCCTTAGAAACAAAATGATGAGAGAACGAAAAATAAAAACGGAATAGGTAAGAAATATGTATACGATAACTTAAGACAGTGAACATTCCTTTGTGTCGAGGTAACACGAAATAATCTCCCTAAGAATTATGTGAGGAATTTTATGCCGAGGCTCCATTACTGATGTGCGAAGATGTGCTGATGTTGACATCAATAGGATACCGATGTCACAAGCCAGATATAAGTACTATATATTTCTTTCGTAGATTCAATAACGGTTGCTAAAACACGGCTCATCCTCGCCCATCTCCTAGAGTCTCGGCCTTTTACAGTTCTGGTGTAGGTCGGTGGAGCGGCAAAGTTAAGTGACATTAAAAATTGTCTAGCTTCTCCGTACTATGGAAGGCACGTTAAGGGGTTTAACGTAATGACGATTCATTGTATGGCGTGGTCAAGCTATATCAGATGCTTTTAGGCAGCTTAAAAAACCTGACACCAGTGTTGGCCACTTACACACAAGAAATACAACAAACACAATTTTCTTTAACAGGCTCCTGGAGGCGTATATAGAAAAGCTACTTCCATACGTCCCAACCGACTAAGACGAACTGAATTAGTATAGCTCTGCTTTTCTAACGATAAACACGTGTAAATGCTACTCCTACAAAGGGTGATGTACTGCAGTAGGGTTACAAGTCGTATCACGCGGCGCAAAGTAGGGGTTATCCTAATTCTTTTCGTCAACGTGAAACTGATACTTCGAGAACGTCAACCAAGTGTCAAAAGCGACCAATTTGGCTACCCCGAATTAGGAACAGAAGGTAAGTTAGGTTATGGTTGTACAGTGACCATCACGAGAGCGAACGAGTGAAGCAAGTGAGCGTCGACCAAGTGACGAAAGCGACCAATTTGGCTACCCCGAATTAGGCACAGAAGGTAGGTTAGGTTATGGTTGTACAGTGACCATCATAAGAAGAGAGAAGAATAAAAAATAAACAATAAACAAATCGTATGTATTCTGCATGCAGTGATGATCAGCGTGCGCAGAGCGAGATAGAAAATACGCAATAACATACCTACTGTGTGCGTGTGGTAGCAATATCAGCATAGAGAGACGAATCGCGTTAGCTTTTCTAAGACCATTTTATGATTAAAGTACTTAAAAATCGTACGCCAATACGTCACGCGAGCTTGACGAATAAGATGAGGGTTTCTATTACATCTAAATTCATATTAACTTAGAAATCCTAGTCCAGTACATCACTCTCTGAGACGTATTGGAGTAGCAAAGATGCATGATTATAGTTAAAAAATGCTTATTCAGTTCGTCTTAGCCGGTGGAGACGTACTGAAGTAGCATTTCTATATACGCCTCCTGGAGGCTGGTAAAATAATAACTTGTAAGCAAAAATTTTAATTGAATGATGAAAGATGTCGTATTAAAAAAAAAACTACTTACTATATCTCGTTCAAACCAATTTTCAGTGGAAGTTTGCATAGTAATGTACATCATATATTGTTTTTAGTTTTATCATTCTCTTATTTTAGAAGTTACGGGGGGGGGGGGGGGGGGGACATACATTTTACCACTTTGGAAGTGTCTGTCGCGCAAACTATTCAGTTTAGACAAAAATGATATTAGAAACCTCAATATCATTTTTGAAGACCTATCCATAGATATACCACACGGATGGGTTTAATGAAAAAAAATTTCGAGTTTCAGTTCTAATTGGGAACCCCCAAAATTTATTGTTTTTGTTTTCTATTTTGAAAGACTTAATGCGGTTCACAGAATACATCTACTTACCAAGTTTCAACAGTATAGTTCTTATAGTTTTAGAAAAAAGTGGCTGTGACATACGGACGGACAGACAGACAAACAGACATGACGAATCCATAAGGGTTCCGTTTTTTGCCATTTGGCTACGGAACCTTCAAATTGGGGTAGCTACACTTTTAAAATGTATAAGTACACGAATTTTTTCTTTATTTCATTTATATGTACCGAAAAAAAAAGAAAGAAAAACTCCCGTGGTCATGCCAGTAGTACAACACGTAGGTAAGTGTTCAGAGGCCTTTTGGACTTAAGGCTTCAAAACTGCGCACACAATAAAGAGTAAGGCGTTGTTCAAAGAGAATTCGAACACAGTATTAATGTAGGGCATTAGATGCACAAAATATCTCAATAAGGACCTCTAATGATCCAGAAGCCACATAATGACCTACCGCAAAAGTTTAGTGGACTCAACTGATAAAAGTTTAATGGATGGAAAACTAAAACTCCTAAGAAAAAAATACATGAAATGAATATAAATGGGTAGTATTTAAACGCAAATCAAAATTACTGATTGCACAGCAAAATACTCAACTGAAAATATTACTAAACAAACTGCAATTTATATTTGTGGCGCAGTAAAATGGATAGAACTTTCCTAGCACTCGCCGGCCGCTGCCGCGGCACGCTCGCTTCGCTCGCTCGGCTCGTGCGTGTGTTGGTCGCAGTTCTAACATAACCTAACCTATAGGTTTGCCCTAACCTAAAAAATTTGATGTGCAGTCAGTATTTATTTGCTGTGCAATCAGTACTTATGATAAGATTGTTGATTTATTTGATGTAAAAAAGTATATAAATGATGAGATTAAATTGATGGGTGATTATTTATTAGATGTGCAATTAATAATATCCCAATATAAATAAGCTTTTATTATGAGACCAAAAACTTGTCAAGACAAATCATAGAAGCCCTATACCTCCCAATTCCATTATCAGACCAACTCTACGACATCATGTAATTTTATTATCATCCTATTGACTTAATCGATTCACAATAACTACTTCAAAATGCTATTGAAATATTTGACTCGAACATACATAAATACATACATACTGTTGGCGATGGACGCGCTGCTTCTGAAAAATAAACTAAATAAAAATGTCAAATAAATTAAAAATAAGTAGACTTAAAGTAAATACATAAATACTTACCTGTTTGCTGCTCCTGTAAACCTGTAATTGAAAATTAGTATTAAATAAAGAAGAATTTCGGATGTGCGAGGGATATAAAATATATACGTACCTATATTGTATTGCTAGATGCAAACGTTTGTTAGTATTAAAGGCGGGCCCCCACCGCTGCACCAGTCAGTCGCACTAATGATTCGCAACAGGACACGTCCGTTTTTATGTCCAACGCGCACCGCGATTCAACCAAAAATTAACCGTTTTTCTATTCCAACCACTTCCTGATAGACGCCAAAGAACCATCCCCTACACATACATACACACATTACACGTAAAATAAAGCCCTGTAAAATGGTGTAAGTGTTAGCGTTCATAATATTACGCGATATTGTTCCACAAAGAGAGGTTGAATATATTATTTATTTACCTATTTTCCTGAATTCCTCTAATTTATCTGGAAGCCACGTAATGACCATAATACCCCGCAAACGTTGAATGGATCCGAAAGTCGACAAATTATTTTTAAATTTAAATGTATGGAAGTAGAAACTCCATAGTTTGTTACCCGAGAGACAGCGCTGCCGGCTGGAATAACACGACGCAAGGTAATCCACACGAGAATAACAATGTTTTCACTTTATTTTTACTTGTTTTTGCTCATTCCCGCGAATGCTGCGAGGGGACAAATGGATACGACTGGGACCTTTGCCTTATTTACCAGACGGTTTACAAAAAACTGCGCGTTTGCGTGCTTACTTCTTATTCGAGGAATGAATTTGAATGTCTCGGATCGTGTTAAGTTATTTCAATCTATTCAACCAGTCAATTAAAGTTTACTCTAAATATATTGATTGACACAAAAATATTTGGTAAGAATTAAAAGAAGTTTTTTTTAGTGACATCAGCAGTTTTTTTTATTAATTTTTTATGTAGAAACAAGTTTATTTAAAGAAGAAAGATAAAATAATTTACATATTTACACATGTAGAAAACTAATAGACTACTACAAATTTAATCTAAAGAATCGGTCCATTGGCATAGTGCCAAGAACGCTGGCCGCATTTCCGCGTTGAATCGCAATACTAATACGTTGTGTGAAAAAACAGCCAGCCTTCTTGTCACCGGCGGCGGTTATTATAAAGTTTATTGGGAATACTTTCCATACAGTTCCATAACTGAAGATTTAACAAGATGCATAAAATAATTTTTAGATTCTTAGTCCATGATATTGAACAACTTTCCTCGAAACATATTGAAACTGATCGGTCAACTTCCGCAAGGATTTTAATTGTACTACCTACTCGTATAATATTTTTTGTACATTTTGTAAGTATTCTAAACTTTCTGGTAGTCACTATAGCATGGTTGTTATGCACTGAGAGTGGTCTCTTCCCAACAGTGAGATACAGAAAGCTGCCGATTATGATGACGAGTGACTGTAGCAAACAATAGATCACACAAATTGCATAAAGAGAGAAGACCAGTTAAACTACCTAAGTATGTACATGGTAGACAAAAAGGAACACATCCTTTATTCACATTTTATCTGCGACGGAGTATCGAAAACAAATCCAATATTCCGCTCTCATCAGTGAATCCGTGACGAAATTGCAATAGCAAATGTAGTGAATTTTTAAACGGTCTCTCTCAAATGCGATTTCAATTATTCCTAGTTTCTCATTCTGTTTCCAGATTCAAGTTCCAGTTGAACTAAATTTTGGCGCAAACGGTACCTATTGTTTCGAACAATAGTTTGCCATGTTGCAGTAGTAGATTATAAATTCATTTAAATAAAATTATAGCATTTTAAAAGTGAAGACATTGTGTCACCTTTTTATCATTAAAATTTTTGTCTTTGTGAAGCCCTTGATAATCCTTCAGTAATTTTGGTGGAGGCAAGTTTTAAATCTAGACAGACTAATGTAAATACTGTCAACGGCAGTTCATAAAATAATTTAAAGGGCTATCTAGTGCCTAACATTGAAAAATATGGAAAATTTCAGCACATTTACGAGTTAAGGCCGTACCTGAATTTTCCGGGGTCCAGTGCTGCCCCCATTTAAAATAAATAATTTCAAAGAAAACGGAGACATTATTCAAAATTTTGCTACTACCAAGCCCTAGGTAACCTTTGAAAGTATTTTATGAACTGCTGTTTACAGTTTAAAGTGAGAACGTTAAGCTTTATTACCCACATTTGCGAAAAACGGCCAAAGTAAAAACAGTAGTTCACAAAATAGTGTAAAGGGTTATCTAGGACTTGGTAGTAGCAAAACTTTTAAATGATGTCTCTGTTTAAGGCCGTACCTAAATTTTTCGGGGTCCAGTGCTGCCCCCGTTTTAAATAAATCATTTCAAAGAAAACGGAGACATCATTTAAAATTTTGCTACTACCAAGTCCTAGATAACCCTTCAAAGTATTTTATGAACTACTGTTTACAGTTTATAATGAGAACTTTAAGCTTTATTACGCACATTAGCCAAAAGTGGCCGTTTTTCGCAAATGTGCGTAGTAAATCTTAACGTTCTAACTTTAAACTGTAAACAGTAGTTCATAAAATACTTCGAAGGGTTATCTAGCACTTGATAGTAGCAAAATTTTAAATAATGTCTCCGTTTTCTTTGAAATGATTTATTTGAAATTGGGACAGCACTGGACCCCGGAAAATTTAGGTACGGCCTTAACTCGTAAATGTGCTGAAAATTTCCATATTTCTCAATGTTAGGCACTACATAGCCCTTTAAATTATTTTATGAACTGCTGTTGACAGTATTTACATTAGTCTGTCTAGCTTTAAAACTTGCCTCTTCCAAAATTGGCCACTTTTAGCGGAGGCAAGTATTAAAGCTAGACGGATCACCAATAATAGTTTCAACGGCAGTTCATAAAATAATTTAAAGGGCTATCTAGTGCCTAACATTGAGAAATATGGAAATTTTCACCATATTTACGAGTTAACAATTTATTCAAATGAGGGCGTAACTTCTGTTTGGTATTCACCTTAAAACGATACACGGTGTCCAGTGCTGCCCCCATTTAAAATAAATTATTTATAAGGAACCGGAGATATCATTTAAAATTTTGAGCTAGTAAAACCTAGATAACCCTTCAAACTATTTTATGAACCACTGTTTACAGTTTAAAGTGGAAACGTTAAGCTTTAGTTTGCGTTTTTGCCAAAAGTGGCCGTTTTTCGCATAAAAGCAGGAAAGTTGTTCAGTATAATGGACTCAATCCACCCTTAACATAGTTTCAGTATATTTTGTTAGATCCTGTACAGTTTCTTAAAAAAAGACTAGCATCATCTCTGCCTGTAATAACATATGTGACCCTTATCATAATTTTTATAACAAACCTCTAATTTAAACCAGGTATCTCTCAAAATGATCCCATCATAAAGCTTGCAAAAATTGCAACATTAAAAAGTAAAAAGGTCGGGGTCAAACGCGTATCCCTCCTGAACCATCAAGTCAGTCCCACGTGGGCCGTCAAGATTTAAACTCCTAGGCGTAATAAAAAAGGACCAGTCGTGATTTTATGGCCGCCTGGTACCCCAGATTGTTTTGATATTAAACTGTTTAATACTTAACTAACAAACTTCGGGAACACAAATCAGTTTTATTGTTTCAGTAGCATTTATATAACTTCTAGAATGATATTTTAAAAAATCTGCTTTGCAGAATCAAATCAAAAAAAATTAAGTCCGAACAAAGATTTTCCTTGGGATTTTTATGATAATATCATACAAATTTATGCGGTCGGTATGTAGACCATAACATTTAAACTCTGAATTCATTGAAATTTGTTTTTAATGGGTGTAAGTCTATTTCTTAAGGCTGGGCCTGATGTGGATAATCTATGTTTTGCTCCCGCTTCCACGCACACAAATTTACTCTAGCCGAAGCGAGACAGCGAGCCATGCGCAGTGAAAAGATCGCGGTAGATCAATGAGGCTGGTTTTGTTTTTGAGGTTTTATTCGTTTTACAAAGAATATTTAAGAGTTATTTAAAAAGTAAGACAAATGATGACTTATGTTTAATACAATTCTTATTTAAAGTAACAAGTGCTAATTTATTGTATTTCTAGAATACTTTCTGTTTTAGTATAAATCTGAGGTGATTTGGAGGCAACTTGGCAATGTTTTTCTATAGACAGCTTATTGCATTGCAACACAATGTAGATGTCTTTGAAGATCATAGGAGGCATGAACAAGACTCGAAGCGAGATGCGATTAAAAACAAACCTAATACAAAAACCGTATGTAAATAAGAGCTGTGCGGGCGATCGCACACGCTCCGAGGTTATGTTATGCTAAGGAGTTATTTATTTCACTTAGGATAATGACATTCGCTGCAATAGTTATATTTTAAGTAGCAGTATATGTTTATCAAAAGATTAAGACGTTCCTAAAAAGAGGTGATAATAATTTGACAATGCAGAGTTGCATCATGATGATATTTCTGTTTCCTTTGAAATGATTTATTTCAGATGGGGGCAGCACTGGACCCCGGAAAATTAAAGTATGGCCTTAACACGCTAGTCCGCCACTTTGAAGTTCTGGTTCGATCCCCAGCCAGGGCAAGTTGGAAAATGGCTTTTTTCAAATTGTCCTAGGTCTTGTGTGCTTTGTGTGTATTTATTATAAATATAGTATTGTTGAGTTAGTATTCCATAAAACAAGTTTAAACTTACTTTGGGGCTAGCTCAATCAGTGTGATTTGTCCCTATATATAATTCATTTAATTAATATAAGTACTGACGTAATATAAGATTTAAGATATGATTGAACGTAGATTATATGCTCTATTAAAAAAAAAACCTTCGTGGTTTTTGAAGTATGTACATAAAAAATTGTAATTACTGTTATTTTCTGGAAATAAATAAATGAAAAAGTTTGACCCGTTAAGTGCTACCACACTTATTCCTATTTTCCTCATGAATATCTTTCACTGCCTCTATATTTGGAACCAACAATAACACAAAGGATTGGTTAATAGAGCGTAAACGAAAATATTGACATCCGCGGTTCTGTCGGCCTGATATGGGTTGCACTATTTCGATTTCAAGGAATTTTCTAGTTATTTCTTTACCAAATATGACCCTATATTACCCTAAAATAGACATTACCCTCAATTATTTCAGAGAAACGTAATTAGTTATGTTTCTGGTGGATTTAAGAATAAATCTATTTTACACAGAATACATAGCGGATACATGTGAGAGAAAGAGAGAGTAATAAGTACATATAACCGCAATATAATCTTCGATGCTGGTCTGGAAGAAAACAAAAAATGTACTGCCTTACTTCCCGCACACATCATGAATCTCGATCATGGGAATGAGTATTGAATCATGTCAATAGGTGATGCGGCTAGTAACCCACCACTATTTGATTCCCTTTTACCACCATCACGCTTGGCTCTGTTAGAGATAAAGACGTGATAGTACCGTGTCCAAGTTTAAAGAATTAAAGTTTTAAGTCCTCTTGTATTTTTCATCCATGTTATTTTTAAGATATTACGTTGATTACAATACTTTCTAATATCACGAAATTAACTTTCTGTATACAGGGTGTAACAAAATATACTGAAACTATTTTAAGGGTGAATTCAGTCCATGATACTGAACAACTTTCCCCAAGGAACATATATCGAAATATGAAAAATATTTTTGGGTTTCCACACAAACTCGGATCAGCTGATCGGTCAACTTGTATGGGAGGCCAAAAATTACTTTTTATATTTCGATATATGTTCCTTGGCGAAAGTTGTTCAGTATCGTGCACTGAATTTACCGTTAAAATAGTTTCAGTATATTTTGTTACACGTTATATATTATGTAGCACATTTTTCTATCTCCCACAATGTAATTTGATATTTTCCAAACTTGGTCGTCGCCTCACTGTGAAATGGGCGATAATAATAGGATATTTTGAAGTAAATTGGATACTTTAGGTCGGTGAGATCACAATACGTGTGTGGTGCCATACATCACATATTATAAAGGCAGCGAAGGCGGCCAAGTGCGGTGCACGGGTTTCATGAAAGTAATTTTACAGAACCGCACCATTCTCGTCAGAATATCTCGGGAAGCCCGAAAATGGGTTCCGTGACGTGGTAAGTGATACAAAATTTCTATATGGAGCCTTTGAGCGAAGAGTTCGTTATACGGAACATTCTGCAGGCATCTTCGCCTTTGACTGTTCGCACGCTACTTTTTAACCTCAGCCAAGTTTCACAAGAATGCGTAATTTTTAATAAAAATAAGTTCTCTGGACAGAATGCTTTTGTGTGCTGTATTTTATATGAGAAGGTTTGAAATCGATAAGCTTTTCTACAGGAGTCTGAAGTTATATATATATATAGTGGTGTTTCAAAGGCGGCATCAGCTTTTACAAAGACGTGGCCTTTGTGGCGGACTGATGGCATGCACACCAATTTAACAAATGAAGTATACTAGATACTTACATATAAATAATTTTGGAAGTAATAATTCGATAGTAAAACAGTGTCAACATTCAGTAGATACTTTTAAATACTTTTTGTATTTGGGTACCTATTTAAATAGAGAATAATCGCATATCGCTCGCGGTTATATATACTTACTCAAATAAGAAAAAACATGCAAACGCGCGGGTTTTTGTAAACTGACTGGTAAATAAGGCACAGGTCCCAGTCGTATCCATTTGTTCCCTCGCAGCATTCGCGGGAATGAGCAAAAACAAGTGAAAATAAAGTGAAAACATTGTTATTCTCGTGTGGATTACCTTGCGTCGTGTTATTCTAGCCGGCAGTGCTGTCTCTACGGATAACGAACTATGGAGTTTCAACTTTTATACATTTTAATTTAAAAATAATTTTTTAACTTGCGGCGCAGAGTTCACAGCTTCAACACACTTTAATTGAGTCCATTAAACTTTTGCGGAATATGTTGGTAATTATGTGGCTTGCGGATAATTACAGGTCCTTATTGAGATATTTTGGGAAATTTAGTAGGATAGGTAAATAAAGAATACATTTAAACTCGCATTGGGGAACAATAATATCACGCTGTTGTATACGCAAATTCAATTCAGCACGTGCCAACGCTAACACTTACTCCATTTTTAGAATTATACGTAAAAATATGCATAAGTTTTCTGGCATAAACGGAAAGTCCGTTATGCTTATATAACTTACGTATATTTTTTTCTTACGAGGTATTATTTTGCCAGCCTTAGGGAGCGTGTTAAAGAAAGCTGTGTAAAACAGGAACACATTATTCTTGCGGATATTATTTTGTGTTACCTTTCCAGAAACGAATCCGCGTTATAAATGTTCACTGTCTTAAGTAATTGCATACATATTCCTTAACTATTATATTTTTATTTCCCGCTTCTTTCATCTTTTGTAGATGAAAATTAGATAAATTATAACGAGATTTTATCCGTTATCACTAATAGGCGATGCGGTTAGCAAGCCATCACTATAATAATTTCTTTTTTCCACCTTCATGCCCATCATCACGCTTAAAGTGGCCTGGCCTTGCTTCCCTAGGCTCTGTCTGCCCCGTTAGGGATAAAGACGTGATAATGTATATCTTCGATAAGATTTTGTTTTCTAAGTAAATTAGTTAGTAATTATTATTATAAGAAATAATATTAGATAAGATTATGTCTTATTTAGCGTAGGTAATTTAAATTAGTAGCCATTCTAAACTTTTTTTTCTCATATACCCAAGTATATAACGTCTAACAAAATATACTGAAACTATTTTAAGGGTGAATTCAGTCCATGATACTGATCAACTTTCCCCAGGGAACATATATCGAAATATGAAAAATATTTTTTTAATATTCAATCAAACTTGGATCAGCTGGTCGATCAACTTGTATGGGAGGCCTAAAATTATTTTTTACATTTCGATATATGTTCCTTGGGGAAAGTTGTTCAGTATCGTGGACTGAATCCACCCTTAAAATAGTTTCAGTATATTTTGTTAGACCCTGTATAAGAAAAAAAGTTTAAAACTAAATCTTTACCACTTTGTCTGTTTACACGACTGCGTCAGAAGAAGGGTTGTTTGTCGAGTGTATGTATGTATGTATATTTATTTGGCACACTCTGCAGCCTACACGGCTTGATGGAGTTTAGCTTGAGAGGTGTCTTTTGGTCAGAGTGACACTGGGTATAACCAAAATATAAACAAAATGGCGGACTTTAGGCGACAAATCACCTTAATTTTTTTTATTCGAAACCTATATTGGTTGGGGTATCTAATTAAAGTATTTTATAAAAGGATTAACAAGTAGGTGATCGAGAGTAAGTTTACTGTTGGACCTTAAGCACAGAATACAGTAAGAGTAAACAGAAGGGAATCTCCTAAGGTACGCGCAATATGCGTCCCCGTTCCCCGCACCCGCACCTCTCCCCCGGTTCTTGACGGCCAACGTGAGTCATCGAGGTGAAAACGGGGGAGAGGTGCGGGGACGGGGAACGGGGACGCATATTGTGCGTAACTTAGGAGATTCCGGCCTGTGCCTTAAGGCAGTGGAGTTTATAACACCTACAATTCAATTCATTTATTCGTAATAAAAAATGTGTCTGAACATGTTCCTAGTTATTAAAATAAAATAATTACAAAATAATTGTATGTCAAACAGTTTAGTCACAAAAAATATTTAGATACACAAATTCGGCAAATGTCAAAGAGAAACAAAGCAATATTTTTCGGCCACTTTAAGTTTAGGTACATTTATCTAAAATTCTTCAATTGTATACACTTTTCCAACAGAAGAGCACACAACTTGCCTTAAATAAATTATGACCTCGTATAGTCTCAGCTCCACGGGCAGCTGATACCTCGCACCCCGCTTAAATAGCTCTAACCTAACCTAGGTTGAAGGTCGTCAACAAGTCTGGTCTCATCGTGAGTTCCCCCAATGCTGTCTTTCTAGATAGGTTTAAATAAATGGCATCTTCTTTTTAAAATTAGTTAAAACCACAGATATTAGATGTAAATAAATTCCGCAATAACGCCTCAAAAGCATAGCCTGTTTTTAAACGTAGTGGTCACATTTTTGTACGCGTATGACGCCAGGGCTTTTCTATTTAGTAGCGTCATTCATATGTCGCAGTTGAATGGTATAATCCGCTAATTCACTAAACCTCTAGCTGTTTGGTATTACAGCTCGGTTTTGTAAAACAGTGAACCTTAATACGCGGAATGGAATGAACAACTTGTATTCATCCATGCGGCTAGAGAAGTTGTTGAACATTCTATCTAAACAAATTATATACAATTTAGAATGCCTACGAAGTGGCAATGGCGAGCGAGCGAAGCCAGCGTGTCGCGGCAGCGGCCAGCGAGTGCTAAAAAAGTTCTATCTATTTTACTAGGTTAGGGCAAACCAATAAAAATCGTGAATAGTTTTCTGGGAAATGAAATTCGATGTCGAAAAAATCTTATCATGCATGTGTCGCAGTTGGATTGATAACGGTTTCGTCAAACAGCGGATTACTGCTACTGTTTCACAAAACCGCTAGCCGTTTGGAAACATGGTTAGAGGTTTCAATGAACGTAACACGTTGCGCAATCTTAGACAATCCAGCTGAATGATATTCGGCTGTTTAACAAAACCGAGCTGTAATGCCAAACAACTAGAGGTTTCGTGTATTAGCGGTTTATACCATCCAGCTGCGACACATACACGTCGCTACTAAATATAAAAGTCACCTAAGTCAATGTCATTAGTCAATATAATTTATGTTTTGTCATATAAGCAGCAACATTTTTATCTTTTGACGTTTGGTAAAGTCTCATTCTTGCAACATTAATGCCGATAAGATGAAAAGAGACACAAGACGGGTTTTAAGTCAGATTCTCTCTATCAGAAGGTACATTCCAAGCTCTTTGGTTAGAACAACTAAAATATACAAACAATGGCAGTTGTCGGATATTCGCGAGTGTAAATTGAAACATGTCGGGAGTTAATTGCGTCCAGCTCGGGAGGCTTTGCTCCCGGATTATTGTCGGCCCGTCCGTGCGAAAAGGCATAGTAATAGTAGGTCATGCTTAAGAATTTGAGTTATTTTAACAACAAGTAAATATTTACACAACTGCGTGAAAAGTTTTCTAACTTAATAAATGAACTGAAAAGATACAAAACCCATAAAAGATACCGTCGGGTTAAAATTAATTATGTATTACTTATGTGTCTTGCCCTATCTAACTTTTGGAGTTGTTTACAAATAGAGAGTAGTATAAAATAAAATGTGCGCTGTAACGACCAATATAGGTATGTCCAAACATTCCTTCATTTATGTGGCTTCAATATACTTACTTGCCATAAACTTGAGAAGGATGTTCATTTAAACACGATAATTTATATCTTTATACGTTTCAACCAGGTACGGGGTATAATCCTATTATTTTCTAAAAGGTATTTATAAAATTAAGAGTTATAATCGGTCATCGGTATAAAGCATCAGCGGTCTAAAAATCGGTACATAATTTCTTCTTCTACTAATACATATTTTAAATCTACCTACATAAAGAACGCCGTGTTAAAACCACACGATCAAAAAATCAAGGACATATCACTATTCAGTTCCTATTGGCACAATAGTCTCCATTGATTGCATTACAATCGAGTCAGTCCACAGTGGCCCATCACTACAAGCACGTGTCGGTCATTATCGAATCGAGGCAGTCACTGCTAATTATAACAATTATGAGGGCTGCAAACCCGCGGCCCGCACGCCAAGCACGTCCCGCCCAAACACCGATGGGTCCGCCAGTAAATAATTCAATCATTCAGCCCCACCGGAGGCCTGGCTTATACGCGCAAATATGCAAATTATGCTACATCCCTCACGATACTAAAGGTACTCGCAGTCGCGTACCTGCTAGCCCACGATGCATCACATACACGAGGCAAAGATGTTTAGTTCAGTCACAGGTTCAGTCTTAAATATATTATAAGAAAACTATACCTACTTAAGAATCCCTGTACCCTAGGCTTTCCCATACAAACGTAGTCTACGTTTTATTTTGAAACGACGTGTCAGATTTCGGTATAAAATTTGTAACTTTAAAGAAATTGCATATATCTAGGGTTAATTAGTTAATTGGTTTTCACAGTCAAAATATGAACTTGAAAGAAAATATAAGGGTGTAAAAGTTTTCCATACTGATAGTCAAAAATGATATAACACTATTATATTCTTCTGATTCTGTCTAGAGTAACGGACTCTTAAGTATAAAAATAAACAAAACTTGATGCGTGAGTACATTCCTGTTTTACGTAGTATATTTCAGGTTACACTTGTACGTCGTATATTATTATATTCCTCTGTGGTAATACCTAGAAAAAGGTTTGGAAGTTATTTTAACTTCGAGTACAACTTTTAACTATCAAAATAATGAGAATCTGCGCTACCACATTTTTCTTTTTTTTAATATTCATAAAAATTCGATTCACGACAACTTTATTTAATTTTATTGTACGTAGATGTAGCAAAATCTTTGTTCAATCCATATCAAAACAGAAGTAACAGTTTAAATTGATTTTTTATATCTACAAGCTTGTTGATGTTGTTGCAAATTATACTACAAATTACCTGCACCATAAACTGGGGAAGTAAAAACTTCAAAATTACAAGTAATAAAGCTATTATTGTGCCCGGCGAGATATCAAAAAGCTATAATATCGTAACGTCTAAAGTTGTTGTAAAATTTTATGTCATAATCCTGTTCAGCTAAACCGAACTTTTGTGACGCGATACGAAATTTATGGTGATACAGTACACAGGTAGTATGTTGGATATAAAACAAAAGTTGGTGACAAAAACTTTTCTGGTATGTACGTTATATGAAATTAATAGCTGCGTAAAGTCGGCCTAGTCAATTACGGAAAGTTTGTGGTTTTAAAGAATTGCTGGGGATAAGAATAAAAAATCTAAACATGAAGTAACTATCGAAATTGTTAGTTTTTGACGTGACAACGTCTTAAATTAGGTTGCGGCTGGGAGTCACTTATGAAAAAGTGTAACGCTCGGTAACGTTACGATGAGTCACCGAACGAGAGAGAGGCCCGCCGAATGCCTTGCGTCTCTCTCCCACTCAACTATGATCGGTCTGCGTTGTCACGTAAAATCTTCGCCCGTAAAACCGACTTTACAGGCAACCATTTTTTTTTTTTTATTGTAAGTGGCCAATATTGTTGTTATATTTTTTAAGCTACTACAGTACTACCTACATACAGTATTTCAAAAACAGAGGTGATGATTTTTTTACATAAATGTAACTATATTATAATTAATCAATTCATTTATCAGAAAATCGTTCAGTTGCTTCAAAAAGTTGGCCGGTGTTTAAAAAGTCAACTTTAAGCATATGTAGAAAAATAAATGATGTGTTCCAGTATAAAATTTTCTAGAATTCTATAGCTCTTTGTAGACCAACTCGTTAGACAGCCGTCGCCAGTCAGAGCGGAGAAAAACGCTGTATAAAGACCGCATTGTTTGCGTATAAAGAAGAAAAAGTAGGTACGTAACTTTTTAATATTTTTATGGTTTTTAGAATTCTAGGTATATCCCTTTTAAGAACAACTCCTTTGACAGCCGTCACCAACCAGATTGGAAGCACTCTCCATAACAATCGCAGTTTTTGCAGTATCCTATTTTTTTTTGTATAAATGAGGTTATAAGATATCGTAATTATTAAAAAGGAAGGCATGACTTAAATTTTTTTAAATATTTTTATATGGATTATCAGAATTGTATAGCCCTTTGAAAACCAACTTGTTAGACAACCGTCGCCAGTCAGAGCTGAGGAAAACGCTGCATAAAGACCGCATTGTTTACGTACACCTGGTATAATTATGTAAATGAGGTTTTAAGGTGTTGTATTAAAGAAGGTGAGGAGAGATTTTTTTATGGTTGACTTCCAAACCAACTAAACTGCAATACGTAAAGTTAAAACTAAAATTGGAACTTAGGCCTTTCTAGGTTTATTTTGTTTAGTTAAACTATTGTACAACACACATAAAGTGATGGATATGGGAGATGAGACATGATTTGAAGTTGAGGTAAACATCTACGCAGTTTGGAATGAAAGCATCTCAGAGGAAAGAGATGATAGTATCCTTTTGATAACTGACGTTATGTCTTTAGTTATACCTACCTTGAGCAATACCTTGAAATAGATAGATTGATAATCACTTTATTTGTGGAACTGAGGCACACACTTATATAAAAAATAACACAAAAATAATAACAATCTTCTTCTGCGTCTAAGCGCGTTCCCGGTCGCATCCTCAGCTGTGCTGCTTCGGAGCCCAGGGTGCGCTTTCCTGCTTTTTCTTCTCCAAATATTACATGCATGTCAATGGTCACCCAAGGATGCCAAAGACCTTGCATAATGGAGAAGAAATAGCCGAAACAGTTTAAATGATTTGGCTATAGTTTTACGACCAGCCGCCAGCCTGACGTCAACCCACTTTGGGAATGTATTTGTGCGAAAAGTTTTACAACCGGCCGCCGCCCGATGTTAACCCTTCTTTGGAATACAATTGTAGCACGAGATGTTTGTGCTAAATCCTTTAATCGCCTTTTACGACATCCACAGGAAAAGATGGAGTGGTCCTATTCTACTCTGTATTACCACACGGTAATTCTTTTCTATTACCACACGGCGAAAATAATAACAATATTCGTAGACATTTGGTGTACCGCAGTGACACAAAAAGGCATAACTCAGCTATACACTTGCTCAGGGAGCAAACGCTTCTTCGTTTTATTAGAAGATCTATGTAGGTTGTACTAGACTGAATGCATTCAAAATAGCATCAACTTACAGAAAATAAGAAATGGCTTAATACATAGGGCGCACTGTAAGTTTCCGGAACTGGCCACTTACATAAACAATATTTAAAAATTTATTGCAACATTTGAAAATAGAACTCTTTGGCTGTAGAATGCAGTTTGTTTCATCTGAATGTCTTTTGTTTTTACCTTGCGGCGCCATTTAAAAAATTGTGTGTCTGCATCAACATGGATTTAACTCGGGAAAATTTTCGTCGTATGATTTTCTACGATTTTAAGTGTAATTTGACAGCTCAACAGAGCATTGCTCGGCTTGAAACAGCTTTTGGCAATGAAGCACCATGCAAGACAACTGTTTATAGCTGGTTTGCAGAATTCAAGCGTGGTCGTATCAATCTCAGTGACGAATCTCGCGATGGTCGGCCGTCCACCGCTGTGACCAACAAAAACATCAATGCTGTGCGCCGTATGATTGAAACAGACAGGCATGTGACCTACCATGAAATTCGCGCATTCTTAGAAATAGGCATGAGTCAAATACAATTAATCCTACACAAACATTTGGGTGTGAGAAAGCTGTGCTCGCGGTGGATCCCACACAACTTGACCGAGGCTCAAAAAACGGACCGCGTCACTTGGTGCAGTGCCATGCTTACCAGATTCAACGAAGGTGCGTCAAATTTGGTGTGGGACATAGTAACAGGTGACGAAACATGGATTTATTGCTACGATCCCAAAACAAAGCAGCAATCGAGCGTATGGGTCTTTCAAGGTGAGCCGAAACCAACCAAAGTGGCGCGCGTGAAAAGTGCATCTAAGCGAATGATTGCTTCTTTTTTTAATAAAACTGGACACGTGGCTACTGTTGCTTTAGAGAATCGTCGTACAGTGAATAGTGACTGGTACACGACCATTTGTTTGCCGGAAGTTATTGACGAACTCCGTAAAAATAACCGTAAACGCCGTATCATCCTGCACCACGACAATGCTAGTTCTCACACGGCCAGACAGACAAACGACTTTTTGAAGGCGAAAAATGTAGAACTCATGAGTCATCCTGCATACAGTCCCGACCTGGCACCTTGTGACTTTTTTCTGGTCTCAAAAATTAAGAACCAATTACGCGGTCAACGATTTTCATCACCAGAAGAGGCTGTCGAGGAGTATGAAAAACACGTTTCAGAGGTCACCACAGAGGAGTGGCACAAAAGTTTTCAAAACTGGTTTTATCGAATGAAAAAATGCATAGACGCCAAGGGAGATTATTTTGAAAAACAATAAATTAATTTTGTACCTTTAATAGTATTTTTTCATATTCATTCCGGAAACTTATAGTGCGCCCACGTACATGACATAAATTGGAAAGCACATGGCCACATTTCCCCTTTCAAAGTGAATAAGACCTAATAATATAATGACTTATCTTTTAAAAACCTTCTGCATCGATAATTTACAGTAAGTATATAAGTCAAAAGATTAATTGTACATAATAGAAAGATTTTAAAATTGCATAATCAGCGTGCCAGGAGGCATCTTGCCAGATCCCGTGGTTATAAATCTCACGGCTTCCATTGAACGGGGCTGGCGAATTATGAACGCGCCATTAGTTCTGCCGAACGTCTTTATTTGTACTGGTTATATTATGGAGTGCCTCCTATATACTTACTATTTTTATATGAATCTGAAATATTTAAATGCGTTGTTTCATATACCTGCAATCACTACAATAAGTATTCCGAGGGAGGGGCCTAGTAACCTGTAGCACAGGTCCCCATGGGACCTATTTCAGACACTAGTCTCTTCACAAAGTCTACTATGTTAGAACAAGAGTTGCGAAATAGTGATAAGTAATTAGTTACCTAAGCTTATATTGTGAAGAGAAAATAAACGTTTTTTTTTATGTTTATTATTATATTTATATATTCCCGTAGATTTTCAAAGATTTTTATTATTTTCCACATATTGTAGGATGTTCTTTAAATAGTAGTCGTAGAATAATTAAATTGAAAATAAGTTAGACACTTGTTAGTTACTAACGTAAAACCAGTATTTACTTACAAACCCTACACTGCGCGTGCAACGACACGCACTTGGCCGGTTTTAATTTTAAAACTAAATTAAAAATTTTTTGAAGCTCTGATTTGTTTGTTTATTCTCTGCTCGTTTTCAGCTCAGTACAAATGTTAAGTACAAAACACCAGTATACTTATGTAAAATATAGTGTACTTATTTTAGTAGAGAAACTGGTTAGTGGTAAATATACGATGTATGGAGTAGATGCAGTCCGTAAAAGCCACCAAATGTGTGCCCGAGGGGCCCGTACCGCCGTAACAGGTTGTAGAGATATAAAATATTGAATAGCCGCCACTACTTGCAAGAAAAACAAAGCGGAAAAATCGGAGGGATTTCGTTATATTTTTTCTTCAGCTATGATATCAAAAGTAAATTGGGTATTGACAATGAAAGTCTTGTAACTAATCTACAAGTTTATTTGCCAGTCACTTTAATAACCCCCCCACTTTCAAGCGTTCACCCTCAATAAATTTTGAACGGCTGAATCGATTTTCATCAAACATAGCTAAGAACCATCTCGACAGGCGAGGCTTTAAAAAAACTCTATCTAACTCTTCTCTATGACAGACACATAGATACACAAACACGCAGACACAGACACGTCCAACTTATCACATCCCTCTTTTTCATCGGGGTTAAAAAGAGTAATTACGAGTAATACTCGCGCAATAAAATTATTTCAATAATAAAATTTTTGTCCAAGCTTTTATGAATGCGTATTAATTAGTATGATGACATTGCACGGTCATTGAACTAATAAAAAAAATACCAGTTTTAAATTCGATCAGAATAAAAACGGACAACAAATACGCAGCCATGTACGGGTACATACGAGTATGTACATACAAACAACTATTAGATTACTGAATTGGTTCTCTAGTAGATAATTAAATACCTACATTTTGTTTTAGCGTGTAATATAAATGCTTTAAACAAACCTCTCAATATTTTTTTATAATGGTATGTTTTACTCATTAAACTTTGCTCTAAAGCTGAAGAATGTTAATCCAATCTCAACTTTGAAAGTCTATAATGGTACCTATTGTCCAAAGCTTGCCTAATTCAAACTTTGGATAATTTCTGATTTTCTACTTCCAACAACTATCAAAGAGGATTTTTGAGTGTAAAATAATTTCTTCAGGTTCTACTCAGAAGACTACTTTTGTCGAGCGCTATCATTTATCACTATAGCTTTACATAATTATAACGAGCGGGATGGCACTAGTACATCGCGCGATATAAACATATATTTACGAAATACAACTAAAAAAAGTCACTGAATGGCCGCGCTTATTGGCTCTTACAAATGTGATTTTACATAATTATTGATATTTTATCAAAACAAAAAACCGACTTCGATACCAGAAAAGCTAAATATTCAAACAATTTTATACTTAGACGACATATTTATTCTAGTTATTTTCGATTAAAAAACCACACAATCGATTTTATTAAAATTTCTATGGGTTCATCTGGAAAGCATAAATAATTTCCAAATCGGTCCAGGCGTCTTCGAGTAATCGGGGAACATACATAAAAAAAGATTTTTGACGAATTGATAACCTCTTCCTTTTTTTTAAGTCGTTTAAAAAGAGAACTAAATAATGTAACTACAGATATTTTATGCAAAATGATCATCATACTTATTTTAATTAAATAATACCTATTACTTTTCATATTTTATCAAATGAACAAAACATTATCGTAACACGCCCAATGTAATTTGGAATAATGTATTGTGTAATGGGTCTGCTGAGCAAAATAGAGCAGCGCAGGGGGCTTTTTGTCGAATTTCCCACGCCCGGCCACCGTTACCGCCGTCTAAGATTTTACGACCTCTAATACAATTACAATAAGGTTCAATAAATTAAAGAAAAATACGTGTTTTTCGACTGTTCAACCAGAGCAATCCACAAAAAGATAAATTGAGAGTAAATTTATTACAACAAAGTGCTCACAGCACGACAGATATTCTTCAAGAATACTCAGGTATTCGTTCTTTATCTTGTTTTGTTAATTCTTTTTCTCCCATAATAAATGCTTCGCAAGCCTGGCAGCAAAAGAGATATGCTAAGCGATTTTTTATTATCTTATATTAAAGATCTTAAAGAAAAATGGTTTATAAATGGCTATCTTGCTCTAACTTTTTTTTATTTACAATCCAAGTAAGTATTTGATTTAATTTTTCATTGCAAGACCATGCAATTTAAAATAAGTTTGTAAAATCCAAAAGTGCACGCCTCATAATCTCATTTTTCACAATTAAATTGAAATTACGATTAAACTACATTGAATTAGACCGTGATCTTCGAAAGGACTTAGTTTTGGATAATACTGAAGCGTATAAAAAAATGGACTTGATCAGATAAGTTTTTCGGGAGTTATCGTGACCACGCCAGTTTCCATACATACAGACACACGGACGTCCACAAAATGATTTTATTAAACATTGTTTTTATTTATTTAAAAGGCAAAATGTCTTTTAAAAATGTCATAAGTGTTGAAACTAGTGTTTTTCCTTGACATTTATGTGTAAATATTATTGTACAAGTGCGATAGAAAATAAATAGAGACACATTTAGTTAAAAAAATCACTTGATTTTTGTAAGGCGAGAGTAAAGCACTACTTCATGCGCTTCGCTTATGAGGCGTGCAAAAGAATTAATCCTGAATAAAAGGAATAGTCCTGTCTGTCATCATTGAATAGCAGTTGTCAAGCTATTTCAAATGCCTTTCGGCAGCTTGAAAAACTTGTGTTACACCAGTGTTGATACACACACAAACAAAAGACAAAACATACAATATTTGAATACGTATCCTACTTGCGCACTGAAAAAAATATCCTGTATTATACTTCCAGTAGGTCCTTTTAGTAGGTTCATCATCATGATCATGAAACCTACACCGACTTAATCATCATCATCATCAGATCTTTTTAGTCTCCACTGCAGGAGCACGATCTACTCTATACTACCAGAGCCATATATTAGCCAGAGCAGCCAGAGGATTTATTTTATATATATTTATATTTTATTTTTAGGGTTCCGTACCTCAAAAGGAAAAAACGGAACCCTTATAGGATCACTTTGTTGTCCGTCTGTCCGTCCGTCCGTCCGTCTGTCAAGACCCTTTTTCTCAGGAACGCGTGGAGGTATGAAGCTGAAATTTATATCAATTACTCAGGTCTACTGTCCCTTGAAGCTGTGAAAAAATCAAACTTCTAAGCCAACGCAATCAAAAGATACAGCCGTTTATGCCGCAAATTTTCGACACTTGCAAGGGAATCAAAACCTACAGGGTGCTTCCCGTGAACTCAGAATCTTGAAATTTGGTACGAAGCAACGTCTTATAGCATAGATAAAGGAAGAATTACGAAAACCATAAATTTTTAGTTACATCACATAATATTTTTTTTTTTAATAATTTTAAACTTACTACCCATTTCCTCATAAACGCGTAGAGGTATTAAATTGAAATTCATACCAAATACTAAACCTTGCAGGTTTGTACGGAACCCTCGGTGCGCGAGTCCGACTCGCACTTGGCCGGTTTTTTTGAAACAGAATACAATCAATACATGTTTCAAGTACTTATCACAGTTTTACATATTTGTTCTAGAATGTATTCCAATTATATATACTTACAGTTGCATTATTTATAACATCTACTTATTTTTAAACATGAAAAATTGCTACTAATATCTTTGTTTCTGAATGGCCAGGGCGTACACTATACTGAATCCCAGACGCCGATCCCGCACACATCGCCTGTTCTGTGACTTCTGAAACAGAATACAATCAATACATGTTTCAAGTACTTATCACAGTTTTACATATTTGTTCTAGAATGTATTCCAATTATATGTGTTAACAGTTGCATTATTTATAACATCTACTTATTTTTAAACATGAAAAATTGCTACTAATATCTTTGTTTCTGAATGGCCAGGGCGTACACTATACTGAATCCCAGACGCCGATCCCGCACACATCGCCTGTTCTGTGACTTTTGAAACAGAATACAATCAATACATGTTTCAAGTACTTATCACAGTTTTACATATTTGTTCTAGAATGTATTCCAATTATATGTGTTAACAGTTGCATTATTTATAACATCTACTTATTTTTAAACATGAAAAATCGTTACTAATCTTTGTTTCTGAATGGCCAGGGCGTACACTATACTGAATCCCAGACGCCGATCCCGCACACATCGCCTGTTCTGTGACTTTTGAAACAGAATACAATCAATACATGTTTCAAGTACTTATCACAGTTTTACATATTTGTTCTAGAATGTATTCCAATTATATGTGTTAACAGTTGCATTATTTATAACATCTACTTATTTTTAAACATGAAAAATTGCTACTAATATCTTTGTTTCTGAATGGCCAGGGTGTACACTATACTGAATTCCAGACGCCGATCCCGCACACATCGCCTGTTCTGTGACTTCTGAAACAGAATACAATCAATACATGTTTCAAGTACTTATCACAGTTTTACATATTTGTTCTAGAATGTATTCCAATTATATGTGTTAACAGTTGCATTATTTATAACATCTACTTATTTTTAAACACGAAAAATTGCTACTAATATCTTTGTTTCTGAATGGCCAGGGCGTACACTATACTGAATCCCAGACGCCGATCCCGCACACATCGCCTGTTCTGTGACTTTTGAAACAGAATACAATCAATACATGTTTCAAGTACTTATCACAGTTTTACATATTTGTTCTAGAATGTATTCCAATTATATGTGTTAACAGTTGCATTATTTATAACATCTACTTATTTTTAAACATGAAAAATTGCTACTAATATCTTTGTTTCTGAATGGCCAGGGCGTACACTATACTGAATCCCAGACGCCGATCCCGCACACATCGCCTGTTCTGTGACTTTTGAAACAGAATACAATCAATACATGTTTCAAGTACTTATCACAGTTTTAC
This sequence comes from Acrobasis repandana, assembly GCA_963576875.1. NCBI lineage: Eukaryota > Metazoa > Arthropoda > Insecta > Lepidoptera > Pyralidae > Acrobasis > Acrobasis repandana. Next base: position 14,991,863 of record OY756215.1, read on the forward strand.
ATATTTGTTCTAGAATGTATTCCAATTATATGTGTTAACAGTTGCATTATTTATAACATCTACTTATTTTTAAACATGAAAAATTGCTACTAATATCTTTGTTTCTGAATGGCCAGGGCGTACACTATACTGAATCCCAGACGCCGATCCCGCACACATCGCCTGTTCTGTGACTTTTGAAACAGAATACAATCAATACATGTTTCAAGTACTTATCACAGTTTTACATATTTGTTCTAGAATGTATTCCAATTATATGTGTTAACAGTTGCATTATTTATAACATCTACTTATTTTTAAATATGAAAAATTGCTACTAATATCTTTGTTTCTGAATGGCCAGGGCGTACACTATACTGAATCCCAGACGCCGATCCCGCACACATCGCCTGTTCTGTGACTTTTGAAACAGAATACAATCAATACATGTTTCAAGTACTTATCACAGTTTTACATATTTGTTCTAGAATGTATTCCAATTATATGTGTTAACAGTTGCATTATTTATAACATCTACTTATTTTTAAACATGAAAAATTGCTACTAATATCTTTGTTTCTGAATGGCCAGGGCGTACACTATACTGAATCCCAGACGCCGATCCCGCACACATCGCCTGTTCTGTGACTTCTGAAACAGAATACAATTAATACATGTTTCAAGTACTTATCACAGTTTTACATATTTGTTCTAGAATGTATTCCAATTATATGTGTTAACAGTTGCATTATTTATAACATCTACTTATTTTTAAACATGAAAAATCGTTACTAATCTTTGTTTCTGAATGGCCAGGGCGTACACTATACTGAATCCCAGACGCCGATCCCGCACACATCGCCTGTTCTGTGACTTCTGAAACAGAATACAATCAATACATGTTTCAAGTACTTATCACAGTTTTACATATTTGTTCTAGAATGTATTCCAATTATATGTGTTAACAGTTGCATTATTTATAACATCTACTTATTTTTAAACATGAAAAATTGCTACTAATATCTTTGTTTCTGAATGGCCAGGGCGTACACTATACTGAATCCCAGACGCCGATCCCGCACACATCGCCTGTTCTGTGACCTTATGTGCAACGCTCGGTCAGAATTCTATCATTAATGCAGCAATGCATGCAAAGCCAGCCTCCGAGCCCCGGCATACGCACTCCTAGCCAAAATCCAGCTAAGCAGAGTAGCTGGATATGAGTGAAAAAATAGAAAAAAAACTATGTAATATAATGAGTTACAAAACTATTAAATTATGGTTAATTTTAAATGTTTAGTTTGTCAATTAACATTTTCAGTACGAGTGGCTTCGAGAGATATCCATGTTATGATCCTCCTATGAGAGCTCGTTATAACATCTACACATTTAGATTATGGTGTTATAGTAAGATGTATTATTTCTGCCTGCACACTTTTAGCAGAAAAATGCAGAGCTTTCTTATTCTATGATTAGTATTAAATGATAGAGTTGTCAATAAAGCTGGCGAATCAATGAATGAGTGCAGTATTTTATATAAAATCATAAGATCCTGAATCTTTTTCCTGCTTTCTAGAGACAAAGCATTAAATTTTATTAACCTTTGCTGGTAATTATCAAGGTTCCTGCTAATATTTAGTCTGTGTGATAATATTCTCATATTTGAGCCTACACTCTCCACGCTGGCCAGACGGGTTGGAGAGGTCTCATTCATCATCATCATCATCATTTCAGCCGCATGACGTCCTCTGCTGGACATAGGCCTCTCCCAGGGATTTCCAAAATGACTGATCTAGAGCGGCCTATGTATATAAAGGTCTCATTGATCATAAGCTTTGTTTAGCTTGTGTTTTCTAAGTCGCCTTCTACGACATCCACAGGAAGACTTGGAATGGTCCTATTTTACTCTGCCGGGAACCACACGGTTAAAATCTATGATTTCTAACAATATAAATTACTAAAACCTGTAAATTAATTCAAACCAGTTACATAGTATCGTGTATACTATTTATATCTACGATTAAATTTCTTGTTTTTTGATTTGTCATTTTCTGGAATACGCTCTTGGGAAAAAGAGGTAAAGAATTGATAAAAGTTAGAAACTATTATTTTACCTTACGAATATGAAAATATTTATAGAAGAACATGAACGAAGCTAAAGTAGACATGTGAATAAACTTACTGAAATTACAAGAAAATCAGCAATTTAATTGTGTTATAAAAATATACCTTTTTGATACCTTTAGTACACATATATTGTACAATGAGCTGTCTGAGGCGGTTTGGTCTAGTCTAGAGACTACCAAACTGGTAGTTCGCCCCGAACTGTGAACTCGCAAATCCCATATCGCAGCAACCCCTAAACCGAATTGGCTGAACCGAAATGTTCCAACTTAATACTTCAATTGGTTACTTATATACGCCTACAAAATTTCATGAGGCTACAATTACATGCTTTACTCACATCGCTCGCTCGTTATAACCGTCAGTGTATAAAATTTTCTAATTTAATAAATGATTATTATTCCTAATTCAATTCAAACATAAGACTGACATGTATTTTTGTAATTTACTTTTCATTAAAAATAGATTATTAATGACTTTTGCCAAAAATCCGCTATTATAATTTTTTGAAAACACTTGGGTATTTGAGACCAAAATAACGAGTTTGGAAGATACGGTATACGAGGTAATGAACTAATTTACAAACATACATAGAAAAAACATAACCTTTCATTGGCAGTCGGGTAAAAAGGACATAAAAGATTTCTTAAGGGTAGGTAACACTGGCACTCCTAGTGTTGCAAGCGTCCATAGGCTACTGTAACTACTTACCATCAGAAATATTGGTTTGTCTATTTCGTTTTACAAAAAAACTTTATTTAAAGTTCACTTGATTTAACTCTAAACTTAAAAGCAACAACAGTAAGTTGAACGAAGCAGTAAGTGGGGACAAACAACTAACCGAGCGGGACTCAACACAAACTTGTAAACGTGAGATATACGAAGTGTCTTTAACCACCGTACTATAAATCTAAGCAGGACTTAGCAGTATACGCTGACTACAAGGTTTACTTCTACCCCTGGTGTAAAAAGGGGGGAGTTGTATGTTTGACGATGCGCCTCTATGTATCTGTTTGTGTGATATCGTAGCTCCCATTAAGCCGTTGAATCGATTTGGATTAAGTTATTTTTTGTTTAGAAGATTTATAAAAGATTTAAATCGAGGGTTTAACATTTTTAATATTAGTTTATTACCATGTCCTTTTTCGGTAGCTAATGTTAGTTACTGTTAGGTAGGTATTTAATACCAATCGAAAATTCAGCTTTTCTTCTAAAATCAAACAAAATTACACATTCGAACAGGACTCCTTACAGGACCGTAGCAATCTCGTAGAACGAAACATTTTTTGTAGCATTGTTGTAACCATAGAGCTTGGAATGTACCTTCCTTAAGAGAGAATCTGACTTAAAACCCAACGTCAAAATTAAAAATATTCATTGTTTGCTGCTTAGTACGACAAATTTAATATGACATTGTCATACATGTTTTGACGTATGGCGATCTAAAAATGACGCTTCAAAACAGTGGACCTTTTTTGACACTTTAACGCGGTATCTATAAACCAAAGAGCAATAACTTACGTACCTTGCTTCAATATCTTTCCTATAAACCTCTAATATCTCTAGTTTTAACAGGGTTTAATTTTATTATACCTCCTTTTGTATTTCTTGATTTTGAATAAACTAATGCTCTCTAAAAAGTTTGTATAAAATGTCCACGGTTCAAATTACATTCTCATTTGTCAGGTTTATTTCTTTGTTGGAACATAATACGGCCGGCCGTGTACAAAATTTAGTGCACACAGGACGGAAACGTGGACATCAATCGCTTGCGCCCTAATAACCGTTTAAATAGCAGAAAGATTTATGTAAACGCCCAACAAAGGGCCCTCGATCCTCCTGCGCCGATAAATCTACGCACCAAATAATACGATCCCGGGCGATTTGTTCACGGTCAATGACTTTATATTACCGCAACATATCGTATTATATACAAATTCTTATTAAAGGCCTACTTTTGACATCAAATCAGATCATGAAACAGTAATTTACATTAAATTACTATTTTTCTGCAATTTGTCAGTGTATTTTAAAAAAATTGTGTTATCCACAGACCTACCACTGCACTGTAGTGGTAGGTCTGTTATCGTTATACAAACTTAGGTTGGAATTTAATGATTGTTAAAATGAAAGGTTCTATTTCGCCATATTAAGAATGTAAAAAAGTCAATAGAAAATTGCTAATAATCTCCTATTTTCTGCCCTTATTCATGTATTTTTCTTAAACTGGATATGTTTGGTGCTAGTTAGGTGAATTTCAAAAGTCGACTTTATTTCACGATCATTTCGTGCAATATACTATAAACATGCCTCGTATAATTGAGTGCTAGCCTATAGTTATGTACTTTTTTCTTGATAAGTTTTTAGCTCCTATATGCTACATCATCATCATCTTCCTCGCCTTCTCCCTATTTGGGGTCGGCTCTTATGCTACATCTACAGCGTTTTTTCATCAAAGTTTCTGGGACAGACAGTGTATTGTCCAATAAAATCAGGGACAAGAAACGCATCAAGTTATTTCGTCAAACCACAAATTGAAAGAATATCTTTATTTTTCCACGATATATTATGCGGTGACCGCCTATTACTTTGCTATTTTAGGAAATATGTGGCATGTTAGGGAAAAATGTCACTGTTTTATTCGGCAACCGATGGATAGACGATTGTGTAATGAAATAGAGTCCTTTTTATGTAGTCGTAGTTAGTATTGACTTTCGGGAATATGTTTTTGAGGAAATAACACTTCCCTTTTGGCGGTTTCACTTTGCCTTATATAAAAAATAATCCACCTCCAAAACAATGTTTCTTATTGCACGCCTCATTAGCGAAGCGCATATGAGGTAGTGCTCTTCTCTCGCCTTACAAAAATCAAGTGAGTTTTTTTAACTAAATGTGACTCTATTTATTTTCTATCTCACTTGTACAATAATATTTACACATAAATGTCAAGGAAAAACACTAGTTTCAACACTTATGATATTTTTGAAAGACATTTTGCCTTTTAAATAAATAAAAACAATGTTTAATAAAATCATTTTGTGGACGTCCGTGTGTCGGGACGTATGGAAACTGGCGTGGTCACGATAACTCCCGATAAACTTATCTGATCAAGTCCATTTTTTTTTATACACATCAGTATTATCCAAAACTAAGTCCTTTCGAAGATCACGGTCTAATTCAATGTAGTTTAATTATAATTAGCAATAAACTGAAATCCACCTATCGTTGGTATATCTAAATCTATGTAAATAAGGTTCGTTGACATTGTCAATTTTTTTTTTTAAGTTTTTTTCCGCCTTTTTTTTATGGCGTGTAGCATCTGCCTTTTAGCCATTCTTAATTTCCATTCTTTTTCTGGATACAATGTTAATCTTTTCATTTTTCTTTTCTTCTTGACATTGGCAATACATGCGCAGTACCTTTCTTTTCTGTGTGGGCAATGGCGCGAAGATTTAAAAGTAAATTTTTTATTTTGTTTATAATACACCGATAAATATGCAATATTCAAGTTCTGTTTTTTTTTTGTGAAAACTGAGTGACCGCTATGAGGCGTGCACTTTTGGATTTTCCAAACTTATTTTTTAAAGCTTTATTGTCCCTCTCTCATCTCAGCATTCCCAGTTGCATTCTCAGCTGCAACGCTGCGAAGCCCGAGGTCCGCTGATGTGTCCGGGGTCTGTCCGATAATAAAGCTTTATTAATATAATAATAATATAATAATAAATCTTTATTAGGAACAAATACAAGGCCATTTAAAAACATCATGTACGATGATACCTGCAGTAGTTTACAAAGAAAAACTGTGTCACACGCAGGCATCAACGCCCACCTCCGACTTAAGCACGTAAGGATGTTCCTGTACATAAAAAATATTATCTGAATATTGCATGAAGTTACTAATAAGATTACAATTAGATAAGTATAGTATTAGTATTATTATAGTATTTATTGTCCATCTAATACAAACTGTATGGAACGATAAGCGAAACTCTAAAAGCAATGTCAACCAATCAACTTTTTCTTACAAAACAACTAATACTTAATCTCATTTAGTGTTGTAGATAATAGGGATGATGACTGGGTCAGGAAAGTTTTATTCTAATTAGTCCGTTAATTAGATTATCCAAAAATAATGTACCCATACTTTTCAGTTTATCAAAAAAGTAAAAATTCACAAAGATACAGAGTGGTAAAGTTCCAGGGTGGGGGGTTGTGACGTCACAGATGTGTAATAATCGTACGAAAGCGTGACGTCATGCGAAATTTAAATGCGCTGTATCTTTGTTATTTATTGTTTCTCAGAGAAAAGTGTATTACGTGTACAATATTTTTTCATAATCTAACCGACGCGACGGGCCAAAAATATTTTTTTAGTCATCATGCGTATTTCATAAGAATTTAAATTTTTGTGTAATAGGAAATATGTGCCTCTTTGCCACTAAAGAGATATCCAATGCTGTCTATCCCCTTAGCATGGCACTGGCGACAGCGTTTATCATGCGCTGTCATCGTTCACTATCTCGCTCTACGTAATAATAACGAGCGATGGCACTAGTCCGCCGCGCGATATAAATTTCATCTGGGGTTTATCAACGCTGCCATGCTTCGAGGGCTGCAGTCACATCACGTGAATGCACCATCGATCAACAGGTTTTTATACCAACTTTCGGAAGTAGGTATGAAGGGTCAAATAAAACAATAGAGAGATGGATGTTATTGTAAGTTGACCTATTTGGAGAAAATGCTGCAGTTTAGTTTGTTACCGCTTCTTCTGCACTTACGCTTAGGAAGCGGCACTATACTTAGCTGTAAGTAAATGATCGGACGTTAACAACTATTATGAAATCAAAAGAGAAAACGAGTTTTTACTTTAAAAGTTCTTTCAACGTGCTATTTTACCTCTTTGTCAGCATACATAACATATTCATGTAAAATTACAGATGTCTAGTACTACTAGAAATAAGAAGACGTTCTACCAGATTCTGTGCCAAGCCGCGGACGGATATACCGACACTATAAGAGTTCCGTCTAGGGACTTCGGAACTCATAAAACCATAACACAAAATTAGTTATTGAGTGTCTCTTACATTATTATTTCATAATATTACATTTCAATGAATCCCAAAAGTTATTTGAAACGCACAACGCCGCGTCTATAAATATTCCGCCCTCCCAAATAAATTTGGATCCTAGTAATTTACAATCACCGACCGAATTACAGTACTGAAAGCTTTCCGCTGACTGACTTTGTTAGCAGTTGATTCCACTTCCATTTACTGACAGATAGGACCTAACTAGCAAAATCAATCTAATGAGGTTTACTTCTAATCGTCTAAAAGAATAAATATTTTTTTTTTAATCATGATAGATAGACTAATGAAGGTAACATAAACCAAAGGTTAGCTTTAACAGGCTTGTGAATTTACTAATCTAAAAGTAACCTTAATAATAAAGCAGGATTACTTTATTTTTCTTAGATTCTTGATGCTGCTTCAGAGCCCAAGGATGACTATACCGTTTTGTCTTCTCAACTTTGCAAAGTCTTTAGAATCTTGGGTTGTGGGACCATTGGCAAGCATAATACGAGTACCTATGTCGCGCTACGTGATGAAGGCAGCTTTTCTTGGGTCTATCATGAATCTACCATATCGTCAGTGATAGTTACCGCCCATTCTTTTTGTGTAATACTATCTACTCGGGAACTGAAATGAGAGTTCCTGTATGTTATTTTGCTGCTGATAATTAACTGTAGGTTTGTACCTAGCTGTGTGGTTCCCGGCAGAGTAGAATAGGACCACTCCAAGTCCGTGGATGTCGTACAAAGCTTATAAACATCAGTAAAACCTCATCTCCAACTCGTCTGACCAGCGTGGACAGTGTAGGCTAAATCCTCTGATAAGGCTAATATTTATTTATTTAATTTTATTATATTTATTATATTTTGTCGTTCTCCTGCAGTGGAGACTAAAAAAGACCTGATGATGTGGTCTATACCTACCCCTGTGTTTTTTTTACTGTTAAAACGGCTTATTACAACGTTTCTAGGTATTAACAAAATTCAATTTTATCTATAAAAATATCTACAAAAATATTGTCTAAAACCAAGTCTTGCGAGACAGTGCAGCGACCTAAACGCCTACCTACTTGAAATTTAAAAAGGCGATGAATAATGCAAGGAAGCCATTTATTCAGCACTCGAATAAAAAATAGTATCTCCAGTGTAACTTATGTTCAATTTTATATGAACAAACGGAGTGAAATCCCTTACACAGTTGAACAGCTATAGTCCGTATACCTACAGCACAGAAGACAGTAATAATATTTTATACCTACAGCAAAATATCATGTCGTAACTAAAAAGTAGTAGCTCTCAACTTAGAATGCTTTTGACGTTAAAGAAGTTCCGTAACATAGGATGTGTAACTTACTTGTTTTATTAATCTTAAATTCCATGCTGATCTGGGAGAAAAGAAAAAAACTTAGAATATACCAGCTGCTTCCCTTCCCGCGCAGATCGTTAAAGGGATCGAGGAAATGGGTTAAAATGCGATCATCAAAACGTCACTGTCAGTTTTAACCGGCAGTGACTATACGCTTCTTTCATTCATACTTTACTTAAAAACGGTTTAAGACGATACACGGAGTCCAGTGCTGCCCCTATTTGAAATAAATTATTTGTAAGGAAATGGAGATATCATTTAAAATTTCGAGCTGGTAAAACCTAGATAACCCTTTAAACTATTTTATGAACCACTGTTTACAGTTTAAAGTGAGAACGTTAAGCTTTAGTTTGCATTATTGCCAAAAGTGGCAGTTTTTCGTAAAAATGCAAACTAAAGCTTCTTACAGTTTAAAGTTCTTACTTTAAAAGTTTGAGCTAGTAAAACCTAGATAACCCTTAAAACTATTTTATGAAACACTGTTTACAGTTTAAAGTAAGAACTTTCTTACTTTATGTAAAGTTTTGTTTCTTACTTTAAGGACCGTATGCACAAAGCCACGTGGTCAGATTTGGCTCTGAAATATGCAAAATTTTCCCGCTAGGGGGACAAAAATGTCAAGATGAAGTTGCATAGAGTTAATAATGTGTAAACGGGACAATAGATGTAGGTAATCATAAATTGTAACGTAGAATTAGTATACAGCTTACTTTTTCTTTTCGTCAAGACTTCCAGTCCGCGATACTTATTAAAATTTTCAAATCAATCAAATCAATGAATTATTTTGTTTGAATTATTATTTATGAATTAAGGCCTTGGCAGACGTCATTATAATGTACTTAACACTTTAGTAGACAGGCTATCAGTAGAAAAAGTAAAGTCGAAAATACAGTAGTGTGCGTGAATGCAAGACGTTTATTTAAAAAGCGAGTTTAAATATATGTGAAATTCCTATATGAATTTCACATATATTTAAACTCGCTTTCTAAAAAATCCGAGTTACAGTTATTCGAATCTTGCGTAAAATTTATTACTTTTTCAATTTATTAGTCGACCTCCGTGGCGATTCCTTAACACGCTAGTCCGTCACTCGGAGGTTCTGGGTTCGATTCCCAGCCAGGACAAGTTGGTAAATCGCCTTTTTTAATTTGTCCTGGTTCTTGGGTGTTTATTTTATCCCATCAAAAACATAAATGTAAAAATGCCAAGTTCAATTTCCGATTGAGTATATGGACACTTAAAAAAATTCACGGCAGTAGTATATAACGTCTCCCTGTACTAAAACTAATTTAAGGTGGATTCAGTTCATGATATTGAACTGAATCCAAATATGAAAAGAAATATGAAAAGAAAATGTTTGCTTTCCATTCGACCTCCGTGGCGTAATTGTTAACACGCTAGACCGCTAATCCGGAGGTTCTGGGTTCGAGCCCCAGCCAGGGCAAGTTAGAAAATGGTCTTTTTCAAATTGTCCTGGGTCTTGGGTGTTTATCTATGTATGTATTTATCATAAAATATAGTATCATTGAGTTAGTATCCCATTATACAAGTTTAAAACTTACTTTGGGGCTAGCTTAATTAGTGTGATTTGTCCTTACATATTATATTCCATACATAGTCGTATATTACATAAATATTACATTTTGCCAAATCTTGTGTGTAAGAGATCAAAAATAATTTTTGTATTTCGTTTGTTCCTTGGTGAAAGTTGTTCAGTATCATGGACTGAATTCAGACCTAAAGTTAGACAGTTGTTAGTTACATAAAACAAGTAGGTACTGACTACGGAACCCTACACTGCACGTGGCCCGTCACGGCACGTGGCCGGTTTATTTTGGTTAAGTTGAAATTTTAGGGAACCATTGACAAATTTATGATATTTCTGCGTAAATCAATATTACTAATCGCTGACAGGACGTTCTCAAAAATACAATCAAATAGCATTTTACGCGAGCGGTGACTTGGAAAACTACACGTTTTGTGTTCCACTGACAGAAAATGTACACATTTGAATTTTCTTTGTAAAACAATACGTTTAGCGACCATCTGCATCTTAGCTTAGCAGCTGTATGTGCTCAATCAATGACTTGACTGTTTGATTTGTACAATATTTTTAACGAATCAACAAAGAGCACTAAAAAGAAATCATTTCCTGAAAACAGCTAAAAAAATTGGTTGATTAATGAAGCAGTGATTAGCATTATTGCACCCTTTTATTTTTTATCTTCTAATAGGTTTTCCTGTAATCTATAGGTAAAGAACTATTACTGTATATTTTTCAAAAGTTTAGGTTCAGTGGTTTCGGAGATAAGGGTATTTTTATTATTATTATTATTTATTCTCAAAAATAACTTCAAAAACACCAACTCAAAAAATATAGAAAAATATATTTAATATTATCATAAAATGCTCTTTCATTTGATATTTTACGCGATATAGTTCACAAAACCCTTTTTTTAATGTCTCATTTATCTCCCATAAGCGGCCCCATTTTTTTTATTTATTCATTTACTTCCGTCTTTGGGTATGTTTAGTAGGGGGGGTCAATTTTCGCCCATTTTCTTAAATAACTTAAAAATACCGATCTAAGAAATAATAAAAAATATACCTATATATTTAAAATTGTCATAAAAGTTCTTGCATTTGATATGTCACACGATTTTGTTATCAAAACTTTTTTTTAATGTCTAATTTACTCACCATAAGTGGCCCCCTTTTTTAAATTTCATTTATTTACGTTATACGTCTATCTTTGGGTCACTAAGTTACATAAGTGTAGGTACTAAATCTCAACTAAATCATTCTAATAGTTTCGTAGCAAATTGGCTGTGACTTACGGACAGACAGACAAGCGAAACCCTAAAAACAGTAAAAACACCAAAAAAATCGGTTCCTATACAAATTTCCCGGGCGGTTGCACACTTTTGTATGAAAATGCTGATTTTTTTTTTTGTTTTTTGACTGTTATTTTAATATCATTATACTATACTAGCAATCCACTCCGGCTTCGCCCTTGGTACACACAAAGCATATGTCACTCGGGGATAGTGTACCTTTCCAACGGTGAAAGTTTTTTTTAAATCGGTCCAGTAGTTTCGGAGCCATGTAATGCAAACAAACAAACAACCAAATCTTTCCTCTTTATAATATTAGTATAGATAAATAGCCTACTATAGCCTGCCTGCCTAGCCAAGTATAGATCTAGTATAGCCTGTGGTTCGATATATTACGCATAATGTCAATTCGTATTTTGATATACATTCATGGGGAAAAGTTGTTCAAAATTTCAGACTGAATCACCCTTCAAAATAATTGTAAAACCCTAATTAAACAGCACCTTTTATTACAAAAACAGTTAATATGATTTCGCGACACGAGAAAAATCCAATCCGATTTTCACCCTAATCGCCAATTAAAAAATATAGGTAATAAATCAAACCAAATTATTTTTTTCATTGACTTAATTTTCAATAAAATTTAAAAAAAAATGTGCGATGCCGTATCTGCGATAGCATTACATCTTTGCTTGAACGTCAACAAAATGTCAAAACAGTACCATAGTGAAGCAAAAGTATGACATAATTTGGCAGTTTGTACATAGTTTTTTATTAAAATATTTTAGACTGTAATGCAATTTTACGTAATTAGAAAATGGATTTTTTTGAAAAATTCTACACGGCCTCCTTCCTGAACGCCCGGCGGGCAACTGAATTTGTATGGAAGAAACAAGGCCGCCATTTCAGAGAATTTTGTCAAAAACGTTGCAAAACATCCAATTTTTAATTTTTTTTTTTTTATTATTGCGTGACTGCATTGTAAGCAAATATTAAGAATAATGTTTCAAAATAGCCTTTATTTTTATAAAATATATGCAATCCCTTGTTAGAATATTTTTTTATGCAGAAAAACAAGCCAGTTTGTAGCAAGATTTTCTAAAATATTTCTTTCAGGTTTCTTTACAATTATCTTACTTTTTCTGAATTAAAATTTGCGTTTTGCATGTTTTTGGGTAAATTCAATGCTTGTTTTTAGGAAAACTACAAAATATTTTAAAAAATCCTTTTTTTCGTCTACTGTCCCAACTCTTCCTCTATCTATGTGTATACATTATTTGACTTAAATCAAACGTTTTCTGTACAAACTTGTTGCCCGCGCAAACCCAGTTTACATGGTGCCGACCCTTAAACTGTAAACAGTGTTTCATAAAATAGTTTTAAGGTTTATCTAGGTTTTACTAGCTCAAACTTTTAAATGATATCTTCGTTTTCTTATAAATAATTTATTTCAAATGTCTTAAACACACGTTTCGGGAGTCGTTATTCGATTCTAAGAACGGTCGCATAAATGACAAAGAGGCAAAACACAGTAATGTGCGATAGTAAAACAAGGCATTATTTTATTTATTACTCTATCTGCTATTTAATTGTAATCCCGAGCTATGTTTTTTTAAGAGTGTAACACTTGTAACATGAATGTTTAACTCTTTTCATCGCATCTATTCGAAAAACGATGATTTTATCCCAAATATTTGGGGCCAAAGTCACTGGTAATTCTCTAGACACTGAAAAGTAAAAAGTAAATTCCCTAGGCGTTAAAACACATTTGAAAACCGAACACGAATGTAGAATCAAAAATAATATTGGCAGTCAGCTAAAAAAATAATAATTTAGTTTTAAAATTATAAAATATAGGCAAGGGCGTCGTAATTTTTTAAAATTGGAATACAACACGTTTTACGTGGATGACTGTAGGTCAAAATTTTCTGGTTCTCTTGCTTCGAAATAATAATTTATTAAAAACCAATAAAAACGCGCAATTGTTGTCTTTGATTTAAATAGTAATTTTATTATGGAACTATTAGGTTATTTTTACAACTATTTTTAATGTGACTAATTTCTTGATGAGGCCGATAGTAAATATGAAGTTTACGTATAATAAACATATTTAAATATATAAAGAATTAACACACAAGGAAAAAGTAATGAAACGATTCTAATGACTGGAAAATGTATAAAATGTGGTGGTCCTAGAAAAATATTTTCATAGTACTTCTTCAGTGAAAACGCCACCAAATAAAGGTAACTGTCTGTTAAACTCTGATTAGCTCGTTATAGGTATATATTTGCAAATTTTCCTCATAGATGGAGATGAAAAGAAGAATGTGCTACACGGTGTACGGTAATAGTTTTATCTCGGGCGATATACTCACTTCACTCAGGATTCCACCGTAGAATCCCTCGCTACGCTCGTGATTCTATTGTGGCATCCTTCGTTTCGCTCTGGATTTAAAGTAGCGCCCTCGCGTTAAAACTATTACCTTTACGCCTTGTAGCACAATCTACTATTCATTGAAAACAATATGACATGTAGGAGATGAGACGGGTTGAGTACATAGACAAAGCCTGGTCGCACATGGATGGAAGTACCTACGTCAGTAGGTATGTAGGTACCGCGGAAGTACTAATACGATGCTTAAAAAACGTTATGAACGGAACTAATATAATATTTTAACATTACTTATATTCTTGAAGTTTTTTATCCAGATTTTTTTTACAAAACTTCCCTTTTATATTACTGTTTGTGCTTCATAGACAGATTGTAGAACTACAATTAAAAACAAATGTAGGTATCGTCTCTTAGTAGTCTCTTAGTAGGTAGGTTCTTATCTTAGTGCTTTCCCGGTGTTACTAAAGGACCAAGAGGGGAAAGAGGCGACTTTCCTGATTTTTCTCATGAAAAATTTTTCCCCTGGTTCATCCAGGTGAATTAAGTACGTTTAGAATCTGAATCATGATAATAGACGATACAGCTAGCAACCCACCATCACGCTAAACATAGCTTTTAAGGCTTACGGCCCTGTCAACCCCGTTATTGATAAAGGCATGATAATTTGTCTGCATTTTAAAAAAGCACCAATTTATTTTGTACAATATATAATAGCTATAAAAATAGCAGATTTTGCAGTGGACGCCCGGACTATTACGACAATGAAATGTCGACGCCCTCCAAGACATTGAGGGGCTGACTCAGCTGAACAGGTGCTGTTGGGACATGCACCAAATTATTTATTGAATTCTGTCCGACGTCTATTCAAAAATATTCATTAAAAAATATCTCTAAAAATCTTTTTTTAATGTCACTGAACTGGCATTCTTGAAAATAATGTAGGACAAACTAGAGTTAAATAGAGAGCTATTTAACTAGATCAGATAGATGTTTTAAAAGTTGATTTCATTCGATAATGATTACCTGAAATAGTACGAATGAAATATGAAACGAACTGACAGAATTTAATGGTGCCATAACCAGAAAGCATGGCATACCCATAATTTATGTAATTTTTTTTTTGGTATCGTAATTTTTCCTTTAGTAAAAGTTGTTCGTATAAATGACGACAGCATGTCCTTAAGTTATCGCTAAGTCATGACAAAACACATTGTATTTAATACGGTACCGAAGTATGAGCAGTAACTAGAAATGATAACTAAAATGACATCCATATCTGCCATATTAAATATTCTTAGCTTAGATTCACACTGGAACGGGAGCAGCTGGCAGAGTAGGTACTCCACTGTTAAACCATATTCAGCTTTATTCTATCTACGTGAATATGATTTGACGATGAAAGTGCTCTGCCGGCGCTGCCATTCTAGTCTTAAGCGGCGCTGACTCGTTCCACCTTCCACCTATATAAATATGTGGAATATTGAACAACAGGTAAGTTTCCAATCTTCAATCATACATTCATACAAACACTATCACGTCTTTATCCCTAATGGGGTAGGCAGAGCATTTTGGAAATTGCGGCTCTAAGCAGACTGACCCCTGGTGGTGGGTGGGCCCGGCTCTAGCCACAAGACCACTTTTAGCGTAATGGTGGACAAGACGGTGAGAAAAAGAATCAAAATAGTCATGGATTACTAGCCGCATCGCCTATTAACATGATTCGCATGTTCGGCATGATCGGCTTTAACGATCTACCCGGAAAGAGAAGCAGCTGGTACATTCTATTTTTTTTTAATCAAATATACTTATTTCAAAACATTTTCGTTCTTATTACCCACCGTTTAACCAAAAAAAAAGGTAATTGAAAGGTCAATAGAATCTATATCCCCAATATTATTTTTACTTACACAAGACGACTTAACCCTTCAGCGCACTCCCACTCACAGCGACAAAAGAGCTGAGACCACCTTTTTTATCTTTCTCTTTTCGGTTGGACGAGCCTCGTAACGTAAGTGAAGAAAATTATTGCCCCGAAGAAAACCTGTGGCATTAGGCGCTTACACATCAGCGACTTTATTAGTTAATGTCATTCTTTTAAAAATTATTTCTTTTTTAAGTAATTGTGTACGTACCTGAGAGAATATCAAATTCACACAGTATTAGTAGTAGTAGTAAAAGGACTATAGTAGTTGTGTTAATAGCTCAGATTTTCAAAATCTTCTGATAAATGACAATTTATAAATTTTTAACATAATGGTTAGTAGAGTGATCTCATAATAAAAGGACTGCACAAATTCACGCCACTTTGAAATAATACAAATAAATTCATTTCTATATTTATAAAACAGAATTACTTTTTTCCTGTGTGGTAGAAAAAAAGACAAGTTGTTAATTTTAAGTACGTCTGTAGGAAAGACTGCATTGGAAATGAGCGAGGATATGCTATGTTTTATTTATTTATTTTCGGAATATTTACAGAATAAATACCAAATACTTTACTGAGTAGCCATCACCAATATATGAGTTACATTTAAAAGTAGTGTTCACTTAAGATTCATTACAAATTGCTAACAGGTTTTTATCTATCTTTAAGCAATTATCCATTACATGAATTTCCTGAAGAATCCCCTTACCCTAGATCTTCCCATACAAACCTAGTCTTCGTTTTATTTTGAAACAACATGTAGATTTCGGTAAACATTTGTAACTTTAAGAAATTGCGTATTTCTAGGGTTATAATTGGTTTTCAAACTCAAAATATGAACTTGAAAGAAAATATAAGGATGTAAAAGTTTTCCATACTGATGGTCAAAAATGATTATAATACACTATATTCTCATTCAAGTTCATATTTTCACTGTGAAAACCAATAATTGCCTAGGGCAATTATTGGTTATATATGCAAATTCTTTAAAGTTACAAATTTTTACCGATATCTGACATGTCGTTTCAAAATAAACGTAGACTACATTTCTATGGAAATCTCTGATTCTGTCTAAGATAAGGGGACCTTAATATGGTAATACATCTTTTTATTGGCTGAAATAATGTTTAATGGCATACATACTATTTGCAAAACAAGTCAATATCAGCAGAAAACGTATTAATTTTACGAGTATCTCTCGACAAGAAGCATTTGGCCTGTAATTATAAGTTGTAGGATATGTTTTAAGAAGCGTCTGTCTAGTACTAATTTTCGGAGTATTAATAATTATTTTTGCTATTAGCTCAGGGCATTAAATTTTACCATTCAACACACCTGTCAGGTAAGCTATGTTTCATATGTGTTATTTAACAACTGTTAACTATCTCCAACAAAACGCAAAACCTATGCACTAAAGAGAAAAAAACGCAACCCCTACGGCAACACCGGGAGAACTACTTAAAAAATTCATACTGGATGAATTCCTTCGTTCTCACATCTTTCTTGTATTAGGTACCTATGTCAGTCCTATGTTATACTCTTGAATCCAGTATAGTTAAGCTATAGTAGTTGCTATAGGACTTCCTTGCTGGTCTGGGAGAAAAGAAAAAACATAGAATGTACCAGCTGCTTCTCTTCCCGCGCAGATCGTAAAAGCCGATCGAGGGAATGGGCAAGAATCTGAATCATATCAACAGGCTATGCGGTTAGCAACCCATCACTATTATGATTGTCTTTTTTCACCTTCATGCCCACCATCACGATAAAAGTGGCCTAGGCCTTACCACCCTAGGCTCTGTCTGCCCCGTTAGGGATAAAGACGTTATAGTGTATCTGTATCTGTATAGTAGTTATCAGATAGGGATGTTTCAGTTTTTCTGACAACTAATGACATTTCGTTATTGACACATCAAAATAAATAGAGATAGTTTACGAGTATCTGCCTAGTGATACCGCAATCCTATAGTTATCAAAACATAGACATGCTCGCACATCTCCATCGTAATCTCGACTCGATCTCTTCGTTACGACGTATTGTATTTATTTTCAACGTATCCCTATCACCTACCTAAATTATGGGCTTCCGCACGTGTGCAACATCCCTTAGTGACAGGTCAGAAAAGAGCATACAAAGACAGAATTCCCAAACTGGGAAGCTCTCGAAATTATCAAACAGTCTCTTCGTACATCAAATAAAACGGCGCCATTTGTCTTACAGGATTTCTTCTTCCTGTGCCATTAACTTAAGCATGGATACCATTACAATACTTGGAAATTTCCTGAATTATTACAAATCGATCGTTTATTATTATGACGGAGATGGCCCATAATTTGTTATACTCAATTCATTCCTTACAATCATATTTGAAGAGGGATTCTGAATAATATTTCGCTGTTATACGAAATTGGTGCTGTGAATGCAATAAAGGTGCACATCATGATTTGAAATGACAATGATTTGAAATGACACAAGTACATCTTAAATCGGTATGTAGGTCGCCTTATTTAGGGTTGCTACACACTTATTCAAATCGGAATTAATCGGCACAGCCGGGCGGTACAATCTTAAGACTGCAGTTTTCGACCGTGGGAATTTTTGATTGAACACCCGTATCTATATTTTCTACCTACACATACGCATTGCGCTGTACATGCACCCTGGAGACGAATTTAGACGAATTCAGAAGCACACCGAGCGGTCTGCCTTATCAGCGTTTTCGTCCCCATATTTATTTGAGAATTTCGGAGAACTTTAAATTTTTCTATAATTTTACAAAAGAAAAATTATTTTTATTTATTTATTATACGTGTTTAAGCATGAATCAATCTTCATATATGTGTATTTTTTATTTTTTAACTCAATCGTATTCGCAAAAAATCCGACGACGTATTCGCTTATATTTTCTTTAAAGTTAAACCTTTTCAAGTAAGTTTTTGAATGAATTAAAAAAAAATACTTAAATCTTCTCATTCTTTTTAGGATTTTCCTTTGTCTTTATTTCTCTGTAATTTATACACTACTTCATGGTTTAAATTCCGTGTAAACAACTAAGACATATGAACGTCGCGCACCGCAAAACATTGAAACACGTCTCAGATTATTTGGAATTAAACAAACTATTACAATGAAAATCAATAAAATGTCTCATTCACTTTTTTAATACTTAAATATACTTAAATTTAACATATCTTAACATATTGTTACTAAGATAGTTTTGCTCCAATCAGTTTCGAAAAAGTAGTCAAAATAACTAAAAATAAGGACCGGGCCCTTAAATGTAGATGAATGTTCGAGGGAAAAGCCGTTATAATTGCTTCGGGTCGGACAATAAAGAACAATAAAGCCGACCCGAAGCAATGCTGGCCGGAATAAGTGTGTAGCAACCCTTACTCACATCAGGGTAAAGAGATTTATGTAGGCTAAAATTCTTTAGCAACCTTGCATCCCGAATACCAACCAATTAAGGTGAAGATATAGGCAAATGACCTTGAAGTGGCGCCCTCATTTGAAATAAATTGTTAACTCGTAAATATGGAGATAATTTCCATATTACTCTTCGTCATGCACTAGATAGCCCTTTAAATTATTTTATAAACCACCGTTGAAAGTATTTACATTAGTCCGTCTAGCTTTAAAACTTGCCTCCGCCAAAAGTGGCCACGGCAAGTTTTAAAGCTAGATGGATCACCAATAATAGTTTTAACGGCAGTTCATAAAATAATTTAAAGGGCTATCTAGTGCATGACGTAGAGAAATATGGAAATTATCACCATATTTACGAGTTAACAATTTATTTCACACTTCAAGGCCATTTGCCTATATCTTCGCCTTAAGAATGAAGAATCAAGAACTCTGTGTAAAACTAAGTAATTATGAGACTTTTGACTGCAATTAGGAAAAAATAAACAAAGACATTGAAAACAATTTTGTATAAATAATTGAACATCTCTTTACACTGTGTACGATTGTCAGCAGTTATCTATATTGGAACTTGTGTTGTGGCACGAGGCTGCGGTTCCTAAAGGTAATTGTCCACTGGGGAGATAATAAGGTGGAGGGAGCATTAAATATGACAAAAATCAATCTCGGCTCACAGATGACTGAACAAGGCTTTATTTGAATGGGTAGCCGAAATAATTTGGTGATTTATGATGACAAGTGTTTTCACTATCAAAACTAAAACACACCCGTATTAGCTCATTTCCAACTTCGTTTCTAGATACAAAGTTGCGCGATAAGTATATAAGTGCTACGTGGTGTGCGTTTCGGATCGCAGCTGTTGTATCTGCCAATAAAAAAAATTGGTATAAACGATTTACCAAGATTTTTCTAAAACCACCAGAAGACCAGATGGTCTTCGGCATCTTTTAGGGAAAAAGGATCCGAAATATTTCAATTAACACCTTTCCGATGGAAAACGACCATAAAACAGAGTGGCGGGCGTTATTACCGCGCCATTAGCACTCATTCGAACCCGGAACTGCGCGGCCCATAGTCAACTATCCAGATCACAGAAAGAAACGAATAAACGTCGTGTTTATTGCCAGTTACATTTGCGGTAAAAATATATACCTACCTAGGCTGTTTGATAAGTACCCGTTTATGGAAAAAAAAAACATTTTTTTTTGTATATATGCATTTATTTTTCTACGTAGTCACCTTTTAACTCTATAAATTTGTTCCACCTATACTCAAGCTTCAATAAACCATCCAAAAAGTATGATTAAAATAGGCCTCTGTGGCGGCAATGACTTCGTCATTTGATCCAAATCGCTTGCCACCGAGCCATTTTTTAGGTTGGGAAACAAAAAGAAATCGCATGGGGCCAAATCTGGAGAAATCCGGGGGGTGAGACAATAGTTCGTAGCGTAACTGTGCTAATTTAGCCGTCACAACTCTGGACGAATGAGCCGGGCGTAGTCGTGATGAAACAGTACTTTTTTCTTTTTTAAATTGTTAGAGTACTGGCCGTCATGAGTCCTTTGAATTGTCTTTTACTTTTGAGAGTTGTCAGTGTCTTATAAAAATGTCTTGTGTTGAAACATGATTTTGTCTGTATAAAAAAATAGGAGTTTTTGGCGGGAAGTCAAGGGGTTCGGTTGGGGTTTGCTTTAAATTATTTTGCAAATTGATTTTAGTGGACTTTATAATATCAAATTGGTGTTGTATGGTGTTATAAATGCTCATGCTCATGAACAATGTGTAAAATAGTTAAAGTGGACAGTCATAGTACGGCTGTAGTGATATTTGTTTTGCGGACTGTGTGGGCGTCTTAGGGTGTGTCTTAGGGCGTCGTCCGCCACTCAGTCGTCTATGAAAACCAGTGGACTCGTACAGATTTGTCGCCAGAAGCTCCCTTGAAGCAGTCAAAGGCCTACACCACCCTTTGATTGTAACTTGTTAGGATTAGGAATAAAGAACAAAATTAAAGATAGGCTCTAAAGGACTTGTATCCAGAGCCGTAAAAATATTTAATAAAAAAAAAATATAAAAAAATAAGAAAATAAACATTTATATTCATTCAGAATATTTATTTGTGATATGAACACTCCATGCGGATTAAGGACAGTCAATTAACAATAAGAGGTTATGGGCCATTATTGACGGAAAGCCCTTTAAAGAGACAAAAATGGAGTTGTCAAAAATTCAGATCACGAAACTTGATGGTAACAGTAACTGGATCTATTGGAAGTATCGAATGTGTGCCTTGCTTAATGGCATGGATGGCCTCATTGATATAATAGAAGGGAGGACAGTTGAACCAGAAAAACCAGTAGTATCAGGAGATGGTGGACAAGCTATCTTGGAGAAGTACAGTAAGTTGTTTCTGGAGTACAAGAAAAATAGAAGTACTGCCCTGTTACTAATAACAAATGATATTTCTGATGAAATATTAGATAAAATAATCAGATTTTCGGAGCCCAAAGAAGTCTGGGATGAATTACACAGATTGTATGAAGGTTTCAATGAAGATAAGTTGTATGATGCTTGTTTGGAATTTTTTAAGACAAAAATGGAACTATCGGATGACATGAAAACGCATATTTCGAAATTGAAAAATTTGTGGTATAAATTGAATCAAGAATTAATGAAATCAGGTGAAGGAACAAAATTACCGGAGTTTTTATTAATTTGCAAGATTCTGGATACATTACCGGATACATATTTTTTATTCAAGTCGAGCTGGATGCTGATGTCGAAAAATGGTAGAACTATTGACAGCCTTACAAGTCAACTGTGTGTTTATGAAAAATCTATGGCAAGTAGTCAGAATGGAGAACGTGCTGAGGCACTAACAGTAAAAACTAAAAAGAAAAATGTTAAGGTACAAGAACATGTATCAGGAACTTCTAGAAAAGAAGGCAGGCGGTGCTTTCTTTGTAAGGAAATTGGTCATATAAAGAAAGATTGTCCAAAAAAGAAGTCTGATAGTACAGTAGAAAGCAAAGCTGGTATAGTGCTAACTTCTATTAACTCTGTTTCTATAGATGAAGACCAGAGCGATTGGTTTGTTGACAATGGTGCAACTAGTCATGTTACGATGCGAGCAGATTTATTTGAAAATTTCAAAGAATTTGAGAAAACTCACACCGTTACTACAGCTGATGGAAACATTGTCAAAGCAATTGGTAAAGGAGATATCCAGTTTGAAAATTTCTGCCTAAGAGATGTTTGGTACGTACCGTCGATTAACAGGAACTTGTTCTCAGTACTGTCTGCACAAGACAAAAACCCTTCAAGCATGTTTGAGTCACGAGTTACGTCTTGCATATTTAAAATTGATGGAAAACTGATTATTACGGGTAAACGTATGAGGAATGGAGGTCTATACAAACTGAACTGTAAGGCTGTTCCACCAAAAGTTTCAATCAATGTAGTGACAGAACAGAAGGAGGATATATTACAATTATATCATGAACGTATGGGACATCAAAATAAAAGGCATGTTAGTCGTTTGATTGAAAAGGAATTTGGAATAAAGACTATAGACAGAAGAGAGTTGTGTGATGGATGTATCTTTGGAAAGTCTCATAGATTCAAGTTTGGCACTAGAGAGAAAGCTACAAAACCTGGTGAAAGGTTACACACAGACGTCTGCGGCCAATTTCCTGAATCATATTCAAAGTATAGATATTTTCTGATAATTAAGGATGAATTCACTAAATTTAGATTTGTTTTCTTTTTGAAACAGAAATCTGAGGTTCCAGAAAAGCTAAAACAAATGTTGTCTGAAGCAAAGAATGCTGGACATGTTGTGCAGGAGCTTTTGAGTGATAATGGAGGTGAATTTGACAATGAGAGAGTTAGAAAAATATTGGCGGAATACGGATCAAGACAACGTCTGGTGATGCCATATACTCCGGAGCAGAATGGTTTGAGTGAACGTGAGAATCGCACTGTCGTAGAATGCGCACGCTCAATGATGTATGCTCATGAGGAATTACCTCAGAAATTGTGGGCTGAGTTAGTTAATACAGCTGTTTACATTCTGAACAGGACTGGACCAACTACTGTAAAAGACAAGTCACCGTACGAGCTTTGGTTTGGTAAAAAACCACAGATTAAGCATTTAAGGATTATCGGATCGTCTTGTTATGCTCATATTCCGAAACAGAAGCGTAGGAAACTTAATAAGAAAGCTGTGAAATGCATACTGATCGGTTATGATAATGATGACGGATATCGCCTATGGGACGCTAATTCAAGCTCTATGGTTAGATCAAGAAATGTGATTTTTGATGAAAAACCACTGAAGGAACAGTGTGACTTGAATACTTCTATAGAAAAGGATGTTGAGAATGTTAATGAATACGAAATTTCTTTGAAACCATCCAGTTCTAAGGATTGTCCAGATAGTGTACCATACAAGACACTAGATAGATTCAATGATGTAGAAGAAACGAATGATAGAAATATTGAATTAGGGGGAGAAATGGAGATAGTTCATGAAGATGATAATGAAACGGAAATATTTTATAATGATGACATGGATGTGATTCAGAATATTGATCATGAAATCGAGGAAAAATATCATGAGATAGATAAGGATTTCGATCATGAATTAGTTCAAGGAGTTGGTGGACTAAGTGAACAGGAGATTGCAGAACAAGGTTCGAGAATTTTAAGGGATCGTTCGCAACTCAAACCTCCATCTAAATTCAAAGATTATATTACACAGTTTCTACATAACACAGAGTGTGGACATATTGAACCTTTAACATATAACGACGCAATTAAGAGTCCTGAAAAAGAACTTTGGCTGAAAGCCATGGAAAGTGAAATGGATTCTTTGAAGGAAAATAAAACGTGGTCTTTGGTAAATTTACCTAAGAACAGGAAAGCTATTCCTTGCAAATGGATATTTAAAGTTAAATTGAAGGCTGATGGGTCAGTAGACAAGTACAAAGCCAGACTTGTGATTAAAGGTTATTCACAGAAACAAGGCTTGGACTATGATCAAACTTTTAGCCCTGTTGCCAAGATGGGAACTGTAAGAGCGGTACTAAGTGTTGCTGCAAGCGAGAACATGGCTCTTAGACAGTTTGATGTATCTACAGCATTCTTATATGGTAATCTTGATGAGGAAATATATATGAGACAGCCTGAGGGATACAATGATGGTACAGGACGAGTATGTCTTTTGAAAAAGAGTCTGTATGGCTTGAAGCAGGCTCCTCGCTGCTTCAACAAGCGCATTATAGATGTTTTTAAAGACATTGGATTTAAAGTTAGAACTTCAGACCCATGTTTGCTAATCAAAAACTCGAAAGCCGGTAAGCTTATAGTTGCACTATATGTGGACGACGGATTAGTTGCAGGAACAAATGAAAAGCTGATAGAAGAGTTTCTTGAGCAATTAAAGAAAGTTTTCAAAATAACTTCAAAGCCAGCTACTTATTTTCTAGGAATAGAGATTAAAACCAGAGAAGAAGGTATAAAGGTATGTCAAACTTCATATACAAGGAAAGTGTTACAAAGGTTTGGAATGCAGGATTGCAGACCGGTAACAACACCAATTGTGAAAGACACTGGGAAGTTAGATGACAAAGAGGATGAGGTTTTACTCAAAAACTACAGGCAAATAGTGGGAGCTTTAGCTTATTTAATGGTTGGCACAAGACCCGACATTGCTTTTGCCGTGAGTGTAGTATCAAGGAATCTTGAAAATCCAAGCCAGGAAGACTGTACAAAGGTAAAGCGGATCATGCGGTACCTACAGTTTGCACCAGAAACAGGGATACTATACAAACGAGATTACAAAAAGGGCATTGTTGAAGCTTATTCTGATGCAGATCACGGAGGATGTACAAACACAGGCAGATCCACATCTGGTGTTTTGTGCATGTATGCTGGTGGAGCAGTTTCATGGATGAGCCAGCAACAATCAAGTGTAGCAATTTCGACCACTGAAGCAGAAATTGTAGCTGCTAGTGAAGGAGCTAGAGAATGCATTTGGCTGTCACGCCTCATGAAAGATATAACCCAGATAGAAAATCTTCCGATTTTAAAGGTAGATAATGAAGCAGCAATAAGGCTTGCGGAGAATCCTGAGTTTCATAAGAGAACGAAACATATCAGGATAAGACATTTCTTTGTCAGAGAGCTAGTAAGCAATGGAGAGCTCAAAGTACAAAAAGTTAAGAGCAACTTGCAGTTGGCAGATGTTTTTACTAAGGCTCTGCCTAGACCGGGGTTGTATAGGATTATACAATTAATAGGCCTACACGACGAGAGAAGATGTTAGAGTACTGGCCGTCATGAGTCCTTTGAATTGTCTTTTACTTTTGAGAGTTGTCAGTGTCTTATAAAAATGTCTTGTGTTGAAACATGATTTTGTCTGTATAAAAAAATAAGAAAATAAACATCTATATTCATTCAGAATATTTATTTGTGATATGAACACTCCATACGGATTAAGGACAGTCAATTAACAATTAGATAAATGGGGTCGTTTGTCCTTCAACACGGCGTCAAATTTATCCAATAAATTGGCATAGTAGTGTCCTGTTATTGTTTTTCCCTTTTCTAAATAGTCAATATGTATAATACCCTGCGAATCCCAAAAAACGGTCGCCATGACCTTTCCAGCCGATGGGACGGTTTTTGCTTTCTTTGGAGCAGGTTCACCCGGTAAAATCCACTGCTTAGACTGCTCTTTCATTTCCGGGGTGTAGTGGTGGACCCACGTTTCGTCCACGGTCACGAAACGACGCAGAAACTCCTTCGGGTTACGTTTGAACACGGCCAAACACTGCTCCGAAGTAGTCAGTCGGTTTCGTTTTTGCTACTCCGTGAGTAAACGCGGCACCCACCTCGCCGATACTTTCTCCATACCCAATTTTTCTTCTAATATGTGTTGTACCCTCTCGATTGAAACATTTACAGCATCAACGATTTCTCGAAGTTTAATTCGGCGGTCGGCTAAAACGATATTTTCAATTTTCTTAACCATATCGTCTGTAGTCACCTCAACTGGCCGGCCTGGGCGATCCTCATCAAAGACGGTTGTTCTCCCCCGCTTAAACTCGTTATACCAATATCTGACGGTTGTCATAGAAGGAGCACATTCATGGTAAACCGCTTGCATTCTTACTTTTATTTCATCACATATTTTTTCTTCCAAAAATAAGAATCTAATTACAGACCGATACTGTTCGTTCTCCATTTTAACAATTTTAAGTTCACGCCTTCACTGAATCGTTGTCAAATGAGAAAAAAAACAAAAGAATGCCATTTTTTTTTTAATTTTCCTGCCTCTGAAAAATGGCTTAAAAAGGTGGTATACTTATTTGCGGCCAGTGATATTAATATATTTAGAAAATGGGTACTTATTAAGGACTGTATGCACAAATCCACGTGGTCGGATTTGGCTCTGAAATATGCAAAATTTTTCCGCTAGGGGGATAAAAATGTCAAGATGAAGTTACATAGAGTTAATAATGTGTAAACGGGACAATAGATGTAGGTAATCATAAATTGTAACGTAGAAGCTTACTTGTTTCTTTTCGTCAAGACTTCCAGTCCGCGATACTTATTGAAATTTTCAAATCAATCAAATCAAAGAATTATTTTGTTTGAATTATTATTTCTGAATTAAGGCCTTGGCAGACGTCATTATAATGTACTTAACACTTTAGTAGACAGGCTATCAGTAAAAAAAGGCTAAAGTCGAAAATACAGTAGTGTGCGTGAATGCAAGACGTTTATTTAAAAAGCGAGTTTAAATATATGTAAAATTCATATAGCACTTTCTAAAAAATCCAAGTTATAGTTATTCGAATCTTGCGTTAAATTTATTACTTTTTCAATTTATTAGTCGACCTCCGTGGCGATTCCTTAACACGCTAGTCCGTCACTCGGAGGTTCTGGGTTCGATTCCCAGCCAGGGCAAGTTGGTAAATGGCCTTTTTTAATTTGTCTTGGTTCTTGGGTGTTTATTTTATCCCATCAAAAACATAAATGTAAAAATGCCAAGTTCAAATTCCGACAAAACAATTGAAATTTAAATAGCTGCCAAGTTATGTAGGTAGAGAAAACTGAAATATATTCATAAGAATCTCAACATTTGACTTGGACAACATTAAGATTGAAAGCACGGTCACCCATCCTAACTGTGACCAAGCTAGAAGTTGCTTAACCTGTAAAAGCACAGTCATTCATCCATCAATTTTTGAATTTATTGTATGCAAAGTGGAGCGAAATATTTGCACAAGTGGTTTTGATTACTCGTATTTTGAAATTTGATAAAGCGCAAATGACAAAGAACCCTTAGAATAGAGAATCTTTTTAGTTTCACGCAGCTTTTTAGGGTTCCGTAGTTAACAAGAAACCCTTATAGTTTCGTCATGTCTGTCTGTCTATCTGTCCCCAGTTTTACTCATAGAATATTAGTACTAGAAAGCTGTAATTGGGCATGGGCATGGATATGTGGTAATAAAAACTTGAAAAAAAAAAATGTGTGGTGTGAGACGTCGTTGAATAGGTCTTTCAAAAATATTGTAAGATTATGAACACCCTTTTTCGTTTTAGCAATCCGTTTGTGAAATATTTGGTTTTTGATTGCAAATTTTTGTTAGAATCATGTGTCTTCCCTCTCTGTCAGTTAAACGGTTGTATATGGACACTTAAAAAAATTCATGGCAGTAGTATATAACGTCTCCCTGTACTTACGCTGTTAGGAGAATAAGACAATTGACAGATGTAGCAACTGCTAGACAAGTGTACTTTAGTTACTTTCACAGTCTAATGTCTTAAGGGATACTTCTATGGGGGAGTGCAGCGGACATTCAGACTATTTTTCTTTTACAAAAAAGAGCAATTCGTGCTATTTACGGTTTAGGATCGAGAGACTCACTGAGGGAATTATTCAAGGAAATAGGTATACTTACTTTTGCATCACAATTCATATTTGAAAATATAATGTATGTAAGGAAAAATATTTCCATGTTCAATAAAGTAAGTGATTTTACAGATAGAAATTTACGTAATAAGAATGACTTAGTTAGCCCGTATTACAGGCTGAATACAGACAGTAAGTCTTTTATGGGGAAGTGTATACTTTTTTATAATAAATTGTCAGAATCGGTCCTTGATATGCCAGACAGAAAATTCAAAGCTTATGTAAAGAAAGTACTTTGTGAGAAGGCTTATTATAGGACCGATGACTATCTTAAAGACAAAAAGGTCTGGCTTGAGCTTGGCGCGGGTCCCTCTTAAAGGTTTGTATACTTAGACATGTCATAATTTAGGTACATTGGTACATACTAAATTTACAAATTGACATTATTTTAAATTTCGTAATTCTTATAATTCAATTTAATTATGACATAATAAACAATGTAATCTCTGTCCATCTATATAACTAATTTTAAGTTTTTAGTTTGTTAGTTGACGTCTTTGGAGAAAACGTGCAGTGCAGTTTGTTGCCGCTTCTTCTGCTCTTGCGCCTAGGAAGCGGCGTAAACTTAGCTTTAAGTAACGATTTGACGTCAACATTTGTGCAAAACAAAACAAAGTGACTATTATTAAGAGATATTATAAATATCCTATGATAATAAAGATATTTTGAATTTGAATTTGAACTAAAACTAATTTAAGGTGGATTCAGATCATGATACTGAACAACTTTTCCTAAGGAACACATAATTAAATATGAAAAGAAAATGTTTGCTTTCCATTCGACCTCCGTGGCGTAATTGTTAACACGCTAGACCGCTAATCCGGAGGTTCTGGGTTCGAGCCCCAGCCAGGGCAAGTTAGAAAATAGTCTTTTTCAAATTGTCCTGGGTCTTGGGTGTTTATCTATGTATGTATTTATCATAAAATATAGTATCATTGAGTTAGTATCCCATAATACAAGTTTAAAACTTACTTTGGGGCTAACTTAATTAGTGTTATTTGTCCTTACATATTCCATACATATATTACATAAATATTACATTTAGCCAAATCTTGTGTGTAAGAGATCAAAAATAATTTTTGTATTTCGTTTGTTCCTTGGTGAAAGTTGTTCAGTATCATGGACTGAATTCAGACCTAAAGGTAGGCAGTTGTTATTTACATAAAACAAGTAGGTACTGACTACGGAACCCTACACTGTACGTGACCCGTCACGGCACGTGGCCGGTTTATTTTGGTTAAGTTGAAATTTTAGGGAACCATAGACAAATTTATGATATTTCTGTGTAAATCAATATTACTTATCGCTGACATGACGTTCTCAAAAATACAATCAAATACCTAGTATTTTACGCGAGCGGTGACTTGGAAAACTACCCGTTTTGTGTTCCACTGACAGAAAATGTACACATTTGAATTTTCTTTGTGAAACAATACGTTTAGCGACCATCTGCAATCGTAACACCTTTCACTTCTATTCACCTTATTATGTAAGTACAGAGGGTAAAAAAGGATTGCACGTTGAACAGATCAACAGTCTTGGCGTAGCAGCTGTACGTGCTCAATCAATGACTTGACTGTTTGATTTTGTACAATATTTTTAACGAATCAACAAAGAGCACTAAAAAGAAATCTTTTCCTGAAAACAGCTAAAAAATTGGTTGATTAATGAAGCAGTAATTAGCATTGTTGCACCCTTTTATTTTTTATCTTCTAATAGGTTTTCCTGTAATCTATAGGTAAAGAACTATTAACTGTATATTTTTCAAAAGATTGGATTCAGTGGTTTCGGAGATAAGTGTATTTTTATTATTTATTTTCAAAAATAACTTCAAAAACACCAACTTAAAAAATATAGAAAAATATATTTAATATTATCATAAAATGCTCTTTCATTTGATATTTTACGCGATATAGTTCACAAAACCCTTTTTTTAATGTCTCATTTATCTCCCATAAAGTGGCCCCATTTTTTATTTATTTATTCATTTACCTACATTTTACTTCCGTCTTTGGGTCACAAACTTACATTATGTGCACCACATTTCAACTGAATCGGTCCAGTAGTTTAGTAGGGGGGGTAAATTTTCGCCCATTTTCTTAAATAACTTAAAAATACCGATCTAAGAAATAATAAAAAATAAATATATTTAAAATTGTCATAAAAAGTTCTTTCATTTGATATGTCACACGATTTTGTTATTAAAACTTTTTTTTTATGTCTAATTTACCCACACTAAGTGGCCCCCTTTTTTAAATTTCATTTATTTACATTATACGTCTATCTTTAGGTCACTAAGTTACATAAGTGTAGGTACTAAATCTCAACTAAATCATTCTAATAGTTTCGTAGCAAATTGGCTGTGACTTACGGACAGACAGACAAGCGAAACCCTAAAAACAGTAAAAACACCGAAAAAATCGGTTCCTATACAAATTTCCCGGGCGGCTGCACACTTTTGTATAAAAATGCAGTTTTTTTTTTTGTTTTTTGACTGTTGTTTTAATATCATTATACTATACTAGCAGTCCACCCCGGCTTCGCCCTTGGTACACACAAAGCCTATGTCACTCGGGGATAGTGTACTTTTCCAACGGTGAAAGTTTTTTTTAAATCAGTCCAGTAGTTTCGGAGCCATGTAATGCAAACAAACAAACAACCAAATCTTTTCTCTTTATAATATTAGTGTAGATAAATAGCCTACTATAGCCTGCCTGCCAAGCCAAGTATAGATCTAGTATAGCCTGTGGTTGGATATATTACGCATAATGTCAATTCGTATTTTGATATACATTCATGGGGAAAAGTTGTTCAAAATTTCAGACTGAATTACCCCTCAAAATAATTGTAAAACCCTAATTAAACAGCACCTTTTATTACAAAAACAGTTAATATGATTCCGCGACCCGAGAAAGTTCCAATCCGATTTTCACCCTAATCGCCAATTAAAAAATATAGGTAATAAATCAAACCAAATTATTTTTTTCATTGACTTAATTTTCAATAAAATTTTAAAAAAAAATGTGCGATGCCGTATCTGCGATAGCATTACTTCTTTACTTGAACGTCAACAAAATGTCAAAACTGTACCATAGTGTAGCAAAAGTATGACATAATTTGGCAGTTTTTATTGAAATATTTTAGACTGTAATGCAATTTTACGTAATTTGAAAATGGATTTTTTGAAAAATTCGACACGGCCTCCTTCCTGAACGCCCGGCGGGCAACTGAATTTGTATGGAAGAATCATGGCCGCCATTTCAGAGATTTCTGTCAAAAACGTTGCAAAACATCCAATTTTTAAAATTATTATTTTTATTATTGCGTGATTGCATTGTAAGCAAATATTAAGAATAATGTTTCAAAATAGCCTTTATTTTTATAAAATATATGCAATCCCTTGTTAGAATATTTCTTTACGCAGAAAAACAAGCCAGTTTGTAGCAAGATTTTCTAAAATATTTCTCTCAGGTTTCTTTACAATTATCTTACTTTTTCTGAATGAAAATTCAAAAAATACGATTTTCGTCTACTGGCTAGTCTATTCACCTATAACTAGGTATGTAATTTTCTTAGTGGTCTTTTCTACTTAAGCCATAACTATTGCCCGCGCAAAGTGCGTTTTGCATGTTTTTGGGTAAATTCAATGCTTGTTTTTAGGAAAACTACAAAATATTTTAAAATATCCTTTTCTTCGTCTACTGTCCCAACTCTTCCTCTATCTATGTGTATACATTATTTGACTTAAATCAAACGCTTTCTGTACAAACTTGTTGCCCGCGCAAACCCAGTTTACATGGTGCCGACCCTTAAACAGCCCTCGTATATGCTTATAATATTGTTATTCATTTTGAGTTTGCCTTTCGATCCACTTCGATCAAGTTTCAACAGTATAATTTTTAAGGTTTCGGAAAAAAGTGGCTGTGACATACGGACGGACAGACAGACAGACGTGACGAATCCTTAAGGGTTCCGTTTTTTGCCATTTGGCTACGGAACCCTAAAAATACGTAATCACAATCTTATTAGATATTTGAAAGCTAAGTTTAAAACACATACTTAAATGAGATTGTATGTGTTGCCTGTTTTTTTCATTTCATAAATAATAATGTGCACATCATTTTTGTCTAAACAACTTTTTTATCCGATAAACTTAAGGCGAAGATATAGGCAAATGGCCTTGAAGTGTAAAATATATTATAAATATATTATAAAATAATTTAAAGGGCTATCTAGTGCATGACGAAGAGTAATATGGATATTATCTCCACATTTACGAGTTAACAATTTATTTCAAATGAGGGCGCCACTTCAAGGTCATTTGCCTATATCTTCACCTTAAGTCTCGAGGTTTACAGCTCACAGAGCCACTAGTAAATACTGATGTGCCGCAATCGCTATTGACCGAAAAAATTTGGATAGGTACTTTTTTGTTTACAGACCGTAACACAATGATTGTCTAATCTGTGACGTGCCAAAACGAATAAATAGGTAGATGTAGGTGATACGATGTCCACTGGGTCATCTAGTATATAATGAAGATGTATTTTATATTTCTCTTAAAGTTATAGTATAGGAGTTTCAAAATTACCCTTTTTTTATGTCTGATATACTCTTTTCAGCCCCGATCCTCCTTTTATTTTCCCTACGTGTATGAACCAGCAAGGACGATGTGGTTTAGTTGTCGCCATTAATTATCAGCCCGATGTTATTATTTAACCTCTTTCACTCCAAAGTAAGATTTCTCATAGTGTCAAGTTGATTGAAAAGCTATATTATTTGTGATAAAACCAACTCAAGGCAAAAACGGAATCAAGTCAGAACCTGCCGTTTAATTTAGAATATTAAAAGCCTCAGGGAAATTAAAACAAGCTTTCTCCAAAAATTACCACATTTCGGCGGAAATTTTTAACACGTTATAGTTGAAAGGTTTTGGGAGTTTCTTTGACTTAAACCAACTTACGAATTTAATCACGCTCATTATTCAAGTAAATACTCGTATAGTCAGAAAAGTTTCCAACAATTACACAAACTGGACGATATTAATAATGCTTTTCAGCTATTTTAAATTTTTGTTTTGTTATTTTTAAGTTTTAAGTTATTTTAAGTTTTTATGTGTTGTATATTTTTCAAATTAAACTTTGTCTTACCTTATCTTACCTAACCTATTTCAGGATCGTGACAAGATTTAATTTTGTACCTACTATTTTATAGGTCGAAGTGACTAAAAGTGAGTGACTAAAAGTGGCATTATCATAGTGACAACAACATAGGTCATATATAATAATAACCAGAGATTTTGGAGGTTAATACGTCTCAAAAGCATAGCCTGTTTTGAAACGTGTAGTAGCGTCATTTTTTGTGGAAGTATGACGCCAGGACTTTTATATTTAGTAGCGTCGTAGCAGAAGTCAATGTCATTAGACAATGTCATTAAAATTTTGTCGCATTATACAGCAACATTATTATTTTGTCGTTATAACATTTTAACTTTTGACGTTTGGCGAAGTCTCATTCTTGCAACAGTAAATGCCGATAAGAGGGAAAAAGACACAGTCAGATTCTCTCTTTTAAGAAGGTACATTTCAAGCTCTTGACTGTAATGTAAAAGTAACTGATGACCGATTCCGCAAGAGCCATAGCCAACCAATAACGACAGAGTAAATACTCTATGAGCTGAGCTATGTAAGAAATGTCATACAACTCCCACAGAGTGGTTCCCGAGTATTTTTTCCCGTGGATCTCGTAAAAGGCGACTAGGGGAATAAGCACATACAGCAATTGCAACAACACCATTCCCAAGAAGGATTGACATCAAATAAAATGAAAAGATTTTATACCTTTCCGGAAGGCGGAGTCCAAGGCGTAACAAATTGGGAATACGCTAAGTTGAGAAAGAAATATCTGTACAATATCTACATAGATTTTTCAAATATGAATACATGTTTTTTTTTTGAGTTCTGAAGTCCCTAGACGGGACTCTTATAGTTTCGGTATATCCATCTGTCCGTACGCGGCTTAGAGCAGAGACTCTAAAACTGCATATTTTCAAAGATATAAAGTAGGTAGGTATTTAAAAAAAAGTACTTAAAATAGGATTTTTTTTTTCGTTTGTACCCCATAGTGATGGGTATCGTTCGATAGGTCTTTTAAAATCACTGATTTTAATTTAATTCACTGATAGATTATTAGAAAATATTGTATAAGTTTATTTCCTTTTTATTGATTAGCAAATAATGACAAAGATACAGCGCATGTTGATTAGGATGTCGTCACGAATTCACGATCTAGTACAATTTTATTAGCCGGTGACGATAATCGGGTCCATTCGGAAACTTAAATGGGCTGCATGTTTGTGAATTTTTACTACTTTGTTAAACCGAAAAAAATTGGGTCCTTTTTTTTTAATAAAGTTGTAACTTGTTGAAAATGGGTAGTAAATATGTAAAATTATGTTTTCATAAAGTTTCCATGTTGTAACGTGTATCTTCGGAACTCTACTCTAAGCGTGGCTTGACACGCACTTGGCCGATTAATTTCATTTAGTTTTAATCATTAGCATCAATGGCACATTGATCACACGGGCAAGGGGTTAATCTTCCTTTTCCAACTAACCCTTTTTAGTGCCAGATGTAGATATATGAGGTCCAATATAGATCTTCAAAAAAGTTTCCGCAATCGAGCATCTCACGAACAAAAAGAGGTCATTGAAGCGCCTCTTGCATTTCAGCCTCAAAAAATTAAGGCAGGAACAAATGCGACTCGTTCTGCAACTTCATACTCTTTACCAATATTAAAATATAACATTTGCCGTGTGGTTTTCGGCAGAGAAGATTAAGATCACTCCCGTCTTCCCGTGGATGTCGTAGAAGGCGACTTAGGAAACACAAGGGAAACAAAGCTTATAAACATCAATGAGACCTCTCCAACCCGTCTGGCCAGCGTGGACAGTGTAGGCTAAATGCTCTGGCTAAGTATGGCACTGGTAATACAGAGAGGGTCGTGCCCCTGCAGTGGAGACTAAAAAAGACCTAATGGTGATGATGATGATGATAATTCTTGGCTTATATGAATACCCTTCAGTTGCTTCCTTTATGTGTGCAGCTGCTCAGAGAAAGATTACAAAACGATCGCACCAATTGTTTAGGTAGGTTGAGGAATTTATACAATACAATACAATACAATACCCTTTATTGCACAAAAGTAAAAAACAGAACATAATTATCTTAAAAATTAGGAAATGCGCAAAAGGAATTTATCTCAAACAGATTCTTGGATTATAACGAAGTATACCCTTCTCTTACTTCCTTTATGTGTGCAGCTGCTCAGAGAAAGATTGCAAAACGATCGCACCAATTGTTAGCTCACGGCGCGGCGGTTTGCAAAATACCGCTACTGCCAAACGGGACAGAATTTATTTCAGATGGATTCTTGGTTTAGAAGTAAGCATACCCTTCTCTTACTTCCTTTATGTGTGCAGCTGCTCAGAGAAAGATTGCAAAACGATCGCACCAATTGTTAGCTCGCAGTGGTTCGCATAATTCCGCCGTTGCCAAACGGGGCAGAATTAATTTCAAATGGATTCTTGGGTTATAAATATTCTTCTGTTACTTCCTTTATATGTGGAGCTGTTTAGAGTACAACTGCAAAATAATCGCATCAATTGTTAGCTCCCGACGGTTAAGCTAATTAAATATTTTGAACTCAATTACTTAGTTTCTTCGATGAAACTTGGCTTTGCA
Organism: Acrobasis repandana; assembly: GCA_963576875.1. Lineage (NCBI taxonomy): Eukaryota > Metazoa > Arthropoda > Insecta > Lepidoptera > Pyralidae > Acrobasis > Acrobasis repandana. Next base: position 15,027,699 of record OY756215.1, read on the forward strand.
CTTGGCCATTTTAAAAAGGGCGCAATAGTTTTTAACCCCGGACGCAAAAAGAGGGGTTTGACGTGTTTCTGTGTCTGTCTGTGGCATCGTAGCTTCTAAACAAATGGACTGATAATGATGTTTTTTTTTTGTTTGAAAGCTGACGTGATCGAGATGATTCTTAGCTACAGTTGTGTAGCGAGACTAAAGAGAGTAAGTACTTAATTTTTTTTTATTTTATTACTTTTTATTACAATTAAGAAGACAAACTAGTATACATCCCTCACTTCTATAAATGATTTTAGATACCTGTAATATAAGGGGTCCCACTCGCGCATTGCTGTATCTGAAGAAACTTCTCACAACCTTTATGAAGAACCTCATTCTGAATCATAGAAAAATGTTGCTCTACCTGTGCTGTATTCTCTCAGGAAATCTGGAAGTTTTTAAGGTTATCCGCACTTCGCTTTACAACATCGCGCTACTGTCAATCTTCTTGTCATAGTGAAAATGTTTATTTTACTTTTATATGGAAGTGCGGTAAGGTCCGAACGCCATCTAGCGTTTTTACCTATCCTAGGATTGGTTCTGGTCTACCCTTTGGGTTGCGGAGGTCAGACGGCAGTCGCTCTGTGTAAAAACCAGTAACCTCGTCAAATCACCTAGGTAAGGTAGTGGACCCCGGGCTCTAAAGCGTAACCGCTGACGATGCAACCGGGAATACGCTTGGATGATGATGATGGAAGTACGGTAAACGTTCAAGTGGCGGAAGTAAAAATCAAACAACAAAAAAGGTATTTTTTCCCTTACTCTTTCCCTCTTATCGGCATTTACTGTTGCTAGAATAAGACTTGGCTAAACGTCAAAAGTAAAAATGTAGCCTGATTTCTGGTTAATACGACAAAATTTAAATGACATTGTCTAATGACATTGACTCCTGTTTAGTTGACTTTTCTATTTAGTAGTGATATACACATCCTGGCGTACCGCGTTAAAAAATACGCCACTACGTTTCAAAACAGAGAACACTGTTGACACTTCATCGCGGAATCTATATACTTCCAATATCTCTGGTAAGGATAATCTCACCTGTCACTCTTCGCTTCCGTAGATAGAATCATATTTGCCTACATTTTTAGAGTCAAGTTGTAATAAGGTAGCGTTTATAAATACGCATTAGGCGTTAACTGCGAACATATTCCCTCTATTTTCCGCCATTACAATCTACTAATCCATTCACAAGCGCGCAAAGCGGTTTAATGATTATTATTATCTGATACAAAGGTATGTATAGTCGCGATAAGCTTCCGGCAGAGAGATAAGCGGGTACTTCCGGCCCGGGACGGGCGCCAATAGAACGAAAACGAAAACAATTTCTTCGCTGTTCTTGCTACATTTTCGTTAGAATTTGCTACTTGAAAATGTGTAGTTTAAGCGTAGTGCTCATATGAGACTTTTACATTGCATTTTATAATATGATCATTTTTATAATTTTATTTCCCGGAATTTATGTATAACTTGATGCATATGGTGTATGTAATTGTGTATGCCAACTACTTTTTGGCCGAGGTCGGGTTCATATATTCTCATAGTACCTACCCTATTTTTATATTTCTACGTACGTCTCTAACAATCAAGGACCTTGTGTGCCACTTTTCGTCAAAATCGGTTGGAAAATGCAACCTGTAGGCAAGAACAGATAGACGGACAATAGCATTTTTCTCCAATTTCACTGAAACTGAAACGCTTCGCTCGCTCGGTTTTTATTATAGTAATGCATTGAAGTCTGTTATTTATTTGGAGATAAGTAAACTTGTGTTTTGCATAGAACTCAGATCAGGAACTTTTTTTTTTTTTTGTTTTAAAAATTAGATTTTATAACCTAAATTGAATAGCAAGTAGTGCTTCTAAGAGTCTTATAGAAAAGGAATATATCTATTGTATTATTATATGAGATTTAAACATCAATATCACTCCATTAATACCTAGGCCACCTTTCTAAAGATCCCAATTTACGTCAGCAATGGCCCGCAGTAACGCCCCATCGATAGGCGAATTCGAAGACTGAATCGGTAATAGGATTCCTATTCTAAGATCTATGTCTGAGTGTCTATACCACAAAGCTGCTGAACTGATCGATAAGATTAGCTTTATGTGGTAAATGGTACTTGGAGTCTGTGATAGAGCGTATATCTACTCGTAACTGACTTTTGCTAGTGCATTTGTGTTAGATTCATTGGTGACTGGTGACCATACTATAAAAAATAAATAAAGGAAAATAGAAAATTTTAAAAGTATAAAACGAATCAAAATATATTTATTCAGAAACTAGGCCTTTGTGCCACTTTTAAAGTCAGTATAGATACATCATGTATTATTATAATTAGGTATATTTGGATTTTCAATTATTGTTCTTTAAACTAGTTAGCTAAAAAGTACTAAGAAAACAAAGATCACAATAAAAAATTAGCTTAGATATAAATATTACATAATTATACAGAGTGATTTAGAACCTCCTAGCTATATAAAGTACTTTTTAGACAAAATAAAAAATACATATTCTGTCATATGTACCTTGTTTCGTAATAAAAACCATAGATATCAGTCGACAAATGCATCCCAAAAATATTCCATTTGAAAGTCACCGCCCGCTAATAGGCACGGGACGGGTGGTGGCTAGCAAGCGGGGAGGGCAACGGCTGCTTGTATAGTAAAGTCAGTAGGTTGACCATTTATTATAAATTTAGGAGATTTTTTTTACAGGAAATAAGTCTGTTTTCTTACGGTTTCGTTATGTATTAGTGCTTCTGATTCCAAGATTTCAATATAGCTAAGGTGTACAAACTCAACTTGTATACTTAGGGTTGGGAAACATCTGCCAGTCTGTTCTGAGCGACAGAAAAGGATAGCAGCATAGGAAAGTGCTGTTCCGTGCTGACAGATGTGTTTCAACCCATACCGTAATTAAAATTTATTAATTTTATTTGCTAACATCACAAAAGGTCGTACATACATATGTAACAATTATTAAATAAAACTCTTAACTCAAAACTCAAATGGAAGTTCCTTCGTTCACTCAATTTTGGCAAATCTGTTAATAATCCACACTCTTCTCTCTCTTTTTCACCTAATGATTGTAATGATTACTTTTCCCTTTACTTCAACACTTAACCCTTCAGTGAAATCTAGTACTATTTCAAAAATTTCTTCTATGCCTAAACCTCTTATTGAGTCTTTTTCTTTTTCTCCGGTTTCAGATGATGAAGTTTTGAAAACAGTCCTTTCAATAAAATCAAAAGCTTTGGGGTGTGATAATGTCAGTCGCCAAATAATAATAAATTCGCTTGGGACCTTTCTTCCAGTACTCACTCACATCATTAATTTCTCTCTTTCTTCCAGTGAATTTCCTGCTCTCTGGCGAAAAGCTTTTGTCCTTCCTTTACCAAAAATATCAAATCCTCAGACACTTAGTAATTTCCGTCCTATATCTATACTACCATTTCTTTCAAAAATCCTTGAAGCGGTGGCGCATAACCAAATTTCATCCTTTGTATTTCATAATAACTTACTTAGTCCCTTTCAATCTGGTTTTCGCCCCGGTCACAGTACTACTACTGCCCTTATCAATGTCACTGAGGATGTACGCCTTGGCATGGAAAATCAATTGGTTACCATCTTAAGTCTGATTGATTTTTTCAACGCTTTTAATATGGTAGACCATGACATTCTCCTTGCTATACTTGAGCATCTTAATTTCTCTTCCGCTGCATTGGAATGGTTCTCCTCTTATCTCCATGGCCGGCAACAAGCAGTTCGAATGGACCGTGAGTTGTCACAATGGAATGATCTTACTTCTGGTGTTCCTCAGGGTGGAATACTTTCCCCTTTACTGTTTTCCTTGTTCATTAACCTTCTCTCTTCATCCATTGGCAGTACTTACCATTTCGACGCGGATGATCTCCAAATTTATGTGCAAATCCCAGCTGAGGACGTTGACAGTGGAGTTACTCAACTGAACGCCACATTAGCAGATCTTCTCTCCTGGTCGCAGGATTACGGTATACAGGTGAACGCACCCAAATGTCAAGCAATGATATTAGGCAGTCCTCAGCAGTTGCCAAAAATAACTTAACTTCTGTATTACCAGTAGTATACAATGGTGCCGTTATTGAATTTAAACCAGTGGTCAAAAATCTTGGTCTTTTTATTGACTCCCCGTTGAAATGGACTGCTCAAATAACTGAAATTTGTCGGACCGTTACTTATTCACTTCAATATCTTAACCGCTTCAGAAATTTTCTCCCTATTAAAACTAAGATCACATTGATCCAAACGTTGATTTTTCCCATTATTGACTATGCTGATGTGTGTTATCCAGATCTTAATGTGGATCTTCTCAATAAGCTAGACCGCCTTCTTAACAACTGCATCTGTTTTATTTGCTGCTTGCGTAAGTATGATCACATTTCTGCTTTCCGTTCCAAACTCCATTGGCTTCCCATCCGACTACGCAGGCAACAGAGACTTCTATGTTCTCTTTTCTCTATTCTTAAAAATCCCTTTTCTCCGCAATACTTGAAATGTAAGTTTCAATATCTTGCGGACATGCATGATCGGCAACTTCGCTTCAGTAACATGCTCAAGCTTCAAATTCCCTTGTATCGTTCTAGCTTCATGTCCAATTCCTTTACTTCTCAAGCTATAAGGCTTTGGAATGCATTGCCCGAGGACATCAGACAAATATCTAGTAGACATTTATACAAGAAAAAAGTGCATGATTTACTTTTAAATCTTTCAACAATTAGGAGAATTCATCGTTTCTTTCTGATCTTCAAATATATATATGTTTGTATGTATGTATATGTATGTATATAATATGTTGTATGTATAAAAATAGTATATTTATTTTTTACGATATTTATGTATGATCATTTAAAAGTACTTATTATTTCTGGATTGTTTCTATCTATTTTAGACGCCAACTATTCTATCTGTTTCTCTTCTCCTAAAGGTTGACAGGGAGAGAATGCTTTAGCATTAAGTCTACCTATTGTAGCTTTTAGCTCAATAAAATTAAATAAATAAATAAATAAAAGCATTTGCATTCGTTTATATATTTTTTTTGTATCAACATAAGTCTTAGCTTCATTGTAACCTAGGCCTTACTTTCACAATACTTCCTTTATTTTTATTTCCTTCCAGTCTTCCTTCAACACGTCAATTGGTTAAGGTTTGATGAATGGGGCACAGGTTTCAGCTTTATACGTAATGTAAATATTGTGTTTCAGCAAAATATAGGACCTAGCGGAACTTTAGTACTCTCAGAATTGGGACACTTTACTTAGTTTAACCTTTCAGAGCAGAATTTCTTGAACGCTGTTTCTATTATAATTTAAAGTTTTCAACGGCGTAAGTGAAAATATTTTTGTATATCAACTAACTTCATATATTCAATATTTATTAACCTTTGCGACGTTGGTGCCATTCAGTCGATGGACCACCTTCTGGCATGTCCGAGCTGCCCTACGTCATGTACCATAGAGGACCTTAATAAAGCTAACGACAGAGGGATCGCCGTGGCCACATACTGGTCACAGGTGATTTGAAATTCAAGCTACAGTGTAACAATTTCGACTCGATAAGAAGAATATTTATTAACTTGCTCTCGTTCTCCCTATTTGGGGTCGGCTCTAAATGTAAACTCCCTCCATCGTTTTCTCACATTTATCGTATCTGTTCTAACTCCCCTCTCCTGCATGTCTTACTTCACACAATCTCCCTACGTCTTTTTAAGTCGTCGTCTATCTCTGTGACCATCTACCTTTAAGTTAACTCTACTAAATCTACCTTTAAAACCCCTTTTATATACTCATTCCTGATGTTGTCCATCTTCGTCACCCCACACATCCACCTAAGCATGCGCATTTCTGCTATTCTTCTTCGTAGCCCAACATCCCCCCTCCCCCATAAAGCAAAGCAGGACTTACTACTGTGTGTACTTATATATCTTTCCCTTCAGTTTCTAGTGATATGAAATATTTAAATATTTAAAATCCTACCTACTTATGTACCTATGATGGCGCAGCGACCTAAATTGGGCCTCGGCCTCCGACACAAATGACACTATTTCTTGCGGTCTTGTTAGCGTTGTAAAGCCTTTTTTTTTGCACCCCGTCGGCTCATCTTTACAGGCCGACGACGATCAGTCGGCCGACCCAAGTAGTATGTTAGAATCACTTAATATTAATTAAGTAGTTGATATCTATCTCATTTATTTGGTAACAAATAAGATGTCTAATATACACTAAAAGTAGGTACACTAAATACTGCTTAGTTCGAAAATTAAACTGATAGCGTAGAAGGACAGAAACAAAAAAGCCCTTTGCAAAACATATCCAAAGAAGTTCACCAAATATAAACGTGAGAGTATGTAATTACATATTTTTATTCATATTGAGAATGTTATAAGAGAAACGCTTTTCTACGAATAGCAATCTCTCACTTTCGCGAATCAATTATCCGTCTACAGTTTACCGTAATCCAAAAAAAGTCAAAAGCAGGGATTGGATTCCAAAGCTGACCCGAACCAAGTAGGTAATTAATTACGCGTGGTTGTTTTTGCAGTGGCTGCGAGGAAGAAACGGCAAGATTTATTGTTTGCGCCACTTCACTTCGGCGTCTCTCGACGGAGAATTACTAATCTTTTCTTTAATTCTGATCCCTTGTTTTCTTCAGACGGTAATAGAGCCGTAAGCCGGATTAAAGGGAATGCTCATTTCAGCCTCGTTTATATTGCATTGTCCGGGAAAAATAACAATAAAAGCTAAATGACGGCGGGTCGAGTTTTACGCTTGTACGAGTAAATGTACAAGATTGAAAATTAGGGTTGCCGATTGTAATCATCTGGCTCGCCCTTAACCAAATTATGCCTCAAATTTTCATAATAAGTACATCTTTAACAAAGTTCAAATGTCAGGTCGTATTTCGCACTTCGGGTTTAGGAGATTAGGAGATTTAGAAAGTATGTTCGATGGGGTACGATGTTCAAAACGTCGTCAATAATAGGACCAAACCTGAAAATGTTTTTTCTGGCCCATTTTACATGTTCTTTTGAATTAAATGACAAAGTAACGATAGATTACCAGCTAAACTTTAAAATTCATGACTTCATCGAAACATTAGCAAGAAAAAGTAAAATTACTATGAAAGACTAAGAACATCAGCACCAAAATGAATAATTAACAAATTAGCTCCACATCTGACGTTTCTCGCAACATTAGGCTAATTAGTTACACAAGCGTCTATTTTGCTATTAATTAAAATTTCGATTTGAGTAACTTGCTAAAATTTAACTATAAGGGAAAGGTCGAGAATTTGTCTCTCCATTTATTATAATGCCCAGCGGATAGATACCCAAATAAACTTGTACACAACTAAATTGGGTTGTCCCTGTTAGGGGTTACCTTGTTATGTGATTGAGATTGCCTAGCTAATGCCACAGAGGCTTCGCTTTAAACAAATTATAATAAACTTCAAATTGGGAAACGAGTGTGTCCAAATTTCCGGACTTCATAAAGAGTATTAGCACATATGCTAATACTCTTTATGAAGTCCGGAAATTTGGACTAAAGCTTATTGGCTGCGACCGTCGACCTTGCATCTTTCGGGGGAGGGGGTCACGTTTACAATGGCAATGTAAACCACATTGCCTAGCGTGCCGTGCGTGCGGTCCTATTCTAGGCTTTCGGCCTAGAATAGGACCGCATGCTCTATCTCTTCCTGTGGATGTCATAAAAGGCGACTAAAGAATGAATCACAAATATCTCGTGCTACAACTGCATTCCCAAGGAGGGTTGACGTCGGGCAGCAGCCGGTTGTAAAACTTTTCACACAAATGCATTCCCAAAGAGGGTTAACGTCAGGCAGGCGGCTCTTAAAACTATAACCAAATCGTTTAAACTGCTCCGGCTATTACCTACTTCTCGATTTGACATGGTCTTCGTCATATTATATTTGGAGAAGAATAAGCGGGAAAACGCTGAGGATGCAACCGGGAACGTGCTAAAATAAAAAAGGAGACGCTTTAATTATTGATTTATACAGCATTACAATGCTTGGAATAATATCGAAATCTTAATTGGAAAAATATCTAATTCAAAATAAATTTCAAACTTTTAATATGTACCTATCTAAATTAAAAATATGTGATGAAAAATTTCAAGACGCTTTATTAGTTCGAAGGATTTTTCCTGATGCAGGGTCATCGGAGGACGTTGCTGCCGGGTCACTCAATAATATTTTACGAGACTATGCATTTTTTTTATGAAAAGAACTAATCTAATAATCTTTAATTAGATGAAAATGAGGCTCCCAGTATACCCAGGGGAGTCTGCGACACAGAAAACCAGCTTCCCCCACAACCACCGCACTGTCACTGCGAGCGCAGCTGGCAAACGCCCCGCCCCGCCCGCGCTTCGCATCACTAACATCAGTGCAGCTCGGGAAATCTTCGTGTTTGCGTCGGAAGTCACATTCGCCCTGAGGAAGACCTCGTCGTATCACATATCAACAATAATCTTAATATTTTTTTTACTTTGTGGATGTGGAGTTATTAACTCCTGGAATTCCTCAGGCTCGGACAGCGCCTGATGCGAAGGCAAATCTTTTAAGAGAATCACCAAGTCCACCGTAAAATACTGTTCAGTGCAAATTACAACAAGTGGATTGAGAGCCTATGCCTAGCAGAGAGGTTGGAAGCTGCGAATGATGATGACGTAAACTTTTAACTTTTATCATTTCTATACAATACAATACCCTTTATTGCACAAAAGTAAAAAAACAGGACATAATTATCTTAAAAACTAGGAAATGCGCAAAAGGCGGCCTTATCGCTAAGCAATTTCTTCCAGGCAACCTCGTTTAAATAGAAAAAAATATACAATAAAATATAAATAAAAACTATACAAGAAATCGCAAATCTAACGACAGATTGCAAAAGTCAATCGTTAGAATAAAGATTTTTAAGAACTGAAAATGACAGAAAGCCGATTTTATCATGTACTCCTGGTTGATATAGCTAGCCAATCTACGTCCATACTTTCAAGCTATGAGACCAATATTTAAATTAACCCAAGAATAAAATTTTTTTGCTGCTCTGTATGTAACTGAACCACCCTGACTGGAAGGCTGGATCTTCCCTTGTTAAACATTTTTCACATAATGTTATTAAGTTACCGGAAAATATATTAAGCTAAAAGATTTTTCCTCAAATGCTTCTTTTTTATAGAAACAGTTTAATTATTTTTTCTGATGTAAATAAGTATATTTTTGTACAAGCTTTTGTTTTTCTTTCATATCGTTACAGAGTTCCGATGGCTACTTTCCGGTTCCGCCATAAGACAAGTACTTATATAGGTACGGTCTTAAAGATGTCCATTTAAGGGCCCCTATGACCCTAACTAATAGTACTTAGAGCGATCTTAAATTTTATCAATAATAACGAAATACTCACTTTGAAATATTATTAAACATAAGGCAAATTGTATTAAACGTAAGGCAGTCATCATATGTCTTACTTTTTAAAAAACTCTTAATTATTCTTTGTAAAACGAAAAAAACCTCAAAACCAAAACCAGCCTCATTGACCCGCCGTGATTCCCTACGCCCCGCATGGCTCGCTGTCTCGCTTCGGCTAGAGTAAATTTGTGTGCGTGGAAGCGGGAGCAAAATTTAGATTATTAACATCAGGCGCCCTCTTAAAAAAATGTGTACCCACTGACTGATCAGGTTGAGATTACCTTACTCACCTTGCATATGAACATTAAATGGGTAAGTACCTATATAAATGGGTAAAAATTAGTCTTGTATTTGTATATTTCGTCATTAGAATCCACTATTGTCTTTAGATAACGATTTTACTCGAGTAATAGTCTCACACCAATGGTTCCTAGATAACAGATTGTGTTCATTTGTATTGACACCGCCTATCTTTTATCTAATCAAATCAAAATAGAGCTATCCGAGCCTAGAGAATTATCAGCTGTAGCAGGCCCACTTTACAATGAAGCCTTATAAAGTGTATAGCTGTTATTAATGACTGTGTATAAAATGAACCTTATATTTCAAGATGACGTGTCTAAATCAATATTGTCTGTTGTTGTTAAAAATATTGAGGCTTTGTAAAAAGAAACACAAGGTTTTAAAAAAAAACTTTTAATCCTCTCTCTCTCTTATCTCAGCGTATTCCCAGTTGCATCCTCAGCTGAAACGCTGCAAATTCCGGGGTCCGCTTTCCGGCTTTTCCTTCTCCCCTTCGCACGGTCTTGACCATCCTTGATTGTAAGACCAAAAGCACGCAAAAACAAATTTGAAGCCATCCAATTTTTTTATGCCTGCCTGACGTCAATTCTCGTTGCGAATGCAATCGATGCACGAGATGTTTTTATTCGTCTGTTTTACAAGCTAAGTCCTTTAAAAATACCCTTTCTCTCCCACGGGTGTCTCAAAAGGCGACTGAGGGAGAGAAATACATAGATAACAGAGAACGGGCAGCAAGCTTCATCTATTCTCCTGCGATCATCAACCCGCCTGCCCAGCAGCAACTCCTCCTATTAGGAGAAATCTTTGCTTAAACGGTGGAACATTACAGGCTATAAAGGACTCTTTTACGACATTAACAGAAAGAGATACATAAGGCTAGCTTTCAAACACCTCATAAAGACTACGAAGACAGAAAGTACAATAATATTATACCCGTTACCTGCTGTATTAACCATCCTTGTTAGGTACGACAACACGAGATTATAATTGAGGGCTTGTCTGGCTTACATCTAGATTTTACAGCGTAATATAGTGCAGGGAGAGCGCCCTTAGCCCGCTTGGTTATATTTCACAGCAGACGCGACGTTTACAAAGGATTTAATATCTCCGCTTCGAAACCAATCCGCGTATTTATTCGTTCAGACAAAGGTATCCCACTAATATTATGAATATCGCCATTTGTTTCTCGTCTCTGTTTATTTACAGGAAGATGTTTTAATATGACGGATTATGAGATTTCTCCTGCATTAATTTGGATTATTGCAAGGATATTGCTCTATTTGTTACCTTTTGTTGCTTCGATTGAACAAAACAGAATGGAATATTTAGTAAATTTCAGGATTTTCGAGATACTACAGACACAGCTGTGAAGCTTGATACATTTTTCGCAAAATGGTCAAATGACCAGTCAACCATACGATCAAAATCAAAAATCAAAATCAAATAATTATTCAGTAATTAGGCCTCCGCAGGCACTTTTACACGTCAATAATTATAGTGTACATTACGTGTAATGTTTATTTATATTTAAATTATTATTTTTTTGTTCAAAAGCTACCGATACTAGCGTTTCGTAACGACCACTACTGAGAAGAAACGCCGAAAGAAACTCATTTACACAGTATTGGTCGCCTACGCGCCAGCAGGCCTTTGTCAGTTTACAAAGATATTATGCCTAATACAATGTTATCACAAGATAATATGTAAAGCTTGCGAACGAGTGCCAAATCCAATTTACAGAAATAAGTTACAGTGAGTAGTCTTAAATAAACAGGCAAGTGCGAGTCGGACTCGTACATGTAGGGTTCCGTACCACCGTACAATGTTTTAAAACGCTGAAGAAACACGTTTCTTGCATGACGACCCCCTTTAATTTTTTATTTTATTTTATTTTTAGTATTTGTTGTTATTGTGGTCATAGTAATACATAATTGGTGAAAATTTCAAAGTATCTAGTTAATGCCATTATGAAGATCAAGTTAAAAACGCTGAAAAAAACACTGTTTCTTGTATGACGACCCCCTTTAATTTTTAACTATATTTTATTTTAGTATTTGTTGTTATATCCGCCACAGTATTACATAGAGAGACGGACAGACGGACAGACAGCGGAGTCTCAGTAATAGGGTCCCGTTTGCACCCTTCGGGTACGGAACCCTAAAAACGGAGCCGATCGTACAAACGGATATAAAATGAAGTAGAGCTATCGTAGATCGACACATTTTACCCGATTTTATTCTGGCTGTCATTATAGAATGGGCAATTTAAATTTCATGTCAAATTCGAAACGACCAACCATAATACTCGTATAACGACTAACAAAATAAACTAAAACTATTTTAAAGGAAGATTCAGTCCATGATACTAAACAACTTTCCCGAAGGAACATTAGATACAGGCTGACTTTTTATCTACCTGCTAAATTTTTGGAGCAAGTTCAGTCCATGATACTGAACTAAATTCTGTAAAAAAATTTATTTAAAATCGAAAAAAAGTTTTTCGTCCTCCCATACAAATCAGCGCTCAGCCAAACGGATTTTATATGGGAGGACGAAAAATTTTTATTGATTTTTAATAACTTTTTTATAAAAAGTAGTTCAGTATCATGGACTGAACTTGCTCCAAAAATTTAGCAGGCGGATAAAAAGTCAGCCTGTATTACTGTGAAAACATATTTTTTGCTTTTGATAGAGACTTGGATCAACTGATCGGTCAGCTTGTACGGGAGGCCAAAAATTATTTTTCATATCGAAGTATGGAAAATAATGTTTGGCCTCCATATGCAGGTGGCCATATGGCCAAAATTTCCTGCTCAATTTACAATGTGTGTGCTACATATTGAAATACATACACTGAATTTCACCGATGAGTGCGGATCCAGTAATACAATAATGTGAAAAAAGAAGAAAAAAATTACATAATTCAATTGCCCCTGCACCATTCCACCATCGGACAACACGACGTGGACAGGGATTCCACTCATTTGTGGTTGATATTCCACCTCATCTTACCTCTCGATTCCCCTCCTCCTTCATTGTGCGAACCGCTAAGGTGTGGAAATACCTCCCGGCGTCGATGTTTCCCCATACATATGATTTAGGGATTTTCAAACTAAGAGTGAATAGGCATTTTTTGAGTCTGCGTGTTACACCTTAGACCTCATCTTAGCTTCCCATCAGGCTAGATATAGGTCAAACGCACTCAAATCTCTAATAAAAATAGAAATAAAAAAAGGCATGAATGTATCAATTAATTCATCTAGTCCGTTCGCAACGAAGCTGCAAACTAGAATAATATAAAGTAATTCTGCCATACACGGCGACGGATGGTATTATGCACCAACTTTTAAGCAAATGCGCGTGCAATGGGAGTGTACCCCACCTGGTTGCAACTCTGCGCTCGCTAATTAACGACAAAGTTGTGGACGTTCCTACTCTCTTGGCATATAGAAAATGCTAATGAACAGATTTTATCTAAAGCACTAGAGAAAATCTGTACATTGGATTTATTCCAATTTTAGTTGGAGTTCTTCTATGCTGGTCTGGGAGAAAAAACTTAGAAAGTACCAACTGCTTTTCAGCCCGCGCAGATAGCAAAAGCCGATCAAGGAATTGGGATAAAATAAGGCGGTGCGGCTAGAAACCCATGTCTATTTTGATTTAATAGGGGCTAGATGACGTTTGAGACCTGTGCCTTCCGAAGCACGGAATCTTCTTTTTTTTTCATTTTTGATTCAAGCCTGCAATATCCTAACCAAACTGGAGACAACTTTTTACAAAGTATGTTTCCCAGTGGAAATTGAATCCACCACCTCCGGATCACACGGCAAACGCCTTGACCACTGGACCACGGAGGCAGTCTCACATCTTGATCACATTGTGTACCTGAGACAATATTTTTTCTACTTTCCTGAGCCATAATTTTCAACAAAACGAAAACAGATTGATAGCTATTACGAGTAACATTATCCCTAAACCTTAATTATGAAAATAGAAAAGTAAAATCCGTACCCGCGGCCAAGGTTCCTTTTAAATATTAATTTGGAAAACGACCATTCCCAGAACTTGTTTCTCTAGGTAATTGAAATGTCGACGTCTTACTGTGGCACATTTATTAAGCCTGTAATAAAATTTGAATGGTTGGTTACCTATTTAGAGAATGTTACATCTTCATGTGAAGACATTTTATGTCTAAATAGTTACGTGACTGCCCGTGTGGTTCCGGGTCAGAATAGGACCACTCCATCTCTTCCTGTGGATGTCGTAAAAGGCGACTGAAAGAAAAATAGCACTTTAAGCTCATGCTACAATAGCATTCCCAAGGAGGGTTGACGTCAGGCAGGCGGCCGGTCGTAAAACTATAGCCAAAATCGTTTCAATTATTCTGGCTGTTTCTTCTTCAATTCGCTAGATTTTTGGCATCCTTGGGTGACCATTGATATGCATATTATATTTGGAAAAGAAAAAGCGGGAAAGCGCACCCCGGGCTCCGAAGCAGCATAGTTGAAGATGTAACCGGGAACGCATTCAGATGAAGAAGTTACGTGACTGACGTAAATACTGCACAATATTAATGACTTTTCATTAAGTTAGGGATTGAATCTAAGCCGTAAAATAAATTTGTAGGTATAATCGATATTCACTAGGATACAAAGAAAATATATGCATATTTCACCACATATTTTATTCCTATCAATTATATATGTTTGTTGTAAAAAAGTTGAGATTTTTGTGTAAGAAACTTATGTTGCCATGATATTGCAGTGATATTTTAAAATATTGAAATGCTTGGTCGTACCTTGGTTTAGTTTAAGCATCAGTATCTATTTATTCTATTTTCTTTTTTATCATGTGATCGCACAACTTGCGAGACTCGCTATTCTTTACAAAGTTATTTGAAAAGATTTTGAATGAATCTCATTTTTTGGGTTCAGTAGTTAAATTGCAAAAACGGAACCCTTATGGATTCATCATGTCTGTCTGTCTGTCCGTCTGTATATCACAGCCACTTTTTTCGAAACTATAAGAACTATACGAAACGTAAGTAGATGTATACTGGATTTTCACACAAAAATAGAAAAAAAAAACAATAAATTTTGTGGGTTCCCCATACTTAGAACTAAAACTCAATTTTTTTTTTTCATCAAACCCATACTTGTGGGGGTAACTATGGATAGGTCTTTAAAAATTATATTGAGGTTTCTGATATATGAGAATGATAAAACTAACCATGCAAACTTCCACCGAAAATTGGTTTGAACGAGATCTAGTAACTAGTTTTTTTTTTAATACGTCATAGATCGTAAACCGCAATTTACCTTTAGAACTCTTATATTATGTTACTTACTGCTACGGAACCCTTCATGGGCGAGTCCAACTCGCACTTGGCCGCTTTTTTTTAAACTGGACTTATTTTACCACTTTTAGCGTGTTGGTGAGCAAAGGCGGTTGATCATTAACTATAGCACAAGTCTGCGAGCTCAAGCTTTTCATGCTCACTAAAATGTCCAATCTGGTGGTGGCGTTGTGGGTGGCTGTTCCGTGCGTCAACTCGTGAACGGGTGCTGCCAGGATAGACTGATCAGCTCGGCTTTGGTTTATGACTACTTGGTATTTCTTATTATTACGTTATTCATGTTTTTTGCTCATTCGCAAGCATGATAAAATGTATCAGCATTGTATTATATTATAAGTATTAATAAATTGACATACTCATGACATGACAAAGTTCTGGCGAGTAGGCGTTTCATCTCAGCAGTGGTCGTTGCGAAACGTTAGTATCGGTAGCGTTTCTTTAATATAGTTAATAATTTATAAATAAATATTACAAGTAATGTACAAAACTTACTAAAGTGTGAAAATGCCTGCCAAGGCCTTATTACTAAATCAACATTTGAATTTTAGTCGATTTAAAATTAGTATTCAGTTCATTGACTTATTATATTATTACTAGATTCAAGGAATTACAGAATTACCTACAACGGTAAAAACGTCTAGAAATTGGAAAATCTTAGTCTGACGGCATTATATGAGTATCATATTTTTGTCTCAAATAATCAATAAAGAATAAAACCGTTAATTTTCCTAAGTCTAAATCTTAAATATTATTATATAAATTATTACTTGTATTATGATAAATTTAAAAAAAAACATTTTGAGCAGTTTATTACAGATTGTACATCTGAAAGTTGTATACAATATTGCGAGTATGTACAATGAATGAACATAGATGTATGTTGTTGTAGTAAAATTATAGCTAATGTATATGAACTTTATTAATAATTTTAAAAAATAAGATAATTAAAACAATCAGTCGAATTATAGGTAAGTATTGTAAACAATTTACTATTTTACAAAGAATGACAAACAGCCATAGAAAAATTAATGTGTATAAAAAAATAAAATAAGATTGCAAAAGAGTTTGCAACTATTTTCGTAAATATAACCTTCCTCATAATATAGATAAGTAGTAATACTTTAAACTTAGTACGTAATAGGTACTCAATAAATAAGTTTTATCACAGCATCCAATCAGTTTAAGTAATGTAAACAATGTGAAATATCCAGTAAAACATACAGCGCCATTGAGTCCGTTTAAAATCCCAAAAGACTCCTAAAGCCCGGGCTTACACGCCATTATTTCGGATATTTGAATTTGTATGAATTCGACGCGACCATGTAATTGGAAATTGAATAACTGACACTATTTAAAAGCTTTTGAATAAAATGGACACTTATTCTCCACGATACGACTAAAAATATAAAACTGGGAATTCGAATAAAGGTACTAGGGTAGTCCATATTTTTAGACTTTTGAAATGTTACCCGGGCACGTTGTAATTTGAATATCTAATATCAAATGTGAATCAGTATTTTTTATTTTAGACCAAATTTAGAGGTCAGAAAAACATTGTATGGTCAGTTAATTTCAATTAGTGGTTATTTTACGTTTTATAGTGAAATATGTATGTATATGTAAAAATTGAATCAAGTACCCAGACGACAGTGCAATATATAATGGAGCTAGAATGTCCGAAGGAACTTGATAACGAAACGACGCAATCCCATCCAGTTGGCGCTGTTTGATTTGATTTAACAAGTGCTCTGGTTTTAGATGATACAAAGCTTGTATAAAAACGTAATTTTTAATAACAAGCTTTGTTTATGGTGTCACTTATTTCGGCGTAACAAACCCGTAGCTGTTTATGAACATGACCGATAGTGCCGTACGTACGCGCTACAACCACGAGCTGTACCAGTACGATGAACTTAACGTCTTTAAAACCATCAAGATTGGACGCCTACGATGTGCAGGGCATGTAACGAGAATGGGCGAGGCCAGAGTATCAAAACGCTTACGTAGAAGCCGAGACAGTATTTGAACCTATATTACCTACCTTTCGCTGGTTTGCAAGTCTCTGTTAGCAGCTGGTACCAATAATGTATCGGTTTTATTTCTCTTTAATTATTTATTTATTTTCACATAGGTACTATTAAATCCGCACTACGCATCTTCAGGACACAGCTGAAAATCAGTGTATTGCTCCCGGGCAATATTACCACTTAGCTGTGTCCTTTTTGTATTGCTGTAGCACACACATTTAAATTATTATGTTTTTGTGTATTTTTTTTACTATGTTTGTCTGTTTTTTGTAAGTATGTGTGTTATAGCAACAAATAAATGTCTTTCAATTCAATTCAATGTATCAACAAGTTTCTGCTATTTACGAGTACGTGTTCTCCAAAAAGTATGATGTAAGCTAAGATGGCAGGATGGCGTCAAACAGGATCTTAAAAACGTCGGCGTCAAAAACTAGAGCCTGAAAGCACAAAACAGAACTATCTGAAAAAAAATACTTGACCAGGCTCAAGCCCAACCGCGGTTATAGAGATGATGATGGCTTATAATTTATAGATATCTTTGCCAACAACATGTAACATGCTAATATATAAATTCGGCATATAAGTAAAAAAAAATAATTGCCAAGAGGTGTATTTTCGGTTTTCTAAAGTTTCTTATTTTTAGTATCTCTTCTAAAAGAGTACAATTTCAAAGGCTGCTATGACGGCTCCCCGTCAGCGAAAGGCTAATGAATACACAAATAACCTTTTACAGTGACATAACGATGTCATTGTTCGTACTTAACTAGTGATGTCAAAAAGTCATTTAAAAAGCTGATCAGTTTATTACCAGCGCCTTGCCATCAATCTAGTCAACCCGTATATTGAGCAGTGAGCTATAAGACTAAAAACTGAACATGGAATAAGTTGAAGTTTTTTAACGCTTTGCGCTTTGCTATGAGGCTGGGGTTTTAAAGTAAATTGTTATAATTATTGAAACAAATTACTTCATTTAAGTAGTTAATTAGTTATATTTATACATCATTAAAGTAATATTAGATTAAGGGTATTAAAAAATAAGGGGTTAATTTTCGTATTAGAGAAAGTTTTATAAGTACTACATGAATCAAGCGCTCTCGCGCTTGACAGCCTTGGCTCTCGAAAGTCTTTTTAAGGTTCAACCCTAAATAAAATATAGCCAAGTCATTTCAAATCTTTGTCTTTGACAACACTATTCTCAATGCACAAGACCCTTGATTGTGGGCTAATTCTTCGCGCTTCGTTGAAGGCTGTACAACGCAATAAATTCTTCGCATTCAGAGGAAGCACCCAAGCGAAAGAGCTCTGATAAAAATAAGATGACAGCGTCGCCTCCCGGACATTTTTTTCCTTAGAAAACAATGGGCTCAAGGTATTAAGACAAGACATTGATACTCGCTCAAACATTTCCAATTCACCTTTCTTAAATACAGGTGAAAACCCGTTAAAAATTAAAAAAAAAATCCGGCATTTTTGCCTGATACGAAGTTATTGTTCTGACCAGCAAAATTCTAACATACCCTGGGCAAAAATTGATTAAAAAATACCGCACAGTTTCCATGAAATTGTGGAAATACACGTCGTACATTCTTCATTTCAGTGATCAGGCAAGGCGAAACCTAATACAGTGTGTAGATTTTCTAGAAACGAATTTAGTAACTATTTTGTAGGTTATTTTTTATGATTTCAGTTTTTCCTCTAGAAATATGTACTCGTAACTTTAAAACAGGTGCTAACGTGAATACTGAATAAAATACCATCTATTCAAGCTTGTGAAGATAGAAAGTACCTACTCATACTAATAGATAGACAATGTACTTCTCATCTAGTTGCACTTTTATTTTGCCATTACCTACATAGGATTGGATGTTTATCTATATATGTATTTTTTATAAAAATATAGAATCGTTGAGTTGGTATCCTATAAGGCGGTTAACCCACTGGCAACGCGCCCCGCCGCGGTGCGCGGAATCTGCCGCGATTTTACGGAATCTGCCGCGTTTTTAATGGGTTAGACTAGGCGTGTTTTCTATCCCCCCCGCCCGGGTTCTCATCTTGTCGCGATGGGGGGGCTCAGTACCTGCGGACTGCCTCATCCGCAGGGAAGCCAAGAGGAACCCATTGTCAGGGTTGAGGCTTAGGCCTCCCCGGGCCCGGAGGAGGCCATTCCTGGTGGGAAATGGCCTGGCTGTGAGAGAAGGGGGTTTACTCCCTACTCTCACAGCCGTGGTAGGGGTCGCGGGGGAAGAGGAGTGTCGGTGTGTCGTTGCCGCTCGCCCTATCCTCCGCGACCAAGCGCGGCCGTGGCGCTTGGCACGGCAACGGTGGGGCCGCAGGGGAAGAGGAGTATCGGTGTTACGTTGCCGCTCTCCCTATCCCCTGCGGCCGGCTTGGTGGGCCCCGGTCATCGTCAGGTAGACTGGGGCAGGGCCTGCTTCCGCAGGCCCCAAATTATGAGGGCTGGTTGGACGGTTGAAACGGGATTCCATCGTCCAACGGACAGCCCTCCGGAGTGGAGGGCAGGCGCGTGTACGTGTCAGCGCGCCTGTTCTTGTCGGGCCGAGAGGCCAACGCAACGGTTTCTCCGGCCCCTCTGATTCAGCAGAGGGTGCCGTGAGGCCGTTGGCGAGCCGGGGCCGCTAAGGTAGCGGCCGGCCGCGCCGGGGCTGTGGAGCATGAGAAGCACACGGCCCCGGCCGATAGCGGCTGAGAGGTGACACCGCGGAGTTTTTAGTGGTAACACCACATAACCTTACCGGTGTCCCGTAACCGGTAAGGTATCCGAAGGGATTTTCTCCGCGTCAAAAAATAAATAAATAAATAAGGCGTGTTTTCTATTCATGCTGAGATACTTGCATACAATGTTAAAATCTGCCGTCCCACTGCCTAACACAAGTCTCGAACTTACTTTGGGGCTATCTGTGTGATTGGAGTTCATTCTCTTTATCAACTAAAATTGACAATCATAAAGTGATACAAACATCCAAAGATAAATAAATTATTTTTTTGCTTGATTTCTACGAGTACGATCTACCTATGCGATAGTAGCAACTGGTATTGTACATTCAATTATTCCAAATTCTCCAGCATTGTCGAATCATTTCTATCATTTTAGTAAATATTTTACAATCTATCAATAACATCCATCGGTATAAACTAACAGATGAAAATATATACATTAATATATTTATATATATAACGGGACTTAGCACGAACCTTTTTTATTGTTTTGTCTAACGTTTCGAAAAAGAGTTACATCTTTCGTGGTCGCAGACTGACTGGCTGGACAGCAGCGGTGTCTTCTTGTTGATGGTGAACGCAGTATAAATATATAAATCATGTGTTCAAAGCGCGATAGTTAAAAAAAATCCTAACTGTACAAACAGCGCAGTATATTTTAAAAAATTGCGTAAATTGCACTTCACAAGATCCGATTTCCCAGCGTTCAATCCCCTGCGTGAACACAGTGCAGTGAAAACAGTTGAACATCAAGCAACTATTCACAACAACGGCTGATAGCGCTATTTTTGAAAGCCCAAAGCTCTCCAATTTTATTTTCACGCCTGCAGTTTCACGATACGATGAAACTTTCATCGGGGGCTTTCGCTAGACGCGCGGTGAAACATAAATTGTGGACAGATGCCCGCTCGTCTCTTTATTCCGCTAAATAAGTAGTTGAAGATATTTTGAGTAAAATTGATTTTTAGGATTAATGATAAACGATGTATACAGGATTACTCAATAAAACACCGGCAACATTTTTGGAGCAAGTTCAGTCCATGATACTGAACTACTTTCCATAAAAACAATTATCTAAAAACGAAAAAAAAAATTTGGCTTCCCATACAAATCAGCGCTCGCAGCCAAATAGATTTCATGTGGGAAACGAATTGTTTTTCAGGAAAGTGCGTATTGTGTAATTAGTAAACAATCTGAGTATGTACTTATATAATAAATGGCATTCAGTCAAAGGTACTAGCATGCACCAATACTTAAAAAAAAACGACGGGTTGCACTCCGGGAGTGCCGGCAGAAGTGAAAACTTGAATATTAACGTTGTGCATTTTTGATATTTTTGCACGAATTGCTTTAATTATCAGTATAAAAGTACTATCATTTATGTGGTAGAATAAAATATTTATTTATTGCGCTATCATACACAAACATGACAATTTATATTACATTAAAAAGTTCTCTCAGCTAAACGAAACAGCAGGCGCAGGCATACTTTTTACCACACCGTAGAAAGAGAGGGGGATACTTCCTCTCCTACGCCGCGCCGGCTACCTACTCTCCATCCGTCTTACGAATTTTCGATCAGGGCACGTGTCCTGACGCGAGTTTAACATTTTTTACCCATTACAAAAAAGTGCACAACGCCGCTAAAGAAGTTTGCACTTCAAAAATATGTTTGCTTCTCTATAGAAACTCCACTCAACTGATACCTATCAGTTGAGTGGAATTTGTATGAAAGGCCAAAAATTATTCTTTCGAGAAAATTGTATAGTATCAGGAGTAATGCGGTGCGGCTCGCTGCGATCCTTTGCGACCTAAACGTATATGCTCATTAAAACGAAGTTAGTCGCTACTTCACTACATAACACCGTACGACATTGCTAACATACTTCACAAACCAAATAACAATGATCATCAGTTTGCCGGTTTGCCCTCACTCTAGGAGCACAAGTTCGCACGCAACGACCGTCATAACTGTTATGTACGAGTAATAGCTGCCATACACACACTCAAATGTCAGTCTGAAGCTATATACCAGCCTGGAATACAATACACTTATTTTAGAAAACTAGCTACACAAATCCACTCTCCCATTTTCCACTTTCACTAGTATTTAAAATGTGTGGTAAGTATTTAAAGTGTGTGGTATACAGACTCACTATCACGACTTTATCCCTAACGGGGCAGAGAACATTTTGGGTCTTGCAGCTCTAAACAGACAGAGCCCAGTACCTCAAGACCCAAAGGCTACAAGAAGAACATCATACAGCTATACGGTTTTTAGGGATCCGTACAAAAAATGATAAAACAGAACCTTTATAGGATCACTTGTGCGTCTGTCTGTTTGTCCGTCTGTCATAGCCAATTTGCTCCGAATCTACTGGACTATCAGGTTAAATTTGGTAGGATGGTGTAATCCTATGACCCAAACACAGATGTGCAAAGTAAATAAATATTTATTTTAAATAAGGGTCTTTTTCGGGGGACAAATTAGAAAATTAAAAAAAAAAAATTTACACGCACTTGTCCGGGTTTTATCCGACCATTGCCTACCTATTAAGTTAAGAAATCGAATGTCGCTGCGAGCTCTCGATTCTTGGAAGAAAATCTCATCTAAATTGTCCTACACAGTAATGCTTATCATCAGCTGTCTATTCTTTTTTTATTTAATGTTTTATGTAAGTAAATAAAAATATATACAATATTAAAATACTGAAGGTTTTGCCAACGCGACATGAAGCAAAGTATGCTTGGAGTGAAATTAAATTGGCACAATACGAAACATCACTCTTCACTCTCAGACTCGCGTCGTCGACGTAACCACTAGGGCAGTTAACTTTCAATGGGACTGGGCTGGCTATGTTACCCGAATGTTTGATGATGGCTAGGCGAAAATAGTCACCGATTGGACGCCTAATGGCAGACGGGGACCGTCGACCCAGGACCAGATTGTGAGACGAAATAAACAAGTACAATAGCGACTGGAAAACAAAATCTTTAGACCGACAAAAATGGAAAAGAGAGAAAGAGGCCTTTGCCCAGCATTGGGATAGAATGGCTTGTTATAATTTAATAATTAAAAAAATACAATTAAGATTAGTTTGATATATTCTTGTAGTATTACAGATACTTTTCAATTTTGTTTACACATTCTATTGTACCATCCAAATTATTTTTCTACTTGGTTGACTGGCAGAGAAATCCGCTATTTGTACACTTTATGTACAAAAAGTTTATATAAATAAATAAATTATTACTTAGCTGTCACATATGGTTTCGCGCACATCTATAAATATTCGGTGGGTTTATGCGAAGATACATACGTTGTAAGTATATTGTTTCTTTTCTTGATAAACCATTATATATCCCGGATTTGAAGAACTCCAAATACAAATCATTCGAGGATACTAATTCATAGTAAAAGTATGTTAATTATTACAGCAAGAAGTCACAAATTTCCGAATCCCTAACAGGCGCTAAGCAGACAATCGTCTCGATGTAAATGGGAACAACGTCGTATAATATTTATCCTCGGGACACGCTCAATTAGGAGCCAGCAGAATTAGTTCACGTCTATCTCCATTTGGAATAACATTCGAGGAACCGAGAAAATGCGCGTCTGTAATGGTTCTATTTTTAACATTGCGATTAAAGAATTAAGAATATTGCCAAGGAACTTATAGGAATAGGATATTTCAAAACAGCGCAATAATTTATTTTACTGTCATCATCATCACCCAACCGTGTTCCCGGTTGCATCGTCAGCGGTTACGCTTCAGAGCCCGGGGTCCGCTGGCTGCCTTACCTAGGTGATTTGACAATAAGGTTACTGGTTTTTACACAAGGCGACTGCCGTCTGACCTCCGCAACCCAAAGGGTAGACCAGAACTAATCCTAGGATAGGTACAAACGCTAGATGGCGTTCGGGACCAACAGCTTTACGTGCCTTCTGCAGCACGGAATTATCTCTCTTTTCGGATAATCAGGTGGTTCAAGCCTGTCTGCCAATATCCTACCTAGACTGGAAAAACTTTTCACAAAGTATGCTTCCCAGTGGGATTTGAACCCACAACCTCCGGATCACACGGCGCTGGACTACGAAGGCAGTCAATTGGGTATTATGGTGGGTCAAAAATAAATTATTTGGTTCTGTTAATAGAATAAAACGTCACAAAATAATGCCACTTGTCATTGATCAAATCCACTTTGAACGGGATTTTAGATTTATTAATGCAGAAAAACGGATATTAAAAGCGCTATTTGACTCCAAGGAACTATGACATCATAAATCGATATTTCATACAAATCCCATAGAAAATGTTAGTTTTTGACGTTAAGAAAAAAGTATCAGATTTGACTTGTTGCAAAATAGAGTATTTATTAAACTGTATTAATTACTAAGTGTATTGTAGCTAACATAGCGTAAAAGCAATCAAGAGGAACACGGACTGACTAAGATAAGTTCCTATAGGGGCGTGGTGTTTACGATCCGACGTGTAAATAAGGAACTTGGGTCTGATACCGGATGTTCCTTACTTGAGTGGCACCATCCGCTTTCGGTCATTTGCAGAGGACATCAAATAAAGGTTCTTACTCGTAATCGTATTGAAGACGACCACTTTTATTATACGAGTGTCTTGATGTCGTTTGACTTAGCTTTTTGTGTTGTTTAGTTCAACAAGAGTTTTCTTTATACGTGTCAAGATTAAAAACTTTTTTGTTTGTCATCAATATCGCAAATAAATACTGTTCTTTCATTCCTCTACCTATCAAAATAAGGTTCAGGGCGGTTATATGGTCACCTTAAGCTTTGACGTTGTATATCATAAAAACTGAAATATTATTATATATTATTGTAATATAAATTTAACAAACTATAATATTTAAGACACATAAACTTTTTTAATAATAAGAAACATTAAATAAATAAAAACTTTAAAAAAGTGACCATATTTTCGACAAAAGCCGAATATATGGTCACGCATTCTCTTTCATAACTTCATGGATTTTAAGGTTCACATTTTGAATACAGATACATTTTTGTGTGATTTTTTAAGCCCTTCACATAATTCGTTGACATAGGAACCATAGAAAGTACTAAGTGGCTCTATCTTTTTTGCAAAGATAGTGTGGCGTGCCCACATAAACATATAAATATAATATTTATATATATCTTACTATTATAAATTAAATATATTTAGTATATCACACACTACCATACATAACTACACTGCACTAATAGACATACACTATAATAAAATAAAACATAAATACTTACCACTTACACGACGTCGTCGAATCCAAATCGTAGAGCGTTAACCGGCCTACAAGTTACCTACCTACCTGCGACTCCTGCGAGCGCTGTTGCCAGCCGGCCGCCGCGCCGCCCCACACTCGCCCGATGACCGATGCACTGGACGCACGTCGCCTGCTTGGCCGCGCTGTACCTACGAAGCTTACGACTACGTAATACGCTGGGATACCATAGTGCTCTGTGCTGTTTAATATTGCTAGTGTGATAATCATTGTAGAAGTACAAATACAAATATTATTAATAGTGATCCGTTAGTTTAAATGAAGATCCCATTCATCACCCGGAACTCACTATACTGGTGACCCCTCAAGAGTGAACACACCCCCAGCACATCCAGGATCCCGGATTATAAGCAAGTAAGGCAGATTTCATTTATTGCAAAAATATGGATCCCGCCATCGCTAATGGAAGCAAAGCGTTCGGCGATGACGTCGAAGTAGGAAAAGGATCGTTTACACCATCCGATATTTTTAGAGTAGGTGTACGATTGCCACCGTTTTGGTCGGAAGAGCCCAGCGTTTGGTTCGCCCAAATTGAAGGTAACTTCATACTCTCAGGGATAAAGGACGACGAGACAAAATACTATTACGTCATCGCCCAACTAGACCAGCGATATGCAGCCGAAGTCAAAGACATAATAATATCACCGCCGGCAAAAGGGAAGTATGAAAAATTAAAAACAGAGTTGATAAAAAGATTGTCGGCATCCAGGGAGAAGGAGGTCAAACAGCTTCTCATGCACGAAGAGTTGGGAGACCGTCGCCCTTCCACATTCTTGCGACATCTCCAAGGCCTGGCAGGACCCAACGTACCAGAGGATTTCCTGCGAACTATTTGGACCAGCCGCCTACCAACAAACTTGCAGACAGTTATCGCCTGTCAACCCGACTCACCCCTTTCATCTATTGCCGACCTGGCGGACAAAGTTCACGAACTCGTGCCATCAACGCCTCAGGTAGCAGCAGCTAGTACATCGGTCGATCCCATGATAGCCAAAATGGCCAAATAAATTGAAGAGCTGACGCGAAAAATAGAGACACTTACCTCTAGAGACGGAAACCACAGAAGGTCGACTTCCAGATCTAGGTCTACCTCCAGGGGTAACAACAAACGTGGACCTCGATCGCAGTCAAATTACAGGAGATATCCAATTTGTTTTTACCATCACAAATATCTTGAAAACGCTAAGACGTGTCAACAGCCGTGCGACTATAATAAGACGGAAAACTACAGGGGCGGTCGTTAATGGCGACAGATGATTGCCCTATATCGTATAGTCGCTTGTTTGTAATGGACAGAAGGACCAAGGTGCAGTTCTTAGTCGATACAGGCAGCGACCTCTGTGTCTACCCTCGAACAGCAGTGAAGCAATGGCGAGAACCAACCTCGTACGGACTATTTGCTGCAAACGGGACGCCTATCCAGACTTATGGCATCATCCACCTGGACCTAAACCTCGGTCTTCGACGCGACTTTCCTTGGCGATTCATAGTGGCGGACGTTACTAAACCGATTATAGGAGTTGACTTCCTCTCCTTCTACAATTTAATGGTGGACTGTCGTAATCGTCGTCTTATTGACAACAAAACTACTTTGTCAACAGCTGCATCACTAGCAACTTCAACAATTAGCATTTCGTCAGTAAAAACCATATACGGCGACTCGAAGTATCACAAGCTACTTAGTAATTTCCCGGAAATAACTCGTCCCTCAGGCACACAGCGGATACCACAGCATCAAACAGTCCAAATCATACGGACAACGCTAGGACCGCCAGTTTCGTGCACACCAAGGAGATTGGCTCCGGACAAACTAAAGATAGCGAAACAAGAATTTGATGCAATGCTAAAAAACGGAACGGCTCGTCCATCAGAGAGCCCCTGGGCTTCGCCGCTACACCTAGCTCCAAAGAAGGACAACGGGTGGCGACCATGCGGCGACTACAGGATGCTCAACGCCCGCACGATTCCTGACAGATATCCTATAAGACATGTGCAGGACTTCACTCACAATATTTCTGGTTGTACGATATTCAGCACAATTGATTTAGTGAAAGCCTACAACCAGATACCAGTCAGCCCTGATGATATCCCCAAAACAGCAATAACTACGCCCTTTGGAATGTTTGAATTTAATTATATGACCTTTGGATTGAGGAATGCAGGTCAAACATTCCAAAGATTCGTCGATGAGATGACCAGAGGCCTTGATTTCTGTTTCTGCTACTTGGACGATTTTTTGATCTGCTCACGTGACGAGGAGAGCCATATGGAACACCTACGGCAGATATTCACAAGACTCCAAGAATTTGGAATGGTCATAAATACCTCAAAATGCGTATTTGGAGCATCTGAAGTCAATTTCTTAGGCTACAATGTTTCAGAAAAAGGTATTAAGCCCCTCGACACGAAGACTCAGGCTATAAAGGAGTTCCCAATCCCGAAGAACGTGAAAGAACTACGGAGATTCCTCGGGATGATCAACTATTATCGCCGATTCATCCTAAGTGCAGCCAAGATACAAGCCCCTCTAAATGCCCTTTTGGCAGGTTCAGCCAAAGGGTCATCTCCCGTTACCATTTCTGGAGAGCTTCTAGAGGCATTTGAAGAATGCAAAACAAGCCTTTGTCAAGCAACCCTGTTGGCCCATCCAAACTTAGAGGTTAAATTAGCTCTAGTAACGGATGCTTCAGATACGGCTATTGGAGCAGCTTTACAGCAACTAAAGGACGGTGACTGGCAACCGTTAGCTTTCTTCTCTCGTAAGTTGAGCCCATCTCAACGGAAATATTCTCCTTACGATCGAGAATTACTTGCCATCTACGAAGCCATCAAACATTTTCGTCACATGCTCGAAGCCAGACACTTCACGATCTACACGGATCATAAGCCTATCTGTTTCGCGTTCAAGTCTCAGAAAGAGAATTGCTCACCACGACAATTTAGACATTTGGACTACATTGCTCAGTTCACCACGGATATCAAACATATATCTGGAAAAGATAACGTGGTAGCTGATAGCCTCTCCAGAATAACGGAAATCACACAACCTATAGACCTGACGGCTTTAGCGAAATCTCAGTCTTCAGACACCGAACTGCAGAACTTGCTCAAAGACTCATCCACAGCGCTTCGACTCAGAAAACTGAAGTTGGATGGAGCTGACATACCTATTTATTGTGACATTAGCACTGGAAACGAAAGACCCTTTGTTACTCTTCACTTTCGAAGACAAGTTTTCGAGAGTCTTCACTCATTCAGTCACCCTGGCGCTAAAACTTCTGCAAATTTGGTCGCTCACCGTTTCGTATGGCCTGGAATTAGAAAAGATTGCAGAAATTGGACAAAGGCATGTCACGCGTGTCAATCATCAAAAGTCACCCGGCATACTTCATCACCTCTAAGTACATTCAATCTTCCCAAAGCCAGATTTCAAAATGTGCATATAGACCTCATTGGACCCCTTCCCATATCAGACGGTTATCGCTACTGCTTGACAGCTGTGGACAGATTCACAAGATGGCCTGAAGCTTTCCCCATAGCAGATATTACAGCAGAAACTGTCGGAAAAGCACTAATCCAAGGATGGATCTCCCGCTTTGGATGCCCAACTGAGATCGTAACAGACCGCGGAAGGCAGTTTGAATCCGCTTTATTCAAATACCTGTCTGACATAACCGGATTTAATCATAAGCGGACCACTGCATACCACCCCGCTTGTAATGGGATGGTCGAGCGAATGCATCGGCAGTTAAAAGCGGCAATAACTTGTCACAACAATGCTAGCTGGACCGAGTCACTTCCCTTAGTGCTGCTCGGCATCAGGAGCGCAATCAAAGAAGACCTGCAAGCGTCGCCCGCTGAACTTCTTTACGGAGAGACACTGAGGCTACCTGGAGAATTTTTCAACCTAAACACGGTCACAACAACTGACGTGACTGATTTCATCGCGCGACTTCATGCGATAATAGATAATATCTCAACACTGCAACAAAAATATCTTCATTTTTAAAGATTTGAAAACTGCAACACACGCTTACCTTCGAGACGACAGCGCCAAACCTCCTCTCCAGCCAGCATATTCAGGACCGTATCAGATACTGGAAAGAAAAGAAAAAGTCTATAAATTATTAATAAGAGGTAAAGAACAAACAGTATCCATCGACAGAATAAAACCAGCTTACCTTGTCTACAACGGCCCAGCCTTACACAGCATACCTGAAAAGAATAAAGAAAACAGAGAAGAAGAAAAGCCTGAAAATAAAAAACAAGAAAAAGAGGAGAATATATCTGAAAAAGAGAAAAACACTGAAAATAACAATCGCCGGACACGTTCCGGAAGAATCATTAAGCCTCCGGCCCACTATCGTCCGTCCTAGGACGGCCTCAGGGGGGGAGCGATGTGGCGTGCCCACATAAACATATAAATATAATATTTATATATATCTTACTATTATAAATTAAATATATTTAGTATATCACACACTACCATACATAACTACACTGCACTAATAGACATACACTATAATAAAATAAAACATAAATACTTACCACTTACACGACGTCGTCGAATCCAAATCGTAGAGCGTTAACCGGCCTACAAGTTACCTACCTACCTGCGACTCCTGCGAGCGCTGTTGCCAGCCGGCCGCCGCGCCGCCCCACACTCGCCCGATGACCGATGCACTGGACGCACGTCGCCTGCTTTGCCGCGCTGTACCTACGAAGCTTACGACTACGTAATACGCTGGGATACCATAGTGCTCTGTGCTGTTTAATATTGCTAGTGTGATAATCATTGTAGAAGTACAAATACAAATATTATTAATAGTGATCCGTTAGTTTAAATGAAGATCCCATTCATCACCCGGAACTCACTATAATAGCAATACCAGGGTTTGTCCTAGGAATACGAGGAATTGGTATCCTTAGTAGGTTACTTGATTCAGTACTTAATATTGCAGGATTTCTTTTCAAAATCTTTGGTTTATTCAATTCTTAAACTTTGATTGCTTTACGCTGTATTCGTATTAACTTGCTTTTAAGAGTCTTCAGCTCAACTTCAGCATAACCAATATTTACCAGATAATACTTGCACGCTTCCTTAAAATATATCAAACACTTTCCGTCTGAATTATATTACGAACACAATGCGAGTTCAAAATATGTTAAAAGTGTTATTTACTTATAATAATTAGATAAAAATTACAGCTCTCGGTGCAGTAATTTTTTTAATATAACTACCTAATTCAAAACACTAAAATTTTAATATAATTATTTACTTAGTCAGAAGCAAGTTTTTACAGGACGTAATTTTTTGGCTGTCAAACAAAACGTCGTTGGTAAAACAGTACACATGGTAGGTAGGTACTTCTTGCGTTATTTACTTACTTATCTATAGGCTATCTGCTGATGGTAACACCTAGTTTTTATATCCTGTACTTTTTAAGATTTGAGAAAGTGGCCATATTAACTGGCTGATCATATGATCATATTATTATCACGTACCCTAATGCCTATGACAAATATCAAATAGTTCATAGGATGTTAAGGCAACTATTCAAACGAATAAGAATTTTATGAACGTTCTGGCGTTGAATAATGCGTCGTCAACAAAATAATAGTTTTCGTCGATCGCAGCCAATATCGAATCTAACGGTCAATAAAATTGAGAGATATGATCGCCTAAATTTATCAGGGACCCATCAAATACCCGCCAAATTTCACGGGTGACTGACACTGGCCTCAGTAATGTTTGCTTAAGAACCGATGAGTTGGTTGACTGAGTTGTGTTGCTGCCTGTACGTAAACTTTTAATTTCAGTAGTTATTTTCTAGTTTTGTTGGTTTTTGTGGACTTGACCTTTATTTTAGGGTCTATTAGTTATGAACGAATAATGAAGGGGCGTCAATAAATAGACTATGTGTCGAAAGCTCAGAACTTTTGTAGTAAGTTGAATGTTTTTCATACAGGGAGAGAAAAATCTTTGAGGTGAAGCTGAACAAACAGGAATTTTTCGATTTTTGTGTTGGCCTGCCTGTTCGAGGATTCAAATGAGGAGTACCTAATAATTTTGACTTCGAAACTAAGGATTTTAGTACAATACAATACAATACAATTACTCTTTATTGCACCATGAAGAAAGGACATACAACAATACAGGGAAAAGAAACAAAAATGATACAAAGGCGGACTTATCGCTTATGTAGCAATCTCTTCCAGTCAACCTTTGGGTAGAGAGAGAAGTGAATTATGAGAGAGGCGATACAGTATGTCGGATTTACTGATAGTAGATATAAGATAGAATCTACTGAAAAAATATACACACAATTAATAAAATATATACACAATAGTACACTTGTTTATCTATACTAATATTATATAGAGTTTGTTTGTTTGTTTAAACGCGCTAATCTCAGGAACTAATGGTCCGATTTGAAAAATTCTTTTTTTGTTGGGTAGTCTATTTATAGAGGAAGGCTTTAGGCTATATAACATTACGTTCCAACAACCACGCGAACGAAGTCGCGGGCACAATATACCTCTGATTACTAAAAAAAATAACGAAATCCTAGATAATCGAGGTTCAAGTTCCACACATGGGCCATCCATAACTGGACATGGTAGAGGATGGCATCGTAAATCCAAGCGGTTTCACGTCTGACTTATCCGCCGCGAATAATGTCGGTGTGGGCACAGACCAAGAAGAAGGAATAAAGTCGGCGTGTCACGCACGGGAAAGAAATGTGAAGTCGCCATTGGTACCACGACGTATAAAAAACAACACTGTAACTGTCGTGGTGGAGGCGAAGCTAACTCTAAGCCGTGCAAAGCCAAATCTGGGAGAAGCAAAGAAATATAGACAAAGAAGATAAGTATGGTTCAGTTCTCAAGAATTGCTGATGGCAGTCAGTTGGCTAGACGTAATAAACAGCCAAATCATTATATTGGTTTCAGATTTTTCTTCTCTACTTGTTCTTAGAGAAGAAAAAGCCGAAGAGCGGGCATACGGCTCTGAAGCAGTATGGATGCAACTGCTACAGGAGCTTAGGCAAGAGGCTAGAAGGAGCTGGGTCCTTCATAAGAATCTTTAAGCCTTTTTCTTTCTTTAACACCCATATTTATATGTGTCTACTGCTGAACTACATAAAGGGAGGAACCAAGCGTTACTCTTTTGAATGTTCCGATAAGCTAAATATATTAAACATGACCTTTCTATTCTATATATTCTCTAAAATGGTTTGTTTAGGTTGTAATCTCCACAGATCTCGGTCTAAAGGTGAGACAGTCTTTAGCATGTCAACGATTAAAATAAAACTATTATAACAGCACTCAGTCTTAACCTTTCTTGTCCGAGGTGCGGCTGCAGTCGGAAGGTGAGTCAGGCTCGTATGTCTTGAGCACGTCAACGATAAAAAACCCCGATCGGGTTATCCCTCTTGTCGATATAAAATGGATTCGTCAGCGATAGGCCGTTGCGAATTGTGCATTACATTTTTTACTTTTAAAGTTTTCAGCATAACCCTTTCAGACCCTTTCTGTTTTGACCCACAACTGTTCAATTTGTGTAAGGTATAATAATTGGGATGGGATAATTAAAAAAACCGGTCAAGTGTGAGTCAGACTCGTACGTGCAGGGTTCCGTACAATGTTTTAAAACACTGAAAAAACACGTTTCTTGTATGACAACCCCCTTTAATTTTTAACTTTATCTTATTTTTAGTATGTTTGTTTAGTATGTTTTGTTGTAGCGGCCACAGTAATACATAATCGGTGAAAATTTCAAGTGTCTAGCTATTACGGTTCAAGAGATAGAGCCCTCTGACAGACGGACGGACAGACGGACAGACAGCGGAGTCCCAGTAATAAGCTCCCGTTGGCAGCCTTTGGGTACGGAACCCCAAAAATAAACTTATGATGTGTGTATCTTTCTTTCTATGCCATTGTAGCTCCCAAGATCTAAAACATGGAAATCTACATGGTTCATTCCGATTTATTGGTAAATAGATAGTTTATTCTTAATGTACGTAAGTAGGTAGACTCTACCTAGAATTTTCATTAGACATCTATTATGTCTAATGAAAATTATGTGGGTAGGTAGCCAAAATCAAATGTATCATTAATCTTTATTACAAAAATGCATTTGGCAGTACTACACAGGTCACTCACGTAAAAAATTAGCTACTGGACTATAATACTACGAGTGTGGTTCGGGACGTCGTCGTTCGGCGTCGTGCGTCATGTACGAGTACAACACGCGTGTGTTAGAAACGCAAACAGTGAAGTTATATTTCTATAACTCACGATTGGCTATTGCGAAGAAAGGGACAGAATTAATGGTAAATCCAGTATGAATGAGAGAGTAAGAAAGTTTGACAGTTGTGTGTGAGCGAGATAGTTAGATAAAATAAGGTGAAGGTTAGATAAAAAAAAGAATAAATCAGACATCGAACGTCATCGTTGTTTTTTGTTGTTTTTTTTTTTAATTTTGAATTCGCATGCCGCGCAGCGCCATCCAGTAGGCAGCGCTCCGTGTTGATTTTAAAAAGTATAACGGCGGGAAAGCAACTATGTGCATCACAGTTTTATGGTTGAGTTTATTGAAATTAAAAATATCAGTTTACTAGGTATTTTTCCACGGAAGTATGTTGAAAAACGTCGTACGATATACGTGCGTATATTGGTCAAACACACTCAGCTCCTTACGCCCTCGCCTTCGGCTCGGGCTGAAATTCCGCTTCGTGTGTTATAATATAACCACCATAACGCACTTATATCGTAATGTACTATTATATGGTACTTATCATTGATTACTAGAGAGCATTATATAAGAGCAAATTTGTAGGAAAACCCTGCATGCCAGCCGCTTCCAGCGTATCGTTATGGAAATCCTTGGGGGACCCCTTGTCCAACAAAGGACCTTCTATGGTCAGCTATATGATGATGATTACAAAAGATAGCATATTAATCTTATACATTTCATTTTATGATCCACAACTTAGCAAAAATTAATTTATGTAATGTTAATACATAAACCAACACAATCTCTACTTATCAACCACAATACATACTTATTCTGTTGTTGTATCTTCATATCGATAATACTTCCCCAAAAATTGAAAGTGGCGGCAGGCGACGCTATTCTCAAATATGACGGGAGTTGTTCTCGAAAAGGCAAACCAATTTGCCGCTTGTCTAAGTCTGCGGCTCATTTTCGGTCGCGCACAAAATGGGTTACGTTGAGTATGCTTCTCACGTCAATGGGTCTTCCAGTCAGATTTTTTTATAGCTGCATAAAGTTTAAACTACTATTCCATGCAAAGTAAAAAAAAAACAACACGTCATTACACTCACACAATGGCGATTTTGGTAAGGATAATAGAAAGTTGTTCCCAGTCTGGTTAGGATATTGCAGACTTGAATCACCTGATTTTCCGAAAGATAATTCCGTGCTTCGGAAGACACGTAAAGCTGTGGGTACTGAACGCCGTCTAGCGTTTGCACCTATTCTAGGATTACTTCTGGTCTACCCTCTGGGTTGTGGACATAAGACGGCAGTCGCTCTGTGTTCTTCATCTAAGCGCATTCCCGGTTGCACCCTCAGCTGCGCTAGTACGGAGCCCGGGGTGCGCTTTCCCGCTTTTTCTTCTCCAAATATTACATACATGTCAATAGTCACCCAAGGATGCCAAAAACCTTGCGTTGGAGAAGAAAAAGCCGGAAGAGTTTAAATTATTTGGCTATAGTTTAACGACCGGCCGCCTGCCTGTCGTCAACGCTTTTTTGGAATGTATTTGGGCGAAAAGTTTTACAACCGGCCGCCGGCCGACGTTAACCCTCCTTGGGAATGCAATTGTAACACGAGATGTTTGTGCTTAATCCTTTTGTCGCCTCTAACGACATCCACAGGAAGAAATGGAGTGGTCCTATTCTAACCCGGAACCACACGAGTATAACCACACGGCTCGCTCTGTGTAAAACCAGTAACTTCGACTAATCACCTAGGTTAGGTAACGGACCCCAGGCTCTGAAGCGTTACCGCTAAGGATGCAAGCGGGAATACGCTCGGATGATGACGATGAACACTATTATAAAATTAAAATAAAAAAATAACTTAAGTTGAATAGTACCAAAAAAGACATTTTTTATTTTAATAAATTATCTATATATCTATATATATATATATTTTAAATAGATCAACCAAATAAATAAATAGACCAAAAGTATTATCTACACTAATATTATAAAGAGGAAAGATTTGTACCTATTTTTGTATGTTTGTATGTTTGTAATGAATAGGCTCAAAAAGTACTGGGCCGATTTAAAAAATTCTTTCACCGTTGGAAAGCTACACTATTCCCGAGTGACATAGGCTATGTGTGTACCACGGGCGAAGCCGGGGTGGACTGCTAGTAGGTAATATAAAGATAAAATATATTACAATATGGTAAATTTTACGATTCAAAACCACATTGCCCGCTATTTTGAAAAATTTTGAAAATCTGAACTGACAAAAGAATCGAACCTACTCCCAATTTCACGATGCGTAGGCGACAACAGCCGGAAATCTGGACATCGACATTTGGACTCACGAAATAATTATTGCTGAAGCTGAAGCAGAGACGCTTCGCTCGACCAATAAAAGGAATGAAGTGTAACTGATCTCCCACTTCCATACAATATGATGTCATTTTAGCTATAAAAACTTTACTTTATTTGAACACCTTATTTATAGCTATAAAAGCTTTATTTTTTCTGAACATCTTTTGCGTACTATCACCTACTTACGTATATTATGTAGTTCGGCTGAATTTTCTGGTCGAATTTCATTTTAGTTATATACATAGTATTTAGGCAAAGTCCTCTTTAGATTTACCTAGAGTAAGGTAAAGAACATTATTAGCACCTTGTTAAAACTTCACGCAATATTAGTTCCAAAAAGTAATATGCTTTTTGGATAATATTTTCGTGATAATACCTAACGCCTACTCTCAATGTGGGCTGGCGAATTACTTCAGTGGATATAAAGGTCAGCCCTGATTGTGACACCTACTCGATCTTCATAGTCCGTATTTGGATCAATAGCAGGAAACGCATCAAAACCAAAATGGAACTCGTTTTTACTCCAGTATGATACACATGACGCCAAGATCATACATTGTACTACTTTGGTTTACTGAAATTCTTGACAAATTACAAATAACTTTGGTCTCTGATATAAAAGTATGATTTATTAGTAAATAATTTATACTGGTACTTTAATTATCTATTTAGTACGAACTTTCATACATTTACAAGTTAGAAATATTTTATTTAGCCACCAGTGGATTAGCTCGTTGAAGTGGCAGTGGGCGGGACACAGCGCGACGAACCGATGGCCGATGGGGCAAAAAGGTTCTCGAATGGCGACCAGGTACTGGCAAGCAAAGCGTAGGTATAGGACACCCATCCACAAGCTGATCAGACGACCTGACCAAGGTCGCTGGAAAGCGCTGGATGCAGGCCGCTCTAAATCGGTCATTTTGGAAATCCTTGGGAGAGGCCTATGTCCATCAGTAGACGTTATGCGGCTGAAATGATGATGATTAAATATTTTATAATAACTATATAACGTCTAAAAATATATACGAAATTTATTAAGGGTGAATTCAGTCCATTATACTGAACAACTTTTTCCAAGAAACATATATCGAAATATGAAAAATAATTTTTGGCTTCCCATACAAACTTGGGTTAGTTTATCGGTCAATTTGTATGGGAAGTCAAAAATTATTTTGCGTATTTCGATATACCTATGTTCCTTGGGGAAAGTTGTTCAGTTTCAGTTCGGTTCAGTTCAGACTGAATTCACCCTTGTGGTTAAAGAATATTACATTTCACTTACACAGAAATCTTAAAACTATTACATATGTATATTCATTCACCCTTACCTTTACAATTGGGTAGATGACTAGGTCAAAAATAAATTATTTGTTACTGTTAAGAGAATAAAAGTCACAAAATAGTGTCACGTGACATTAATCATATCCATTTTCAACATGATTTTAGACCTATTCATGCAGAAAAACTGATATTAAGTGCGCTATATGACTCAAAATATCTATGACGTCACGGTTTTGTATTTCATACAAATCCCATAGAAAATGATTGTTTTGACGTTTAGAAAAAAGTGTCTGATTTGACTACTTGTCATCTAGCGGATTTACCCTTAAAATAGTTTCAGTATATTTTGTTAGATATTATATAATTATAACCCGGGGCATTCAATTGTAGTTTGAAACGCTAACATACCGTCTTTAGGACCTTGATCGGGTAAAAATTAAGTAAAAGCTTTATGAAGAACGCAGATCCCATCATCTCAATCCCCGATTGTTTACCGTTAGCTTTGTACCTCTTAACAACCCTGAGGCTCATTGACACCTCGGCCTTTGAAATTTTAATATTGTTCCTTATGTAACCTTCGCCGACCGCTAGACGCATTTAAGAAGGCTTAAGTTTGTTAAAAACAATGTGACGTCCCCCCGCCCCTAGCAGTCAATCTCTTCGAAATTAATCGCTTTATCTGAAGCGATAAAGTAATAGTAAATCCATCTTTGTAATGACAAAATACAGGTCTAAGTGTTGTTTTTGATTTATTTTTAATAGACAGCAACAATTAGGTATGCGAATTAATCAAAGCTGTGTTCAAAATATTTGAAATTAGATAGTATATGATTTGTTTATTAACAAAGGTACGTTTACAGTATTGCAGACAGTATTATTCTACTCTAAATCTAAATGTGTTATGATTTTTAGAAAAATCACAACACATTTAGAGAATTATATGTAAACACTAACTATACATGTACTACACACACTACCCATCACGTAACTATCCCAATGTGGTAGACAGTGCCCTTTGGGTCTTGCTAACCTGGGAAGACAGAACCCAGGACCGCAAGACCCAAAGACCACCTTTTAACGTGTTGGATGAGAAGGATGAAAGAATAGTAATAGATAATTAAAATAGTGTTAGATTGCTAGCCGCAATGCCTATTTACACGATTGGCATTTTCGCCTATTCCATCGATCGGCTATAACGGTCTGTGTGGCAAACGAAACAGTAAAAACACATTCTTCTTTTTTTTCATTTTTCCAGAGTAACAAGGAAGAAAAACCAATACTAAAACACTAATTATATTATACACAATATTGGCCACTACACAACTTCGCTACAATAATAAGAAAGAAAAAATAGTATCTACAAATTCTTGAACCCATGAACTGAATCATAAGCAATTCAGGTTAAATAGAATATTACTCGACAACTACGACTTACCTACTGCAAGGACAAATTCAGTACATGATACTGAACAACTTTCCCCAAAGTGACGTCCCAAAGCAAATTATATCGTCGTTATATAGCCGGGTACATACTGCTTTTCATATAACATACACATGTAATCCCTAGTACTTGGTAACTAAATAGGAACTTGCATACAAGTTAGTATTACCAAACTCACGTAAGTTACCTGCAAGACTTACGAGTCGTCCTACAGAATACAACACAGCATTCTCGTATGGCTTTAACTAATAAGATTAGATAGTTGTTATGAATAGATGTTATATATAGAAAACTGTGTAAATGAGTTGTGGAACCTCGACCTTCCAACTTTTTTTTTTTATTGAAGTGGTGAAAATGCGTTTGCAAACCAGCAAACCACTCTACTGCGGGTACAGCTGAGTGGGTACACCCTGGTGTTCTACTTTCCGCCGTTGATCTGAGTCTGCAGGTAGGTACAACAGGGAAATATAAAGTGTGGAACCTCGACCTGTCCCAACGCAGTCAAGTGAGTTCCCACATTAGAAGTACTAATACTAGGACGACTAGGACTTGTATAAGGCAGAAGTACCTGGATAGGCTTTGGGTTACCCAAGTACTTGCAGTCACATACGCGGCCACTTATTGAACCAAGTAAGTAGGTATTAATGGTTTCTCCAAAAACTACCTGGTAAAACGAATAGGTAAGAAAAACCATGAAAGCTCTACTTCAATCCTTTATTACCCAATTACTGGTCATCGTTATTGGCCACTATATCTTTTTAGATGATTTAATGAAAAATATAGATGAGTAATGAAAGAAGGCTTGCTGTGAAGCTTCAGACTACTCGATCTATTCATGTGGATGTGGTTAGAGGCGACTAAAGGTAAGCACAAACATCTAGCTACAACTGCATTCCCAAGGAGGATTGTCGACAGGCGGAGGCTGGTTGTAAAGCTTTTCACACAAATGCTTACCCAAAGAGAGTTGACGTCTGGCAGGCGGTTAATCGTAAAACTATAGCCAAATCATTTAAACTTTTTCGGCAATTTCTTCTCGATTTCGTTTCTTCGGCATCCTTGGGTAACATGTATTGGGTCACTTGGTTGACATATATTTTATATTTTTTTTTTATTCGAGAAGGAAAAGCGGGTAAACGCCCGAACCAGTTGAGGATGCAACCTGGAACACGCTCAAGTGAAGATGATAGGTAATGCATTATAGAAGTTATTATTAATTAATACTAATATAATACCTTGTTTTAAAAGTTCCATGTTTAACAACCGGGTATGGTTTGAAATATTAGTTAGTTGGTAATGTCTGTCATCCGTCAACGTCAATGAAGTTAATGCATGTAGCTTTAACTACTTTTACTCCAACCCGCCTGGCCACCGTGGAGAGTGTAGGCCAAATCCTCTGACTGCTCTGGCTAATATATGGCTCTGGTAGTACAGAGAGGGTCGTGCTCCTGCAGTGAAGACTAAAAAAGACCTGATGATGATGATGTAGCTTTAACTAACAAAAATCGTTGAAGAGATACCATTATATCGTTAATATAGCTATCTCAATTTTCAGTGGTGCATACTTAATGCTTCTTCACTAATTGTGTTGCATTAAGGTAAACACTTTATGCGAAATTACGGTATGGAAGTGCCGAAAAAAATCTTTACGGGAAATTTTTCAGTGCAGCAGTTAACGAACGCCGTAAAATTTTCATAGGCGACTCCCATGAAACATAAATTGTGGGCGTGTTAATATACTGGGGCAAACATCGTTCGCGACCCTAACGGATTGTGTCGAGCGAGTTTGGGTGTGACAGTTTGTTGTTTGAGTGTGATTTTATCATTCGTTAAGATATTTACTTCTTTTAAAAAAATTGTGGGCATGTAACATACATACATATATGGGACCAACATAATATGGATTGTGTCGAGTAAGCTGGGGTGTAATGTAACAGTTTGTTGTTGTATGATTTTAACTTTTATTAAAATATTAACTTTTTTCAAAAATCGAACATAATTTGTGTAAAATGTAACATACGTAGTATGGGACCAAAGTCGTTCGCGACCCTCGGTTTGTGTCGAGTGAGTTTTTTTTTACTTTTGTTAAAATCTTTACTTAGGACTTGACATATGGGTCTTCGAAAATCGAATAATATTTGTGGGGATGTAACATATTAAGGGACAAACGTCGATCGCGACCGTAACGAATTGTGTCGAGTGACCTTGGGTGTGACAGTTTATTATTTTAGTGTGATTTTAACTTTTGTTAATACTTTGCTATAGCGTTTTTTATTGACGGATTTCAATCAAATTTAAGAGGCACACTAAGGATTTTATTCTACACAAGATGTTTTTTAAGACTTAAAGCCTATGGCTTTAAGTCCGCCTATTACGTTTGTAATAAAGTTAAATAAATAAATAAATGTTTCTTTAAAAAACCAAAAGGAGGGAAGTTTGCTGTAACGTTATATATGGGCGGATTTCACTGAAATGGCTTTCCCAAGCCAGGGAAAAGGGAAAAGTGTTGATTATTGCATGGTTATAAGAGCTCGCGAGGTCTACTGTTCTTACAGAACCACTAGTTATGTATGACAAAAATATGGTTTTTACATCTCTCAGTAAATAATAACTAGGTGGAATTAAAAATCCTTTATAAAGATACGTATGTATAAAATACCGGCAGAATTTTCAGGACGCGGCCCATAAATAAGATAGCAGCGCACGGCGCATCACCTTCGATTTTCAGTAAATAGCTACTAACTAGATATTTGCTTCTCGATCGTTACACTAAAAAAATTAAGTTGGATTTAAATAGTAAGCAAGGGTATCGCTTTTATTTAACTTCTACTTTGGTTCACACGTTATGGTAAGCTTCTTCATCTGAACGCATTCCCAGTTGCACCCTCAGCTATGCTGCTTTGGAACCCGGGGTGCGCTTTCCCGCTTTTTCTTCTCCAAATATAATATGCATATCAATAGTCACCCAAGGGTGCCAAAAATCTAGCGAATTGGAGAAGAAATAGCAGGAACAATTTAAACGATTTGGCTGTAGTTTTACAACCGGCCGCCTGCCTGACGTCAACCCTCCTTGGGTTACTATTGTAGCACGAGCTTAGAGTGCTATTT
The DNA here is from genome assembly GCA_963576875.1 of Acrobasis repandana. Classification (NCBI taxonomy): domain Eukaryota; kingdom Metazoa; phylum Arthropoda; class Insecta; order Lepidoptera; family Pyralidae; genus Acrobasis; species Acrobasis repandana. The sequence goes on from OY756215.1 coordinate 15,069,354, forward strand.
TTCCTTTAGTCGCCTTTTACGACATCCACAGGAAAAGATGGAGTGGTCCTATTCTGACCCGGAACCACACGGGTGATAAAATGCGATTATTAACGGCTAATTATCCGACTATGGAGAAGAAAAGAAGGGTTCATTTTTTCACGCTATGTAAGTATGTTGTTATGTGTAACGTTTAAGAATCCCCTTACCCTAGACTTTCCTATACAAACGTAGTCTACGTTTTATTTTGAAACGACAGGTCAGATTTCGGTAAAAATTTGTAACTTCAAAGAAATTGCATATATCTAGGGTTATAATTGGTTTTCGCAGTAAAATATGAACTTGAAAGAAAATATACGGGTGTAAAAGTTTTCCATACTAATGGTCAAAAATGATGTAATGCACTATATTCTCTTTCAAGTTTATATTTTGACTGTGAAAACCAATTATAACCCTAGATATATGGAATTTCTTTAAAGTTACATTTTTTTTCCAAAATCTGACATGTCGTCTATGTCATCTATACTTCTATACTAATATTATAAAGCGGAAGAGTTTGTTTGTTTGTTTAAACGCGCTAATCTCAGGAACTAATGGTCCGATTTGAAAAATTCTTTTTTTGTTGGGTAGTCCATTTATAGAGGAAGGCTTTAGGCCATATAACATTACGTTCCGACAACCACACGAACGAAGTCGCGGGCACAGCTAGTTTCAAAATAAAACGTAGACTACGTTTGTATGGGAAACTCTGATTCTGTCTAGGGTAAGGCGACTCTTAAGTATATAACATAATACTCGTACCAAGGTAACTATGTAAACAAAAAAAATTGCATAACCTATTTCCCAAATGAAAATAAATGGGTTAGTAAGGCCCTGATAGGATACCTAAATGATCGTCAAAATATGCGAATGATAATGTTTTATAAAGGTCACATGGTAGAGCCTTTGGGTCTTGCAGCCCTGGGCTCTGTATGCTTGGAGCTGCAAGACCCAAAAAGCTCTGGCTGCCCCATTATAAAGACATGATAGTGAAAATATATAGTGTACATGGTAAAGCCACACTAAAGTACCTTACCAAAATTGCCTTAGGTAGACAAGGTACGTCAATATTGTAGCAAACTTGTTTCTCCTGGCCTTTTTTCTATAAAGAATCGGCCCTCCTGATACATTTTCACCATTCTTGGCGGTTCTGTGTTAATTCTGGCTTGATACCCAGTGTCCTCATGACTTGACATGAGGGTCGTGGTTGGAGGTCATCCTTTTCCACGTATTCCCTCGTCTATGGGTAGAACTTCCCTGGTGAGGTGGTCACTACTTCGGCGCATAACAAGCCCATACCATCATTGTCACCACCAGACGATTCTCACGTATTTTATTTTGTTTTTGCCACCTTAAATGTTGTATATTATTACTTACAGTTATTGTATCGGTATATATTTATTTTTTAATTAATATCTATATTATTTATTTATTGTTGTAGGTATTTATAAATACTTTTCAATTTTGTTTACACATTCTGTCGCACCACCCAAATAATTTTTCTACTTGGTCCAATAGTTGACTGGCAAAGAACGCCATAAGGCATTAAGTCCGCCATTTGTACACTTTTTATGTGCAAAAACGTTTAAATAAATAAATAAATATTGTCGCAAACGTTTTCATGAAATAAATACTTTATAATTATCCTCTACCTTGTTACTCCATAGTCACGTCATGCCGCGTAATTAATATTAAACCTCGTATGTTAGAAATTATTTTTTTTAACGTATGAAGCGACCGTATACAATATCCCACTTGACCTGATGAGATTTTATTGTATTCCGTCCTCTGTGGAAGCTGTTAATAAAACACGATGCCTATTCCAGCATCAAATAAAAGATAAAACAAATGATGTCCGGTGTTCTCGCAAATTATTCTGCAGGTATATTTTTGTGGCGGTTTTTAGGTTTTGTTACGAGAAATATGACCCTTTTACGAGGGTATAAATGGAACATTGTGAATGCTTATAGGTACCTACGTTACCTATGCTTTTTGAATTCAAGAAGGGAAGTTCCCTATTTGAAAACAAGAAACGTACCTAAGTATTACGAGTTTTCACCGAGAGTAAAGTTAGCGCAAAATTAGGTAGTAAAAATAAGTAAGTACTTAGTAGTAGGTAACTCCCAACTATTTTGATTTACGAAAACTTCTCATTGGCCAAAGAAATTCTACAGGTCAATTAAACCTTTTTTTAATCGCCTTTAAAAAAGGAAGACAATGGCCAACCCACACCACTCAATCACAGGGATGGGAGTGGTAGTGTGGGGCTCGAACTCACTCCATGGTGCCTCATGTCGTCGTTACCCGGTTCGCGTGGTCGCCAGGTAAACCCAAGATTCTTCTAAGGGCAGACGCTGGCTTTATGTAACCACACTTCTTGAATTGAGTAAAAACCGAGTAATTCTTGATAAGAGGCACGTAGGCACATATGCACCTTCGTCATATACATAGCAAGGCAAGTGATGGAGATTATTTCCCGTGTTCATCACCGGTATATCCTTAATCTAAGTAGGTAAGTATAAGTACTTCTTCTATATAAACATGGAATGCACTCCAGAAGATACTTGATCGATAAAGACAGACAGACCTACCTACGTAAATACGTACCGAGTATAGGTACTAGATAGCTAGATAGATAGACAAGGCCCCTTTCATATGGTTTCTTTTGAGCCACGATTCGTTTCTTCTAACTCTATCTTTCGCACTTTAGGCAAAAGTAACCACAAAAGTCATGTATCATCGTGCGCAGCAAAAATCGCATTAGCTGAGCAAATAGCGATAAAGCAGTTGCAATTTAGATAGCGGAATGGATACAAATGCAAATAAATCTCCTGCTCGCAATAAATTAAAGTGACCATGAGGGAGAACGGCCACGGGAACCCTTCTACTTATTGAATGTCGTGCTTCAAACAATGAATTTGGGTATAATTAGAGGTTAAGTAAATAAATCTGTATGTTCAGTGAAAACGGGGTTAAGTCAAAAATCATAGTTTTGAGATACTTAATCAAGTTTTAAGTTTCAAAAAATTCCCACTCATTTTCTATGAAAGTATTATAATTTTTGGCTTCCTATATTTAATCTGACATTTTTGGTTTCTATTATTGATAGATAATACCCATTTCAATACTCTACTGAAACAAATATTACGTTATGTCTTCTTTTTTAATATAAAAAATTGAAAAACTTTAACTTAAAAAAAAAACAACATTTTATTTGTGCCAATTAATATAAGTCACATTATAACATTTTACACATTCTGCTTTGCTTTAGTGCTAAATGATATACATTTACTGTTTTCATAGACAAATGAGTTCTCTAATAATACAGCGAAAAGTCACAAAATTAAACATGTTAATTTCGATATCATCATTTGGAATATCCTGTTTTTATTTTGATAATGTCGAAAAAAAAAGAGGTATATCACTGTACACAAATCTGAGTCCCGTCCTTTCCGTCCGTCCTTTTTAAGTGTTAGGATTCTGTTTATATCAATTTACACTAACAAAATTAAAAATATAGTTTAGTTCAACTAGTTTTAAATGCAATTGTATTGAAAAACAATTGTTGTGGGAAATTGAAAAAACCGATACTTACATCACTTTACACGAATCCTAACTTTGGCATTTTAAGCCCTACGGCTATGAAAATAAGACAGAAAAACAGCATCTTTTTTTCTGATTCAGAATATGTAAGAATATTAAAACCGATATTACTCGAGTTAACTCAGTTTTCACTGAACGTACAGAAATATTATAAGACACTATGAGTAGTAAATAGGTAAGTACATTATAAGCTGAACGATAAATACTTAACCTTCGGCAGAACGCATTATGCGTTATGCTAATTTAATGGATTTTAATTTGATTTATCCTATGTACCATATAAGAACAAATCAATTGTGTTACTACTGTTATTTATTCATGGACAGGGAATGGGATCAAAAATAAATAGATTCGCTCATGTGTAGATACCTTCTTTTACGCTTGTATTTTAAACTTTCTTGTATAATAAATAAATTTCTATGGAGCTCGAATCTCACCCCGTGTAGTTCTGGGTTAGAATAGGACCACTCCATGCTTAGACTCCATGTCTTCTTGTGGATGTCGTAAGAGGCAACTAAAGGAAGCACAAAAATCTCGTGCTACAATTGCATTCCCAAGGAGGGTTAACGTCGGAGTCGGGCCACGGCTGGTTATAAAACTTTTCGCACAAATACATTCCCAAAGAGGCTTGATGTCAGGCAGTCAGCAGTTCAGCGGCCGGTCTTAAAACTACAGCCAAATCATTTAAAGTGTTCCGACTATTTCTTTTCCACTTCGCAAGGTCTTGGCATCCTTAAGTAACCATTGCCATGCTTGTTATATTTGGAGAAGAAAAAGCGGGAAAGAGCACCCCAGGCTCCGAAGCAGCACACCTGAGGATGTACCGGGAACGCAATTAGTCGAAGAAGATTCTATATGGAGCTTAGATAGGTACTGGAATACTAAAAAGGGGTTTGCGGGAACGAGCAGTTGTTTGTTCTGCTCTACTTCGACAAAAACCCTTAGCCCTGTTTTGTCTGACTAGACCGAACTAAAACGGTTCATTTTTACCTTACAAATATTAGGTAATTACCGAAAGAGGCGGCGTTAGGCGTAGGCGACGTGGGCTACCGTCCACGGCCTCGCATGTGAAGCGGATAACCTTTTTTAGGACTCCTCGCGGCTAACAGCGATTTTTTTACTAGCCAAAGGGAGTGCCACCATGGAGTATTGAGTGCCACGCAGAAATATATCTCGCCCACATTAAACGGGTAGGTATAACCCATCCGACGTCCCCAGTGGGGACATCGCTACTGGGGACAAATGGGAGAGTCACGAGCGTAGCGAGTTATCAACAACAACAACAGGATTCAACCTTTTTTTTGGAATGTATTTTTGTAGAATGTGTTTTAGTTGAATCCTGTTGTTGTTTTTGATTGGTTAAATAACTATTGTGGAATTCTTCGTTTCGCTCTGGATTCATAGAAGCCCCTATTTAAATACTGAGGAAAAAAAATTCTCGATCAGCTAATTGCTCACCTGATTTGTATGGCAGATCATATCTCCCCTCTTGCCTGACCTGACCTGAGTAAGTAATTCCATATCTTGGACAGTGCGTGCACTTATCCGTGGGATTCATTTACTTTCTGACACATCCTGTACGTACCTACTTAGGTAGTAGATATTCATAAATGTGTGATCTTAACCCTTTAACCGCGAACGTCGGATTAATCCGACAAACATTTTCGTGCCCATTCCGCGAGCGTCGGATGTATCCGACCAAAACTTATGGATATTCACAATTCCTAGCGCTGGGAGCACGACAACTGATATAAAGTCTCGCGGTGAAATTGTTAACAAAAACGAAATTAATATCAAATCGAAATTAAGGAAAAAAAAAATTAAAACACATCTACATATTTTTCTTGCAAGACAAACCTTTATAGACCTATCTTTAATCTGAGCCTTTATATTTTAAAGCTCACAATATAACCCACAACAGAAACCAATTTATTTTGGACCTGTATGTATGTGTATTATTTGGTATGTTATAAGTATGTACTTATTTAATTATTTTGCGCCGCAACGAATTATCTGTTTATCCCTATGGTTGACTGGGAGAGTACGCTTTTAGCGTTAAGTCCGCCAATTGTAAGACAATTTCATTGTTAAACAATAAAGTTTAAAAATAAATAATTAAATAGGTTTCAGCAGGCGGCTGCTCCGGCTAATTTCGTTAATAACCAGCGGGCCCGGGCAGTGTCGGCATTCCTAATAGAATCTATCGCGAGAATGAACCGGGCGCATCCAATTTTGCGTTTACATTATCTATGTTGTTGCAGCTATTCCGCCGTCTTCAATTCCCCAAAGCGATCTGCACCGAACGCCCCAAATACCGTCATTGTTTGAAGGACTAAGTAAAATTATGGCTGAAATGCTGAAATTCATCAGCAAAATATCGTTATTTTGCTTATAAATAAAGATACTTTACATAAGTAAATACTCTTTAAGTATAGTAATTGCGGGAGACGCTGTAAGTGTCCCTTCTGTATGTAATACTCTTACTGTCTTCTGTGACCAAGCTTAAATTATTGTGATTTTAATTTTTTATCGTCAGAAATCAGAAATCTTTATTTTTATATTCTTTTTACAATATTATTGCCATAACATGTATGATCACGTACCATCACGCTAAAGTGGTGTATTTGGCCCTGGGCTCTGTCTACTTAGAGCCGCAAGTCCCATTCTCTATCTGCCCCATTAGGAATAAAGACGTGATAGTGCATATATCACGTATGATCACTAAACTATGCCTGCCTATGATGTCCTTGTTTCGAATGCCGAGGTGCCACAAAACAACTAATCAATTAGGGTTGCGCACAATAAAACACAATGTAAAAATCCAATAAGGACTATAATTTATTTAAAAAAAGATATAGTACACTTTACAATTGACCTTCCGTCTATTAGTTTGGCCAAACAGACATTCAGAACACCGAATATGAAAGTGTCTGATTACTAAAACAATCATTAACTTGCCTAGTGACTTTCCAACAATAACATAAAACATTATATCCCGTAATCAACCATTCTCACACTCGAGAGGGTTCAAAGTGATAATTTCAATATTTATCACGATAATTATTCTTAATGGTAAAAATGCATTTAAATTGGAATAATTGCGCTAAGCCATCTTGAATTCATCATCAGTGTTTTATTAGGAATTAAAATGAATTTATGCATGCATGAGACATTACTTATTTTATAAAAAATCTTTTGTACAATAATTTTATAACATTAAGGTTCAAAACGTATTTAAATTCACATTTCAGAAAAACTTTTAAATTGGTAAAAATCATAGACGAGAAATACATTGATACACTAGTTTCTAAGGTTTTGTTGCAAGAATTTCTGCAGCGGTTCCTTACAGAATTCAGTACAAAAATATGGTTAAAAAAATGTCTGATATTATATAATCAAAAAGAATTATCGTGATATTTTTCTGAATCCCGTTCTGGACGTTTAGGCCATACTAATACACGTGTTGAGTGATGCTCAAAAGCAATTAACGCTTCCTTCAAATTTATTTCACCTCCGATAGCTCAAAATCAACATTGTAACTAGAACTCACATCATATTAATAGTTATGGAATGGAACACAATATCAATATTATGAATTCTGTCACCGTATCCTTATAATCGAAATCAATATGCTTCAAAAGTAATATAATTTTGAAAGAACACATTAAGTTTCATTGGTAATAATAATATAATCTAAAATAGTATGTACAATGGGTATTTACAAATCTTTGAAACAATGTTTACATTGTCATTTTGCACACTCCGTAAACATTTAAATATTGCTTATACATAAAATTCATTTATATAAAGCGACAGAAGGATTGGTTTTGATCTCTGCTCCTATCAAAGAAATCTTGCATATAAAAAAATTGTCTTTCTCGAAATATCCTATTGAAATGTGATTTCACCGAAATACCCTTTCTCAAAAAGTACAAGAAGTATGTACCTTTACTAAAATGTTAATTTCTGGCCAAATAAACTTAAGTTGCGATGATTTATATTGATAAATCATTTGTTTACTTATTTACGGTGCGATTTATTTTTTAAAATATAATAAAAATACGGGACGAAACAGGTTAATAAAAAAAAACTAATGAAAGTACTAAATCGATGCTTATTGGTAAGGATTTCGAGAAAAGGATATTATATAGATACGAGTATAAGACGGCAGATATGAAAGTTTAGACAATCATTTCAATAATCAAAATAAATGCCTTCACATGTTTTGAAAATCATAATGGCGATCACCATAAAAACACTGCATCAGGAAAATTATTGCGGTAATTATTGTGAGATCATAAAAATCCAAGATATGCGACAGTTACAATTTATTTCATCATTAAATTCATTTATTCGACAAACACCTTGTCTTATCAATGCAATTTACAAACAAAATCATGAAAGTAACAAATGACAATAAGTGAATAGTTCATAACTGATGAGATTACATAAAATTAAACTAACAAACGGTAGTTTCAATATGAAGCCCCGCTGAAAGCCTATTATTTCATTTAAGTCTCCACATACCCGGCGTGTTTTTTTCTCTCTGAATAACGAGTACCACTCGATTGTCTGTACAGAGCGAAGCGCGGCACTAGCTGTGATTTGAGTTACTATACAAAGAATTAGTGATTCTCTTCACTGAGGCACTGTTTCCATTCTTCTCGAGACCAGCTAGAAAGTCCTCTAACAGCTTAGCCAACGCTTTCCGCTTAAACCTTAACGACTCATTAATCACTTCACGTATCACTTCCTTCTTAACATCTACACTGCCCTGCAACTGTTTTAAATGTTCGAAGAGTTTCGAAAAATCTGAAAATAATAAATTCAAGTTATGTTTGTGTTGAAATAATGTTAAGATTAAAATACCTCATGTAAACACCACAATAGGGATGATGACTGGGTCAGAAAGTATCATTCTAATTTGTTCGTTAGTTAGATTATCCAAAAATAATGTACCCATATTTTTCAGTTTAGCAAAAAAGTAAAAATTCACAAATATACAGAGTATAGTATCTAAGTTTCAGAGTGGGGGCTTGTGACGTCAACACTGTGTAAAAATCGTACGAATCCATGACGTCACGCGAAATAAATAAGCTGTATCTTGGTCATTTATTGTTTCTCAGAGAAAAGAAAAAATAGGTATTCAAAATTTTTTAATAATCTAACCGATGGACTTATAATATTTTTAAAAGTAATGTAAATACTAGCAGTAATGTCAATAGGTTACATTACAATGTAAACACTTCAAATAAATGGATGTATTAATACAGCATAAAAACATGTTTTTGGTGCTCATAACCCTGTGCTTGGAGGTTATAACCTCCAGGCGAGAGAATCGCGACGAGTTGACATAAGTTAATACCTCAAATCGCCGTGTGGAGACACTTCATAGAGCCAGTATAGAATAATACGTAGCACGACAATTATATCGTGGCGATTCTCTCCACCGTCGAGACAAAGCCTGTATCAAATTAAAACGTACGATACTATTTTAAAATTAATTTTTAATATGTATTGTTATTTTATGGTCCTATATTGCGCTCTTCTTGGTCTGCGCTGACCCTTAACCCTTTAATCGCGAAGATCGGATTAATCTGACAAACATTTTCGTGCCCATTTCGCGAGCGTCGGATTTATCTGACCAAAAACTATGGATATTCACAATTCCTCGCGCTGGGAGCACGACAAATGATATAAAGTCTCGCGGTGAAAGAGTTAAGCGGAGACCCGCGACGGTTTCAATCCGTCCCTGTCACAAACTCTAGGTGCGACAGAGACACGTGACCCGCGACGGTTTCAGCTATCTCTATCGCACTCAGGGTTAGTTACAGACGGACTGAACCCGTCGCGGGCGTCCGCTTGACGTAGTTTCAAGCCTCAATTGTAGTCGCCAGAAGCTCCATTGAAGCAATCAAAGGACCTACACTAACCTTTGAAACTTGTTTGGAATAAAAAAACGAAAAACTAAAGATAAGCTCTAGTAAATGACTTGTAACTAGGGCTGTAAAAAATATTCTTAAAAACAAAGAATAATTTACATTATAGGTCGCGCCAAACTTCTAGATCGCTCTGAAGTTGAGGCGGTTCGCGTCGCAGTAGTAAAATACAGATACCCATAGCAGATAGAATTTGCTTTATTTTTTTTTTATTGTGTATATGTCGCAGGCAATTTGTATAATTCGTCTTTTTACAAACGGCGTCGTCCGTTCACAAACGTTCGCTCATATGTAATATGCCGAAGGCAAAATGTAAATCGCCTTGTCACTATATAATATGCCGCATCATTTGATGCACAACGCAAACGCCGTTTACAAAATGCCGCGGCAAGTTGAAGAATTTAGTTCTATTTCTTACCGCGCGCGTCGCTGTTGATCAAAACAAGCAAAATGGCGTCGAGTTGTGGTTTTGTGATAAATCAAAATATTGAAAACTGTGGAAATTCTACGTATACAAAGGACTTTTCGCAAAAAACCTTTGATTTTAAGGACATTTATTTGAGTGAGTTAAGAAAATTTTACAGTTTACAAACAGGAGCAGTGAAAAAGCCGTGGACAAATGACAAAATTATTGAGGTTATCCGGTACGTAAAAAATGCTAAAGTGTCCATGGAATCTGGTGCTCGGAGGACTCCTGCGGAATATTATTGGTGCAAAAAGTATGATGTAATGTGTATTGGCGACGTTGACTACCCTATTCTGAAAAGGGAAAACCCTGACAGTCCATCGGTGCGCGTAATACCTATAGAAGAGTATTACGACATACTGTTAGATATTCATAAAGGCTGTGAACATGGTGGTCGAGACAAAATTCAGTACCAACTAAAAGATAAATTTATTATTGTGAGAAAAGCAATCGACTTATTCGTATCACTCTGTCCTATCTGCGAATCCAAGCGGAACATACCAAAAAAAGGTATTGTAACTAAACCGATAATATCTCGAGATTTTAACGAGCGGGGTCAGGTTGATCTGATTGACTTTCAGTCTGCACCAGATGGTGAGTTTAAATGGCTACTCAACTACCAGGACCATGGCACTAAGTTCATTCATCTTAGACCACTTTGTTCTAAAAAAGCAAGTGAAGTTGTGAAGCCTGTGAACTGCTCAAAATATTTTTAGAATTTGGAGCACCATATATATTACAGAGCGATAACGGTAGAGAATTCACCGCCAACATCATTGAAGAAATGGTAAAAATGTGGCCTGAATGTAAAATAATACATGGTACCCCCGCGACATCCACAGACCCAGGGTAGCGTTGAACGTAGTAACCAAGACGTTGAAAATATGCTTCGTGTTTGGATGCAAGATAATAATACCAAATGGGCGATGGGCTGCTTCTTCGTGCAGTATAGTAAAAATACATCATTCCATAGAATTATAGGACGATCGCCATTTCGTGCTCTTTTTGGTTGCGAGCCAAAATCCGGTCTACGAAGTTCTAGCATTCCTCATGGAATTCTTAAACACATCACAACTGAAGAACAATTACAAGACATTTGTGTTGGAAGCCGAGTGGATGTTCGAGGACCATTTGATATTTATGAAGTTAATCAAGGACACGAGTCTTCAGAAAACCAAACTTTAAATTCGAATAATTCCGAAAATGCAATTATTCTTTTAAATAGAAGAACTGAAACGGAGTCTGAGGCATTGAGTACTTTCACAAATGTTGCACCAGTTATAGACGAAGTTGCTTCAAAGCAAGACGAAGCAACCAGTTCTATTATCATATTATCTAACGAGTTAATTACGTCTCCTGTAAATATCAATGCCTATATCTCGAATGACAATACAAGTACCTGTAATTCTATTGAACTGCCAAGTGACAGTCTATCAAAACACGCCTATAATAACATAACTCTGCCAAATTCCATTGTAATGAAAGATTCAAGTGATGTTTCTACCCTTGGTTCTGATTTGAGATGCACTGTTTGTAAAGATGGAACTAGTGGAGCCCACCAATGCTGTTCATGTCTTAGACCAGTTCACACTATTTGCGGAGAAACAAGTGGTAATGAAGGTTATGGGTCAAATGTTCTGTGTTTTCTGTGTAAAAGAGAACAAGACATACAATCAGAAAGAAGTAAATCACATCATGGCGTTAAACGAGCTGCAGAAAAAATGATTACTGATACAGCTAAGAAACTCCCAGCGCTAGGCATAGGAGACAGTATTTTTCTGAACGTTCCAAAAGTAGATAGAGGGCCAATAGATGCTAAAAATATAACGGGAAAAATATTGGATATGAGACACGGCGTTTATCAAATTGGCACAAGTAGTGGGGTTATCAAAAACTGGTTTTCTCGACAAGAATAACAAATATCGTCAAACAAATGCCTCCAAGAAATACCGCAGAATATTATATCATTGAGAGAAGCTGTTTCCAAAGAATCTTTATTTGGTGGACAGGGGTTTAGCAAATGTTTGTGCAAACCGGATAAAAGGCAATGCCAAAATAACCGATGCGCATGTTTTAAAAAGAATGTTCTTTGTGGGTCCAAATGTCACTCAAGTTTGACATGCGCCAATAAATAATGTTTAGTTCCTATATTACTTAAGTATTACTTTTTTATTTCCTTTGGTAGTTTTGAATGTACGGCGTGATGTCTTCTAGTTAAGTATGATGAAAATGTAAGACTGAGATAAAGAACTGATTTATCTTATTATAATTTAGGTACCTACCTGTAATTTTTTTATATGAAATTGCCATAAGGTTGATAAAAGTTTTATTATTGTTGTTTATGTCAACAGTTTAAATATTATTTTAGTTACCTACTTCAATAATTTAGTAATACCTAAGCATGTCTACGTACCTACTCTCCTTATATTAAGACTTCATAGTACGTCATTGCTTCAATAAAGTCTGATTTGTCCAACCTGCATTTTATGATGGTCACCCTACAACTACAATAAATGTCGAAATTATAAGTATTGAATGAGTTGTCAATTTGCCTTCGGCATATTACATATGAGCGAACGTTTGTAAACGGACGACGCCGTTTGTAAAAAGACGAATTATACAAATTGCCTGCGACATATATATCTACTACATATATATCTACTATCTACATTCTTGCAATCATTCTGAAAAAAATAATATCGTGGTAAATATTCTGTCCCTATTTGTAACCTGAGTGAGGCAACTTCAGAGCGATCTAGAAGTTTGGCGCGACCTGTACCTTACTATATGTTATACACGGGTATCTCACGTGAAACGAGACTCGGCCAGTAGCTGATTTTTCACGTGAGTTGTCCGTGTATAACATATAGTAATGTCTGTCTCACATTAGTTTTAACCAAATAATTTACCTCTGCCAGGCCTCCTTACAGCTCTGAACGCCTCGGCGCGCACGTCCATATTGTGCTTCTTGATGTCGGCTAGCTCCTTGCGAGACGGCAGCGGCGGCAACTGGAGGGCTGGTTTCTCGCTCTGAAATTATACATTTTTGTTTGATTTATTTTATATTGAAGAAAAGATAGGCGGGAAACGATGACCAGGAAGACGGAGGCAGCTACATAGTGGGCGAGAGAAACAAATGGAAGAGAATTCATACTCCACCGACAAGAGCATAGCTCTTAAATATCGACGAAAGAGCAAATTAACATACAAAGGCTGATTTATCCCATGTAGGGTCCAGGGATCTCTTCCAGTCAACCTGAGATACACTGACTCAATTATAAGGTAGAAGCAGGTACGAACAAATTTAACTATCATATCATACTTACATAACTACACATATACATACATTGTTTACTATGTGTTGGTTGCAAGAGCACATTCAGAACAAAAAAAGCAAATCCACGAACTCAAAATAGAGAAGAAAACTAGTCCTTAGATTTTGAAATATAATTCTTCTACTCGAAATATGATGATGTTAACCCCAAAAACGGGACTAAAACAGCATTTTATTCACTAGAGATAAACTTCATTTTGAAAAACGAAAATGAATGTCATTCAGGAATAACTACCTATAACACTGTTCAAAAATGTCTTTGTTTCAGAATTTTTATGCTCACCTTTCGTTTCTTGGGCTTCCTAGGTCGGGTCAGCGAGTTCTCCGCGGCGATGCCTTGCAGGATAGCATTTATTTGCAACTCCTGGGAATCTTGGTCGGGAGGCGGCGATGGCGATCGTGGCATCTTGGTGCCCATCGTCGTATAAGCGTCTAATATGAAAAACACATAGTCAATATTATTTTTATGAACTTAGCCAATTTAGCCATATATTGACACATACGACAGACATAAGAAATTATTCAACATTTAATAAAACCTATGTGATGTATTTGCGTGAATATCCTTTGTAGAACACAAACGTCAATATACTTATACTTTATGGTGGGCAATGAAGACAGTCGAGTAAAAACGCATTTGCTTTAGCAGACACGTTAACCGCAATATAATCAATATCTTTCGGTAGGTATATTTGATAAGTATGGGAAAATTAAAAATCAAAACCGCTGAAATAATATCGCTCCTCGGCTCTGCCAAGGAGGTGATTGGAGCAGTGCGACCTTTTAGTCCAATAAGAATTTATAAAAGAAACAGAAATACATAATAAAGGACGTATATCTGTCTTTAATACCGAAATTCTACTGGTCGTTCAAAGACGAGTAGAGCTGTGCGTCTACTCAGCTTTTGTGGAGACTGGCTCATAAGCCTGCCGTTGAACAAGTCATTATATTGTCGAATTTTAAAAATAAAAATAACAAACAAAGAGATCATGTCCAGAAGGACGCCGGAATAGGGTAAGGCCGAAGAAAAGGTGAAGGGTCGACATTGAAAGCAATATGTGTGGCAGCGACCTGCCTTGAATCGTGAAGTATGGAGGGGGGGAAGATGACCAAAAATGGGACACTACCATAGAAATTAATAAGAGTATTTCATACTTTTTTTATTAGAGATTTGAGTGCGTTTGACCTCTATCTATCCTGATATCATACTACATAGACATCATCATTGACACTGCATAGGCTTAAAAAAAGAAACGCTTGGTAACTTACCGCCATTGAGGAAAGGTTTGATGACAGGCGGTAGATTAGGCGGCGCAGCGATCGGCGGCGGAGTCGGCGGCGGTCCGCCTGTGTCCACGTTGGGCGGCTCCTGAAATGTTAGCATTCAATATTATAGGTTTGTTTGTTTTGTTTTAACCCCCGATGAAAAAGAGTGAGCGAAACTATTTTAAGGGTAGATTCAGTTCATTATACTGATCAAGTTTCCCCAAGGAACATAATATATCGGTGAAATTCATCACCGACATCAGTTGATCAGAGTTTTTATTGATCAGTCATAAAATTATTGTTCATATTTCGATATGTGTTCCTTGGGAGAAGTTGTTTAGTATCACGGACTGAATTCACTCTTAAAATAGTTTCAGTATATTTTGTTACACATTATCTCATAAACAGTCTTACCACAAAAAAGAAAAAAGAAAAAATGATACCAAAAATAATACACACTCGTTTTAGCACTTTTCTTGCTAAATCGACTGCTTATTATTTTTGCTCAACAGTTTTTTTTTTTTGTTGGACCGTATATATCTAGCGATGCAAATATAAAATTGTTGAGTTCAAACAAGAGCAAAATTCAAGGGGGTTGAGGTATGGGTCGCCAGATCAGTTCGGGGAGAACTACTAATTTAAAAATGTATACCTCAGGCGGGCGCCCTGAAGGCAGGTCGGAAGGCACGGGCGCGAGCGGGGACGCCGGTCTCCGCAGCGTCACCGGCGACAGCGGCGCGGCCGGCGGGGGCGGCGGCGGGGGAACCACGACGGGCGCGGGCGGGGGCGCGGGCGACGCGGGGGGCGGGGGCAGCGGCGACACCACCGGCAACGACGGCCTGGAAACAAACATTTTGGATATTAACCCTTCGATCAACGATACAACCAGATATCGGGTCGGCGCTAAAACTACGGCTCGTCAAATAAAAGCGCGCTCCTAGCGGTGAGCTCTTATTTTGTTTAGTTCAGTCAAAGAGAAAAACACTACGTAGTGTAATAAGGTTGACTTCAATATGATTTTGTAGATAACGCGTTATTTAGTTCTATTGTTGATCGAAGGGTTAACCATAGTCGGCGATAGAGTGTAGGTCACGAACACAGATAAAAGTACAGGAGCAGAAAAAATAAATTAGTAATAAAAATTAATTAATTGCTACCTTCTTGCGACTACGTGTTGCGGTAGTGGGCCCGCTTTCCTTTTCGGTGGTACTGTTCGGGGCGACTCGGAGCCACGTTTGGCGGCACCACCGCCTCCGCCGCCACTTCGTACGGCCCCGACCGGATCTAGATCTGCTTCGTCGACCATCATGCGCTAGAATAAGAAATCATCATTAACTGAAGTGTTTAAACGTTTGTTAAATCAGGATTAGAAAAGATATATTTTCGTGAGGGTGTTCATTTTATAGTCCAAAACTGCCCCAGTTGGTTGGTAGAAAAAGCCATAGAAAATATTCCAGCGTTACATTGTATTTGTAATGTTCATTACAATTGTAGTGTATTTTGTAAGAATCAAAGGATCCTAACGTTTGCTTGGATTTCTCGGAGCTGCAGCGTCTTCCCTTCAGGTACTCCAGGTAGTTGCCTATCTGCCCGAAACGTAACACTAAGCTAACATTACCTTGTCAATCGTGAAGGGTTTGCCGAACAAGTGCTGCCTCACGGGCTGCGACTCAATCTCGCGGAGTTGCGGCGTCATCCTATTCAGGTACTCCTGGTAGTTGCCCATCTGCCCAACATATTACACTAAGCTAACGAAACCTTATCGATCTTGAAGGGTTTGCCGAACATGTGCTGCCTCACGGGGTGCGACTCGATCTCCCGGAGCTCTGGCGTCATTCTCTTCAGGTACTCCTGGTAGTTGCCAACATATTACACTAAGCTAACTTAAGGGGTTACCGTTGCCGAATATGTGCTGTCTCACGGGCTGCAACTCGATCTCGCAGAGCTGCGGCGTCTTCACTTCAGGTACGAGTACTCCTGGTAGTTGCCCATCTACCCACCACATTACACTAAGTTAACATTACCTTGTCAATATTGAGGGTGTTGTCGAACATGTGCTGCCTCACGGCACAGAATACAGTAAGAGTAAACAGAAAGGAATCTCCTAAGGTACGCACAATATGCGTCCCCGTTTCCCGCACCCGCACCTTTCCCCCGGTTCTTGACGGCCAACGTGAGTCATCGAGGCGAAAACGGGGGAGAGGTGCGGGTACGGGGAACGGTGACGCCGGGATGACGCATATTGTGCGTACCTTAGGAGATTCCGGCCTGTGCTCACGGGTTGTGACTTGATCTCCCGGAGCTGCGGCATCATCCTCTTCAGGTACTCCTGGTAGTTGCCCATCTGCCCAACATATTACACTAAGCTAACTTCGCCTTTTCGATCTTGAAGGGGTTACCGTTGCCGAATATGTGCTGTCTCACGGGCTGCAACTCGATCTCGCAGAGCTGCGGCGTCTTCTCTTCAGGTACGAGTACTCCTGGTAGTTGCCCATCTACCCACCACATTACACTAAGCTAACATTACCTTGTCGATCTTGAAGGGGTTGCCGAACATGTGCTGCCTCACGGGCTGCGACTCAATCTCCCGGAGCTGTGGCGTCATTCTCTTCAGGTACTCCTGATAGTTGCCCATCTGAGCCACCGGCATTGAATGCACGCTGTCTTCGTCCACTAATCTGGTATGCGCCAGTGACGGTTGTAGGAAGTTTGCACGCATTCGGACCACCTGGAATTTTATATTTGTGATTATTGTTACTGAATCAAAGTTAGTCAAAAAAATATATTTAATGTAGGATAAATTTCTAATTTTTTTAAATATTTTTAATGCAATTGCTACAAACTGCTAGCGTTTCTGAACCACCACTGCTGGGAAGAGTGTAGTGGTTCTTATTGTGTACTCAGTGGTGATCTGTTTTACAGGTTTCCTACGAAACCTATCACCGACACCACTCTCTCACATTTTTTATAATGCAAATGTAATCAACATAAGTATCCAAACATAGCTTTTGTCTTAGAATTTAAGAAGTAATACTTTATATCTGTTTGTGACATCCACAAATTGTGAAGAGAAAATAAATTATTTATTTATTATTATTATAGGTCTCTACAAGACTGGTAACCTTTGTTGCAATACAGATTTACACTTATTCTTATGGTATACAATTATACATTAAATTTTACATTTAGTCATGTAATCAAAATGAAGAATCACGTAATCAGAAATAGTTCAGATTTCTTTTAATTTAGGAAAGAGTACTATAGCGCATTTCTTCGCAAAGTTAGAAATTAAAAATCGTATATTTATCTACATTCATTGCTGCTATTATAGTCTGACCACGACCGCTGTACCGCGCCTGAGGTCGAGCGGGAAGGCGGGGCCCGAGCATGGACTCACAAGAGATTCATACTGTCGGATAGATCTTAAGATATCGAAGTACAATATATTGACGCTGTACACATATTATATCCAAGTCTTATTAAGGTTCAATACGATTTTTTAAACCCAAATAAAAAAACCAATATAAGTGAAATTATTAGAAAAATAAAACGTTTCGAAAAACACTTTTATATTCGAAACTATCTTTGTCTGCTTTTCTTTTCCTAAAATATTCGGCCACTTTGAAATCGACAGTCTTGACATCTCGAGATAAAGCACGACCCATCTTTAGATATTCTATCTCATATCGTCTGACATAAACAGCCCCCGTCTCGCCGCTCGCATACCGCAGGCGCGGTCACTGGTATGACTCTCCATAGATTCAGAGTAACATATATACCTACTACTACTACAAACGAAACAATTTATCTGTACACACGTCGATGTGTGAGTTTTATACTTAGGGTCGCACCGCAGAATTAATTTAATACTTACCTACTAACAAGTTCGACATATTTACGATTATATCTTTCCATACCGGAAGATTTGCGAACACTATGACGTAAAAAATATTCTGTTTTATATGTATTAAATGTTACAGAAAAGTCGGAAACAGCTACATAATATCACTTCACAAATATTTTCCATTGTCCATTTCACCATTAGTTCACTTTACTGATTATTATTGAGTCATTTATAATGTAACGCACTAATTTCACTAATTCACTATTGTAATATAGTAATTTGCATATTCGGCGCAAAACTATACGGTAATTATATGAATAAATTCAATAATAATAAACAAATGTTTATCACGCTTCCACACATAGCATGTCAAGTTGTCATTGTCAACAATGGCATTTAGCACTATAACCCGCGGAAATCTAGTTGGCACCTGCGTGTATGTGATTACCTGTGAGCGAGGAGCCTATGTAACATTACCGGATTGCTAATACCCCTCGCTCTTGTGTATCTCCCGCCAATGCGAGAGAGCGAGAAGGGTATATATATCAAGATGGTTGCTGGGTAATAACGTAAAATTATATTGTTGCTTTGCTTACCTGTTTTCATAATTTGGAAATGTATGAAATATACGTTCTTTAGAGTATTGGGTGGATAAACAATTATTATACGCGCACCTTCTCACCATGATGGTTACTATTGGTTGACAGTTCTCAAGACAACACACGTCGCGTATTGCGTGCGGCTAGTAATTAAACCCTGGTTTGGAGCTGTCAAAGCTCACAAAGTGCGGGGGAGAAGTGCGGGGACGCCAATTTGCGGGAGACGCTGTGAGATACCATTCTGTTTGACTCTTATGTATTCTGTGGCGCGGTACTGCGGTCGTGGTCAGACTATAGTGCAAATGCAATTGATAACCTACTAATCATTCGGTAACTGTACTGTGGTACTGCGTAATTCGGTCTATACCACTGTATGCGATAACGCTTTAGGCTCGCTTGATCATTTTGACATATCAGTTCATATATCAACATTAAAACAATAAAAACTAAGTGTATAAAACCGTACCTGATCTAAAAGATCCCTCCTTTGAATATCAAACGGGTTCCTGTAAGTATGCGCTTGCGTCTTATGCCTCCCTCTAGACAGGCCCACGACGAACCCGCCAAATTCGTTCAGTTGGTCCCTTAGTGCTGTGAATTTGTCCTGGAGACACGGATGCGTAGTTAGATCCTTCTTAAGAGGCGACCGCGGCATCACTCGAACGCTTTCTGCGAGCTAGAAAATATTAAAAAAAAATATTGATGAATTTGACATCAAGACTCGATTTTGTGGGACACATGTCACCCGCATGCAGAATCAGAAATAATTTTGTAAATATTTCTGATTCTGCATATGTTTTTAATAAACAAGAATCTCGGAAGAGCTTACTAATGTCAAGAATTTATAATTTACTGCATCCATAATCGAAACATACGACTATGAATGTCTGACTCACTCTGGGTTCAAAATCTCAACACTTATTTACTTTCTCTTCCATAACTAAACTTTAGATGCTATCATGTTTACCTACATTGCTCCAATAACCAAAGACACAATATCTCTATATATCTAACTTACCTTTTGAGTATTACTGCTGGAAGCTTTATTGATGACATCAGTGCACAGTTTCTCAAACTCGATCTTGGCTTGATTTTTCAGTCTTTTCAAATAGTTCAGTACAGAAAAGCTGAGAGAGTTGTCTTGTGTGTCCGGGATCAAACTCTGCAGGAGCGGCGAAGAAGCCCCCATTTTTGTCAGTGCTCGCCGAAGAGGCTGAAAAAATTTTAAAAAAAATTCTTCACTAAACACCTTTACAAATGAAATTAGAAGATAAAGCAACACAAATCATTAACCATCAAGTTGAAAACTAATTTTAAGCCCAATCTTACTAAACACTGTCTTAAGCACTGGTTCAGACTGTCAGCGGCCAGCAGCACTATCAAACCATATTCATCTTTATTACTATCTACGAAATGCATAGGATAGCTTGAAATAAAAAGAAGCCAGCCGCGCCCCGCATGCGATTGCGCGCGCGGCATACCAATTCTTTGTCAAGCTATAATATGCATTTCGTAGAAAGATATAAAGATGAATATGGTTTGATAGATGCTGCTGGCTATGGTTTGACAGTGAAGTGCGCTGCCAGCCGCTGCCATTCCAGTCTGAATCGGCGGTAAAATTGTCTCTACCGACGCCGAGATAAAGTTTTATACAGTTTGAAATGTAGTCAGACTGTATAAAAGCGCCACGATTGGAAGTGATGATTGTAAACCCTTTTCGTTCGTGTTTTTTGCTGTAGGTATGGTAAAGATTTTTTTTATTTTTCTGATTTATCAGGTTTTTGACTTTTGACACAGCTACGATGTACACATTAAATAATAAGGATGATTAAAATTGTGTACTTACAGCTACATAATACGACGGCATCCTATCTAAGTACTGCTGAAAAGCCTGCTTCCAATCAGGCGTGGGTTTGCACCGGTGTACTTTGAACAACTCGTCAAGCAACGGCAGTAACACGGGGTAGTTATACGGTAGTACGAATAAGTTCACGCAGCTAAGGTTTGTCGAGGCCTTTAGGTACCCGAATGGATGACTGACTTCATTGTTCTTACAGCCGCTGTTTGCCACAAAGACCTACAAGAAAAAAATAAAAAATTCAAAACTGTATCTTTAATGAGGTAGATAAAAATAGCTGATTGCGAAAATCGAGAATAAGCTATTTGACAAATTTTTAAAAATTGTTTCAAATAATTATTTTTTACATAATAAGCACAATACATTAATATTTCCGGGATATCTATTGTCTTATCAATAAAAAATCTATGTTGAAGTTTAATTTCCACAACTGCGCCAAAAGTGCTAAACGGTACGGGATACACGCATACAGGAAGTCTTTCAACACACCATGTTTATGACGTCATCGGAGAAGTCATTCACAGGGCGTTTTCGTTATTGATAAAAAATATATTGTAATATTGTTTGCACATGTCGCAAAAACCATGTGTTATTTTAATTAAAAAATAAGTGAAATATGTTTTCTGTGCGCTCTTAACTGATAGGATGACAACAAAGTATGGTTTATTTTAAATGTTGTCCAATACAAACTATTAAACTTTAGGGTTTTTTTTACATGTTCTGTACTGAAACATGGCCTGAGTCACAGACCATGGATCAAGATAGACAGCCTATGAATGTACTTGCGTGTCCAACTGAAGTAAAATCGACTTCATTCAAAAATGTCTTCTTTAGTCCGTGTATGACAGCTTATTGCACCTAACCTAAAACGCTCTGCAGAAAAATGCCTGTTTGTGCAGTTTTGAGCTGCAGAAACACGTCAACAAATGTTGGAGGACGTTAAGAAAAAGTTTCCTTTCATCCGTAAGTAAATTTCTTGTTAAATAGTATTCAATTTATTTTAAAATCAATTATTTCATGTTTTGTTTCACTTTTATACTAAAAACTGCTGACTGAGTGAATATCGCATATTCATAATCCATTGCTTACATTAGTAACAACATTTGATGGCCTAGTATTTATAACACGCAATTAAAAAAAAATATTAGATACTTTCTTATTCATTCGTTGTCATACACTTGTCATTAGTCGTTCGAATGAAGCGTTTATTTTAACGATAGTGTTGTACAGTGTTATGTTATGACTCTAAATCGATTAGGGAAACATTGGTTTGAGAGGTACCTAATGTTTGCCTTGAGATATTTTGGCATAAGTGTGTTTGTAATATATGTATTTGTAGAAAATAACATTTATTGACCAAGCGAGCGAAGCGTCTCAGTTTCGAGATTGTTCGAAAAATTATTTTGTCTGTCTGTTCTCGTCTACAGATCGCATTTTTCAACCGATTATGACGCAAAATTGGCACGCAAGTTCCTTGATTTATTTAAATTATTAAGTCAATCGCGATTTTTGATTGGGGGGAAAATAAGGGGAAGAAGTGGGGGAAGTTTGCAATAGCATTATTTATCGACGGATTTCAGTCTTGAGGCATACTAACCACTCGGCCGCGAATATACGCGACAGCGACGTCGCTGTCGCGTATATTCGTGGTAGAGCGTAAGGACTTAATTCTATACAAAATGTTGCAAAAAAGAGGGAGTGGAGGAGGGAAAACAGGGAAAAGTTTGCTTTAGCGTAATACATGGACGGATTTAGAATCTTAAAAATTCACAAAATCACAGAAGACAGAGTATTTCATAACATAACTATACCAATTAAACTACGCCTTTACAAGACGAACACGTAGACATCAGATTCCCAGACCTCCTAGGACGCAAGTAATAATTGCTGAAACTTATACCCCAATTTTGCTAAAAAGTCTAAGGTTACCACAGAATAAGAACCAGTACTCACGTAGTTATACGTCTATTGAAAAAATCGAGCACTGTACTTTCTTCATTAATATTGTACACTCAGTGCACTCAGTACTCGATTTTCGTTCCAAATATATGTATACAGGCTGACTTTTAAACCACCAGCCAAATTTTTGGGCCAAGTTCAGTCCATGATACTGATATCAGTCATGATATGATACTACTTTGTATTAAAGAAAAGTTATTAAAAATCCATGAAAATTTTTCGTCCTCCCATAGAAAATCCGTTCGACTGAGCGCTGATTTGTATGAAAAGGCATTAAAATCCATTGTGTAGCTCTAAGTACACATACATACAGAGGGGCAAACGGCGAGAAGGTTCTTATAATTGTGATTGTTTAATCGACTGAAAATCGAATTTTAATTCATTTTCATTCACTTGGTCGGTGTCTCTGAATCGATTTAGCGCTATCGATATCGATTCAAAACTGGCAGTGTAGGTTCCCATACAAATTTAAAGATTTTATTTATCTAGTATATACAGATCTGTGGTCTGAGATGTGTGCTCTATCAAAATAACAAAGAAAGAGCAAGAAAAATTAAAATCAACTACCAAGGTGACATAACTAGAACAAAAAAGGTGAAAAAAAAACAGCACATACCTGCCAGCAGATGGTCGGCTGTTTCCTGGCCAGTATGAACTGGGTCAAAGGGCTGGGCTCCAGTTCGTACTTGTCAAAGGGTAAGTTGTCAATCACCATCGGTTCGTGACTGAGACACGTAAACTTCACCACAGGGTGGGCTGAACGTGGCGGCTGGGAAAATGGCATTTTTTTATTATCTCTGTGCATTGCGCGGTTCTCGTGTGTTACTCAAAAACTTGTCACTTTGACCACGCGAGCAACGGCGCGGGTAACCGCTACATATTATCATTTTCGTTGAAAATCGTGAGTATAACCGCAGGTGGTAAATATGATTTTTTGTATACAACGTGGAAGGGCCATACCTGTAATAAATCGAACCACGGGCTATACTAGATCACTAAATGTTTAATGAAATTAAAATAACAGTCAAAATACAAAAACAAAATTCGACATTCCCATACAAATCGCCCAGGCGGCTGCTCACTTTTATATGGACATGCCGAATTTTGTTTTTGTTTTTTGGGTGTCATTGTAATTTCATTATTATGATCTAGTATAGACCGTGGTTCGATTTATTACGGGTATGTCCCTTCCACGTTGTATATTTAGTAAACTTTATGGTACAAAAGTAACACCATAGACGTACTACTGCGGCCTAACGGTCGCAGTATAGTATATGTACTGCCGAAGCAAGTACTGTACTATGGGTTAAATAAATTTCAATGGTACTAGTGAGAATGAACAATACTTTTGACAAATAGTAATGTTTAGAGCATTCTCTATATGTGAAGAATATGATTTTCTTCTTCAAGAACTAATTTTACGTTAATTGTAACTATTCAATTCATCCTTGACCTATTAGGTCCTTACATATAAAATTGCCGTTCAGTATCAAAAAAGTGAAACAAGTTTTTTTTAATGAAATTATTATTTAATCAATCGAAGTATGCGCCGTTGTTATCGATACACTTCCGCCATTTTATAGGCAGATCATTGATACCTTTGGAAAAAAAATCCTGGGAGCGAGTCTATGAACTGTTTGAAGGCGGTTTTGACTGCCTCATCAGATTTGAAATTTTTTCCTTGTAAAAAGTTATCCAAATTTTGAAAAAAGTGGTAATCGGTTGAGGCAAGATCTGGAGAGTATGGTGGGTGACGCAGAGGTTCCAGTCGCAGCTCCTCTAACTTGGCGATCGTTTGATGTGCAGTGTGTGGTCTAGCGTTATCCTGAAGGAGCAGTGGGCTAGAGCAATTCATCAGTCTCGGTTGTTTAATGGCGAGCTTTTCCATCATTGTTTGCAATTGTTGGCAATACAAGTCTGCAGTAATCGTCTGGCCTGATCTCAAGAAGCTGTAGTGGATAACACCAGCACTGGTCCACCAAACACTAACCAGAATCTTCTTTTTGGTCAGTTTTCGCTTAGGACAAGGTTTTGCCGGTTCTCCAGGGTCAAGCCATTGTGATGATCGCTTCCGATTGTCGTACAGGATCCATTTCTCATCACAAGTCACGATACGGTTCAAAATCTCCTCATTATTGTGGCGATTAAGCAAAGAAACGCAGCAAGCAACGCGTGTTTGTTGGTTTGCTTCAGTCAATTCGTGCGGTATCCACTTTTCGAGTTTTTTAATTTTTCCGATTTGGCGCAAGTGGATAAGTATCGTTTTGTCACTTACGCCGAAGGCTGCTGCTAATTCAGAAGTGGTTTGAGATGGATCCGCTTCCACTATCGCCTTCAATTCTTCGTTATTCACTTGAGTATCAGGTCGTCCACGAGGCTCATTGTGTAAATCGAAATTTCCAGAACGGAAACGTTGAAACCAAAAACGCACCGTTCGTTCGTTAGCGGTGCCTGGTCCATACACGTCGTTAATTCTTCGAGTCGTTTCTGCAGCACTGGTGCCACGGTGGAACTCGTATTCGTAAATACCGCGAATTTTCAATTTGTCCATAGTTGTTGTTATAGCAATGTTGAAACTCAAACAAATGATGTTAAAACAAATGAAATACGAATTTTAAAACAATATTTTTTTGGCTTTATTTCGAAATAAATTTTAATTTGGAATTCCTAATGAAACGCAAGATATTTGATTTTAAAGTTGCCAGTATTGAAAATCGGCAATTTCATATGTAAGGACCTAATATAATCACATTTTAATTTATACAGCACACAAAAAAGAACATCATAAGAAAAAGTCACTATTTCAATTACCATAAATATGTCAAGGTGAAACATTATGCATATTTTAAAAACTATCATCAATGAAAAAAGGTGTTACAAGTTTAAAACAATAAAGTATTTTATCCTAAGATTACTGATTTCTAATAGCAAAATCAGTATCGATAAGAAGTTTTATGTCTAATCAGATCAAGTCGAAAATCAGCAAGAAATACATAGCACTGATCCTGTTTTTAAATTACTCGAAAACGTAATAAACAATTGTTTGATACTCGTCGTATTCCTGATTATATTTTGACCTAAATTTTCCTGACCTTTTTTTGACCTGAAACACACTGCACTCCATCTTATGTTCTACCCTAGTACTCTACATAATATAAATCAAAATAACACGAAAATTACTCACTAATGTAGGCGCGTTGGGATCGGGTCGGAAGGACTCCGGTATCGGCCAGAAGCCGACAGCGAAGCCCTTCTGTGCGACGGTGCGCGGCACGTATATGAGGCGGCGGCAGGAGTGCCATGCCTGTGGAGCGCTCGGCCCTTGGTTCGGTGCCACGCCCGCTTGGTACGGCCCGCCGTTCCAACGCTGTTGAATAATAATATATTATATCACATACCTAGAATAGTAAAGAATGGCTTTGACAGTAGTCTGTAATCCGCTAGTAGTTTCCAAGAAGACAAATCAAATACATACTTTTTTCTTAATGTCAAACAAACTTTTTCTACGGGATTTGTATTAAATACGCTTGGGATTTGTATTATTTAATTACTTCTGCCTTCCTACTAAATATGTAACTGTCCTCTGCCCTACTGGTCGACTGGAAGAGATCCCTTCTGGGATAAGTCCACCATTTGTAAAATTACCTTTGTTATTTTATTATGTGTAACTATCGGTGATGACTGATGTACAATAAAGTTTTTTTAAATAAAACAAATACCCAACCGTGACGTCATAGCTTCTTGAAGGCAAATATTGCCCTTAATATCAGTTTTCTGTGCATTTATAAATCTAAAATCACATTCAAAATTAATATGATCAATGCCATTATTTTGTGACGTTTTATTCTCTTAACGAAGGCAAGTATTCGTATCCGTCTGAGGCTTATTTTGATCATCTCGCATGATGTGTATACAATTTTAAGTCGTTATCTGTCCAGAAAGACGTAATCAAGCGCAAATTGCCACTTATGGCCTAGGTGAAAAAAATACAATGTAAAAACCGAAATGAAATCCTCCAGAATCTTACGAAATCCAGATAACAACAACAACAAATAACACCTGCGAAATTTAGGTGGTACACTATCTAAAATAAACCTGCCAAGTGCGAGTTAAACTCGCGTGGAGAGGGTTCCGTACAATTGATTGAATTCTTATAGGTTTTCCTGTAATCTAGAAGCAATTAAATATACTTTGTATTTTTTTCAAAATTTTAGCCTCAGTAGTTTCGGGGATCATGGGGGGGAATGGTCAATTTTCGTCTTCTTTCATGAATAAAATCAAAAATATTCATTTTACAATAATAACAACGATATATTTGAGATCCTCATAACGAATTTCATCATATATGGTTTGCAAAACTTTTTTTTAAATTTCTTAGTTTATCCCCCGAAAATGACCCTTATTTAAAAAAAATATTTATTTACTTTGCACATATGTGTTTAGGTCATAGGATTACAACATTCTATCAAATTTCACCCGATTCGGTCCAGTAGATTCGGAGTAAATTGCCTGTGACAGACGGACGGACAGACATACGCACGAGTGATCCTATAAGGGTTCCGTTTTTTTATTTTTTGTACGGAACCCTAAAAAGGGAACCAAACAGTACTAACTCAAGATATCAGTTGCTGGCGCCCACGCATTTTAGCCCAAACTAAAGAATGAGTAAGTTTAATAGCATGACTCATACATTTTTTATACACAATGTTATACAAATGTTGCTCACAAATTAACTTATTCCCCTTTATCACGATATGTTGCAATGATCGCCAAACACGAATCAATCTCAGATCGAGAAAAGATAAATTCACATCTTACCCCATTTCTCTCCCCGTCTCCATCAATCTCCTTATCTGCTTCATGGTTTATATCGTCGGTCGGTTCAGCACCGTCCCGGGTGGTACCGCCGTCGATGGGAGGCGGATCGGGGCCGATCTTCTCGAAGTTGATGACCACGCCGCTTTGCACCTTCTGGACTAAACTGTCGATGCACTGCATCAACATACGGTGCGACGTAATGCAGTAGGAGCGACCTGGAAACATTTTCGTAGTTACATATTTTTGAACCAGCATTTTTTCGGCGTTGGATTCCTTATTCCACTATAATGTGGGGTTGGCACAGCATATCAGCTGAACACACTTTTTTGGTAACAGACTCTACAACATACATTTGTTGGTAGAGTCTGTGCGGAAAGAGAACCTTTGTAAGATTTTGGGGCACTACTAGTTTTCTCGTAGAACTGCTTAAGACTGCAGTCCTCGACCGTGGGAATTTTTGATTGAACACCCGAATCTATATTTTCTATCTACACATACGCATTGCGCTGTATTGTACATGCACCATGGAGACGAATTCAGAAGCGCAAGCGAATTCAAAGTTTAACCTTTTTAACTAAGTTTTTGAATAAATTAAAATTTTTTTTTACTAAAATCTTGTAATTCACTTTTTAGGCTTTCCTTTTTCTTTATTTCCCTGTAATTTAAACACAACTTCATGTTTTAAATTCCGTGTAAACAACAATGACATGAACGTCGCACACCGCAAAAAATCGAAACACGTCTCAGGTTATTTGGAATTAAACAAACTATTTACAATGAAAATCAATAAATTGTCTTATTTACTTTTTTAATACTTAAATGAACTTCAATTTAACATATCTTAACATATTGTTACTAAGATAGTTTGGCTCCAATCAGCTCCGAAAAAGCAGTCAAAATCATTAAAAATAAGGACTGGGCCCTTAAGGTTTTTAACCTTTTTCGACAACATTCTTTATCCTGTCTTGTTATATTTTTTTTGTGTAAGTTGTATGTATTTAAGTATGATGTATATATGTACGTTTATTATAATTATTGTATATAAGATTGTTTATTATATTG
The DNA here is from genome assembly GCA_963576875.1 of Acrobasis repandana. NCBI lineage: Eukaryota > Metazoa > Arthropoda > Insecta > Lepidoptera > Pyralidae > Acrobasis > Acrobasis repandana. The sequence continues at coordinate 15,098,120 of OY756215.1, forward strand.
ACCACCCCGCACTACCTAATATCCCATCACTTTTTCTATTTGAGCGAGGTTGCCTGTAAGAAATTGCTTAGAGATAAGGCCGCATTTAGCGCATTTCCTTATTTTTAAAAATAATTATGTCTTGTATTTTTCTTCTGTGTAATAAAGGGCATTGTATCATTATGAACAAAAATAAGAAACACAAGAAAACGACACGATACTTGAAGAGCTTTAACACGAAATAGTATTTAATCGAAAAAACATTCCGGTCGGGTGGCAATGTACAACTAGAGGTTTCGTGAATTAGCGGATTATACCATCCAACTACGACATATATAATAAACGTAGTGTTCTCTTTCCGTACAGACTTTATTCAGTGTTATGCTGTATTAGTCTCTCCCTTCAGAATCACACTTCAAAGCGAGGAAAAATTATGCAAGCAAAGTATTTTTCACTATTCTATGACATAGTTACATACGCAAATATTTTTTTTACTTCTAAAATAGCACCATTTAAACTAAAATCTGATATAGGTCATATCTGGGTCTTTCGAAATTTGAAATCGTACGATAAGATATACTTAATATACAATTGTACGATAATTGTACAATAGAATACATAATGGGTTTGGCATTAACTAGAGAGCATTAGAGTTAGCAAAAGGTTCAGCACATCTTATCGATTTATGTAATGTATTAGTCATCTATTATTTATGGACATACCTAGCAATCAAACCAAAAATAAGAAGTATTGTAGGCCAGTATGTTGATTAGATAAGTTTTTATTATAACTTATTCAACTCTGCATATTTGTTCAAATTTTTGCTGCTTTTCTTTACAGCCTTATGGAGAATAAGGCTGTAAAGAACTACTTTAACTTTACTTTAGGCACAGAAGACAGTAAGAGTATACAGAACAGAATCTCCTAAGGTCCCGCGCAATATGCGTCCCCGTTCCCCGTCCCCCGCACCTCTCCCCCGTTCTCGCCTTGTCGAGGGGCGAGAGCGGGCGAACACACACTGCAAGGCGCACGCGGCGGCACAAGAACGGGGGAGAGGTGCGGGGACGGGGAACGAGGACGCATATTGCACGGGACCTTAGGAGATTCCGTTCTGTATACTCTTACTGTCTTCTGTGCTTTAGGGTTAGCAGTCAGCTCAGTACGTCAGTTGATTTCTTGTATTGAGGAAATGACAACATTTCCTCAGCAAGTTCCTCCCTGTCACCACTAATTTTGCAATCTTACTGAACTGTTTTTACCTAAGAAAACCACACACATGTAACATATTTTTAAATTTATTTATGTACACAAGAAAGTACAGGACAAGATAACAAACTGAACTTTTAAATAAAAGCAGTCTCGCGTACCTACATTTTAGTCTAGTGCAGCAACCTCCTTTCGACACGCAGTAGCAAGATCGTACGCTGTATTTTGCGCAAAAAAAAATGTACTATTTACTTACCTAACAGTTTCATAGTATTAAAAGTTTTCATAATAATAACAGAAAACACCTTGATACTTAAATACACGGGACAAAAACTAGTTGAACGGGTTTCGTGAAGGGCTTGTACACTCTTTTAATGATGTATAAAATAGGTACCTTATTATTATTTCACACAACTATCTAGTCTTTTAGTAAAGTTTTTGAACAAATTATATGTTTTATTCTTATCCTACTAATTATTTAATATTATTATAATGTCGGTACGCTTTACAGCCACACGGTCCATGGGGACCCGGTCCTTTGAGGCGTTCATGGGGCCAAAGCCAACATGGAGAGGCCTTTTAGTACCTTTTTATCTAAAAAGTGAGATGGCTGCATCTTTGGAGGTCTATCACAGAATAAATAATACTAACGTACAGAAGTCTCACTCAGCAAGGAAATTCAAAGAAATGTCTACTCAATGTGGCTAGCGATATGGTTTAATTTAGCTCACGTCAGAACTTAGCACTTTTTCGTATAGATACCTAGATATCCATTGCAAGCCAATGTCATTCTTATTACTCTGGACACACGATTCGCATAACTGAATTTACCACCCGGAGGGGCCCCCTGCGCACATAGTAATAATGTAGGTACATTTTCGATACCTAAACGGGGAGTGACATAGGCCTGGGTCTATCCCTTAATGTGCCATTGAGATGCACTAACGGACAGTCCTCCATAGCTGCCAATCCAGGGAGGGATTAACTTGGTTTGGGATAATAGACTCTCGGCTCCGGCAGGAAAGTGCAGTCTCGGAGTGTCAGTATGGATTTCGCCCCGGCCTAGGCACTACGGACCCTATTTTGCCCTAAGGGTCATCATGGAGAAATACAGGGCAAAGAATACGCCTCTCCATTTCCTGTTTCTGGATATGGAGAAGGCCTTTGACTGTATTCCCCGAGAGATGATCTGGTGGGCACTGAGGTCCAAGGGGGTGCCAGAGATCTATTAGGTCCTTACATATGAAATTGCCGATTTTCAATACTGGCAACTTTAAAATCAAATATCTTGCATTTCATTAGGAATTCAAAATTCAAATTTATTTCGAAATAAAGCCAGAAAAATATTGTTTTAAAATTCGTATTTCATTTGTTTTAACATCATTTGTTTGAGTTTCAACATTGCTATAACAACAACTATGGACAAATTGAAAATTCGCGGTATTTACGAATACGAGTTTCACCGTGGCACCAGTGCTGCAGAAACGACTCGAAGAATTAACGACGTGTATGGACCAGGCACCGCTTACGAACGAACGGTGCGTTTTTGGTTTCAACGTTTTCGTTCTGGAAATTTCGATTTACACAATGAGCCTCGTGGACGACCTGATACTCAAGTGAATAACGAAGAATTGAAGGCGATAGTGGAAGCGGATCCATCTTAAACCACTTCTGAATTAGCAGCAGCCTTCGGCGTAAGTGACAAAACGATACTTATCTACTTGCGCCAAATCGGAAAAATTAAAAAACTCGAAAAGTGGGTACCGCACGAATTGACTGAAGCAAACCAACAAACACGCGTTGCTTGCTGCGTTTCTTTGCTTAATCGCCACAATAATGAGGGGATTTTGAACCGTATCGTGACTTGTGATGAGAAATGGATCCTGTACGACAATCGGAAGCGATCATCACAATGGCTTGACCCTGGAGAACCAACAAAACCATGCCCTAAGCGAAAACTGACCAAAAAGAAGATTCTGGTTAGTGTTTGGTGGACCAGTGCTGGTGTTATCCACTACAGCTTCTTGAGATCAGGCCAGACGATTACTGCAGACTTGTATTGCCAACAATTGCAAACAATGATGGAAAAGCTCGCCATTAAACAACCGAGACTGATGAATTGCTCTAGCCCACTGCTCCTTCAGGATAACGCTAGACCACACACTGCACATCAAACGATCGCCAAGTTAGAGGAGCTGCGACTGGAACCTCTGCGTCACCCACCATACTCTCCAGATCTTGCCCCAACCGATTACCACTTTTTTCAAAATTTGGATAACTTATTACAAGGAAAAAATTTCAAATCTGATGAGGCAGTCAAAACCGCCTTCAAACAGTTCATAGACTCTCGCTCCCAGGATTTTTTTTCCAAAGGTATCAATGATCTGCCTATAAAATGGCGGAAGTGTATCGATAACAACGGCGCATACTTCGATTGATTAAATAATAATTTCATTAAAAAAAACTTGTTTCACTTTTTTGATACTGAACGGCAATTTCATATGTAAGGACCTAATATATTGACATAATCCGCGACATGTACCGCGATTCCGAGTCTATAGTTAGGACTGCTGTTGGTGACACCAAACCCTTCCCCGTGACAGTCGGGGTCCACCAAGGCTCGGTCCTGAGTCCCTTCCTGTTCAGTGTGATATTAGACGAAGTGTCGAACAGCATCAGAGACTCACACGAGCAACCCCCGTGGCTGCTCATGTATGCTGACGATATCGCACTGGCGGACGCGGACAGAGGGAGACTGGTGCGACGCGCAAATGCGTGGGGGGAGTCGCTTGAGAACGGTGGTCTGAAGCTAAATGTGGCGAAGACTGAATAAATGGCCTGCAACTCTACAGATCCCCCGCCCGTACGCATAGGCGAAGACTTGGTCAAGCGTACGGACCAGTTTAAATACTTGGGATCTGTACTTCACGCGTCCGGAGACATCGATGCCGACGTCAAGGCCCGTATATCTGCCGCATGGGCAAAGTGGCGTGAGATGACGGGTGTCATTTGTGACCCCAAAATGCCTGTTAGGTTAAAGGGACAGGTTTACAAATCCATCATTAGACCTGTCCTTTTATATGGTAGTGAAGCGTGGCCATTGCTTGAGCGACACAAGCAGTAACTGCGTGTCACGGTGATGCAATGTTGCGCTGGATATGCGGAGTATCACGGAGAGACCGCGTGAGAAACACCTGCATCCGCGGCAGCCTTCATGTCCGTGGCATAGCAGACAAACTGCAGAAAAGTCGCTTACGCTGGTACGGTCATGTCTTGCGGAAACCGGCAAGCTACGTGGGAAACAAATGTATAGCCATGCCGCCTTTGCCGGGGCCGGCAGACGTGGTAGACCCAAGAAATGCTGGCTTGACGTCGTCAAGGATGATATGCGTTCCAATCGTCTTACAACCAAGGATGCTCAAGATCGTGCGAAGTGGAGAAGGAAAAGCCGGAAAGCGGACCCCGGGCTTCGCAGCGTTGCAGCTGTGGATGCAACTGGGAATACGCTGGGATGAGAGAGAGAGAGGATTAACTTGGTTTGGGCTATGTGGATGGGATGTTAGTGGACCGGATAACTGGCTTATGGAGTGAGATAAGGACCTCTACCTAGAAATCTCTCACAAAAATTATAGCCTGGTAGATGGTGACTTGGTGCTCGTTGGCTAGTCTACACTGTCTACACTGCCTGTGGGCATCCTAACTAGCCACGAAGATGCGGCCAGGGCACTACACAATGTGAGCAGCTGAGGGTGTCGAGAGGTGCGGCTCCGGTTTCATCATCACGGGGCTTACCCCCGAGATCGGGTTTCCCCGTTATTACGCCATTACGTGCAATACACTTCCACCCTGGAGCGTATGTTCTGCTCTTGCGACTCCACTCTGGCCGGCCGGTTAAGGCAAGACAGATGCGGGGGGTGTGTAACTGTGTGTATGTGTGTGTTTAAGCGCATGTGTGTATGGTCCCCCTGGAGTTAGGGTACGTGGTGTCGCCACTGACCACCAGCTCGCCACAAGCTGCCCTGCGTTGAGTGACTGCACTGGGAATCCAGTGGGCGATGAGGTCGTCACGTCCCGACTTATTATAATATTATTATAAATGCTCATAGACTTTGTGAATTCAGATATTTGGATGTTTGTTAATTAATCAAAGCAATACCGGCTGAACAGCTTGTAATTATGGACCTTTTTCTCCCGGATACATTTAAGGTTCCCGTGGGATCGCCAAATAAAGATCCAAATTGCCAAATAATTTCCAAATAGAGATAATGCGCGGGCAATGCCGCCAGTAACAGCTAGGTAGTTGAAAATAAAACTGATTTGTTGTCAAAACTTTAAAGTCTTCTTTTCTCGGCATCACCAGTGGGATGACTGGTAAATAAAGCCTCTGGCTTAGTCCACCTGTTAAGTTTGTTATAAAGTTAAATAAATAAATAAAACGGGGTCAAAGAAAAATTGGTAACGTAAATAAAATACTCAAACGCATTTAGCTAATAAGGTGTAATTGAATAAAAAGATAATTTACTCAACTTACCACCAGTAACTTCGCACATAGCATCGATAGGCGACGAGTCGGATGGGACGAGACCGGTGTCTCTCTCCACAGCCGGGGTACCGGCGAGACGCAGCACTAACGAGAACAGTCTTTGGTCCCATCGGAACGGTTCCCTGGTGAGCTCAGATCCAGGAATAGGGCAGTTCATAGGCAGGTTAAACTGCAATAGATGATCTCATCATTAGTTGAAGAATAGTTTATAACATAATTATATTTTATAATTATAATCATATTTTGTCAATCACAGGTAAAATCGGTGTTTGGTTTATAATTCAAGATCATCGTGTTGTACCATTAGGCATACAAAGTCACAACATGCAGTTCTAGGTAATACAATTTCCAGTTAAAAAAATAAATTGATTTCTATTATTATGGGTGATGGCTACAGGTGGACAGTTCTTTGTGACAGTAAAACAAGTACCTAATTATATTAAAAAAAAATTACAAGCTTTAATGTAAAACGATGTACTGAAAAAGTTAAAGTGCTTCTCAAGATAATTCAATTGAGCACAAATTTGTTGGGGTTATGTTTTTTTGTTACAGAGATGTCATGCTTCCGGCTTTCTCATGAGATCAGGTCATTGGTACCATAATATTGCATTGCTGTGTTGCATTGTCACCCCACTTACCTACATAATAAATAAATTTCTTTTGTTGGATTGTACTACCCTGGTTGCCTGGGAGATTGCTGTGCTATAAGGCCGCCTATTGTATGCCAAAATTTATCTCTATTATTTGTGTCTAATTTGTTAAATTGTGTGCAATAAAGAGTAAAATAATGTGAAGTTTTAGCTCAATTGAATAATGGGAAGTGGGTATAATTTAGCTTGCAAGATTTGATTTACGGACACACAGACAATGGGACAGATGAATCTAAATAAAAGCTTGTAAAAAATGTCCGTTTGCCTAATTTGTTAAGTGTAGCAGGAAAAAACTGCAACCACCATTCAAAACACATCAACTAAAACAAACTTAGATAAGATACGGAAAGTAGGTATATAGTACAAAACTATACAATGCATACTCATAGTTGAGCATGTAGGTTCATTTTATTATGGTCACCTACCCAGGTTGTACTGAATGGTAGATCATAAATTAAAAGGCCTTTTTACATTTACAAATAAAATTGAAGCAATAGATGACTTGTATTATCTAAAATTTCAAACATCAAAACATTTATTGCTCCATTTAAATTCCAGGTACCTAACATATAAATGGGCTTATTAAATAAAATAAACATAGTTTAGCTCTCATACATGGTCACCAAATAACATTATTAAAGTGATTCTGAGCAAAAGATTAGATGGAACCTACATGTAATCTGTGTACAAGTAGGTCCTGTTCCCGAAATAGTTTCCTTATTTATCATTAATACTGGCCAAATACTGGTCAAATTTGATTTAATTAAATTATTAATTGCCTTTCGACTCGAGAAGAAGACGCCGAACCACGTTAGTTACCTAGTTTACTTACAACCACAGATCTGTATATACTACTAGATAAGGAAAGTCCATCAATTTGTATAAAAACCTGGCGTGCCAATTTTCATACAAATATTTAATAAGAAATTCACTTACAAACGGAAGGAAACTTTTTGATTACTTCCTCCAACGTTTTTCAAAGAGTTTCTACAGCTCATAACGGTAGATTTAGGTATTTTACACGGACTAAAAGTGACGATCCTAAATGAAGTCAATTTGACTTAAGATCGACACGTAAATTCATACAGAGGCTGTGTCTATCTTGATCCATTGTCTGTGCTTACAACTGTTATCCAATGCTATTTTTTTAAATATTCAATAAGTTACCTTACATTATGATATTACAACAGACTTTTTATTTTAGGTGTTTATCTATATAACTATGTATTAATTAAGAAATATAGTATCATTTAGGCTGGTTTCAGAGTGACGCCGGCGAAATATTTCAACAGCGCGCGCTTGACCGGCCGGCGGATCGCTGTGAAATGAGTTTTTAGATCGCGCGTTTCGTTGCAATGATACAGTCAAGTGCAAAATTCCTTTTAATCGCTTTTTCTTGGCTTCCACATTATTCACTCAAATTATATGTATGAGTGAATTGTGTGGTTTCCACATAATTTAGTACAGTTGTGTATAGTCGCCGTCATGGGCACAAACATAATATGATAATAACAGGGTAAGCTATTTATTATTTATGGAAAAGAGTGCAACAGCGACGTCGTAGAAGATTACAAATTGGTCCTTTTAATGTCACAAGGTTACTGATAGGCGCATTTCGTCAAGAACTTTTGACGAATTACTGTACAAATATGGAAAGTACTTTACTGCGATCTAGTGTGAATCGTATCCCCATTTCACCAGCCGAAAAGTCTCACAAACATCTTAGCCGAACTTGGTCGATCAGTATCGATGAAATCGTTACTCACTACCCGACTACGGCAAAGCCTACGGAAGAGTAATGACTTTAGCAGTCTTGTACATATGTATGTGAATATCTATGTGTGTTCTACCGTAGCATCCGAACTGCTTATCCAATTTTTACAAACGAGATGTCAATCGATCCGTCACTAGCGTCCGGGTGACAAGGGCTACATTTTGTATGTATAAATAAATATGATGTATGTTACATAAAAAAACAGTTGGTCTCAATTTTTTTTTTGTTTCGATAACGAGTGGAATATCAAATGAAAAGTCTGAATAAGTATATTTCAAAAATGTAAACATTGTTAGCCGTAAATAACTGCAGAGTTTGCATTAATTGGATAATTCAAACTTTTTAGTAATGATTTTCTCGTAGTCGGGCATTAGTTTTTTCAACGTATATCTTGTTTTAACTGTACTTGACTGTACAAAACAGCGCGTCCGACCGGCGTCACTCTGAAACGCTAACTGCAAGCAGAGGAGTTCGGACAGCGCGCGCTTCACGAACGGCGCGTTTAAACGGCGACGGCGTAATTGCAAGCGCAAGCGTTTGAACAGCGCCGTCCAACATATGCCTCCCACGTTGCATCAATCATACTTTGCATGAATTATAACCAACTACAATTCTGTATGTTCAGTGAAAACGGGGTTAAGTCAAAAATCATAGTTTTGAGATAATCGAGTTTAAAGTTTCAAAAAATTCCCACTCATTTTTTATGAAAGTTTTATAATTTTTAGTTTCTATTATTGATAGATAATACCCATTTCAATACTCTACTGAAACAAATATTACGTTATGTCTTCTTTTTTAATATAAAAAATTTAAAAACATTGTGTTATGTCGTTTGACACAAAAAAAACAACATTTTATTTGTGCCAATTAATATAAGTCACATTATAACATTTTACACATTCTGCTTTGCTTTAGTGCTAAATGATATACATTTACTGTATTCATAGACAAATGAGATCTCTAATAATACAGCGAAAAGTCATAAAATTAAACATGTTAATTTGATATCAGCATTTGAAATATGCTGGTTTTATTTTGATAATGTCGAAAAAAAAGAGTTATATCACTGTACACAAATCTGAGTCCCGTCCTTTCCGTCCGTCCTTTTTAAGTGTTATGATTCTGTTTATATCAATTTACACTAACAAAATTAAAAATATAGTTTAGTTCAACTAGTTTTAAATGCAATTGTATTGAAACACACAAAAAAAGTTGTGGGAACTTGAAAAAACCGATACTTACATCACTTTACACGAATCCTAACTTTGATTTTGCATTTTAAGCTCTACGGCTATGAAAAAAAGACAGAAAAATAGCATTTTTTTTTCTGATTTAGAATATGTTAGAATATTAAAACCGATATTACTCGAGTTAACATAGTTTTCACTGAACGTACAGAATTCAGCTGTTCAATACAAAATTTAGTATAGACACTGCAACAAAATGGTCCTACCAATGGGTCTGCTTTGATTTTATTATTCTTGATCTCATTTATTTATTGGCCTTATAGTAAAAGTTATGCATACCTGGTGAAAAAGACATTGACTATATTTTGGTATGATATAAAAAAATACAACTTTAAATTTTGCATTGCCAATATTCCACTGTATATATTAACACATAATATGTACTTAATCTTAAAGCCATTTATTACTATAATTTGCCTGCAGTTTAATGTGAACCTGGCCAAGTTCTATCTGCATAGGTACCCATTCAACGTTTAATAAAGGAAAAAAAAAATATTATAACAAAGTCACTCACTTCTTCCTGTATGCCAGCATTACTTGACAGTTTTCCTCCATCAGTAATAACAACAATAACAGAGGGCTCGAGGTAGAATGGACATCTTCCTTGACCATAAGTATCTATGCCTGTCTGCATGCGGTTTATGTTCAGGACATCAAAAGCATGTTTCAATGCTGCTCCCATTGTAGTTAGCCCTAGACATTGTAAATTCTTCAATTCGTTTATAAATGTTGCTAAATTTTCCTTCCATCCAGCCTGAAATAAATATTATTGAATAGTAAATGTTAAGTAAATACACAGATGATACCTACTTACATAAATATCTTATTGGAATGTAGTATAAAGAATCCTATATGAACTCTAGATTAGAATTTATTACAGGTAATATTTATTTGGCATTTAATTATAATATGAAGGGAGCATCTGCTAACTAGGCAATGTTCGAATTTCCCTCCCAAATCGCCATTTCGCTACGTGCCGGCGTGGCCAATGAGAGAGCAACGAGAGCGCAGTCGCGACGCAGCGAGCGAGCGCTATCGCGGAGGCAGCTACAGCGGCGCTTCGTCCTGTTTACGTTGTGCTATTTCAGTAAATTTTGCACAATTTCAAAGTATGTAAATATACTGGATTGTAGATGACAGTGCTTCACAGGTGGCCAACTTGGGACCGGCATGGATGAACCATTCTGAGCATAAATAATAAAAATCTCACTAACGTGTTCACATTGATATACTAACCTTGATGTTCGCGGGTGGCTCTTCGAAAGTTAGAAGCATATATCTGTCGCCTCTACTTTCGGGAGAACGTTGACGAACCTAGGAAATAAATTTTATCAGTTCAACACACGCGATAAACAAATCGATCACAAAAACGAGACGGTTGACGAGTCGATGACACTGCACGTACCTTTACGAACGTTTCCACAGCGCCCTTGGCTACATCGAGCAACGTTGGGCGTCCGCCCAAATAAGCTCTTTGGTTCATAGAAGCTGATGTATCTATTAGAAAGACTATTATAGTCATCGTGAAAATTGCCTAAATATCCTTCTAAATACATTAAAATATGCGCACGCTATTATGAACTAAGAACAAAAATGGCCGCTACATTGTACGCCGACTCGCTGAGAGGCGACCGTCCGACAGCCGCTTCGACGAGCAGCTGAACAAGCTACGCCACGAAGACTCCAAAAGTACCACGTGACCTAATCATGCTTCGGCTGTTCTCGGGCTCCAATAGAAAAACTTTCGGCTATCCTCGCATCGTATCTCTAATGTTGCCATACTAATATAAAATTTTACCATGTCAGGTGTTGATATAAATTAAATTAAGTTTTTGAATGATTGTAAATTAGATTAGGTTTAGCTTATAGCATAGCTGTCTATGAAGCTCCATTCATTTTGAACATAATTGTCAAACAATCATTGATATTATACAATTTTCGGACACCGGCGTCCGTGCGTGTGTGTGGAACAAAAGGGTATTGTAAATCCACACATTTTTCCCAACTATATTCTACTGTCTGTCATTTAGAGGTCATTAACCAAAGAAATTATAATAGAATCCTTTTTTTTTACTTAAATGTCTTTGTAAGTTGGTTGTCTTGTCTCTGTTTGTTTTCATACATGTCTAAGTACTGTAAATTCAGACAGTTACAAAAATGTTTGGTGCCTAGACAGCGGTTGCTCATCAGCATCACATTTATCTGCGGTGACAAATCTATATTTCGTCTCGTAATAAAGATATAGTAAAAATTTCGTCGTAAAAAATCCTGTTTGTTGTATGGGAGCCCCGCTTAAATATTTATTTTATTCTGTTTTTAGTACTTGTTGTTACAGCGAGAATTGTATTTTTATTATTTATTTTCTTAAATAACTTCAAAAGTAGGTACCGATCTTAGAAATAATAAAAAGCGGCCAAGTGCGAGTCGGACTCGCCCATGATGGGTTCCATAGCTGCAAGTAACATTTTACGATTTATGACGTATTGAAAAAAACTACTTACTAAATCTCATTCAAACCAATTTTCGGTGGAATTTTGCATGGTAATGTACATCATGTACTTTTTTTATTGGGGGCAAAATTTTACCATTTTGGAAGTGTCTCTTGTGCAAACTATTCAGTTTAGAGAAAAATGATATTAGAAACCTCAATATCATTTTTGAAAACCTATCCATAGATATCCCACATATATGGGTTTAATGAAAAAAAAAAATTGTGTGAATTTTTGTGTGAAAATCTTAATGCGGTTCACAGAATACATCTACTTACAAGTTTCAACAGTATAGTTCTTATAGTTTCGAAAAAAAGTGGCTGTGACATAAGGGCGGACAGACAGACAGACAAACATGAGGAATCTATAAGGGTTCCCTTTGTTGCCATTTGGCTACGGAACCCTAAAAAGGGTCTCTATTGGCTCTCCTAATTTTGGTTGGTGCACAAACTTGTAGCACAAAATTTTTTCGTACATTTTTAGTATTCCTAATTTAGTATGGTCTATATCTGATTTCCCTAAGATTTTATCGCCGTATATTTACTTCCCAAATTAGTCATTAGGCCCAATAATTAAAAACTCCTAATATTCATAATTACTAATTAATATTTCGCACAATAAGATTAGGCACAAAACAGTAATGCCTAATCAAGCATGCAGCAAGGGTGTCTGTTAGAATAGGTACAGATTTTTTCGACATAGAATTTTATTTCCCAGAAAACTATTCCACGATTTTTAATATATATTTTCTCAGCTTTTAACATCTCAGTTTCATATTATCGAACAAAGTTTAATAAAAAAAAATATTTTAAAATTGTTTTTGTTACTATAAAAACGGTATATTGAACTAACATTTCATATAAACTATTAATAAAAACTAACTAACTGTTTATAAAAACATGTTTCAATATGTAAACTAGTAAAATGGATAGACCTTTCCTGCGTGTGTTGGTCGCAGTTCTTACATAACCTAACCTATAGGTTTTCCCTAATCTAGTTAAATGGATAGAACTTTCACCACCGTAGCCTCAGCCAGTCCAAGCCACCTGCTCCTCAGCCCGCGGGCCGCCTCGCCCCTCAGTGCCTACGTGGGTTGAAATTACACTCTAGGGGTAGTAGGGCAGACAAGACTACGTGGAGTCAGTTTTGCAGCGATTCGTTTCTGTAACTGACTTGTAGAGCACAACATTTAGCTTTTTTGAGCATTTTTTTGTAAATTCTGCCATTTTGTAGTTGCGTTAATAATTGTTTCAAACATAGTTATACGAGGTTATCGTTACGTGTAAAGAAATAAAAGCCAAACGATTTTAGGATATCTAATATTAGAGATTCTAAAATTAGAGCTTACAATTTTTAGGCTTTACTGTTATTGTGCAAAAACATCAATTAGGCTATAGCCTACATACAAGTTTAGGCCAATAGGGTTCGGCGAAATGAAATTAGAAACAAAAAATTTTAACAAAACGAAGGGCACCCAATAAAAAAATATATTTTTAAAATTCTCATAAAAAGCTCTTTCATTTAATATTTCATACGATATTGTTTACAAGACTTTTTTTTAAATATCTAATTTACACAATAAGTGGCCCCCTTTTTTGAAATACATTTATTTTCTTTATACGTCCATCTTTGGGTCACTGAATTACATATGTGTACCAAAATTAAATGACTTTTTTATGGTGTCCTATCATTTGACAAAAAAAGAATTACAAATTTTCATTTTAAAAATATCGTAAGTTAATTTATTTTTGATAAAGTTATCACTTTCTAAGCTATTATTTCTAGTAAATAACTAATCTGATAAGTAAATTAAAGGACGACATTAATTTACTTACATCAAAACATAATTTCACAAACTAATCTTTTTATTATCATGTTAATTGGTAAAAAACATAAAGCATATTACTAAAGTAAGACTACTCGGGTTTTATGGTGCGTGGCGGTGGCCCTTGGGCCACCCCCTATACTGTGAGACCGTCCCATAGCCGTAAACAGTGCAGAGTCATTTCGACCACCCAGGTCATGTAGTATAAGTTATGGTACATATGGAGCAGTGGGGATGGCCCCTGGGCCACCTCCTAGCCGCCAACAGTGTTCATACAGTCATATAGACCACCCAGGTCATGTAGTATAGGTTATGGTGCAGCGGCCCTTGGGCCACCTCCTAACCACCAACAGTTTTCATGCAGCAAGTCATGTTGACCACCCAGGTCATGTAGTATAGGCTATGCTATGCCTATGGTGCGGCGGGGGTGACCTAAGGGCCACTCCCTAGCCGCCAGCATTGCTCATGTAAACCACCCAGGTCATGTAGTATAGGTTATGATGCAGCGGGGGGGCCCTTGGGCCACCTCCTAGCCACCAACAGTGTTCATGCAGCGAGTCATGTCGACCACCCAGGTCATGTAGTATAGGCTATGCTATGCCTATGGTGCGGCGGAGGGCCCTTGACGAAACTTGAAACGAAATACTTGGTCAAATGAATATTTTTGGAATGATAGTTTAACATTTGAAATATTTGCATAGTAAAACATTTGTGAAAACTGTATTTTGTCAAATAATTAATCATAAAGTAATAAGTTGCGAAATGAGATGTTTGTCAAATGATTAGTTTTTTTAATGTTATTTTTAAAATAATACAATACAATACAATACAAATTATTTTTATTGCACCATCACATACGCAGAAAAAATTATAAAAATATGAAATATATACAAAATACACAAAATAATCCATCCAGCACTGCTGTTCAAGGGCTCAAGTGTCTATTACAGCAATGCCAGACATAGAGACAGCTTACACTACCAGCAATCATCGCCAGAACAGCATTGGAGCTGGCCCGCGTCCTGCGCACTAGAGATGCGGCCCGCTTGCGCATAGTCGCATGAAAGCAGTCGGTGTGAGCCGCTGCAAACATACCAGAGGCGCTGCAGAAACGGGACAGTCCCAATAACACCCTAAATGCGTTATTGAACTGAACACGGAGGGCACTGTAGCTTCGTTTCCTGTAATCTGCCCACAGGCTGCATGTATATAGAGAGGTGCAGAAAGCTCTGAAGTGTTATTTTTACTGCTTAAGAGCATCTTGATAACCTGCGGCCCAACATATTAGCCCTTCTTGACAGTGCCCTCCGCTCCCGTTCAATGTCAGCATCGTCTGCAAGGTCAGCTGTTACTATGTGCCCCAGGTACTTAAATTCGTACACTCTCTAGAGGAACACCATACAGGTACTCAGGTGGCACATTTGTTGGGCACCCAGCACCAGCCGCCTCAAAGACCATAATCTGACTTTTGGTCACATTATATTTTAGACCATGCTTACTTGCGTACTCCTCACAGGTTGCTATCAGCTTTCGCAAGCCACAGATCGACGCGCTCAGCAAAACCATATTAGGATTTTCAAAATTTCTTTGTATTTATATTGACACTCCACCCATTCCAAAAATATGTAACCTTTTGAAGACTGGGTTGACTGGAAGAGATCCCTTCTTGGGATAAGTCCGCCTTTGTACAAGTTATTTCTTTTTCCCTTTGTATTAAATAATGTACATTTAAATGTAATTTTTGTGCAATAAAGAAATTAAACAAACAAACAAACCATATCATCTGCGTAGCTCAGGTTGTTGACACATACGCCATCAACGTGACATCCAACATGTTGTTTGCTAAGCGCTTCAATAAAACCATTTATATAAATGTTAAACAGGGTGGGAGAAGTCAATCCACCCTGCCTGACACCACACTCTAGTTGGTACGGTTCTGACATTGTGCTCGCCCACCTGACACTATTGACGTGGTGCGTATACCAATACTTGAAGACAAATATAAGTTCACGAGGTAAGTTAATGCTCTCCAGCTTATCCCACAGTATGTCATATGCAACGCAACCAGGTCAAACGCCTTCGACAGGTCGAGGAAACATGCATAAATAGGCGTTTCCCGCTTCAAGTAGTATTTTACGGTATGCTTAAGACCCAGTATAGCAATTTCTGTAGATAAATTAGTCTAAAACCAAATTGATTATCATGCAAATTGCTGTACTTTCGGCAAGGTCTCCATTTTTATGGTGCGTACCATAATAATTCATAAAATAAAAATAACAAACACAAAGAAAATATTGGTACAAAGGCGGACTTATCGCTAGATGCGATCTCTTCCAGTCAACCTTTGGGTAGAGGAAAAATTTATAGTACCTACGGAGCAAGCTGGGCGCAGTATCTATACCTAATTATATACTTACATATTAATACATAAATATATACAATAAATAATCATTGTCATTAGTTTCGACAAAAGTCAAACATTAGCAAACCCTTTTTTATCTGTGATATGGGCATCCAATATTAAATTTAGATCCGATTTTTCTAGCTCACTTATTTTACACAATGGCGAGATTTTAATGAATTAGTTCTCTGGGTTCTCCCTTATATATGGTAAAATAATATTATAGTAGCAAGACTAACTCAAGCATTAAAATATTATATTTATTAAATAATAATAAATAGCTTTTGATTTTTAACGAAAATTATATGAAAAAATAATTCAAGAATTATTTAACTCTACTACATATTTTTTGTTGCTATTTTAAAACATATACAATATTGCAAAATTGCCGCATTATTCTTGGCGGTAATTTTAAATTTAGAATTTGTACCATGGACGGACGAGACGAGAGTTGATTGAGGTACAAAATTGTATATGAGTGAGATATATGGAAGGATAGATAGGTGGATTTAATTCATAGATGTACTTAACGAAGTACACAGTAGAAGAGTTATGTTTTTAGAAATTCAATGATAGGTTCATAATGTAGATGTATAGTTTTTATGCTATTACGCAGTAAGGTTGAAAATCTACCGAGTAGGTATTATACGTTGTTTAGGTAATATAGCACAGCATTCCTACTTGTCCAGTTGCGTATTCAGCCACAGAATAAATAATACAAACGTACAGAAGAAATTCAAAGAAATATCTATTCAATGTGGCTAGCGATATGGTTTAATTTAGCTCACGTCAGAACTCAGCACCTTTTCGTATAGATACCTAGACATCCATTGCAAGCCAATTTCATTCTTATTACTCTGGACAAACGATTCGTATAACCAGGCCTGTGTCACTTCCCGTTTAGGTATCGAAAATGTAGGTACCTACATTATTTTTATGCGCGCAGGCGGCCCCTCCGGGTGGTAAATTCAGTTATAGGTACTTACGTTAGTAATTATACTATCTTTGGTTATACGAATCGTTTGTCCAGAGTAATAAGAATGAAATTGGCTTGCAATGGATGTCTAGGTATCTATACGAAAAGGTACAAAGAAATGAGGAAAGAGATCTTTTCAAGACAAATTCACAAGTAAGTATAAAACAATATGTCAAAAAAATTAAACATCACAAATCGAAAATGCTTAAGGCTTTATCAGTGCAGAGCCACGAATACTGTGAGTGTTTTTGAAAATTCACTAAATAAACTACTTCAGTTTAATTTACAAAAAAGTTTGGAAAATCCAAAAGTACACGCCTCATAGCGGTCATTCACATTTAAAAAAAATATATATATATATAGATATACAGTATACAGTGGTATATTAGTTTTTTATAAATTATAATTAAACGACAGTACTTAGAACGCTAATATTAACTAGGAATCAGCACAGTGTAATACTTTATATATTAAAAACAAAAGTATTCCGGTAAGATGAATTTTTCGACCAATTTCTCTGCCTCATACATGGTCACATAAACACAGACTCACGGACGTCCAAGAATGATTACTTTTAATGTTATTATTTATTATATTAAACAAATTAATTGTTTATAAAATGTACCATATGTGCTAGACAGATTATTTAACTTCATATTAGTGCACTCATATTATCCTGTAAGTGTTATATTAAAAAAAAAAACGTCATTTAAGTTTCGAAAGACTGGGTTTTTTGACATGTCGAGAGTAGAGCACTACCTCAACGCTCCGCTTATGAGGCGTGCAAAAATTACATAAAAATCTTAAGGCTTTTATACAGACACCCACAATATCCAAAACACGATTATGCATTTTTGGCTCGATAGAAAAAAATCGCAAACATACCTCTAAAACCTAAATTTGCCTTTATAATACATATTACTACTGTACTATTACTGTATAAAATAGTATTATAAAGGCAAATTAGAGGTATGTTTGTGATATTTTTTGAGATGTGTAAATTTTTTGAGGAATAAACTGTAGTAGTTTAATAACAGTGATTTTTCAAAAACACGCACAGTATTGCAAGTTGTGAACCCATGTCGTCTTAAGATTTTCGCCCAAAAATAGAAAAAAAAAACAATAAATTTGGTGCCCCATATTACTTAGAGCTGAAACTTCTAATATCTTTTCTTAGGGTTCCGTACCCGAAGGGTGCAAACGGGACCCTATTACTGAGACTCCGCTGTCTGTCCGTCTGTCCGTCTGTCACAGGGCTCTATCTCTTGAACCGTAATAGCTAGACACCTGAAATTTTTACCGATTATGTATTACTGTGGCCGCTATAACAACAAATACTAAAAATAAAAAAAATTGGTTGCCTGTAAAGTCGGTATACGGGCGAAAGTTTTACGTGACAACGACTTTGAGTGAGAGGCACGCGTGCCTCTCACTCGCTCTCATTGTGAGCGCATAACGTGAGCGGAGCGTAACGCAGTTTCTTGAAGTGTCACCCGGCTAACCAATTTATAAGACGTTGTCACGTCAAAATAAAAGTTGAAAATTAAAGAAAGGAAAGAAAAGTCGTCATACAAGAAACGTGTTTTTTTCAGTGTTTTTAACTCGATCTCTTGAACCGTAATAGCTAGACACCTGAAATTTTCACTGATTATGTATTACTATGACTACTATAACAACGAATACTAAAAATAAGATAAAGTTAATAATTAAAGGGGGTCGTCATACAAAAAACGTGTTTCTTCAGCGTTTTAAAACATTGTACGGTGGTACGGAACCCTTCATGTTTATTTCTAAACTGAATAGTTTGCGCAAGAGATACTTACGTGGTAAAATGTGTGTGTGTCCCCTGTAACTTCTAAAATAAGAGAATGATAAAACTAAAAAAATATATATGATGTACATTACCATGCAAACTTCCACCGAAAATTGGTTTGAACGAGATCTAGTTAGTAGTTTTTTTTAATACGTCATAAATCGTAAACCGCAATTTACCTTTCATTCAATCAACTCAAATATAAAAATAAAATAAAAAACATTTAATTTCATAAACATAAACCTTATGCATAAACCGTGAACCATTATTTTCTAATAATAAATCTGTAATAGGTGCTTAGGCACCTATTAGTAAATAATAATTATAATTCGCGCGGGGCGTGGGCGTGGCTTGATCGATAGCGGGTGCGGAGCGCGCGGGGGGCAGGTTCATCAACACCCAAGTTCCCGAAAAACATCTATCAAAGTTACACCGAACTACAAGAACTTTTATATTATGTTACTTGCTGCTACGGAACCCTTCATGGGCGAGTCGGATTCGCACTTGGCCGCTTTTTATATAACGTCTAACAAAATATACTGAAACTATTTTAAGGGTGAATTCAGTCCATGATATTGAACAACTTTCCCTAAGGAAAATATGTGAAAATATGAAAAATATTTTTTGGCTTTTCATACAGACTCGGATCAGCTGATCGGTCAACTTGTATGGGAGGCCAAAAAATATTTTTCATATTTCGATATATGTTCCTTGGGGAAAGTTGTTCAGTATCATGGACTGTATCCACCCTTAAAATAGTTTCAGTATATTTTGTTAGACCCTGTATATATCAAAATATAGTGTATTTAATTTCTAATTTGAATATTTTGTCAAATTACGACTTAGATAATTTTTTATAAATTATTATAAAAATCATGTCAAAGACAAAGTCGTGTCTTAACAAAACAAACGACCAAGCCCAATCAGAGTTCCGGATAAAGTATATTATTATTATTTTTATTTGAAATTTTATCACAACGTAGCGAACTCGGTTCAGCCGATTACAAAAAATATGGTGTGTGAAAATTGGGGGCGTACCTAATCTTTAGATCTATGTAGTAGGTACTTTATATTAAAAAAATATATTTGTTTGGTCTTGTCAGCCCCAGTACAGATAAAGATGAGTTAATGTAGGTACCTCTTAAATCTGTATTTGTTTCTCCAAACTATAGGTAGGTACAACCAGGCCTATGTCACTCCCCGTTTAGGTATCGAAAATGTACCTACATTATTACTATGCGCGCAGGCGGGTGGTAAATTCGGTTATACGAATCGTTTGTCCAGAGTAATAAGAATGAAATTGACTTGCAATGGATGTCTAGGTATCATCTATGCGAAAAGGTGCTGAGTTCTGACGTGAGAGCTAAATTAAACCATAAAGCTAGCCATATTGAGTACATATTTCTTTGAATTTTTTTGCTGAGTGAGACCAGTGAGACTTCTGTCTGTACGTTAGTATTATTTATTCTGTGGTACAACATCCAAATTATATTCACGTGTAACAAAAAGGGGGTATCAACTCGAAAGGGTGTTAACGTACTTACCAATGTGAACAACTTTTACTATGGGACCAACCCTGAAATCGCGATAAAAAATCTGCAGCTCCATACAAAATTAAATTCTTACCTACCGTCTGTGCTACCGTGCCAAATTGTATAGAGCTGCAGATTTTAGGGTTCCGTAAAAAAATTAAAAAATGAAACCCTTATAGGATCACTCGTGCGTCTGTCTGTCTGTCCGTCCGTCTGTCATAGCACAGCCAATTTGCTCCGAATCTACTGGACTGAATCAGGTACCTAAACATATATGCAAAGTAAATAAATATATTTTTTAAATAAGGGTCTTTTTCGGGGGACAAATTAGGAAATTGAAAAAAACGTTTTGCAAACCTTACTGTGTCATATCCTAAATTATATCAAATGAAAGGGCTCGTTATGAGGACCTCAAATATATTTTTGATATAATTGTCAAATTAATACATAGTTTTGATTTTATTCATGAAGGAGAAGAAAATTGACTATTCCCCCCTGATCTCCGAAAATACTGAGTCTAAAATTTTGAAAAATATACGAAATATAGTTCATTGCTTGTAGATATATTGCAGGAAAACCTATAAGAATTCAATCAATTGTAGGGAACCCTCTCCCCGCGAGTTCAACTCGCACTTGACCGGTTTTCTTTTTTTTTGCGATTCTAAAATATTATTAAAAAAAGTTTGCAGTCACGCCAAGTCTAATAGTATTAGCAGAAAAATAAATATATTTATAAATAATAAAAAGCGAGCGAAACTGAATTCTGAAGCAAAGAAGAATAAGGACCAAAAAACAAACAGTTCAATATTGGTCCAATATTTCGGGCTTGGATAATCCGGGTTACATGGTTCATCATCTCATAAAAATAAAGTTCTACTTCTGACCAAAGCTACTCAAGTTATGGAGAACTTCGCTCTCTCACTTTATGGTAACTATGAGTACAAACTACAATAAAAGTTACACGTCGCTCGACCGCACGCACGATGTGTCGTTCGTTCGGCTAGGCACGTCAGCCGCACCCACGTGAGTACTAGTAGTACTGGTAGTACTAGTACTCATTCTGTGGTTTGGTTTGGCCGTAGGCCGTTGATCAAGAGAGAAAGAGGTACTACAACTTCGTAGCCGACTGCTAGCGAGCGATACTAGCGAGCAAAACGACATTAGCGACACTAGCGACACCTAGCGACGTGCGTGACGCGTCGGCTGCTGCTGTTGCAGTCGGCTTCGAACTTGTGCCTTTATGGTCCGAGAGCTGGCACGAATTTTGGGTAGGTGTTTGAGGCAAGTTGAAAACTTGTCACATACATCTCCTATTATACCCCAACACGGAACTGCAGACCTCTTAACGGAATAAGCGCGTTCATTGCTCTATCGTACACTTGAGAGCAAAGATATCAAGCAGTTTTTTTTGTGAAAAAAAAAAATTTGGTTGCCTGTAAAGTCGGTATACGGGCGAAAGTTTTACGTGACAACGACTTTGCCTTTCACTTTTTATGTCTGTCTCTCTCGCACGCGTGCCTCTCACTCGCTCTCATTGTGAGCGCATAACGTGAGCGGAGCGTAACGCAGTTTCTTGAAGTGTCACCCGGCTAACCAATTTATAAGACGTTGTCACGTCAAAATGTCTTTACTTAAAAGAGGTAAACCTTTGAGGGGTCAAAGTAGGGAAATAATATATAATGTGCACCAGTTTATGCAGAATGAAGCCCAGCGTGCTAAATCCCAGGTGTTTAGTGCAAATCATTTTCAGTCTGTCATGGAACGTACTGCAATAGCCACAGGAATATCGCGAAAAACAGTTGCTGCTATTATAAAGGAAAAAGATTGTGCTTCATTGCAGCCGTCAACGAGTGGTCCTAGTTTCAGAACCCCTAAAAAGGGTCGCCCTAAACTAAAATATCGTGCAAAACTAGACGACTTCGATTATCAGGTCATACGGCGAAAAATATATGATTTTCATATAGTGGAAAAACAAGTATCCACTGTAAGAGCTTTGCTTAATGTATTAAAGCGCGATATTAATTTTAGTGGAGGACGCGAAACGCTGAGAAAAGTTATAAGAGAGCTTGGTTTTAGATTTAAGAAAACTGAGACAATCAGAAAAATTCTAGCTGAAAAAGACGAAGTACGTTTGTTAAGAATTAAATATTTGAGAAAAATAAAAAAATACAGGAATGAGGGAAGGAATATTGTTTACGGCGATGAAACTTATGTCCATACTTCTCATACTAAAGAAAGTGGCTGGACAGATGAAAGTGGAAAAGGGTTAAAAAAAACAATTTCAAAAGGACAGAGGCTTATCATCGTCCACGCCGGTGGTTCAAATGGCTTTGTCCCTGGAGGATTATTAATATATAAATCATCGCAGTCGACTGGGGACTACCACAATGAGATGAACACAGAAAATTATGAAAGGTGGGTAAAAAATCAGCTGATTCCTAATCTGCCACCTCAGTCCGTTTTCGTAATAGACAACGCAGCATATCATAATACGTTAAGAGAAAAACCACCTAACTCAAACTCGAGAAAAGCAGAAATGCAAGGATGGCTCAATAGTAAAAATATAAACTATGACCCTAGTTTTACAAGACCAGAATTGTATGAATTATTAAAAAACATAAGAATGACTACATCGAGTATTCTATAGATAAGATAATGGAGGAACATGGCCACATAGTGTTGAGGTTGCCACCTTATCATCCCGACTTCAACCCCATTGAAAACATTTGGGCGCAAGTAAAGGGGCATGTAAGCAAATATAATGTTAAAATGAATATTACCGAAATAACACAGCTTTTGAACGAAAAATTTTCTGCGATTGATGTGGAAGCTTGGCGACGTGTTGTCGATCACGCTATAAAACATGAGGACGAATTCATGAAACTTGAGGACGCTATTGACGAGCGTTTAGACCAATTCGTCATTAATACTGGCGATTCGACTTTGTCGTCCTCGTCTTCAGATGAAGACAATAACATTAGTGATAAAGAAATGTCAGGAATAGTTCCACTAGACTATTCTAATTGATTTATTTTTATTGAATCTGCAGTAAACTTTAAATTAAAATAAACATCCGAACATTAATGGTATTTTTCTTTGCCCTCAAGTGTAATATTAGGAGTACAAGTATTATGAGCGAGATAGCACGAATTCAGTTGTTTTTGGATTTACAATCTTATGTAGCAGAAATAAGTTCGTTATTTCACTGATGTTTTCATTCGGTTGGAGTCGGCGGTTGGTTGCGCTATTCTGCGCCATCGAACAATGCCGAGGTGACTTATAAACGTGGTACACCTGTATTTATCTGTTATTTGACGGTTACTCGGTATCATGTTAATCGGCCTAATATATTGGTAACATGCAAAGAATTTATAATACAATCTAGAATAACTACGAGTAAAAATCTAAAAAAAAAAACAACATTGAAAATTAAACTTGATGCCACGCACATAAAGCTCATATTTTCATAATGCTTATTTTTTAATACCTAACGTTCCCAAAAAATGTACCTAAAGTTATAGGCGTCCCTTTCCCGTAAACTGTCAGTGCAATAAAGTAGAAGGGGAGAGCTATAACTTTAGGTATAATTTTTGGGAACGGCTTTGCCACTTCGTAAGCATTCTAGATTTGTATACAATTTCTTTGGTAACATGTTCTTCGGCGCTAATATTTTCATTTGGTATAAGTACGCTTGGTCCCTCTATTTATGAAAGAAAATCGCATTAAAAATCCATAGCGTAATTTTAAGTACACATACATACATACAGAGGGGCAAACGGCAAGAAGCTACTTGTAATCATGATTCGAAATCGTGATAATCGACTGAAAATCTGATTTGCATTTATTTTCATTCACTTGGTCAGTGTCTTTGAATCGATTAAGCGCGAACAGAATGTTCTCATCACTAAATGTCACCACTGACATTACATTTGACAGTTCTACTTATCTAGTATATACAGATCTGTTCATAAGGCCTAGTTTCGCTTGCACCATTATGATTTATTTGGATTGACCTGGCAGGTAGAAAGTCCCATCATAACGACCTGTCTTTTTGAGAATCTTATTTTTTAGTTACAAGTAATACCCTATTAAAATTTCAAGTTGCCTCAAATACATTTTTTATATTTTTTTGAAAAATACTTTTGCACGCGCCTGGCAATATCAAAGCCCCGACCAAATTATCTGGCTTATTGATTTTTATATTCTTTAAACACTAAACTGCAACATATAAAAATACATATTGCCTCAAATACCTTTTTTGAAAAAAAAAAAACTTAAAAATTCATAGGTTGCTTTAAGCCCCGCTACTCACCAGCCAGGTCTGCAGTTCCGTGTTTGGGGTATAATAGGAGATGTATGTGACAAGTTTTCAACTAGCCTCAAACACCTACTCAAAATTCATGCCAGCTCTCAATCTATTAAATTATAAATGCCAGTGTGCTTACGTGCCTTTAGGTTTTTAAAGAGACTGGTCCGGGTTTACCTAGTTCAACCAAACTTCAACTAAGCAATCAAGTATTAAATTAATGCATACGGGAATTAACGCGAAACGTACCTTTTTTTATTTATTTTGCTGACGTTTCGTTCGGGTTTCACCGAACGTGGTCCCAGCATGACATTGCATGTCCCGTATGCATTAATTTAATAATAATGCAACGCGATAGTTTAAAAGTATTTATAAGCAAGCAAGGTTGAATGTAAATGTTTTCTTTTGCTACATACCTAGCTACTTAATAAATCCCACGCTGACAGCTGCGTGGAAACTACTGAAAGTGACTTTGACATTGTCAGTTTTGGCGGACCGGAGCATAGATTAATATTGTATGACCGGAGGAGAAAGATCAGACAGAGAGAGAGAGAGAGGAGCTGGAGTTTGGTGCCTTGCTGGACTGGACTGGACCTGAACTCTTGGAAGTGGAACTAGAAGCGCTCTTTTGTTGGTAGTCTTGGATTACGAGTAAAAACATTATCTATCTAGCCGTAAACCAGTCTTAATTCATTTTGTACGGTTTGAAATAATCATCAACAATGGACGAAGTATTAGAAAAATTTGAAGCAACGTTCGTCGGCGCGGAATCAGCTGATAAAACTAACTATCAAGAATTATACAAAAATTGGGGAAGGCTTGGGAATCAAGAAGAAAGACGCAAAGAGCTACTCGAAATTCAAAAAAGGTATGCACTCACTTGCCTGAACATATTCTTCTAATATTCAGTTTTCTTTTATTACAAGTGCCAAGGCTTCTGCCAACGTTAACTACATATAATTATGTAAAACTATTTTTTACAGTGACCGTCAAAACAAGCTTGATAGATTTCGAGGAATTTTTGAGATAGTGCAAAGAAATGAGGAAAGAGATCTTTTCAAGACAAATTCACAAGTAAGTACTTATAAAACAATATGTCAAAAAAATTAAACATCACAAATCGAAAATGCACCTCTCAGTTGCCGAGCCCGCGATCTGATTTACACCAGAGTCTGCCGTGGCAAAACACAATTTATCTAGTGTTTTTATAGGGTACGAAATAAATTTATTTTTTGAAAAATTGTATGGAGAGTATATAACTATTGTTTGTATTTGAAAGATAGATAAACACTATCTTTTTACACTATATTTTACTGTTTTAAAACTTATTATACTATTGTTTTCTACAGGTAATAAGAACCAATCACTTACTTTTCATACCTACTTCAGAATTTTTTTTAAATTGTCGCAGTCTTTTTGTTATTTATAGTTTAATTTATTATCCTTATTAGTACAATAATAAAACAACCCACTTATATGAAAAACACAACTTTTCTAGAGTAAATTCACTTGAAAACACTATTTTGAAAATTGTTATTCACAAAGAAAAATACGCCATTTTGCTTTGAGCACTGTACACTTCGATACGCGCCGACCGATGATCAAATTCAAATGGGCAGAGAAACAATTCTATTGCCTTCACTCAATCATTGTATTTTTTTTGGGTTCGGTCATTTATCGGGGAAAATGAAAAATATATTTTAAAACTTATTTTAATGTATTTAATGCTTAAAATAAAATAAAAAAGTAGCCGGTAGGGGGGCCCTGATCAGAGCTTAGGCAGTAGAGGACAGTGCGAGGATCAGCACTTTTAATAGCAGCTGAGAGGTTAAGGCCCCCCATCACGGGGGCCTTCTGTTTTGTGACATTTGTTCCGAACATCAGTTCAGAGCTACAAATACTGTGGGTGTTTTTGAAAATTCACTGTAAATAAACTACTACAGTTTAATTTACAAAAAAATTACATAAAAATCTTAAGGCTTATTCTACGGACACCCACAATATCCAAAACACGATTATGCATTTTTGGCTCAATAGAGAAAAATCGCAACATAGCTCTAAATTTACCTTTAAATAAACGGGCAAGTGCGAGTCGGACTCGTACATGAAGGGTACCACCGTACAATGTTTTAAAAACGCTAAAGAAACACGTTTCTTGTATGACGATCCCCTTTAATTATTAACTTTATCTTATTTTTAGTTTTTGTTATAGTGATCATAGTAATACATAACACAGATCAACAAAATTTGTAATTTTTTTTGTCACTGCAATTAGATTTGGCCTTATTGTCTCTTATAGATTTTTGTAAAGTGTATATGGATATAATTTACTTTTATTCCTAGGACGTCAGAATTTTGAATAATGTTATATCAAAGATCCGATTTTCTGATAATTTCAATTATTTATATTAAATAGCTTCTGTGCAGGTTATTTAATTCTGCCACGTTAAATAATGAAATCACTCATCGAAATCAAAACAAAATTTGGTTTACCATTATACCATTTTTATTTAAGGAGTTATACAAAATTTAAGTTACTATAATATTTCCCATACATTGTGTACTGTGCGTATTGTATACCGTTATACCGACTCGCACAAAATCTTTAATAAGTCCATTTAATTAAATAATTTAGAAATGATGTAAAACGTATTGCAAAAAGTAGGGTTTGCACAGTGTTAAACTGGTATTTGAAAATTGAAAAGGAGCTAATTGAATGAATGGTATAATTTTAAAATTAACAAAAATTAAAAAAATATGTATTTTTGACGTGATATATTTGAAAACTTAGACGTTTTGTGTACTAAATTCTATTAGAAACCGCTGCAAGTATGCTTGTGGCAAAATCTTGTTGACCAGTGAATCGGTGAAAATTTCAGGTGTCTAGCTATTACGGTTCAAGAGATAGATCTCGATCTGTCACAGGGCTGTGACAGATCGAGTTAAAAACGCTAAAAAACACGTTTTTTGTATGACGACCCCCTTTAATTTCCAACTTTTTTTTATTTTTAATATTTGTTGTTATAGCGGCCACAGTAATACATAATCGGTGAAAATTTCAGGTCTAGCTATTATGGTTCAAGAGATAGAGCCCTGTGACAGACGGACAGACAGCTAAGTCTCAGTAATAGGGTCCCGTTTGCACCCTTCGGGTACGGAACCCTAAAAAGATATTACTACTTTATACAATCACTTTTTTATATGAAAATTATACTAAAAAATGTATAATCTAAATTACTAGTTAATTTCGCTACACATTTTTTTTTTAATATTGTACAAAAAATCTATACATATAATAAAACAGTAAAAATCGCGTGTCTGAACATTTAATAAATTTAGGAAAATATAATTTAAATTCTTTATTTCGTAAAAACATATTAAAATAGTGACAAACTAAAAATACAACGTAAAACTAACAAGTAACTAAATTAAAACTAAACAAACTAAAATATAACCTAAATTAAAACTAACTAAACTAAAAATATTTAAAAATAGAACTAACTTATATTAAATTATTTAAAAAATTAAGGTCAAATCGCTGCCGTTACAGGGAAAAGTACCCAAAAGGCTGGCGGCATTTCCGCGTTGAATAGCAATAAGGTAAATTTAGGCATCTTAAGAGGTATGTTTATGATTTTTTTGTATCGAGCCTAAAATGCTCAATCGTGTTTTGGATATTGTAGGTGTCTGTAGAAAAGCCTTAACTTTCTTATGTAAAATTTTTTAAGGAATAAACTGTTGTAGTTTAATTACAGTGATTTTTCAAAAACACTCATAGTATTCTTGGCTCTGAACTGACGACGCCTTAAACTAGACACCTATGAATATCGGCAATATGATTCGATAAAATTCATTCATACATGGACTTAAAAATAGTAAAACTCTATTTGAAACACGAACAAAAAATAATTTAGATAATTCTAATTTTAACCATTGTACTTAGTGTTTTAAATTTATTCACAGGCACATTATGTTCCAAAAACATATGTAGCGGGATTTAATAGAGGACCTAGTTACCATGACGTGCTCATGATGTCAGAGTGGATAGTAGAGAAACCAGACGACTTAAACGATAATTGGTACATAGTACCATGCCCAAAAGGCAAAAGAGTGCTAGTAGTTGCCAGTTATGTAAGTATTCTTTATGATTGTTTTTCTAGACTCCAGTATGCAATACATAGAATAAGTTTCGCAACTTTGTTGAATTTTAAAGGCATTTGAATGAACCCATCAATATCATAACTCCCCGTCATGATGTCTGATGTTTATGTCTTCATATTTTTAAATGTCTTTATTTTTATATGCAAAGACAGAAACAGTATTTTGCTAACTTAATTATTGTACTCAATTATATATTAACACAGTAGCTTTATCACAGATTAATAAATAGTTATGGCTTTATATTAATTAATGTTTATTGTCATCGTCATTAATCATTTATAAAAATTGTTTCTATTAAGTTTGTAGTATTTATTTAAACTATAGTCATTCAAAACAAAACATCAAAAGAAGAGCAATCAATAGGACTTATTACCGAAAACTCGTCGCATATAGCGGCTAGCATAAACAGTAATTAAAAGTTACATGATACAGTACAACAAGTACCTAATTAAAAGTTTTTAATATTATTTACTCATTCAAAACCTGTGCCGTGAGTGATGCAATGGCCATTTAAATACCTATATAATTTATAAAACCTATATAATTTTACAAATTGATTGCGAGTTTGATATACCGTCATTGTCAAACATTATGGTCTAATGCTGCACTCTAGAGACAGAACATTGCAGTAATATCTCCTATTGCCATGACTTTGTGCATACTGATAAATTTATTGATGGTTTAAGATTATCCAGGGATATGTCCCTGTGTAGTGTGAGGTCATGGGTGAAAATTTATATTGTATTTCTATAAATAATTAGAAGCTCCTACAAAGCTGCATCTGTTCGGTAAAGATAATATAATTGATTAAATTAACTTTTAACATTTCAGGGAATTACAAAATTATTCACAAAATGTGGCACATTTGTGACACAAACTAGAACTAAACTGCCTGGTGGTAACCCGAATACAGGCAATCATGTTGCCTGTACAGTACTAGATTGCTTCTACGATGAGAACCATAAAAGTCTGTATGTGTTGGACCTGCTTGCATGGAATAATCAACCTATGACAGATTGTGATGTAAGTTGACATTATATCCACTGTAAGTTTCATTTAAAGGTAAATAGATAGGTTGTTCATTGTGAAAACTGCAGGCACATGTATTGTATACTCAATAAAATATTTATTAATTACATGCAGAAAAATATTTATTAATTACAGACTTTTTGTTCATTACATAACAGGTTTTTAGCGATGCAATGTGTGTATGTACGCTGCAGAAGCACAAAAAGGTCTTAAGTTTAGTGAAAAGGCAACAAAAGCTTTTGCTAAAGATATTAGAAAGAAATATAGCACATTACATGTACATGCATGTTTTGTATTGATAAAATGCAT
Source organism: Acrobasis repandana (assembly GCA_963576875.1). Taxonomy (NCBI): domain Eukaryota; kingdom Metazoa; phylum Arthropoda; class Insecta; order Lepidoptera; family Pyralidae; genus Acrobasis; species Acrobasis repandana. Next base: position 15,128,360 of record OY756215.1, read on the forward strand.
ATTGATCATGGCAAAATAAGTAATCACAATTTTAAATTCAGTTCAGTGCGAGGATTAAGCAAGCCGTTGAGTAACTAACACGTTGCACTTTAGCAAAACATGGAACTTTTGGGTCTGGCCAGCACAGGGCTTGGAACCGGTTTTGCTTTACCGGTTAATATTGTTCATAACGTAAAAATTTTGTTAGTTGGCTAACCGGTTAAACAAAGAAACAGTTTAAAATTAACCAAAATATTTTCATTTACCGCTTAATTTAAGAAAGAGTATTTTATGTATCTTTTTAACCGGTAATAACACCTAAACGAAACCGGTTTTAAACTCAGGGGCACACAGTAACGCCGCAACCGCTGCCCCGCACCCAACGCCCCTCATTCGCTTGTACCGAAAAACAACAGATGGCGTAGCTCATTTATGTTGTTAAATTTATTTTAACCGGTTATTTTTATTTAAAGTTACCGAAATTAGAAAAAAAACCGGTTGCCTGATCAACCTGTTGAAATACCGGTAAACGAAACCTTAACCGAAATCCTTTCCGGTTCGGGAATGATGATCAAAACCGGTTTGAAAAATTTACCGGTTTCCGAGCCCTGTGCCAGCATGTTTTATCATTTGTCAAAGGACTAAAAACAAACATATTTCTCCAACAAAACTTACTATTAAAAATACTTATTTATGCATTTCAGGTGGAGTTTCGACAATTTTGGCTGAAGTCGCAATTTGATGAACGTCCACTGTTGAGGTTGCAAAATAAACAGAACACACTTATATTCAATTTGTTGCCAATGGTTCCTTGTACACCAGAATCTTTAAACACGTAAGTTATCACATGTTTCTACCTATTACTGTATAGTTGTGACCAGCTTTTCTGAAAACCACACTTACGGCTTACGAAATCCACGGCAAGAAATGGAGTGGGAAAAATGTGTATTCACCAATTTGTTATTAAAAATTGGTCAGTCAATCTTTTGTAGGTTTGATATTTTGTTTAAATAAATAGTATGTATTTGTTTGTCTTGTATACTCGTAAATGATTAAATAACCAATGTAATTTTATCTCTTTATATCACAGATTCATGATGACATATCCTGCATTTAAAGACTTTAACCCAGCACTGGATGGTTTGTTGTTCTACCACAAGAGAGCGCATTACATATCAGGAGAGACGCCGCTGGTCGGCTGGCTGTACCCGTACATGGTGCCAGAAGTATTAGGATCGGGTATTTTTTTATGATTATATAATTGGTTAATTATTATTATAATTATATGAAATTTAGCCCCCATAGCATGGCACCGTAGATAAGCTCCACATAAAGTTTATATCGCACTAGTTCCATCCTGTTCGTTAATGTTACTTAGAGCAAGAGACCGACAGATGATAGCTCTCGATAGATGCCGTCGCATGTATCATGTTACAGGGGCAGGTGTCACTTTGTAGAAGACCCTCAGAGAAGACCAGATACACGTCAGATGCCTTTTCAGCATTTTTTATGCTGCTATCCTTTTCTGTCGCTCAGAACCGTCATTTGCTAGACCGGGAGAGAGCGACGGAATGCGGCTCAATAAGAAGATTGAATGAGTCTTCTCAAACTGTGTACAATACGCGTAATCTGAAACATTTTGCATATTGTATGAACACTCAATTGAATTGTGATACAGCTATAGGAGACATAATCAAATTCCTATTCCAGATATTACTGTACACCCTCAATATATGGCTGAGAAGCCGAAAGACTATGTAGACCAAGCCACTTTTATCAAGAAATTTGAGGAGAAGTACTCAAAGAAAAAGACCAGGGGTGCTAAGGGCAAAATGGACACATCGGATTCTAGTCTAAATAAGGTATTTTTTTTCTTTATAGTCAAAATCAAAATCATTTATTTATCTTTGGTTGTTTGTATCAATCGTTCGATTTCATAAAAGTTGTTGACGTCAGATTATTTACTTACAGCTAAGTTTAGTGTATAGCAAAACAGTAGTTAATTAAATTAAAGTCACCTACCTAAGGTTATAATTGTAACTGAAAAACAGTTGTTCATTTGTTCTTAGAGCATTTTTTTTGCTGAGATAACAACCTTTTTGTAATACAGAAAAAAAAAATACAGTCGATATGAAGACTGTAAAAAAAATTAAAGCTTGTAGTGGCAATAAAATGAGACATACGGCTGCGAACAATACTATTTATCCCATATGTTCTATATAATGTTGCCATGAGAAGAGTATGAGAACCTATTTTTTTTTATATTTCCATATTCGCATTCATTGGGGAAAGTTGTTCTAAATGATGGAGTGAATAACCCATTGAAATATTTGTAATTGACTACTAAGCACTTTACTTATTTTTGCTGTTTCAGAGTAATTCGGATAAAAAAGAAGGCGACGCTATGGATGCCGAGGAGTCTGTGAAAGGAGAAACCGAGAATATGGAGTCAGAATCGGTGGCCCAAGATTCTATTAAAAAGGTAGAGCATGTTGCGAATTTTAATGCGTCGTCATAGACTTACTTGCATGTAACTGAAGGTCGACTTTACGCTTACAAAAATAATAATTTTCTTGAGAAAACGTGTTGAACTATTAGGGTAAGTCCGGGGTAGTTGGCCATAGTTTTTTCAAACCGCCATAAAAAAAGTAATTAAACTTTAAAAAATCAACTTTGAATATATTCATCTAAATAGGAACAATTATCAATTATTATTATTATAACAATTATCCACCGACAAGAGCCACTAAGCTCTTAAATGAGAAGAAGAAGAAGAAAGAAACAATTATAACGAGTCCACAATTAATTACAGTGTAAACTCTATGTGACGGCACTCGATTTAACGGCCAATTCCTTATAACGTCGAAATTCCTTGGCTCTGGTTGGTTTGCTTTGTTTTCCATACAATGATACACTGTATGTAGCGTCGCACCCACTCCAAATAACGTCGAAAATACCCCTCCGGGTACGTCATCATTAAGCAATAAAGAGCACTTTCTTTGCAGATGCGGACGTTTTTTGTTCATTTTTTTGTTTGTTGCTTTATTGTCTAGCATGGACCATTACCACGACTAGTCCCATCACACATACCAGAGATTCTAAGAATTTTGTTCTTTTGTTTGTTGTGATTACTTGCACGTGTTTACGTCGGCAGTTAGATTGTCGTTAGGTTGTTTTGGCAGGCAATAAAAAACGCTACGAAGATAACAGACTTGACCATGGATATAGGAAAAATATTTTTTTATATGTCGATAGGCTACAGCAATATGTTTTGTTATTAATAGTAATATTAATGTTTGTTATTAATAGTAATATTAAAAGTTAAGAAGCTTCTTTTATTAGTATAAACATATATACTAAAATTATATTGATTTTTTTCTTCACTCTATATTACGACAACTCTCTATAACGTCGTAAAATGTGCAGTCCCTTCAGTGGCGTTATATAGAGTTCACACTGTATTTAAAAAAAAAACACAGTTGGCCATCTCTCCCGGAGTATCCGGTTGAGATGGCCATAACATTAAAGGTAAAAAGATGGCCATAGCTTAAATATAGTTACTTTTGAATTTTTTGTCATTTTGTCCGCATTTTGAACACGAGTCATCGAACTCGGTGCAATGCTCATGCACCCAAAACTGACAAAATTTACATTGTAGTTAGTCTTCGACGAGCTGGGTTTCGTTTTGTCGCGACAGTTATCCTTTTCGTCGTAGTGTTTTTTCTTAGTCTTCTCTGCTAAATTTGCTAAAGGAACATCGTCACTACAATCAGAAAGCCTACGAAGAGCTTTTCTTTTGTTCACAGCTTTTGGCCATACTGACTTAATCTGGCCATCTCTCCTTTTCTGCCGGGTGAGATGACCACACGAAAAAAAAAACAAGTAGAAACATGACACCCGGAGTTTTGAGGTTAGATCAACACATTGTTTGTTAACTCTTACGTAAATACAAAAATAACCCTTATTCTAAGATACTGTCATCACAATTACATAAAACCGGCCAAGTGCGAGTCGGACTCGCGCACCGAGGGTTCCGTACAAACCTGCAAGGTTTAGTATTTGGTATGAATTTCAATTTAATACCTCTACGCGTTTATGAGGAAATGGGTAGTAAGTTTAAAATTATTAAAAAAAAATATATTATGTGATGTAACTAAAAATTTATGGTTTTCGTAATTTTTCCTTTATCTATGCTATAAGACGTTGCTTCGTACCAAATTTCAAGATTCTGAGTTCACGGGAAGCACCCTGTAGGTTTTGATTCCCTTGCAAGTGTCGAAAATTTGCGGCATAAACGGCTGTATCTTTTGATTGCGTTGGCTTAGAAGTTTGATTTTTTCACAGCTTCAAGGGACAGTAGACCTGAGTAATTGATATAAATTTCAGCTTCATACCTCCACGCGTTCCTGAGAAAAAGGGTCTTGACAGACGGACGGACGGACGGACAGACGGACGGACAGACGGACAACAAAGTGATCCTATAAGGGTTCCGTTTTTTCCTTTTGAGGTACGGAACCCTAAAAACATGAACACCTTAGAAAATATTTGCTACAAAACAATTGGCAAGGATTTTACTTACTTTTGTCTCACGTTTGCTCACACACACTACGCAAAGCGAACTAAATGGTAATTAGCGACATCTAGTCAACGTTCCATGAAATATTTCGATGGGCCATCTCTAACGTATGGCCGTCTCCCCCGGACTTACCCTATAATAACGAAATAATTTTTGTCATTAATAAAAATAAAACATTATTTTTGCTGATCTGGGAGAAAAGAAAAAAGAGAAGTACCAACTGCTTCTGTTCCCGCGCAGATCGTAGAAGCCGATCGAGGAAATGGGAAATAATGCAAATCACGTTTAAGTATAGGCGATGCGGCTAGCAACCCATCACTATTTCAATTACTTTTCCACCTTCTCGTCCACCATCACGCTAAAAGTGGCTTTTGGATCTTGTGGCCCCAGGTTCTGTCTGCTTAGAGCTCTGACCCAAGACCCTGTCTGCCCCATTTGGTATAAAGACGTGATAAGAGTTAAGAATGTAAAAAATAAAAAAAAGATGATTCACACATACCGCAAAAGTATTACATGCTTTTCTTAGGTACCTATACCTACATCTATTTTTAACCCCAGACAAAAAAGAGGGGTGTTATAAGTTTGACGCTGATGTCGGTCTGTCTGTCTGTGGCATCGTAGCGCTCGAACGGACTGATTTCGATGCGGTTTTTTTATGTGATAGCCAGTTCCCTTGCGGTGTGCTATGTTTGATGAAAATCGGTCCAGCCGTTTTAAAGTTATTGAAGATAAACGCTTGAAAATCAGTGCTTTCTCTAGCAAATATATAGATGGCGCTATCCGTAGCGCGCATGTAGCACAACTTGATGTCCGTACCAAGTCGTATCAATATTTCCAGTTCACATCACTAAATGGCGTTCTTGACAGTCGGGGGTTTTTTTAATTTGCCTAGCAAATTAACTTGTGTATTTACTTATAAGTTATATGTTACAGAATGAACCTAAGGTAAAGAACGGATCAACAAAAGAAAATGAGGATTCTAAAGATAGTATGGAAGCAGAGGAAACACCGAAATAATAGTTTTAAATTAGAATAAGCGGCATTACAATGTAAATCTCCATAAAACTGTGTCTGTAATACGAGTACTTTAATAGCGCATTGTTCAATGAAGACCTTGTCATCGTATAAGTGACTCAATAAAATAATACGATAGTTGTCCGATAGTGACGTCCTATTTCTATGTCAAACCAAATTAGACTTTATCACCATGTATTAATGCTCAATGTTGCTTGACACTGAAACGCAGTCACGTACGTCTTGCGTACCGCTTTTGGAGTAACCCTACAGTATATCTAATAGCAAATACATACATATAATTGACCGAGCGAGCGGAGCGAGCGAGGGCTATACTTCAAGTTGGGGCGAAAACACATTCTTTGTATGTATGTATGTATATATGTATGTATGTTCCGCAATAACTGCCAAACCGATGGTCCGATTTTGATGAAATTTGGTAGGCATGTAGGAAATATCAATAGAATTGTCAAGTTCGTTGGGCATCAAAATCGGTTCAGTAGTTTTTAAAATATTAATAAAAAATCGCGAGGTCTAAGTTCGCGGCGAACTATTAGTATAATTTTATTACTAACGTAAAATATACTTACCCAACGTTATACAAACTTTTGGAGGGCACGTAAATAGCACAAACTTCGTATTAGTACCAGCTGCTCACAGAGATGGCAGCACACCAGTTACAAGAAAACCTGCTAACAGTTACTACAGAAGACGGTAAGAGTATTACATACAGAACAGAATCTCTTATGGTACGCGCAATATGTGTCCCCGTTTTCCGTCCCCGCACCTCTCCCCTCGACAAGGCTAGAACGGGGGAGAGGTCCGGGGAATGGGGCCGCATATTGTGCGGGACCTTAGGAGATTCCGTTCTGTAGGTATGTAATACTCTTACTGTTTTCTGTGCAGTAACCTACCTTTCGCGGCTTGTAACTTGTATAGGTTCAAAAACTAGGTAGGTAAGTATTAAAATTTTCAACTTTGGTCTCGCTTGTTTCTGCACTACCTTTCGGTTGACTGTTTACAATTTTTGTAATCAAATTGAATTGATAAAATAAATAATTTAGTGAAAAACATTTATGAGATATTTTTTTAAATATGTAGGTCACTAGATGGCGTTTTTTGACGTGACAACGTCTTGGTTAAATTGGTTAGCCGGGTGACACTTCAAGAAACTGCGTTACGCTCCGCTCACGTTATGCGCTCACAATGAGAGCGAGTGAGAGGCACGCGTCCCTTCCATTTGGGCATGGTTAGCCCGCCTAAGAGCGAGAGAGACAGACATAAAAAGACTTGTCACGTAAAACTTTCGCCCGTATACCGACTTTACAGGCAACCAATTATTTTTTTTACTTGTTAAATTTATTCAACTTTCTAACCAAAAAATGTAAATGGTCACCGAAAGGTGGTCAACACAAAGAATATCGGTGTTTCTATTTTAATTTAAAACCTGTCCATTGTAAACTTGAAATATTAGGAATACCGCGGCCTGATAACTCGGAAAGTGAATCTATTCGTAATGTTGCCAGTCTTCAGTTTGCGCATACATTAAGGGTGCCCGCCCACCTCAGACTTTGTAGGACCGGTAGTCGGGCCGATTTTTTTTGTAAGAATTTCTGACCTGCCTTTTGTTGGGGCGTGTGCGTTGCACTATTGCAATCAGTACGTTGTATTTTTCTCCTACAAAAAATCGGTCACCGATTATCGGATCAGCCTAAGTCGTACGATTAAGGGTCAGATCACACCGAGACGCGACGCGATGCGACGTAGCGTCTTTGGAAGAAATATAGAACTTGTTTACTACACAAAAATATACTAATTTCAGCGACAGCCCGCTATGCCGCGCTGCGCAGCGCAATGCAGCGGGCTCTCACTGAAATATCACTCTTCTTGTCTAGTGAATAAGTTCTATATTTCTTCCAAAGTGCGCGCTACGTCGCGTCGCGTCTCGGTGTGAACTGACCCTAACACATACTTTCAAAAAGCAGTGTATCGTTTCCTATTACGTTATATAGCGAACTTTGAAAGCAACACAGTGGCAGATTTGATTTGCAGTCCCGGCCGCCTCTAATAAGTAGCCGCCCTAAGCCTGGGCCTTAGGGGAATTCCGCCCCTGGCTACAGATTTTAAGATAAGAGTATTTTCGGCAGTCCGCGGCGCAGAACTGAACAAAAGATTCACGCACTCGTATGAGAGCTTGCGTGGTCGACTGCAGTGAATTGACAGATTTCCTCCGAATTGTCAGGCACTATTCAGTCCTAAAATAAGGTGAGGAGATCACAGTCACCCGAAAATCCAAATAATTAGTGCATTCCTACAAGCAAATGTGACGTAACGAGTTGGGTTGCGGGCATACCCATCCTGCTCACAACGGTGGATCTGCGCTTGCGACTTGTAGTCTTGACTTTACCTGTGTCAATCTTCGGACTGCAGACACGGTCCGAGTTAACTTACTACTATAATAGGTTCTTTGGAACGTATTGATTGTAGTCTGTTTTTGTTTCTAATGAATAAATAAAATACTTAAAACTTAATAACTGGCCGCTTTAGACGTTGTAAATCTGATCTCCTTGTTTACAGAAGTAAGGCCTTGTAAGTGGTATGTGATTTGACCAAGCATATTTACATATTGCTTTTTGTAACTATCTCTGATTCTACTTTCGTATAAGGTTTTTACTTAAGTATTCTTTTTTTGTTATTATTGTTGATTTAATTTGTTACTGCAAGCTGTTTAAACAAAAATGTGATTTTATTAAAATGCAGGATAAGCGTCTTTTTTTACTTTTATTAACCGACTTCAAACAGGAAGAGGTTCTATGTTCGATTGTATATTTTTTTTGAGATGAGAGATGAGATGAGTAGACATCCTGCGGGAGGTAAGGTGAAATTACCTGTCATAAGTGTATCATAGTCATCTCACCACCACAACTTTTATATTTTACATGAAAAAAATTACATATAGGGTGTAAGAAAATATACAAAAACTATATTAAGGGTAAATTTAGTCCGTGATACTGAATAACTTTCATCAAGGAAGATATATCGAAATGTGAAAAATAATTTTGCATTCCCAAGGTGGGTTAACGTCGGGCGGCGGCCGGTTGTAAAACTTCGTGCAAATACATTCTCAAAGAGGGTTGACTGCACAACTTTCCCCAAGGAACAATATTTTCGACCTCCCATACGTTGACCGATCAACCTTTCAATACAAACTCGGATCAGCTGATCCGAGTTTGTATTGAAAGCCAAAAATTATTTTTCATATTTCGATATGTGTTCCTTGGCAAAAGTTGTTCAGAATCATGGACTGAATTCAACCTTAAAATAGTATTAGTATATTTTGTTAGACGTTATATATTGTTATCTCGTCTTCTAAAATACCTTTGTCTCCTTTGTGTGCATTTTCAAATTGATGTTTGATGTTGATTGTATTTGATAAGTGTATTTAATTCTTTGTTTGGCTCTCCGCCACGCTTGACAAAGACTGTTCGCGTTGGTTTGATCGAGGCATTATTATTTCTACTTTAATTTAATAGGCAATTTTACGAATTATAAAAATTTATTTTAAGTTTAAAGTAACTTTAAGTCAACTGGTTTATTCCTTAAAATAATGACGCTAAATGCTAAAAAAGTTAATTTAAAAATTAGGCAAAACATACTCGCACCGAAACGACAGCCGCCATCATGGTGACGTCATACTAGTAGTAACAAATGCTAGATTGTTTTTCATGAATAATGCACAGTATTATGTGTTTTGTTTTAATAGCTATCTTTACAATTATACATAATAAATGTAGGTAATTACTTCTGTAAAATATTTCTGCATTCAGAAGAAAATAAGTCAGTAATAAAAGCAAGAACCTGACATACTTACAGAATTTGTTTTTAAATTAAAAACCAATCGTAAGTTTTTGTAAAAAATTAACAATTACATGTTTCCTAAATACTATTAAATATCATTATTTATTAATTTAATTTTGACCATCGGGAATGGCCTATTAAAATAAATAAGCTACACTTTTTGAGTAATCATTTTATTTTTTATTCAAAAATTAAATTTTTAACAAAAAAAATCAACCGACTTCAATTTTTTTAGGAGTTTCTTTCATATCTCCAAAGTTCTTCATCATATTTACACCAAATTAAAATGGGACCAACTTGGTAGTAAAGGCTTTCATATAAAAAAAGAATCATCAAAATCGGTTCACAATTGGCGAAGATATCGCGTAACAAACATACATAAAAAAAAACATAGAGTCGAATCGATAACCTCCTCCTTTTTTGAAGTCGGTTAATAACCTCCTTTTTTGAAGTCGGTTAAAAAATATAACTGTTGCTATTATTAATTCAATAAATATTTTGAGTACAATAATAAATAAGGTTTTATTCTCTTCCTTGAAAATTCGGCCTGCTACCTGAAACAAGAGGCAAATATACTATGTATTCACACGTTTTCAATCTTCTTCTTAGCGTGTTTTTAATAGGGAATATGCATACATGTAATACCAATCCCGCTCATATTTTTATTTTACAATTTCTATTATTGTATTATCACCCCTAGCTAATTATTTTTCTTATTGTCTCTTTGAACTAGAAAAAATTATATAATATATTTGCAAGATGGCGCGGGAACTTGTAACAAACAAAAAGAAAATGATGAAATAGATATGATGCGTCATCCGTCGCGCCTTTGCATCTTCCGGTGTGCCAGCAGTGCTTGAGCCTAATGGCACAGAATACAGTAAGAGTAAACATAAAGGAATCTCTTAAGGTACGCCCAATATGCGTCCCCGTTCCCCGCACCCGCACCTCCCCCGGTTCTTGACGGCCAACGTGAGTCATCGAGGCGAAAACGGGCGAGAGGTGCGGGGACGGGGAACGGGGACGCATATTTCGCGTACCTTAGGAGATTCCGGCCTGTGCTAATGGGCTAATGGCATCACCCGAGACGATAGCAAGAGGCCTGCCGGCATGCAGCTCATCCCGTAGAAAAGCGGGCGGTCGGCGGCGGTCGCTCGTGTGGGGTGCGGGGTGCCACATGCGTGGACACGGTTGCCTCCATCTCACGTGAGATCGTACGCTCGTAAAGCGGGCGCTGCTGCAGCTCTGGCGATGGCAGAAACAAATAAGAGTTAGGTAATAGTTTTAGTTTAGTTATTTTAGTTTTCAAGATCATGATTTATTATATTGTAATTCTTCTTCTTCTTATTTAAGAGCTTAGTGGCTCTTGTCGGTGGAGTATGCGCCAAACTTCTCGGTTCTCTGCCTTACTTTTTAGTGCTTGATACGACATGACCCCTGCTTTTTCTTTCAGTTGGTCTACATAGCTCTTTCTTGGTCGTCCTGGACCTCTTCTATATTGTAATATTTGATATTTATTTTCTACACAAATTTTTCAGCACTGAAAAAATGCATGCATAGATAGGTACTCTCTATATTATTGCGATTTGTGATACTAGGTACATCTCCGAACGAAATTATAAGTCTGACCTCTCATACAAAATAAGAAAGAAAGAAAATATGTTTATTTGGTAGAAAAAAAATAACAAAATACCTACCTACCTATAACAAATGAAAAGCTGCAAGCTGCTTATACCTTATTCTAACAAAATGTTTCCCGCTCAGCATATGTCGTAGCGTGAGCTGCCATCCGACCATTATACAGGTGACTTTTTATCCACCTGCTAAATTTTTGGAGCAGGTTCAGTCCATGATACTGAACTACTTTCTACAAAAAAAGTTATTAAAAATCGATAAAAATTTTTTGTCCTTCCATACAAAATTCGTTTGGCTGAGCACTGATTTGTAAGGACGAAAAATTTTTATCGATTTTTGATAATTTTTTTATAGAAAGTAGTTCAGTATCATGAACTAAACTTGCTTCAAAAATTTAGCAGGTGGATAAAAAGTCAGCCTGTATAAGTATAGGGCGTTTCTAGATGTGTGTTGGAAAATCTAAATATATATTTTTTTAATAATTTCCCAGCAGTGGGATAATACAGGTTAATATTAAAAATGCGTCGGACATTTTTGTTGGGATTATTAACAGTTACTGAGACCCCGCTTCAAGTAGGTAGTTGATTAGCCACAAACCTTGAACTACTTTACGTGAGCATTGGCAAATATGATTCTCAATATCAATAAATGAGAGTAATAAAACGTTGACGATTATTTGCAAACCAATAAACCATAAATCGGATGGAAGTAAGTATGTAAGGGCGATAAACTTGCCAATAATATACAAATTGACTCAAACACCATATGATTTTTATTGATCTAATGCATGAAATATAGGTCATTTCTAAAGTTAAAGGACTAAGTATAAACATCTTGTACAACTGCAGTCCCAAGGAGGGTTGACGCTGGTCGACGGCCGGTCGACGGCCAAACCCCTGGCACAATTCCGTATGTGTACCAAATTTCAACTCAATTCGGTCCAGCAGCAATGGCTTTGACAGACGGACAGGCAGACAAGTGTGCAATATGCGTTCCATTTTTATGGTATGGATTGGAAACAGGTTCAAGGATGAAGGGTTAGGTACTTTGGACTCTGTATAATTTAGTGTAGGTATTCGTGTATTCCTTAAATGTATTGTAAGCAATATACATATTTTCTCATAAAACATATAGTTACCTACTTACATATTTTTACATATTATAAATATTATAATATACAAATACGTTATATAGATATACCACAATTACTAATGTACTTACTGAAATTAGTGCAGTTGCCGGTTTGATCTAAATTCGCCCCACTTGTCGGTGAAAACGTGTTTACCGACAAGTGGGGGTTTTATGGGAGCTGTTTGGTAGCTGATCCACATACCTACTGTTCGAAGCAACAGCCCAGTGCGGTCGGTTATAAAAATAAGTGCCACGCGTGTCGGAATTCAATTATAATTAATTATTATTTGTGCGTTTGTTACCTAGTAACTTGTAACGGTATTCGTTACAAACTTACCTAAATATACTAAATAATCTGCTTAAAACTAATATATAAAAACTAAATCTAAATCTAACCTAATTAATAACTAATTACAACCTTAAATACTAAAACAAAACAGTATCATTCACCTACTAGAAACTATAGTATTTACTAAACTATTTCTCCTGTGAGATTGCGTCCGCAATAGTTACGGAAGGATGAAGCTATCGACAGACCCGACTGCTACTCGGCGGCGAGCAGACTGAGACATCGAGGCTTACTAATAAGACGTCGCTAATCGCTGCTCACTTCTATATACTAGAATCTAAATAAAATATATATATATACTTATTTGATTGAGTACTTTTAAATTTTAATCTTGTGAAAGTGTTACCCCGGATACTGGGTGAGTGTTGCAATTATTTTATAGAAGTAAGTCCTAATAGTAAGAGTAATATTAAGTTTACCTACATTATAAAAATAATATTAATAATTCGTTTTAAAAGAGCATTGCTAACGTTATGATTATCCTAAGTATTGCATATTATGACTTACATCATCTCTCTGTGTACATTTTCATCATTAGCTTGGTTCTATTCATTATTGTCGATTGTCATTTCACCAATTGTCGTACCTACATTGTTATTTTAAAGAATACTAAATTATGGTTATTCCCCAAATTAATGTTAAGCTAAATGCAAATAATGTTCTTGAATATGATAGGAATATTTAGATTTAATGCGTTATGTTGTTACGACAAAAATACTATGTTTCACCTAAAAATCATTTCACCTAAAGTTGATTTTCTGTTGCTAAAACTCATTGTGTATGACCGCCACATCATGATCATTGTTAATGTTTAAATCATCTTAAATCATGCCTTGCTCGGAGAATGATGTTGCGGTCATCCAAAAAAATAGGACATTTAGTAAAATGTCCGGTTTCCGGTTCCAGGGTTCCTCGTGCCGGGAAGAAATTTTCCTTACTCTGGCGAGACCACTTCTGTCGTGATTTGCCTACTGGAACAGTGCTCCCTACCACCGGCACTTCCGAGGACAGTAGCGGGTGGATATAAATTTAATTACCGGTAGTATTGCGGTGCGGTAATAATAATTATCCACGACCCTATTATTATGATTATGTTAGATTAATAAATATTGTTCTAGTTGTAGTATTTGTATTATTGACTTCCAACCTACTGATAGTAAGTACCTCCAGTTTTTATGTTACCGCCCTAACTACCTAGGGAACGGTACAAACTAAGTTCTATCAAGAATAAATATTTGGTTTGAAGGTACGTTTTTCACTTTTGGAACTTGCCAATAGTACCTATATGTATGTAAAACTATAGCCAAATCATTTAAAGTGTTCCAGCTATTTCTTCTCCATTTTGCAAGGTCTTAGACATCCTTGGGTGACCATTGACATGCATGTTATATTTGGAGAAGAAAAAGCAGGAAAGCGCACCCCGGGCTCCAAAGCAGCACAGCTGAGGATGAGGAGCTGCTTGCAAGAACGCAGTCAGCTGCCAATAAACGCTCTCTCTCACAATTCCCCTGGGCTCCGAAGCAGCACAGCTGAGGATGCAACCGGGAATGCAGACGAAGAAGAGATTTGTGTATTTCTTAAAATCTGTTTTAGGTACATTTAATAAGTGATAAATATAAAATAACCTAAATTAGAATGTGACATGTCGATCAAAATTTGTTTTTATCAGCATCACTTGTAGGTTGACTGGTAGACAAGGCCCTGGGCCTAAAGTCCGCCTTTTACATTTTTTGTAATTAAGTTTAATAAATAAAAAAAAATAAGTGTATAGCTGATCATAATGAAAGAAAATGCACATTACTGTCGAGACTTTTTTTGTTAAAGAAATCTGAAGATATGATCATACGAGTAACTTCAGATTTCTTTACAAATATGTTCAGAGAAGATTGAATGTCTAAAGCTCCACCTTGTTCCTGGCGACCGTCCAACGCGTTGTCCAGAGCCCTACACAACACCACCCGGATACAATAGAGCCCACAGAAATGACGGACGAGTTTATCCACAAAAAATGCAAAGAAACAGCTCGGTCATGGGGCTGGGCCGTAATCTTTTGTGGAAGTTATCGCGAACTTTTTGCCGAATCACTTCAAATCGTATTCAGTTTCGCGAGTCCCTTAACCTTGTTCTCTTTAAATGTTTTCTGCCCCCATTTTTATAAACCTAAGGAGTACCTATTTATTTCCAGTCAAATAATAATTTAACCCTTTCACCGCGAGACTTTATATCAGTTGTCGTGCTCTCAGCGCGAGGGATTGTGAGTATCCATAGTTTTTGGTCGGATAAATCCGATGCTCGCGAAATGGGCACGAAAATGTTTGTCGGATTCATCCGACGTTCGCGGTTAAAGGGTTAATTCGTACTTATATGAATAAATTATATTTACTAGTGGCTCTGTGAGCTGTAAACCTCGCGACTCACCCCCACCCGTTGAAGTTTATCGGATAAAAAAGTTGTTCAGACAAAAAAGTTGCGTCTTAATAAGGGAACAAACAAAGTATGACATACCACGAGTATTTGAAAATTTTTCGAAATGGCTGAAATATGGTTTTAAACCCCCACATCTTTGCCATTTTGAAAGATTTACAAAAACTAAGTCGACAATAATTCTATATTATTATCGAACCTGCTTGTAAACTTCAAGAGAATCGGTTGATAAATGCGACCTTTAGGCGAGAACAAACCGACAAACTGACGGACAAAAGCATTTTTGGGTAATCTCGAAACTAAGACGCTTCGATTGCTCGGAAAATTAAAAATCATCGGTAAAGAATAATTAGGTAACATTGGAACTACAGAAGTCTCACGCAGCAAAGAAATTCAAAGAAATATCTACTCAATATGGCTAGCGATATGGTTTAATTTAGCTCACGCCAGAACTCAGCACCTTTTTGTATAGATACTTTTATTATTAGACATCCATTGCAAGTCAATTTCATTCTTATTACTCTGGACAAACGATTCGTATAACTGAATTTACCACCCGGAGGGGCCGCCTGCGCGCATAATAATGTAGGTAGGTACATTTTCGATACCTAAACGGGGAGTGACACAGGCCTGCCTACGTGTAAGTATAATTTTAAGCAAAAAAGCGACTAAAATTTTTGGTCTTTTCCATCAGTTCCACTTCACAAAAACTCACTTTCTGAATGCAAATGCTTGATTTCTTGACAAAAACATCAAAATCTATATGTGTGTAAAGATTTATTAGAGGAGTTCCCTCGATTTCTCGAGGATTCCATCATCAGATCTTAACCTGGTGACAATGGGACCAACTTGCATATATACCTACTCTTTCGAACAAAAAAAGAATTTTCTAAATCGGATCAAAAACGGAGAAGTAACGGGGAACATAGGTACCTATATAAAAAAATAAACCGGCCAAGTGCGAGTTAAACTCGCGTGGAGAGGGTTCCGTACAATTAATTGAATTCTTATAGGTTTTCCTCTAATCTACAAGCAATGAACAATAATTTCTATTTTTTTCACAATTTTAGGTACAGTACTTTCGGAGATCAGTGGGGAGAATGGTAAATTTTCGCCTTCTTTCTTAAATAAAATCTAATTATTTTACAAAACTATTTATTTTACAATAACAACAAAAATATATTAGAGATCCTTATAATAAGCCCTTTCATTTGATATGTAACAGTAAGGTTTGAAAAACTTTTTTTTTTAATTTCCTAATTTGTCCCCCGAAAATGACCCTTATTTAAAAAAATTAAATTTATTTACTTTGCACATGTTATAGGATTACACTATCCTACCAAATTTCACCTGATTCAGTCCAGTAGATTCGGAGCAAATTAGCTGTGACAGACGGACGGACAGACAGACGCACGAGTGATCCTATAAGGGTTCCGTTTTTTCATTTTTTGTACGGAATCCTAAAAACACACACATATACATTCAAATTGAGTAGCACTCCCCCTTTTTTGAATTTGCTTTCTTCTAGGTAATTTTCGTACAAAACGAAACAACTTTGCGAAACGATCCCTTTCGAACACTCCGATGGTTAGAGGATTTTTTAGCACCACCAAATACTCCTTTAATATGAGAGCATACGAATTAAATACAACGGTGGTATTTTATGCTTTGTTTGTTCGTCTCAGGTGTTTGTTACCTAAATTTCATTTGTTGTGCGCAATTTCACCATTCATTCCGGGTAATAGCGGGAATTTCTTTGGCGGGCTTCTCCCCTTCGTATTATTTTTTTGCTACCCTTCGTGCAGTAGGTATAAGAACTTATTTACATACGGAACCGTAAACACCTATGTCCTTAATAGGTACTTATTAAAAAAGTTGGTAGGTGATTATGTACATACGAGTAAAACGTAAAAAGATTTCTTTATTTGTTGCAGATAATGTACTCGTACTTACTTACCCTAATATCTCTACTAGACGTAATCGCAAATATACCTATAGTCAGTCTATTGACACATTTATTATATACTAGCTTTTGCCCGCGGCTTCGCTCGCGTATCCCACGGGAACATTACATTTTTCCGGGATGAAAGGTACCCTATGTCCTTCTCAGTACTCCTAACTATGTGTATGCGAATTTTCAAGAAGATTTGTTGAGTAGATAAAACGTGAAAAGGTAACAAACAAATATACAAACTCACTTTCGCATTTATAATATTAGGATAGGATAGGATTAGGATCTACTAAATTGTGACAAAACTTCCCATCGGATAAACTATTGCATGATTATAACTAAATTGTTAGGTATAAAATAGTCTTTAAGAAGAAGCTGTATTTTTTTATATTCTCAGTATTTTACTTAAATCCTGCAAATACCTATAAGGATTCTGCGTTTTGTCGTGATAACTCTAGAAGGGAAAGTATGATAATATAAGAATATCCAAACAAGCGTGGGAAGATAAAGCACACAACAACTATTAGCAAGGGCCCCAAAATATTTGCTTTTCTTCATGAGGGCGCTAATAATATTTGCTTTTCTCCCACGTTAAATAAAGTACATTGTGTTGTGTTTCTTGGGAACTTTTTATAGTTTTAGGACAATTAAATACCTACCCGTACGATCTCGACCTATACCCAAACTACTTGTCTTTTTTTAGGGTTCCGTACCCAAAGGGTGCAAACGGGACCCTATTACTGAGACACCGCTGTCTGTCCGTCTGTCCGTCTGTCCGTCTGTCACAGGGCTCTATCTCTTGAACCGTAATAGCTAGACACCTGAAATTTTCACCGATTATGTATTACTGTGGCCGCTATAACAACAAATACTAAAAAAAAAGTTGAAAATTAAAGGGAGTCGTCATACAAAAAACGTGTTTTCAGCGTTTTTAACTCGATCTGTCACAGGGCTCTATCTCTTGAACCGTAATAGCTAGACACCTGAAATTTTCACCGATTATATACATAATCGGTGAAAATTTCAGGTGTCTAGTAATACTACTATGACCACTATAACAACAAATACTAAAAATAAGATAAAGTTAATAATAGGGGGTCGTCATACAAGAAACGTGTTTCTTCAGCGTTTTAAAACATTAGACGGTGGTACGGAACCCTTTATGTACGAGTCCGACTCGTAGGAAGGCACAAAAAAAAAACTAAAATTGTCAACTGTCTCCCCATCACTTCAGCGAGCGAGCGAAGCGTCTGTTTCGAGATTGGCCAAAAATGCTTTTGTTCGTCTGTCTGTCTGTTCTCGTCTCGTCTACAGGTCGCATTTCAGAACCGATTCTCGTGAATTTTGTGAGCATGTTCGATAATTAAGTGGGTACCTATATAGATTATTAATTTGTTGATTCAGTTTAACGAAATTTTTCACAATGGTGGAAACATGGGACTTGAAAACTTAAAATAATCATATTTCAGTAATTTCAGAAAATGTACAAAAAGGTCTTATGACATTTTAAGATGCAATGCAACACTTTTTTGTCTGAACAATTTTTTTATCCGAGAAACTTCAAGAGTAGTAGAGTTCTACCTATAACTTACAGGATCACTATAGCTAAGTATTTATTACGGTTCATGAGAAGCTCGCTGATAGACGGACAGCAAATACAGGGCCTCTGTCCATCCGTCTACATAATTTCATGACCACTGGAAGTAGGTACCTCGTATTTTATCAAATACCACATTTTCCGATTAGTTACAAATAAATTCCGAAAAACATAACCTCATTAAAATCCTGCGATATGTAAACATAAAACATTATCTTCACCGTTGTTTCGTCGCTAACCCAAATACCTACTCGCGCATTGTTTTTTTATTTCGCGTATTATAGGAAAGACGATGTTAACCCCAGTAAACGGCCCTCGGTTTTTCAGGTCCAAGAATTAGGCCGCGTCCTGCTTTTAAAGAAAAATATTTGTTCTACATACATTAGCGTACCTACTTACTTTTTGTAGATATCCTACTATGAAGTAAAGGCAGCGATAGACTATTAACGACTTATGCGAAAATAAATTATTCCAAAATAAAAATGTTTATGCGGAAATTAGGTATAATAATGACCTAGGTAGGTTACTATACCTTAAAATAATAAAATACAAAAGATATAGGTAAGTAAGTTAAATAAACCAAACCTCACAGTAACATATCTATAGCCTAACTACCCAACTAGTTTTTTTTTGACAAAAAGGTTATTCTTTTTACGAAGACTCGCTGCTGCTTTCTATTCCAACACTGTTCTCTAGGATAGTATCATAAATTATTTTGTATGTAATAAAATTGCAATTAAGTAATTTAGTAAACGAGCGAGCGAAGTGACTTTCACAGTCCGATGTTTGTATGTATTTTTGTTAAAACTCGAGAGTGTTTGACCAGAACTTTATGAAAATTTGTAAACGAGTAGATAAGGACCAGATTAAGATGTACATGATCGCGCAGCATAGAGCCTCAAATAATTTTTGTAGTTTTTGGAAGGCCACGTCCAAGCTCAACGCTGGGCCTGGTCGCCCGGTGAGTGTTGAGGGAAACAACGACCCGACGGAGATCGCAAACATGTTCAGGGAAAATTTTAAGGTGCGAGCTCCACAGGGTCCTGCCGACCGGGCGTCCGGTGTTGAGCCCGGTGGGCGCGGGGGAGTGCCAATGCTACATTTTTCTGCTTCGGAAATTAAAAAAGTGATAGAGAAGATGAGCAGAGGTAAATCTCCCGGGCACGACGGACTTAGTATCGAGCACCTAAGGTATGCAGGTGTCCACCTGCCGAGGGTTCTGTCTATGTTCTATTCACTATGCATTAGTCACTCGTACTTACCTACAGACCTGATGAAAACCATTGTTGTGCCCATCGTGAAGAACAAGACAGGAGATATCTCGGACAGGTGTAACTATCGCCCAATTTCCCTTGCAACCATAATTGCAAAGGTGCTGGACAGTATGCTTGACTCTGTGCTAAACCAATATATAAATTTACACGACGCCCAGTTCGGATTCCGATCCCAACTTTCTACTGAGAGCGCTATTGTTGCACTCAAGCATACGGTTCAATACTACACCAAGCGTAAAACGCCGGTTTATGGTTGCTTTCTTGATTTCTCTCAAGCCTTTGACCGAGTGTTGTATAAAGTGCTGTGGAAGGGACTTAGGGACAGAAATGTTCCGGCGGAAGTACTAAATATTTTTAAGTACTGGTATGATCACCAAATCAACTATGTAAAATGGGCCAATGGCATTTCTGAGGCGTATAGGTTGGAGTGCGGAGTGAGGCAGGGGGGGCTTTCATCTCCCAAGCTCTTCAACGTGTACGTGAATGATCTCATAGTCGAGCTCAGTAGTATGAGAGTCGGTTGCAGTGTGGATGGGGTTGCCGTAAACAACATTTCATACGCAGACGATATGGTGCTTATGGGACCGACTGCGGGATCTATCAACGATATGTTGAGGGTATGTGAGAAGTTCGCGGCAACGCACGGACTCTCATACAATGTGGAAAAGTGTGAGTACATGAGTCTTTAAGGCCGTCGGTAAGTGTCCTGAAAATACACCAGCTGTAACCCTTAATGGTGTAAATTTAAATAAGGTAACCACGTTTAAATATTTAGGGCATATTCTTACTGACGACCTTAAAGACGATGCTGATGTAGAAAGGGAGCGGAGGGCTTTGGCGATCCGAGGTAATATGCTGGCCCGTAGATTCGCCCGCTGTAGCGACCAAGTCAAGATAACTTTATTTAAGGCATTTTGCCAGGGTTTCTACACGGGTGGTCTGTGGGCCTGTTGCACCAAAAGATCGTTAGATGCTATCCGCGTCCAATACAATGATATTTTTAGAATGTTGTTGAGACTCCCTCGGTTCTGTAGTGCCTCTGAAATGTTTGCGCAGGCCAGAACGGACGGATTTCATGCCGTGATCCGAAAAAAAATAGCATCACTGTTAAGAAGAGTGAGGTCGAGTCACAACAGCATTCTAAAAACTGTGGCGGATAGACTGGATTCGCAAATAATGGGACACCTTGTGCAGGGGACCATGCCGGTGGCCTTATATGGTCAAATTTAAAGGCATGCCCGCAGGGCCCTCTGTACACAGAGGTTGCATTCTATGTTACCAAAATACTGTGTAGCTATAAGTACTAACACTAGTTTTAAGTTACTGTAATACTAACAAATCATGGATCATGGTTATCCGAATAAAAACAATTGAATTGAATAAGGCAAAAACAGTTTAAACGTGATCATAATCGGTCAAGGAACAAATAAATAAATAGGGAAAAATCACAAAATGTAATCTCCAAAGTAAGTTAAAACTCGTGTTAAGCGATACTAACTCAACGATACCATATTTGCAAATAAATTGCTGTTCGTTTGTCTCGCTCAAACTCGAGAACGGCTGGGCCGATTTAGCTGATTTTGGTTTTGAAATGTTTGTTGTAGTCCAGGGAAGGTGTGTGTGAGGTAATATGGAACAAAGAACGGTAACGAAGTTCGCCTGGTCAGCTAGTAATAAATAAATATCATCATATCAGCCACAGGAAGTCCACAGCTGGACATAGGCCTCCCCCAAGGATTTCTAAAACGACCGATCGGAAGCGGCCTGCATCCAGCTTTTTCCTGCAACCTTGCTCAGGTCTTCTGACCACCTAGCAGATGGGTGTCCTACGCAACGCCTGCCGGTACGCGGCCGCCATTCGAGAACCTTTCTGCCCACTGCCCACTGCCACTTCAATGAGCTAATCCGCTGGGCTATGTCTGTGACCTTAGTTCTTTTACGAATCTCCTCATTTCTGATTCGATCACGTAAAGAAACACCTTGCCCTCCTTACCTAACCTAAACCCACCATAACCCTGTCCCCTCTCCTCTCCTCGCCTTCTTATGAGACCCATAGCACCCCATAATAAGGGACCACGTTTCTGAGCCATAAGTCATCACTGGTAACACACATTGATTA
Organism: Acrobasis repandana; assembly: GCA_963576875.1. Taxonomy (NCBI): domain Eukaryota; kingdom Metazoa; phylum Arthropoda; class Insecta; order Lepidoptera; family Pyralidae; genus Acrobasis; species Acrobasis repandana. The sequence goes on from OY756215.1 coordinate 15,150,267, forward strand.
AGCACTTTCGTCTTGATATACCTAAATAAATATACATAAATATACTTACAGATAAACACTCCAGGCCCAAGACAGGGACTATTTGAAAACGGCCACTTTCCAACTTTACCTGGCTGGGGATCGAACCCAGAACCTTCGAGTGACGGACTAGCGTGTAAACCAATACGCCACGGAGGTCTTCAACACGTTTTAAAAACATTTTACTAACTAGTCGTCGACTCCATCACTTCGTGGGTAGGTACTTAGGTATACTTTCTTCCCGTTGTTTAGAGTCCTTCATTCATGGCCCTTCTCGCGTTATTACCATAATAAAAGTCTCGGAAATAAAAAGTGTAATTTGACAAGAGCGCCTTGCAGATATACGAGTTCGGGTTGCAATAAAAATGTTATTTTTGGGGTTCCGTACTCAAAGGGTGCAAACGGGACCCTCACAGGGCTATATTTCTTGAACCGTAATAGCTAGATACAAAATTTTTTCACTTATTATGTATTATTGTGGCCGCTATAACAACAAATACTAAAAATAAAAAAAGTTAAGAATTAAAGGGGGTCTTCATACAAAAAAAGTGTTTTTTCAGCGTTTTTAACTAGATCTTTATAATGGCATTAACTAGATATTTAAAATTTTCATCGATTATGTATTACTATTGCCACCATAACAACAAATACTAAAAATAAGTAAATGTTAAAAATTAAAGGGCGTCGTCAGAAACGTGCTTGTTCAGTGTTTTTAACTAGATATTGTCGCGAACGTGACAGAACCTTCTCGAACAATGTTCGCGAGCCAAAAGAAATACGATAGAATAAAATGAAATACACGCGAAACTAGGCCCTATGTCTTATGTCATAAACTAGAGTTGCTTGACCATGATTCACACACATACCTGGCGCCTGGATGCTTCGAAACACATTCGTCGACTATGTAGAATATTCGAGATTAGTGTGGATTCTTTTCGATGGCGCATATAAATAGCGAATCGTGGGTGCGCCAGTCAGTTCAATACGAGCTATCAAAGCGGTCACTTCGAAGCGAAGGAAACCTACCTTAGTGCGACAAGTGGAAGTACCTGCGACTACCTTGGCGAGATACCTGGACCTCAGCTGCTACGCGACTTGAACCTTGGACATTTGGAAGACCATCTTCACGTGTCATCTTAGGGTTCCGTAGTGAATAAATCCCTCATACGAAGTTTGGCGTTTCTCTCCAAATACCGAACCCCAGTTTCGTAACAATATTTGTAATGGCATTAACTAGATACTTGAAATTTTTACCGATTATGTATTATTATGGCCACTATAACAACAAATACTAAAATAAGATAAAGTTAAAAATTAAAGGGGGTCGTCATACAAGTAACGTGTTTCTTCAGCGTTTTAAAATATTGTACGGAGGTACAGAACCCTTCATGTACGAGTTCGACTCGCACTTGTCTGTTTATTTATCCGTTGTGCACATTCAACGACTCTATAATATCGCTATTATGTAATAGGCCTTCTCTTTCCTTACACTAGGTCATCAGGGTTAAGGTATGTGATTATTATTCTCTTTATTCATATTCAGTCTTATATAAGGATTTTATAAAACATTTATAACAAGTAAAATATGTACAAAACATAGGTACCTACTAAAAAATATAAACACATAAAAAAACAACTTAGTTGCCTGCTGGCAACGGGGCAAGCAAGGCCCAAGCTACCGGCGCGGCGGCGGCGGGGGCCGCAGAGAGGGAAATCTCCTGAAAATGCGTGCCGTTCCAGGAGTCAGTGCCGGTTGTAGCCCTACCAGCGTCCCGGGCGAGAGATTATTTCGCCCCCGCCCCCCTCCTCTCCCAACTCTTCTTATACGATATAGATATCTTCATGTTTGCCATTTCTAAACTAAGGGAATTCACAAGTATTTAGTCTCCATTAATGAGAGGCAGTAAAAAGGAGCGCCCCTTTGCATCTGGCGCCCTGGGCGGAAGCCCAACCGCGCCCTACCCTATCGCCGCTACTGCCAGGAGTATTGTCTTTTGAATCTGTCCCCTGACCTATCTAACGAGAGTCTTAAGATGTTGGTCAAAGCTCTTTATATATTATACTATACTCGTAATATATAAACCTACACGACCACTGTCTGATTCACTGATTGACATAGTTGTTAGTCCTGTTCTAGGCTGACTGGGTAATTATTAATATACCTTCGTCGTGTACCTACAGGTTGCTCCAGCATGATTACCAGAAAAATCTGAAAAGTTGATTTACATATTTATCTACTTGAATTATGAATAGTAATGTCCCTCCAGTCACGGAAGTATGCATAGGAAAATTGGAAAATAGGTATAGCTGAAAATTACAAAATCTTACTAATATCATAAATGTGAAAGTTTCTTACTAATATCATAAATGTGAAAGTTTAGATGTGTGTTACTCAATCACAAAAACGGTTGAGTGGATTAAAATTAATTTGAATATGGGATGAAAAATGATTTTTAATGGGATTAACCAAGATATATAAATTACCCTTGGTTAATCCCATAATTATTAAGAAAGAGGTTTCCATGGCATTTTCAAATACTGCCCTTTTGGCATGAACACTAAAGTATCCGCACAAAGTAGTCAATAATTACCTACCTTTAGGTACGTTACGAGTATTTCAGCAAAACTTGATACCTAATGAGTAGAATAAAAATCTAATCTCAAAACAGTGATAAATATTATACGAGTAGGTATACATATCAAACTTTATGAACGATCGAGTTCTTATTCTATCTATACGATTCTAATGAAATAAAATAGTATAAAATAAATTATTCATAGATGCAAGTCGTATATCTCCGAACCAAATACCTACCGAACTAGAAATTTTCTCCTCGATAAAATATCGACTTTTATCTAGTTGCTTATTCTACCCACGAAAAATTTCGCCCCTGTCTATGCAAAAATCTACGTTATGCAAAGTGTAAAAAACTTCTCTCGGAGTTTGTACTCTTATGTATTCTGTGCTCGGAGTGTAAGACCGTAGATACTAATATATACCTTCTAGATAGGTATTTCTTATTTCTCTGTAAGTGTTTTCTGGATTACGCGTTGAATTCCGCTAAGCTGCAGTCCCTTCGCTGCTCTGGATTGAATGCTTACTTTTATTGCGTTCCATTTTAGAGTTCTATGTCGAAATAGAAAGAGGAATCCTTCTGTCTCTGCTCATGTTTGAAAAAAACAGTTTTAGAATTACCTCAATGATGATTGGACTTCATCCCTGTAAAACTCATTCATTATTATGTGCTCTAAGAAGATCGTTTAGGTGTATAAAGGAGAAATCTATACTAATATTATAAAGCGGAAGAGTTTGTTTGTTTGTTTGTTTGTTTGTTTGTTTGTTTGTTTGTTTGTTTGTTTGTTTGTTTGTTTGTTTGTTTGTTTGTTTGAACGCGCTAATCTCAGGAACTAATGGTCCGATTTGAAAAAATCTTTTTTTGTTGGGTAGTCCATTTATAGAGGAAGGCTTTAGGCTATATAACATTACGTTCCGACAACCACGCGAACGAAGTCGCGGGCACAGCTAGTCCAGTATAAAATTACTGTCAGTTTGTCTATCTGTCCGGTTAATCTCGCCTACAGCTCGCATTTCTTAACCGAATCTCGTGAATTTTTATAAGCAGGTTTGATAAATATATAGAATTATTTTTGTCGATTTAGTTTTTTAAAATTTTTCAAAATGGAAGAGATATGTGGGTTTAAAACTTTAAGAAAATCATATCTCAGCCATTTCGAAAAATTTTCAAATATGTCATAGAACTTTCCCCAGATTTCCGGAAACGTTTCCGGGAATGTTCCCAAAAAAAGGAAATGTCAGGGAAAGTTGTAATTTTATTTATCAGACATATTTTTTATCACTGTAAATATATTTTACTAACGTAAATGATATGATATATATGATGATATGAAATAATAACTTGATATGGTTAAAATACAAATACATATATCCAATATTCCGTTCATTTCCATTTCCCATTTCGTTCATTCCCTAGAAATACGGGAACGTTTCCGGGGAATTTGGGAACGTTCCCGGGAACGGCACATCACTAGTTGGGGGCGAGTTGCAAGGTTTACAGCTCAGAGAGCCACTAGTTTATCACATTGTCTAGACATAATTATTGTTATATGATTTTCGTTCAATATGATAATACACAGGAAGATTGCAAGGGTGCGGGGAGGAGAGCTGAAGTTCTTTTATATCAAATGAAGCCTTGCTTGATATAAATTCAGTAGAAGAATTAGAGAACCTTTTATCGACCGAAGGCCAAAATAATACCTAAAGTCCCGGCCAACGAAAATAAGCAAGTAGAGACTAGATGCTACTGAATGTGATCAAATAGAGTCTAGGCCAAAGAATATCCATTGAAAATGATCAAGTAGATTTAGTAATTACCTTACAAAAATTTTAAAAATTATTATTAGTCAATTCTGTATTCCGTGGCGTCAATATATGGTCATAATTAACTATCATTTTAACCTAACTGTTAGTCAGTTAGGCATTAGATAGATACATTTTTTATCATCATAGATTATAGAGATCCTGTGAAAGAAAATATATTATTTGTTTTCTTCATTTAAAAAAACAATAACAGTATTAAAAACCTATTAATAAAGTCATTTTAGAGGTAAATAAATATATTTAAGTATTTTTATTTACAACATAAATATTGACCTAATAATATACTTAATAAAAATAAATAGTACTAACTCATAATTAAAACTTAAAAAAGAAAATTAAAAAAATACTAGAACATAAATAAAATAATAATATCAAACTGGTAAATTAAATGCATCCAATTGAATGAAACATTTCAGATCCACATTACCGACCCGCGCTTCAGTGGGATTATTTTTAAATCCTGTCTCTTTGTTTTAAGGACGGTATGCACAAAGCCACGTGGTCGGATTTGGCTCTGAAATATGCAAAATTTTCCCGCTAGGGGGATAAAAATGTCAAGATGACGTTGCATAGAGTTAATAATGTGTAAACGGGACAATAGATGTAGGTTATCATAAATTGTAACGTAGAATTAGTATACAGCTTACTTTTTTCTTTTCGTCAAGACTTCCAGTTCGCGATACTTATTAAAATTTTCAAAACAATCAAATCAAATAATTATTTTGTTTGAATTATTATTTCTGAATTAAGGCCTTGGCAGACGTCATTATAATGTACTTAACACTTTAGTAGACAGGCCATCAGTAGAAAAAGTAAAGTCGAAAATACAGTAGTGTGCGTGAATGCAAGACGTTTATTTAAAAAGCGAGTTTAAATATATGTGAAATTCATATAGCACTTTCTAAAAAATCCAAGTTATAGGTATTCGAATCTTGCGTAAAATTTATTACTTTTTCAATTTATTGGTCGACCTCCGTGGCGATTCCTTAACACGCTAGTCCGTCACTCGGAGGTTCTGGGTTCGATTCCCAGCCAGGGCAAGTTGGTAAATGGCCTTTTTTAATTTGTCCAGGTTCTTGGTTCGTGTTTATTTTACCCTATCAAAAACATAAATGTAAAAATGCCAAGTTCAAATTCCGACAAAACAATTGAAATTTAAATAGCTGCCAAGTTATGTAGGTAGAGAAAACTGAAATTTATTCATAAGAATCTCAACATTTGACTTGGACAACATTAAGATTGAAAGCACGGTCACCCATCCTAACTGTGACCAAGCTAGAAGTTGCTTAACCTGTAAAAGCACGGTCATTCATCCATCAATTTTTGAATTTATCGTATGCGAAGTGGAGCGAAATATATGCACAAGTGGTTTTGATTACTCGTATTTTGAAATTTGTTAAAGCGCAAATGACAAAGAACCCTTAGAATAGAGAATCTGTTTTGTTTCACGCAGCTTATTAGGGTTCCGTAGTAAACAAGAAACCCTTATAGATCCATCATGTCTGTCTGTCTGTCTGTCCCCAGTTTTACTCATAGACTATTAGTACTAGAAAGCTGTAATTAGGCATGGGCATGGATATGTGGTAATAAAAACTTGAAAAAAAAATGTGTGTTGTGAGTCTTCGTTGAATAGGTCTTTCAAAAATATTGTAAGATTATGAACACCCTTTTTCGTTTTAGCAATCCGTTTGTGAAATATTTGGTTTTTGATTGCAAATTTTTGTTAGAATCATGTGTCTCCCCTCTCTGTCAGTTAAACGGTTGTATATGGACACTTAAAAAAATTCAGTAGTAGTAGGTATATAACGTCTCCCTGTACATAAACTAATTTAAGGTGGATTCAGTTCATGATACTGAACAACTTTTCCTAAGGAACACATAATTAAATATAAAAGAAAATGTTTGCTTTCCATTCGACCTCCGTGGCGTAATTGTTAACACGCTAGACCACTAATCCGGAGGTTCTGGGTTCGAGGCCCAGCCAGGGCAAGTTAGAAAATGGTCTTTTTCAAATTGCCCTGGGTCTTGGGTGTTTATCTATGTATGTTTTTATCATAAAATATAGTATCATTGAGTTAGTATTCCATAATACAAGTCTAAAACCTACTTTGGGGCTAGCTTAATTAGTGTGATTCGTCCTTACATATTCCATACATATATTCCATAAATATTACATTTTGCCAAATCTTGTGTGTAAGAGATCAAAAATAATTTATGTATTTCGTTTGTTCCTTGGTGAAAGTTGTTCGTTAGTTGTTAGTATCATGGACTGAATTCAGACCTAAAGTTAGGCAGTTGTTAGTTACATAAAACAAGTAGGTACTGACTACGGAACTCTACACTGGACGTGGCCCGTTACGGCACGTGCCCGTTTATTTTGGTTAAGTTGAAATTCTAGGGAACCATAGACAAATTTATGATATTTCTGCGTAAATCAATATTACTTATCGCTGATATAACGTTCTCACAAATACAATCAAATAGTATTTTACGCGAGCGGTAACTTGGAAAACTACACGTTTTGTGTTCCACTGACAGAAAATTAATTAGTGTGATTCGTCCTTACATATTCCATACATATATTCCATAAATATTACATTTTGCCAAATCTTGTGTGTAAGAGATCAAAAATAATTTATGTATTTCGTTTGTTCCTTGGTGAAAGTTGTTCGTTAGTTGTTAGTATCATGGACTGAATTCAGACCTAAAGTTAGGCAGTTGTTAGTTACATAAAACAAGTAGGTACTGACTACGGAACTCTACACTGGACGTGGCCCGTTACGGCACGTGCCCGTTTATTTTGGTTAAGTTGAAATTCTAGGGAACCATAGACAAATTTATGATATTTCTGCGTAAATCAATATTACTTATCGCTGATATGACGTTCTCACAAATACAATCAAATAGTATTTTACGCGAGCGGTAACTTGGAAAACTACACGTTTTGTGTTCCACTGACAGAAAATGTACACATTTGAATTTTCTTTGTGAAATGTGAATGAATCGTAACACCTTTCACTTCTATTCACCTTATTATGGAAGTACGGAGGGTAAAAAAGGATTGCACGTTGAACAGATCAACAGTCTTGGCTTAGCAGCTGTATGTGCTCAATTAATGACTTGACTGTTTGATTTTGTACAATATTTTTAACGAATCAACCAAGAGCACTAAAAAGAAATCTTTTACTGAAAACAGCTTAAAAAATTGGTTGATTAATGAAGCAGTAATTAGCATTACTACACCCTTTTATTTTTTATCTTCTAATAGGTTTTCCTGTAATCTATAGGTAAAGAACTTTTAACTGTATATTTTTCAAAAGTTTGGGTTCAGTGGTTTCGGAGATAAGGGTATTTTTATTATTTATTTTCAAAATTAACTTCAAAAACACCAACTTAAAAAATTTAGAAAAATATATTTAATATTATCATAAAATGCTCTTTCATTTGATATTTTACGCGATGTAGTTCACAAAACCCTTTTTTTAATGTCTCATTTATCTTCCATAAGTGGCCCCATTTTTTTTAAATTTATTCATTTACCTACATTTTACTTCCGTCTCTGGGTCACAAATTTACATTATGTGCACCACATTTCAACTGAATCGGTCCAGTAGTTTATTAGGGGGGGGGGGGGGGGGTCAATTTTCGCCCATTTTCTTATATAACTTAAAAATACCAATCTAAGAAATAATATAAAAAAAATATATATTTAAAATTTTCATAAAAAGTTCTTTCATTTGATATGTCACACGATTTTGTTATAAAAACTTTTTTTTAATGTCTACTTTACCCACCATAAGTGGCCCCCTTTTTTAAATTCCATTTATTTACGTTATACGTCTATCTTTGGGTCACTAAGTTACATAAGTGTAGGTACTAAATCTCAACTAAATCATTTTTATAGTTTCGTAGCAAATTGGCTGTGACTTACGGACAGACAGATAAGCGAAACCCTAAAAACAGTAAAAACACCAAAAAAATCGGTTCCTATACAAATTTCCCGGGCGGCTGCACACTTTTGTATGAAAATGCAGATTTTTTTTTTGTTTTTTTACTGTTATTTTAATATCATTATACTATATTAGCAGTCCACCCCGGCTTCGCCCTTGGTACACACAAAGCCCATGTCACTCGGCGATAGTGTACCTTTCCAACGGTGAAAGTTTTTTTTAAAACGGTCCAGTAGTTTCGTAGCCATGTAATGCAAACAAACAAACAACCAAATCTTTCCTCTTTATAATATTAGTATAGATAAATAGCCTACTATAGCCTGTCTGCCTAGCCAAGTATAGATCTAGTATAGCCTGTGGTTCGATATATTACGCATATTGTCAATTCGTATTTTGATATACATTCATGAGGAAAAGTTGTTCAAAATTTCAGACTGAATCACCCATCAAAATAATTGTAAAACCCTAATTAAACAGCAGCTTTTATTACAAAAACAGTTAATATGATTCCGCGACCCGAGAAAGTTCCAATACGATTTTCACCCCAATCGCCAATTAAAAAATATAGGTAAAAAATCAAACCAAATTATTTTTTTCATTGACTTAATTTTCAATAAAATTAAAAAAAAAATGTGCGATGCCGTATCTGCGATAGCATTACATCTTTGCTTGAATGTCAACAAAATGTCAAAACTGTACCATAGTGTAGCAAAAGTATGACATAATTTGGCAGTTTGTACATAGTTTTTTATTGAAATATTTTAGACTGTAATGCAATTTTACGTAATTCGAAAATGGATTTTTTTTAAAAATTCGACACGGCCTCCTTCCTGAACGCCCGGCGGGCAACTAAATTTGTATGGAAGTAACATGGCCGCCATTTCAGAGAATTCTGTCAAAAACGTTGCAAAACAACCAATTTTTAAAATTGTTTTTTTTTATTATTGCGTGATTGCATTGTAAGCAAATATGAAGAATAATGTTTCAAAATAGCCTTTATTTTTATAAAATATATGCAATCCCTTGTTAGAATATTTCTTTACGCTGAAAAACATGCCAGTTTGTAGCAAGATTTTCTAAAATATTTCTTTCAGGTTTCTTTACAATTATCTTACTTTTTCTGAATGAAAATTAAAAAAATACGGTTTTCGTCTACTGGCTAGTCTATTCACCTATAACTAGGTATGTAATTTTCTTAGTGGTCTTTTCTACGTAAGCCATAACTATTGCCCGCGCAAAGTGCGTTTTGCATGTTTTTGGGTAAATTCAATGCTTATTTTTAGGAAAACTACAAAATATTTTAAAAAATCCTTTTTTTCGTCTACTGTCCCAACTCTTCCTCTATCTATGTGTATACATTATTTGACTTAAATCAAACGCTTTCTGTACAAACTTGTTGCCCGCGCAAACCCAGTTTACATGGTGCCGACCCTTAAACCTCGTGATATCCCTTGAGCAGCAGGCTTAGACGAGGTTATAGACGGCAATTATATACTCTGGCCTGAGGAAGTGTTTCCATCATTGATATAGGTGGTTAATACGGGTTTATGGGATTAGTTCCTCAGTAAACCACGCCACAAGTTTTATTTGTCCGTTACTCAGCATTGTTAAAACGCAATCTCTTTTACTATGCCGTAAAATTGATCTCTGCTAGAGGGATCGAGTTCATCGTCAATGGCAGTTTTATAGTTATTTTGTCTCTAGACCCAAAATCATTAAACTTTGTGCAGTTTTACAGTGGTAATTTAGTAAGGCGTGAAATGAAACCAGTAGGTGGGGAGATCAATAAATGTATAATGACTACATTATTTATCTAAGAACTCAGATGTTTGTCGCGAGCTACAAACTTATTAATTAAGAAAATGCCTAAAATTTTAATCAAATTCCAGGAAACCATACTTTTCCTCCTGTGCTTTAATTTTCAATTAGGCAAGTATATGTTTGTAGGAACCTATCTTATCTATTTACCTTTATATATATTCTGAATATTTATTATACACGTTTAGGTATCATACACATTCAATTATATACATTCAATTGTAATTTCACACTATTTTATTCCTCTCTGCAAGGAAGAACCATAAGATGAAATGAGATGTCACCGAGATCCTTTTAAAACCCTAGCTGCTTCAGCTAGATAGTTGTTTGTGGTCATTTATCATTTCAAATGTACCGGCGTCACATAACATCCGAGAATAACTTAATGCAAATGGCGCTACGAGTTTGTGAGAGCACGATAAGTTGAATCCTGAGAAATGAGCCCTGTCATAATATAAGTAAAAACAGTACTTAGTTTAGAGCCAAACATAAAATTCATGATGCTACAGACACTAAAGGCCATGCCTGTGTAACACTGCCTGGTAAATCTTGGATTATTACTTGAGTTCTAGGTATACAAAGTAAGCTGCGATGTACTTATAGAATACTGGGGAATCGTCCAAAACTTTAAAAGTTTGTGAAAACAGGAAATAAGATCGGGTATTTTGCAGATAATCTACCGATACCAGCGTTTCGCAACGACCACTATTGAGAAGAGACGAAAGAAACTCATTAACACAATATTTGTTGCCTTCTCGCTAGAAGGGCATTGTTATTTTACAAAGATAATATTCCTAATACAATGTTATCACAAAACAACATATAAAGCTTACGAACGGGTGCCAAATTCAAGTAGTTCAGAATTTAATACTGAGTAGTCTTAAAAAACCGAGCCTACGACGATATCTTTAGCAAGCTTTCTATTCTAAATTTGTTGTGGCTGTACAGAGCCGCCCATAAGAAATTACACCATTCGTTACGCTCAGACAGATCCCTCTGTCAGGCGAAGTATCGCTTCTGTAATTAGTATTCACGCCTCACAAGGACAGATTACATTGAACGATAGATTTTTTTCAAATGCAGCTATTGTAGGAGTTCTTAGAAAATACAGTGTAGATTTTTCTGCTTTCTAAAGTAGGTCATTAGGTAAAATTTATGATGTATTACAAAAATAGACGAATGCCTGTTAAGAAAAATATCACAAGAATTGGTAGATACTAAGTAGTGTTTCTAGTAATTAACTGGGGTACTTATGTGCTAAAACGTCTAATTTTATTACCAAGATAACTATTATATAGGTCACTAAGTAACGCGTTGTATTCACTAAAGAGTAACAGAAAGAGTCAAGAAGGTGGGGGCCAAGGCCGAAAGGCCCTGGGTGTGCATCTGAGAGGTACGACTTCGAGTATCACCTAGCGCGACTTGTACCTCTGAGCTCATACTCATGTACGGTCAATTTTAAGAACCACCACTTGATTCCAATGAAGAAAAATATCTTGACACTAGCTAACTAACTAACACTCGGTTAAAAAAGCTGACACCAGTGTTAGCACTCGATAAGAAAGAAGACTACCTAAAGGTACTTCGACTACACATTTATTAGGGTTGATGACTGGGTCAGAAAAGTATTACTCTAATTCTACCCACCTTATATTTATATTTTTGTCAAAGCTATTTAATTGGTTTTTATTGTTTATAAAAGCACGCTCATTGTACTATTACCTATGTAAATATTATGTTTTCTCAGTAAGTGAATTATTTCATGTAATTCTTATGAGAAATAAAGTTATTCTAACCTTATTAGTCCGTTAGTTAGATTATCCAAAAATAATGTACCCATATTTTTCAGTTTATCAAAAAAGTAAAAATTCACAAAAACACAGAGTATTAAAGTTCCAGAGTGGGGGCTTGTGACGACACCGATGTGTAAAAATCGTAGCGTGACGTCATGCGAAATTTAATGCGCTGTATCTTCGCTATTTATTGTTTCTCAGAGAAAAGAAAAAATATGTGTACAATATTTTTTAATAATTGAACCGATGGGCCAAAAATATTTTTTTAGTCATCATGCGTATTACCCCTATCTCTAAAACATAAGAGACCAATATGGAGTGAAAGAGGACGTAGTGACAAAAATAGAGAAAGGGATGTTAAGATGGTTTGGGCATGTAGAAAGGATGGATGAAAAGAGATTAACAAAAAATATTTAAAAGGCAAGTGTGAAAGGAAGAGCGGGACAGGGTCGACCTCGGCGAACATTCTGCGGTCAGATTGCAGACGTTCTAAAAAAAGGACAGGTAAGAAGTACCCGTAACCGAGGGCATGTATGAAGAGGTTGATGAGTGTAGATGAAGCGAAAGAGGTCTGTCGGTATCGTAGCAAGTGGAGGTCCATATCATAGTCTCTGCCTACCCCTGTGGTAAATAGGCGTGATAGTATGTATGTATGTATCTCTAAAACATTTTCAAAACCCGTTGGCAAAAAGTTGATTGATAGTCTTGTCTTTCATTGTACCTGACTTGCAAAGATTTATTACTTATTACGAACAAATTAAAATACATTCATATTTTGTAAGTATAATTTTTCCCCTTATCTCGCGTAACAATAAGGCTGAACCCCCCAGGAAGCCAGTTCCCTGCTTCATTAGCCCAGATTCGACGAGGCGGCACTCTGCTCTGATTCTATTATGTCCAGATTGAATCCTTTTAAACCCTTATACTGTAGGATTAATGTTTGAGAAAGTGATTGGTACAAAATATAAGTAAGCAGTGTAAGACATGCTTTACTTTGGATTTTCTAAAATCCAATATGTCTATATTTTTTTTATCGAACCGAAAAGTTTATTAAATTAAATTAAAATTAATTTATTTTAGATGTCTAAGATCCATACTCGTACATAATAAAATAATACATTTAAAATAAAACAGAAATAAAATTTTAAGAAAGCAATAATAAAATGTCATATAATAAAATTAAAATATTCAAAATGTCACAAATCACTACCACCTAAATTAAATTAAATTAAATTTTTGTGTAAACAGTAAATTCAGCCAGTTATTACACAATAGAGCGGCATCTACTCACCTACACCTACGCACCTCACGACAATGGGGTAGTAAAGCAATTGTAACAAACGTCTTACTCGACGGAGCGTTTGTTTCAAAACGGCTTTCAAGCAATAAAGCACTGAGCGTTTATGTCGCTTTTATTACACTTTTTTGTATGGAACATTTAAAACGACGCGACGCGACTTGATTCTTGGTTTGTTTGGTTCTTATTACGACGTGTTGTTACCATTTTATATCGTTTAGTAAAATATTCGTAAACAATTTTAGAAGGAAAATATGAAACTAGCAATGACCTACGTAAAATTTCACTTTTCATTTAACCTTTCGTCTTATGTACGCAACTCTAACTCAGTTACATTTTCCTAATTATAGAATGTGAGAAGAGAAATCTTAAGAGAACAGCATTATTTACCTATCACTATATACTGTTTCTTTGTAATAACTTTATTGTACTATGAAAACACACAACTAAGTAAATAGTAAAGTGACAACGGCGGACTTATCCTACAAAGGAATATCTTCCAGTCAACAGGCGAATACCTAAGTAGATAGGACAATTACTCACAAGAAAGGTAGAAGTGCGTATATAGAATATAAGAAAATATCATATACGAATTAAACTAATATATCTATACATGCATTCTTACTACAAGATATATACATACCTACATAAACATACATATTTACTGTGTTTATGAACATGCTCGTAAATAGTAGATACCAATTCCCAACTGCTGTCGACCCTCCCTAACTCAAAACTGTGAGACCTAGATAACATTTTGCATAAATAAACCAAAGCCCTACTAAAACTTATTAAGTTATGACTTCTATTTTACTCGTACGTACTAAGTGCTCATTCTCTCATTTTCATCTCATTTTCTATTTCCCTTGTTTTCACTTAGTTTTTTCATATATTTTCTTTGTGTAAGTTGTATGTATTTAAGTATGATGCATCTATATGTATGTTTATTATAATTATTGTACGAGTATATACGCGTATGTTTATTTTATTGACCACCACCCATGATGAATGCTTCTAATCCAATATGTAATTTCCCATCACTTTTTCTACTTGAGCGAGGTTGCCTGGACGCAATTGCATAGCAATAAGGCCGCCTTTTGCGAATTTCCCAGTTTCTAAGATAAAATATGTCCTGTATTTTTCTTTTGTGCCATAAAGGTAAAGTAAGAGCAAATAAAATGATGGTTAATCGCTTCGAATGATGCTGCTTACATAATTTCGATCGAACTTCACTTTGTAAGTTCGTTTGATTTTCAATTAGGAAGATTACTTTGTGATAAGAATTTGTGTTAACACTAGAACACTGAAAAAGTATCCGTGGTAAAAATTTAAGCATATAACTAAATATCGGTAGGTAGAAATTTATATTTGTAATTAGGTCTTATTCAAACAAAGGGTCCAACTGGGACTACGGACATCTTGTGTCGTGAAAGAAGTGTGAGAAATAAACACCTGTTTATTTACATTCTATCTTATCATGTTAATAGGCGATGCAGCTATCAACCCATCACTATTTTGATTCATTTTTCCATCTTCTCGCCCACCATAACGCTATAAAAGTGGCCTTTGGATCTTGCGTTAAGGCTCTAGCTGCTTAGAGCCCCAAAATCTAAAATGCTCAGTCTGCTCCGTTAGGAATAGATACGTAATATTGTATCTATACATTTTATCTAATTAATAACTCTTAGCAACGACAATGCATGTAACCTCATACGTCATTCTATCGAATACATGTCATATGAGAAAAACTTCACTGAGAAAATACAATACACGCTCGAGTCTGTTGGAATCATACATACGATAGGAGCAGTGGATGCTGCGACCCGTCACTAATACAATATATTGAACACGTCGAGTTAGAAATATGAAGTGTTACACGCCGCCGGTTTAGTTACCTATTGCTTTATTTTTGTGTTACCTATATATGTAACTAGTTTTTTTAGACGCATCGAGTAGTACGTATCTAATACTTTTTGAAGTGAAAACTTCTTTAGCGGCGTTGTGCACTTTTTTTGTAATGGGTAAAAAATTTTAAACTCGCGTTAGGACACGTGTCCTGATCGAAAATTCGTAAGACGTATGGAGAGTAGACAGCCGGCGCGGCGTACGAGTAGAAGAGGAAGTATCCCCCTCTCTTTCTACGGCGCGGCGAAAATGTATGCCTGCGCCTGCTGTTTCGTTTAGCTGAGAGATAAACTTTTTAATGTAAGAAATAAAAAAGATAGCGCAATAAATAAATATTGTATTCTACCACATAAATTATAGTACTTTTATACTGATAATTAAAGCAATTCGTGCAAAATTATTCCCTAACCATTCCATAATATCAAAAATGCACAACGTTAATATTCAAGTTTTTACTTCTGCCGGCACTCCCGGAATGCAACCCGTCTTTTTTTTAAAATTAGCTTATATTGTCTTACTGCTGGGCAAAGGCTTCTTGTACGCTACTGATCTCTATCATGCGCGACGGACTTCTAGGTCTTGTCGAAAGACGCCAGATCATTACACTTAGTATTCCCGAGGACTATAGGCTTTCAGCCTTTTTTTGTCTAGCCCCTTAATTAAGCGGCTTGGCAGGCTAAAAGCCTACAAAGGCTTTTTTCCTTTAGGCTAAGCCTGTTGAATAGGCCAAGCCTAAAGAACTAAAATAGGCTTTTGGTTCTTTCTAAAATCTTTAAAAATGTATGATTGTACCAGCGAGACACGCAGTCAAGTGCTAAATGCCTCTTGAATTTTGTTTAGTGCACAAAAAGAGTATTGTAATGAGATTTATAAATGTGACTCGTCCATTGCATTCTTTGTTCATGCATTTGCGAGTAGAGTGAAATGGAACAGCCTCCGCCCACGGCAGTCGTCAGCCCGCTCGAACGGAAAACTGCAAGTGGTCTGCTATCCAAAGGGTCGAATATCTACTTTATTAACCGACTTCAAAAAAGGAGGTGGTTATCATTCGTCGTAATTTTTTTTTATATGTTCCCCGATTACTTGAAGACTCCTGGACCGATTTGGAAAATTTTGGAAATATCGAAAATATACTTTTAGGTGGTCCCATAGAAATTTTATTAAAATCAGTTGTGTGGTTTGTTTTTTAAACGAAAATAACTAGGAAAAATATGTTGTCTATTTTCTAATTATTATTATATGGTCAAGCTTATCATGAAATTCAAAGTTTATTTCTGGTTTGCTGTACGACACTGCGTCATTGCGGACATTGGCCGACAGTTGACGTTGCGTCATGTTATTTGTAAATGTTAGTAACAAAGAGCTAGAACTTAATGTACCTTCCTGATTAGTAGGTACAGTGAGTACGGCTTTATCTTTATTTTAGTTAGGAAATTTAATACCTATGTATTTTTTCTTCCTTCGTTGTAAATAAAGTGTCATTTTATATAAATCTTGTAGGGTCGTTATTCGCGATGATATTGTTCGAAGGTCGTTGTGTGTATTATGCAAACTGGTCATAAATTATGACTCGTTCATTTCATTCCCTGTTATTCATTTTGTCTTAAAATACACCGTATTGTTAAGCCTGATAAAATGTTATGTCACACACACTTTTGTCCCTTGAGATCCATTCTAGATCTCTAAATAAACATCCCAAAAGCCAAGGTGAAATTATATGCAGCAACCAAATATTGTAGGTAATCTTATTTTTGGTATACTAAATAGGTATTGAATATCCATAACACGGCCAGCTCTTTGAATAAATCAATCTCGAACTACTAATACTTATAAGATTAAGGCAATCCAAACCAGAATACATAATATGCATGCATAAGTACAGGCGTGATTACAAACTGATAGACTTACCCATATATTCATGAAGCCGCATCTGATTAGATCGCGATATGCCCATACCAATTGAATATTGGTTAATTCGTGTGTTCTAATTTATCTCTCGTAAATAATCTTGCTGCATAAAATCGAATCATGTATTTCCCACTTCTAAGCAAAGGAAGAAATCCCCTTTTTCTACAATCTGGGAATTTGTTTTGTTCCTTCTTGCTTAAATTGACATTCCTGCATTAATTATGTAAAATTTAATCTTCGTTAAATAATTTAAAACAAAAAAGCGACTTCAATTTTTGATCTTCTTCATCAGTTTCACTTCACTTCCGTGCTTCGGAAGGCATGTAAAAGCCGTTGGTCCCGGCTGTCATTGCATAGCAGTCGTCAAGCTATGTCAGATGCCTTTAGGCAGCTTGAAAAATCTGACATCAGTGTTGGCCACTTACACACCCGAAAAACAAACAAACTTCACCAAAATTCACTTTCTGAATGCAAATGGTAGATTTCATGACAAAAACATCCAAATCACTATTATACAGGGTCTAACAAAATATACTGAAACTATTTTAAGGGTGGAGTCAGTCCATGATACTGAACAACTTTCCCCAAGGAACGTATATCGAAATATGAAAAATAGTTCTTGACCTCCCATAGATGTTGACCGATCAGCTGATCCGAGTTTGTAGGGAAAGCCAAAAATTATTTTTTATATTTCGACATATGTTCCTTGGGGAAAGTTGTTCAGTATCATGGACTGAATCTACCCTTAAAATAGTTTCAGTATCTTTTGTTAGACGTTATATATGTGTGCATAGAATATTAGAGGAGATCCCCAGATTTCTCCAGGATCTCGCTTCATCAGATCTTCACCTGATGACAATGGGACCAATTTGCATATTATATACCCTTTCAAACAAAAACGATGAAGTTATGGGGGAACATATATAAAAAACATATATACGTTCAAGTTGAATAGCTGCTCCTTTTTGAAGTCACTTACTACTAATCTACTTTATCATCAACGTATATTTATATATTTATTTATACCATCAACATATACGTAACATATAAGAGGGCTGCATTTAAGTGTTGTAGTTGTAGCTCATAGTTTTCTATTTATGCGACCTAGAACGGGGAGGGGAGTTTTATTTTCTCGTACCAACCCTAATTTACTTATATGTTAAATAATTTTAAAAAATTTTAAATAATTCTTGTCTCGTGCTAAGTCGTAGCCAAATCACAAGGAATAAAAACCGATTGACGTTTCCAATCATCCTTAATTTTTCAACTCGATTACAGTCAATCGTTTTCCGTCGATTCCTTTGTGAGTATAGAAAGGAATAAAAGTGAGTTAATGAAATAATGGAGGCAGCCAGGGCTGGGCTATCGCGATTAATGAATGGGTTTAGTCGACATTGTATTTGGTAGCAAAATGACCTGTAGTGAACAAGTCATTTTGCTAATAAGAACAAGCTTCAATGACTTTTCTGCGTAATGCCTTATTTTGGTATTATGCTCTATCCTAAAAATGTAGATTATGAATATGCTTTAAAACTTAGTAATATTTTCACCAATATATGTAATTACGGTCTCTAAAATGATCCTCCGAGGTAACAGTATATGGTCAGCAGTGTCTTCTGTGTAACGACTATATATAGACTGTCTACTTCGATCACCAAGCCGGTTGGTGGGCCAGCGTGGTTATTATGGGTAAATCCTCCTTTTATTGGAAGAAGCATTTTGTCCAGCAATGGATGTAGGCTAGCTGTTAAAGACAGAATAAGAAAGAGATCTGATTCCTAGGATTTTTTATTTATTTGAACGGGACTCCATGTGCATATACCAGAAAGAAATATTTTAATAATATTAAAATTTATTTTATAAGCATTCTGATCAGCGGCTTTAAATGACATTTGAGGAAAACGTCCTGTGTTTTGATGTTTCTTCCATGCTAGTCTGGGAGTAAAACAAAACTTTGAATGTACCAGTTGCTTCTCTTTGTTTGCAGATTGTAAAAGTTAATAAAGGGAATGGGCGAAAATATAATAGACGATACGGCTAGCAATAACCCATCACTATTTTGATTCCTTTTTTCCACCATCTCGCTAAAGGTGGTCTTTGAGTCTTACGACCTCTTTCTTTATTTCTAACAAGCTCTGTCAATTTTTTCAGGATAAAGACGTGATAATGTATCTGACCTATTTTATCGTGGTATACGCCGTTTTTCGAATAGCCCGAAGTTCGACAGTGCCGATTGCAAGTGTCGGAACTAGAGGTGAAAACTTCCAGGAAACATTCCACTTCTAAGGAAGTATTCCTGAAAACTTCCAAAACTTCCGGCAATTTTGGAAGTTTTTAAAAATATTATTTTACCAAAAAATAGGTTAATTTCGTTACATTTAGTTAAATAATAAGATTCTTAAATGTTATATAGGTAGGCACTTGAAAACACGAAGCTTAAAGCTTTTTAAGTCTACCTATAAGAAGGCGATTGAAGTGAATATGATTTTCTGTGTTGAAATATTAATTTTAATATGTATGTGTTATAGGCATTTACTTATAATAGGTACCCAATGACAATAAAATATAGGTAATTTGTAATATTCGCTGTCTATCAATAGTATCCTCAGTTTTTCTAAGTCAATAATCTTTAAGTTTTCAAAATAACTTCCAAAGTTGCTGGTAATTTTGGAAGTTATGAGGAATACTTCCGGAAGTATTCCTGAAATATTCCAAAGTTTCGGAAATATTCCGAAGTTTTCACCTCTAGTCGGAACATAATCCAAATCACTAAGAAAATGACGTTATGCGTTTATAGACCGTTCTACGAATAACCCGACCGTCGTCGAAGCCGTATGCAGGTCAGTCGGAATGTGGGTGCACCTGGCCTGGTTCAATTGTTGACATCACTATCGCCTCTGCCGCAGGCATATTAAAATGTCAACACGCGGAATATTTTTCTAATTACTTTATTTGATTCCGTGTGTTAATTGAGTTTCTGGTCCAATAACCTCATGAGGACGATTTTATGTTGTTTTCTGTTTACGTTTTTACCTACTCATAGTTTAGTAAACACTGTTTATGTCTTAGTGACTGTGTTGATTATATTTAGCATATTTGTCTTTACTGAAGAAGTATTTAAGTATTCAAAGCAAGTCTTAAAAAAAATAAGTAATTGAAACTATGAAAACATATTCTTTTTGAGTGCATTAAATTGTTGAAGTACTATTTCATACATTTTAATCAGCTGTACTAACAGCGGACAGTCAGTGTGAGTCAAAATGTTTTTTGTTAGTTAAGTACTTAATAAAAATTATAAATAATATAATAAGAGCTGAATGAGTATTGGTAAGACTTGTCCCTATCTTAATCTTGTGTATATAGATACCAGGTAACTGTAAAAAGTGTTTGATGTAATGAGGTCGTAGAATCAAAGTTGAAAAGAAATAAAGTTGAATCTGAAAGCTCTTTGACAAAATTACAGATATCCACGTCTTTACTTGAAGTCAATTTTAAATTGTAAGAACAACTTAAAGTACTTAAACTTATAATAAAAGTAGGCACAAAGACTTACCACTGAAGCGAATTAGATATTTAATTTTATTCAAGTGAAGTTTGTTGCCGCTTCTTCTGCTCTAGCGCCTAGGAAACGGCACTAAGCTGTAAGTAACGATTTAACGTCAACATTTGTGCAAAACAAAACAAAGTGACTATTATTAAGAGATATTATGAATATCCTATGATAGTAAAGATATTTAGAATTGAATTATGTTCACATCCTGGAACGATATCCATATAAAGTCCACCCATTCAATATTGGGATTGGGCCAAATTACCTATCAAGAGACTATTTTTATTCAGCCAACGTAAAGTTAAGCTTTCACATTCGATAGATAACGACGATATGTAAAACGGAATATTGCTTCAAACATCTTTGAGATTTCCCAGAGGGTGTCGATTTTTATTAGGGCCTAACGTCCATCCAATTTGATCTGAAGTCCCGTCAAATAACAATAATATTTTGCTTGCGCGTGTAACGCGTTTACAGAGACATACTTAGTCTCTGTAAATTCGACTGTGAGAATATAGAATATATTCCCGGCAGAGTAGAATAGGACCACTCCAAGTCTTCCCGTGGATGTCGTAAAAGGCGACTTCAAAAACACAAGTTAAACAAAGCTATAAACATAAACGACCTCTCCAATCCGTCTGGCCAGCGTGGGGAGTGTATACCAAATCATCTGACTGCTCTAGCTAATGTATGGCTCTAGAGAGAGGGTCGTGCTCCTGCAGTGGAGACTAAAAAGACCTGATGATGATTAGGATTAAACCGCTGTGGCTCCGCAAGCATGTATTTTGTTAGTATTAATAGGTACTAACCTTTATACACGGTGCATAAATAATAGGTACTCGCGGCGCCGTAGCGGCGTAGGTACGAGTAAATAGGGAAGTGTGTTTTATATGTCATTTAGACGGCAATTTTCATAGTATCTGTTTTTCTTTTTCTAAAGGCCGACAGGGAGAGAATGATTCTGAATTAAGTCTACCTATCGCAGCTTTTGGCTTAATAAAAGGTTAAACAAATAAATTAACGCTCTTAAGGTGGAGATATAGGCAAATGACCTTGAAGTGGCGCCCTCATTTGAAATAAATTATTAACTCGTAAATATGGAGATAATTTCCATATTGCTCTTCGTCATGCACTAGATAGCCCTTTAAATTATTTTATGAACCACCGTTGAAAGTATTTACATTAGTCCGTCTAGCTTTAAAACTTGCTTCCGCCAAAAGTGGCCACGGCAAGTTTTAAAGCTAGACGGATCACCAATAATAGTTTCAACGGCAGTTCATAAAATAATTTAAAGGGCTATCTAGTGCATGACGAAGAGCAATATGGAAATTATTACCATATTTACGAGTTAACAATTTATTTCACACTTCAAGGCCATTTGCCTATATCTTCGCCTTAAACTAAAATTCGGATTCTACAAGAAGTATAATCTGGATTTTAGTTTTAAAGCATTTACACGTAAAAGTGCTATGTTATTAGACATGTCAACATTTTTTAGAGCTACTATTTAAAGTACCTGCATTCTTTTTCGCACCAATTTTCATATTTTAGAACATTACCCTGACATACCAGCCTGTTTATGGGCACCATTATTTGCACGTATATGCGTTACTAAAAGCCAGTATTCCACGTATTATTTTTTTTAACCCTCGACAAAAAGAGGGGTGTTATAAGTTTGACGCTAATGTCTGTCGGTCTGTCTGCCTGTGGCATCATAGCGCTCGAACGGATGGACCGATTTCGATGCGTTTCCCTTGCGGTGGTTCTTGCTATGTTTAAAGAAAATAGGTTCAGCCGTTTAAAAGTTATTGGCGGTTAACAAATAATAGATGGCGCTACGGATATCAAGCCGTATCGTTAGTTCCGCTACTCATCACTAGATGGCGTTCTTGACAGTCGGGGTTTTTTTTATTGGCCTAGCAAATTGTTTAACTTGTTGGGAAATGTTTTTATTAAATTACATTTTTTAGGCTTCCATTCTTCGCACTTGTATTATTTAAATAAGTAGATATACACGACACGTTTGTATGTATTTGAAATAAAATGTGGTACATTGCAGTGAGTATAAATATTGCTATTGAAAAGGTTTGCGAAAATCCTTTTCAGTTCCACACAGCTGAATTTTATGCGAGATGTTTTAAAAGTAACTTATGGCTTTGATTTCAAGCAGGTTTACTCAGTATTTTTACACATTGGAAAAATCGCCACGACCGTTCGCCAGTTGCCAGACGTTGGGAATCTATTATTTTATTTTTACAACTTATTGGCAAAAATAAACTAGTTAGCAAGACGTATAAATAAATACTTTATAGATAAGGACAAAATCCCACTAATTGAGCTAAGTTTAAACTGTAATTAACTTAACCTATATTGTCCCACTGTTGGGCAAAGGTTTCCCACATCTCTTTCTAAAATATTATATTTTATAATAAATAAACACTCAACCCAGCAATATTGTATTATTAAATAAATAAATCAATGTTAAACTAACAATAAAATAAAATAAAATAATTTAATAATTAACATATACATATATACAATACATAACCCTGACAATCCATTCTAATTACATTTGTCCGAATCTCGCTGAGTCATCAAGTGCTCGTGGACTGAAGTTGACTGGACCAACACTTTCTTTTTATCCGAATTACTTCAGGTAAATACACGGTAATTTATCTCAGTTTGTCAGCCTCGCTACCCGCGTCTCCTCTGACGCCTTCGAACTTGAAGGGTAACTTTTACTTTTTTCCGAAAA
Organism: Acrobasis repandana; assembly: GCA_963576875.1. Taxonomy (NCBI): domain Eukaryota; kingdom Metazoa; phylum Arthropoda; class Insecta; order Lepidoptera; family Pyralidae; genus Acrobasis; species Acrobasis repandana. Next base: position 15,173,660 of record OY756215.1, read on the forward strand.
CTATTTGTCTTCATGGTTGGAGTCTTGGGCCGACTGCGGTGTCGAACGGTCGTCTCCCATTGTCTCCCATTTTGGGACCGGACATAAAAAGTCTGCGATCATAAACCTCTCGCTCGCCTTACGTTCTGCTATTACTGGGACAGACGCGGTTTAAGTAAAATGTGCAATTTGTGACAATTTGTGAGTGTAGTGTGTTTGCGTAAATTGTGCATTCAACAAGGCCGCCCTAAAACCTAGAACAAAATCTACTTACTGCCGTGAAGAAATCTGGTGAGGTCTTTCCAATTATTTATTTATCTATCTATTTATAATTTGATTATTTGTATAGGCTGCCTATTTAGGTCATCAAAAACTGCAAATACCCTGTTTAAAACTTGGTTAGCCTTAAGACATCAAATTCAAGAGTGACGTAATAGTAAGTAAACATCCTAAATTCAGCATCTGAGAGATACATACTACAAGAGTCATCAACCGTGATCCTAAATACCCTTTTGTTTGAACGAGCTTCAAATTGTGGTTTCGAAGTCAAGACACTAGATTACCAGCCGAGCTGTAAAACAAAAAATCTAACAAAATCCGCAGGGAAACCAAAATAAAGAAAACAAACTTAAATATAGCAACAAAATACAATCATGTCTCGCATAAAAGAATCTTGAACTAGCACCACAAATGAAAACTGCTTGATCTCGGTAAGAAGCATGTCACATATTGTACCTAATATACTAATCTTCTAAAATAATTTTTCTTCACTTATAAAAATCGATATATGCTAAATACCCTAAACAAAAAGTAAATTAGATCAAAACTAACACCTTAGTAGCAGAGTGACTCCTTTGTTCTTGATAATCATGCATGTTGAAACAGGTTAAAAACAAAAGCTATCCCCCGGAAGCACAAGTTACCTACTCAAAATACCGGCTAAGGAACGCGCTCTTTGTTGACAGCCCAATACAAGAACAATAGTAGGTTGATATCTTAACTGACTATTTTTCGGCTAGCCCGAACCGATTATCATGGCTCCCCTTTCTTCGCAAGAGGTTGGCTTTGTTATTGAAAATAAGTAAAGTTATTATCATCATTCAACATAGGAAACTTTACTTATTGAATAAAACCAGATCTAGAAAATAAAGTTCATAATTTGAAGACGAAAAAAAAAAATATACAACTACATCATCCCGGTAAGAAGCTTGCCACATAGCGTACCTAATGTATTAAACTTCTAAAATAATTTTTCCACACTTCTCTGTGATAAAACATTTCGCCAAAAACGGTTGTAATATAACATAGTTTATAGTCAGGTTGTAAATAATATACTTAATAAAATATCAGCCAGTTTTACATCCTTTAGTAACCTACGTAACCTAGTAACCGACGTACATATATTGTAACCACTCCGGAAACAGTCAAGTACATAAATCTTCCCACCCATTAAGCAAAACAATACCTACGGCCTCCAGTGCATTTAAAAATATTCCACGAAAAATTACTAACACAGAATTGCATTCAAACCAAAGGCCTCGCTCGAAGAATCATAAAGGAACAAAAAATATATAAGTAAAACAAAAGCCCACAGATGCAGACCACTCTGTTAAATCATCCGGGTAAAAAAAAAAAAAAAAAAACAACACTGAAAGAGAATTGACGCAAACCCATAACAATAAATAACCAAAAGCAACGTAACCCATAGACCATAAATTTCTGAAACGCATAGCCCAGTACACACGTGCACACAATGGAAAAAAAAAACCTAAACAAAGAAATTCGACAAATTACTGGAGACGGTAATTGTCTCTTCAGAGCGTTAGCGGATCAAATAAACAACATCTTTGGATTAACCTTCAACTATCAAATGATACGAAATGACTTAGCTTCTTACGTTAAAAACAATAAACACACACCCAGTATCAATCTGGCCCTGCAAAATAATATCCTAGACTGCAACCACCTGTTTAGCTCTACTAGCAATATAAAATTAGAGGAACGCATAGACAAATACGTAGAAAAACAATTTGAGGATGGCTTCTGGGGAGGAGAGGACATCCTAATAGCTGCAGCAGAATATTACATTATTAACGTTTACATATATGGGCAATATAGAAATCCGATCATATATCACCCGTCATCAGATAACGCAGTAGCAAACATCTACCTTTACTTCGAAAATAACCACTACGATAGTATTATTAACCAAGAAATACAACACAACCAGTTTTCAAGTATCGTAGAAAGCAACACGGAGCCCCATAAAACATACGAAAAACCTAACGGAATAGTAGTTAATTCCCAAGGCGACACCCAAGTACCTACTACAGTTTCAATCGTGTCGAAAAGCAATAAATGCAGCGATAATGACCTTAAACGACCGAGTCCCCCCACTCAAAAACAGGTAGAATTACAAAGATCTTCGACTGTGCCAAGCGAGACGAATTCAACGGAAAACACTCATCCACTTATAATACTCTCGAATGATACTGAAATTACACAAAACAGCTTCATATGCCCCAAGGGGCTACGCTCTCCCGATCCAACAGTAAGATTACCGACTCATTTGCCTATGGCCTGTGAGTCGCTTTCCGTTGCGACTTGGAATGTTTCGGGATGCGCACAACCTCACGATAAGAAAAACATAGACAAGACTCTCTCCGAACGCAATATAACTATCGCAGGCCTACAAGAAACACACCTTACAACGGGCGAGTTCAAATCGAAAAACTACAACTGGATATTGTGCGGCGGTAAAAACGCGAAGGAATCTCGAGGTATAGCGATATTAATCAACAACAAAGTAGAACACGAAATTATCCAGGTATATCGCAAAAGTAGAGACGTACTTGCAACACATCTACATCTAAAAACAGCAGATGTCAACAACCCAATCAATCTCTTTGTTATCACAGTTCACATTCCAGTAAAATCAACATCACGGTTTTTACAAATAGGAAATCTTGTCAGACAAAACAGCCCCAAAAATGCTTACTTAATAATCATAGGCGACTTCAACGCGCACATAGGTAAGGAAGACGTACGAGCCGGTAAAAATCACACATACGAGAAATTAGTAGGAAAAAACCTTTATCATAAAATTTCCAACGAGAACGGCCATCTTTTACTAAACTTAATTCAACAACATCAACTCAAGGTAAATAGTACTTGGGGCAGACCTACATGTAGGACCACATGGTCTAGGGGGAAAAAGCAATCACAAATTGACCATATTATGACTGGTTTAAAAAGAAAAGTATACTTCCATAGCGTAGTAGGCGAAAAAGATCTAGCAGTTAACTCTGATCACAAATTAGTATGGGGCAGCATCCAAATGTCATCATTCCACAAATCACAAATATCTGGGACATATGGAACCCACCAAAAAAATAAAAACAAAAAAATTCAATATAAACATAGAAACTACAACTATGAGCTCCTACAAGGGAGTGCCCACGCGGAGGCCTACCAGAAAGCCATAATAGAGAAAATAAAAAAAGCAAAACATGACCTTGAAAATTCTAATAAGACACCCACTAAGGACATCCCATTAGAATGGGACACGCTTAATGGAATTTTGAAAGAGTCCGCACACGAAACCCTCCAAAAACCAATCGCTAAAACAAAGGAAAGAAGAGTTGCACTAGCAAACCTACAAAAAGCGCTATTCAAAAAATCTAAAAATCCCCATAATCTAGCATTACATCAAAAAGTAGTGAAAGCCCGCCGCTACCTTAAAAGAATTCAGGAACAAGAGGAAGCGTACGACGCCAAATTTTTCTTCGAGGGACTCAGCAGTAAACACGAATCGCTCCGAATGAAAATTACATATAAATTCTTGCGCAAATTTAAAAGAAAATGTGCCCGAGCGCAAACAAAACACCAAATTCCCATGTCCAACTGGATAGCGGACCTAAAAAAAAGCGAAGGCCAACACATAGCTCACGTTTCCGGAAAAGATAATAGAGTTACACACTTAGAGCCCCCAAATCTTGAGGAAATAAATAATATCATCCAACGGATGAAAAATGGCACAGCCCCGGGCACAGACCAAATAGTGCCGGAATTATACAAGGCCGCTCCAATGGAGTTTTTAGAAGAGTTAGTTAAAACCATGGCATCAATATGGCTTAAAAATAAGGTACCCGATGAATGGCGCCTCACCAAACAAGTGCCCATACAAAAACAAGCACACCCAAAACAAATCAGTGACTTTAGGAAAATATCCATATGCAATGTAGGTTACAGAATTTACGCAAACTACATACTAGAAAAACTTGACGCTACCATCGACGCACTCGGAAATTATCAAGCAGCGTTTCTTAATAATAGATCAACGGATGACCACATTTTCACACTTCGTAGAGTCCTAGATATCAAATGGAGAGAGGGCGCAGTCGTGTTCGTGGTGGGGCTTGACCTGGAAAAGGCCTTCGATAATGTCAATCTGGAAGCTCTTAAAGATATTCTTTTAACCAGAGTAGGAACCTCACTAACGAACAAAATAATCGAGGCGTGCATGAATGAAGAGACTTTCATCTCATGGTGTGGACAAAACTCCGACACCATCAAGAAGGGCAAGGGAGTAAAACAAGGTTGCCCACTATCTCCGAGATTATTTACCATAATCATTGACGAAGTACTCAGAACGCTTGAGGAAGAAGATGAGGCAGTAAGACTAGATCAAGACTCAAAAATATCCCTGCCCATAATCCTTTCCTTTGCAGACGACATTTTATTAATCGGTGAAGATATTGAGGTACTAAACCGCGTAATAACCAAAATGAAGACACTACTCAACTCAGTCGGACTCACCATTAATGAAAACAAATCTAAACTCGTAGTACGCGATCCTTTTTCGCCAACGACCTCACACCAACAAAGCCGGGTCCTTGGGGGAGTTACCATCCAGCCAGTACCAGAGATCAAGTATCTTGGCACATACATAACAGCCTCACACAATCGACGTTCCACCATCAGAAAACGCTGCTTAAAGGCAATCAAAAACAGCAAAATGATACTGCCCTTCATAAAAAACAATAAAATAGAATGGAAAATTGCACTTTTAATGTATAAAATGGTGATTAGACCGTGCATTACGTATGGTCTAAACGTATCAGCATTAACGAAAGCGAATAGATCCAGGCTTAGAAAATACGAACGTCAAATTCTTCACGATATGTTATCCGTCGCCAAAACGACGCCCAAACAAAAAACAAAAGCCATCTTAGATGGGAAAACAATTACAAAAGTAATAAAGGTACGGAGAATTTCTTACTATGGACATATACTAAGACGACCAACTCCGCACTTACTGCAAGCAGCTTACAAACACAAAGAAATCAAAAGAAAAGTGGGGCGCCCCATTTATACATGGGAAGACTCCCTTAATTACGACATCCATTACTACACAAATAAAACAAAGATGGAATGGAGAGAAATAGCAGAAAACAGAAAATTAATGAAAAATGAAGCCGAAAAGATTTATGATGCTCCCGAGACAGATTCAGAAACCGACCTGGAACCAGAAGAACATACCTTGACCACATCACAAATTAACTTACTACCGACTGTTTGTTACTAAATAATCGCACCTTTTACCATCTACCTTCCCCCATACACAGATACAGGTGTCTCTGAACCCCCCAGCACTATCTATGGAAAGTACCCTAGATCAACACATAAATAAGATACTCGTAAGGGCCCATCCCGACATATGTCTTTAATTATTTAACATACGTATATACTTCATATGATCTACGCCTGGATAGTTTGATCCACGCAGCCGACTTGACGCTTTCGACGTTCCGTATGTACATCTACAAGGCATACCCATTATCTTGACTCAACTTAACAAATTAACCATGTACACAAAAATAAGAGTATAGTATATATATTAAAAAAAAAAAAAAAAAAAAAACGCAGCTGACTAGAGTACATAACGAGGGCAGTACGAGTAGCTCTACAAGCAAAGAAGATACCTCAGGACCGATAAAAGATATAAGAAAACTAAGAAGGAAGCGTCAGAGAAACCAGAATCCCAAACCCTATCTATGACTCCATGAAGCATGATGCAGCCAGCACAGCCCTTCGAAAGAGGAACATCAGGAAGAGCAGAACACGCAGTTTTATCCCTTCCTCATTATATATTACACACCAAGTATAGAATTTATCTCCCATATGTTTACTTGTTGCTGGTATACGGTAGACTCTAATTTCCCTCCTCCTTCCCATTTCCCAGACTGCAATTCCCCACACACTCCATATCCTATATACGTGCTCACCTGGTTTCTCGAGCCTGGTACAGGTCTAACGCGGTCTGACGTGGCTGCGCTAGTAAAACGGAGACGATAAGTACATATATCGGCCCGTTGCGTGAAGTGCAGTCACGTTCACTCCAAGGTGGACTTAGTTCCTACGCTCTTGCTGCGAAACGCTGGCTGGGTGGGCACAGAACTGAACTGAACTGAACTGAAAACTATTTGTCTTCATGGTTCTACAAAATGCTGTGAAGAGGGCAGCTCGTTAATCAAAAGTGCCGTCCTGTGCCAACAAATGGCTTTCTTTAGGACTTTCATATACACTAAAGCCTTCATCACATAGTCGAGATATACTAGTACATTATAAAGCTGGCATTATTGTGATAATGTGTAGGTACCTTATTTAAAAACGAAAAGAGTCAAATGTGACGTTCAACTTAGCTTCAAAGATTTCACTTGCGAAATTTATTGAGAGATCACATTCACTCAAATAAAAAGATCAAAATTTACTATTAATAAATAAAACAAGTATTGTATTATTAAAAAATATATATTCAATAAACGGGCAAGTGCGAGTCGGACTCGTACATGAAGGGTTCCGTACCACCGTACAATGTTTTGAAACGCTGAAGAAACACGTTTCTTGTATGACGACCCCCTTTAATTTTTTACTTTATCTTATTTTTAGTGTTTGTTGTTATAGTGGTCATAGTAATACATAATTGGTGAAAATTTTAAGTATCTAGTTAATGCGATTATAAAGATCTAGTTCAAAATGGTGAAAAAACACGTTTTTTGAATGACGAACCCCTTTAATTTTTAACTTATTTTTATTTTTAGTATTTGTTGTTATAGCGGCCACAGTAATACATAATCGGTGAAAATTTCAAGTGTCTTGCTATTACGGTTCAAGAGATAGAGCCCTGTGACAGACGGACAGACAGACGGACAGACAGCGGAGTCTCAGTAATAGGGTCCCGTTTGCACCCTTTGGGTACCGAACCCTAAAAACAAGCTTTTATCTAAAACAATAAACTAAAAAGTTTGAAGTGCTCCTCAAGACAATTGAGCCCAAACTCGGTGGAGTTATGTTGTTTTATTACAGATTAGCCGTTGCTACCTTCCGGCTTCATCATGAGATCAGCGGTCATTGGCACCAAAATATTGCATTGTCATCCAACTCACATAAGTATGTCAGTTTCAGCTCAATCGAGCAATGGGAAGTGTCTAGTTTAGCTTGCAAGATTGATTACGGACACATACACAACGGGACAGGTGACACTAAATAAAAGCTTGTAATATAAAAATAATCGCTAAAATTACATCACAGGGTACTGCTATCGTATCATGTCACTTGTACTGTGTAGTCTGTGTACCTTCATCGCATATGTCCTAATGCAAAAGTACTATCAAAAGATATCCCAACATAATAATGACGACCTCCGTGGCGTAATGGTTAACACGCTAGACCGCTAATCCGGAGGTTCTGGGTTCGATCCCCAGCCAGGGCAAGTTAGAAAATGGCCTTTTTCAAATTGTCCTGGGTCGTGGGTGTTTATATATATATGTATTTATCATAAAATATAGTATCGTCAAGTTAGTATCCCATCCCAACACCAGTTTAAAACTTACTTTGGGGCTAGCTTAATCAGTGTGATTTGTCCCTATATATTTATTTATCTATACTAATATTATAAAGCGGAAGAGTTTGTTTGTTTGTTTGTTTGTTTGTTTGTTTGTTTGTTTGTTTGTTTGTTTGTTTGTTTGTTTGTTTGTTTGAACGCGCTAATCTCAGGAACTAATGGTCCGATTTGAAAAATTCTTTTTATGTTGGGTAGTCCATTTATAGAGGAAGGCTTTAGGCTATATAACATTCCGACAACCACGCGAACGAAGTCGCGGGCACAGCTAGTTTATAATAATGCCAAAGATATTATCGCTGTGAGATGAAGCCTATAATGTATTAGAAGCAAAGTTTTCCCATCTAATACTGCACCAGCGCATTCAATAAACATGCTAAAAGCTGCTATACATACTATACGGCTAAACAAAGATTTATTAGCTTTATACGCCACCGAAATATTCGTCAATTATTTAAAATCTAGCCCGGTTTCACCGCAAGCACGTTACATGAATTTATGAGACCTAGTTTCGGACCACAAGGTACATGGGTCGACCGACAGGATAACAGATAGGCAATTCCATGAGGTTGTTAAAAATCGGAGGGTATTTGTATTTTACAGGCGAATTAACAAAGAAATGTTTTAAAAGCTAGCACAAATAGTGGTGTAGGGTAAAGAATTGATGCAAAGATTTTATACTCCCTTCTTGAGTAATGGTACATCTTCATCAACTGGAATGTAATGTATCGCGGAATTTTCAACCACGACCACAAAAATGCGGAGCCGAAGAGGTCTAACAGATTTTTATATCATGTAGTTAATCACTAATTGAGAGAAGTACGTTTTAAACTTTGAAATAATATTTTTTTGACGGAAAACGTTTTTTTGCTTACTATCTTAACTATACATTTTAAAAAACATTTGTCTATATTATTTTTCTAATTATCGAGCTTTTATGAGTTAGTCTTAGGTGAGATCAAGATTTTATTTAATAATTATTTAATCTAAATTATAAATAGATAAAAATAATTAAAACTAACTAAAAACTAGAGCTTAAAAACTAAATATAAAATAAAAATTTAAAAATATATATACATATAAGTCTGAGGTATATTCATTGCAGAAACAATTTGCTTAATATGTTGTAGGGCCCGGACAAAGGCGCCATTTTGCATAATTTCAACGCGGTATCTCACTTATTACAACAAGCACTCTGCTGTTATGCATTAATTTGATACTTAGTTAGAAACAAACGCGAGGTGAGTAAGTACAGTCGAATATAAAATGTGATTATTAAGATGAGTAAAAGTTATACTGAATGTAATGCGTGTCATAAAAAATTATACAATGGCATTATTTCTTTTAACGATTGTTTATAAAATAATTTTAATTCAAAAGTTATGACTATTGAATAAAATTACAATTTCCAATGAGTCCTACGAGACTAGACCGAGGTAATGTCGGTAAGGTAATTCGACGACCTCCGTGGCGTAATGGTTAACACGCTAGACCGCTAATCCAGAGGTTCTGGGTTCGATCCCCAGCCAACCATCGTAGCCTTTCTTGCCCATCTTTCTGGTTTCATATGACAGGCATGTCCGGCTCAGTCCCACTTTTTGACATCTACGTCCATAAACAGGGGTTTAGAGCGTAGCTCCGTATATCGTACATATGTTTAGGTAAATACATGTATTTATTTGATATTGATGACTTCTGTTCTCTTCTGTTGCCTAGTGGTCATCGTGCCAGGCTGTCATACCAAAGGTCCCAGGATCGATCCCCAGTCAGACCAAGATGGAAAATGATCTTTTTCAGATTGATCTGGGTCTTAGATGTTTATCTATATTACAGTGTGATTTGTCCTTGTAGGTATATTTATTTATTATTATTACCTAGGTTTTGTCATAAAATATATGTAGTATCGTTGAGTTAGTATCCCATAACATAAGTCTCGAACTTACTTTGGGGCTATCTGTGTGATTTGTCTGTACTTATATGTATAACTAGCTGTGCCCGCGACTTCGTTCGCGTAGTTGTCGGAATGTTATATAGCCTAAAGCCTTCCTCTATAAATGGACTACCCAACAAAAAAAGAATTTTTCAAATCGAACCATTAGTTCCTGAGATTAGCGCGTTTAAACAAACTCTTCCGCTTTATAATATTAGTATAGATAAACAAATTAGCGCTGCATTCAAAATGAAAACAAAAAAGTGTTATTATTGTGTAACTAAATACTATCCTAAAACAAATAAAGTACCTACTATATAGAAAACAACTACAAAATGAAACTGTGTTTAAAAAGTAATATTACGATGATAATTATATCGCATAAACAAATTAGCGCTGCATTCAACCGTACAGTAGGGAGCCGACCGCGCGAGTGAGCCGCGCGGCATGGTATCTCGTTGAGCTACACCCCCCTCCCGGCTTGCCCGCAAGCACCTCCTCTCTCCCGCCGCGCCGGCCAGCGCAGAGAGCGAGTTGGTTTTGTTTCGGAGTTATCTATCATTGTAATCTTTAAAGTTTTTTGTTGAAATTAAGTTATGTCAAAGACAATTTTATTCACAATGAAGTACTCTTAACCAACAACATATTTATTTGAATAAAGATTAATATTATTATGTTGATACAACTTAAACAAATTATTTCGACCAAATTAGGTACCATAAAAACGGTTTTTGTGAGTTAATCTTAAAAGATAGACATATAGAATCGCGGACTGTTTTTTAGATCATTAAAAGAGCTATTATTCTTTAATACATATTTTTTGTGTATCTTGAACCGTTTTCACGGCGCACGCAACGGAAGGCTCAAAGATGAAATAATTTCTCCCGTTTTTTACACATTTACCACTATATCTTTGCTCCTATTGGTCGTAGCGTGATGTTATATAGCCTATAGCCTTCCTCGATAACTGGACTATCCAACACAAAAAGAATTATTCAATTCGAACCAGTAGTTTCGGAGATTAGCGCGTTCAAACAAACAAACAAACAAACTCTTCAGCTTTATAATATTAGTATAGATTATTTATGAAACTAAATTGTTAACGGTGTTTGTAGACCCACCATGTAAACTTACCCACCATGAAAATTGGTAAATACACGTCGGACCGGCTGCGCGGTTTCAACTCAGTCTTTGAGGATAAATGATATCTCAATCCATTGACTTGCAAAGCGGAGTTGTCCTAACTTTGCACCGCGCCAGCGTCCGAAATCTGACGATATTTCCTCGCTTATCATCCTCATTCACTTGCTGAGCTAACGCTCCACAAAATCATTTAAAATGCATAAATCTAGCGTAAAAAGTTGTTCTGTTATTATCAACGTGAAAAATTTTATAGCAAAATTGCAGATAAATTAAACTTTCATGTTTTAGGACCTTTTTTGTTCATTTTGAAATGTTGTGAATTAATTTTTGTGTTAATTTCTTACAAGGGTATGTATTTTATTTATTGTTTGTAGTTTGAAACTTTCGTGAACTAAGAATTTTCCTCAAAAAGAAAAAAAAAAAAGATTATAAAATTGGTGTCGAAAAAATACGTCGTAGCTTTCCACGCAAGTAAGCTTTGTAGGACACCTCGTAGTGATATCGTACAGCGTATACACTGAACTCGTAGCAAATCATGGCAAATCGTAGCTTTCCAAGGTTATTTATTTTAATATTAGTTTGTTGTAATTGCGGTTATTTTATGGCCCTAGATACGAATCCTTTAGAGTCTATCTTTAGTTTTTTGTTTCTTTATTTATAATACGTTTTTAATCATAGGTTAGTGTAGGTCCTTTGATTGCTTCAAGAAAGCTACAGGCGACAAATCTTTACGAGTCCACTGGGTGTCATAGCCGATTGAGTGGCGGACGGCCAAAGACGCCCACCACAGTCCGCTATACCAATATCACTACAGCAGTACTATGACTGCCCACTTTTACTATTTCACATATTGTTCATGACTATGAGTATTTATAACACAGAAAGTGACGCTAAGATCCAGCTTTACTCGTATTCTCGCTTGTTCGAGTAAAACTTTAAACACTTATTATAAAAACGTAAAAAAACGAGTAAGTCTCAGAAGTACCTGCCAAGTTAATTCTACTAGTAGATCTAATGGGATTTTTGTCCCAATAGACCTACTAAAGTAGGACTACACAAGACATGCAAGTGAGAGCGGACCTTTTCAAATCCACGTAACTGGCCGTAAGTCTGTAATCGAGTCGTACCTCATGAATGTCGATGAGTGAGAGGGTAGATGTGCGGACGGACCTCATTCACGTTTATTTTCTATTCATTGAGCGCGTAAAAAAATCGTGAAATGTGATTTCCCAGCGGATCACTAACTGTTTGTGCTTAAAACTTTAAAAGGACGGGTCCGTAGTCCTTATAATGTAGGGTCCGTTATACGGACCAGGAATATTTAATGTACATTGAGTCTTGTACCGAGAGAACCAACTCAATTCATTGATAACTGAAACTGAGGTACGAGTATATTTTAGAAATTAAAATTTTCACATTGGGCAATAAAATTAATAGTGGAACTTTTAATGAATATTTTTTTCCTATGAATTGAGTAAATCTCATTTTGCTTTAGAAATTCTCTAGAATTATTGTTACTTATTTCATTACACTCTCATCGAAAATAATAAATAAATAAATATATAAGGACCAATGACACTGATTAAGCTAGCCCCAAAGTAAGTTTTAAACTTGTGTTATGGGATACTAACTCCACGATACTATATTTTATGATAAATACATATATATATATATATATATATATATATATATATATATATATATATATATATATATATATAAACACGCAAGACCCAGGACAATTTGAGAAAGGCCATTTTCCAACTTGCCCTGGCTGGGAATCGAACCCAGAACCTCCGGATTAGCGGTCTAGCATGTTAACCACTACGCCACGGAGGTCAACTGTAAAATGCCTACAATAGAAAAATAATAGTAAGTATGTATTCTTGATTTTGATTCAAATTAAATTCTGTGATTCAACGAGTGTCTGAAATATACGTACACTAGAGGTTTATCCCCAACGAAGAATGTCCTTTATCAAAATAATAAGTAATTATAAACTATTTAAAGCATACGTTAAAAATAAAATACAAGAACAGAAAGATGGTATAAAGAAATTGATTAAAGTTAAATTAAATTGATTGTTTAAATAATAAGCTACATTTAATGTCGATAGGTGTTACTCATTATCATAAACAAATAGACAAAACAGCGCATTTGGTCTGAGGTGAGAACAAAACCGAGTGCTCTTATCTAGTTCCTTAAATTCATAAACGGGCATGTGCGAGTCGAACTCGTACATGAAGGGTTCCGTACCTCCGTACAATGTTTTGAAACGCTGAAGAAAACGTTTCTTATGACGACTCCTTCAATTTTTAACTTTATCTTATTTTTAATACTTGTTGTTATAGATCTCATAGTAATACATAACCGGTAAAAATTTTAAGTATCTAGGTAATGCCGTTATAAAAATCAAGTTAAAAACGCTGTAGTAAAAATTAAAGGGGGTCGTCATACAAAAAAACTAATCATTAATATAAATTGTTTTGTATTTTATATTATGTATTTATGTATGTATGTAAATGTATGTATGTGTATATATTGTATATGTAGATATGTGTATAGTGTGTTTAGAAATACATACTTATCTTTTAGCGCCTATCGCTAATTTAAATTTTTCTGTTTTTCCTAAAGGCTGACTGGTAGAGAATGCATTAGCATTAAGTCCACCTTTTGTACCGTTGTGGTCAATAAAGATTTAATAAATAAATAAATAAAAAATATTTTTTTAGCGTTTTAAAACATTGTACGGAGTAGAGTACTTTCCCGTTTATAAGTAAGTATTTATTGTTATAGTGGCCGTAGTTATACATAATCTGTGAAAAATTCAAGTATGTGGTTAATGCCAATATAAAGATCTAGTTAAAAACGCTAAACAAAACACGTTTTTTGCATGACGACCCCTTTTAATTTTTAACTTTTTTTTCATGTTTAGTATGTTTTGTAATAGCGGCTACAGTAATAGGTACATAATCGGTGAAAATTTCAAGTGTCTAGCTATTACGGTTCAAGAGATAGAGCCCTGTGACAGATGGACAGACGGACAGACAGCGGATTCTCAGTAATAGGGTCCCGTTTGCACCCTTTGGGTACGTAACCCTAAAAGAAGTAATTGTGGGATGTCAAGGTTTACATATGTACGAAACGTATAACGCAGCGGCGTGCAGCGGTAAGGGAATTGACTTGCAAAACAGCCTCCCGCGGCGGGCTCTGAGGCCGAAAGTCGTATTATTGTTGCATTGCCAGATTTTGCTGTGTCTAAACTAACGTTAAGAGGATAACGGGCTGAGTGAATTGACTGAATTACAAAATACTCGTAAGGAGAATTGCAGATTTTTTTGGTTAAAACTAACATGAGACACAAACATTACTAATATGCGATGAATGGGTGGACGATGCACTGAAGTCTTTGTGTTGGCGTCGCGAATCATATTCGTCCCGAGGAAGGCCTCCGGATGAGGTCGGAACATGTCGGCCAGTAGCTGACTTTTTTCCGTGAGATACCCGTTTTCGCATATTAGACTAGACTAGACACAATAAAAATAACAATTGATTTACTTTTATGACTGTAAATTTCCTGGAAGGAGTTAACATAGAGTATATATAATTGGTAAATACTTAGTATATCAGATTAATTGGTTACAATACGCGAGCACAGCGGGACGCAAGATCAATCAGCAGAGCAAATGAACTAGAATGTGTGTAAACAGCGGAACTACATAAACAAGGCTAATCATATTATTGCATCGCGGGTTGGCAATACTGGGAGTTTTTATCCGGCGGGAAAACTTAGTTGACGGCAGACACTATCCCACGAGATGTTATTGTAAGTATATTTAGTTGTAGGTTTCCATCTATTCTGACAATACTATTTTATGTGAAATTACGGTGTTGCGCATTGTTGTTGTTTTTTTTTTTTTTCCTAACAAGTTACAATCAAAGGTTGGTGTAGGCCTTTGAATGCTTTAAGGGTGCTTCTGGCTACAAATCTATACGAGTCCACTAGTTTTCATAGCCGATTGAGTGGCGGACGACGCCCGAAGACGGGCCCCACACAGTCCGCGAAACAAATATCACTACAGCCGTACTATGACTGACCACTTTAACTATTTCACATATTGTTAATGAGCATGAGCATTTATAACACCAAACAACACCAATTTCAGTTTATAAAGTCCCCTAAAATCAATTTGCAAAATAATTTAAAGAAAACCCCAACGGAAACCCTTGACTTCCCGCCAAAAACTCCATATATACTTGAAGGTTTTTTTATTTTTCATCTTCTGTACGTCAAATAATTTTCAACTCCTAGTGGGTTGATTGGTAGATAAAGCCTATGACTTTAAGTCCGCCTATTACATTTGTAATAAAGTGAAGTAAATAAATAATAATAATAAAATAAAAGATGAAAATATTATATATAATATTTTATATTGAATAACTTCTAATGATAATAATGTATTTTCATCTTTTATTTTATTATTATTATTTATTTACTTCACTTTATTTATTAAAAGTTATAGTAGACATTAATTGTAACTTATACAGAAAAGGTGATCCTTTTCTGTATAAGTTACAATTAATGTCTACTATAACTTTTAATAAAAATAAAAAAATTAAATGTAATTATTTCATTCTATAATTTTATAAAGAGACCAATCTCGATCTCTAATCCGATCAGCTGATCGTTTTTACGCCGAAAAACAAACTGAAGAAAGTTTTTGAATTTCACTTTGTTTTATTAGGGCATTCATATTTGAACTTACCCTTGAAGGGAATCCAGTCAATATTGAATTAGTAACAAAGCTGCCTAGAACTCCTAGAAGTATTAATTACAGTTTTTCATTATTCAATTACACTCAAAAATATAAAAAAATAAGATTAATATTTATCAGGCTGCACATTTCACGATACTTTAAGGCCGTACCTGAATTTTCCGGGGTCCAGTGCTGCCCCCATTTAAAATAAATCATTTTAAAGAAAACGGAGACATTATTTAAAATTTTGCTACTATCAAATCCTAGATAACCCTTCAAAGTATTTTATGAACTACTGTTTACAGTTTAGAGTGAGAACGTTAAGCTTTACTACGCACATTTGCGAAAACCGCCCACTTTTGGCAAATGTGCGTAATAAAGCTTAACGTTTTCATTACAAACTGTAAACATAGTAGTTCATAAAATTTGATAGTAGCAAAATTTTAAATAATGTCTCCGTTTTCTTTGAAATGATTTATTTTAAATTGGGGCAGCACTGGACCCCGGAAAATTCAGGAACGGCCTTAAGTGCTTTCGTCGGAAAATGAATTGACCATTAAAAGTACATTCTAAACGGTGAAAATTAAATTCGTCGCAAGCGGATACTTCAGTCATTATGTTATACAAACGACCGAGTAATGTCTTGGTTCGGAGACGGAGGTTTTCCCATCAAACCCTCATTAGAATGTGATCAATATACAGGCCTACGGACCTGACCTTTTCACGTGATTTGTAACAATATATTTTTTCTTGTAAATTACATTTTCTATTTCGATATTTCTATGCCTGTAGTGTCGTTGTAAGTACAGCGCCTGGTGTTTAATGCTCAATCAGGTCAACATGAGAACGATACTTATTAGATTGACCTTATTACAAAGTATGTATACGATTCATGCCATTTTTGGTAGGTATACATTGTCATATTATTTATTGGTGATCTATAAATTACCAAAGTTTAACCCCGGATCGTATTAGTGATTTGTGATATCAGATAGTTGTTTTAATTCCTGACCAAAACAAACAATGTTCAATGTAGCAGCACTTAATAATCGGACGTAATGTGTTTAAGGCAATGTTAATTAAATAGCATCAATATTTATTATGTTAATTTAGCACATCACGTCCATAATATCGTGTTCTTTCACGGCCAACAATTTTTTTAAATTAGTTTATAAGTTGTTATTTAGGGTAATAAAAACATATCTTCCCAAAGGGTCTATCTGGTATTATTTACTCTACGGAGTACCACCACGCAACCTTTAGTTAGACCCCATTTTCAGATAAGAAATTTTACATCTTGAATATTTAGAATACTCACTTTCTGTGTACGCCTCCACCTTTCCGCCGAGTACATTCGCTTACCTATTCTACAAAGGTGTTCCGGTCAGGGCCGTCTTTAACCTATTGGAGGCCCTGGGCATATTAGGATAATGGGGGCCCTATGACTTTGACAGAACAATATTTTGTTATAATAGACAAAGAAAGTAGATAAACAAGGTTTTTTAATTTTTTTTTAACAATCTATCAATATTAATAGTTTTTAAAGTGTTAGAGAAGTTTTACTCCAAAATACTTCGTAAAATACGTATTTTCCATCACACCACACTTATTTGTTAAGTACGAAAAGAATCGTCATGTTGCGAATGCCTTCTCGGTTTATGTTGCGAATGGATATTTGACAAATTATTGTTTTTATGTAAAATATACGGAAGTAATAATAATAAAGTCTTCATTTATAATAAACAAAACCTCAATGCGAACAGAAGTTCTCAAAAAAAAATCTATCAGATCACAAATTCCATTGTTTTATTAAAACTAATTGTAAATAAATAAAATATGTACCTATTATTAGCATTTATACACCTAACTAATTCTCAAACCAGGGCCGAACTTGTATGGGATTCCATTCTACCATCTCCTTAAATATAAAGTCAAACATATTTTGTTTAAATTTTCTCTATAATTTCTCAATTAAATTATTTGGTTAATTAAAACTTGGAGCTTCATGCTTCGCTTCGTGCGCTTAATTTAAATGGAGCGAGTCACACTGATGAGTGTACTACTGATGATTTTTCTTTAAAATGTGTATGTGCTTAGTATACCATTATATATTTAAATTTATCTAAGCATGCTGAAGTCGGAAAGCCTAATTTTTGGGCGAGAGTAGAATAGCTTCGCGCATGTAAAAGCTAGTAAGTTGGTATTGTAGTCAGTAATTTAGGTTCGATTTCTTCGAATTATTTAAGTTTTTTGGTAATAAATACCTATTGGTTATTGTTTGGTGATCTGACAGGAACTAGGGACTTTGTATTTGATCTGAGGGGGGGCCCTATCGATCGCGGGGCCCTGGGCACTTGCCCAAAGTGCCCACTGGGAAAGAGGGGCCTGGTTCCGGTGTTCCCACATTTACAGGGACTTTTTTGTATGCATTGAATAACTTGCCCAATGAACTGGGTGCGTAAATTCGTGTAGGTTAGGCACGAACGTATTGAGCGGTATTCAGAAACTTTATCCCGTATTTCGTTTTCAGTGTAGGATTTCGCATGTTAGTTTTTGGATTCAGTGATTACAAACAATCAATAATATTTGATTTTTAAAAGAATTGTTTACGATTCTAGATACATATTATTCAGTTATTTTCGTTTCTTCCAAGCCATTCTGGGAGAGAGAAAAAAATTTTAAATTTTACCAGCTGCTTCTCTTCCGGCGCAGATCGTAAAAGCCGATCAGGATCTTGCCACCATTGCGCTAAAAGTGGCCTTTGGGTCTTGCGGTCCATGACTCTGTCTGCTTAGAACCGCTATACCCAAAATGCTCTGTCTGCCCCATTAGGGATAAAGACGTGGTAGTTTACGTATATATTTTCGTTTTACCCTGCACCAGAAGTTTTAATGAATTAGGTGTTTATCGAGATCCTAATAAAGAAGTTGATCATAATATCTCACGTCTACAGTTCATATCGTCTACACCAAGTAAGTATATTCAATCTGCACATTAGGGACAACTTCAAGGTACCCAAATTCATTGCAATTTTTTGTGTTTCGTACCCAAAGGGTGCTAACGCGACCCTATCTGAGACTCTGCTGTCTATCCGTCTGTCCGTCCGTCTGTCAAAGGGCTTTATCTCTTGAACCGTAATAGCTAAAAATTATGAAATTTCACCGATTATGTATTACTGTAGACTTTATAACAACAAACACTAAAAATAAGATAAAGAAAAAAAATTAAGGGGTTTGTCATACAAGTAACGTGTTTTTTTCAGCGTTTTAAAACAGTACGCTCACTTGGTCCCTTACTATGGGTCTCATAAGAAGGCTCAAGGTCGCTCAACGGGCTATGGAGAGGGCTATGCTAGGTGTTTCTTTACGTGATCGAATCAGAAATGAGGAGATTCGTAGAAGAACTAAGGTCACAGACATAGCCCAGCGGATTAGCTCATTGAAGTGGCAGTGGGCGGGGCACATAGCGCGAAGAACCGATGGCCGATGGGGCAGAAAGGTTCTCGAATGGCGGCCACGTACCGGCAGGCGCAGCTTAGGACACCCACCTGCTAGGTGGTCAGACGACCTGAGCAAGGTTGCAGGAAAACGCTGGATGCAGGCCGCTTCCGATCGGTCGTTTTGGAAATCCTTGGGGAGGCCTATGTCCAGCAGTGGACTTCCTGTGGCTGATATGATGATGATGATAATGAAAACAGTACGGACCCCTTTATGAACCAGCCCGACTCGCACAAGACCTTCACCTCTATCATGTTTTTTACATTCCCCTCTGCATAAAGTAGCAAGTAAGCTATCTTACACAGGAATGTCCAATGACAATGTGTTAAAATTGGTGACAATACTGAAATGGTGTTGTCGATCCGCAAAAACTAATCAAGGTGCTATAGCCGTAATCAAGGGAATCACTCGGTCTCGAGCAATTCAGTTAATTGCTTTAATTAATCGTTACACACTCCTCGAAGTTGCGCTTGTACGAGAGCCGTGTCGAGTGTCATTACTTGGAGCGCAACTGTTTGTGATGGTCGAGTTCAACGGATTGAAACTGGATTTGATTTCTGGTGGTGTCTTGATAGAAACTATAAGGGTTTCTGTTCTATTCAGAACTCTAACAACTAGGATACTAAGTTGCTTTAAAAGGGATTTAATAATTAGCTGCCAAGTCAAGCAAACAGCAAAAAAAACCTCTCGAACAAAATGCATTCGGTGATCGAAAGAACGTACTAGACCCACATAAAATCCTTAATAATTTATGAACAGCTAAAGTTCCTTAATTTTGTCACTGACTCTATCACCGGTAATCAAAATTCTGAAGTACTTCTAGCAGACCTAAAAGCTTTAAATGTAAAATTAGATATTGTATGTAGAGTCGGCATGACTCAGCTGGGCAGCGTTCGGGAAGTTGCGCAGTTTCTTCACGTCCAAACTACCTCAGTGCCTCATGACTAAAGTTTATAATCAATGTGTGTTACCAGTGATGACTTATGGCATAAGAAGGCTCAAGGTTGCTCAGTGCGCTATGGAGAGGGCTATGCGAGGAAATTCGTAGGAGAACAAAAGTCTCTAATTTAGCCCAGAAAAAGTGAAGTGTGAAAGTAGAACTGGCAGTGGGCGCGACGAACCGATAGTAGATGGGGCAAAAGGATGCCCCATCCTCAAGCGCTGGATGCAGGCCGCTCTAGATCAGTTATTTTGAAAGTTATAAATTATGTATTTATTGATTTATGATGATGAATGAATGATGTAGAAATATATAAGAAAAATAAATAATTTTTAGTTTTTACTTTTTTAGGGTTCCGTACCTCAAAAGGAAAAAACGGAACCCTTATAGGATCACTTTGTTGTCCGTCTGTCCGTCCGTCCGTCCGTCTGTCAAGACCCTTTTTCTCAGGAACGCGTGGAGGTATGAAGCTGAAATTTATATCAATTACTCAGGTCTACTGTCCCTTGAAGCTGTGAAAAAATCAAACTTCTAAGCCAACGCAATCAAAAGATACAGCCGTTTATGCCGCAAATTTTCGACACTTGCAAGGGAATCAAAACCTACAGGGTGCTTCCCGTGAACTCAGAATCTTGAAATGTGGTACGAAGCAACGTCTTATAGCATAGATAAAGGAAAAATTACGAAAACCATAAATTTTTAGTTACATCACATAATATATTTTTTTTTAATAATTTTAAACTTACTACCCATTTCCTCATAAACGCGTAGAGGTATTAAATTGAAATTCATACCAAATACTAATTGCAGGTTTGTACGGAACCCTCGGTGCGCGAGTCCGACTCGCACTTGGCCGGTTTTTTTTTTGTACTAAAACTGCTGTAACGAACGTACAAAAAGAAATCTGATCTCCTCAAAAACAATACTTGTTAAGACATAGGACTTAATTTATTTCGAATCTATACAAAGTGCTAGTCTTCTTTTCTGTACGAGATTTAGTTGCAGATGCGCCTTGACGCGTTAATAAGTGCATGGCAATTAGGAACGAGAACGACACAACAGCGGGATGCGAGCTTCATTACAGCTCGCCCAGCGGGTAAAAGTACCCATGCAGCAGAAAAAATATGTGTATAATTGTATGGTAATAAAAACAGGACAACTTTCATATAGACGAGTTAAGGTGGTACTGGAGGCGCGGGCGAACTCCACAGCGAGTTGCCTACCGACGCGCTTCGTCGTGTTGCTATTTCGTCGAGAAAGAGAAAGGGCGCTAAAAAAACGAGACAGAGAATCCGTCACACCGCCGGCACCCGCGCGATGTGTAATAAGGGTGATAAACGGAAGAGGTGTAATAAACGGGCCGTTATAGGCCATGAATCGAAAGGTTTTCGTAGTTTTCGTTTATTTCGATAAATACGATACATACCCAAATAAAACTAAATTATTTGGAATTTAGAGTCTTCACTCTAGTCGTATAATTAGTTTCCATAAGGATCGAAAATATAATTATAAGTGTAATAGGCGTCTAAATATTACTCGATTTCGTCGATAAAAAAGGCAAATTTTAAGTTGCTATAACTTTTTTTTTGTTTATTATTTTCGAACCAAAACTAATTACAGATCTAGAAATTTATCATATTAATGCTTGTAAAAAATTTGAATACGATGAGTTTTATGGTTTCGAAATTAAAACGAAAGTACGTTTGTATGGGATTTCGTCCCTCCAGTTAACCCTTAAATTCAACATTTATCCTTACGATTTATATTTAACATTCGCAAAATATTCCTCATTGTTATCGAAATTATGTAAATATAAATTCTACTCTCCCTCTCTTAACGTATTCCCAGTTGCATCCTCAGCCATAATGCTGCGAATCCCGGCGTCCGCTTTTTGGCTTTTTCTTCTCCACTTCGCACAGTCTTCATCATCCTTGGTTGTAAGAGTATTGGCACGCATGTCATCCTTGACGACATCAAGCCAGCATTTCTTGGGTCTACCACGCCTGTCAATATAAATTATACATACCTACGTATACTCTATACGTCCAACATTAAGTATACAGTTATAGACATGAAATCTTTTTCCCCTAGTGCCAAATGAAGTCCAGAAATCATCACTGCGATCTGCACTTTTGAGACGTCTGCTCGGAATCCGGAATAGGGTCGCTTATCGCAATAGGGATGTGGACTGGGTCCGAAAAATATTATATTCATTAGTCCGTCAGTTAGATTATCCAAAAACAATGGACTCATATTTATCAAAGTAGTATACATTTTCAATGATACTCGTACAGCGCATGATTAATGTCACCGTCTAGTGAAAATCGTACTAGATCGTGACGTCATGCGAAATTTAAATGCGCTGTATCTTCGTCATTATTTGCTAACCAGAGAAATAAAAAATTACGTATACAATATTTTTTAGGGTTCCGTACCCGAAGGGTGCAAACGGGACTCTATTACTGAGACTCTGCTTATACTAAAAAAAAAAGTTGAAAATTAAAGGGGGTCGTCATACATAAAACGTGTTTTTTTCAGCGCTTTTAACTCGATCTGTCACAGGGCTCTATCTCTTGCACCGTAATAGCTAGACACCTGAATTTTTTTACCGATTATGTAATACTATGACTACTATAACAACAAATACTAAAAATAAGATTACAAGAAACGTGTTTCTTCAGCGTCTTAAAACATTGTACGGTGGTACGGAACCCTTCATATACGAGTCCGACTCGCACTTGCCCTTATTTAATAATCTACCTGATGAGTCAAAAATATTTTTTTAGTCCACATCCGTATTAGCGAAGGGCGAAGGATTTTAAGCCACGATTTTTTTCAATTCTCTGCAAGAAGTATTACATACTTTCTGCACACAGCAAATCTTCAACATGGTACAATCAATTATATCTCAAACAAACACATATCACATAGTTACATACAAATTCAATTTAGAATCTATCGGAAGCACTCTATTTCAAATCTCAACGGAGTTGTGATGAATTGTGTGTGTCTCTACATTTGGTGTGAATGTACTTATATATAGTTATATATATGTAGAGTTATACCTTGTCTTTCTAAAATATTTATTTATTTATCACACTTTATTGTTCCAAAGTAAAAATATACTTTTAACCAATGGCGGTCTTAATACTAAGAGCATTTTCTCTCAGTCAACCATATTGAGTTCTTGTATGGAGAAGTGACATTTTTGACCAAAAGTACAGAGTAGTCGAGAGTGGGTAAACGGGCCTAAACGACATAACGGAATACTAAAGAGTACTTAAGTAGTCCCTATGTTGTTAAAGCCTACCTGAATTACCGCTCTAAAACTAGTTTTCTAACATAACTCGAAAGAAACTCCGTGCAAAGGACATAAAGGCAATTACATTACGTTTAGTACGCAGTAGGAAAGGGTTATTCTCTACTTGACAAGAGAGTGTCAAGATATTTATGTATGCATGAAATGAGTATGCGTTTATAAATTGTGTCACACATTGATGTCACAGTTGGTTACGCATAAATTATTTTCATAATAACATTAATAACTACTGAAATCACAAAAAAGCTACCGCTTATTAAATAAAAGTGAAAACATCACTTTTCAAAATAACTAAACACGTGAACATATTGTATGTTTACTTAGGTGGCAATAACAAAAGATAGTCATCATTTCAACTGCATGTCATCCAGTGCAGAGTTGCAGACACAGGATCTAAGGATTTCTAAAAATAACGATCGGAAGCAACCTACGTCTAACGTCTTCGGATAGCGAAAGATACCATTCTTACAGATACACTACATTTGTCCCTATGTCTTTATCCCTAACTAGCTGTGCCCGCGACTTCGTTCGCGTGGTTCTCGGAATGTTATATAGCCTAAAGCCTTCCTCTATAAATGGACTACCCAACAAAAAAAGAATTTTTCAAATCGGACCATTAGTTCCTGAGATTAGCGCGTTTAAACAAACAAACAAACAAACTCTTCCGCTTTATAATATTAGTATAGATGGGATAGGCAGGCTGTTAGTTAAAAAGACAAAATTTAGCGTGATTAGTATTCTATGGTCTTATTTATTTTGGTTTGGTTTTTTTTTTTTGGTTCCACCAATTGTACATACCAGCCAAGATCCATGTGTCCAGTTATTGAATAACCCTTTAGAAGGTTGTAAGAAAACTTGCAGGGCGCAACCTGTTTCGGCTGGCCCTCGTTTGTTTTGTTTATCACCTCACCCCTTGACCCTTGGGTTTAAGTTGGCTTAACTCTGTTTATTTTCGTTATTTGCTGTAAGACTACAAAAATATCGTGTAATACACTCGTCAAATACAACTTTCTTGGACTCTCAGTATTTAATATCGGTCTCGTGTTTATCTTTTCTTGGGACTATAGTTTTTTAGGGTTCCGTACCCGAAGGGTGCAAACGGGACCCTATTACTGAGATTCCGCTGTCTGCCCGTCTATCCGTCTGTCCGTCTGTCCGTCTGTCCGTCTGTCTGTCGTCCGTCTGTCACAGGGCTCTATCTCTTAAACCGTAATAGCTAGACACCTGAAATTTTCACCGATTATGTATTACTGTAGCCGCTATAACAAAAATATAAAAAAACCGGCCAAGTGCGAGTCGGACTCGCGCACCGAGGGTTCCGTACAAACCTGCAAGGTTTAGTATTTGGTATGAATTTCAATTTAATACCTCTACGCGTTTATGAGGAAATGGGTAGTAAGTTTAAAATTATTAAAAAAAAATATATTATGTGATGTAACTAAAAATTTATGGTTTTCGTAATTTTTCCTTTATCTATGCTATAAGACGTTGCTTCGTACCAAATTTCAAGATTCTGAGTTCACGGGAAGCACCCTGTAGGTTTTGATTCCCTTGCAAGTGTCGAAAATTTGCGGCATAAACGGCTGTATCTTTTGATTGCGTTGGCTTAGAAGTTTGATTTTTTCACAGCTTCAAGGGACAGTAGACCTGAGTAATTGATATAAATTTCAGCTTCATACCTCCACGCGTTCCTGAGAAAAAGGGTCTTGACATACGGACGGACGGACGGACAGACGGACAACAAAGTGATCCTATAAGGGTTCCGTTTTTTCCTTTTGAGGTACGGAACCCTAAAAATAAAAAAAAGTTGAAAATTAAAGAGGGTCGTCATACAAAAAACGTGTTTTTTTTCAGCGTCTTTAACTCGATCTGTCACAGGGCTTTATCTCTTGAACCGTAATAGCTAGACATCTGAAATTTTCACCGATTATGTATTACTATGACCACTATAACAACGAATACAAAAAATAAGATAAAATTAATAATTATTAAAGGGGGTCGTCATACAAGAAACGTGTTTCTTCAGCGTTTTAAAACATTGTACGGTGGTACGGAACTCTTCATGTGCGAGTCCGACTCACACTTGTCCGTTTATTTATCTTGGGTAACAGACGTTCTCTGCTGTTGTAAAGTTTTCTGATAAGCAGTTCATTTACAACGATTTAAGAATTAATTTATTCATTGCCACATTGCCATTGGTAACTGTATAAAACCTCATTGTTTCTATAATGCACCTTTGTAGGGCAAAACAAATCAATGATTATAATATGTGATATCGAGTTGATTTGATACGTGTTAATTTGATTTAGTAAAACCACAGCGTATAACATACACGTGGGTAGCAATGGATCTGTGGGTTAAAACTTCTTCTTTTAGGGCCTTTTCACTACTAAAGGAGGGCGTGAGTTCCGCAAACTCTTCTCACTGTCTCTCGTGAAGTAAAATAGTTGTTTAGGTTTGGATTACTCGCATTCATCAGTATGTATTTTGATAAACAGTCGGTCCTTTGAGTTGAGATACGTGTTGCATGAATTAATATCACAAAAATCAAATATCGTAAGGTAGACACACTTCAAATAAAATGATTTAAATCATAATTTATAAATATTTGACGTATAAAAAGCCACTTTACTTTTCTACCCGTCAACCCACAACTGAATTCTCTACTGCTCTAAGGCGATTAGCTAAAAATATTGTATATTTAATAATGTCTAGTTTAACTATTTTTAATCGCAGCATTTGCAGCTGTGTAATATTATATTATATATAAACAATAAATATGTCGATCCCGCCCACGTAAACTGCTGTCGGCAGCAATTCAATATTGAATGAGGAAAAAATGTGGGTGAAAGCTTCAAGGCTTATGAAGCCATAATAGTCACGTTTTTCTATTTTTAACCCCCAATGCAGAAGAGTGGTGGATGTTTGTATGAGAGAGAGTTTTGTTAGCTATGACTTATGTTTTTTAAATCATTCAAATTGGAATTCATTAACTGTATAGTTTATGAAGTTCAGACCATTAAATGGTCTGAACTAAGGTACACGAATCAACGTCACATCACAAATTTAGTGATGTGACGTTGATTAGCGTACCACGTGATAACGTAAAATGACAAACAATAACTTACTACCATTTTTCTAAAATTGGTTTAAAGAAAAATTTAATTTATTTTGTATCTGTAGGTAGGTATATCGTTTTGAGACTTTCTTACAGTTCATTGTAGAATTTGTAGGTAAACGAAATAGAAGGGACAAAACCAAGTCTCAAAATTATGTTCGGACGGGTTGTGCGTGAACTCAGCCATGTAGTTCCCGGCAGAGTAGAATAAGACCACTCCATGTCTTCCCGTGGATGTCGTAGAAGGCGACTTAGGAAACACAAGCTAAACAAAGCTTATAAACATCAATGAGACTTTTCCAACCCGTCTGGCCAGTGTGGAGAGTGTAGGCCAAATCCTCAGACTGCTCTGGCTAATATATGGCTCTAGTAGTACAGCTGAGGGGGTGGTGCTCCTGCAGTGGAGACTAAAAAAGACCTGATGATGAGGATCCGTAAAATAGTTTTACGTGGTCGATATAAGGAGTCAAATAAAATAAAATCATATAACTTTACAATGCATACTGCATTGTAAAGTCCACCACGCATCTCTTCAGGACACAGCTGAAAATTAGTGTATTACACCCGGGCAATATTACCACTGATCTGTGTCCTTTTTGTATTGATGTAGCATACACATTTAAAATTGAGCAGGTAGGTGTGTTTTTTTTTCTTTTTATATAATGTCTGCTTTCCCCTATTTTTTGTATATTTTTTGTATGTGTGTTATAGCAGCAAATAAATAAGTTTATCTATCTATCTACCAGTATTTTATATATTTAACGCGCAATATACATACACATTCATGAAGTGTATATCCTCTAAATTTACATCACCATGTACAAACTTTATGCAATTAAAACTTGCGCCATCATAACAAAGCAGTACGTATCAAAACACAATGAAACCTGCCTCATTATGGAGTCGGGTGGCGTTGGAGCCGCTGCGTATAATTTTAACATCTTTTTGACAGAAATCCGGTACTAATAGATAGTAGAATATGATGAAAGTTTACTTTAAACTAGGTAGTTATCTGTTTAGGTTAGTATTAAACAAGTAATCAACTAAATATGTTTAAAATTAAATAAGCACAAACTCTAAATGAAATTATTCTTAGCGAGTCGGCTTTTAAATGTCTGTGTGTAAATAATTAAATCTTGCAAGCTAAATTAGACCCACTTCCCATTATTCGATCGAGTTGAAACTTCAAATACTTATGTAAGTTGGGTGACAATGCAATATTACGGTACCAATGACCTGACCTCATGATAAAACCGGAAGATGGTCGGTCATGGTATCTCTGTGATAAAACAACAAAACTTCGCCGAGTTTAGGCTCAAGGGATTCATCTTGAGGAGCACTTTAAACTTTTTAGTTAATTGTTTTAAATAAAGGCTTTAAAAAAAAAATTACTAGTGCTATGATTGTCGATAAATATGTGACCACATTTACTCCCCTGTCATTAGCAGAGTTTATTAATGCACTAAGAGTAGATTACACACCAAGGTGTATCTATACTAATATTATAAAGCGGAAGAGTTTGTTTGTTTGTTTGTTTGTTTGTTTGTTTGTTTGTTTGTTTGAACGCGCTAATCTCAGGAACTAATGGTCCGATTTGAAAAAATCTTTTTTTGTTGGGTAGTCCATTTATAGAGGAAGGCTTTAGGCTATATAACATTCCGACAACCACGCGAACGAAGTCGCGGGTACAGCTAGTAAATTATAAAGAAGAAAATTTTTAGACCACAGGAACGCGGGAATAATAGAGGTATATATATGATTTGATGCTCTTTTATGGTCGCCCGACGTGTGTAGTGTATATGTCGTGGCCCAATCGTAAATTTGGACCAATCTGCCCGGACAGATCACGATATGCCGCCATAATGAGATATGAACGGTTATTATTTCATGATGTGCCCAATATAAAATTGGGCAGATTGATGAGAGCAACGAATTTGTTATTTATACATATACACTATCACGTCTTTATCTCTAATGGGGCAGACAGAACATTTTGGGTCTTACGGCTCTAAGCAAACAGAACCCAGGGCTGCAAGACACAAAGGCAACTATTAGCATGATGGTGGGCGAGAAGGTGGAAAAAGGGATCAAAATAGTAATAGTTAGCTGGCCGCATCACCTGTTAACATGATTCACAATTTCGCCCATTCCATCGATCGGCTTTAACGTTCTGCGCGGGAAGAGAAGTAGCTGGTACATTTTCAGTTTTTGTATTTCTCCCAGACCTTTAAACTCCCAACTAGTCACCTAGCCAAATTGAGATATGGCTAAGCGCATTATAATGAAGTGTTCCATCTTGCGATGCAAGTGGCGCTGTTTGCATTGTCAGCTAATCACCAGTGGTACGAGCGATTAAAAATGGCGGCGTTACTATCAGTACGTATCGTAGTACGTGACCAACCTCAGGGCGATTAGACACCAGCAACCGGCAAACTTTAATGTTACTTTTAAAACTCAGGACAGCTGTAACGATCGTGGCGATGGTCCAATGCTCGCAGTTGAATCAACTTTTGACCTCATCAGTTTCACAAGTCTGCTTTTGATGGCTTTGAACAGTGCTGCATCTTTGCAAATGCATGTTCCATGCAATCTTTAGAAAAATTTTAGTATTTAGTTTTGCTTAAAATAACTTCAGGTAATTTTCGTAAAATTATTCTTTGTTTAGCGTTTAAAACTGCGACTTAGGTTCGTGTACTTGCCTCGATGACACACTTTTACATTCACAATATTAGTTAAGATTTTATTTAATTTTCGGGTACGACAAATCCATTTCTTGGACAAGGTAAACCATTAAATGTTGTGGGCCGATCATATATAATATTAATGTGAATATGCTAGATGACAACAAGTCAAATCAGACACTTTTTCTAAACGCCAAAACAAAAACTTTCTATGAGGATTTGTATAAAAATCACAAACGCGACGTCATAGACACAAATAGCGCTCTTCATAACCTATTTAGTTAGTATGTACTTTCAGTTTATATTAATTTTTAACAATATTCTTTAAAACATATATGAAAAATCTGCCCTGAAAATATAAGTAAAATTGGCACTGTTTTCACCTACCTTTGTCACCTTCTTCTTCATCAAAGCGTGTTCCCGGGTGCATCCTGAGCTGTGCTGCTTCGGAGCCTGGGGTGCGCTTTTTTCACCTACCTTTGTCACCTGGTACCAGAAAAATGGCCGTGAGCCCAAGATATGCGTAAACTAAAAGTATTATATATAGTATATATACTAACACTACATAATCCCACACAAATTATTACTGAGAAAATAAGCAAGGGCTGGCAGTCTTGGGCTCTTGGTTAAAATCATTACAGCTTAAAAGTTTGCAGTCTGCTTGTGTCTAATCGCCAGAACCGGATCAAACCTACTTGATGACCTTAGCAATTGAGGGGCAAAATATAAATATGCCGCCGCATGCTCAGTAATTTGTTGCTAAGGGAGGGAGAGGGAGAAAGGGAGGTTGCAAAAAGGAGTAAGTTTCGCACTGAGCGCATAAAAAGGGATAGGTAAAGTTCGATGCTGTTTCTGGTGCCCCCCAAGGCTAGATGCCCTAAGCAGTTGCTTAATTTGCTTATGGACGAATATGGCACTGCTAATCACCCCAAGGTTGGTCACGTACTATACAGATAAGAGACCGTAAGAAATAAAACAAAATATAAGCTCGGCGTATTATAAAGTACCGCACATTAAAAAAGCATTTGAAACTCTCATGAGAAAAGCACGATTTTTTCACAAAAACCAAAAGATATAACTTTTATTTATACACTAAGTATTGTATTACTTAAGTACCGACAAACATCTAAAAGAGTGGTATTTTATCTTAGAATCCTCTGAAAAGTGTGGCACTTTATCTTGTACTTTGGAAGTCTTGTAAAGCTGTAAGTCTCGGTTACTATTGCTAGGTGATAGTTTTGCATTCTAGTGTACTTTGGTAGACAATTATAGTCATAATTATTGTGGGTACAACCATGAACAAACAAATATCTACTAGAGGACTAACAACCATCATACTTTGAAGTTGAATTCGATATTTAGTGTAAAGCTCTGGAACGGCCTTTCTTTTGATATTTACAATGCCCCTAGTCGCCAAGCATTTAAGAGTGCCGTGCGCGCATCTTCACAGATTTTCATAGAATAATATAAATATTTATGAAGTCTATGTAAGGTTTATGAATTTATAAAATATTTGTGTATTGTTGTATGTATGAATGTATGTATGTATATCAAAGGAAAGTAACTTAAATATATGTTTTAGGTACATTATGAATAATTGATAATGTGCCATAGCGTCCAAAATTTGCTTTTATCAGCACCACCTGTAGGTTGACTGGTAGAAAAGGCCCTGGGCCTTTAGCCCGCCTATTACATGTTCTGTAATAAAGTTAAATAAATAAATAGTGTCAATATTGTAGCAAGATGGGGCTTTTAGTTGAAAAGAAGGTAGTTTCATAGTGGTGCCGCCTAATTTCGGAAAGTGGCGGTATAATTTCTACGAACAAACAAGCGCCTGATTTTTCATGGATAACTACAGCCTAAGTACCCAGTATCCATTGTATGACTAGCGAGCGAGATAGTAGTAATATCTAGAAATAATGCATGATTTTCTAATAATGATAATAAATAATGATGCTTTCTAGCGGAGTACGTTTTTTATGGGGTTGTTGTATTTCTTATTCCATGAAACAACTAACGTAGAAATGTTAACAAAACTTTTGACTGCTTCCTGTCTGATAGATCCCTTAGGCGCAGATTGTTGTGCAGACGTAGCAATGCCCTATACATGCAAATGTCCACTGCAGGAAAAATCTTTTTGTTTGATTGCCTTGGGATAACACGAACTAATTCAAACAAAACGTATTTGTTTTATCGTACGAGTATGCCGTCCTTGTTCGAGGCAGGCGTCTGTTGAGAATAAAAAGTTTGAAAGTTTTTATTTTATGTCCATTTCACACATGCCAATAAAACTCTTGAAAAATAAATATTCCACTTCTATCCTGTTGTAATAACTTCCCAACCATTTTTTTTAAAGTCTCTTCAAAATATAAAATGATTTCTGAGATACAGATACGCTATCACGTTCACATCCATAACGGGGTAGACAGAGCTTAGGGTGGTAAGGCCCAGGCCACTTTTAGCGTAATAGTGGGCATGAAGGCGGAAGAAGTAAATTACAACAGTAATCGTTTGCTAACCGCTTCACCTATTTATATGATTCAGATTCTCGCCCATTTCCTCGATCGATTTTTACGATCTGCGCGGGAAGAGAAGCAGCTCCCAGACAAACAAGGAATTAAGATATATTCTAACGAGCAGCATTAAGGCGAAATTTTCTTAAGGAAACTGTTCAGGAACATCGAAACGCAAAAGTAATTTAGAAGTGAAACCGGTAGAGATGAAATTAAAACCGGCTCTCTCGCGATCAAATCGCTTTTGATTAATGAATCCAGATCAATTTCTGATTTTCCCATTAAATTAAACTATAATACAAAAAATAGGTTGATTTTACGAGAGAATTTGCATTTTAATTGGTACGTCCACACTATACGAGTCCACAAGATGTCACATACAACGGCTTATTTACAATTAAAATTTTTATACATTAGGGAAATATGCATTTTCTGAAGACAATTTTTATTCTGAAATTGATATATTTTTTAATGAAAAATCTCTAGGGCCATGCTGGTTTTGAAGGAAAGAAAAACTTAGAATGTACCAGCTGCTTCTTTTCCCGCGCAGACCGTAAAACCGATCGAGGGAATGGGTGAAAATAATAACCATGCTATTATATTAGGCGATGTGGTTAGCAACTCGTCACTATTTTGATTGCTTTTCCATCTTCTCGCCCTTAACGCTAAAAGTACCCTTTGGATGCGTCTCTAGGCTCTGTCTGCCCCTTGAGGGATACAGACGTGATAATGTATCTTTATCTCTAGGGCTGATTAACTTTTTGTCGGCATGGAAAAAAAGACCGTTTGATGGATGAGTAATCATTTAAAAAAATTCTAGACTTCTCAAGTCTTCATATTATTGTAATTTCTAGATATTTATTCTCCTCAATAATAATAAACAAAACATTCTGGGAAATACTTTTCTCCGAGTGATTGATTCTCTGTCAACTTCAATATCAGATCATGTACGCTGGAAAATGTGAATGTGTACAAATGATGATGATACTATACTATGATCTGTGCAATATTGCAGTGGTATTCGTGGACAGTATATCTTTCATTCTATCACATTTTTAATTCAAGAAAAGTATTTTACAATATAAAACATGACAACAAAAATATAATGATATATAATTTTTATTTGGCTCTGCAGAAATAACTGTGAACTACAGTATGCGCTAAGTAATACAAAGAGGGCTTAAGATTGTTACGGAGAAAACACAGGTAAAACATTTTCTTAGCTGTCTTCAAAGATACGCGGGCTTTTACTTTTTTCCTCAGATACTCGTATATGCCGAAGTCATTAAACACGAGAGTGAACTTTACATTCAAAGAGAGTTGTCGAAATTTTATGTATTTTAATTCGTATGATATGGGTACCTCGCGACTTCAGGGGCCAAATGTATACTGCATTTTATTGCTGACAAAGTTTCAAGCCTCGATGCTCCCTCCGCGTCTCTTCTACTGCACTTCCGGTGTTTTCGATTCCAAATTAGGACTCGAACTTCTTGAACTTGTGACTTTATGTATGTTAATTCGTATGATATGGGTACCTGGCGACCTCTGGTCTCTGGCTGAAAAAGTTTCAAGCCTTGATGCTCCGCGTCTCTTCTACTGCACTTCTGACGTTTTCGATTCTAAATTAGGACTCGATCTTGTAGTACCTACTTGTAATTTCAGTGTTTTAGTAACATTGAGCAAGTTGGTCTTAGTCTTCCTGTAGAACAATTTTCTACATGTGGGCGTTTAGTATTAAGTTTCGTAATTTGACAGTATGTAAATGTTTGGTTCTACAAGCATGTACACAGTACAAGCGCTTATGCATGTTTAAAATACGGGTGTGCTGCTGTAAACCTTGGATTCTTGTTTGTTTAAGATCTTTATTGAACAAAAATCACATTCAAGTACATATTAAATACAAAGAAAAAAAAACTTGCACAAAGGCGGACTTATCCTAAGAAGGGATCTCTTTCAGTCGATTGGATTTTAAAATGGGTGGAGAGCCAACTTAAAATTCTTAGCCCCAAGTGTGCCCCAAGTGTGCCCCGGATTTGGATTGGTGGCATTACATTTTTCGAGCTCCTCTGTGCAAAATTGCAACTTCCTTGTACTAACAATTTCTGAGCTAAGCTGCGGGCAGACGGACACACCGAAGCTACATATAAGAATTCGGTCTAGGGACTTCGGAACTCTAAAAAGGAGGCAAAACTGTCAGAAAGATGACAATTTTACAAACGAAAAATCTCTCGTTTTACAAAAAACAAATAATAAGTATAATTTTACATTTGACATCACAATCTACTCGTAAGGTTGATGCCGCTCGGCGACCTCCGGGACGTGTAATGCATTTTATTGCTTGCTGACAAAGTTTCAAGCTCTCGATGCGGAGTGAGCTCCTTGGCTGCACTGTCTGCTGCACTGAACTTGACAAGATCACTCGATTTCAAATAAGATAAGTTATAGTTTTTAAATAGATGGTAAGAGGAAACGAGGCAGACCTAGATCGAGGTTGTAGGACAAGCTGAGAAATTTTAAAGGGGATTGGAATGAGAAAGCGAAGAATAAAGATGATTGGAAGCGTAGAGAGGAGGCTTTTGCCCAGCACCCCAGCAGTGAGACATAGATTGCTAAAACAAGAATAGTTTTACTGCCGATCCCAGTGTTAGTAACCGTATTGATATAATAACTTTGATAAGTCAATGGTCTAAGAATGTATAGTTGAAGGTTTAAAAAGTACTTTGCAAAAAAAAATATTGAATTGCTAGATTTTGTTCTCTACTCTTAATAATTAAAAAAATATAATTATAATATCACAGGAAAAGACTAAAGCATCTTTTGCTCGCAATTGCTATTTAGTCCACTTAAAGTTTACACTTGTCACGAATATTCTCCTATAAAATGTTAGTTTTATGTTTGTTTTACTAAGTCAGTACTACGCAGTGTGCATCCGTTATTTCGGCATTGATATTCAAGGCAGTCTGCCAATGCAAGGGAGACCCAAGGACACTCCTGAAAACTGCAGGCATCATTATGGTGGGGCAAACAAAAATAAAATGTATAAAAATGTGTATAAATGTCGTCCTATACTATAGCCAACTAAAAAAGGTCACCTTCGAAATAACTTTACTAAAGTTTACTACGTCTGTAAGTACGACTAAGCTGTGGAAAAATAGACAGACGTCTTAAACAAAATGAAATACAAATAGTGATAAAATGTATAGCTGTTTTTTATTCCATGCTGGCCTGGGAGAAGAGAAAATACGTAGAATATACTAGCTGTTTCTTCCTGCGCAGATCGTAGAAGCCGATCGAGGGAATGATCGAAAATCTGAATCATTTTAATAGGCGATGCGGCTAACAACCTATCACTATTTTGATTTGCTTTTTCCATCTTGACGCCTAACATGGCCTTAGTGTCTAATGGCATTAGGCTCTGTTTACCCCGCTAGGAATAGAGACGTGATAATGTATCTATATCTGATTAATTAGAATAGAATAGATTTTTCTTTATTACCAAAAAAATCTACAAAAATTTTGCTGGTTCCGAAAGAAAAGTTATTCGCTTTGGTGGACTAGATATGGCTTCTTGATAAAACAGGTCAGTCCAAATAGTAGAATTTAAATAAGATTTTTAGTTTATTCAAATTTAATAGACATTTGATACTCCATACAATTATGTATAAAGTCCAAGTAGTTTAAGTATATTTTGTTCAGGTAGTTTTAGCTATACAAGTCAAACGTAGATATATACTGAAAAGTAAAAAATAAAATCAATACATTTCAACATCTCATGAAATAAAGCATATTAAACATCAAAAAAATACATAAAATAAGAAGTAAAACAATAACAAAGAAAACTAACATCATTGATGCTTTCACATATAACCAAAAAATTAAATGGCGCTGGGACACGTAGCAAGATACCAAGATAAACGATGAATAAAAAAAAAGTCATGGCGACTGGAAGAATATATTTGGCCTATCGCTTAGATTATTAAAAAATATTGTACACGTATTTTTTATTTTATTTATTTATTTAACTTCTTACACAAATACAAGTGTAATGGCGGACTTAAAGCCTAAGGCCTTATCTACCTGTCAACCAACCGGGTGATGTTGAGAAAGACAAGAGTAGTGCAAAAACTCAGAAAGGAATGTGGTGAAAAATTAACGAAGTATACTTCAATATGTAATAATAAACCATAACAATAATACACACTATTATTATACTAAGATATACTACTCACATATACTAAATATACTAAGAACTATCTGACAGTTCATGCGAAGTCCCGTTATATATATATATATATAAATCATGTGTTCAAAGCGCGATAGTTTAAAAACCAATATCTGACATCACGGCTAGGTACGATTTTTACCTAACGGTGACGTCACAAGCCCCCACTCTGGATCTTGAGCATCTAAGATTCAGAGTGGGGGCTTGTGACGACGTGATGTATGTTTGTGAATTTTTACTTTGTTGACAAACTGAAAAATATGGGTCCATTATTTTTGGATAATCTGCAAGACGGACGAATTAGAATAATACTTTTCTGACAATGTAATCACTTCTATTCTTAGTGCTAAGTGGAAAGGGCCCGCTGGAAAAAGAAGACGACATCATGTCTGTAGCTAGAAAAAACTGTCAAGAAAAGGCAAAAAAACAGATTAAGAGTAAAGTGGAGTAAATCAGAGGAGGCCTATACACGAGAGGGGTCAATTCCCAGTGAGCACTAACTACTAACACTAAGTAGTTACATTACATTCAATGAAAATAAATAAATAAATCTACTTTTCCACTAAATTCATTTATGTATAAAGATTAGATAAAAAGATTTATACTCGTATAGATAAAGATTTAAGGGAACAATATAATAAATAACAACTAACCATGAAATAAATTAATAACATTCATAACTACTAACTCAATTATATAAGCAAAAGAAAACAAGTGGAACGGAACAATAAAAGGCCTCTTTTATTTATTTATAAGTATATTTTGTTAGACCTTACAATATTTCTTCGTAGACAGTGAAGTACTGCGTAGAGGTATGATTTGTAGAGCACAGTTTGTAGCAACCTCGTAGCACGGTTCCATTTCCAATATTTCCGTAAAAATAATCAAACTAATAAAAAAAGCTGTTTTAAGTCCTTTGGAATTAACTGCAAATATGTTAAGGCCAAGTTCAGTCCATGAAACTGATCAACTTTTCCTATTAAATTGTCATGGAGTACGAAAAAAATAAATTCACTTTTCACAGAACTAATTATATATATATCTTTACAAACATCAATCAGAAATCACACGGATTGAGCTAGCACCAAAGTAAGTTTAAACTTAGATTATGAGTTACAAATATTAAACAATTAAACAAATGAGACACACATGAATAGAGATAAATGTTAGCATACAAAAGGCGGCCTTATTTCACAGCAATCTATTCCAGGTAACCTTAGGGTAGTATATGATACAAAAAAAAAATAGATAGGTTACATGTGAGGTGCAATATTTCAAGCAATTATATTTATAGGTCATGCTATTTTTTTTTCGTATTTAAGTATACATTCTTATGAGAAGGTGTTCAGAACGCAATGAATTGCCCCTTAATTAAAAAGGTAGTCCCGTAATACTAATATTTTTGCTACAGTTTTGTCCTATGTCGACCATAGAGTTCGTAGAGGTATAGACGTAGACATGCTCGTAGCAACGCGTAGCGCGTCGCCGTAGCCGTAGCGGCAGTAAGCGCGCGCGGTCCTCGGAAGGCGGCCGCGGGAAGCGCCAAGTCTTCCCAACTTCGGTAGTCCGCGACTCAAGTGCCATTTCGATACGAGTATCGAAACTTGAACGCCATGCGTTACACGATATAGGCAAGTATTATTTTTACTGTTACTTTAGATACTTTATATATTTTTTATACGGATACGGTACAATTTTTTTAAAGTGAAAACTTCTTCGCTTTGGACATTATTTGAAATAGGAAGAAACCATTGAAATCGCGACACTGTTACCGTAACCACTTTGTTCAAGTTTCCACTTCTATACGGTATCTTTCTTAGTATCTATCATGGACTGAATATGTTCTAAAATATTGCGTATTGAAAATACCCTGTTATAAAGTGTTTATGGGTTACGGTGTTAAGTAAAGAGTGAGCTTACTTGTAGAAATGGAAATCAGGAGTATAATAAATGGACGTGTTAGAAGTGAATATGTTCCGAAAATAAAATTGATAGTTTTTTATTTTATTTTAAAATGTTATCTTACTTTGAAGCATCTTTGAAGCACCTATTGGTACTTTATTTATTTTGAAAATAAACTAGTGAAAATAATCTCCTCAAAAATTGTATTTGTTAAGAAATGCCAGGCTCGCAAAATCTCAACGTACGAGAATATAGTCTTTTGGACTGTAAAGATTTAAGATCACAATCAAAAATTAACTTACAATGTCATGGCTACATGTTTCTTAACATTCTTGACATTTGTCACATAATGTGATAATGTTGCCGTGGAATTGTCAAGTAATTTAATTTTTATTTAACTTGGTTTTTAATGTGTGTTTAATTTAGATACGTATGAAAAATTGTCTACTTAGGTACTTTGTTTTGGTCATTCTTTCACAATTAAGTTCTGGGGTGTCAAATATGCCTCGGATTGCTTCGAGAAAAGTATGCTAAGACTGTGCCTTTGTTTGTTAGTTTGCTTTTGCTCGACTTGGCGGGAGCACTACCGTGCCCCCAAATTCTTTCAAAGTTCTATCACAATTACTTATATGTGATAGAATTAAAATATAAAAGTACTGTATATCTGTGTAGAATCTAAGTGTTTTTTTCAGAATATTAATCTAAATATTGTATGTCTCTTATAGGTTACTTATAAACAATACTGAAATTTCGTATTATAAAATTCTTAAATAACGATACTCTGTAATAACGTTTTTAGATTATTAGAAAAGTTAATATTAACTATACGACACGTACGTACCGGTATTATGCACGGAAGGTAATAATAAGTTTAATAATTATACAAATGGCTACATTAACGTTGACGTCTAAGCTAATTAATTGAATCGTCCTACACCAAAGTAGGTCATCGTAACGTAACATTTTGCAATGTAAGTCGGCACCAATTTGTGTCACAAAAGAGATAAAATTCTTGCAGGCTGTTGAGAAAAACACTACGAGGTCAACTCGGCGCGAGTCGTGGAGGAACCACGAAAAAGCTTTACAAACATACTTACATACTATAACTCCCATACAAGTCTGGGAAAAAAGGAAAAACTAGAATGTACTGACTGCTTTTCTTCCCGCGCAGATCGTTAAAGCAAATCGAGGGAATGGACAAGAATTTGAATCATATCAAAGACAATGCATGCGGCTAGCAACCCTAATACCAAAGATACTTAATGACTAATATACTTACTCACAGATATCCACCAACATACTCGTACAAAGTTTTGAAGGTCACGTAAATAGCAGAAAGTTACCTGGTATTTGAACCTACTACTATTAGATAGATTACCTACCTTTCGCAGGCTTGCTAGTAAAATGTGTGCTGCCATCTCTGTGAGTGGCTGGTACTAATAATGTGTCAACAAGTTTCTGCTATTAACCCGTGTGGTGCCGGGTTAGAATAGGACCAAACCATCTCTTCCTGTGGATGTCGTAAGAGGCGACTAAAAGACTAAGCACAAATATCTCGTGCCACAATTGCATTCCCAAGGAGGGTTAACGTCGGGCGGCGGCCGGTTGTAAAACTTTTTGCACAAATACATTCCCAAAGGGGGTTGAGGTCAGGCAGGCGCCCGGTCGTAAAACTATAGCCAAATCATTTAAACTGTTCCGGCTATTTCTTCTCCACTTCGCTAGGTTTTGGCATCCTTGGGTGACCATTGACATGCATGTTATATTTGGAGAAGAAAAAGCGGGAAAGCGCACCCCGGGCTCCAAAGCAGCACAGCTGAGGATGCAACCGGGAACGCGATTAGACGAAGAAGAATATGTGTGCTGCCATCTCTGTGACTAGCTGGTACTAATAATATGTCAACAAGTTTCTGCTATTTACTTGCCCTCCAAAACTTTGTATGACGTTGGACACACTGCCATTACTGTCTACGTGAATGTCTGTGAAAATAGTGTAAAGCTGCTCGCCCATGGGAGTGTTTCCTTGAGATTTTCCGATTATTCCCTCTAGCACTGTCCCCCGGGGTGACAAATTTTCACAACTGTTCATTTCCGATACATGCCAGAGGGGATAACTGGAAAGGAATCGCAGCAATTGTCACCTAACAGTTTGACAACTGCTACGATTCCTTCCCTGACTGGGATCGGAATACCGATATTTTATTTCAGCAGGTACATGAATATTGATACATTGAAATACTAATATATTGGTATCGCGATATCGATACCAAAATACCGATATACTCACACACACACACAAAGTACATTATACTGATACATTATGGATAATTATCTGTATTGATACCGTTGTTGTAGTCGCAGTTGAGTTTCGTGCGGAACGACAACAACGCATAGCAGAGCTCAAAGCGGGAAAAGAATTTTATCGGTACTATCTCGGTATTTATATATCAATACCAAAATATCAGTATTTATATCTATAATAAAAAAATATCGGTTTCCAATGTATCAATATTCGTGTACTGAAATAAAATATCGGTATTCCGGTCCCTATTCCCAGTTGTCTACTCCAACCAGTTTAGTATATTATCTTCTCTATTTCGACTATTCCAACGATCGGTTTTTCCAATCTAAGGTAATCTCTTACGCACTTCGAATAGAGTTTTTTAATATTAAAATAGCCACACACTAAAGCATAAATTAAAAGATGCTTTGGGTATTTTTACTGGGCTATCATTTTACTTGTTTTTTTCTCTGATATTTATCAAATCCTTTAATTTGTTTTTCTAGCTTCATAAGAAAAACACTCGCGAGGTCAGCTCGGCGCGCGCTGCCGCCCCACGAGGCACCCCGAATTGACCGAAATTAGACCTTTCACAAAAAAGTCTTCATTTGCCTGTTTTTCTTACACAAAGTTTGTCGTTAACGGATCGTGTTAGATATAATAGATATAAATCATAAGACGGCTTACAATGCCAGAGACAATTCATTATACTGCTAAATCTCATCAAGATAAAAAGTCTACTTAGGTACCTAGATAAATGTTTGCCTTGAAAATATGTTTAATATCTAGATTTTACATGGCAACGTATTAAATTTTAGGTTTTGGGTAATAACATAATAATTTGATGATGACCACAGCTACAAAGATTCAAATCTTTTCAAAAATAATTGGGCAAATACTCTTTAGACCATACTGAATAGTAAGCTTGTTCTTGTATTTTTAATTTGATGGATAAAATAATGCACAAAATAAACGGTTTAAACCTTTATCTTTTCTAAAATTCGAGTCCAAATCCTCTTAGCTAGAGAGCAAACATCTCGCCTCGAAGCCCATAAAAATAATCATGAATATTTCTTGTTTTGGAATAATGAGTGAATTAAAAATATATTTCATTTTTGTTTCTCCATAACACCCACACTGTGTACTGTGACTGTGTACTCAAAAGTATTGCTACGACGCTAATAACTCTTTATTCAGCCGTACGAGGTATAAATTCTGTTTACATATATGAAGCACCGTACGTGTGCTTTAAAAATAAATAACGTCACCATCATGGGATATGCAATCTCATTTGCCGACCTTAAATGAACATTTCACCCATAACCCGCGTAATAAGCGAGAAACGATCTTCAACATTTTTATTGAGCGATAAAATAAAGCCTTTAAGAGGTATTTACATCGTGATAAATCATCGTTCGACATATGGGAGCACATCAAGCGGCGCGACATGTCAGCAAATTTTCTGAGATGCCTTCGAGTTTTTCATAAAATCTTACTGGTATAAAATTGAATAACTGGCCAAGTGCGTGTCGGGCTACGCTCAGAGTGGAGTTCTGAAGTTTCCATAATATTACATGTTTACTCCGCATTTTAAACAAATTACAACTTTATCTTAGTCATTGTTTTGTAAGGATTATGTACATATTTTGT
This sequence comes from Acrobasis repandana, assembly GCA_963576875.1. NCBI lineage: Eukaryota > Metazoa > Arthropoda > Insecta > Lepidoptera > Pyralidae > Acrobasis > Acrobasis repandana. The sequence continues at coordinate 15,215,495 of OY756215.1, forward strand.
ATGACATTTTTCAATAAGGTATATTTTATAGGTACCTAAGGCGGTTGTAATCCTTAAATTCAAAAAGCTAATTTACCAGTGATACGGTGATAGTTTATATTCTACTAAAGATGGCTTTAAAAATTTAATTAACAAAAAAAAATTCTGCTTAATCCCATACAAATCGGCACTCAGCTAAATGGAATTTAAATGGGAGGACAATTTTTTTTAAATCTTCTCCATAATTGTTTTTATGGAAAGTAGTTCAGTATCATGGACTGAACTTGCTCCAAAAACGTTGCCGGCGTTTAAAAAAGTAATGTACTCGTATACCCTGCAACAGCTTTCTAGTACAAATAGTCTCTGAGTTAAGTTTAGTAAGTTAAGAGTTCCCTGTAGGGATTCCGGAACTAAAAGGTTGATTTTCTCAAGGGATCTTATACTAAAGATTTAATTAGATTTCGATCGGGATGCAGAAAATGCACGTATTAATGTGCGTCACGGCTGATCCGTTCGTTTGATAGTAACGATATTAGACAAAATAAATAGGATCATAATGGTCGAGTGATATAACTAGATTTATTGAAGCATAAGTTAAGTACTTATTGTGTCATTCCATTCGGCCAATCAGATTTTAGCAATCTTTGAAAATGATATAGGTATTTTTTCATTAATTCTTTCCTAAATTACCAAACGTTAATGCGATGGATTTTTGCTTATATGTGTGGTGTGTTGTAAGTGTCTATTTAAATGATGAGACCAAATCCTATTTCACCAAAAAATAACATTAAAAAGGCGTAGCAGAAGCTCTATCGGCAAGTATTTGTAATTGTTTATATTTAAGTATGTTACGGGTTAGTTATAAATTATTTTTCAAAGCCATTTTGGAAATGAAAATAAAAATAACCGCAGATATAAAAATAATCCTTGCTATTCGAGGAAATCGCTCACATCTGTCAATTTATGAATAGCAAATTGAATATTAAATTAATTAAAAATTAATCATATAGGTAGTACTCGTAAGTACAAGTACTATAATTTGTTCGTTGTACAACCCTTAGTGAATCTTGGCCTCCATGATGTTAAAATTTGTAAGTAAAACATAACCAATCTACAGATACAACAGTTACACAGTTGTGGTACTAGAGAATTTCTCTCACCTTTCGACTCGCCCAATTTGCACAGGGATTAAGTGACTAGATGGAGCAATCGGAGCGTGGGTGATCTCCAATGATTTATGCTATGTCTACTGGAGCTTGACGGCCGATTGTATTAATTGTAGTTATGTAATCCGATGTTATTTCAGGTTTCTCGCCTAGGATAACAGTGTTAATTTTTACGCGTATTCATGGAAATAATTGTTAGGATCAAATCATTCTACTAGTTTATGAACAATCCTATAAAAAAGCTTCTTTACAAATATTAAATATAGTAAGACATATCGTCCTTCAAAATAATTAAATTCCATTCATAGATTTATTGTTAGAAACATTTTGTTTTATCAATTCGTAAATATCTTGTAGATAGATTTAGGTATCCTAAAATACTGCCAAATCTTTAGCAAAGGAAAAATGTATTATTCCGTACACCTACATCAAAAATCGCGAGAGGTATTATTAATAGATAAATCTATATAAATCTTACCGTTTTATTCAATTATGTGACGTCATACGAAAGGATTTACTCGGGAAGATTTATTATATTGTACCTGGATACGGGAGGGCTTCCTTTTTGCTGTTGGTGTATTTATATCTACGAAGATTTTGTCGATTAGTTTTAATATCAGAGCATTTGTGTTCTTATCTCATTATTGTTAATTATGTTATGTTTAACGACCCTCTGTCTATTCCGTTAGGGGCAAAGATGTGACCGTGCAGTTATCTGTATATCAACTTGTTATTTTCATTAAAGTTTGATGGTAATTAAATATGATAAGCACTGCGTAGGTCGTCCGTCCGTCCGGCAAGATAGATCGATGGAATAAGAAAGAACGTGGATAAAAGTAGCTTAGGACCATGGGAAATGGCATACATTTAGAGAGCCTATTTCCAATCGTGGAAAGTTGAAGGCCTGATTGATTATTTTTAATTAGGGGTAAGGGTAACAACAAATCCCCTCAAAAACAATACTAGTTAAAAGGTTTACCAGTCTTGCAAAATCACAACACACGTATTTTCTACCGTAAAAAGAGATCACAATCCAAATGATTCAGTTAAAAAACCAAGTCAGTTAAAAAATAAAATTACTTAGCAATGCCACGGTAAAATGTTTCTTAACATTCTTAACTTTTCTCACATAATGTGATTATGGTGCTGTGGAAAGTTTTTTCCACAATGAAGTTACAGGGGTGTTAAAAGTGCCACGAATTGCTTCGAGAAAAGTAAGCTACGACTGTGCCTTTGTTTGTTTGTTTGCTTTTGCTCGACTTGGCTGGGGGCACTGCCGTGCCCCAGATTCGTTGAGAATATTAAATATAAAATCCTTGAAACGAAACTGAAAGCTCGAAGTCTGACAAGCAGGCGTCAGACATAAGCAGCTTATCAAAGTCAAAGTTAACGTAAGTTAACTACGTAATAATTCACTGAGTTTTATGAATACGTCGCTTATCTGCTGTATTCTTTTTTCGTGCCTATATCACATAATATGATATGTTATTGAGAATGAGCGTTAATTTCTACCTAAGCGATGTTGCTATTACACTGTTAACGGACTTTATAAAGTTTTTATTAACAATTTTTTCTTATCTAAAAGTTTAGTAGGCAGGTACCTATCTTGTTTTCAATTTTATGAATTTCCGTTTACTGCATTCCATATTTATTTCGTGGAACACATATTTAGACCTAAGGTATAAAACCAACCAACTACCGCAATGTCACTGCAAGCGCATCGGGCAAACGCCCGCGCTTCGCATCGCTAAGATCAGTGCGGCTCGGGACCACCACACGGTTCTATCACGTATACAAGTCTTCTGAATACTTTATTTATTAAAAAAAAAATCAAACACCCAGCGTGATACAACAAATACATACTTGTTTTGTTACCGATTCGATAGGTTTTGAATTAAAATAAACCGGGCAAGTGCGAGTTGAATTTGCGTGGAGAGGGTTCCGTACAATAGAGAGTATGCATGCATATTTTTTATATTTTTAATCGATAGGCCTCCTCGAGAAATAGCCGCAAAAAATAAATCAGTGCCGAAATATATGTATATGGTGTAGAAAATAAATATTAAAAATAGCAAGTAGATTATAACAACTAAAACACGCCATTATAAATTATGACGTCAAAGTTTGCAATATCCGCTAGAGACAGAAGCTGTCAACGCATGTTTTTCTTTTTTGGGTACTTTCGATATTATCAGCCAGTGATGTTTGTTAAACCTCTATATAAAAGTACATACATTTCGAATGTCATCGATAGTGAAACTACATGGACGGACAGTCCTACCGAACGCACCCGAACTTGTCATTTCCCTTTTGTGAACTTTGTCGTCATTTCCCTTTTGTTTGTCAAAAGTTCCCGCGCAATATTTGCATATTTTCAATAATTTATTTCTAATCCAAATAAGAGCCAGTAAGAAAAATAATTAGCTAGGCGTGGTAACGTATTGATAGAAATTGTAAAATAAAAATATGAGCCGGATTGGTATTACATGCATATTCCTTATTGATTGCATTCTTATAGGTTTTCCTGTAATCTACAAGCAATGAACTATATTTTATATTTTATTCAAAAATTTTGGCTCAGTAGTTTCGGAGATCAGGGGGGGGGGGGGAATGGTCAATTTTCGTCTTCTTTCATGAAGAAAATCAAAGCTATTCATTTTAAAATAATAACAAAAATATATTTGAGATCCTCATAACGAGCCCTTTAATTTGATATATGACACAGTAAGGTTTGCAAAACTTTTTTTTCTAATTTCCTAATTTGTCCCCCGAAAATGACCCTTATTTAAAAAAAAAAATTTACTTTGCACATATGTTTTCGGGGCATAGGATTACAACATTCTACCAAATTTCACTTGATTCGATCCAGTAGATTCGGAGCAAATTGGCTGTGACAGACGGACGGACAGACAGACGCACGATTGATCCTATAAGGGTTCCGTTTTTTCATTTTTTGTACGGAACCCTAAAAAATGAAGAAATTGGAGAGGGTTCCGTACAATTAATTGAATTCTTATAGGTTTTCCTCTAATCTACAAGCAATGAACAATAATTTCCATTTTTTTCAAAATTTTAGGTACAGTACTTTCGGAGATCAGTGGGGAGAATGGTAAATTTTCGCCTTCTTTCTTAAATAAAATCTAATTATTTTACAAAACTATTTATTTTACAATAACAACAAAAATATATTAGAGATCCTTATAATAAGCCCTTTAATTTGATATATGACACAGTAAGGTTTGCAAAACTTTTTTTTCTAATTTCCTAATTTGTCCCCCGAAAATGACCCTTATTTAAAAAAAAAAAATTACTTTGCACATATGTTTTTGGGGCATAGGATTACAACATTCTACCAAATTTCACTTGATTCGATCCAGTAGATTCGGAGCAAATTGGCTGTGACAGACGGACGGACAGACAGACGCACGATTGATCCTATAAGGGTTCCGTTTTTTCATTTTTTGTACGGAACCCTAAAAAATTAAGAAATTGGCTCCAAAATCCGCCATATTGTATATTTTTTAATTTTTGATATATAACGTCTTACAAAATTAAGCTGAAACTATTTTAAGGGTGAATTCAGTCCATGATACTTAACAACTTTCCCTAAGGAACTAGGTTTATATCGAAATATCAATTTTGACTTTTCATACAAATTCGGATCAGCTGATCGGTCAACTTGTATTGGTGACCAAAAATTTTTTTTAACATTTCGATATATGTTCCTTGGGGAAAGTTGATCAGTATCATGTTTCAGTATATTTTGTTAGACCCTTTATAATTTTTGATGTCCCTCTCACGATTAAGACGACATCAAGCTAAAATCCTTGAAGTCGTTTAAGCTGCAGAGCGTACCAAATTAATATGTGGCGTTCCAAGCAAAAGGGTACCTTGCCAGTGGTACCCTTTTGCTTGGAACGCCACATATACATACTTACATACATTCGAAAAACATAACCCTCCTTCTAGCGGAGTCGGATAAAAACTAAAAATTCCGTTTTAAATCATAAATTAATTTAAAATTAGCTTTCAGTAAAAAGGATATTATACAGATTTTTACTAGCTAACTGTTGTTTGTTATGTACATGTATCGGCTAAGTTAAGCTATGTACTAAGTATGTATACAACGTGGAAGGGACATACCCATGACGTACCCGTAATAAATCAAACCACAGTCTATACTAGATCCTTATAGTGTAATGAAATTAAAATAACAGCCAAAGAACAAAAAAAAAATCGGCATTTCCATACAATAAAGTGTGCAGCTGCCCGAGCGATTAGTATGGGAATGTCGAATTTTCTTTTTATTTTTTGACTGTTATTTTAATCTCATCATATAATACTTTAGTGATCTAGTATAGCCCGTGGTTTGATTTATTATGGGTGTCCCTTCCACATTGTATATGTTGTCAAACATAAATACATTGTAGCTTAAAAGATAAATTTAACAGTAGTAGGTAGTGGTAGTAGCAAATAGTAGTTTGTTTGGTGGGTACACGTAGTAAATTGGCTGCTGGATAAATTAGGCTGCGGTGCAGGGGGCTGGACTTGCAGAGCAATCGGCCACAAACACCGGAATACATGCATGAGGTCGCGTGCAAGTAATCTACACGTAACATGTATTTATCTGCCAATAATACAGGATATTAACTCAAAGAGGGTTGCCGTCAGGCAGGCGGCCTATCGTTAAACTATAGCCAAATCATTTAAACTGTTCTTCTCCATTTCGCAAGGTCTTTGGCTTCCTTGGGTGGCCATTGACATGCATTAATATGCAAATATAATTATTTGGAGAAGAAAAAGCGGGAAAACGAACCCTGGGCTCCGGAATAGCGAAGCTAAGGATGCAACCGGGACAGCGCTAAGTTGAAGAAGAAGAAGACTACAGGATATTTATAATGAATGTCTTCGTTCACAATCAAATGCAGATTTAAATGTGTGGAAATACGTATTATTAGCGATTGCAACCCGTGGGCGTAGTCAGCACCTAGCTGGATGACCATAAGTAACAAAATAATTCTCAAGCTTCCCCGTGCTGCGTGTTGTTGATCCCGGCTGTTATCATTGCATGCATCGCATGAAAATCTGACAACCGTGTTGGCCATTTGAACGCATGAAAAGAAATCAAACGCAGATATATTTACTATTTGTCATATGGCATAAAAGTACATATACACATACATAGTTTGATTGGTACACGTACGAGTAGTAATTGGAGGCTGGACTTGCTGATCAATCGGCCACAAACACTGGCTACATGCTGCAGAGTCGCGTGTAAGCAATCTACATGTTACATGAACTAATCGGCCAATACATGCAGATATACCCCTGTATATCTTCTAATAAAATATACTGAAACTTTCCCCAAGGAACATATATCGAAATGTAAAAAAATATTTTCAGCCATCAATACAAGTTGACTGATCAGCGGATCCGAGTTTGGATGGAAAGCAAAAAAATATTTTTTCATATTTTGATATGCAGGGTGACTTTTAAAACACCAGCCAAATTTTTGGAGCAAGTTCAGTCTATGATACTGAACTACTTTCTATAAAAAAAGTTATAAAAAATCGATAAAAATTTTTCGTCCTCCTATTTATAATCCGTTTGGCTAAGCGCTGATTTGTATAGAAAGGCGAATTTTTATTTTAGTTTTTCGTTAATTGTTTTTATGGCTGGTGGTTAAAAAGTCAGCAAATAATAATTAAAAACGATTTTTCGTTGCGCGCAGGATGTTCGCTGGGGAAAGTTGTTCAGTAGCATGGACTGAATTCACCATTAAATTAGTTTCAGTAGGTATATTTTGTTAGATAAATTAATAGATTCAGGTGTTACTTTGAGGAAGTCAACATTTTGTTAGAAGTTATATAGATGTAGTAAGTAATGTCTTCGTATTCAATCAAATACGGGCTTTCACTTTAATGTCGTTTGTTATTCTAGAAGTATGTATGTATAATAAAGGTAAAACTGAATGTATTAACTATATTGCATTATATAGTTAGTGAGTCAATAAGCACTTAGCCTACAATTCGAAAAGTTTATTTCTTACCAACTCTCGTCTATTTCTGTAACAATCTGTGGTTACAATACTAAGGCCTTTGATTATAAATCAAAGACTAAGGCATACTGTTACTTATAATCACTTACAAATATTGTAATATCTAGTCTGATCCTGTTCTAGAGAAATTTGCTGTGTCAAGAATCAAGAATAAAATATTTATTCAGTAATTAGGCCTTCGCAGGCACTTTTACACGTCAGTGATTTTAGTGTACATTACGTGTAACGTTTATTTATAATATTAAATTCCTTTTTTTTATTTTAAAAAAAGGTACCGTTTCGCAACGAACACTGCTGAGAAAAAATGCCGAAAGAAACTTATTTGCACAGTATTGGTCGCCTACGCGTCAGAAGGGCTTTGACAATTTACAAGGATATTATGCCTAATACAATGTTATCACAATATAACATGTCCAATGATTTGTCGTAAGCAGAGTTTTGCGATGGGTAGAGCCGCAAAGCTGCAGTCACGATAATGCAAATAACTTATATGTGTACGCATTCATTTGCCGCGTGCGACTATTGATGTAAAACAATCAAAACACACACTGTAAAAAAAAATACGTGGGCCGTAACCGCACACACCACATGAATTCACAAAATCTGTGCCTAATATTTATTTTACGAAATCGGCAATTATTATTCCGGGGAGTAGCGAGACCTTCTAGCAAGGCAAACAGGGCGTAAACAGTTTACTAAGTTACTGGTATATATTTTAAATCTTGTTGAAGGAAAATTTCAAACTAATCCTAAAAGTTGGATACGATTGACATAAATCTTAGGCAAGTTCGGCGAATGGCCGGCCCTTCGCAAGTATCGGGAAAGTCGGAAACAAATTGGGATGTTGCTTGTGTCCAAATACTTGAAGTAAAACATTTTTCTTGCATTGCGGCTTTGATTCCCAAGTGAGGGATACGTTATTGCTTCCGATACGATAAAAATAAATACGAACAACTTTTTACTAATAATTTTATAGTAACTTAGATAACTCCTACTGTCTCAATAAATATGTGTAATTGTACATATATTATGTTGTACTTAATTATCAATAAGTTGCTATCATGTCGGTTTTTTATTGCTTAAGTGACTGTTATAAGTGGAGATTTGTAAATGACTTTATGTTTTAAAATTGTATTGATATATAATTGTTGTAGTCGATGATCTCCCATATTTAAAAAAAATAAAAAAAATAATCATCATCAGGTCTTTTTAGTCTCAACTGCAGGAGCACGACCCTCTCTGTATTATCAGAGCCATTTATTAGCCAGAAGAGTCAGAGGATTTAGCCTACACTTTCCGCGCAGGCCAGTCGGGTTACTCATTTATGTTTATAAGCTTTGTTTAGCTTGTGTTTCCTAAGTCACCTTCTACGACATCCACGGGAAGACTTGGAGTGGTTCTCTTCTTCTACTCTGCCAGGAACCACACTGCACTCTGCCGTATGACGCATGGCAACTACTAAAATACGAAGGTACTGTTTTTACTTATATTATGATGGGGCTCATTTCTCAGGATTCAACTTATCGTGCTTTCACAAACTCATAGCACCACCGGCACAAGTGTTGACCACTTTCACAAACTCGCAGCACCACCAGCACAAGTGTTGACCACTTACATAAACTCGCAGCACCACCGGCACAAGTGTTGACCACTTACATAAACTCGCAGCACCACCGGCACAAGTGTTGACCACTTACATAAACTCGCAGCACCACCGGCACAAGTGTTGACCACTTACATAAAGAAAAAGAAAACTAACAACTGAATAGGTTTTGAGTTGTAAATGATAAAATAAGTTTTATCGATATGATAACCAAAATTGCTTTTTCATATCGATAGATCTCATCTTAGTAAATTTTCAAATACTTACAATATTTTTTTTTAGAAAGTAAAACATAAAAGATACAAAATAGAAAATTTTAATCAATTTCGACAGCAAAACACCAAAAAACAAATGAAGTTAATTAACTGACCGCTAATTTATGAAACTTATACCTTTTGTGTGGATCACTAATAAAACTTGCAATTTGATTTGGAACTGAAGAGAATTTGTGGATTCCTAAGTTCAATTACTCTGGTCTAGACTAGGGGAACAAATTTAATTTAGGCTTACGCTTGTGAAATGTTTATGCAAAAATATTTGTTATAAAATTTGAAAAAATTGTATGAAATTAGTTATGTAGCATGTACTTGTTAATACAAGGTGACTTGTAGAATATTTAACATACATTCCGTCCATAAATTTTCGTAAGTTCGAGAATTTTTTATGCCACAATCTGTTCTTGTCATAGGTTTACCTGAAATCTATCTATAAGTTAAGAACTACTTTCAGATATTTTTTAAATATTCGGAGATGAGAAAGGGTGGTCAAATTTCACTTATTTTCTTAAATAATTTCAAAAACATTTATCTTAAAATTAAAAAAAATACCTATATGTTTAAAATTATCTTAAAAAGTTATTTCATTTGATATGTCACACGATACAGTTCACAAAACTTTTTTAAAAAGTCTAATTTACCCCCTATAATTTATTTACGTTCGTCTTTGGGTCACTGACTTACAAATGTGTACCAAATATCAATTCAATCGGTCCAGTAGTTTTGTAGCAAATTGGCTGTGACAGACGGAAGGACAGACAAGTGAGTGATCCTGTAAGAGTTCTGTAACCGGCTGTTTAATAATAAATTAAAAATCTACCACATTAAAATGTATGATTACTATACATACATTTATGTTTTTCGTGACTTTATCTAAGGTCATATGATAACGTAAATATGACCTTATTTATCACAAACAAACGTATGTCTCCCAATCTCTAATTTATTATAGTTGGCAGTTGAGTAAGCAGATACAATACGCGATATCTATCGTAAGTAGTAAAAGTGTCTACTAACATTTAGTACTACAGCGCAATGTCCATAAAAAACATGAAAACAAATACAAAAATTTTATTTTATTTTATTGTTTCATGTTCAACGTGTTTAGTTTCATATACCTAAGTCTTGTATATAATATTAAATCCTGGATACTGTGAGCCAGACATATATTATATACCTAACTCTTCTTAAGTTTAAAAGGCAATGGTTGAACTCTAGCTGTATTAGTATATTATGTGATTACGTTATTTGGCCATACATTTCTCTCGTTATTTTTAATGTCCTGATGGTACCTACCTTATATAAAAATCTCTATATCACTTTTCGGGACTCAAACAAACGGCTATGAAAAGACGTAAAATAATCACAAGGGTTTAAAAGGTAGAGGTTTAAAAACTACATTTTTCAAAGCTAAAATGTAATGGAAATATGGGCTCTCCATTAGTTAATTGACTCTGATTGCACACATGACGTGAAAAAATGGCATTACCATCAATTAATTAAACCCTCCGGCCATTTCGTAACGTCTGTGATCGATAACTATGTTTTATGACCAAGCTTTCGTTTGTACTGGCATTTAAAACCTAAACATTTTACATTTTATCTGTAGCCCAGTGGCCTAAAATGGCTTTATTAACAGTTAAATTTGAAGTGACAGTTAAAAGAGTAATTAACTGTTAATTCTTTTACCAATCGTATAGTTACTAAATATTCAAAGTAATCGTTAAATCAGATCATTAAATCAGATCGTTAAAAATGTACCTAAGTAAAGGGCTTAGGTATATTTTTAACGATCTATCCCGACTTGGTTTGACTTTCATGACAATTATGTTTCAGTGTATCAATTTTAATTTTTTAAATTTAAAAATTATTAAATTGTTTTTGTGTATATGTAATTGTATACTTCATTTTATAACTATTTTTATATGTTTGTTGCGCACCATCTGTCGCTTTTTCTCATACATCCCAAAAGTGTAAATTGGCAGACAGTGTATACCTCGTCATATTTTCCTACGAATTATAATTCGTTTACAGTCGTTACAATCTATGGTTTGTAAGTGTAATAAACTGATAAAATAAATATCTGCAGTATCAGTATATACTTTATACATTTAGGTTAATATATTTTTTTATGTACCTACCTTACATAAAGATGCTAATAACTGCAAAGATGGTAATTATATAAATGCTTCACTTAATAAACTGATCTTTAGTGGCCAAAGATATCAATAGTTGTGAAAAAGCACCACCCAATAAAGAAGTTATTGATGCAAGAATGAGGTAAAACCACAAATACGAAAATGGAATAAAGATATAGAAGAATTGAACAAGAAACAAGATATTATAAATTATATTTAGACGACTATACTAAATACTATTTTATTTACCAAACAATACGTTATCAGAATGATCAAAATTGCCGCCTAGAAAGGCTAATAGAAATTCTACAATCAGCTTCAAATATAACTAGGAATAGGCACGGAATAAAAGCATTTATCGCCTCTAGGACCGCAAGCTGTCGCCTCGCGACGGCCTATATTTGAAAATGTAATCCCGGCCGGGACTTTGGACACTCTGGATGCCGCATGTGAGGCAATGCTTTGAATTTAATGAAATAATCCCTTGTTTACCAACTTAAATGCTTTTACAGTTTCATTTAGTCTAAAAGTAGAATGGTAGTAATTATTGATTGAGCGACCGAGCGAAGCGTCTCAGTTTCAGATTGGCCAAAAATGCTTTTGACTGTCTGTCTGTTCTCGTCGCATTTTTCAACCGATTTTGATGAAAATAGGCACACAAATTCTTTGATTTATTAATTTTAATAATTAAAATAAAGGCTTCTTTACTTTAATCAACTTTCAATTCATCGAATATAATTTAGTTGAATACCGAACACTTCTTAATAGTGGGAAGTAACGAAGAAATACGCATGCTTTAAATGCGTAAGTACATAATATGTGATGAGGAAATTTATCAGGGTGATTCGAAGTCAAGTTAGCACAATTGGTGTAAATCGTAGACATCCTAGAAATAGATTGGCTTAAAGTATGAAAAAAAATTAGAAGAGTCAGCCCTTAATAATAGTAAAGAGGAGGGAAACCAAGTAGAATACCTCAGATAAAGAACTTTTTCGGTGAATAAAACCCGATAGTTCAAATTGAGGATGATTTGCTACAAAACAGTCCTAATTGGGACGGTAACATTATGACTGTAAAGGGATACTCCCTTTACAATCATAATGTCACCAAAATATTCAGGTAACGCCAGGTATTTTCAATATATCATTTTGTACGAAATGCGCTAACAAGCACTAATCGGCCTACGTTGTGATTTATGTTCAGGAAACTGTTGTTTGTCATAAACTTTATTCATTCAAAACTTGGTAGAGAATGTTATGACGTGGACTCGATAAATCTAGCTATTCTTTTGTAAACAGCGTATTGTTGTGGGGGAAAGGACTTTTAATTTTGCCTAAACTGCGTAGAAGTAGTAGAAGAGTTGAAAAGTAAAACTGAAGAGTCATAAGCAACTGCACGCGCATATTTTTCAGTGAAAATTAGCTTTTTACATTCCCGTCTTTTTTTTCTTAATGGCCAGTATTTGTTTAAAGCCAAGCAATACATACATTACTTCACACGCAAACTGTATCAGTTCATACAGCTGTTGGCAGGTTGACCAACTGAACGCATCGTAAATCTAGACTAGTTTTATGGCATGTGCCGCCCACCTCTAGTCGCGCGATTTAAAAATAAAACTAAAACAGTGCAGTAAAGAATTTCCATAAATTTTTTGCCTGTGCAGTGCGATAAGTAGTGCAGTTATGATAAAATGGCACCGTAGTTAAAAGAAAAATATTTTTTATTGAAATACTGCAACAACGCTCGTCTAGCTACAACAATGCTTGCTCCCTGTCTTAATCATAAAATGTTTAGCATGACAAGCAATATCTCAAGAAGACGTCGGTTGCGTTGTCCCGTGTGTTGATATCATTGCCTGGATCAGAGACGAGCATTTCATAGAGACAATTAGACATTGTCTACCCTTTCAATTTCATTTGAGCCAATATGATCCGTTCCGTTATTTCGCGCTACTTTTCTTCGAACTTCTTTAGTTACCCTCTCGCTAAAAAGTGGAGAAATCAAAAATATAATAAGTATGCCTATATTTTTAGGGTTATCCAGGGTCTAACAAAACATACTGAAAGTATTTTAAGGGTGGATTCAGTCCATGATACTGAACAACTTTTTCCTAAGGAACATATATCGAAATATGAAAAATATTTTTTTGCTTTCCATCCAAACTCGGATCTGCTGATCGATCAGTCAACTTGTATTGAAGGCTGAAAATATTTTTTACATTTCGATATATGTTTCTGATCTGCTAGGTGAGTTGACTGATCAGCTGATCCGAGTTTAGAAAGCCAAAAAATATTTTTATTATTACGATCCTTGGGGAAAGTTGTTAAATATCATGGACTGAATTCAAATTTTATATAGTTTCAGTATATTTTGTTAGACGTTATATGGAAGCCTATGTCCAGCAGTGGACTTCCTATGGCTGATATGATGTACCTATTTAGTAATAACAGGATTTCCAAATAAAACATTTAGTATTAAAGTGTCATTTATATAATTGGAATACAATGACGTTATCCAAACAATCGACATTATCACGACAATCTCCCAATAACAGACAATGCAGGCTAGCCTGCAGCTGAATAGATAGTCATTTGTAAACGATGGCTTACGTGGATGTGGACCCGCTCGTTGATATATCAATGGCAGTGGGAAGATCTTTGTAGGATGATGCTGGTAGGGTTTAATCTTAGGATTTGTATGTCTTCTACCCTTCAATATTTACTTTATTATTATTTACCAACTATGATGATTATATATGGTGACTTTTTAGCAGAAAACCACTTCATAGGGATCGTTAGTAAGACCTAATTGGCTAGTCAAAATAAAAATTCAGAAACAAAAATGTTAACTAAAACTCGAAAGTAAAAACGTGAGATCAATTAGTAGCGTAACAAAGTTCGTCGTTCGCCGCGCGAGTACCTACGTATTCGTATGATAAAACGGGCGTAACTGCGTGGTCTCGATCGAAAATCATTTTCGCAACTTTTTATCTTATGTCGTACACAAATTTGGATTACGTATATGGATGGAGGAATTTATTTACTATACGAATTTTTTTTTCCAAAGCCAACGAAAAGTCACCTACCTATATTGAAATCTACCGAAAGAAAAAAGACTTATTGCTACACTCTGTATAATTATAGAAGCTATAATTATACAGAGTGTAGCAATAAGTCTGTCATTAGTCATGACATAGCAAAGTCCTTCGACTTTGCTGATGATGATGTAGACTGCATGCTTTATAACAATTAGGTACATCTTTAGCACATTAATTATCAAATCTTTTTAGTCTTCACTGCATTAGCACGACCCTCTTTGTACTAACAGAGACATATGTTAGCTAGAGCAGTCAAAGGATTTGGCTTACACTCTCCCTCCTGGCCACGCGTTGGAGAGGTCTCATTGATGTTTTTATGCTTTTAAAGCTTTATTACACACAGCTATTTAGCATATTAAGCCTAATCGGGATAGGTCGCGGTGTCATACTTTGTTGACCCTTCAATTCAAGACCAAAACGCAATGAAGTTTTGCTTCAAAACTGAAATATATGAAAATATATTAGATGTAGGTACATTTAAAAAAAAGCTTTTGTTCGAAGCACAAAATTCCTGACTTTCAGTAACAGCCGTGCGTCTATTTTTCATTTTCTTGTTTATCAGATTTCGATCATCGATATAATGTTGTTAGCTAAATTATATTAGTCGTGGCCTCTAAAATTGCGGTGTAGATTTTTCACAATATTTTTTATAGCACTTTTCTATGAAAGTAACTATGTTAATCATATTTAGTAATACAAGTAACTATCAGAAGAGTATAAAAAGTCTCTAAAATATACTTTAGAATCATATTGTTATACCTTGATTACAAACTTTTATTTAACTTGTAATGGTTGTAACCAAAACTCGATGGGTTTGCTTCATTTTGCGATTGCGTCTTATGGCCAATCTCTAGATCTAAATTGTCTACACAATTTAATATATAAAATAACAAACATAACAAGTTGTAATAGCTTCTTGCTAAATTGTCAACAGCAAATTTTAAATGGAAATTTGTGAAATTTTTTCTTAGACTAATCATCAGGCACCACATCCAGGATCGAATTTTAACTTTTTTATCAATACTTTACCTCTGTATTATCAAGGATGCTGACGTTGTAATTGAAATATGTTTAGGATCCTTGTAAAATAATTTATTTCCACATAAGTATAATACAACACAGAGAAAATTGTTGTGACATAGACGAGTGACATTCTTCGAATCATTAGAATGATACAATTAACACGTTCTAAGAAAAAAGTTTATAACAG
Source organism: Acrobasis repandana (assembly GCA_963576875.1). Lineage (NCBI taxonomy): Eukaryota > Metazoa > Arthropoda > Insecta > Lepidoptera > Pyralidae > Acrobasis > Acrobasis repandana. The sequence continues at coordinate 15,231,021 of OY756215.1, forward strand.
CCATATTATAATAGCTGTAAATTGATATTTAACCGATTTCCAACATTTTTCGATTCCATAACCGAGCTAAACTGGAGCAATGATGCGAATGATTTTATAATCCTGGCTCAATTCACGACATTCGCTCATGTGAATTGATATTGGCTTTCGAAGAGGTTTATCGGGAATTATTTTTTTCTGAAATAATAATTCAGCCAGTCGTACATAGGTACTCGTACATAATCAAATATTGAACTGTAATGATTTACATAAAATACTTTGATAAGATGAAGATATTACTTTCAACATTCAATTTCATGTTTAATTTCGAACAACCACAAATAAATGTCGTCTCATCTTTCTGAAATCTCACTTTGTTATTATAGTACCTGGTACTAAATTAAACTTAGTATATACTGGGTAGTAATTTAGTCACGGCTTACAAGGTTTTATTGCATTTCAGCACTCGAGCCGGATAATTTAGCGACGCCAGAGATTCTACTTAAAATTAACGACATTATGAGAACTTGCGAACTCCTAACAAAAACATTAACTAGCGAACTCGCGTTAAAGTATTATGGAAGAGGTAGCTCGTTGAGAGCGCAGTAGTTTAATCAGTCAAGTCTTAGTCCTCTGTGAAACGGCTGGCCAACTTTTGTTTTGCTTTAAACAGGCAAATCTGAAGAATGAAGCGATTAAATATTATCACACCAAACACATAAATGTGAAAATGGGAGCCAAGTTAAATATCCGATTGCCATCCATTTAGATCTCAATTCTTTTGTCGGATATTTACATTGGCTCCCATTTTGGCTGGATATTGAACTTTGCTCACATGGGCGCTGTCGAACTTCGTGGCGTCATGGTCAACACGCGTCCCCCAATCCGGAGGTTCTGGATTCGATCCCCAGCAAGGGCAAGTTGGAAAATGGCCTTTTTCAAATTGTCCTGGGTCTTTATCTAAATATTTATTTATTATAAAATATAGTAAAGTTGAGTGAGTATCCCATAACCTAGTTTAAACTAACTTTAGGGTTAGCTCAATTAGTGTGATTGGTCCTTATACATTTATTTATTTATTAAAAAAATTATTCACATTTATTTTTTGGTGAGGAGATATCGTTACTTTTTGTAAATTAATTTATTCAAAAGTCATCTACTAAAAAAATAAACAAAAGTTATAGGATTATAACCTAGTAAAATCAATTGATCGAAAAAAATATCTTTTTATACGCCTAACAGTCTATCTTGATGCCAAATATCAAGTTTCTATATCATCTGGAAGTGGGTTAAATTTTTATCATGGATACATGAATGAATCGTAAAAATGCCGGTTTTTAATGTATATTAAATGAATCATTAGTTTGAGAAGACTATGAACTTCAGCACAAGTATGACACATCCTATCACTATGACGAAAAAATTATGTTATAACGTAAAATAATATTGTTGCTTTGCTTACCTGTTTTCATCACTCGGAAATCTATGAAATATACGTTCTTTATTGTATTTGGTGGATAAACAATTATTATATGCGCATCTTCTCATCATGATCGTTACTATTGGTTGACAGTTCTCAAGACACGTCGCGAATTGCGTGCGGCTAGCAACCTGTGCTAGCAACTAACCCTGTTTTAGAGCGCAATAAGGGGCACATAGAACGGGGGAGAGGTGCGGGGACGCCAAATTGCGGGAGACGCTGTGAGATTCTATTCTGTTTGTACTCTTAATGTAATCTGTGATTTCAGTTAAAAATACTCGTGCTTTTTACATGTGCTTGAAATATGTATGTATGTCAGCCTAATCGAACACCGAAAACAGATTAAATTATCTGGGACATTTGAACTAATTAAAAACATATACAATACTGAGATTTTTGTTAACCTCTCGGGCTCTATATACAACGTAGAAGGGACATACCCGTAATAAATCGAGCCACGGTCTATACTAGATCATTATAGTGTAATGAAATTAAAATAACAGCCAAATTACAAAAAAAACGGCGTTTCCATACAAAAGCAGCAGCCGCCCGGGCGATTTGTATGGAAATGTAATTTTTTTTAAATTATTCGACTGTTATTTTAATTTTATTATACTTTAGTAATCTAGTATAGCCCGTGGTTCGATTTATTACGGGTATGTCCCTTCTACGTTGTATTATACAGTAATGCTACTGTAAAATACATAGAGCGTAACTAGCGTCGATATGCATCTACGCTAGTATCGGTGGCTTTACGATAAATGAATAAATTAAATATTACACGTCATCTATACCAACCTTATTGACGTATCAAAGTGTCTGCAAAGGCCTAATTAGTTCATTAACATTTGATTCTGTGATTCTTTTGTATCGGGGTTTATTATTATTTGTTATTAGAAATGTTAAAAAAACTATTACAAACATTTCTTTACTTAGATACATTATAATATTACTAATTTACCTATCGACACTACATATAACATATATATGGTGTTTAAACATTCCTGTCATCAGATAATCGACATTAAGGTAAAACATAAAAAAAATCTTTTCGATGTGAAAGTGACCCTACGTGATCCCTGAATATCATGTGCCCAACCGCTCTCAAGAAGACCATGGGAAGAACCGTTTCCGATACAAGGAACTGTACTTACAGATAAGATTGAAAAACTTAGGCGGGACTTTTATCTATTCGCCTGAACATTTTTACGGGATCACTTACAAAGATTTGGCATAAAATTATCGGAAAAATGTTTCATTTATCTTAATCATAACAGCGATATTGTTGAAAGATTTTTTCATATAACCCTTTTAAAAAACATGTAGAGAAGAGATTTTTGTCTTACCCTAAAACATGTTTTTTTTAATAAGTCACTAGATAGCGTTTTTTTATTATTTATTTAACTTTATTACATAAATTGTAAACGGTCAACCGGGAGGTAGTGCAGAGACCAGTGAGACCAAAGTAAGAGCAAAACAAAGTTTTAATACTTACCTACTTATCTAGTATTTGAACTTATATTACGTACCTTTCGCAGGTTTACTAGCAATTTGTGTGCTGCCATCTCTGTAAGCAGCTGGTATTAATAATTTGTTTACAAGTTTCTGCTATTTACGGACTCTCCAGTAGTTTATATGACGTTGGGTACCACTGTCTCGAGCTTCTCAGTACTTGAGAAGACACGTTAGGCCCTTGGTTCCATCTGTTATAATTACATGGCAGTTGAAGTGCAGTGTATTTATTATTCATTTTTTTTTTTAAGGACAAATAACACTGATTGAGGTAGCCCCCAAAGTAAGATAAAACATGTATTATAGGATATTGTGTGTAGCAAGATGTTTGTCAGTTAGGTCTTGAGACAGCTTTAAAAAATTAACATCACCAATGGCCACTTACACACGAAAAACAAACAAAAACCAGCTTAATCAACATTTCAGACCAATTATTTGTCATAAAATTGTCGGGAAAATGTCTAATCTGTCATAATCACACGAGCGATATAATTGTGAGGTGTGTAGGAGTAACACGATTATCTCATTACATGCGTGTAGGCGATTCATCTCGCCTTTTCATTAGTTGGGAGTGCGTGTTGACTAAGTGGCAGATAGCGACTGTTATTTTGTATATATAGGTAAGTACTCAGAAGCTTACAGAAAGATGAGCTTTATTTTTTATTGTTTTAATAATAAAAGTCTTTATTTTGCTCTTGCTTACTTACAAATGCTAAATAATAATAATTAACAACAAAGGAGAATTAAAATAAAATAAGAGTTTTACAAAGCGAGGGATTTCCAATAGGGCAATGAGAGCTAAAAAGGTTACAATGCTTAGCTTTAACACTAGCTCTTACACTTGGCTAGGCTGTACTGTAGGCAGCCAGTACTTATATATTGACCGAGTTACCAATACTGTCAATGGGTATTACAATTAAGAAGTAATATAAATTGTTATGTACATAAAAATGTTGATTCCACTGTTTTATCATTGGATACCTCTTAATATGAGTTCTATTTCATCGTAGAAGAGTGTTGGTTGGGCCATAAAGTTATTTGCTTTTTAAGTTGTTTAATAGAACTTTTTTTAATGGGGCATTTAAGATTAACTTTGTTGTATATATATATATGGGTAAAGGTAAGGACTAAACTTTCTCGCGAATGACGAGATATAATATTTCTATTTATAATAGATAACTTTTTTATTCTTGCTTAGAACTAAGAAAAATGGAAATCTCATGTACAAATATGTATATTACTTGGTGCTTATGGAAAGTTACTCTACATACACTAGTAAATACCTTATTGTTGTATATGGTATGTACAGTAAAGCTATTCTTTTAAATTAACTCTTGCTAAAGAAATTGTTATTTAATTGCGTATGCCTAAATGAGACGCGATATTAACTTTAAGTAGATAATTAGGTATAAGTATATTTACTTACATATGAAAGTTTTCTTATAATTAAAGCAAAATTTATTTACGCAGATATATGTTTGTGGTGTACATACCATTGTATCCAGATTACAAACGCAGATCAAAGCAATGGACAAGTTCTGTCCTGCCCGGTAACTTCTCAATATATAATTTGTGTGAAAAAAATTGTGTCAAAAATGTTGAAAACTATTAAGTATGTTTACCGAGATAACTTATATAACTACGTTAGACATAGAGTGAATTGTAACATCATAAAGTACCGAAAAGTACAAGATATGTATGTACTTTTGTTTTCTTTCCCACGTAAATTTTAGTTCCATTTAATTTGAGACATTTATGACTTGATGAAAATAAATGACAGGAATTTGGGCTTTGATTGACTGAGCAATAAGACAACCGATTTAAGTGGGACATAAACCAATAGATTGTTACAGTCAGTCTGATTTTGGTAGAGTTGCTATATTCATGTAATCTTAATTTGAAAACTGTAGGCAAGTGGAAACGTTTAGTCTGTCAACCAAAAAGCAAATCCACTTATACGAGTAAGTTTACGTCAACAGCTATAAATTGTTAGTATATTATAATTCGAACAAAATTGCAGCAATACTTACTTCAGGTGGGTTGGTTGTTTATATGCAGGTGATATTATTGAATTAGCAGTTGTAAAAAAAATTATTTGAAAGAAATCCTTATTTACTCGCCAATAAACAGGAATCAAAGAGGTTTTAACGGGAATCGACAGATAATCGTCGATTGCGATACTCGATTAGCTAACGCAAGCGTTGGCGCCGGTTCCATAGTACGTAGATAAAGTGCCAGTCGATATAGATGGTTCAGTAGTTTTCACCACAGATAGGGAGGCAGTCTTATCTGGACCCATACGAAGGAATATCCTTCGTATGGGAATTTCCGGGATCAACCCTTGCAAAAACCGAGCGGATATCTGTTCTCTACATCGAAGTTGCAATAATTTTCCAAGCCAGCGCTTTTTTCTTATCAATAATGTGGCCAGTGCCGATAACAAGATGATATAAAAATCAGCCTTTATTTTCATTATTATAAAATCAATTTTCGTTTATCTTATATTTTTTGTCTTTATGTTAAGTAGGATAGATTTGCATTTGATGCATCTCTATTGTATCTTCAATATTCGACAATACCTAATCCTAAATTAACATAATTGATATTTTTTAAAACCAAAAACCGACTTGAATACCCGACCGGAGAAGCCAAATATTCAAACAATTGTAACTAAGACGACATATTTTTTCTAGTTATTTGAATAAAATTGATATGGGACCACCTGGAAAGTATATATACCCTTTCAAACAAAAAAAGATTTTTTCAAATCGGTTTAGTCGTCTTCGAGTAATCGGGGACATACATAAAAAAAAGGATTCCGACGAATTGATAACCCCCTTTTTTTAAGTCGGCTAAAATAAGGTAATGTTTATTTCTTTTAAAAATGCAGAATTAAATGGGCGAAAATGCAGTTATGTCAATAGGCGATGCGGCTAGTAACATAACTATTTTGATTTCTTTTTCCACCTCGCCCACCATCACGCTAAAAATGGCCTATGGGACTTGTGACCCTGGGCTCTGTCGGCTTAGAGCCGCAACGCCAAATGCCCTGTCTGCCATTAGGAATAAAGACAAGATAGCGTATGTTTTTATTACTTCAGGAAACACCCTAATACAATTTTACCTACTAGTACAATTACGTACATACTATTAACATTTAATTATGCTGACTTTGATACAAATTCTATATGGTGGCGTGACCGGGTGGTATTATTAAGTGGTGGTGGTACTAAGAGTTATAATGATCATCCAGTGAGTGACTATACATCGTGTTAATTAAAAAACGCAAAACCTCTCAGATGGTACCTCAGCATATGAAACTGAACAACTTTTGTTCAAAAACTTTCACGAAATCCAAAAAAAAAATCAGATTTTTGTACAAATTGACTCGGTCAGCTGATCAGTTTGTATGAAAATATTTTTTTTTTTAGTTCCGTGAAAGTTGTTCAGTTACATGGGCTGAGGTACCATCTGAGAGGATTTGCGTTCTTTAATTAACAGGATGTATGAATAATTAATTTTAACCAAAATGTACTCGTATTCCGAACTTTATAAACTTATTCATGAATCTGAAATATATACAAACGCCTATGAAAAATTCACCAGTAGCACACAGATTGTATTACACCAGATAGATGGATGTTTTATTTAACTAACAAACGACGGCTGTATGTACAGATGTCGGCAAAAATAAACATTTGTTTCTATTCCACCGTGAATAAATGAACTGTGAACCTTTGAAAGACATCAAAGACAGTTCCAGTTGTGTTTTATATCATCAATATAAACTGTACAAGTATTTATATTCATTTTATATGCTTGTCCTTGTTTTTAGACCTATCCAACGAACTTGCAAGCAAATTAGAGCGTATTCAGAATATGTGCATCCAATACGTTTTTAACCTTAGGAAATTTGATAACATTTCTGAGTTTCGCTCGCGGCTTAATTGGCTGCCCATAAAGACTCGTCGCGATCTCCATCCTCTCTTGCCTTTTTAACGTCTTGTACCATCCTTCCTCTCCTAAATATCTTACAGAGAAATTCTCATTTCGTAAGATTAATCCCAGCCTCCGATCGAGTAACAACCCGTTGCTACAGATACCCACTTACTCCTCTCAGTGCTATGATAAGTCATTTTCGGTTTTAGCAGCTAGGCTTTGGAACAAACTTCCTTTAGAAATTAAAATTTCCTCGTCTCTGCATTCTTTTAAATACAAAACTAGAAAGCTCCTGGAAACGTCTGAAGAGTTGAGTTGATTTATGTATGTAGTTTATTATATATTTTTAAGTGTATATATATTTATACCTATTTTACTTTTTTATTTTCTAAGTTTTTATGTATTCTATTATATTAGTTATGTATTAGAACAAAAATAGTCTTTAAAGTTTTAATGTATTAGCAGTTAAGTTAAATTTTATGTTAATTTTTGGTTTTCTGTTTTCTGTTGTGTATTGTACCCACTCTCTACCCTGTGTTGTAAATGTTACTTTCAATTCAAGGTTGACTGGAAGAGATCCCAATCTGGGATAACTCCGCTTTTGTTCCTATTGATGTGTTGATGTTACGTGTAATTTGTATTAGTTCTATGTGTACAATAAAGTTTTGACAAACAAACAAACAGTTCAGTGAATAGGTACCCATGATTGATTAATTTGAGTTTTTATATTCGGTTTTATATAGAAATAAAGATTTGGCCATAACTAAATGAATAAGATTATTTTATTAGAACGTCAGATCTTTAGAAGTTGGCAAGTATTTATCTCAATGTCTCCTAATTTGTCATTGTCAAAATTCAGTTGTGTGTTGTAAAACAAAACAAGTAAATAAGTGCCTCTCATAATTCACGTCACGGTGTCTTGCGGTTTAATCAAAGCCAAACTTTTCGAAGACTAAACTTCTAATGTCGAGTAAGGGCTTATGTATCTTTTAGAAAATATATAAATTCCACTAACTGAAAATTTTAATCTTAGTTGTAGCGATGTATGTTTTTTTTTGGAGAGGGCTGCTCGGTGTTTCTTTATGAGACTGAAACAGAAATAAGGAAATTCATAGGAAAACAAAAGACACTGACATAGCCCAGCGGATTAGCTCATGGAAGTGGCAGTGGGGACACAAAGAGCCACGAACCGATGGACTATGGGGCAGAAATGTTCTCGAATCCTTATTAGGAGAGGCTAATGTCCAGCAGTGGACGTCATGTGGCTGAAACTGAAATATTAATGGTTTTTTTTTTGAGTGTTCAATAACAAAACCAAAAGGAAGGTAGATACCTATGTAATCACTGAAGATGACAGCATACTTGTCAGTAACACATTTGCATGTCAGAGTATAAAAAAAGAACCCGATATGTGACGGCGACGTATTGCAATACGTACCTAATGGTGTGTGCGAATTTGTGAGTATCGGTCTCTGTTTTGTAAGTCGCTTTAAGTCGATAAACAATGTACACAAGCCCTAAGTAGAAGTAACTTACTCACTCGGCAAGATGCAGCCTCGCGAGGATTTCCATGCGTTGGTAATATTTCAACTCCATATAATACACATAAGTGCTACATATCCTTACATATACAATGATAAACGGAATAAATCGGCTGACAAATTGTGTCATTATAAAATATCAAAATTTTATGAATGTACTGGCAAGCTGCCCGGTTTTCAATTTATAGAGGTTAATTTTAAATTTAATCTAGGTACTTAAAATGCATGCTTGAAAGCAAGTATGAATTCGGTAGATAAAGATTCCATTTTAAGTTGGGTATGTTTTCATTGGTTCATATTTTAAAAGTTGAAAGAAGCATAAATGGTAATAATCTAGTCATAAGTAGCAATTTCTACTTCTTTATGTCAGTTATTTGAGTAACTGTAAACTTGCCATGTCTAACATTTTTAGCTTCGTATACACTAGTAGTTCGTCCCGAACTGTGAACACGCCAACCCCATAACTCAGCAACCCCTGTGAACGATATGGCTCATGTTCGAATTTAAAATTTATATTAGCTACATCAACGCACCTACAAAATTTCATGAAGCTCTGATCAAAACTACTTGAGTTTTTGTCGAAAATACATACCTTGCCATAGCCTTGAGTTTGCTCAATTCTCTTGGTCAGAAGTGTGTTGACATTGACGTGCTTGACTGTTCGCTGGGGAAATTCACAAATGAGGCACATAAACATATACCTTCTTTGTTATATGGTCTTTAGCTATGTTGCAGTAGGGAAAGCCTGTAAAAACGAGCTGTATTGGAAATAAAATATAAACGCCGGATTGTTCAAGTAGTATCGGAGAACTTCGCCTGCTTTGCTTGCTCGTTTAATGATCTCATCACACGTCATTAATCTAAACACGTCATCAAAAGTGTCGAACTCAGTAATTCACGACCTGCTCGTACACCGTAATGTGGGAGACAATCGAGCAGCAGAGTGCTCGCACGAAAAGTGAATTTATTCTTGAAAGCCGTCAATTCCGAGATAAAAAGCTGGCGTGCGAGAGAACCAGCCAGGGCTGGTGCCTCGTCTCGTTAGAGAACTGGCGGAAAATTAAGCCCCGCGCCGACCCGCGAGCGAACGCCTCCATCATTGCCCATTAACCTCATAATAGGTTAAATATGCTAAGGAGCTCGCATTCAGGAATTATAGTGGCAGTGTGGAACCTTCCCAAACTTTGCCGATACACTAGACAGCTGGGGCATTAGACGTTCTGAACGACTCTAAGCATGATTTAGGAATGGTCTAACTTTTGATGTTTAAATCTGTTCGTTATTTATTATTCAGGAGATTTAGACTTGTTCCACCAAATCTCTGTGCCAATAAACATAATCAGTTATTCTAACGAGTGGCGCAAAAGTAAAGACCCTATTTGGTTCAGCTATAACATTTTTTCTAAATTAGAAAACTAGATTTAGGTTTTTTTAAATGTATATTTGTGCCATTAAATTTCGTACCATTAGGATTTAAAGATGATGTCTTTTAAATGGTGACCTCCAGAGTTGATACACATTTGAGCCCTATTTATGACATTTTGCATAACTTGCCGTAACACTTCCTGCGATATGTTCGTTATTTCTTGACGAATGTTTTCTTTTAGAGCTGCGAGAGTCTGTGGCTTGTTCACATACACCCGAGATTTCAAAAAACCCCAAAGAAAGAAGTCTGGACTGGTCAGATCGGGTGATCTTGCAGGCCAAGGCAAATCGCCAAAACGAGAGATAACTCGGCCTGGAAAAGCGTCCCTCACTAAGTCCATAGTGTCGCGCGCTGTGTGTGCCGTAGCGCCGTCTTGTTGAAACCAGATGTGCTCCAGCCCCAATTCGTCCAAACTGGGTATCAAAAACTCTCGTAACATGGTTCTGTAGCGTTCTCCAGTGACAGTTATCGCATTGCCTCCAGCGTCTTCGAAAAAATAGGGTCCGATCACTCTGTCAACACAGATGCCACACCATACAGTAACTTTTAGTGGGTGTAGAGGTGTTTCTTGAATAATGCGCGGATTATCAGTGCCCCAGAACCGAGTATTCTGCTTATTGACATGCCCTGAGAGATGGAAATGCGCTTCGTCACTCATAACCAATTTTGAAGGAAAATCATCCTCTTCAAGGTTGAGGTTTATGACGCGCTGGCAGTAATCTAGACGAGCTCGGTGGTCAGCAGGCAGCAGCTGATGAGTCATTTGAGTTTTATACGGGAACATCTTTAAGTCTTTCACCAAAATACGCTGCAGGGTCCGTCTGGAAATGCCCAATTGCGTGGCACGTCGCCTCGTTGATGTTTCTGGACACTCTTCCACATCTTCGCGCACAGCATCGATATTTTCAGCTGAACGGCCTGTTCTTGGTCTCCCAGACTTAGGTCTATCCAATGTTGAGCCAGTTGCTTCAAGGCGTGTGGCAAAGCGTCGAATTGTGCGACCAATCGGTGCCGGACGGTGGTGAAATCGTCGACGAAATTCACGTTGTGTTCTTATCACTGATGAATTATTCCGTAAGAACATTGACACAATTATTCCACGTTCTTGGGGAGTAAAACGGTCCATGTTTATTTTCAGTGTATTTTACATTTGTTCACTACACAATTTTCAACAACAGAATGACAGAAAATGTCATATAAAAAAAATAAAAGTATTTTCTTTAGTGCCAGTACTTTTGCGCCACCCAGTATAAAACCTAAATAAAAAAGTTGTAGAATTAGTATTTCCAGGTATATTTTAGTAGACTTTGATTATTGACAAACATTGGAGGACATACACATTATCTTGAAAGGATATACCTAGTAAAAGTATCAATTGAAAGAGCAGCTTTACCTTGTGTGTAATTTCTTTTATAAACCAAACTTGAGAATATACCATCACTCTGTTTCTTTGTTCAAAGTGAAGAATGGATGCACAAACAAGTTAACACTGTCGAATTTACTTAAATCGAGTTGTCACATTAATAAATGGTCAACCTTGACCAACGATATTCGTTTAAACTTTTATTTTTCGGTGCTTTTGGGAAGGTTGCCAGGAGTAATGGCCGAATGCAAGTTTGTCTATTTGTCTTTGCTGCATGAGATAATATAATACACAAGTTTACAAAACCGAATAAACTTGGCTTACCAATATCATATCAAAAGTATTTTAGACTAAAACTTGTAGAATTTGTATTTGTTCATAAAACTGTTGATATTAAAACTTTTTACCACCAAGGAAGAATGTAGTTGTTAGACTACTAACAACTAGCAAGTCCTTCTACTCAACTAACCTAGGAGTCATGTAGGTAGAATAGCATCGCAATTTTTCCACCTCGCTAGCTGTTCTAGTGAACATACTCGTACTCGTACATTGATTTTAGACTTTGAATTTGAAACATCAACACAAAAATCGAGTCCTAGCGTTGGTGGTAGGGATGTTCCCAAGGGAGCATGTGCTATGAAAAGTGTCTTCTTTCATGCTGTAACACTGTGACCACAGTGTCAGAGGTTCGTTAAAAATTCATAAGGGCTAGCAGAGTATAACACGTAGGCGCTACTTCACGCAAATGTGCGTCGCGGTTTCATCGACCTTCATTCTCTGTTAGACATGTTCTCTCGTGGAATAAAAATATGAAATTATAGAGCTCCAAAGATTATCTCTCTTAAATACATCACCATCAGGTCTTTTTTAGTCTCCACTGCAGGAGCACGACCCTCTCTATACTACTAGTCAGAGGATTTGGCCCACACTGGCCAGAAACCTCTCCAACCCGGAGAGGTTTCATTGATGTTTATAAGCTTTGTTTAGCTTGTGTTTCTTAAGTCGCTTTCTACGACATCCACAGGAAGACTTGGAGTGGTCCTATTCTACTCTGCCGGGAACCACACGGCTATTATATACATAAGAAAAGGTAATTGTAGTTTCTTCTTCGTCTTAGTGCGTTCCCGTGCTGCTTCGGAGCCCGGGGTGAACTTTTCCGCTTTTCTTCTGTAAATAGGTATTATATGCATGTCTCTGGCAATTCTAGCTTATATGATTAAAACTAACTTAACCCGTGTGGTTCCGGGTTAGAATAGGACCACTCCTTCTCTTCCTGTGGATGTCGTAAGAGGCGACTAAAGGACTAAGCACAAACATCTCGTGCTACAATTGCATTCCCAAGGAGGGTTGACGTTAGGCAGGCGGCCGGTCGTAAAACTATACCCAAATCATAACTGTTCCGGCTATTTCTTCTCCATTTTGCAAGATCTTTGGCATCCTTGGGTGACCATTGACATGCATGTTATATTTGGAGAAGAAAAAGGGGGAAAGTGCACCCCGGGCTCCGAAGTAGCACAGCTGAGGATGCAACCGGGAACGCGCTAAGGCGAAGAAGAAGATGATTAAAACTAACGTGAGATGAGACTAGAGTAGACTTGCACCAACAATCACCTTTCACGTGATTAAGCTAACCCAAATATTATTGGTTAATAAGATACCTAAATAGTTAACTGTACTTATAGACAACACTTACATAAAGGAATTAAAATTTGATTCTCTCTTTTTGTCTAAAGAAAATGTTTCGTGAACGAATATCGACGTATTTCTTGACTATCAATCAACTTTAGATTGAAGCCATATTTGAGCCCATCTGCCAACCGCTTATAATTTTCATTAGTGCCTTCATGTCTTGTCAATAAATGTACTTTAATCGTGAAAGTTATTAATTTAGTATACCTATAAAATTATAACTGGGCCACTTGTTATCTTACTTATAGACTTCTTCTTTTTATGGTTGTCTGTGAAATTGCTCCGGCGTTCGACGATTTTACAAAATTTTAAGTAAGGACAACATATAATATAATAATAAATTAAATTTTGTAATTGTAAATGTCATTTGGGGCAATTAAGCTTTTTGTATTTTATTGTAACAACTTTACTTGAGTGAAATCTTAATATTGGTATTATATAACTTTGCTTGTACAAGATACTACATATACTATATTCCAAGTATATATAATAAGATAGATAAATGGTTTATTTGAAACGTCAAAGACACAAATACAATTTATAAAAAAAGAAAAAAACGATGCATGCAAAATGCATAATAAAAGTAGTAATTTTTTATATACAACTAAGTGTTACATGCAACGTGGAAGGTACATACCCGTAATAAATCGAACTGTGGTCTATACTAGATTATTTTAGTATAATGCAATAAAAATAACAGCCGAAGAGCAAAAAAAATTTTCGACTCTCCCATACAAATCGCCGAGGCGGCTACACACTTTTGTATGAAAATGTCGAATTCTTTTTGTTCTTCGGCTGTTAAGTGATCTAGTATAGCCCGTGGTTAGATTTATTACGGGTATGTCCCTTCCACTTTGTTTATGAAAATACTAACTTTCTGTCTACATTTTACTATTATGTAGTCATTCAAGAAATAATTACGCTTTTCGATAGAAGTTACTAGAAGATTTAAAAAATATAAGCAGGAAGACGATACACGGATGATAACATAATAGGCTCAATAGTATCGAGTATATTATCCAGCTGGTCGATGACTGACATCTTGGGACGGTATTGTTTGACCTGCTTGAGGAAATCGGGCTGAAAATCCAATTTGATGTTTTTTCTCCATTGCACTTCGGAGTGTTGAAAAGGGGGAAACAGGGTGTAAACAATTTAGCCACAGTGTACTAACCATTGTTTTTTTTTATTATGTCTGGTTGAGTGTCTACTTCTTACATAACAAGTACAAATATACAGGGTTACTTTTTAAACACCGGCAACGTTTTTGGAGCAAGTTCAGTCCGTGATACTGAACTACTTTTCATAAAATCAATCATTGAAAATCGATTTTCGTCCTTCCATACAAAATCCATTTGTATCGGAAGCCGAATTTTTTTTTCGTTAATAAATAGAAATAAATGGTCCACACTTGATATTTTTTCTAAGGGTGCCTGCTTTTTTTGACTTTGACTTAGATTTTGACTTGAAAGGTGCATGTTTTTATGGGATACACTGTTAATTTCTAATACAATACAATTTCTACTACTCGTGTAAGATTTTAAAGTTACCTAGTATTTGTTTGTAAATCATTCGTCTATTCTTCGAGTTTAGAAAAAATCTTAGGAATCGCTAAAATAAAATACTAAACGTTACGAAGAGTCATTTAAAAAAATTGCCGAAATAAACTCAAAATACATTTACGTTTATTAATCTTTTTACTTCGTGCCGTGAACCGTACTTAACTGTACTTTATACCCCACTCAATAAAGTAAACAATACTTGTTGGAATGTAACAAAAATCATGAAATTCGATCCTGATTCCGTCCACAAGCGGCTGCACTCGACAGCCGATCACAGCGTCGTCTGAAATTGAAGTTAAACGCCGGCTTTTATAACAAATTGTTACAAAAGCCGAGACTAACAAATTTTAATTTAAGTATTCTCCTTCCCAATTTACGCTGTCAAGAGCACACTGTCTCACTCGATTGCATTCGACGGAAGCTCCGAGAAAATCGTAAAACTTGAATAATTTGCAACACCAGTATTTATACATTCAACCTTTTGAGAAGTACATTGTTTCACTAAGTTTATTGTTACATTTTACAGATGTTAATAATGGTGTTTTTGGGTGTAAAATTTAACGTAAAATTGAAACTAAAACTTTATGTTTACGTTATGTTTAAATTTCACACCCAATATAGACGAGTGATCAGCGAAAGAGATGATCGGATGTACATACTACTGGAATTTGAATTTTCTGTTTGTTTCTCTACACTTGCTCATTACTTAATTGTAGTTTTTAATTAAATAAAAATTACAGATTGGTAGGTATATAAATAAAAAAAATAATATTGTTGCAAGCATTGTAATGCTGTATAAATCAATAATTAAAATAAAGCCTTCTTCATATTAATCGACTTCCAATTCATCTAATATGTTCTAAATAGTGGGTAATAATACAAATACGCATGCTTAAGTTATATGGGATAAGAAAATTCGTCAGTTTGATTCGAAGTCATAGTAGCACAATTGGAAATGCACTCACAGCACCGATATGAGGGCGTGAATTTAAATTTCACTCATGGCGAAATTTTTCATTACATATTTTTTTAAATATATTTATTTTATTGCTCAACTATGGGACCTAAAGGGCTATAAAGCAAAAAATCTATAATTTAGATAATATGTATAAGAATAAAAATCTTTCAGTACCTACTTCTTATAATGAGTCCCAGCGGGGTTAATGAGGGCAAAAGTTACAAAATATGCCCTCATTTAAAAATATGACGGAAACGTTCAGAGTCTCCGCCGCGGTTTCAATTAAACACGTGCAAATAGAGTACGTGACTACCTCCTTAGCTGTAGTGGTTACGTAAAAATACATGCACGAATTCAAATGGCCAAGTGTGTCTTAGCCACGCTCAGAGTAGATTTCCGAAGTTACACGTTGCAACATAAGGGAATTTATTTTCCGTAATCTGACATGTTTACTACGCTCACTGAATCTAAAAGTTCTATGCAAAGAAAGAGCTATTCAACGACACGACTCATTATGGGATACACATGAAAAAAAAATTTCATCATCATTACAACTGTTACTATGGTACAATCAGATCGTGATCATGCGAAATTTAAATGCGCTGTATCTTTGTAAACAAGTTTATAATATTTTTTAATAATCGATCTGAGGAGCCAACAAAATTATCACATCCGTATTATTTTCAAAAAATTATATAATGTTTTAAGCTAACTTAGCGTGCATAGTTTTTCTTTAAAGTTCAGCACATATACTATCACGATAAGTATGTGAAGTTTCACCTCAATAAAATAATTGGAAGTGGGTTTAATTTAGCTTGCAAGATTTGATTACGGATACAGACAACGGAATATGTGAAATTCTGTGGTGAAACTAAATAAAGTTTGTAATAAGTTTGTTTCTGTTGAGTTAGCACGCGAAGCCCTTAACCAAAAAAACAAGGAAGTCCCGAAATTCTTGGCTGGCTGAGGTTTTATTTCTGTTCCTGAGGCAGGGCATTATCATTGTCTAGTAATGATGGCCTGCAATAGTCCAGCATAGTCGTATATCCATTGTCCATGTCTAAAATGTAGAGTCTCTCTCCGCTGGCCGGGGTTTGGATTAAACACGTTCAAACATATTTAACTCTTTAGTATATATATATTATCTTTCTGTTCTGGTACGATGTACTGAATGTTTCAAAAACGACCCAGACAATAATAATGAGGTACAGAAGTTATTCTTGTCTATAAATGCGGTGAGAACTTTTCGAGACAGTTGCAAATAAATATGTATTTATTTATACTTTATTGTACACACATATATACATGTTTAAAGTACAACAGGCGGTCTTTAGGCCGTACTTGAATTTTCCAGGGTCCAGTGCTGCCCCCATTTAAAATAAATCATTTCAAAGTATTCTTTGAACTACTGTTTACAATTTAAAGAGAGAACGTTAAGCTTTACTACGCACGATTGCGAAAAACGGCCACTTTTGGCTTATGTGCGTAGTGAAGCTTAACGTTCTTATTATAAACTGTAAACAGTAGTTCATAGAATACTTTGAAGGGTTATCTAGGACTTGGTAGTTGCAAAATTTTAAATGATGTCTCCGTTTTCTTTGAAATGATTTATTTTAAATGGGGGCAGCACTGGACCCCGAAAAATTCAGGTACGGCCTTAATGCTAAAAGCATTCTTTAACAGTCAAACCTTTGGGTCGATTGGAGAGTTTTATGTGGGTGTGAATAAAACGTATAATGAGTTTATATAATGAAAACTTAAACTAAACTAAATTTAAAAGATAATAATCATAACACATACTATAAACATACTATTATTATTATTACATATACCCAATTACTTCAAAAAATATATACAACAAAAATAAATATACAAATACATAACCATAAATAAATATTATGCAATCAAGTCTGTCCTATGTTTAATTGGAAGTGGAGGTGCCAAAAAACTCTAAGTTTAAAGGAGTCGCGACTAAAGGCCCTTCTAATGGATTCAGGGAGAGCATTCCAGAGTCGTACAGCAGTCAGGGAGAAAAACTTATGTAAAAACCCTGTACGCTAAGAAGGAGTGACTAGGGTAAGAGTATTTAAAGAACTCAGGGACCTTTCATGAATTGAACTTAAATATAAAAAGTATTCTTCATTCTACTCATAAGATAAAAAAATAAAACTGATCAAGTGGGAGCTAAACTCGCGTGAAGAGGGTTCCGTACTTGTCACAGGTTTTCCTGTAATCTTATTATCTGTATTTTTTTTTCAAAAGTTTAGGTCAATTTTCGCCTATTTTCTTAAATCATTTCTAAAATACCGATCTCAATAATTATTTAAAAAATGAAAATTAAAAAATATATTTAAAATTCTTACAAAAAATATCATTCATTTGATATGTGTCACGATATAGTTCACAAAACTTTTTTTGTTCTCTTATTTATATAAGTGGCCCCCATACTTCTTTAAATTAATTTATTTACGTTATGCGGTCTCAGGGTCACCAAATTGCATATGTGTAACAAATTTCAATACAATCAGTCCAGTAGTTCCGTAGTTAATTGGCTGAGACAGACGGACAGTGTGTCTATTCCTATAAGGGTTCTGTTTTTATTTTTTAAGGTACGGAACCCTAAAAACGAGCTAGGTTGTGCTAATGAGCTACATCGTCGCAGGTTACATCAGTACGTGCCCTGATCTAAAAATACCCGGAGTCCGGAGTACACGAGGAGTTTAGGGAGAGTGTTATTCGCCGGCTGTGCTTTGAATAAGACGCGGTAATAGATACGTGCCTGTCTAGTATAATATAGAGCCACTGCAGTGTTGACTTGATTCAGTGGAATATTTTGCAACGAAATGCATGTACTTTATTTTAAGGATGAAAAAAAAATTGCTGCCCTGCTGGCTGGCTTCTATTTGTTTTTGTTTTTTTTAAATAGAGTTAGAATTTGGTATTTGGCCACTCAATACCCTTAGCTCTAACATTGGTGTACGTAAAAAAAAAATAAGCAAATATCGAATGTAAATATGCACAATTTATCGTAAAAGCCTTTGAACCACACCCGACGAGTTATTTTTTTATTTTGTTTTATATCATCAAACGGATATAAACAAACATTTTACTTTCTGATTTCAAGCTTGACCAGACGAGAGGTTTTATTTATCTTCATGTTCTCCGATTTTAACACTCTCGTAGGCGATATCTACTAAGTGGAAATACCGAACGAAATGAACTGCACGGAACGTTGACATAATATAACTATGGACACAAGATTAGCGGAGCAATTTGATTATCACTCTCATCCCGATGAGAGTGATAATCAACTAGCACATTGTATCGAGTACACAGAAAAAGTAACTAAAACATTATGGAAAAACGGAAAGATGCTTGAGTTTGTACCTGTTCATGTTAATGGAACTACTTAGTACAATGACGTGTGCCGTGCCCAAGATCAAGATAATGTGAACAAGATCTAGAAAAGTCGTACTTGACAATGTAAGAAGACAAGGCACCTAATATATGTGCCATGCATATTCGTTATCGTTATCGTTTGAGCATTCAACAAACTAATTATCGCATCCGTTCTATGGACTCGTGTCAAAGCTTCAAAGGCTCAGTAAAACTAGGTACTTTCATATACCTTCATATATGTGGAATTAGGGAGCAGCAAAACGGCTGAAGTTTCTTTTACCAATTTCCAAAATCTTCATTAAAAAATTCTTAAAATTACACTTGAGCAACTAAATCTGCTATTGTCCTCTTTCTCAGTCTAACATCTGCCCTCTCACTTTCAGCGTTCGGATACACAGCAAAACTCATTCATTATAATCTATCAGTTATTCGAATACATACCATTCCCACATATATAAGTTATCTATGTACCTAATAGCTATCTACTCGTATGTATATCAATGGTACGGAAGCTTTCAGCTCCATTTGCGGAACTACAAATCCTGGACGAAAAGCATTACTCGTCCCACGTCAGGACATCCGCAAGCAAGGCTAAGTGTGCGTTTTATTTCATTTTGCTTACGCTGAGTATGCCATTTATGTACTTAAAAGGATTTAGTCGTGCTCTGCACTGTATATACTCGAAACTCGACCAAGCTGAAATAAGTTATTTTTCCGTCTCTTCTACTGAAGAGAGACATCGTATCGTACAAAATATGACCCTTTGTTCCCACTGGTTTACTTGTCCACTTCAGTTGACTGAACTAGTGGGATTTTTCTTAATAGTGCATTTAACTGAATTAGACCATATTCCAAGATGACTTTTCTTCTAGAATCTTTTTCATGTAACAACTAATTCTTTTTACTGCTCCCTGTCCAAGGAAATTATTTTATATTACGTGATACACCCGGTGGGAACGAAGTTCCTTGATGCAAAATCGAAAGCTTTATGAATACTTAATTTAAAATGTAATTCAATGATGTTTTGTAAATAAAGAATTTAAAAATTAATTACCAGACGCCATCTTGGATTTCAAAAAAGTTTAGATTTGGATTCCGAGAACCGAAAAAACATGTATACCGAGTTTTAGTCAATCATTCCATCATATTAATAAAAGGGAAAAAAACAAAAAAATAGCTCAGCCTTTGGTGGGAGTGGCTCGGCCTGTACGAAGCTCGGTCACGCGGTTCAAACTCGAAAAAAAAAGTATCCTTATATGGCGACCTTTATGAAATTTGATAAAAGTTAAAAAAATAGTAAGAAAATGGAAAAGTACTCAAGTACTATTCTAATCGTGTTACGAAATTACAAAAAGGGAGATACCTATCACTACATTCCTCTGTTCTTCGACACTTCCGTATATATTTGTCTTGATGCAATTTCACGTCGGTGGTTTGAAGCCAGCGCCCCGGGGAGGTGTCTCGCGGTATCGCGGACAAAGTCAGCATTGCCAAACGTGGGCTCCCGAGGGAACCATATGTAGGTTACGACATGCTTTAGGGATTTGCAAAAAGGGAAACAAAAACAGAAATAAAGTCATAACATTGCGAAACTCATTAACACGGTCGTTGTTTTTTTTATAATTATGACAAATTGTCTTTTTTTCTTTTAATAACCACTTGTGGTCATATTCATTATCACGATATTATTTGAAACCTAATTATTTGCTATATCTTTGGGCAATATTAACTTTAATCAACAGCTTGCTAACGAAAAACAAATTTGTTTTCCATAGCTACCTTAGATGATTCTGGTTTATACCTATGGCCTTTCTCATTAATGGTCTTTCTTTTATTTTCTTTACGATACATATCGTCTCTCTGTAACATGACAAGTTAAAATTAATGAATGAAAACGTAGTAAAATGAATTATAATACGCAGGCAGTTTTTACAGTCTTTATAATTTTAAACTTGTAACACGTATTTTGCGAAATTACGTATCATGTTACATTTATCAAAGGATGGCGTTTAGTTTCGTAATTTTTTGGTTTTAATTTTGTGTTGTCAACTTCAATAATCATAATCATAATTGATGACCTCCGTGGCGTAATGGTTAACACGCTAGACCGCTAATCCGGAGGTTCTGGGTTCGATTCCCAGACAGGGTAAGTTGGAAAATGGCCTTTTTTAAATTTTTCTGGGTCTTGGGTGTTTATTTATATATTTATTTATCATAAAATATAGTATCGTTGAGTTAGTATCCCATAACACAAGTTTAAAACTTACTTTGTGGCTAGCTTAATCAGTATGATTTGTCCCTATATATTTATTTATTATTTCATTTATTATTATAATACATTATTCAAAGAGGTCTTACTATATGAAAATACGTAATTATAAATCTTAGGTATATTAATTCAACTCAATTGTTTAAAATACAATTTGAAAATTATTTAACTGCGTCTTATGTGGGTCTAGCAAATCGTCGTAAAATTTACACGATTTCACGTTGCCAACCGTCAAAATGTCTACTTTGACTGTTCAAACTCATGCTCGCTCGTTAGGCATGAGATAAAAAACGTTCTATAAATTAAAGTTGTTTTGTTCGCTCAATTTTATCTATGTTTGGTAAGGCAAATTACGCGAAATGCGACATTGCAAGGATAAAAATTTGTCGTCGTATCTATACTAGCCCGGCTAGACTAAAGTCCTCCCCTCCCAATAAAATGAGGATGACAATAATCATCGCGCTAGGCAGGCGGGTTGGTGATGCAGGGTTAACATATCTCATCATCATTAAGGTCTTTTTAATCTCCACTGCCGGAGCACGACCCTCTCTGTACTACCAGAGCCATACTTGGCTAGAGCAGTCAAAGGATTTGGCCAACACTCTCCACGCTGGCCAGACGGGTTGGAGGGGTCTTACTGATGTTTATAAGCTTTGTTTAGCTTGTGTTTCCTAAGTTGCCTTCTACAACATCCACGGGAAGACTTGGAGTGATCCTATTCTACTCTGTTGGGAACCACAAAGCACTTTATATATGTTACCTACTTAATTTTTAGGGTTCCGTACCTCAAAAGGAAAAAACGGAACCCTTATAGGATCACTTTGTTGTCCGTCTGTCCGTCCATCCGTCCGTCTGTCAAGACCCTTTTTCTCAGGAACGCGTGGAGGTATGAAGCTGAAATTTATATCAATTACTCAGGTCTACTGTCCCTTGAAGCTGTGAAAAAATCAAACTTCTAAGCCAACGCAATCAAAAGATACAGCCGTTTATGCCGCAAATTTTCGACACTTGCAAGGGAATCAAAACCTACAGGGTGCTTTCCGTGAACTCAGAATCTTGAAATTTGGTACGAAGCAACGTCTTATAGCATAGATAAAGGAAAAATTACGAAAACCATAAATTTTTAGTTACATCACATAATATATATTTTTTTAATAATTTTAAACTTACTACCCATTTCCTCATAAACGCGTAGAGGTATTAAATTGAAATTCATACCAAATACTAAACCTTGCAGGTTTGTACGGAACACTCGGTGCGCGAGTCCGACTCGCACTTGGCCGGTTTTTTCCTATATTGTTTAAAGAAATATGTTAATTTTAGTCTGTTGTTGCAAATATTAAGAGTTTGTAGTTGCTATGTTCGTTAAACTGTATTTAAATACTTGTTTAATTACATTAAAGATCAGTAACCGGAAAGGCAGTTCTCGTAATGAAGTAACGTATCTTTTACGCAACAATTACTAAGCCGCAGTTCCGAGCGGACCCATATCATTTTGCGAGTGATTGGCGGCCGCGAAAAAAGCGGCCGCAAATGATGACCCTCATCATCCTGGCGTCTTCCCGCCCGGGCCGGATCTCAGCGGGAGATACTACATCGTCAGTATACTGCATTACTGTATATGGCCTTTTGTTAAAATATTCTCTCATTTGATGCCTTTTCTCCTCTAATTTTCTCCATATCGTTGTTACATACTTGGTAGCAGAAATAGGTAAAAGATAGATATTCAAGCAGATAAGATCTTCCGTAGTTTTTTAAGGTTCCGTACCCAAAAGGTGCAAACGGGACCCTATTACTAAAACTCCGCTGTTTGTCCGTCTGTCTGTCTGTCCGTCTGTCACAGGGCTCTATCTCTTGAACCGTAATAGCTAGAAACTTGAAATTTTCACCGATCATGAATTACTGTGGCCGCTATAACAAATACTAAAAATAAAAAAAGTTTAAAATTAAAGGGGGTCGTCATACAAAAGGTCGTGTTTTTTTTAAGCGTTTTAAAACATTGTCGGAGGTACGGAACCCTTTATGTACGAGTTCGACTCGCACTTGCCCGTTTATTTATTACTTAGTGTCTGCATTCGTTCAAAACAAAATTCATTATTACTCGTACACGACAGTGTAGTACCTGTGTATGGCACCGAAGATATAAACACGGTAATTATATAATATTACCGTCATAAAGAGGTATAATCAAATACCAAAGGAATATAAAGAACTAAATTTGACCTTGTTTAAGGTGAATATAGAAGCAAATGGCCTTGAATTGTAAAATGAGTTTGTCTTATAGTAGGTAACTGTAGATTCATAGATTCAGTATATTTTAAAGTATTATTTATGATAGATAATAAGACTTTCAGACTGAATTTGCACACCAGTGAGGGTAAACATCATCATTATCATCAGGTCTTTTTAGTCTCCACTGCGGGAGCAGGACCCTCTCTGTACTCATCATCATCCGAGCGTATTCCCGGTTGCATCCTTCGCGGTAACGCTTCTGAGCCCGGGGTCCGCTACCTCAACTATGTAGGTGATTTGACGAGGTTACTGGATTTTAAACAGAGCGACTGCCGTCTGACCTCCGCAACCCAAAGGATAGACCAGAACCAATCCCAGGATAAGTTTAAACAAACGTTAGACGACCATTTCTGTACTTCTAGAGCCATATTAGCCAGAGCTAGAGCAGCCAGAGGATTTGGCCTACACTCTCCACGCTGGCCAGACGGGTTGGAGAGGTCTCATTGATGTTATTATTATAAGCTTCGTTTAGCTTGTGTTTCCTATGTCGCCTTCTAAGACATCCACGGAAAGACATGGAGTGATCCTTTCTATAAACTTTAGATATCTATATTAATAGGTCGGAAAAACTGACTGCCTAATCCTACTAACAGATTGTAGCTACAGACATATTTATATCCAACTACTACCTATAAATGTTCCATTGTTGGGAAAATTTGTTTCTACTTACAAAATACACGTGTCTTACCTTTCTTCTTTTGTTACAGGTCGGACAAACTACCCCATAGTAACCTAAAATAGTTAAAATCAAACCAATTAATAAGTAGTTTATCGCAGAACACCAAATTAAATTATAGTGCCTCTAGAACGTAGCGTAGTGAAGTGTTTAAACGTGCCAAATTGTGTAAGAAGTGCCACTAGTTCTAATTCTATAGTTATACTGTTTATAGTTGCTATATTTAATAGTGAATATGTTGCCTGTACCACAAGATCGTATGTCTGGGAGGAGAAGCAGCTCCATCGTAAGCAGGACACTTCTCGGCAGGAGAGCCTCGGTGTATGCCTCCGGGAATCATCAAGACCCTGCAAAGGTATATTACGTAGATAATAGACGATAGTTTAAGACATACATAGACTGCCTCCGTGGCCCAGTGGTCAAGGCGTTTGCTTTGTGATCCAGAGGTCGTGGGTTCACAAAGTATACTTTGTGAACAGTCATTTCAAGTCTGGTCAGGATATTGAATCACCTGATTGTGCTTGAAGTTGAGGTTGTGACGTTGAATAAACAAAGTTCAGTTTTTCTTTATTCCCTGAAGACTGGCTGAAAGAAAATGCTAAATCTACTACATTCAAAGAGTCGTTTCTATTAAAAAAGCGCTAATATTATTTATGACATGGAGCACAATAGCTTAGATATATCAAGATGCATTTCATTTAATATCCTGGAGGGCTGGGGTAATAAACAAGTCTAGTGCCAAACAAACAACACTATTTGACGATGGGTTTGCACACTGATTCATGTCCTGTTTACTCTACATCACACAAATTAACTTCGGCAATAATACACGACTACTATTGCTTGTTTGTTCGGAATGGATTGTAATATACGAGAAATTTGTAATAACATTGTTCCTACTAAAGTTTATTGCTTTCCCACTCGACAGAACGAAGGGAACCCATTTAGAAGTAAGCATAAAGTAATCTACAGAACCTCCGATTATGACTAATGAGCTAATTTTTAAAGATATTTTCTATGCTAAAATATGTTTACGTATATTTTAGCAATTGGAAAAATATCCCTATTAGGAAGATTAATGATTGTTATTTACCTACTTAATAAGTTGTCACTGGTTCACTAATTCAACAATGAATGACTTTAGGCTTCCAGTCCACTATACAGCGGAGCTAGGTAGTAGACCAGTGCGAGAAAGTAAGGCTGCTGGTCCACCAAAGTGGAGCTGTGCTAAAATTAACCAATCGAATTGCATAAAATATCCGCTGCGCTTCAGTGGACAACGTGATGAATGAATAAATATTCAGAAATTTGGGCATGATAAGAAGTACAAGTAGGAACGATGGGATATTTAAAACCTTAGTTGGCTGTATAACTGATATTTGTAAAAGCAAAAAAGTAATCTGAATCAGTATTTTCGATGAACCTAATATAACACATATAACTCGGTATTTCCGATCAAAGATTGAAAACTTATAATTCCCATATCATTTTCCGTTCTCACGAGATGAAATATTTGATGCAGCGGATGTGAGCACATAAATGGATTCTGTCGTTTTCGAGCTGGAATGATATTCGCCTGTGATATTTTGTTTGAAAGGAAGGCGTTGAATACTGGAGCAGCGTGGGGAATAAAGGGGTTGAGGTATTTGATATCCATTGATACATTAGTATTAAGTATTAACTTTAATGTTAGGGAGTAAGGGAAACCACTTGTAGCAAGTTTACCAAAAATTTTTGGAAATAAATCTGTATGAATCCATTATTTTCACTATATTTTAAGCTTTGCAAGACGGTTGATTTTATTTGATTAAATTAAAAATTAAAAAGGAAGTTAGGAGTGAAAGAGGACGTCGTGACAAAAGTAGAACAAGGGATGTTAAGATGTTTTAGGCATTTAGAAAGGATGGATGAAAATAGATTAACAAAAAATATTTATAAGGCAAGTGTGAAAGGAAGAGCGGGACAGGGTCGACCTCGGCGAACGTTCTGCGATCAGATTGCATACGTTCTGAAAAAGGGAGAGGTAAGAAGTACACGTAACCGAAGGGCATGTATGAAGAGGTTGATGAGTGTAGATGAAGCGAAAGAGGTCTGTCAAGATCGTAGCAAGTGGAGGTCCTGTCTCTGCCTACCCCTGTGGGAAACAGGCGTGATAGTATGTATGTATGTAAAAAGGAAGTTATTACATTTTATCTCTTTTTGATAAAAAGCTATTATGTTTTGTCCCGTTCAATTGTAGCTATCTCTATAAACTTCAATTAGTCGCTTGCTAACTCTTATACGTCTAGTACTTTCGAAAGTGTCTATACACTTACCTATGAAAGCGAAAACCATATGAAAACATGATAATCATAATTAATTCAAGGAACACGACAAAATTAAGAAATAACTTTTAATCGGTAAGTAACCAGATTTCATTGTTTGGAAAATTAAATACGTACCTACTCGTATAATAAAATTCACGTCGCCATATACTCAAATATAGAACAGAATGCCATGTTTATCTCAAACATGGCATTCTGTTCTATATTTAAATATATATATAACACTAGTTTTAAATTTTTTAAATTTTTTGTGTTGCACATATGAAACTTGTTGTTTCTTTTAGATTTTTGTATGCTAAATACGGATCTGATTATTATTTTTTTTAGGACGTCAGAATTGGAAATATTGTTATAACAAGTTTCCGAATTTTACCAATTTCACCTTTTTTTATTTTTCTTGAAAATAAACTACTCTGCTTATAATTTACTTTTATATTGTAAAATAAAAGATCACTCTTCTTAATCAAAATAATATTTGATTTATCCCTCTATCATTCTTATGTACACAGATATATGAAATTTAAGTTGCGACAACATTTCTCATACTTTGAGCACCGTGCGCATTGTATGGCAATATACCGGCCTATACAAAAACGCGAATAGCTCAAATTCGTAAAAGAATTGAGCTATGATCTAAATGAATTGTACAATGGATGGCTTGCACTATAATAAACCTAAATTAAAAAGTTTCAAAAAAAGTAATTGAATTTATAGTAAAATTTTTAAATTGGCAAAATTTACTAAAATTTAATTTTTGACATGAGATATTTTAAAACTTAGACGTCTTAATTTTTTTTATAACCAGATAATGTGTTTTTTGTACTGAATTCTTTATGAAACCGCTGCAAGTATGCGAACAGCAAAAACTTTGTAAACTAGTGTAATATATTATATGCCATGTTTGAGATAGCTGGCCTTTTTGAAAGATCCTTATCTAATTCTAAAGGTGTTTATGGTTGTCAAAGGTGTAAATGTTAATTGGAAACGGTAAATAGGTGAGCGTTCCTAACAATTTAAATTTAGACATATAATTTCTTAACAAACTGCTGTAACAAACACCGTAGTTTACAGATGTTGCGCGATGACTTAGCAAAGTTTTATTGATATAGGGTGAATAAAAACAGAAACTATCACAGTAATGAGTTGTAACGTGAACCTTTCTGTTCGACTCCGGTAAGCAATCGCTAGGAAGCGATACATGTCGTGATTTTATTACTGTACACATTCGCCTACGACCTCTCTAGGGCTGTTAAAACAATGCGCAATGGGAAATCGTGAGTTCTCTGACTTTGGATTCTATTTACAATATTAGACTAAATGGTAGCAGTACAGATTTAAAAGAAAGACTTATCAGTATCGTTTAAACAAATTAATAATAAATAGATAGGGACAAATGGCACAGATTGAGTCCCAAAGTAAGTTTCAACTTGCCTTATAAGATACTACATACATACTCAACGATATTATATTTTATAATAAATAGGTACATATATAGATAAACACTCACGACAAGACCCAAGACAATTAGAAAAAGGGCATTTTTCAACTTGCCCTGGCTGGGAATTGAACCCAGGTCCTAGAGACGGACTAGGGAGGCCGTCAGATCGTCAAATAGAAATAATGCAAATAATTATGTAATTGTGTAGGAGAAATATTTATCCTATAAGCTAGCTACAAAACTGGTATTTCTTTGTGATTTTTAATTTATACTTTAGTAAATAACTAATTTATACTGAAAAACATAATCACACTCCATAACTTACGTACTTAAAATATGCTTAAAAAAGCTAATGTCATGGAATTACGAGTATTTACTCAATAAACATAATTTTTTGTAACACCATCTAAGTATATTCCAAAACATTTTTTTAAGGTTAAAAAAAACCAAAATATTTTTTTTAAGCTTAATTACTTATTCAATAATTAATTCAATCTTTTGTATCAGCTTTTTCCCTTTGCGACTAAAATCCTAAAATATTGAGGGCCGTTGAATATTTATTCGTGTGATAACCCAGCTTTCGATAGGGTTACGGCCAAGTCGGCAACAGCTGAGGGAAATTTGAATTATAAATGGTCGGTACCTCTGACGTATAGGTCTGCCCGAGCAGGGTCGATTTGCATGAGATCCTTGTCATTTCCTTCAATGCATAGGTCAGTATGATCTGATTGCTGTTGTTATTTGTTTGTGTAAGTGACCAACACTGGTGGTGGTGGCAGTTTATTCAAATTGTGTGACGCTTTGTTTCACAATTAGTAGTTACATATTAATTAATTTGGAGGAATCTACCGTATCGGTGTGCTCGAATAGGAGTCAATTAGCATTAGAAGCTTATAACTTCCGGGAACAACCGGGATGTAATGGCGACGTGCGGAACACTGCTCACTAGGGATTACCAAATACATCCAGTTTGAATAGGTTAAAAGGTTTTCTGCGTATAAGAGATGGAGATTTAAATAAGTATTCCTTTATTATATGTAAAAGGGTATCCAACGGATTTGAAGTATGTAAATACCGAAGCTTATGCTGCAGCCTTTGGTTCAGGGGGGGATCAGTCATTGCGGACGTCAAATTCAAGTATTCTCCGCTTGTCACCACAGGGGTCATGATCCATGTGACCTACGCTCGCTTAAACTACATCTAATACGCACTTAAGAAACAAAAAGAACTAGCAAAATTTTTGATCTGTGATGCCACCATGATGTATTATTGCCATAATATGTATTCTTTTAACAGGAATAGGCCTCTCTGAGTGCATGCCAACCAACAGTCCTGTACTGTATCTACCTTTCGTTTTTAAGAAAACTTTGACCAATATAAATGCGACATGTAAATTCTCTTCTATCTCTAGCTCGAACCATTAAAATGTTTCTATTACTTTTGCATCAAAATCTAGCTTCAATAAAAGTCAAAAACGAAATACTAACCTCATGTTAAAAAATATTCAGTGGGTATATTAAAATGTATGCGCTAGGAGCTCCAGTGCTCATTCTTTCATATTATTTAGCATCGTAAAACGCAAAGCTCATTGCCTCTAAGACAACTTTTCTCAATATTTTTTCCTTGTAATCTTCCAAAGATATTG
Source organism: Acrobasis repandana (assembly GCA_963576875.1). Classification (NCBI taxonomy): domain Eukaryota; kingdom Metazoa; phylum Arthropoda; class Insecta; order Lepidoptera; family Pyralidae; genus Acrobasis; species Acrobasis repandana. The sequence continues at coordinate 15,260,513 of OY756215.1, forward strand.
TGAGCGTGCTCGAAGCAATAACATTATTTTGTATTATTTGTGTATCTATATGGTTTCTATTCATTGTCTATACTCGTATGCTCAGTGACCTACGATGACATCGGTGGTCGTTACGTGTAGCATAAATAGGATGAAAATAAAGCCTATTTCAAATATAACAGACGATTTACATGACATATGTGACGTTCCACGGGTAAAGGTACCTTGTGGACGCTGGCGCTTAAGACTTTTAGAAAAAAAAATCGTACAATTAACTTAGCTTAAATAAACACAATGTCGTAAGTGCCAGCGTCTATAAGGTATCTTTACCCGTGGAACGTCACATGTGTACTCTTTTTAACCGACTTGAAAAAAAGAGGAGTTTATCAGTTCGTCGGAATCTTTCTTTTTTATGTATGTTCCCGTTTCCGTTCCCGTTCCCGAAAAACCCATTTTCTTGGAAAGGGTACATTCCAAGTGGTCCCTTAATTTTTTTATTAAAATCAGTTGTGTGATTTGTTTTGTAAACAAAAGTAACTAGAAAAAATGTATACAATTGTTTGAATATTTAGCTTTTCTGGTAGTAAAGTCGGTTTTATGTTTTAAAAATTTCAATAATTATCTTAAACAGAGATCTTTTTGTTGACGTCTTGTGAAATTAAGTATTAACCTTTACAAAATAAAGAATCATGGACTGAACTTGTGCCAAAAAGTTTATGCGTTAGATACCAGTAACCCTGTATATGATGACGTTTTATTTTATTTTAGATAGATTAAACTTGGTCAAACTATACCTAAGTTAATATATTTTATTTATATATTTCGTCGACCTCCATGGCGTAGTGGATAATACGCCTGTCCGCCACTCCGGAGGTTCTGAGTTCGATCCCCAAACAGGGCAAGTTAGAAAATAGCCTTTTTAAAATTTTGCTGGGTCTCGGGTGTTTATCTATATATTTTATAATTATTAAATAAAGTAACGTTGAGTTAGTATCCCAGAACACAAGTTTAAATTTACTTTAGTAATAATTCACTCAATCATTGTGATTTGTCCCTCCCTATACAGGGTGACTTTTAAACCACCAGCCAAATTTTTGGAGCAAGTTCAGTCCATGATACTGAACTACTTTCTATAAAAAAAGTTATTAAAAATCGATGAAAATTTTTTGTCCTCCCATAGAAAATCCGTTTGACTGAGCGCTGATTTGTATGAAAAGGCGAATTTTTATATACATAATTATTTTCGTAGAGCGCTGTATTGTGCGGTTCTCCGAAGTAATACGCATGGCGGTTTCTCGTCTCATCGGGCCATGTGACTCCTTCTATTCATCCCGTGAACAATGTGTTATTCGGGAATCCACTGATATACGTAGAATAGGTAACATAGGTTTTATGTTACAATAAAGATTCTATTTCCAATTAACGATTGTGTCATTATAAAGCACAGTAAACAATCGAAGTAATTAAGTCAAAATTATCAGGGTCAATCCGTGTATAGAACAGTCTGATATTTTTTATTTTTTTTATTTAATCTTCATTGCACAATAAAATAAAAGTACAAGTGACGGACCTAATGCCATATGGCATTCTCTATATTATTATTATTACTATATATTTTTCTTTTCTCAGCTTTTTGCTGGTTCTTTTTTTATATTTACGGGCCAACGCCAAGTAAATATTAAATTGACTTATATTTGTACAAGTGATTGGTTGCTGGTTGTGGCTGTTTGGGGTGGAAAGTCAGTTTCATCTATCTGCATGAACTTTCTTACTGTACGGCATGTGTTGAGGATAGCGGCTTTCTGGAGATCTATGTAAATATTTGGTTTGAGGTTTAATAGTTTCAAGCTGTTATGGAGATGTTTCGGTATTATGCCTGTGGTCGATAACACAATAGGCACAATATACACTTTGTTTTGTTTCCACATTCTCTGTATTTCATCCTGCAGCTCCGTATATTTGTTAATTTTTTCTGTAATAGTTTTGGTAACATTATGACTATTAGGTACGGCAATATCAATCAGGTATGTTATCTTATTGTTTTTATCCTGCAAGATGATATCCGGTCTATTGTAGTGTATTGTTCGGTCAGTTAATATAGCACGATCAAAATACATCTTGTGGGTCTGATTTTCTAGTATGGGTGTGGGTGTGTATTTATAATACGGTGTGTGAAGGTCCTGTGTCAGTGAGTGTTTGAGTGCGAGTGCCTGGTGTATTATGTTAGCTATCTGATTGTGTCTGTGTGTGTAGTCGGTTTGTGTGAGTGTGGAGCAAGCACCAGTTATATGCTGTATGGTTTCGGTTTGTGTGTGACATTTACGGCATTTGTCGTTGATGATGGATGGATCTCTTATAATGTGTTTTCTATAATTTCTTGTATTTATAACCTGGTCTTGTATAGCAATAATAAACCCTTCTGTTTCCGGAAAAAGAGACCCAACTTTTAACCACTTATTTGACGCTTCGATATCCACGTGAGGCTGTTCCAAGTCGTGGGGATGTCGGCCATGCAATACTTTTTTCTTCCAGTCATCTATTTTTAGCATTTCTTGTTCTTTATAATTGTGTTGAGGCGAGTTAGATTTATCTATTAAATTAAGTGGTGTAAAATTTTTGTCATTTTCTGTTATAGCTTTATGTATGTTACTATTGTGAGCTTTTCTGTAAAAGAAATGTCTTAGGTCATATACTTGTTTATACCATAGTGCCGTCATATTAATCAGACCTCTACCTCCATTTTGTCTGGTGATCGTTAGCCTCTCAATTGCTGATTAAGGGTGCAAGTAATTGTGCTTGGTAAAGGTGGTCCTAACGTAACGCTCAATGTTGGTCATATCGGTCTTGGTCCATTTGATAATTCCAAAGGAATAGGTTAAAATTGGGATCGCGTACGTATTAACTGCTTTTATTATTTTTTTTCCTACGAGCTGTGTTTTGCAGATACTAGTGACTCTACGTTTAAATTCTTTAGTTAATTTGTGCTTTATGTCTATATGATCTAATCCTTTTTGCTGATGATATCCTAAGTATTTGTATAGTTCGTTAGGTTCTAAGGCCAATATGACTTCTCCCTCGTTTACGGTGTAGTTGCCTGTTTTTATTTTACCTTTAATAATATGAAGTGTTTTGCATTTTTCAAGTCCAAACTGCATTTGTATATCTTGGCTAAATTCAGCGGTTGCTTTAACTAGTTTTTGCATTTCTTTTTCAGTTTTTCCGTATAGTTTTAAGTCATCCATGTATATTAGGTGTGAAATGAGAGTTTGTGAGTCTTCGTGCTTAAGGCAATATCCCACATTCTGATTATTAAGTAAGCTAGATAAGGGATTAAGAGCGAGACAAAACCATAAGGGGCTTAGTGAGTCTCCTTGATAAATACCTTTCTTTATAAAAATCGGCTCAGTTGCGATTGCCTTATCTTTAAAGTTTAATTTTAATGTAGTTTTCCATAGGGGCATTATGTTAGTAAGGAAAGATATTATATTTGAGTTGATCTTATATATTTTAAGAACGTGTTTTAACCAGGAATGTGGAATGCTGTCATAAGCTTTTTTGTAATCTATATAAGTACAGTGTAGGTTTCTTTTCTTTTGAGTTGCATGTTTGTGTATAGTAGAATCGATGATTAGCTGTTCTTTGCACCCCATATGGCCTCGTCTACACCCCTTCTGTTCCTCAGACATAATGTTATGTTGTTCTATGTGTGTAGTTATTTTAGCAGTGATAACTGATGTAAGTATTTTGTATATGGTTGGTAGACATGTAATTGGGCGGTACTGTGACGGTTGTTCTGTGTATTTCCCTTTTGTTAACATGTAAGTTACTCCTTTTGCAATGAACTCTGGTATTGGTTGTTTCCCTAGTATAATATCTGTAATGTTTTTAGCAATTATTTTATGTAGTGTATGGAATTTTTTAAACCAAAAGTTGTGAATTTTATCTATCCCAGGTGATTTCCAGTTATGAAGTTTAGCAGTAATATTTGTGATTTCATTTTCTGTCACATCTTCGAATTTCATTTCTTCTATATTTGCCCATTTTTCTTCTTCTGTAACTATCCAGTGTGCATCAGCTTTATGTTGTGTTTCGTTTTCCCATATACCAGACCAAAATATTTTAAGGTCATCTGCTGTTGGTGTTTCTATATCTTCCTGGCTGTCACTAATGTTTGTGTTAAGATTTCTATAGTATGTTCTTTCATTTGTTGCAAATAGCTTATTATCTAGTTTCCTTTGGTGTGCCTTTTTGTATCTCGAAAGTCTGTGTGCTTTAAGAGCTAGTTTTTGTTTTAGAGTGTCGAGGAACTCTTCTGGTTTATTGTTATTTTGCTCATGTATGGTGTGTAAATTATATGTCTTAAATATCGTTTCAGCTGTTTTTACTACTTTATTTGATCTATTACCTTAACAATATTGTGAGAGCCTACCTATGTCACTTCTTAACTTTTCTATATTTTTCTCTAGTCTTAATTGCCAGCGTGGTTTTGTGTGCTTTTTATATGGTATATTTTGTAAGTCTTGTAAAATCTTATATCCGAGTTCCTCAGATATTACATAGGCGGAACAATATATGAGGGTATGTATATCGGTAAGTTGTGAATCTGGTGATACAAATCGGCTAAGTATTTTATCATTGAATAAGTTCACTATTTTTGTAAGATTAACGCTATATCTCAATTTTGGAAGCCTTGGGCGTAGTTCAGGCTCCATTCCAGAGTATTTTAAAATTATTGAATGTAATTTATCGCTTAATGTATCTGCAACTGGGTCATTTAAAGGGAAATCTAGTGTTTCTATTTCGTTTTCAAGTAATAAGCTAATTGATTGTGTTTGTGTGGATGCCAAATAAGTTTGTGTGAATATATTGCTTGTATCCCTAACTCCTAGTTGGTTGTGTGTATCTTGCGTCTGTGAAAATAACGGAACACTGTGGTCTATCAAATCAGGTGTTATTGATTGTTGTTGTGTATTATTGCCTATTTCTGCTGATAACCTAGTGACTCTTTCTGTTTCTAACTCTCTTCTTACTTCTTCTTTAATTACATTTAATTCTTGTTCTGAAAGTCGTTTATTTGTTACAATTACACGTTTTTGATCGGCAATTCTTTGTTCAGATACTTTTATTTCCGGATATTGCAGTAAGAATTTTTCATGCAGACATTTTCTCCAACAGGTCCTATCTGTCTCTAATTTAGTTAAAATATAGTAGTTACGCATGATGAATTTATTGATATCAGAAGTCCAACTCATGCGTACTCTAGCTTTCCCAGCCTTAGTGGACGCGGGTAACAAGGGATTAACCCCCCGCGCAACATCTAAAGTGGAGTTGAGGCCTATCAGATCACAAGGATCTTCATCCACGGAGGCTAATGAGGGTGTATAAGACAAGTACTTGGACTGTAGGGTTTAGTTACATCAGGCGTGGACCGAGTTGGTGATGTACTTCTATACCTATTACATGTTCTTCTAGAACTTCTTCTAACTGAAGTTTGTTGAAGTGGTTCAGATGAACTCTGTGGATGACTAATAGGAGGATTTAATGTTGTGTCATTTTCTACAACAGTTGGAGACTGGGTAGATATTGCTTTTTTGTTTTTCTTCATTTTAACTCTTATTTGGTTCCCACGAACAGCTAGGGAAAGGAAGTCCACCATGGCAGAGCCCCGCATGCCGTGGCAAGGGTAATTGAAACTGGAGGTCCCCCGGTATCTAGAGTCCGCATATTAGCGACTATGCTCTCCCATAGCCACGCAACCTTCGGCATATGCTGTTCCACCTTGGCTTGGATTGACCTTTGCCTTGTTGGCCGCGTAAGTTTCGATAGTACGCGTGTCCGCCCCCCACGTGGCCAGATGTTCGGCACGGACGTAAGGTAGGGTTTATAGGGGGCTTATTATTATTATTATTATTATTATGATATTTACTGCACGCTGAATAAAATAGCTGCCAGTTTTTTAACCAACTTCTAAAAAAGAGGGGCTTCTTAATTCGAATGTATATATGTTGTAGATGTATGTCCCTCAACAACTTATTCGGTTTTTAATCGATTTAGAAAATATTTTTTTTTATTTGAAACGTTTTTTATTTTTTATTTATAAAATAAAACATGCAAGTTGGTCCCGTTGTCACCAATTGAAGATCTGATGATGTAATCTTCGAAGATTGTTGGAACTTCTCAAATATCCTATGCACACATATAGTGATTTTGATGTCTTTGTCAATAAAACAAGCATTTGCATTCTAAAAAAAAATGGTTGCCTGTAAAGTCGGTTTTACGGGCGAAGATTTTACGTGACAACGCGCGCGGCAGACCGATCATAGTTGAGTGGGAGAGAGACGCAAGGCATTCGGCGGGCCTCTCTCTCGTTCGGTGACTCATCGTAACGTTACCGAGCGTTACACTTTTTCATAAGTGACTCCCAGCCGCAACCTAATTTAAGACGTTGTCACGTCAAAATGTGTTTTTGTGAAATGGAACTGATGAAGAAAACCAGAAATTAAAATCGCTTTTTTATTAACACTATTTTTTTATAATAACCCTGCTGTTGCAATGCTTCTTGATTATCTTAAGTATTCGATCTATGCAGCAAAATTCAAAGACGAAAATCGTCATTTCTTTTGGAAAAAAATTGTGGCAATAAGTTAACGCTTTCATGTTATCTATTGCTGTAGTTAATCAGTGGTGGTGCTGCTAAATTAAACGCCGGCTACAATATTTCGCGCACGTAACGTAACGGCTAGGTATTCGCCTGAATAACGTTTGGATTTGATTAATATTCCGTGTTAATTTTAAAGGGTCCTCATTTTCCTCAATTTAAGGTACTTGGTTTATTTAATTACGATCTTATTCAGGTTATAATTAAAATTTGAATTTCGGAGTTGAATTTTAAAAAGTGATGGCGACCAAATGTTTTACGAACTTTTGATTCGATCGGAGTATCAATTTTTATATGAGTATAGGTACCTATGTACGTGTAAATTACTGTAATTCACGTCATTTTTTAAATTTAGAGAAGAAACAACATGTTTTACATGGATTGTTCTTTTGTTTCGAAAAAAATATATACTTAATTTAAAACGCGTAATTGTTGTTTTTGATTCAAATTATGATTTTATAGAAGTTTAAGGTTATTTTTACGTTGTATTTTATTAAATGTGTAAATGTGAATAATTTCTTGAAGATCGATAATCAATAAGTATCAAGTTTACGTATAAAAATATTAATTTATGCAGATTCACGTACGAAAAAAACGTCATGAAACGATTCTAATGACTGGCAAATGTATGAGTGCTCCTCGAAAAATGTTTTCCTAGTATTTATTAGTACAAACTACATCAAATTAAGGATAGCAATCGCTTGTTAAACTCTGACTAGGTAGGTATATGTAGGTGTTTGTCAGCTTGTATTTATAGCTAATTATTTGCAAATTTTTTCTCATATGTAGATGGAGATGAAAAGTAGAGTGTGCTACTCAGTGTACAGTAATATTTGTATTCGGGCTATATAAATAGTAACGTAAATACCTCGCTTCACTCAGGATTCAACCGTAGAATCTCGAGCGTATCCTTCGTTTCGCTCTGGATAAAAAAGTGGAATCCTTCGTTTCGCTCCAGAGACAAAGTAGCGTCCTCGCCTTAAAAATATTTCTTTTACGTACGTACGTAGCACAATCTACTATTATTTCCTGGCGATGTTTTCGCTAAGAGTTTGCAGTGTTTATCTTATAAATAATTGCGAGCTGCGAATGATAAATAAGACTGTTTTTCTTGGCTATCGCTAATGAACAAGTTTTTATGTAACGTAACGATGGCAGCTAGATTGTGCACAAACGTCTCAAACAAACCTTTGACGTTAGTATATTATTATGACCAAAATATTTTGGAAGAACTTAAGTACGTTAAATTTTATGAAATCATAAAGATCTTTATGATATTAAGAAGGTTTTAGGTAGAGAATTTTAATTTTAGTATTTATGTACGTACAGTACCCAATTTTTACTAAACCAAATGTTTGTTTAAGTATTTCTTACAACTTTTACGAGCTTTTCTTTCTATTTAAATAACTTGAGCACTTACTGCTTCCCGCTCCAAGTTGAAGCTCTGTGCTGCACATAACTTCAGCAATATCATGTCTACAGTAATTTTCATTCCACGTTCAGCATTTACCCTTCATAAGCCAGAGCACGAACACAGAAAATATCTACGGTATAGATAAATCTTAGTCTCCTTCACTCGATTGTCAACTTATTTTTTTATTAAATAATTTTACGGCTCTGGATACAAGTCCTTTAGAGCCTATCTTTAATTTTGTTATTTATTTCTAATCCTAACAAGACAATCAAAGGGTGGTGTAGGCCTTTGACTGCTGCAAGGGAGCTTCTGGCGACAAATCTATACGAGTCCACTGGTTTACATAGACGATTGAGTGGCGGACGACGCCCGAAGACGCCCACACAGTCCGCATAATAAATATCACTACAGCCGTACTTTCACTATTTCACACATTGTTCATGTCATTAGCATTTATAACACCAAACAACACCTATTTCATATTATAAAGTCCACTAAAATCAATATGTAAAATAATTTAAAGCAAACCCTAACCGAACCCCTTAACTTCCCGCCAAAAACTCATTGTCAACTTATTTGTGCGTTATATATTTTTTTATTTATGCTGTACCTAATAGTTGCCTAGATGCCTATACCAAGACTCAATTGAAGCTGAGTCAGGATGCGTTTTATTTTGACATCGAAACGTATATCACTATCTCTACACATACGTATAAACTATCTCTGGATTCGCCAATAATATAATGTTGGTTGTCAAAACACAGCAAATCCTTACCCAGCCCAAATAGAGTCTCGGCCGTGTTGATAGAATAAATAAATAAATAAATATATATAGCTCTTTATATCAGTTTTTCTGCATTAATAAATCTAAAATCACGTTCAACATGGATGATTTATGACAAGTGGCATTATTTTGTTACGTTTTTCTCTTATTATTACTGGATATTACGGCGGTAGTCGTGACAGCATGTAAGTCCATAATCATTTATTTTTTCAACCATAGGTATAATGAGTGTTAGGTTTGTGTGTATAATTTAAAATCACTGTGTTGCCTTTTTCACCTTTCCTTTGTCATTTCACATTTTACATTATTTTAACTCATATCTTTCCTAATGCATTCCATCTACTTTTATTTGATCTTCCTCTGTTTCTGCACCAAATTTACTTTTCTGTAGCTTTCCATATTTGGTGATGTACGAGTATGCTTGCAAGTGTGTGACTCGGTTAACTCACGTTGCAGTCGCAATTTGAAACACTGCTGCATACAAAATATGGTGACAGCCGTCAGTCGGATCTTTTCATACCTATTCCTGAGGTCTTACTCTGAAAATGACAACGAAATTGATGCAGTCGCAGCGCGGATTTTACATAAATGCTCCGATTTACTTCGCAGGCACGTCCGTTATGTTTTGAGTTTAGAATTGTTTGACTTACTCAAGAGTGGAAACCCTGTCATCTCTGAATATTCTTCTTTTCTTACAGAAATAATGCTCTATAAGAAAATGGAATCTGCATATCCGTTTAAGTAGTATTAAGCTCAGAAGTAGTTAGCTAGTGGGTTTGTCTGTTTGTCCGCTCCGCAGTCTTACAAATATTTACAATACAATATAATACAATACAAATTATCTTTATTGCACTATAATAATTCATAAAATAAAAATAACAAACACAAAGGCGGACTTATCGCTAGATGCGATCTCTTCCAGTCAATCTTTGGGTAGAGGAAAAATTAATAGTACGGAATAAGGTGGGCGCAGTATCTATACCTAATTATATACTTACATATTAATACTTATATATATACATACATAAGTTTATTCTATAATATATATATAATACATATACGATACTAAAATATTTAAATGTATTTAGTGACACTTAACAGAACTGAGACTTACTGGCATAACGACAGATAATATTTATGGAGACGATTTTTAAAGCTTGTTTTAGTCTGAGCAGTACGAACTCTACGAGGAAGAGCATTCCAGAGATAGACAGCTTGGACTGTAAAGGATTTCGAGTAGAATTTGTTCGAATGAGTTGGGGTTTTAAGACGTAGGGCATTAATGCTACGTGTGGGTCGATCATTGTCCTGGTGAAGAAAAGTTAACCGCTCCTTTAAATAAGAAGGAGAAAATGGCATGAACAGTACAGAGTATTTATTCTTTCAAAATAGGTTTTACTCTCGTAGACTTGTTTTTGCTCATCTAGTGATATTTATATTTTCTTTCATCATTTCACCCGCATAACGTCCAATGCTGGACATAGGCCTCTTTCAAGGATTTCCAAAATTACCGATCTAGAGTAGTCTGCATCCAGCGCTTTCCAGCGACCTTGGTCAGGTTGTCTGATTACCTTGTGGGTGGGTATACTACTCTTCGCTTGCTTGTACTGGCAAGCAAGCGTGGTCACCATTTGAGAACGTTTTACCCCTTTCACTGCCACTTTAACGAGCTTATGCGCTGGGCTATGTCAGTGACCTTTGTTCTCCTACGAATTCTCTCAAGAGACCCATGCCCATAGCACAGAATACATAAGAGCCCATAGTAAGGGACCACGTTTCAGAGCCTTAAGTCAGCCATATTTTCTATACCACCCTATATTGGTTCACACTTCACAGCTGGATTAAAGCCCTCTTAATAAAAGGACGTGGCATATAATTTATTGGATTGTAGTTTTACTCAGATGTTTCAATTGGTACTACCGTTTAGCTTCTTTTTCAGTAGTACGACCCCGATTCGAAGTCCGCCGCTGTATCGCAATCTGCTTGTTTAACCCACTACCCCTGATTTTGAACAACGTGAGGAGACTCCCTAACGCGACGAACAAAGGAATGGATTGATTAATAATGGATAGCGGGATTTTAAATTCAGTAGTAATGCAAACGACATTTATTTCACTAATGTTATTAATTTACATACCTAGAACGTTATTTACGAGAATTTATACGAAATTGGTAATAAATAAAATGTACCTAGAACCAGATCTGTCAGTTTAAATCAGCCTTCAACATTTCGTACAACAGACATGAGATATAATAATCCAAGCCATACAACGTGGGAACTGTCACAAGCTTACAACACAGTTGAACGAATATGAGTAAAATCATGTTATATAACTTCAGTAACTTTAACATTAGCCGTGTTTCTTTAATTGAGAATACAAATCCATATAAATGGAAATCACAGTGATAAAACATCTAAGTCATTTATAATGCTTCTTACAGAGGTAGGTATAACGAGTAAGTAGCTGGTTATCTCGTTACTAAAGCGTTAGAGAGTAGTCCATCCATCACTAACCGATCTGTGATCTTAATGGATCTGTTCGAATTTCAACTGCAGCTCAGAGTCAAGACAATATTACGTTAATTTTAGAAAATAAGAACAAAATAGATAGACATGGTTAACTTTATTTCGAAAAGCGTAGGCGTAGCTTTTTCATAAATCTTTACTTTTTTTTAAGACTACATATTTTTTTATTATTTTGTATGTAGCGAGAATACATTAGATTCACATGCTGTCCCGACCCCACGTAATGTGGGATACGGTGAGGAAGAAGAAGAAGTAGCGAGAATACGTTAGTGGGAAATTTTAATTATGCAAGACAAACAAACTCAATCAGCGACTTGACTCAATTGACCTTAAAACGACTGGAAAAACTTGACGAAAGTAGACCCAGCTAACCGAAGGCCGAGACAAAGAGGATTCAAAACTTATAGGTATTTGCGGACTCAACCAAGTTCATTGAAAACGTTCCACTTTATAAAGTTTTTATTCTAACCGCCGAGGCGTAAAAGCCGGCGGAAAATTCCCCATTTGTCAGATATCCGGATAAAATAAACACGATTATATGCTATTCTGTTTGTTGAAATGTAAATACAGGAAATCAATTTTTATGGGCCATTGCTCCGATTCCCGATAAGGGATGCGATAATGTAATCTATGTTTACTTAGGAGTAAATAAAGTACCTCTGGGTTATGGTGAATCAAAGGGATTGAGTAAAGAATTTTGTTAAATGTAGACTAATATTAATCTCTTTTAAAGGGCTAGAGTGGTTGTGTGGTTTGGTTAGAGAAAGCTATTTAAACCTTTGTAATCCAACAAATAAATTTGCTGTTATAATGTGATTCCATTAAAAGCCCGAAGGGTCTTAATTTAAACATATCACACCGATAATGTGACATTGCAGTGTTATTCTTTGTGTCAATGCACAGAAGTAATATGTCAATGTAAACTTTTATCTTTAGAATATAATTTTATTTTTATAAACTAAATCCGTCTTATTATAAAATCAGGACTAACTTTGTTACTAGGTTTAAACCATTATCCACCCAAATCATGTTGACATTGACAAGTGATATAGTGTGATATTACTAGATTTGGGTGGATAATGGTTTAAAACTAATAACAAAGTTGATCTGGGTTTTATAACAAGACGGAATAGGTTTATTACAAAGGACCTTTGTCTCTTTGGTTACATGACATCTTACGCCCGCCATGCGCAGAAAATGCGTCTTCCTGGCCAAGGAATACACACCATAGGAAATGATAAAGAGTTTCAGCTAACACATTTATCACACTCGCTTTCAGCTCTAATTGGCAGCTAATTTGATACATTCTTATGCCGTCAAAAATAACAAAATGGCAGAATTTAACATACATCATTTAATTTATTCTTACACAAATTTCATAAAAATGTTCGAAGTAAAAAAATACTTACTTACTAGTACTTCAATGTTACTTTTCAATAAAATTCAGTATATCACTGATATGTTTTATGGATAGCTTGTCCGGTTGTGACTAATCATATGCCACTAAAAACCTATTGAGGTTTCCCAGCGCGATAAACTTGAAAGTCTAATGCCAATAGTGACAATAACAGATATTTGAGTTGAGTCATACCACAGAGTCAAACTTATCTAGATAGATACTATCGCTACTTATATGGTATGTTATCGTGATTTTATTTATCGGTTTGTTCATAAAGTAGAAATAAAAGATTAGGTACGCTCAACGTAAATTCAACATACCCTTCAAGCACTTGATGGACTATGAAAAGAGCGAATACAATAGGAAAACCTGATGATAACAACGACATGCATGATCGTCAGTGTTATGGAAATCCATCCAAATGGAACGAATTAATTTCGCTTCAATAATATGGTGATTTCGGCTCGAGCCAAATTAATTGATACATTTGAAATAGAGTTTGAAACCTAACATCTCTAATTTTTCATAATGACTACAATATTTTTAAATTGATAAATTACGCTACAATAATAACGGAAAAGTTCAGAAGCAATAGACTAGAATGCTATGGACATGTAATGAGGAGGGAGGAGAGCCACGTTACCAAAATGATGCTCAATTTAAAAGTTTACTGGATATAAGAACAGAGGAAGGCCAAATAAAAGGTGAATCGAGTGCATAAAGGATGATATGGATACAAATAATGTAACAAGTCCCTTGACAAAAGATGGAAAAAGACTTACTTGCTGTCCCGATCCCACATAAAGTAGGATAAGGTGAGGAAGAAGAAGAAATTACGGTGCAAACAATATTCAGCATTTCAATAGTAGCATTTACCGGATCAAATTACGGCCTTGTGGTGACGGCAATTGAATACAATATGTCACTATCACTACCCCTTTCCTCTTCCACGGGTGTCGTAACAGGCGACTAAAGTAGGTAATACTTATGATACCCCCTTAGTCGCCCGTTACGGGACGCTGCTGCTCTTTCTCCTTCACCTATAACAAAGAACGAGTAGTAGCGTCATCGCTGTAAAGACATCAGCGATCACCAACCCGTCTGCCCAGCGTGGTGATTCGTGTTGGTGGTAATATTCTCATGTTGATAGAAGAGGCCTTTGGTCCAGCAGTGGACTGATATAGGCTGTTGAAGAAAAGAACGAAAGGACCAAATTAAACAAACTCCGCACCATTAGTGGCATTGTTTTTTAGTTGCCTTTATTTGTATGTTGAGAAGTGACATTTTTAGTTCAATTCAAAACTTCTTGAGTAAATACAGATATAAGAATAATATATCCGGTCAAGGTCGAGTCAAACTCGTACATGAAGGGTTCCGTACCTCCGTATAATGTTTTACAACGCTGAAAAAATCACATTTTTTGTATGACGATCCCCTTTTAAATTTTTAGTTTTATCTTATTTTTAGTATTTGTTATTATAGCACCACAGTAATACAATACCAGTGAAAATTTCAAGTATCTCGTTATTACGGTTCAAGAGATAGACCCTTGTGTCAGACGGACAGTCAGAGAAGTCTTAGTAATAGGGTCCCGTTGGCACCCTTTTGGTACGGAACCCTAAAAAGGACATTAACGTAAGACAGACATTTGTCTTTTAAATCAAAAAGAAACTGCAACTAAGATCGTTATACTACAGCAATATTTGCCATCAGCAACATATGCAACTTATGCGATTTATAAATGAGTTATAAAAATGCTAACTTGACTAAATCTCAAGCTGCCGACACCGGTGTTCAATATCGGGATCTCCAAACTAATTGTAATGCAAGCTGCATGTTATCTTGAATCGCAACACCTCAGGTGCTGCGCTCAGAACTCGAGAACACGATATGGCACCCCGACTACAATGCACCACACCATTGACAGAATATATTGACAAGCTATCTCAAATGGCCCTGGCCCTTGTTCTATTTTTTTATAAAACGAGAAATAAAATATACTGAAACTATTTTAATGGTAAATTCAGTCCATAACAAGTACAAGTTGGAGAAAGTCCAAGAAACATATAGGTATCAAAATATGAAAAAAAATTAAATTCCAGTCTGGTTCATATTTTTATTTTACAATTTCTATTAATATGTTATCACGCCGAGCTAATTATTTTTCTCTTATTTTACTCTTATTTGAATTAGAAATAAATTATTGAAAATATGCATATATAACGTCTAACAAAATATACTGAAACTATTTTAAGGGTGGATTTAGTCAGTGATACTGAACAAATTTCCCCAAGGAACATAATCGTATGTCGAAATGTGAAAAATAATTTATGGCTTTCCCTTGTCAACTTGCATGGGAGGTCAAAAATTATTTTTCATATTTCGGTATATGTTCCTTGGGGAAAGGTGTTCAATATCATGGACTGAATACACCTTTAAAATAGTTTCAGTATATTTTGTTAGACCCTGTATTGCGCGGGAACTTTTAACAAACAAAAGGGAAATACTCGTAACGACAAAGTCTACAAAAGGGAAATGACGAGTTCGGGTGCGTTCGGTGGGACTGTCCGTCCATGTGGTTTGACTACCGATGACATGCAAGATGTATGTACTTTTAAATAGAAGTTTAATAAACACCAATGACTGATAATACCGAACGTACCCAAAAAACTCGAACTCGAATGATGAGACTCTCGTCGGCCGTCTCGATCCTCTGGCTCTACGTAGGAATATTGCATCCTTGTGCATTTTTTATCGCATTTATCATGGGGAATGCTCTGAAGAATTGTTCGACCTAATACAAAATACCTGCAAAATTTCACCACTACACTACCCGCCTGAAATTAAAATATCATCCACACCACCTGGATAGTTGGCAATCAACCACCGTACGTTTTAAAAAGAACTTCCTGCCACGTACGACCGAACTGTGTGACCGAATCAACTTCCTGCAGCAGTGCTCCCAAACCAAAACGACATTGAAACCTTCAAAAAACGAGTCTATATCTTCCTGAAAGGCCGGTAACGCTCTTTTCACATCCCTGGTGTCGCAGTTGTCCATGGACAGTGGTGATCACTTACCATCAGGTGACCCGCTTGTTCGTTTGCCGCACTATAACAGAAAAAAAGTGTAGCACTCGGGGACTGCCGCGGTAAAGCTATTGCATAGCATTTTTTAACAATTATAAGTCTAGTCGCACGCACACAAACACCGTGCCGAAGTCTGCCGAACTGAAACAACGTTAGACGATGCACGGCTTTCAACGCCGCGTCGCTGTGCCGGTCGCCGATTGCCGAGTAGGCTGAGTGGGATGGTCGTAGTCATGGAGCGGCGTGATCTTTAAAAAAAGAAAAACATGCATTGGCAGCTTCTGTCTCAGCTAGGTTGTCACAAGAAGTTTTTTTGTTCTAACGGGACTAAGAGCAAGAAAGGATGTCTCTGTAATGGGATGTCTGCGGATATTGTAGACTTTGACGTCATATTTTAAAATGGCGAGTTTTAGTTTTTATAATCTACGTGCTATTTTTAATATTAATTTTCTACACTATATACATGTTTTTTAGCACTGAGTTATTTTTTTGGCTATTTCTCAACGAGAACTATCGATTAACATATTTAAAAAAAAATGCATGCATACTCTCTATTAAATCTGGTTACTTACCGATTTAAAGTTATTTCTAGTATTTTAATACACACTAAGGCATTTTTTGCTTTTAATATATCGAAATTACTAGGCGAATAAGTGAAGTTTGTGGAGGTAGCTACAATTGAACGGGACAAAACAGTGATATGTGGTGTCTCTTCTATATAGTTTTACATACCTAATAGCTCTTTGCACCACACTCACTAATTGACATTTCTATGCAAACTACGCCATATTCATGACACTGTTTAGTGGCCTTTGTTTGTCTCTCGTGAAATGACATTTTGTCGAATTTAACGAACTTGCACTGCAACGAGGCCGGTGTGACTTGTTCCGAAATAAGTATAATACTAGAAGCTTGCATAATCTATCGTTTTAAACGCACAACCAAAATTTTTGTTTTCCAGGGTTTTGGATAAGAACCCTATTTTAGTGTATTTTTCCGCCTTCACGCCCACCATAACGCTAAGATTGGCCTTTGGGTCTAGCACCCTAGGCTCTGTCTGTGTCGTTAGGGGGGTAAAGACGTAATAATGTAACAGCAACTAATTCGAAGAAAATCATTTTTGAGAAAAAACATTGACACCAAATTGGCACTCAGGTATTTAATCTATAGGTCTACCCAACTGAAAATATATACAAATATTATAAAAAAAGTGTCAGTTGATTTATATTTATGAAAAGCCTTTACTTGTCACAAACACAGCCTCTCTCATTTTGAATGTAGTTCCGGTCTAATGAGTATTCATGAATCGAAAGAGATATGCGAAGATCTTAACAAGTGGAGATGGTGATTTATTATTTCATCCTACTCCTATGGGAAACAGACATGATAATAAATAAGTATGCATATAGATGTATTTAGCTAATATATATTATCACAGAGGAAATAACACTTACTACATAGAACATATACCCATATCAGGCTATAACTTATAAATAGGTAACTTAGTTTATACGCAATCTCTACTCTGATCCAATTTTCCAGTCCCAAGCGATTTTAGACTTATCACAGCACAATTTTTCAACCATAATAGAGATAGATAACTTACCTTATGTCTTTAGGAACAATAATGCTTGTATACGCTATTAGTTGTAGTTTTGTAGGACTTTTCTTTTAAATCACTATAACCAAAAAATAACCAATTAAATATTGTATATTTTTACAGCAGTACACTGATTATAGGCAGCAAGAAAGAAGAAAATCTTAATCTGTCTCAGTACAGACAGGGTCAATACTAAAACTATTTTATGGCTGAATAGGGTATGAAAAATATTTTTTTTCTTTCCACACAAACTCGGATTAGCTGCTCGATCAACTTGTATGGGAGGCCAAAAATATTTTTCATATTTCAATATATGTTCCTTGGGAAAAGTGGAACAGTAACATGGACTTAAATTCACCCTCAAAACAGTTTCAGTATAATTTTTTAGATCATGTATTTTCTTTCTTTGATTCATGACGTTAGGACATTCTTCTTCTTCTTCGTCTAAGCGCGTTCCCGGTTGCATCCTCAGCTGTGCTGCTTCGGACCCCTGGGTGCACTTTCCCGCTTTTTCTTCTCCAAATATAACATGCATGTCAATGGTCACATTCATATGTACTCAACTCACATGCTACGAGTACATATACAGACGCGACTTAAATATTCAAGATTAGAATTTCTTTTCAACAGAAAAATGTTTCAGTGTAGTCTCACGCGGTCGTCGTTTTTGGTTGCACTTCAATTTGGACTGGCGCTTTGTTTCTGCTAGGCTAACGAATAGTCCATAACGTTTTATTGTTTGCTAAATTTAAGTGAAAATTTTAACTAAGAATAAAGAGCGCCAATTAATTTACCGACTGTAGAAGTCAAGAGTTTATATTTGGGGCATGACTAAAGTAAAACTTTCAATTTTATGTTACAATTCTTTGATATAATAATTTTCTATAGGTTAGTATAATGGTTTGCGAAATATAAAGTATCACGGTTATATAAAGTGTCATAGTCTCAAAATACTTCGATATTTTGAGACTATGACCATTTATATAACCAATTTGATCAAGTTCGGGATCACAAGTAAACACCAGATAGATCAATAAATAATGACCTTGTTTAATTATCGCTTATTACTGTGTTTTCACTCTTTGACGTTTAAGTATACATAATGCGACCGTTCTCTTTTCGAATCGAGTAACGACTGCCTATTTATACATATCTATATAATTTGTGCGACTGCCGGAGCGTATGTTCAAACCTGGGGGTTCAAACCGTTCTCAATTAAAGTATGAACGAATGAATGAAGCGTATTAGTCACTGCCAGTTAAAACTGGCAGTGACGTTTTGATCAAAACAACTTCCAATAATAATGAATACACATTCTAATAATTTCAGATGGACTGCCTCCGCGGTCCAGTGGTCAAGGCGTTTGCCTTGTGATCCAGAGGTCATGGGTTCAAATTCCACTGGGAAGCATACTTTGTTAAAAGTTGTTTCCAGTCTGTTTAGGATATTGCAGGCTTGAATCACCTGATTATCTGAAAAGAAAGATGATTCCGTGCTTCAGAAGGCACGTAAAGCCGTTGGTCCCGGTCCCGGCCGTTTGTACCTACCTATCCTAGGATTGGTTCTGGTCTACCCTTTGGATTGCGGAAGTCAGACGGCAGTCGCTCTGTGTAAAAACCAGTATCCTCGTCAAATCGCCTAGGTTAGGTAGCAGACTCCGGGCTTTGAAGCGTAACCGCTGACGATGCAACCGGGAACACGCTCGGATGATGATGATTCTAATAATTTCAGATATACTAAAATCGCCTTCTAATAGGTACGCAACTATTAAAGACTAATAACGATAGGTTAAACAAAACCAAGGGTTTTGTGGTCCAAAAACCAAGTATTGCTTCGTAGACATTCAGAGATGTGGGGAATAAGATACCATACCATTCCTATCGGAAAATGACAGGATTTAGAAGAATATCAAATATTCGACTATTCGCTTGGTCTTATTTTACTATCGGCATGGGTAGAGAATTTGCTTACTTATACCAAGTCATTTGTCTTATGCGGAATATGAGTTGGTAATATATTTAAAATCGCGCCTCACCTGTTTTCGTTAAACATCTCCAAGTACCTCGGTTGCCTGGAAGAGATTGCAGTTGCGAAAAGGTCCCCTTTAGTCATCTGTTTTCTATAATCTAATAATATGTATCACTGTTTTGGTGCAATAAAGATTTTAACTAACTAACTAAAACAATTTTTTTTTTCATAAAATAAGAAAGGAAATCATTAATTTTTATCGTTGCACTTCTTCTCTTAAATTCCGAGTAGATTGAATCTCCAGTAACCAGCAAAATAAAATTTGTCAGTAAAGACTAAAGACTACCATTATTCTTAAAGGTATAAAAATATATTCTCTTACATTTATACATTTTTATACATTAGAATGGGAAAGTACGGGATATTTACCATAATTACCAACCGTTAATAATTAACTATGGTAAATAATTCCAATCGTCTTATTAAGCCATTTAACGCCATGGCGGTCACCGGTGACCGGTAAACAATTAAAAATCTATTGTCTCGGCAATCTGGCAGTCAATTATACTTTTAATATTTAAAAGTTATTAGTTTTACGAAAAATCTTGCGGCATATTTAAGTATAGTCACACAAATAAATGAAAAAAAAAGATTAAAAGAGTAAAGTGAAAAAGAGGTGGATACCTTAAGGCCATACCTGAATTTTCCGAGGTCCAGTGCTGCCCCCATTTAAAATAAATCATTTAAAAAAAAACGGAGACATCATTTAAAATTTTGCAACTATCAAGTCCTAGATAATCCTTCAAAGTATTTTATGAACTACTGTTTACAGTTTATAATAAGAACGTTAAGCTTTACTATGCACATTTGCCAAAAGTGGCCGTTTTTCGCAAATGTGCGTAGTAAAGCTTAAAGTTCTCACTTTAAACTGTAAACAGTAGTTCATAAAATACTTTGAAGGGTTATCTAGGACTTGATAGTTACAAAATTTTAAATGAGTCTCCGTTTTCTTTGAAATGATTTATTTTAAATGGGGGCAGCACTGGACCTCGGAAAATTCAGGTATGGCCTTAATGACAATGTTTATCATTATGTTAGACTTATTTGTTTGTAATCAAGATATTTTTCTGCAGCTTCGGAGCCCGGGGTGCGCTTTCTCACTATTTCTTCTCCAAATATACTTACCTCTAATATGCATGTCAATAGTCAGCCAAAGATGCCTCTTCGGCATCTTTGGCTGACTATGCGAAATCAAAAATAAATAGCCAGAACAGTCTAAAGTAAACCATTGGCTATAGTTTTACGACCGGCCGCCGCCCGACGTTAACCCTCTTAATCTCCCGTCAATCCATCGGTTGTCTGGAAAGAAATCACTTTTACCGATAAGACCGCCCATTGTACATTTTAATGTACTTTTCTGCGTGTATATTTTAATTTTTTTGGTGTACAATAAAGTATTACTTACCCCTTAGGAATGCCAGTTGTAACACGAGATGTTTGTGTTTGGTCATTTAGTCGCCTCTTACGACATCCACCCGATCCTATTCTAGGCTAGAAGACACACGGCGTAAATTATTGGCGTGAAAAGTATTTACATTTTCTTGTCAGATGTCTTATTTTAGTTCAAATTGGAAGTCTGTATTTTCTAAATTACCACGTGTTAAAATGCGTATCCCGCCAAATAATTAATTACAGCAGTCTAATGTTCAGTAAATGTTATTATCATACTTGCGTACTTAAGTGATTAAGTCTATCCTGATTTGTTCACACGTAACTTCCTGCAATCACTCATGAATCTTTAACCGAGTGTAAGGCAATTCGGCCTGTTTAATAATGTAGGGCGCGTCAAGTGACTCCGCGGCACCGCTGAATTATGGAGTATCCTCATTCCAACAGCTTCATTCATAAGTCGCTTCACTGTACCAATGACATCTGGTGGCACGGCAGTGCCCCCGCCAAGTCGAGCGCGAAGCAAACACTGCCGTACCATCCTTTATGGGAACCATTTCAAGTCTGTAGGTCATTTAGTTCCGAAGTTAAGCGAAAGCAAAGTTTCGCATTTATGACACTCACTCACTCACTCATGATCATCAGAATAGAACTAGTACTTCCCATAAACTCAGAGAGCTGAAATTTGGTACAGAGTTAGGGTTTAATGGCCACATAAAGGGAAAACTATAAAAACTAGGATAATCGAAGATCTGGAGTACCTGGTGACCCTGATTAGAAAACACAAGAGCCCAACCAATTATGCCCACGTTTCTACAAAAAGAAGTGAATTCCCACCAAAAACATTCTGTAAAAAACTACCAAGTCTCGATGGAGCTGCTTGTTTATCTCTAAACAGTAATGAAATCTAGACAAAGTCGTGCCAAGTCTAAGGTTCCTTACTGCGATTTCTTTATTATTATAGTTAATGTTGTGTGACTTGGCCGTTGAACATTCTTTATACGTTAGTGGGTGTCAATTTTGTTTACATAGCCTACAATTGACTGGTTATTGAATCAACGTTTTCCAAATGGCAATTTTTCATCGTCAATGGATAGCGGTTCTGGCGACAGATTAGTGCAATGGTGTCATGGAGCACCTGGTTTTGTATCCTTGTTGTAGGTACCCTTCAACGGCCAAGTCACACCACATTAACTATAATAATAAAGAAATCGCAGTAAGGAACCATAGATTTAGCATGACTTTGTCTAGATTTCATTACTTTTTAGAGATCAACAAGCAGCTCCATCGAGACTTGGCTAGTTTTTTACAGAATGTTTTTGGTGGGATCTATTTTTACTTGTACAGATTACTTTTGTTCTACATTTATTTTTGTTCTAGTTGAACATACCTATGCAATCCGCTAGTTTCCAACAAGTCAAATCAGATACTTTTTTCTTAACGTCAAAACAAACATTTTCTATGAGATTTGTATGAACTATCGGACTGTGACGTCATAGTTTCTTGGAATGAAAGAGCGCTCTTTATATCCGTTTTTCTGCATTAATAAATCTAAAATCACGTTCAAAGTGGATGTGATCAATGACAAGTGACATTATTTTGTAACATTTTATTCTCTTAACAGTACTAAATAATTTATTTTTGACGCAGGAAACTACCCAATTATGCATACAAACATACAAATAAACATATTAAAAACGCCTTTATTCCCTTAAATGGTAGACAGAGCTGAAGCAAACTCAAAAAATAATTATGAAATAAGCAGTTCCTATGTACTTACTCCATTTTCTTACCTTTTTTCTTTGTACGTCTGTTGTAGTACATGAATTTTGTAAATAAAATGAATAAATGAAGAAGTTATTATGATATGAAGTTTTAGGATTCAAAATCTATTTGTCAATAGATTTTGAAATTCTACTACATTACAAAGATACAATTTGTAACATTATCTACATTCTACGAGTACATATATTAATGCTGAAAACATAGGTAGGTTAGGACAAAATCTATTAAGACGATACACGGAGTCCAGTGCTGCCCCCATTTGAAAAAAATAATTTTAAAGGAAACGAAGATATCATTTAAAATTTTGATCTAGCAAAACCTAGATAACCCTTCAAACTATTTTATGAACCACTGTTTACAGTTTAAAGTAAGAACGTTAAGCTTTAACTTGCATTTTTGCGAAAAGCAGCCACTTTTGGCACTTTTAGGCATTCAAGATGCAGTACTCAAAAGACAAAGTACTCAAAACTAAATTATCAAATAAGAAATGGTAACAAAATACCACGTGATCGGGACTGGTCTCAATTTCCACAGGTTTAACCTGTGGAAATTGAGACCAGATCTAAGGTGTCCCGTGGTGTTTTTTCACCTTTTCTTATTTTATTAATTCGTTTGCATATAAATTTTAATTAATGAGTATGGTGCATTCTTTTTGAGTGCATATCGTGTTCTCGAGTTCTGCGTGCACCTGAGGTGTCGCGATTCAAAATAACATGCAGCGTGCATTTCAATTAATTTGGAGATCCCGATACACTGGAGACCTGTAACGTATGCACAGCTTTTTATTAAGAAGAGTACGGGATTTCACAATAACACTGATCAGCAATGAGTACAATTTACAGACCATGTTGTTATATTAAAACTTGTAGCACAAGCGTAAATTTTTAAATTAGTACCAAGATTGACAAGGTACCTATGTGAAACCTATTCTTATGAGTAATTCGTATGAAACTTTCCATGTTGGTTTGGGAGAAAAGAAAAAACGTAGAAAATACCAGCTGCTTCTCTTCCCGCGCATATCGTAAAAGCCGATCGAGAATCTTAATCATGTTAAATATAGGCAATGCGGCTAGACCCATCACTATTCTTATTTCCTTTTTCTACTTTTACGACGGGTGTCGCGAATAGTCGCTATAAATCTAAAATCAGTAAATTTCAATTGGCAATACTTTACTTTTTGACCGGCACGACACCGGGTACGGTAGACACGGGTAGACAGAGCCTACCCGTTCGGGACAACGACATGATAGTATATAAATCTTATTCGTATGAAACAATAAAAAGTTTTAGATATGGACTATACGTTAACCTAGCAGAAATAGCAACAGACCAATTTAAATTGCAAAAATACAACGACTGAGTTTGACTATATTATAATATTTCTATACTTTATGGCCAGTTTACATTGTTCTAGTATAGCAGCCGAATCCAGCACTGGACTACAACAGAATGGAATAATGTAAACTGACCATAAGTACAAACAAAGCTTAAGCAAACTTAAGCAAAAACAAAGGATACACGCAATAGGCGGCCAACGAGAAAGGCTGGTTTAGATCTGATGTTAGGTTTGTTTCTGACAAATAAACCATTTAACTACCTTCATTTAATTTTTTTTTAAATGAAGTTAATAATAAATCTTTAATTGTCTGTTATCCATCTATCTAAACTGTGAATATCCCCTTTATCTCCATTCACAAATCGCCACTTTAGTGCTGTCGATGAGATTTATTTTCACTCCTCTGCGTTTTTAAATTTATTTCTGTTTGAGTTCAACGTAAAACAAATTAAGTAGGAAAAAAATATATTTTTAACATAAAAACCACCGACTTTTTTTTGTTTGAGATGTTTCTTCCATATCTTGAAAGTTCTTCTTCTCGTCTTCACCAAATTAATATGGGACTGATTTGGTAGTAAAGGCTTCCAAATAATAAAAATATCGTCAACATCAAAATCATCAGCGGACAGCCAAGATGATTCCGACAATACCTCATCATGGATGTATTTGAACATATGAGGAAACAAATGAACATACATAGCGGCGAAACACATAACCCTCCTTTTGGCTCCTCCGTAGTCGGGTAAAAATAGACAATATTGTAAGATATTGGTCATCGCAGTACTCCGGGAGAATCTTTTAATTAAATTCCACGGACCGGACAACCAAGTAGCTATTTTAATAATGTCTCTATTTCATCAAAATCTTAGCCAATATGTTTCTATACATAAGTACGAATATACTACATTTCAATTAACTTTTCAGTCTCAGAGATATGCTCAAAATATTTTTTATGTACTCGTATCTCTTTTTAGAGGTATTTTTCTATTATACTTACCTAATTAAAAAATAGTAAATAAATTGCTAGTAGTTTGTAGCTTTCTTCTCAAAAGCACACATTCATGTATACAATGTATGCCTTTATTACTTAAGGGCCCGGTCCTTATTTTTAGTAATTTTGACTGCTTTTTCGGAGCTGATTGGAGCCAAACTAACTTAGTAACAATATGTTAAGATATGTTAAATATTTAAGTATTAAAAAAGTGAATGAGGCAGTTTATTGATTTTCATTGTAATAGTTTGTTTAATTCCAAATAACCTGAGACGTGTTTTAATTTTTTCCGGTCCGCGACGTTCTTGGCTTTGTTGTTTACACGGAATTTAAAACATGAAGTTGTGTATAACTTACATAGAAATAAAGACAAAGGACAATCCTAATAAACGGGCAAGTGCGAGTCAGACTCGTACATGAAGGGTTCCGTACTACCGTACAATGTTTTAAAACGCTGAAGAAACACGTGTCTTACACGTGTCTTTAACTTTATTTTATTTTTAGTATTTGTTGTTATTGTGGTCATAGTAATGCATAATTGGTGAAAATTTCAAGTATCTAGTTAATGCTATTATGAAGATCAAGTTAAAAACGCTGAAAAAAACACATTTCTTGTATGACGACCCCCTATAATTTTTAACTATTTTTTATTTTTAGTATTTTTTGTTATATCCGCCACAGTAATACATAATCGGTGAAAATTTCAAGTGTCTAGCTATTACGGTTCAAGAGATAGAGCCCTGTGACTGGCGGACAGACAGACAGACGGACAGACAGCGGGGTCTCTGTAATAGGGTCTCGTTTGCACCCTTATTTATTTATTTTATTTATTTAACTTTATTACAAACGTAATAGGCGGACTTAAAGCCATAGGCTTTATCTACCAGTCAACCCACTGGTGATGCCGAGAAAAAGAAAATTTTAGAAGGAGGCCTTTTACCCTTCGGGTACGGAACCCTAAAAAGTGAATGGGAAGATTTTAGTAATTGTTTATTTTAATTAATTCAAAAACTTAGTTAAAAAGGTTAAACTTTGAAGAAAATATAAGCGAATACGTCGTCGGATTTCTTGCGCATACGACTGAGTTAAAAAATAAAAATACACATATATGAAGATTGTTTCATGCTTAAACCCCTACAATAAATAAATAAAAATAATTTGTCTTTTGTAAGAAGATAGAAAAATTTAAAGTTCTCCGAAATTCTCAAATAAATATTATATATATTTATGCGAAAACGCTGACAAGGCAGACCGCTCGCTGCGCTTCTGAATTCGTCTAAATTCGTCTCCAGGATGCATGTACAATACAGCGCAATGCGTATATGTAGATAGAAAATATAGATTCGGGTGTTCAATCAAAAATTCCCACGGACGAAGACTGCAGTCTTAAGTTATTAAAACAAATAAAATGAATATTAAAAAAATATATTCAAGAAACTGTCTTCACAGTTTTGTCTATTTTACATCTTGGTTTAGTAAAAGTGCATAAACTCCGGATAAAAGATGAAAATGCTGGAAAATTGAGACTGCTACGTGCACGACGTTCTTGTAGCGGGCAACAGTTCAAACAAGGCGAGTTTAGAAATCGGATGGATTTTTTTAGATCCGATTATACCTTAACAATGTGGGTAGAAGATGGGAAGACGATCTCAGGCTGACTGCTGGTCCTAACTGGAGAGGATTCACTAGAGAAGGCCAAGAGGAACACTGAAATAAGAGATGTCTCTTATTTCAGTGTTCCTTTTGGCCTTCTCAATAAGAAGGAAAAAAGCACTCAGAATTTCAGGGTAAAGGGCTATTTATTGATATATTATTATCTTCTTCGTCTAAGCGCATTCCCGGTTGCATCCTCAGCTGTGCTGCTTCGGAGCCCGGGGCGCGCTTCCCCGCTTTTTCTTCTCCAAATAAAATATGCATGTTAATGGTCACCCAAGGATGCCAAAGACCTTGTAAAATGGAGAAAAAATAGCCGGTACAGTTTAAATGATTTGGCTACAGTTTTACGACCGGCCACCTGCCTGACGTCAACCCTCTTTGGGAATGTATTCGTGCGAAAAGTTTTACAACCGGCCGCCGCCCGACGTGAACCCTCCTTGGGAATGCAATTGTAGCACGAGATGTTTGTGCTTAGTCCTTTAGTCGCGTCTTATTGATATATTATTATATACCCGACAATTGTGACCCATAAAACGATACAGCTTCATATAGTCAAGGATGATATGCGTGGCAATGGTGTTACTACCGAGGTTGGCGAAGACCATTGTGAAGTGTAGAAGAAAAAAGTAGGAAAGCAAAGTTAATTATCCACTCGGAATGCGCTTACTTTGTTCTTTCTTCTTCTTGATGAAAAATGTAAAGAAGAAGCGCATTCATGCAAGATAAGAAAAAGCATTTATGAGCCAGATACTGATAGAGTTTCGCGGTACGTCAAACAACTCGCCACTTTAACTCGCCCACTTTAGTAATGTGAACTCGGCTTGAGACCCTCTGAGCTAGTTACGTCGGTTATCGATGTGGAGCATACAGCATTGTCTGTGTGACGTCTTCCTTACATTTATGTTTCTATCTTGAGCAATGCGGCTTTGCACAAATATATTAAAGGCTTTAGAATTTAGGAAGTAAGTACGAGTATATATAACATTATCAATCATCATCGATAGTGTACGCGGCATAGCTAGCGTTTAGGCACTTTGCTTGTATTGGTGACCACAAGTGGTATTAACACCTAGAGCTCCAACAAGTTATGCTTTGAATGTGACGTCGCCGTTGGTCCCTTCTGTCATCAGTATATAGCACTCGTTAAGGCGAGATGGGTTCACGGCTTGCAATACAGTGCGTGTTTTTAAAAATCACTGTAATTAAACTCCTACAGTTTATTCCTCAAAAAATTAACTTATGAATCTTTATAACGATTTTTTACAGACACTCAAATATCCAAAATACGATAAAGCATTTTTGGCTCGATAGAAAAAATCACAAACGTACCTCTAAATCTGCCTAAATTTACCTTTATAAGACATATTACTATTTCATATAATCACCTTTTAATCTCAAATTATACCAAAAAATGTATCTAAATATCTAGTCGATTTTGCTACAATAAAAATGAAAATAAAATATTGCAAAAAAATTATAAATAAAGCACAGTGAAACATTCGTCGAGAGCGAACAAAGGCCCAGACCCGTGCTCGACGATACTACTACTTTATACAATCACCTTTTTATATGAAAACTATACCAAAAAATGTATAATCTAAATTACTAGTTAATTTCGCTACACAAAAAAATATGAATATTATAAAATAAAAAACATTGAAATATTCGTCGACAGCGAACATAGGCCCCGGACCCGAGCTCGACGATATTTCGCTGTTAAAGATAAATTTAGGCAAATTTTGAGGTATGTTTGTGATTTTTTTCTATCAAGCCAAAAATGCTTAATCGTGTTTTGGATATTGTCGGTGTCTGTAGAAAAGCCTTATATAGGTATATTAAGATTCCTATGTAAAATTTTTGAGAAATAAACTATAGTAGTTTATTTACAGTGATTTTTCAAAAACACTCACAGTATACTTGGCTCTGAACTGACGGGCCTTAAGCTATGTCAGACACTCTAACGAGTTCATAGCTTGATAAAACTGATGCCACTCTGCCTACACCCACACGAAAGTAAAAAGGATTTCACCTTCAAATAGGAGGAGCTCGGTGGCCCGGTGGGGGAAAGCCTTACTAGGACTTTCGCAAGGTAAGTGACTCCGAGCGTTGTCCGGACTTGGATGGGTGACCACAAGTGGCATATAAATTTTTCGAGCTCCTCCGTGCTTTGGAAGGCAGTTAAGCCGTTGGTCCTAGCTGTCATCATTGAATGGAGTCGTCAAGCTATCACATAGTCTGTGACATACTGGTTATTATATTTAGCTCCAATACCGTCCTGGCGATGATTGCCAGAAGACTGGATTGCCCCTACATCCGTCACTGCTGTGACAGGCATGTCCAATGTCGCGTCGTCGTTTGAAAGGCAATTTTAATTTTTACTTAATATTTAATTTAATAAAAATAATAATTTTTTTTTTCTGACATATTGTTTAATAAATGTTATAATTGTAATTTTAACTAGATAGGTATATAAATATATAAATTGTAATTGTAGACTGTAACAGCGACTGACATGTAAACATTTTAAATATGGGTCATATGGTAACCTGAAATAAATTGTTTTTTTTTTTTTTTATATATTCACTTTGAATCTATGCTAGATGCCTTAAGGCAGCTTGGAAAATCTAACACAAGTGGCCACTTACACACATGAAAAACAAAAACAAACAAACCTCCAATAGCTAGGGTAATATTTGCATAAATATCAATTTCAAAATAAATTGTTCCCCTTGGCTCCAACAAAATATGACCAAAATTAACGTAGATAGAGCTGGAAGTTATTTAAATATGTAGATGAACGGTTGAACAATACTATGCGGGAAAAGTTGGGACTAGTAAAATTCGGTTTTGGAATGACGGCAGAACAATGGGCGTTATTTTGATAAAATGCGGACTAAATTCGGACGGATCTCGAGTGGGGAAGGAAATCGTGGAATAGCAAATGTGTAGTTGGAATCCAGTGCTTGCGGCCCCTGCATGTATAATATATATTCAAAACAATACGCTATGTTTGAAAATTTAAAAAATTCTGGCAACTTATACACTCTCATTTGTACATAGATGTATTAACTTGTGTTCAGCCAGTTAGCGAACCAAATAAAAAAATAGACGATACACATTTTAATATTTACAATCATATTTATAATCTCTCCTACACATCTTGGGTAACCAGTTGCAACTTTAGGTGCACCTTCTGCCTTTTTATCCAAGGTTATCTATGCATAATTTAGATAAAAAAAGTATAAATATAGCATACTTTGAATTCTTGAAGTAATATGAAGTTCTTCAAAAGAGTGGGAGGTTTATTCTGGTCTTGAAGTCTTTTTAACATTCCGTGTAGCTGATAGTTGTTTAATAACTACTTATGTTTAATATAATTATAGTCTACTGTATCAATAAAACAAAACAAGTAATTATAAAAAAATATATTTTTAAAACAATTTTTTATCTAAAACAATGAACTAAAAAGTATGAAATGCTTCTCAAGATGAAACAATTTAGCCCAAACTCGGTGGCTTTATGTTGTTTTACCACAGAGATGCCGTAACCCCCTTCCGGCTTCGTCATGAGATCAGGTCACTGGAACCTATATAATATTTCATTGTCACCCAACTTACATAAGTATGTGAAGTTTCAACTCAGTTGAATAGTGGATCTAATTTAGTTTACACGATTTGATTATCAACAAACAGACAACGGGAAAAAAAGCATAGCTCTATGTTACTTCGAGACTACGCCGGGTATATTATATGTGTGTATCATATATATCACATTTAAATTTTAATACACCCGGTGTATCATATATCTACGTACTTCTTGCCACTTTGCGAAAGATTGGATAGAAATAATTTCAAAAATTACAAATGATATTTTTAAACATTGGTATCTATAAAATACACTTGTATAGAAACAGTGCTATAAGTAAAAAAATGTTGATAGTAAAAAATATCCCTAGAATCAAAGTGTGTGTCAGCGGTCCAATACAAACGCCGCTGTTTATTTATTTCTGATAGCAGATTGACGGCCGTTGCGTGCCTCACCCTTTTTACGGCTTTCACTAAACTCATATCTCAGGACCTTTCGAGCGATTCCACTTTCAATAGATGCCGACGTTTTTTCCATATAACGATAACGTACAGAATATAAGTATGTCTAAAAGCTTACTGTTCTCTACGCTGTTAAACAAGATATAGTTTTAAAAGCTAAAACAAGACTACGGTAAAATTCTTGCTGAAAAGTACTAACGTTTATCAGTTAATGCAAGCACAGCAGGGAGAAACAGCTACAATAATGTATATATTTTTGAAATGTACTAATTAAGCCCTTTCTTTTGATATCTTACACAATGTGATTCGATTTAATTTATTTTTCATCTCATCTCTTCGAAAAACGATGATTTTATCCCAAATATTTGGGGCTAAAGTCACTGGTAATTCTCTAGACACTGAAAAGTAAATTCCCTAGGCGTTAAAACACATTTGAAAACCGAACACGAATGTAGAATCAAAAATAATATTGGCAGTCAGCTAAAAAAAAAGAAGAATTTAGTTTTAAAATTATAAAATATAGGCAAGGGAGTCGTAATTTTTTAAAATTGGAATCCCACACGTTTTACGTGGATGAATGTAGGTCAAAATGTTTTGGTTCTCTTGCTTCAAAATAATAATTTATTAAAAACCAATAAAAACGCGCAATTGTTGTCTTTGATTTAAATAGTTATTTTATTTGGGAACTATTAGGTTATTTTTACAACTATTTTAAATGTGACTAATTTCTTGATGAGGCCGATAGTAAACACATATGAAGTTTACGTATAATATACATATTTAAATATATAAAGAATTAAAACACAAGGAAAAAGTAACGAAACGATTCTAATGACTGGAAAATGTATAAGATGTGGTGGTCCTAGAAAATTATTTTCATAGTACTTCTTCAGTGAAAACGCTACCAAATAAAGATTAGTAACTGACTGTTAAACTCTGATTAGGTATATGTAGATATTCTACTTTCGTTATAGGTATATATTCGCTTTTTCTCATAGATGGAGATGAAAAGAAGAATGTGCTACACGGTGTACGGTAATAGTTTTATCTCGGGCAATATACTTGAATCCCTTGCTTCACTCAGGATTCCACCGTAGAATCCCTCGCTACGCTCGTGATTCTATTGTGGCATCCTTCGTTTCGCTCTGGATTTAAAGTAGCGCCCTCGCGTTAAAACTATTACCTTTACGCCTTGTAGCACAATCTACTATTTTAATTCATTCTTTTGGCGTCGCAGTAGTCGGGTAAAAATAATGGAAATTAATGTAGAAAAGTAAGCTTTATTATGTTCGTATTTGATTATGAACATGGCTTGTGACTCTTCCAGGACAATATTCCAGGAACGGAAAAGAGAATAGAATAGAGAAAAGAAAAAACCTCTATTGTATGTGCTAAATAGCAGGATGTTATTTCATTGTGTTCAAGTTTCACCCATTTCGGTCATGATTGCGAGATTTAGAAACATTCAAGTATAAAAAAATCTGTGAAATATTTCCCTAGGAATCAAAGCGTGTGTGTCAGTTTGTGTGTCACAGTGGTCCAATACAAAAGAGACTGTTTATTTCTGACTAGCTGACCAGGCGAATTTCATTCCGCCCATTCTCGCTCTTTTTTCCATATTATCTCACCATATAAACCCTGGACTTCGACAAATATTTAAAACCAAAATTAGCCAAATCGGTTAGCCGTTCTCGCGTTTTAGTGAGACTCATCATCATCATTATCCGAGTGTATCCCCGGTTGCATCCTCAGCGGTAACGCTTCAAAGCCCGGGGACCTCAACCTAACCTAGGCGATTTGACAAGGTTACTGGTGTTTACACAAAGCGACTTCCGTCTGACCTACACAACCCAAAGGGTAGACCAGAACCAATCCTAGGATAGGTTTAAACAAACGCTAGATAGCGTTCGGGACCCACAGCTTTGCGTGCCTTCCGAAGCACGGAATCATGTTTATTTTCGGATAATCAGGTGATTCAAGCCTGCAATATCCTAACCACACTGAAAACAACTTTTCACAAAGTATGCTTCCCAGTGGGATTTGTTCGCGTTTTACTAAGACTAATGAACAGCAATTCATTTTATATATAACGTCAAACAAAATATATTGAAATTATTTTAAGGGTGAATTCAGTCCTAAGTATGTCCTATATATTTCTTGAGGAAAGTTGTTCAGTATCATGCACTGAAGCCACCCTTAAAATAGTTTCAGTATATTTCTTTAGACCCTGTATATATAGATAGCAGATTGACCGTCGCGTGCCTCCCCCTTTTTACGGCTTTCACTAAACTCATATCTCAGGAGTCAGGACCTTTTCTTGTCTTAGCAATTCACTAACGAGGGAAAATTTAACATTAGTGTTGACCACATAAACAAATAAACGGGCAAGTGCGAGTTGGACATGAGGGGTTACGTACCACCGTAATATGTTTTAAAACGCTGAAGAAACACGTCTCTTGTATGACGACCCCCTTTAATTTTTAAATTTATCTTATTTTTAGTAATTGTTATAGTGGTCATTGTAATACATAATCTGTGAAAAATTCAAGTATCTAGTTAATGCCATTATGACGACCCCTTTAATTTTTAACTTTTTTTATTTTTAGTATTTGTTGTTATAGTGGCCACAGTGATACATAATTGGTGAAAATTTCCAGCTATTACGGTTCAAGAGATAGAGCCCTGTGAAAGACGGACAGACAGCGGAGTCACAGTAATAGGGTCCCGCTTGCACCCTTTGGGTACGGAACCCTAAAAACGAGTGTGCAGTGTAGAACTTGTCCACGACTTCGACAATAATCTAGGAAGGGAAAATGGAAAAAGAAAAGAACAAAATAACTCCTAACATAATCCCTATCACACCCCAAAAGGATCTCTAGTAAGGCTATTGAGACGAAAATTCCCGTTAGAACTATACTGTTACGTCACAGCCAATTGGTAGGTCTATTGAGACGAAAATTCCCGTTCGAACTACTGTTACGCCACAGCCAGCCAACTGGTAGGTCTATTATGACGAAAACTTCCCTTTATTTACTGGTAGGACAAACTTGGTACATCTACTGGGACCACTATGATAAAAATCACTTAGATACTCATTTTTCTTATGCAGAGAGATTTTTCTTATGCAGATGATTCTAAATCACATGATGTGATATCACTGCGCTCTGTTTCATCCAGTTCGTTCAGTGGTTTATGCGAGATTGAGTCATATCATTTGTTGGATAGATTCACTAGAAGTTACATTTCTGCCATAATGGATACTAGTTTTTTTTTTACTACGTTCTTTTTATACAGATACACTATCACGTCTTTATCCCTAACGGGGTAGACAGAGCCAAGGGCGGTGAAGCCCAGGCCACTTTTAGCGTAATGGTGGGCATGAAGGTGGAAAAGGGAAATCATAATAGTGATGGGTTGCTAACCGCATCGCCTATTCATATGATTCAGATTCTCGCCCATTCCCTCGATCGGCTTTTACGATCTGCATAGGAAGAGAAGCAGCTGGTACATTCTATGTTTTTTCTTTTTTCCCAGACCAGCAAAGAGTTCTTTTTATGGTTTGTTTTATTAGCTAGGATTCTAGGATAGTATCACTTCAGCGCATTCAACATCACCTATAAAGAATATAAGCCTTCATAATATAAAACTATTGTTCCCTCAATCGGGTTTTACGATTCCTACAGCAGCTGGTGCATTCTAAATACATTCTTTTCTCTCAAACTAGCAAGGAAGATTTTTTTATTTAGGTAAAGTTAAATTACTCTAATGAAATAAGAAATTCATTTCTTATTTCATTATTTTATTTGATTTGAGTACTTTAGTACTCCATCTTGAATGTCTAAAAAACCCCATAAAAATAAAGTTAAATTGTATATTACCGAGTATACTTAATATACTCGTACAGAAAAATACTAGAGGTTCTGTGAGACTTTCCTCCACTACCTTCTTTTGTTTTTTTTTTACATCTTGTGTAGAATAAACTCATTAGAATTCATCTCAAATTTGATTACAATCCGTCCATAAATAACGCTACAGCAAAGTGAATCAAGGAACTTGTGTGCCAATTTTGACAAAAACAGTTGAAAAATACGACGAGGCGATTACACACAGACGAACAAAAGCATTTTTTTTGGTAATCTCAAAACTGAGCCGCTACGCTCGCTTGGTCAATTATTTTGTGTTCAGTGTATTGAGATCGCCATCTCATAAGATGACCAAATTGACCAAACATCTTTCCTCTTCTAATATCGATTGTTATCAATAATTTCCTTTCATTAACTAAATTAAGTACTTCTTCATTTGTCTTTTTCTCTATCCAACTTATACCTTCCATAGGTCTCCAGCACCACATTTCGAATGCCTCTAAACGTTCTCGATCCTTTTTGGCCAAAGTCCATTTTATACGCCATGATCAATTTATTAAAAACATAATAGAAGGAAAAATAGAAGCAAGAAGAGGAAAGGGAAGACCAAGAAGAGCATTTATAGATCAAGTAAAGGAGAAAGTTGACACCGTGTCGTATAGGGAGGTCAAAAGGGAGACATGGAAACTACTATAAGATAATTATGTTCTGTTTTTTACTTTTGTGCAATAAAGGGTATTGTATTGTATTGTATTGTACTACTCCACCGACAAGAACGTAGTTCTTAAATATAGATAGATAGATAGTATTGAGATGGACAGCGTTCTTAAGTAATAGTAAACCAACAAATTTTAAGGCATAAAAAGTTTAATATAAATGTTTGCAATAAAAACCGGCGAAAAGCAGAGGCGGTTACTCATTCCACAACTTGCTGATGGTCGATTGCAAAATTGTGGCTTTATTACGAAAGGTCGGTTTGTTTTTCTCTCATTTCGTTATTACTGCGCTTTTAACTTTTTAGTGGACCTGTAATATCCAGCCAAAGTGGTTTTGCGCTTAAACAGTTTATACAGCCAAGTTGGTAAAATTTCATGTTCCATACAAAATACGATAATCTATAAACATAGATAGAAGTAAACACTTCTAAGGATAAGGATCGAGATGGTAAATACTGGATAAGAAAATAGAGCCAGACAAAAAAGGCATATTAACAATGATGGTAATTTGGCTAGAGATATTATTTTCATAAGAAAAGATTTAAATAACATACTTACAGATAACATACCTAGCGTAAAGTTGCAGAAAAGCCAATATTTGAGTGTCTAATTATTTTTTTTAATTTCATAGTGTTACGAGTATGTTCAAAGTAACATTTCAACCATTTTTATTTTTCAATGATTCTCTTTTCTCTTTTTATATCACTATGTCCTGATATAGATGTAGATGTAGACAATATACGTATACAATTTTACAGGAAAGTACACATAGTAACTGAGGCTAGAATTGAGGACTAGATTACGAGAGCTCATTCTTGGACACCCAAAGCTCTCCTCAAATTACAGCAGTGGCAGCGGTCCCATCAGTGGACGGAAATTGGCTCATCGCAGTATGCGAGAAAGTTATTTATAACTAAACATAAGGTAATAGGTAAAGTATATAGTTGTCAACTATATTTTGTGGACATGCTTTGCGTATGGAAGGGTTTAATGTGTTAAATAAGTAGGTAATTTATTCGATACCAACTTTATATGTACTCGTAGTACAGATATCAATCGAATAGTATTGAATATCTACTTTTAAATCTTTTAAAAATTCTACTTTTTAAGTCTACTTATTGCGCTGTTTGAAAAGTTATGAGAGAATATTGTTCTCCGACGCTAGAAGACAATCCTCATCGGGTCTTTTTTAGTCTTCACTACAGGAGCACGACCCTCTTTGTACTACCAGAGCCATACTTGGCCAAAGCAGTCAATCTAGAAGACAATATGACTGTAGAAATAAATGATATTGATAAATATATAAAAAACAAAGTTGAAATAATGTCAAGCGTGATTGATTAGTAGAACTTACGCTGAGACTAGCGAGCGGAAAACTCATAGGGCGTTCGAGTATAATCAGCTTGTTAAAATGTCTACGAGTTCTAGCATTATCGACTCATTGGCTCGTTAAAATTACGACATTGCACTTTATTGTCGTAGAAAAATTTTCGCACATTTGACGGGTCAAAGTTAAACCTACTTACTATATGCGGCAACTATGTATGTTCTACCTACAGCATTCATGTGTTGAATTTTGATGGAAAGGCTAAAGGAATTATTTTGTGTGTCAGTTTTTCATTGGGTTAGAGGCTCTTACAATCTATTTAAAACATAAAGACAATATAGCTCACTAGGTAGATAAGGTAAATATATCGACTACTTAAAATCTCAGTACAGAGTAGTAACTTTATCTATCGCAAAATCATCTTTAGTATTTTTCTTACGTTTTGTCACTTACAATCAAGAGTTAACTAAACTAATAAAATAAAGAGATTGACATTTCTTTGAAGAGTGGTCGTGAATAAATGCTAATCAGAAGGGAAGTTGCAGACAAACTGTGCCATCCGCCATTCATAGCTGAGTGAACGACAAGTTTGAATGAAAGCATTTAAACTTGTGCGAAAACACCGCCTCTGACTAGCCCGCGTCATGGAGGATCGCTGCCGACCTTTGTGATCTAAAAATCATTAGCCATGAACAATGCTTAAATTAATAGTACAAAACGATACAAGTACGTTATGGTGGTTATAACACACGAAGCGGAATATAAGCCCGAGCCGAAGGCGAGGGCGTTAGGAGCTGAGTGTGTTTAACCAATATACGCAGGTATATCGTACGACGTTTTTCAACATACTTGCGAGGAAAAATACCTAATAAACTGATATTTTTGATTTAAAATAAACTCAACCATAAAACTGTGATGCACAATGTTACCTTCCCGCCGTTTTACTTTTTAAAATCAGCACGGCGCGCGGCCTGCTGGATGGGGCGCCACGCGGTATGCGAATTCGTAATTTGGAAAAAAAAAACAATTTGAGGCATAGGTACTGGCTAAAAGGCAGATGCTAAACGCCGTAAAAAAATAAAAAAAAATATGTAAGATACCTCTGTAAGATACAAAGATAAATATTGAAACAACGATGACGTTCGATGTCTGATTTATTATTTTTCTTTGTCTAACCTTCACCTTATGTTATCTAACTATCTCGCTCACACACAACTGTCAAACTTTCTTAATCTCTCATTCATACCGGATTTACCATTAACTCTGTCCCTTTCTTTCCAATAGCAAATCGTGTGTTATAGAAATATTAATTCACTATTTTCGTTTCTAACACACGCGTGTTTTATGGGCTGCTTTATATATCTAAAACCGGTGAAATTAGATCCATTTTACGAGCAAGGGTGTTGAAAATCATTTATTTTTTAATAGTGGCAAAAGTAGTGATACTTAAAAGTATATTTCCATATGAAAGACAAGGCAATCCTTCAAATCTGCACTTGCGTTTAGGAAACGGCACTAAACTTAGCTGTTAGTAAATGATCTGACGTCAACAATTTTTATGGTATCGAAAGAAATAATTGAAAATTATCAAGTGATACAAACATTCAAAGATAAATAAATAATTTTGACTTTGACTTTGAATAATTTATTCTAGGATTAAACTTGAATTAAAGAAATTATTACTCCTTTTTAAAACCGATTTTATAAGTATACCTTACACAAAGAAGCCGAGTTATTCTTTCTGTTATAGTTATGAAGAAAAGCGGAACAGAAGGACTGGAGTTAAATGGACGAAGTTGCAGACAAACTGTGCCATTCGCCATTCATAACTGAGTGAACGACAAGTTTGAATGAAAGCATTCAAACTTGCGCGACCAACGCCGTCCCGTTAAACTAGCCGGTCTTTTGAAGAATTACTGCTGACAGGAGACAGATTGCTGGCAAACCTTTGCAAAAAGTCCCTCAGTTATATTTGAACTAACATATCTACTTCGAGGGACTTTATCTGTTTGTAGTGGACTTATATTATATGTATGCTTGTAAAAGCTAGTGTCTTTTTTAGGAACCAGTGAGATTATTTTTACCTAAGAAAAGCCAATCCAAATTTTTCAATGCAACACTGCACATACTTACTTCCAAGTTTCAATAAATATTTATAACAGTTTTCAAAGCAGCGGCAGAGTTTCTATTATCTACAAGACTGCTTACATTTTCTAACTCGTAAAAATAACAATGCTCGCCTGCCCATAACGTTTAACCGACAGAATACGAAGGCTTCATCGAATTTGTATGCCGACCCAAGCTTTTTGCTCTCCACTTTCACATCATGTCCAATTACGATATGCTTGATCAAACCGAATCCTTTTCTTTTTTAAAGATAAAAATACTTACGTGTTTGTTAGAACGAATAACGAAACTATTTTATAACTTTATAAGTGATTTAATGGAATTTATTATAAAATAATTATTTATTGTTTTTAAAGTGAATTACCGTAATAAATAGTTTTAAACGGACTACTTAATACTTAAGACTACTCTACGATTGGTGAATTAACTGGAAAGCTCTATCTTTTTACCCGCTCGTTTATTTATTGTTGAGAGACTTCCCCGCGTTATGTAGATATACCTACTTGACTTCAAAATGTGTGTCAATTCCAGGTGACCATAATGTTGCTTATTTTGTTTTTATTTTCCTAAATAACTTGACTATTACTTAGAAGAATAAAAAACAAAGCAACTATTTTAAAATATTTTTTTAAATTTTCTATAATTTTCTACTTCTACTCTATAACTATTCAATATTATCTTTTTGGATTCATCAAGGTCCTAAGGCGTCGCATTATCAATCATTCAAAGTATCATTTACCGATGAATAAAATATCGGAAAAAGGTTTTTCGAATTCAAGTAGATATCCCCTTGATCAAGAGATAAAACAGCACGTACACAAATCAGCATTAGGCGGCGGGAGTGAATTTTCCACGAGTCAATATTAGTCCATTGTGTCCCGGTTCACCCAATTTGGTGGACTTCATTCCGCACGGCGTGTTGTGAAACTTTTTCGCTCGAAATTGTGGCTCTTCGTTATTGGCTTACTGATAATACAGTGGTTTAGATATAATCGATTAGCCAGGTAAAATTACTGTCGTTACTTCTTTTTTCTTTCTTTATCAGCCTATTACAGATTAAAATTTCCTCCCAAAAAAGGGAGGATTAATTGTTTCTCTTCATCTGAACGCGTTCCCGGTTGCATCCTCAGCTATGCTGCTTCGGAGCCCGGGGTGCGCTTTCCCGCTTTTTCTTTTATGGGTGTTTATCTATATATGTATTTATTATAAAATATAGTATCGTTGAGTTAGTATCCCATAACACAAGTTTATAACCTACATTGGGGCTAGCTCAATCAGTGTGATTTGTTTACATATATAATATGCATATCAATGGTCACCCAAGGATGCTAAAAATCTAGCGAATTGGAAAAGAAATAGCCGGAACAATTCAAACGTTTATAGGCTATAGTTTTGCAACCGGCCTCCTGCCTGACGTCAACCCTCCTTGGGAATGCTATTGTACTTTAGTCGCCTCTTACGACATCCATGGTAAAAGATGGAGTGGTCCTATTCTGAATTTCTGACCCGGAATCACACGGGTAAAGGGAGGATTAATTATCATTGATTATATTTTTTACTTATTGCGTAATAAAAAAAATCTACTTTTGGGCAAAAAACCTTGACTTGTTTGGGTTCTGTACCCAAAGGGTGCCAACGGGACCCAATTACTGAGACTCCACTGTCTGTCCGTCTGTCCATTTGTCTGTCACAGGGCTCTATTTCTTGAACCGTAATAGCTTGACACTTGACATTTTTACCGATTATGTATACTGTGGCCGCTATAGCAAAAAATACTAAAAATCAGATAAAGTAAAAAATTAAAGGGGGTCGTTCTACATTAAAAGTGTTTTTTTCCAGAGTTTTAAAATATTGTACGGAGGTACAAAACCCTTCATGTACGAGTCCGACTTGCACTTGACCGGTTTTTTTCAATATAACACCGGTTTTTTACAAGTTATTCACAATGACCCATTCGGGTTCCATCTATCTGGCAGAATCTCGATTCTCTGAATTTCATTTGGCATAACATACTTGGCACATTTCAAACGCATAAAAAATATTTAATACAATTTTTGTTTGGCAAAGTCAAAGTCAAAGTCAAAAATTTTTATTCGTAGGATAAATATATCAATTATTGAAGGTAATTATTTTTAATTATTTTTAGCCGAATATATTTATATGTCCGAGCATACTTTTAAGATGTCAGAATTTCATTTAGTACAATTACCTTTTACATATACCTATTAGGTTTCGCATAATTTGTTTTAGAATAATGTTTAATTAGTGTTACTTTTATTTGATATAATTTCTTTTGACCTTCTAAGAAAACCGTAATCATTAAAATCTATACTATTGTTGGTCAACATAAAAAATAGCATAAACTCGGAAAGGTTAGGTTATGTTAGATCTGCGACCACCGAGTAGTACCGAGCGGTAGCGGCCGGCGAGTGCCAAGGTAGAAGGAATTTTTATACTATGATATTTTTTATATTAAAGCAATAAGCATTATCGTCGTTATGTCCGCTACGAAACAATTGTATGCCAGAAGAAAGTTCTATCTTAGAAAATAATCAGCATTGAAATGACTATACG
Organism: Acrobasis repandana; assembly: GCA_963576875.1. NCBI lineage: Eukaryota > Metazoa > Arthropoda > Insecta > Lepidoptera > Pyralidae > Acrobasis > Acrobasis repandana. The sequence continues at coordinate 15,301,802 of OY756215.1, forward strand.
TATGAATTAAAAACCAAAAGGCGATTCAGACTGCGAGCTTTCTGCGATATAATGATTCTACTTTTAGATTATTATGGCAATAAAATATATGCCCTAAGATTATTCTGATTTTTAACATTATTGATTTTGAATCTATGATAAATGAGTAGATGCCAAACGATTTTCTACGAAATGACGTATCTGTAAACCGCTGTTATGCATAATAATATTATAACATAAAAAGTTCTACTATAAAGTGGGACCCGACCCATTCATATAACTACCTATTATTTCTGACTCATTTAGTATAAGTTTAATTGGACTTACTACATAACATTTCCATAGCTTGATGATTTTAATTACGGAAATGACCTCGGGTTTGCATCCATATTTGATATAACACAATTCCATGTTCTGACGTAATCCGCCCAGCCCTTTGGCAGCATAACTCTGCCATTACTAGTTTAATGGATGTTAAATAATCTCCTAATAGATGGACGATGAGCGAGCCTTTGATTTCAAACGGGTTACGTATAAGCCTCTAATGGACGTTACGTAAACAAAGATGGTTAAGATATGTAGAATTTTCGGGTAAACTTTCTATTAGATATCTATATGAGCCGACACACCAGAGGGTAAGTGTGTGTGTAATCATTGCGTGTAATATCAGAAGTTCTACAGGTGACGGTAATGCCGTTTTAAAAAAAATATATGGATTTATTTTACTTATAGTAATTTATTTATGTACTTTATAAGCACTGCCCTAATCTGCTTTTTCAAATTTGATCCCATCCTTAGGTATGAAGGAGAATGACTTTATTACTTTAGCGTAAGTCCGTCTTTGTATAACATTTTATTTATCTTTTAATGTCGTTTTATACACACTATGTTCTTTTTGTTATGGTGCAAACAAGAGTACCTATTTTGTATTATCGAAAAATAAGAATATCGAACGACTAGCCGACAAGATGGCAGATGAAAGTGCTATCAAAACTTACAGATCAAAGAGGTAGTCATATATCAATAATTAAATAAGTTGATTAAATACTTTGATATTATAAATTGAGGTTAGATATTTGTCTTAGGGATACTAAGGCTACGTTTTGTTATTAAGGGGCTTACATGACCTAAACGAGAGTTTTATTTTGCGTAAAACTATAAATTCAGTGTAGTACACTGAAAACATTTAAAATAATATATGATATTCTTCAGGATATACTTTTACATACTACCGAAGTACTTTTCTCAAAACATGATGCTATCGATTTGATACTATAGAAAAAAATCACGAATATACCTCTATTTTTTCTTAACAAGTAGTACGGTCATAAAATGTATGGGGACTCTGTAGATTTTTTGTAGTAATCTATGTATCAAGATACATACTAACAAAATATTGTTATCTTTTTTTAATAAAATTTATATATTGTAAGAAAATAGCTAAAATATAATTTCGAGCATAAAACGTCCACTCACACGCGCGCTTGTATCGCCCGTGTGTCTATTATAATAAGAAAATCAAGGTATTTTTGTTCATACATATGGTTGATTTTTAAATATATAAAATAAGATATGTACTGATATCAAGAAGCTTGCCTAAGCTTTTAAAAAAGCAAGGAAAACAAATTGCGTAAAAATGTACGAAATTTCCTCCCATTTCCTTTTGTGGTTTCAAAGTCATCACTTCATTCCTTGAAACAAAATAAACGGGCAAGTGCGAGTCGGTTTCGTACATAAAGGGTTCCGTACCACCGTACAATGTTTTAAAACGCTGAAGAAACACGTTTCTTGTGTGACGACCCCCTTTAATTTTTACCTTTATTTTATTTTTAGTATTTGTTGTTATTGTGGTCATAGTAATACATAATTGGTAAAAATTTCAAGTATCTAGTTAATGCCATTATGAAGATCAAGTTAATAAAAACGCTGAAAAAAACACGTTTCTTGTATGACGACCCCCTTTAATTTTTAACTATTTTTTATTTTTAGTATTTGTTGTTATAGCCGCCACAGTAATACATAATCGGTGAAAATTTCAAGTGTCTAGCTATTACGGTTCAAGAGATAGAGCCCTGTGACTGACGGACAGACAGACAGCGGAGTCTCAGTAATAGGGTCCCGTTTGCACCCTTCGGGTACGGAACCCTAAAAATAATCCTCAGCAAACAAATATTTAAAGACAGCTATTTCCCCTGTGGTAACTTTATTTTACTACACGGAGCTTTTTCCGTGACAATTCACACGAAAGTTTGGGAGTACAAGTGATGTGAGCACTCGAAACGTTTTGAAGACTTTTTCCATTTCAGTATGCAAAAGATAAAAAGACGTTAAAAGCTTCGCGGAAAGGCGGCACAGTGCGCACTTCACTAAATGCCAAAAAATAAAGAGTAAGCGTTAGTAGAAGGAGATGTGTTTCTTCATAGACAAAATGTTTATCGGTTTTCTATTTTTTTTAGTACCGTAGTTATTCCTTATGCTAAGATTCATAATCAAGTTCAAGCCGTGTGGTTCCCGGCAGAGTAGAATAGGACCACTCCAAGTCTTCCTGTGGATGTCGTAGAAGGCGACTAAGGAAACACAAGCTAAACAAAGCTTATAAACATCAATGAGACCTCTCCAACCCGTCTGGCCAGCGTGGAGAGTGTAGGCCAAATCCTCTGACTGCTCTGGCTCATATATGGCTCTGGCAGTACAGAGAGGGTCGTGCTCCTGCAGTGGAGACTAAAAAAGACCTGATCATGACGATGATGATGATAATCAAGTTAAATAAAGAAGAATACGACTATTTAGTATAACTTCAACATTAGCTTTTGGATATTGGTGATTTTGAAAAACCTTTGGGTATAATTACAAAATTTAAAGGAAAAATCTATGAAATTATATAAATCGTATAACTTAGCAAATTAAATGATTCTTATAATGAAATGATCCCTTTTGGAATTTTAATCAGTAATATTTCGTATCAATGACCTTCCATACGGAAGGTCATTGTTTCGTATAGAATGAAGTCCTTAGTATGCCTCTCAAATTTGATTGAAATCCCTAAATAACGCTACAGCAAAGTTTCCCCCTTTTCCCCACTAAATCTCCCCCATAAAAAATCGCAATCGAGCGAAAAATTAAATAGTTTGGAAAATCCAAAAGTGCACGCCTCATAATCTAATTTTCACAATTAAATTGATTTTTTATAAAATATAATTAAACGACAGTACTTAGAACGCTAATATTAACTAGAAATCAGCACAGTGTAATACTTTATATATTAAAAACAAAAGTATTCCGGTAAGATGAATTTTTCGACCAATTTCTCTGCCACATACATGGTCACATAAACACAGACTCACGGACGTCCAAGAATGATTAGTTTTAATGTTATTATTTATTATATTAAACAAATTAATTGTTTATAAAATGTACCATATGTGCTAGACAGATTATTTAACTTCATATTAGTGCACTCATATTATCCTGTAAGTGTTATATTAAAAAAAAAGTCATTTAAGTTTCGAAAGACTGGGTTTTTTGACATGTCGAGAGTAGAGCACTACCTCAACGCTCCGCTTATGAGGCGTGCAATAAATCAAGGAACTGTAGGTGAGAACAACAGACAGACGGACAGAATCATTTTTTGCCAATTTAGAAACTGACACGCTTCGGTCGCAAAACATAGAAATATAATGTAATGTCAATTTTAAATCGCGCGGGCATGATAAAATATCTTTCGCTTATCTTAAACAGACTTTTAAAATCAGTTAAAATCTGTGTAGTCGATGGTTGGCGTTATTGCTCGGGTAATGCCCGCTGGCCCGCGAGGAGGATACTGAATTTATTGACGAGGTGATAAAAAAATGTGTACAGCAACCTACCTAGACGCAGACAAAATCCATGTAAGTACTTATTGTCTTTCCTCACAGAGGTTGCATCCTGCTTCCGGCGCCCATGTAGGTACCTATACAAGTATCAAACATCTGAACTTTCGCATTTTTATTATAAAAACTATTTTAAACAAAACTTTAAAATGTTAATAAAAATACCTACTTCTATTTAATCTGTATCAAGGAACTTTTTAATTGAAACTTCCATCAATTAAGTAGCTTCCTTTTTATCTGATTCAGTATTGAAAAGCGTTGAAAGTTTTACTTTTGAAAGCTCGGGGAGACTTTCAGTTTTACACTCCGCCCTCGTAGACGACGAGTACACTTAAGAAAGGCGTTGCTTTTGAAACTTCTTAAGCTCGGAAATTTCTACATATATTATTTTAAACCAGATAATATATAGTCTCTATTGTATATTGGATTAGAAACGAGACATCGTCGAAATTAATACAGAAAATGTTGCCATCAGCAGTATGGATAGAACGTATCCCCATTACAATGTTAGAGATACAAAATAGTTTATTCCACATTACATTTTCCTTTAGATTAATCGCAAAAAAATTTAGTTAAGGCCGTACTTTTAAGTTTTAAGTTTTTAGTTTGTTAGTTGACGTCTTTGGAGAAAACGTGCAGTGCAGTTTGTTGCCGCTTCTTCTGCACTTGCGCCTAGGAAGCGGCGTAAACTTAGCTTTAAGTAACGATTTGACGTCAACATTTGTGCAAAACAAAACAAAGTGACTATTATTAAGAGATATTATAAATATCCTATGATAATAAAGATATTTTGAATTTGAATTTTTTTGACTTGAATTTTCCGGGGTCCAGTGCTGCCCCCATTCAAAATAAATCATTTCAAAGAAAACGAAGACATTATTTAAAATTTTGCAACTACCAAGTCCTAGATAACCCTTTAAAGTATTTTATGAACTACTGTTTACAGTTTATAATAAGAACGTTAAGCTTTACTACGCACATTTGCCAAAACTGGCCGTTTTTCGCAAATGATTTATTTTAAATGAGGGCAGCACTGGACCCCGGAAAATTCAGTTACGGCCTTAAGTGTGTATTTGTATACTTTGTCGATGGTTGGTTGTCAAATGTGAGTAATGTGTCATGTGTCAATTAATGATTGATTAGAATAAATCTATAGTTTTAAAAAGCAGCATGCTCTTATTTATTTTAATTTATTTATCAAACATATAACATGAAGCAAACAGACAAGACGCCAACCTAACGAAAAATCTCATAAAACTTAGAATAGAGATGTGTACACACAAAAATTGTTTATACAAGAAAATAAATGAACCGCAATATAAACAAGACGGACAGATTTATGTGATGTTAATGTAGGAAAATGATGAAGAGCGTACGAGGAGAAGCAACGCAGATCCGTACCTACATGATATGTGGTGCCGTTTCCGAGTACGCAGCTTTGAAACAAAGAGATTATTTTAAAAATGTTTCCTAAATAACATTACATTACCGCTATAACTATGCTTCGTTCAAACGTGCTATTCACTGCGGTTTGAACGAGGCATTACTCCATCTTTGTTCATCTTATTTTTTTTTTATTGAAACGCATTTATCTATCCGTAAACTACTTAATGGTATTTTGTATTTTATTTTTAAAGAAAATGATGCATTGATGGGTAATTTTTTTATAAAATTAATTAATTAATAAATAGATAAGGACAATAATTAATAAATAGATTGAGCTAGTCTTAAAGTACAAAAAAAAGTAAAGAAATTTCCACAAAATTTTCCTTCAAAAGAAGTGTACACTGTCATCTTCTAAACTAATCTCATTTTCTTATCTACATCATCATTCATTGTAGGTATGTATGTATTTGTATTTATTTAATTATTTATATATATATATATGTCGCCGGGTCAAGTTTTATGACGTTTTAAATTAGTCATTTAAAACATTTTGTTTAAAATATTCAATCCGCAAATTAAATCATAAAATAAATAGTTGTTTTATGATTTAATTCGATGTTATTACTTTAAATGTTATTTAATTAATTTAATAAGTTCGACCAGCAATCGCTGGGAGATTTATAAGTAGGATTATCCAACCGTAAACAATCTTTTTATAATTAATGCTTATTTGGCTGACACTATTTATTGAGGGGCTTTAATTAATTGTAATGACATTGTTTTAATAACTATTTTCATTAAATGTTTTTGTAAATTCCGGCGATAAGAGCGCTACTTGCCCATAATGTCAAGATGGCGTAACTTACCGCTCGGAATCGAAGCGAACGACATTCTGTGGCTTGACTTCGAGACGAAAACAACTGTATAAGCTGTGATAAACTGACTTGGTATTTTGATCTATTGTCTTCTAGTTTTGTGTCTCAGTATTTCCTTTTGTTGTAACATGGATTAAATTAAGTAGGTATTTAAAATAATAATGAAATTTTAGTTAGCACATGAAGTAAGGTACCATGTTGATATTTTAGTTAGCACGCGGAGTGCGGTGAATTGTCGATATTTCAGATAAGTAAAACAGACGTTTGGCAAACCCACATACGATTGTTGTAATCGATGTGGATTGAGAATATTAAATAAAATTGTAGTCAGCTTATTAAGTGAGGAGCCATGTATTTATTTTAGTTATCACGCGGAGAGCGGTGACTTGTCAATATTTCAGATAAGTAAAACAGACGTTTTGCATACCCACATACGATTGTTATAATCGATGTGGATGCTAATTGATTTTGCGTCACTTAGATTTAAATAGCAAGACGTGGGCATCGTATTTCTGCATACGATTATTGTAATGGGTGTGGATCACGTAACAGAATTATTAAAATGGCAATCTACTTTAACAACACGGTAAGCCCTGTGGACACAGGATCCCTGTGTGGGCTAGAGAGTAAAATGAGTGATGTGGAATCACGAGGCCGCTTCTCATAGGTCAGTGCGGAGGAGGGGCACTGACCTTACCGTTATTTTTAATAATGCACTGGAGTTATTTTATACTTGGTTGTTTTGTTTATAAATAATTCATATTGAAATAAGTTCACTTATTTCAATTAAACGACAGTCAATTCTGGTTTTTTTATTATTTCTTGATTCTGACTTGCCCTATAGTGACCCACTTTTTCCGATATAGGTATATATTATATGTAGGCGTAAATATATATATATATATGTATGTATGTCTATATTATGAATATATGCATGTATGTGTATTATTTGGTATGTACTTATTATCCCTTATGGTTAACTGGGAGAGAACGCTTTTAGTGTTAAGTCCGCCAATTGTAAGACAATTTCATTGTTAAACAATAATTCCTAAAAATAAAGAAATAAATAAAGTACGAGTAAGTTTAAACTTGTGTTAATGGGATACTAACTCAACGATACTATATTTTATAATAAATACATATATAAACACCCAAGACCTAGGACAATTTGAAATAGGCCATTTTCCAATTTGTCCTGGCTGGGGATCGAACCCAGAACCTCCGGATTGGCAGATTACCTTGCAAAACCTTGATTAGTTTAAATCTTTTGTTTCTTATAGAGAAGATAGATAAAAGTAATCATATAAATAGTTTGATGTTAAGTGCCTATATCAAATCTGAAAAAATATGAAAGTTTAGAATATCTAAATCTAAAGTAGGTCTTACATAAAACACGTTATTGACGTACTTTACTTAAAAATAAAGCAAAGTTTAATAAGTTTTTCCACTATAACCCAATCACGATTCCGATCTCCGTCATAATTGCTACCCTATTTTCCGTCCAATAAACGCTCCCGGGCTAAAGTAAGATCCTGCGTATAGAGGCCAATAAATTAGGGCACAATTAAAGTGCCCCTCGGACAGTGACTGATATACAGCCTCTTTGCAACGCCAGCACATAGCGACCTTAAATACGAGTAAAGCCATATGCACACTGAATCGCATTACACAATACACATATAGGGTGACTTTTTAACCACCAGCCAAATCTTGATGATGATGATGATGAAGAAAATTTCGCCTTTACATACAAATCAGTACTCGGCCAAACGGATATTGTACATTATGGAAAGACGAAATTTTTTCAATATTTTTTTCATTGATAAACCTAGCTCCAAAAATTTTGCTAAAACGACATCCTGTATTATTATTACAGTGTATAACAATCCTGATACCTAATTATTATTTAACTTGTACTTAATTACTAAATTTATTGACAAACTTTATTTAATTTTTATAAGATGTTCTTAAATATGTATAATATTATAAGACCATCTCGGTTAATAGTGTCTTTTTAGGGTTCCGTAGTCCACAAGGAACCCTTATAGTTTCGTCATGTCCGTCCGTCCGTTCGTCCGTCAGTCTGTCCGTCCGGGCTCGTACTCCGCCGCTACTGCACCAATTGTCACGAAAATTGGTGGAGAGATAGATATTGAAGTTCCAAAAGTTGGTTTTTAAAGTTATGAAAAAAATTTTTTTTTTCAGCCCCCGGGATTAGTTTCACCCCGTTTTTGAAAAGTCGCGTTTTCATCAGATCTCGACGTTTAAAGGTCTCAGGAATCTTCCCTGACCACTCACGAGCAAGTGTCATGCACCCTATCCGTATGTGTGTGTGGGTGTGTATGTGACCCGCTTATAACTCTTGAACAACTAAACCGATCGGAACCAAACAAGTAGCTTTCCAAAGAGTTCTATACAACTTAAATTTCCTGTGAATTTAAACCGATTCGGACCGGTAGATTTTGAGAAATCTCAAAAAAACTAAGCAAAAACAAGAAATAGTCGGAAAAGTAAAAAGAAAAAGAAAAAGCAAAAGGAAAGTTAAAAAATACTGTTACTAATTATAACATAATTATAAAGGTAGTTTTTTGGTGGCTCCACCTAACTGAGAAACTATTCAAATTTAATAAGAAATCAGAATATATAAATCATAATAAAAAAATAAAATAAAAATAATAATACTAATAAAAAAACAACACTAATAAAATGAAATAAATAAACAAAATAAATTAATAATAAAAGATAAGACAGAGACATTTTTTTAGTTCTAGAAATTATTGGTCCACTAATTTCTCCAAGACTTTTTTATTTAATTATTATTCTCTTTATTTAATTTGAAACTTAGGCTAGGTTTTGGTATACATTTATAAAAAGTAAAATATAAAACATACTACAAAATATAAACATTTACAAAAACCTAACCTAGCTGCCCACTGGCAGCGGGGCAAGGCCCAAGCTACCGGTTAGGGCCGCAGAGAGAGAAACCTCCTGACAATACGTGCCGTGTCCAGGAGTACTGCCTTCTGAATCTGACCCTTGATCCAGTCATCTAGCGAGAGAGTCTTAAGATGTTGGTCAGGACTCTTCGCTATAAGACCGTTCGCCGATACGACTATCGGGACAATGAGCGTCGAATCCACATCCCACATAATTTTTTTTTTTTTCTAATAAAAAATGATACGCGCCTTTTTTTTAACTCAGTACCATACCACGCAAGCGTTGTAAACGAAGCTAAGTTTTTCCTTGTTATTATCTACATATAGTATATAGATATACAACACAAACGAAATGGCACCTGTATTTTTATAATAATAATTACGATTAAACTATATTGAATTAGACCGTGATCTTCGAAAGGACTTAGTTTTAGATAATACTGAAGCGTATAAAAAAAATGGACTTGATCAGATAAGTTTTTCGGGAGTTATCGTGACCACGCCAGTTTCCATACATACAGACACACGGACGTCCACAAAATGATTTTATTAAACATTGTTTTTATTTATTTAAAAGGCAAAATGTCTTTTAAAAATGTCATAAGTGTTGAAACTAGTGTTTTTCCTTGACATTTATGTGGAAATATGATTGTACAAGTGCGATAGAAAATAAATAAAGACACATTTAGTTAAAAAAATCACTTGATTTTTGTAAGGCGAGAGTAGAGCACTACCTCATGCGCTTCGCTTATGAGGCGTGCAATAAAAACGCCCAAGTATCGTTGAAAAGGTCTTTTAAAATGCAACAAAAACTGCTTTGAAACTATGTAGATCAAACCCCCCAGTCTTGAGATAATCTAATACAAAGTTAAAATTTGAAGGTGTCCCCCACCGTAACTTTTGAAATATTACTAAAATAATTCTGAAAAAAATGTGGTATATACCTCAAAGTATGTACTTTCAATTAAAACTATAGCGGTCTCGGTATCATAGATGGTTATTTTTAATACGTCATAAATCCTAAACCGCAATTTACCTTTAGAACTTTTATATTATGTTACTTGCTGCTACGTAACCCTTCATGGGCGAGTCCGACTCGCTCTTGGCCGCTTTTAGTTTTTTATATTATAGGACGCTAAGAATGCAATAAAATAATGACTCGTTCAAAAACAGCCGAGCCGTTAAATAAATACTTATATACATAATAAATAGGTAATTTGTTGTATTTATCATAAGTAATTTAAAATAAAATAAAACTAGAAATGTTTTTATAATATGGAGATCAGGCTGACCTCCGTGAGAACTGAGTGAGCCCACATTTGAATATTTATCTTTGGTTTAATCGTTTCACAAATAGTAAGATTAGATTTACAATTGTTTTAGACCTTTTACTTATTGATAAATATTTATTTATTTTTAATTACATATATTTAAAAGTGCTCACACACGCACACGGAATATTTTATGTTCTTATATTTATTTATTTTTATTAAAATAAGTAGGTATTTACACATTTTGAACGAATTCAATTTTCCCTCCGATTTTTTGGTAAGTAGCTTTGAGATTGCTATACTTCATGACAGGTAGGCGGTAGGCGTTGAAAGGCGGTTGAGAGGCGGAAAGGTTGGTAGGCGGAAGAAATCGGCGATATTACACCGTAATTTATTAGGCACCGACCGGGGAAGCGCACACAGGGCTGAAATTAGCCTCTTACAGATTGTGTAATTTGTTTTTCTGTAAGAAAAGACAGAAGTATAGAAATTGCCTGACGTTTTTCATCTCGTGCATTCGTGTAAAGCTGATTTAGAGGACGCGTAAAACTCTGTATTCCTAAGCTCTCTCATAATAGACAAAAGCAAGTATGTATGTATGTGTTTATTAGGCACCGACAGGCTCGCAGGTGTAGCGTAAGTATACCGGGCTAAAATTAGCCTATAAATCTTAGAAATATTCTTGAAAATGTTGTAAGAACAACCTAAATACCTATACCTATGTACTCGTAAAGTCTCGAAGAAGCCAGAACTTCCCCTACACTTCTGTGGAAAAACAATTGCAACTTAATCTATTCGTTAAGTTTATTTATGCTGCTCTGAAATGCAAAAAATTTCCGCAGTAAGTATTAATGAAATAGTTATGTTTTTTGAAATTTTATACCATCTTAAATTGTAGATTTCTGAGTATATATTTTATGACATACGCTTAGTTAGTTTTATTCTATACTCTACCATATATTTATGCCTATTAGGCACTCATTATGTACTTAGGTAAAAAAAAGCCTATAATATAGGAATATTATATGCAATGGCAGATTAAAACAAAAAAACCACTGACATAGCCCAGCGGATTAGCTCGTAGAAGTGGAAGTGGACGGGACACATAGTACGACGAACCGATGGCCGGTAGGGAAAAAAGGTTCTCGAATGGCGACCAGGTACTGGCAAGCAAAGCATAGGACACCCACTCACACGGTGGTCAGACGAGCTGACCAAGGTCGCTGGAAAGCGCTGGATACAGACCGCTCTAGATCGGTCGTTTTGGAAATCCTTGGGAGAAGCCAATGTCCAGCAGTGGACGACAAGCGGCTAAAATTATGATGATGATGGAAAAAAATATAGATACATATTTTCGATTACATTGTCATTAGTGTGAGACATGAGTAGATCTAGATAGTTATGTGTTGTTGTTTGTAATATATTCCATAAATTGAAGTCTGCTTGCCTTGCATGGCCTTTGCGTATCCGAGGATTGCTTTCTGCTTCAGCAGACCGTGGTTTACCTGTGTACCAAGTTTCTTATAAAATTGTTCGGCCGTTGAGGCGTTATCAAAACCCGCAAATGTCCAAACTTACACAGAAAAAGCTTAGAAGTTGTGCTATTGTTATTTGCAGTATAGTTATGAGCAATAACAATATCTATGTATCTTATACTTACATAAAAAGTCATAAAAAATTGAGAACTAACTTTTTCTATTATTTAGCTAATAATGTGGGCGAGGTGAGAGACTAACTTTTCAGAAAGTCACATATTTCAGACGTGTGGCTCCATCTATCGGGTTTCAGCATAAGGACGTAGTAGTGATGCTCGGAATGAAAGCGTTTGTTGCGCTGAAACAAGAATGGCGAGAGGTTACTTACGTAGAGATAGAAACTCCACCCAATAGATGTCGCTACGGATCAGTCAACCATAAATAATTTTATAATACAGGGTGACTTTTTAAACACCAGCCAAATTTTAGGAGCAAGATCAGTCCCTGATACTAAACTTCTTTAAAAAATTCCCTAAAAATCGATAAACAATATTCGTCCTTCAATACAAAATGCGTTTGACTGAGCGCTGATTTGTATGGGAAGGCGAATTTTTATTTTAGTTTTTCGTTAATTGTTTTTATGGAAAGTAGTTCAGTATCATGGACTGGACTTGCTCCAAAAATTTGGCTTTTGGTTAAAAAGTCAGCCTGTATAGTCACTGAGTATAGTCATGCTTAGGAGACGTTTGATTAGTTTTCTATAGATGTCCATGTTGTGTTGGCCGTGTGGTTTCCGGCCTAGAATAGGACCACTCCATCTCTTCCTATGGATGACGTCAGCGTCGACGAAATGACTAAGCACAAAAATTTTATGCTCTAACTGCATTTCCTAGGAGGGTTGAGTTCGGCCGGCGGCCGGTTGTAAAACTTTTCGTAAAAATGCATTCCCAAATAGGGTAGACGTAAGACGGCCGGTTGTTAAAGTATAGCGAAATCGTTTAAACTGTTTAAACTATTTTTGTTACCGGCAGTTTTTTCTCGATTTGGCATGGTCTTCAGCCACAGATTAAATAATACTAACGTACAGAAGTCTCACTCAGCAAAGAAATTCAAAGAAATATCTACTCAATATGGCTAGCGATATGGTTTAATTTGCTCACGTCAGAACTCAGCACCTTTTCGTATAAATATCTAGACATTCATTGCAAGCCAATTTCATTATTATTACTCTGGACAAACGATTCGTATTACTGAATTTACCACCCGGAGGGGCCGCCTGCGCGCATAGTAATAATGTAGGTACATTTTCGATATACCTAAACGGGGTTACACAGGCCTGCTTCAGCATCCTTGGGTGACCATTGACGTGCATATTATATTTGGAGAAGAAAAAGCGGGAACGGGCACCCCGGGCTCCAAAGCAGCACAGCTGAGGATGCAACCGGGAACGTTCTAAGATTAAGTAAAAAAAAGTTTAATCCAAAACATCTGATACAACTTATCGAGTTTCATCTATTTAAAGGTATACTCGTATCATCTAATTAAAACAAAACGGTCCGAATGATTTCAAGATATATCCAGCCGCCTCTGATGAAACTGAATAAAGCTCACATTATATCACTTCGCATTTAAACACACAATTCAGGAATACGATACGGAAATAAAGGTATAGGTCGCGTCACCACAGAATACAGTAAGAGTACTCGTAAACAGAACGGAATCTCCTAAGGTGCTAAGTACGCGCAATATGCGTCCCCGTTCCCCGCACCCGCACCTCTCCCCCAGTTCTTGTGGGCCAACTTGTGCCATGCAGTGTGTGTTCGCCCGCTCTCGCCAGTCATCAAGGCGAAAACGGGGGAGAGGTGCGGGGACGGGGAACGGGGACGCATATTGCGCGTACCTACCTACCTTAAGAGATTCCGTTCTGTTTACTCTTACTGTATTCTGTGGCGTCACGTAAAAAGAACGCGGGCTGTCAAGCTGCGCATTAAGCTATTTATCGATCTATTTAATGAATATTATACCTAACATATTTTGTAATGTACCTACCAATAGCCAATTATACCAAGCCGCGAGTGAAAATAATACAATAGGCCTAGTACCTTCGTGCGCGAGTGTATCCATGATGCGCAAACACACCCCCTCTACTTTTTTCCAGCGTTCTTTTTACATGACGCGACCTATACCTAGCCTTAATTACTTGAAATTGAAAGACATTCACTCGTTTCGTCCATCTGCAGTAGGTCGTTTAGAAAATTATTCATGTGACCCTGCCCTAATTCGTTATTATGATAGCTTGTCACTGGTGCTGACAATTCGATTGTAGGTCCAAACAATGTGATAAGTTATTCAACAGCCTGTCGTAAAAACATATGAGACTTTTATAAGTGTAGTTTTTTTTAAGCTTAGAAATTCTTACTACATTAATAAAAATTGTGTGCTTGTGTGTGTGTGCTCAGCTGTGCTGTTTCGGAGCCCGGGGTGCGCTTTCCTGCTTTTTCTTCTCCAAATATAACATGCATGTCAATGGTCACCCAAGGATGCCCAAGACCTTACGAAATGGAGAAGAAATAGCCGGAACAGTTTAAATGATTTGGCTAGTTTTACGAGCGGCTGCCTGCCTGACGTCAACCCTCTTTGAGAATGTATTTGTGCGAAAAGTGATACAATCAGCCGCCGCCCGACGTTAACCCTCCTTGGGAATACAAATGTAGCACGAGATGTTTGTGCTTAGTTCTTTAGTCGCCTCTTACGATATCTACAGGAAGAGATGGAGTGGTCCTATTCTAACCCGCAACCACATGGCTTGCGTGTCCCCCCCTGTAACTTCTAAAATAAAAGGATGATAAAACTAAAAGAAATATATGATGTACGAGTACATTACCATGCAAACTTCCACCGGAAATTGGTTTGAACGAGATCTAGTTAGTAGTTTTTTTTAATACGTCATAAATCGTAGACCGCAATTTACCTTTAGAAATTTTATATTACTTATGTTACTTGCTGCTACGGAACCCTTCATAGGCGAGTCCGACTCGCACTTGGCCGCTTTTTTTATCTCTTCGATAGGTAGGTACCTACGCTTCTAATATATACTTAATATGTATAATAATATAATTGTATTGGTGGACTGAACAAAGTGACATACTTTGTTCAGTCCACCAATACAATTATATTATTTACCAGCCCGACTGTATACTCCTACACAGAGGTAGCTTCAAATACTCAAATACAATAAGTAAACGATATACCTAGAGCGGTACTGTCGCTACTATATTTTCGTTGTTATAACCGGTGTACTCACAAATCATTTTTTTTTCTATGGAAGTACCTTCTTCAAAGCATCTTAACGACATAGAGACACTACATGTACTTGTACACGCACCAGGTGATATTTTAAAGCTTATGCAGTATTTCTTCAGAAATTAATAATAACTAATGTAAAAACTAATGCAGAGTATAATATTTTTAAAATAACTTCTAATAAGACGGAGGTCCAGTGTTCGAGCTTTGCTATCGTAGCACGCAAGCAGCTCATGACATGTTGGCATTTAGCGCTAATGTATTGTGTCCCCGAACAATTCAACGCTTTTATTTATTTTATCGAAACATAATCTAGTTAGAAATGGAACTACATTTTGTGTCTTATGTAATGTACTTAAATAAATAGTTAACCTTGGTATATCAAGATTACCTACTCGCAGTATAGTGTTTTGAAACAGAGAGCATGTTATTAGTTGTAGAAAATGTTTATTCATCTACTACGCTTCCTTAAAACAATAATTGAAGGAAAGATAGAAGGGAAAAGAGGAGTAGGAAAACCCAGAAGAAGACTTTTTGATCAAATAAAAGAAAATTTTAATGTGAAAACATACATCGTGTTAATTAAAGAACGCAAAACCTCTCAGATGGTACCTCAGCCTATGTAACTGAACAACTTTTCAACAACATTCACGATACTAAAAAAAAAATTAAATTTTCATACAAACTGATCAGCTGATCGAGTCATTTTGTATGAAAATCCGATTTTTTTTTTGGATTTTGAAAAGTGAAGTGAATTGTGAAAGTTGTTGAACAAAAGTTGTTCAGTTTCATGGGATGAGGTACCATCTGAGAGGTTTTGCGTTCTTTAATTAACACGATGTATAAGGAGGTTAAGTAAGTGGAGGAAAGAGAGACATGGAAAGCACTCCACCGACAAGAGCGCGGCTCTTAAATATAAGAAAAAAAGAAGTTATTCGTTGTATAATGTTGATATATTGTATGTTGCACAAGAAAGACGCTATGGTACAGTGGTAGAATGTATCTAGTTCAAGCAAGTCTCCACCGAACTCCAAAATAGTGACTGAGTGCTGTTCATTTATCAAGCCAACATAACCTAATTGTTTTCATTTCTGCTGCAACGGTACGCGCAATGAGGGGGCGTCCATAAATTACGTGAGGTGTTTTTTTTAATTTTCCGTCCCTCCCTCCCACCCTGGTGAGATGTCGTGAGATTTTATTCAACCCCCTCCCCCATCCCCCAATCTCACGTGAGATTTTTCAAAATGTGGATTTCTTACGTAAACGCGTTGGATTGTTATTGTAAAAAAATTTGCTTCGCGCGTTCGGCTGATAGTGGCGCGAAAACAAAGGACGGGCTACACTGTACCGTAAATTCAGATTAAATTAAGCTATTTGGTATAAAACAAATATGGTGGTTTGACAGTCAGTAGATGTATAACGTCGAAGTATGAATTAAAATATTTTCTATCGAACGAATAAGTGAATGATCTTAATCGTATTACGATTACGCTTAAGATTAGATCTTAAGCATGTACAATCTGGATTAAATGGACCAAAATAGTATATTTTTTTTTGTCTTATACAGAAAAAAAATTGCGTGATAATTGCCGAGACCCCCCTCTCTCCAACGTAAGATTAGATGAGATTTGACTCGACCCCCTCCCCCCCTTATACATCTCACGTAATTTATGGACGCCCCCTGACGTCTACTTGGGACGGCCAAGATTACTCTTGCCACTCTAGGGTTAATCTCGATATACAAATATGTACCTATGTGTGATGTCTCTCTTAATAGGTTGATACTATATGAACGTATATTTATTTATTTACTAGCTTTTGCCCGCGGCTTCGCTCGCGTATCCCAATTCCCACGGGAACATTATTTTTTTCCTGATGAAAGGTATAGGGTACCTTTCATCAGGAAAAAAATGTTCCCTTCTCAATACTATGTGTATGCGAATTTTCAAGAAGATTGATTTAGTAGATAAAGCGTGAAGAGGTAACAAACAAACAAATATACAAACTCACTTTCCCATTCATAATATTAGTTAGGATAGGATTAGGATTTTAGTTCAGCTATTTAAATTACCTTTATGGTAAGGAAAAGTTACAAATTAAAGAAAAGTTAGGACTAACGGACAGGAATGGAGGCATCTCCACTTAACTCCACCGACGAGAACAAGCTCTCATAAAAAGAAAAGCATAGTAAGGTATCCTAACACTAGCAGCGTGTCACTCGCTCGTAGCAGTTTAATCAATATTTTTTTCACTAAACCAAGGTAAATGTATAAATTCAAGATAGAAGAGAAGAATGGAGGCATCTCTACCGACAAAAGCAAGCTCTTAAATCACAAAAAGAAAAGCATGGTAAGGATGTCACTCGGTCGTAATAAGTTAATTAAAATTTTAACACTAGTTCAAGGCAAATAAACATGTAGATATGGAAG
Source organism: Acrobasis repandana (assembly GCA_963576875.1). NCBI lineage: Eukaryota > Metazoa > Arthropoda > Insecta > Lepidoptera > Pyralidae > Acrobasis > Acrobasis repandana. The sequence goes on from OY756215.1 coordinate 15,319,325, forward strand.
GTCATTGTGTAGATACAAATTCAAAATAGAAGAGAAGAATGGAGGCATCTCTACTTAAGTCCACCGTCAAGAGCAAGCTCTTAAATTACAAAAAGGAAAGCATGGTAAGGTATCTTAATACTAACAGCGTGTTGTTTGCTCGTAAAAGTTCATTCAACATTTTTTCACTATATCAAGGCAAATAATATGTACAAATTCAAGATAGTAGTGTACCAATTATAAATAAAATTCATTATTTGCTTCGCGTGCCCGCCCGCTCGTTTAGAATCCTTCGTGACGTGACCGAGGTTGAGTGCGTTCATGGACTTACACTTTCGACGTAATAGGTCACTTTATAAACCTATAAAAATGTTTACGACCACAGCTCGTATAATTAAAAATGTCATTTCGACCCCTGACTATATTTGCGTGATGTGTCCATTTCTCCTGATTTCGTATCGTACTTATTTGAGACATTTTTGGGAAAGTAACTGCGATTGTACTCGTATTTATGAAAACTTTTGCTTTTGTTTAGCGATACCAGTTAGCAATGGTTAGCAACGGCATTACTAACAATAAATAGTTTTGTTTTAATTTGAAATACCTTACATACCTTATATTATATACATTGTATTTTATTGTATTGTATTCCTTCAGAAGTGGATCTTACTTAATTTACATAAGCGTAACCTATTTTGATTTGATATTGTAATCTAAATACGAAAAACCTTTCTATTAGCCTTGAATCCGGCGATTTTGACTTTGACCATATTGGACAATCCTTCATGCCATCACTTTTTACCATTTATGTTTACGTTATCTATTACTTGAAACTGTAGGCTTTCAGACTGAAGCAGAAATATTTTTGATTCGCAAAACGCCGCGGTTTCATAATATTTACTTACCTATGAACTTTTCGACGAATTCTGCCTTTTCTTTTACTTCATCACAAGTCGTGGTGTATAGGTACCTATACAACGAGTTAATGAAATAACGCAAAACCTCTCAGGTTGTAACTCAGTCCATGAAACTAAACAACTTTTGTTCTAAAAAATTCCCAAAATGTCAAAAATAAAAATTTACTCGATCAGCTGATCAGTTTGTATGAAAAAAATGTTTTGGGTTTCGTGAAAGTTGTAGAACAAAAGTTGTTCAGTTTCATGGGCTGAGGTACCGTCGGAGAAGTTTTGCGTTATTTCATTAACACGTTGTATAAGGAGGTCAAACATTTATTAAAAATCGGGAGACAAGGAATTGACTCCACTAACAAGAAACTCAACTCCACAAACAAAGTTCGACTTTTTGTCTGTCTGTAGGTACTCGATAAACTCGGTAACTACTGGATCGATTATTATGCAGTTTGTCATATACAGGGTGACTTTTTAAACACTGTCAAAAATTTTGGAGCAAGATCAGTCAGTTTCTTTACTACTACTTTTTACAAAAAAAAGTAATTAAAAAATCGAAAAAAAAATTTTCGTTCTTTCATACAAAATCCGTCTGTCTGAGCGCAGATTTGTATGAGAGGACGAAAATTTTTTATCGATTTTTAATAACTTGTTTTATAGAAAGTAGTTCAGTATCATAGATTGAACTTGCTCCTAAAATTTGGACAGTGTTTCATAAGTCAGCCTGTATAGTACAAATCCAAGCGAAGTAGGGGTAGGTCGTTAGTACTCGATAAATAGTTTTTTTGCATACTTACTTTCTTAGAAATTAATAGAATTGCTTGTTTATCAGATAACCTACTTTCTATTTGTTTGTATACACCTCTTATCTCATTTTATCTGGGGTCGGGTCTCTTTGTCCTTTTTATAATATTGACCGCTATGTAACGCTTGAGAATTTCCAAAAATAATTTCTAGTAACCGATGACCAAGCGTCCGACAAGTTACGAGTAAGACCAATGAATTTGCATTTAATTTTCTTCAAAGTTAACGGAAACTGTTGATGATGTATGTAGTACACAATCATACGTGTGAACAATAAGGAAAAGGTCGACTTAGCCCTTTCAGTGTCGAGTAAAGGAAATTTCCTCCTTTGAAATATAATATTTAGTAGGCCCATATTGTTCAGCGTGTGATTGCTCCTTTGTAGAAATGGAATTCGGACGCTCACGAAAGGTGTAAATGGAATACGGCAGTTAATCATCAAAATAAATAGCACTTGCGAGTTAATGTGATCTTCACCCTAATGCCTATTTACGTTGGGTTCTCACAGCAAATGTGATTTATATTTGTTAAATTACTTTAGGACTCCAAACAAAAGAGAGACAATTTGATGCCCTAATATATCCTTTGCCTTATTTACTAACAGTAAAACACATCTACATGTAACACAGCGGATATTTAAATGAATAAAATGGATAAAGGACATTGTTTATTTTTCGTAGTGAAATATTTAAACTTTATGGACTGCAAATTATTTTTATTAGACTATAGAGAAATTTAAAAAGAAAGTTCTTGTCGGTCGAGTATTTTCCATGTCTCCCTGTGGATTTTTTTCGACTAAATGATTGACCTGCCTAAATGACACGACTTCTAATGAAGTAAAAGAAAAGGCAGAAGTCATTGAGAATTCATATTCCATCCGCGGCGGTTTGTAAATCAATTTTTTTATTATTATTTAGTAGAGCACTATAAGATTAATAAAAAAAATTACTTCCCAGTGAATGTTAAAAAGTAATGTTAGAGAAGATTTTTCTCTTATTTACTTTGTAAAAGAACATGAGAGAGAAGATAACGTTATATTCCATTATTCATAAAGAAATCAACTAGTTACAAGAAGTTGCGTAACTGGATGGGCCATGTCTCATTTTATATTTCCATTTTATGTGGGTCGCTATGCAATTTTCATGCAACTGGAAAATTAATTTTTCAGTGCATTGTAGCTGAATTTTGCAAACCGGCGCTTCATATAATTCAGACATCATCCCGGGGAGTTCTTTGTTAGTTTTATTCAAATTCTTAAAGTAGTCGCACGTAGTAGTCTTGTGAATTTTTAATATCAAAAGAATGATTTAAGCACTTTGTTCTTTGTTACAACTGAATACTAATAAGAGTACCTAAACATTCGACCCCTTTGTTCTTTTTTTTTCTAATATGTAGGTCCCTACAGAAGAAGTTAGTATGAATTGAAACAAAATTCTTAGTAGCAAATTACTGATTGTTTGTTTGGTCAAAACTTGCCAGTGAAAAGCTCCATTTTTCACGACTTGCTCGTACACTATGAACAATGGTATAATTAAGTAATATTATCAAGTACTATGCGAATTTCAATGCCAATTTTCAAAATTACTTACAATTTCCAAATGTTTCAGCAGATTAAATTTTTAATTAATCAGATCTGAACTGGTTCTGCAGAGCTTTCTTAATATTAAAAATACAAACTCAATTTAGTCTCAAAGTCCCGGAGCTCATACAGGCTGCGGCATTTCAAAAATGTTTCCTAAAATATTAAATTTAATTCTGTAAGTACATGGATCGTAGAATTTATGATACTGCAGATGTAATTATTCTGCTCGATGGTCTGTGGTAGATTGTTCACAGACCAGTGGTTGTTTTGCGAGGACTTGTAAACTATTGGTGCCTGTTGCTGCTGAATAGCAGTCGGCATCGTTCCATATGGATGATTTGTCACCTCGCTCGCTCACTGTTTATTCCTTTACTATGAATTCATGTTAGACATGTTAATATATATTGGTGGCTGCTGTATATTTTGCAGAGTATTAAATATATTAGAATTGTTCACAGATCAGTGGTTAATTATAACAAGCTATTATGACTGCTTTTTAATAAACTTTTTCATTGTTTATCGAAATCGTAAGGGTAAGCCGGCGGAATGTTGATCACTTATGGAAAACCCGCTGTATTTTTTAAATATTTATATTAAGTATATCAAAATTTAAAAAAATAACAAAGTCTTCATCTGTTATGTAATGAGTTTTTGGCAGAAAGTCAAGGGGTTCGGTTTGAGTTTGCTTTAAATTATTTTGCAAATGATTTTAGTGGACTTTATAATATGAAATTGGTGTTGTTTGGTGTTATAAATGCTCATGCTCATGAACAATCTGTGAAATAGTTGAAGTGGACAGTCATAGTATGGCTGTATGATATTTGATTTTGCGGACTGTGTGGGCGTCTTTGGGCGTCGTCGCCCGCCACTCAGTTGTCTATGAAAACCAGTGGACTCGTACAGATTTGTCGCCAGAAGCTCTCTTGAAGCAGCACCCTTTGATTGTATCTTGTTAGGATTAGATTAGGTTAGGTTTAGGAATTAAGAACAAAATTAAAGATAGGCTTTAAAGGACTTGTATCCAGAGCCGTAAAATTATTTAGAAAAAAACTGTTATGTAATCAACATTTTAACACCAAACGTATATCTTTGACCTATAAGTAGTAGGAAAGCTTAACAAAAACAGATTTGAGCGGCATTGTCCCTGCTTGGGTAATGCCTGAATTGGGTATACGAAGAAACATACTTCACAGTCGCGCACCTCGAGGTGACTGCCCAATCGTGACACTGCCTGTAAGATACCTTCGCCCCAGCAGTCTTTACGTGCCATAACGTGTTGTTGAGTTCCATTTTAACAGATATATAGGGGTGAGCGCCATTACCCAGTAAACACTAACCCCCTTAGCGATATTCATACAAATTTACAAACGTTTGCTAAACCTATTTCAGTTAAAATATGTTTTGTCCCTATCACTCTTTTCTATATTTGACATTGCAAGTACAAGACAAAACATATTTTAACTGAAACAGGTTCAGCAAACATTCGTATTTTTTATGAATACGTAAGTACATGTGAATTGCGATTAACCGTTTTGCTAATCTACTCACTGTTTATTATTCACTCCGGCCGTTGTACAGCAAATACGTGAGTGTGTTAAAAGTAACCGCAGAAAATATTTTGTGGTGGTTGTTGTTTCATTTTTTATAGCTGTCAGCATCATTTCATGTGGATGCATCACCGCCTCGCTAACTCACTTACAGTTCATTCCTGTAAGTACATACATACTTATATTGTGTTCACAGATCGTGGCTGTTATTTGATTTCGCCTTTACTGGCGGCATCGTTCCATGCGGATGCTCCGCCGCCTCTGTTCATTCCTGTACTGTAAATGTTTAAAGTGCTTACAGATCAGTAGTTATATTGCAAGGGCGGATTGGTGGCAGTTGTTTGATTGTCCCGGACTTGATGCTTCAGCGCATCGCTGGCTCATTGGTCGAACGAATGAATTTAATGAACAGGAACGTAAACAATCCAAATCCATCATACCAGCTTAGAGTCATGTAGGATACTGTCAAAGAATTAAAGAATCAGCACCACCTCGTAGGCTTCTTGTGAACTATTTCCATGTCTTCAATTCTTAATTCCTTGACTCAGTACTTGTATAGTGGCGTAGAGGTCGCCACCAACCTCTTTTTAAGAGTTAATAAAATAATAAATAGGTAATTTAATAGTATCTACGTTCTTTCAGACTTGCTCAAATAAATATTTAGTTACATAGTAACTCTTTCTTTATTACAGCACCCCCCCACCCCATAGATTAGATAGTATGTCCTAACCTCCCCCCTGCGCCGGAAAAATTGGCATGGGTACGCCTATAAAACTTTAACATATAAAAATAAAAGACCAAGTAAGTTAGCGGCTCCTTACTGCATTTATTACTCATAAATACATTAGGTAGTCTCCTTCAAGCGGGTCTTAAAATTTAATGAAAAGCTGCAGCCATGAAAACAACATTTTGTATGTAATCGCAGGCAACTACTAACTTGGTACGTGAATTGACTAATAAAGAGCTGCAATTCGTAAGATGCAACTTATTTAGGCTCACTTTGCGCACAGTAAACAAAACTGAACTGAACTTTCTTTCGGTTTATCTTCTCGTAGTTCTGAAATGATAGTAGTTTGTAACCATAGATCTGTATACATCTATAATAGCTTTTGTATTTGAAATAGTTTTAGAAAAGTTACCTAATTTGTCTCTTATGAAAGACAAATTTTTCCTACATTTATTTATATACTAGCTGGTGCCCGCGACTTCGTCCGCGTGAAGGTCAGTTTTATTGTGATTCGGCACATACATTACTCGTATGTTCAATATTTCATTTTTCATTATTTCAACACGACTACAAAAATAACATGACATTAATAATAAAACATTTGTGGAAGTCCAGGGTAGGTTTATGTGGCGAAATAATATGGAAAAAGTAACGAGAATGGGCGAAACAAAGTTCGCCGGGTCAGCTAGTTGAATATAGGTAAACTTACGTACCGTAAAATCGTCGTTGAGACTCATCACTTCATTCTTAGCTTATTAAAAACTAGTAGGTACTCTTATAATTTTCAATAGTCATTCCTCAGATCGTGTCATCTTGAATTTACCATTTATTAAAACAACAAAATTAATTTTCCCGACTGTGTTGTAGAGAAATCTATACTAATATTATAAAGCGGAAGAGTTTGTTTGTTTGTTTGTTTAAACGCGCTAATCTCAGGAACTAATGGTCCGATTTGAAAAATTCTTTTTTTGTTGGGTAGTCCATTTATAGAGGAAGGCTTTAGGCTATATAACATTTCGACAACCACGCGAACGAAGTCGCGGGCACAGCTAGTAATGTAATAAAAGCTCAGTGACGCTCGGCCTCATAAAAAGCAGGCCATGATCGCGCTACACCTGAATGGATGAACTGGATTTAGGCAATATCATAGTTCTTTGAATATAGATGTCAATGATATCGTGACTGTGTTCAATAAATCCACATCCAATTTCATCCAATTCTCTTTCAATGAAGCCAATACCTGCCGTGACAAAGATTGTAATATCACCCCTAGTGACTCTGTTCTTTCAATGTAAATGCAATCTAGGGTCATTATATTTTCATCAACGAACTAAGAGAATGCCGTATTTTGTTTTTAGTTTTTTGTATAAAAGGTTACAAAATTGCAAAGTGAGAAATGCAAAAGAGTACCTACTTAAATATTAAAAATTAATTAGAGAATACTTAGTGCAGCTAAATGATAAACTTGTTGAGGTATTAAAGTACCTAGTAAAAAATTTAGTTTCTGAAAGCATGGATTACAAAATGTTTAATTTCACAGCCTGTCGCTTTTCGGAATACAACAACGCTGTAATATGCATAGTAGCAATTTTACTAGATATCTCCGCTATCAAAAAGGCTAGTTGCTTATGCTGGCACAGTGGGTTAATACACTGACATCATTTTCGACTGACTTTGTATTTTCGATTCTATCTCCACCGTCATGAAATCCAGCTGCATAGCTAGAGTATATACATCTCAGACAAAATGGAAATTCTGTAGGTCTGCATAAGGCCACATTAGGTCACATACATTGAACTCCCTTTTCTTTTTGAAATACCCAAACTGACATCAGAAGACGTCAGTAAAGCGTAAGTTAGAAGCATGAGAATTAAAAATTTATTTTCGCTATTATAAAGGCTATAAAACGCTTGAATGCCCACAGTCACGTTGCACATGCTTTAGGTCGAGCTGTAATAGGTCACGCGCGAAGCCGGCGGCTGCAATTAGCTACTGGTATTTGCAATACGCGCGCCATCCGCGAATACTGTTAGGGTCACTCTCCACTTAAAGAACAGGACTGTGACAAGTTTCAAGTGTCGCCGTCACTTTCGTTAAATTCAAGATTACTTTGCCCTGGTTACCTAGAGGTGTAATAAAATTATCATTGCAAAAAGAGAAAAGAGTTAGCTCTTTTCTCTTTTTGCAATAATAATTTTAAAAAATGATATTAGTATAATTTTTTTAATTTTAGAAAATCAAAGCACTATAGTGACAAATTACTTAAAAATACGTTTTTTTGAGCATTATTTTTTCAACAGAAAGAAAAGAATTAAAAATGGCAGTTTCCGTAAGTTATGCTGCTTAAGTTCATATAAGAGCTTTTTATTTATTAATCTACCATACTTTTTGGGTAAATAGTACCTACCAAGCTAACATAAATAATATATAATAAAAATTGGCAACATTTAATTTGCGCACCGGGGTACTAACATTAACATAGTGATCGCAACGACGTTACGAAGATACTGGCAATTTTTATATGCGTCGCTGATACGACACGGAGGTACGGTACGCACAAAAGAACTTGTCTGGACTCAGCTTTATTGAGATAGACCTACTTTACACTGTGGCAAGTATTGCATACATAGTGGAACGTCACCCTTATCATATGACTTTATTATAATGTACGCGCTCAGAATTTTTGAAAACTACGTTGTAAATATAAAAATATTTTTTTTAAATACTACACACTTATATTTTGTTATACGAGTAAATATATGTATAAAAGCCTCTGCACTAGGGCATGCAGTTTCATAGATTTTCAGTTTCGAAATTGGCTTATGAAATTAGGTTCATTAGGTGTACAGTGTGCTATTGAAATATGAAGTGTTCAAAGAGCTTGACCGTCCGTGCCGTGACGCAGGATTTTACCTATTAAACCCCCCTTGTCACGCATTTTTCCTATTCCTTTAACAAAAACTGGTCATGACCCCCTCCACCCCCATCGCTGTGACGTAATATGTGGATGGCCCCTTGTCTGACTACTGAGAATTTTATATAGCTTTGATTGAACGCTGGAACACGTTGGAGAGTTCAAACAGAAACCTAAATTAAAGGCAATTGTAGAGCGTGCTTTCCTACGCACATTTCAAATGAACTCGTACTGTTTGAATGGTTACGCTACGTTAATGATCTCATAACGTTGAATAATCTCATTTATGAAGTAGAACGTAATTATGTAAGTACTCATATATAGAACTGCTATAATATTCTCATTAGATACTTAACCGGATTTATTGGAATAATTTCATCGTCATATTATTTTATATGCTCATGGGTTATGTACTTAGTCTAGACCACGGGTCGGCAACCTTTTGGCAGACAAGGGCCATAAGGTGGCAAAATAAACTAAAGACGGGCCGCACTTGTGATATTAACCCTAGATTCTACCTGATACCTACGTATAAATGGTCATATCACATTAAAAAATTAAAATGCTATTAAAATTGTCAAAAAATACGGAATTTAATTCGTACACGTAATACTTACATTATGTTTATATGTTTGGGCTTTATAGCTAGAAAAATAACCACCGAAAAATAGAAATAAAAACAACAAAGTACTAACAAGTAACTGGGTTTATACAAATTTCAGTGTGATATCTGAGTAGCATTTGGGATAAATTGATTATAAATTAAACAGATGAATCACACGATATACGAAATAGTAAAGTTAGTTAGTATTTTTATGAACTAATTGAGAAAGTCCTTAAAGTTACTGAAAAGAACAAACGAAAAAAGATTGGTATGTATTGAAAATAAACACCTATTTTGCTTGTAAGCAAAAACCGTGTAGGGGGCGAGCAGTTAAAATTAGACGATCTGTATCTCTACCTTTTTCCATTTTAGCAAATATTTTTCAACGAGGGAATACGTGAGTCGAGCTGATAATAGAGGAGCCCAGCAGCTACCTGTTGCGGCGCATTTCCGTCGCGCCGCGCCTCCAGCCGCACTCATGGTGTGTTCCCTACGAGGCTGCTACAGACTTTTTACTTTCTACAAATTCTTCAAAATATCCGTGTAGATAATAGTCATAACTTGAACTTAAAATAGTGTCATCCAATTGGTTTAAGTACTATATTTTTTCTATAAATGGAAACTTATTATTGGCTAAGTTTTGTATCTGTTTGCTGTTATTCTTACATAGATAAGAAAATAGCTGTAAGTTTTCCGAAATAAAATAAAATAAACTTTATTGAAGTTTTCAGTTGAACTCTTTATCATAAACATCGTTTTTAGTAGCTACCTCAAAATAAAGTCAAATAACAAACATAATAAACAACAATATTCCGTGATTTTACCTACTGATCTTTGGCATCAGTTGTAAAATAAGAAAAGACACCACATACCTATTGTTTTGTCCTGTTCAATTGTAGCTATCTCCATAAACTTCACTTAGTCACTTACTAGCTCTTATACGCCTAGTACCTACTTTCGCCAGTTTATAAACAAAAACCATATGAAAACATGGTAAAAAATATAAAAAATGCCTTGGTGTGTGTTAAAATACTGTAAGAATATTTCAAGGAACACGGCAAAATGTAGATAAAGAAATAACTTTCCAGTATAACAGTAAGTAACCAAAATTCTTTGAAAATTAAATTCGTGTGAAATAAATTTACACCGCCATGTATTCAAAAATAGAACAGGGACCAATCTTTGAGATAGCTGTTCTATATATTTTATCTCAATGCATTGTTAGGTTAGAATGCAGTGCAACAATGGATAATATTGGCACAAGACTGTGAGGATTGTGCCGAGCTACAGGCTACTTTTTGTGATACATTAAAAGTAGCGTTGGCCTGTCTATTTGACTGGTAAAAATCTAACATGCAATGAGCAATTACTTTTAATAACCGTAGGCTACATTTTCTTTCATGATCTAAGTCGTAATACCTACTTAGTCAAATCAAATAAGGCTAAAGGGAAAAATACCTTCGCCGGTAGACTAAGATGTTATCGCAGCGACGGTTTCTTGTCTGATTATGCTTGTAGTGGCGCTTCAGTAAAGCCGATTGGCCACCGGGTTCAGGTGTGATTTTTGAAACAAGCATGGTATAATAAAATATGGTAGTCTCTTCCCGTGACAGCGTAATTAGCCCAAGAATACGTCATAAGTTGGGAGTGTTGCCACTGTGTGTGATTGAATCACCCCAATAAAGTGTAGTGTTTAAATTAACAACCCAATTATGAAAATTATAATTCAAAATGAGTCACACGATTACGAAATAGTTAAGTTAGTTAGTATTTTATTTTAAATTCATTAACTAATTGAGATTAATGTGTGGTGTTACCTTGAAAGACCGAATAAGAAATGATGTTATAAGGGATCGGTGTGGAGTGAAAGAGGAAGTAGCGAAGTACGTACGTGACGTAGTGAAGAAAACTAGAGCAAGGGATGTTAAGATGGTTTGGGCATGTAGAAAGGATGGATGAAAATAGATTACCAAAAAATATTTATAAGGCAAGAGTGAAAGGAAGAGCGGGAAAGGGTCGACCTCGGCGAACGTTCTGCGATCAGATTGCAGACGTCCTGAAAAAGGGAGAGGTAAGAAGTACCCGTAACCGAAGGGCATGTATGAAGAGGTTGATGAGTGTAGGTGAAGCGAAAGAGGTCTGTCAGGATCGTAGCAAGTGGATCTAGTCTTTGCCTACCCCTGTGGGAAACAGGCGTAATAGTATGTATGTAACTAATTGAGAAAGTCATTAAATTTAGTGAAAAGAACAATCAGTGGTAACACTCTTCGTGACATATTGGACTATCATGCGAAGAGAATACCATATTTTATTATACCTACCATCGAAACGAGTGCTTTTAATAGAAAATTATACTTTGACTGCCTACATTGTACGCAATAAAACTAAATTTCACGCGGACGAAGTCGCGGGCACCACCTAATCCTTACTAATATTATAAATGCGAAAGTAACTCTGTCTGTCTGTTACTCTTTCACGCCTAAACGGCTGAACGGATTTTGATGAAATTTGGTATGGTGATAGATGATAACCTAGAAATGGACATAGGCTATAAAACAAAACTCAGTATTCCACGCGGACGAAGTCGCGGGTACAGCTAGTACTATATAAAATATTACACCAGTTTTGCCGGCGCACTCGAAAATAAAAGAATAGTTTAGTCTAAGAAATAACAGCATAACCTTTTGGCTTTAAAGAATATACCTATGAGTTAATAAAATACCTTAAGGTGAAGTGGTAGCATAAGTGGCGTCCTCATTTGAAATAAATTGTTTAAAACTAAATATGGTGATATTTAAAAGTTTGATTTGGATTAATGTCTAAAAAGACCTTCAAACTATTTTATGAATAACCTTTGGAAGTAATATTGGTAGTCCGTTTAGTTTTAAAACGGTTTTTCGCCTAAAGTGGCCACTTTTGGCAAAAAACCGTTTTAAAACTAGACGGACTATTTGTAATAATTTCAAAGGTTATTCATAAAATAGTTTGAAGGTCTTTTTAGACATTGATCCAAATCAAATTTTTAAATATCACCATATTTAGTTTTAAACAATTAATTTATTTCAAATGAGGGCGCCACTTATGCTACCATTTCACCTTAACAAAAATCAATTTTTATTGTGATATTATTATAACTTTTGTCGAGATTTTTTGATATAACGTATTTTAACTAATATGTTCTTAGGCATTGTTTCAAGGTAAATTTTGAATTGAAAACGCAAATTAAATTAACCATAATCATATTTCACATGAATGATGATGCATTTGAGATAGAAGTATAGTGTATTACGAGTAGTACCATTAATTCACAAAATAATTCATGATAGTTACTCTCGCTATGATTGCCATGATCAAAGCTAATTTTAAATTATTTTTTAAATTTGAAATTATAATTAGTGGTCGGATAGTCGGGCGCTTATTTACTTAAACTTCGTGAGACATAACATAGAGTTAATTCAACCTTGCTATTATGAACGAAATTTGTTTGGTAAGAGCTCCGTTGAAAGTACGTAGGTAACCAGTATTCAAATAAAAAATTATTATTTTGTCGCAGAGTTCTACAAAATAAGGGAGATTGATATTTGTCAGGTTGGTGGTTGTACAACTCTATGTTTTGTACTCTCATGAAGTTGAGGTAAATAAACACCCGACCATTCGACCACTTATTATATGTTAGTACTTATGTACTTTACATGTATCCTTTGTTATTTCGTTCTTGTATTTCATGGAAAGGGATTATGATCTTTTATCCGTGAATAAAGAGTTCCTCATTTTTCTTCCAAGACGTTTCCACTTTCATAGCGAAATTGAAGCACAGCATTGTCAGGCTTCGTTTAATATTTACAGAGAAATGGCTCAAGTTGTGAAGTTAACAACTTCTTTTATAGGCAAGGCACGGAAATAAGGAGCCTTATCAGATTTGGAAATAAAATTACAACACGAGATTTACAGGCGAACGAACGTAATTTTTGCTTCAAATGTCTGCTACCTACTAAAATGTATACAGTTTTCATAATACAGGACTTCAGTGGGGAAATAATGTACTTAAGTAGATATTGTTTGTACGTAGTATATTATTACTCTGTTTTAGGTCTACTCAGAGAATTTATAGTTTGTTCAGTTCGTTCGATCGCTCCAATAGTTTCTGCGCTTTGTCGCGCCCACACAAAAAAAGGCAATATAAAAGACTCCGCACGTGCATTCGCAGGGTACATTGGTGCGTTGCACTGATTTATTTTGTTCGCTATAAGCATTGATCTCAACAGCGAAACTATTTTAATAAACACTCAAAGAGGTTCTGAGTATGTAGTACGTGTGATTGAGGCTAACGACAAAGATGATTTGAAATTGAAGCTACAGTGAAACCCTTTTGACTCGATAAGAAGAAGAAGAAATACCTTCGTGTTTTAATTTTCCGTTGAACATAATTAATGATTAAATAGCACATTTATTTTCGCATAGTTGCCAAAATAACATGTGGGTGTCATCATCATCATCTGTTGAAATTTCGTGACATTTGGTATTCGATTGGTTCGAGCGAATGAAAAAAAAACATAAACCTGTAATAATCTCTCGCCATAAAACATTCATCGTCAGTTTACAGGTCAGGGCGAAATACAAGAACTAAGTAAATAAAAGTACTAAGTACCTATATTTACTGCAGTGTATAATAGTGAGGCTAGCAGAGAGTTGAATTCATTAGCTGTACGTAGCAACGGACAATACTAACATTTAGCAAACATACTGCCTCATTTGCAGCTGAGTAGCTCATGCATACATGGCGCGAGCTGCTTATTGCTTCGTCTATTATTTAACTGTAAGTAAAAATAAATAAAGGGACGCGTCAAAACTAGTGAGATTTGACTCGCAAATACCAGCAACTAAGGGTTGCTACACACTTATTCGGAACGAACGAACTGTGGAATCAACTTCCTGCAGCGGTGTTCCCGAACCGATACGACATTGAAACCTACAAAAAACGAGTCTATATCTTCCTGAAAGGCCGGTAACGCTCTTGTTACACCCCTGGTGTTGCAGTTGTCCATGGACAGTGGTGATCACTTACCATCAGGTGACCCGCTTGTTCGTTTGCCGCCCTATAACATAAAAAAAAAAAAAAAAATTAAGAGTCTCCTTACCCTAGACAGAATCAAAGTTTCCCATACAAACGTAGACTACGTTTGTATGGGAAAGTCGGGGGTAAAGGGAATCTTAAAATCAGCACAGCCGGGTGATAAAATATGAATATTTTATTAAAAAAACATGTGATATAGTCCGGTCAATCTAGACCAAAAAATTAGAGTGAAGGTGCATAAAGTCCCAACAAGCTGAAAATCAGTAAAATTGTTCAAAACATAATTATAAATATAATTTAAAAGTTCCCCATCATTCCCGTGTATAAAAAAAAAATTATTCGAGGTCAAAGGTCAAGAAAATGAGTTTTTTGCGATTTTCAGCAAAACGGTAAGTTTTATCATAAAAGTACCTAAAACAAAATTGTAGATCATAAAATTATCTATAAAAAATGTATCAATACTTTTTTTCCTACGAGCCACCATTTCTGAGATAAAACGATTCAAAAAGTTGTTATCGTCATAATATGCACACGTTTCCACGCCACCTACGAGTATGAGGTAGTGTACTTAGCGCGTTTTTTTTAACGTGGTTTCTCTAGTAGGCCTACTCCACGGGTCAGTTGTGATCCTCTTTAATTTGAAACTATTGCAAAATAACGGAAATTTTCAAAGATTGGAAAAGATAAAAGTGATGTAAATTAAAAAAAAGTGGTAAAGTTTTTTCGCCTGATTCGTAACTTTAAAATTCTTGTTCTTCTTCTTCTTCTCCTGCTTCTTCTTCATCTTCATTTTGGATGCAAGTAAATTGCGTCAACAGCGATATATCGCATGACACTTCGTTGGAATCAAACGAATCCTCCACTGTTGGTGATTCAACATTAGAGCACGACCGGCCTTGACAATTTATGCATGCCAGAGAACAAACCAGTCCGACTTTTTTGCAACCACATTTAGCACTGCATCCCTTTTTGCAGTTGCAAAAAATTGTGTTCAGCAATTTTTCCGGCGCAGGTGGGAAAAGTTTATACTGTTTTAAAGTTTGAACTGGCTCTAATATATTGTTGACCAACTTCCAACCCCAGTCTGTAGGGTCTAGCTGATAAACAAGCCACACTTGAACTTGGTAATATACCCGAAAAAGATGTTAATGAGCAGCAACTGAGGTTGAGGGGAAGACAAGCTAATTGAACTTGTTTTCTATTTTTAGTATTTTTAACGAAACATGCATATCGATGCTTATCTAAACAGGTAGTTTTTTTAGGAGCTCCGTACATAGAAGCAATTAGCTTGTCTTCCTCCAACCTCAGTTGCTGCTCATTAACATCTTTTTCGGGTATATTACCAAGTTCAAGTGTGGCTTGGTTATCAACTAGACCCTACAGACTGGGGTTGGAAGTTGGTCAACAATATATTAGAGCCAGTTCAAACTTTACTCCCACCTGCGCTGGAAAAACTGCTGAACACAATTTTTTGCAACTGCAAAAAGGGATGCAGTGCTAAATGTGGTTGCAAAAAGGGATGCAGTGCTAAATGTAGTTGCAAAAAAGTCGGACTGTTTTGTTCTCTGGCATGCACAAATTGTCAAGGCCGGTCGTGCTCTAATGTTGAATCACCAACAGTGGAGGATTCGTTTGATTCCAACGAAGTGTCATGCGATACATCGCTATTGACGCAATTTACTTGCATCCAAAATGAAGATGAAGAAGAAGTAGGAGAAGAACAAGAACAAGAAAAAGAACAAGAATTTAAAAGTTACGAATCAGGCGAATGAACATCGCTTTTATCTATTCCAATCATTGAAAATTTCCGTTACTTTGCAATAGTTTCAAATTAAAGTGAATCACAACTGACCCGTGGAGTAGGCTTGCTGGGGAAACCTCGTTAAAAAAACGCGCTAAGTACACTACCTTATAGGTGGCGTGGAAACGTGTGCATATTATGACGATGACAACTTTTGCAACTTTTTGAATCGTTTAATTTCAGAAACAGTGGCTCGTAGGAAAAAAAGTATTGATACATTTTTTATAGATAATTTTATGATTTACAATTTTGTAGGTACTTTTATGATAAAACTTACCGTTTTGCTGAAAATCGCAAAAACCTCATTCTTTTGACCTTTGACCTTGAATAATTTTTTTTCCATACACGGGAATGATAGGGAACTTTTAAATTATATTTATAATTATGTTTTGAACACTTTTACTGATTTTCAGCTTGTTGGGACTTTATGCACCTTCGAATGTATAAATTGACTGGACTAATACTCGAAGTAACTTCTAAAAGTGTTAAAACAATAATTAAAATTGAATATATGTAAATGAGTGTTCGGGGAAAAAGCCGATATAATTGCTTCGGGTCGGCTTTGTTGTTCGACAAATACTGCCGAACCGACAATGCCGGCCCGAATAAGTGTGTAGCAACCCTAAATAGTAAGATGGTTAGCCTCTTCTTGTAGAAAAAGCGAGTTAGCCTCTTCCTGTTCAGAAAGCGACGCGATTATTACAGCTATAGCTGTAGGTATCCGGATCGCCTGCTCTTGCCTGCTAGTAGAACTGTCATATGTTCTAGAGGTTGCGGTACTATGTGCGTTAAAATATTTAATAGAGTTCCTGATGAATTCAAAAGCCTACCTAATAGACTTTTTAAAAGGAAACTTCATGATTGGCTAGTTAAAAATGTTTTGATAATATTAATGAATATTTAGAACCAAATTGCATTTAATTGTCACAAATTGTATTCTGTAAATTTCCTATACTACTGGCAACTGTACTGTATTTTTTGGCATTTGCTTAATAAGTATTCTGTTATATTGTACAAAAAATGTTAGTACCTACCTTTTTTTTTGCATGCTGGAAATGGCTAAGTGTACGATCCTGATTTAATGTATTCCATCAATTGTACGACGCTTATGCAAAATAAATTTCATTTCATTTCATTTCAGAAAAATCAAACTAAGATTTGAAGCGTCATCAAAGTTCAATTACAAAAAACCACGTATAAATTTATCGATCTGTTCCGAATGTCACTTAGATATTGACATACAGCCACACACATGAAGCTTTGTGAAACTTATATTACATTTAACGGCCTATTTAGTATGTTCCTACTAGGAACATTCAATTTACTTGCATACAATTGCATACAAATAGAGGTAATGTCATTCAGGCGTCGATGCGTCGCCGTGTTGCCATTGTGCTATTCACAGCGATAGTTAACATTGCAGTGGTATCTGTAATTGGTATATATCATATCAACGAGGCTGTCACATCTGTGTTAAATTTATCTTATTTTACCGACATGACATTCATTCAATGTTTTTAAGATCATATTTTTTGTATTCGTTACATGTTCTTTCGAAGTCTGATTCTAATAATTTATTTATATATTTTTTTCAAAACAACAATCCGTTTTCATTACCTGAAAAGCTAAATATTCAAACATATTTTTCCTAGATAGATTTATTTAAAAAACAAACCACACAACCGCTTTTAAGGCCGTACCTAAATTTTCCGCACTGGACCCCGGAAAATTCAAGTACGGCCTTAATAAAATTTCTATGAGACCACCTGGAAAGTATACCCTTTCAAACGAAAAAAGACTTTTTTTAAACCGGTCCAGGTGCTTCGAGTAATCGGGGAACATATATAAAAATAGATTCCGATGAATTGACAAACTCCTCCTTTTTAAAAGTCGGTTAAAAATATACTACAATTTTGATCAAATTAAGATATTCGATTCGTGGGCTGCCTCCAACAGCCGGAAGATTGGACTGGCGCTAGTTATGCGGGCCATTAAGTTGATCCAGTGTTTCGTGGAGCATGGACTCGCAGATTTATTGATATGTCGGCGGATATAGACTTATTACTCTGTTCTTGCAGTCTGATTCTGAAAAAGAAACTACATTTTTCGATAACAGTTGTTGAGACTGAAAAAATATTTCCCTACAGAAGATTAAAAAAAGTGGGGCAGAATAAACGGCTTTATCTATCGTACTGCGACATATGCAGAAGACAACAGTCTTGTGCATACATACCTTTAGTCAGCTTAAAAATCTGAGACCATTGTAAACATACACACATGAAAAACAACAACTAATCATTTTTTTTTTTTTTTTTTATTTATTCATGCCTTTATTCCTTATAGTTGTTGGGTTTAAATTCCGTAATAAGTTACAGTAAACACACATCTTGGATAGGTATATATTTTTTGCAAGAAGACAATGTGAAATAAATTCAAAACAATATTCATCTTACTTTTTTGTGCCTCCAAATTATTTACTTCTGAATTAGGTTCCTTGGGCCATGAGACCCAAAGATCACATTTAGCGTGATGATAAACGTGTAGGTGGAAAGTATAAGTTTTTAATCGAGGCTATTAACTTTACTTAATACATTGTGGTATCAATGAACACGCTCATACTTCAATTACTGCCAGTTTGCATAACATAACTTTTTTTCCAGTTACCTGCGCGTAAACGCTTATCAGTTTAATTTTTCATTACTTTCACTGGCGTTTACAATTCCCTATATCCCGATAGTTTGGTTGTTTTGCGGCGCGTTAAGACAAGTTTAAATTTCCCAAGGGGATTGACCAACATTTGCCAATGCCAATATTTAACTGATGTAACAACAATGCTTACATAAATTCGCCCAGAGGCTCTCTGTCCATTATTAGCTAGCATACATAATCTAAAGTTCTGAACCACGGAAAGCATATCAAATGAAACAAAACTAGTTTTTGCCCGCCCATTACGAGTGGTTGCCGGCCCGGTTTTCACGTCAAAATTTGGCTATTTGACAAAATCATGTTGCAGTTTTTATCGTATTCGATCTCATACTTTTTTACTATTCCTATATTGGTAATATTCTAAAATTACTTTGACGTGTCTCACACTTAAATATATAACTTCTAACATAATATTTTTGGGTCTCCCATACAAGTTGACAGATCAACTGATCAGTCTGTATGAAAAGCAAAGTGAAAAAAATAACCTAAATAAGTACCTATACATCGTGTTAATTAAAGAACGCGAAACCTCTCAGATGGTACCTCAGCCCATGAAACTGAACAACTTTTGTTCAACAATTTTCACGAAATCCAAAAAAAAATTCGGATTTTAGGTTGTTGAACTAAAGTTGTTCAGTTACATGCAACTGAACAACTTTGGTTGAACTACAGGCCATGGGCTGAGGTACCATCTAAAAGGTTTTTGCGTTCTTTACTTAACACGATATATAACGTCTAACAAAATATACTGAAGCTATTTTAATGGTGAATTCTGTCGATACAACTTTCACCAAGAAACGTATCGAAATATGAAAAATAATTTTTGGTTTTTCATACCAATTCAAATCAGCTGATCGTTTAACTTGTATGGAAGGCCAAAAATTTTTTTTCATATTTAGATATACCTACCAATGTTCCTTGGGGAAAGTTGAAACTGAACGAATCATAGACTGAATAAATCCTTAAAATACGTTTAGTTTATTTTTTCAGACGTATCATGTTTTCAGTTTTTATGTGGAGTCAAAAGTCCAGACTCAAGGTATACCAGCGAGCCATGGAACGCAGCATTCTAGGAGTACGCAATGATGATCTGCGTTCTTGGACTGGAGTTGTCGACGCGGCGTCAAAACAACCAAACTGAAGTGGGACTGGGCGGGGCATGTGTGCCGCATGCATCCGGAGAGATGGGACCGGAAGGCAACCCTATGGGTGCCGGAAGGGCGCAGGCGCAGAGGGAGACCCGAAAGAGATGGCGAGACGACATCGACAGCTTTATGAAGGAATGGCAGCAGGCTGCTATAAATAGGGATCAGTGGAGAAAGAAGAGGGAGGCCTTTGCCCAGCAGTGGGGCACATCAGCAGGCTAATAAAAAAAATCGTATTTTCATTGCTGAGATTGTCTTACTTTTCAAACTATGCTAAAAATTTAAGAACTCGATTATAAATTCGAATTAAATTCTTAAAATTATATAAAATATAACTATCATTCATAGTAGATACCTTTGAGGTATATTTTTATAATCTCGGGAGCCCTAACGCTTCTAAAAGTTCTTGGGATGAGGGTAAAACAATAAAAAATTGTTAATTATACGATCAGATAAAAGAAAAGTACCTAACAATCTTAACTAACATTGAATAATGATCAAAGTTAACCAGTATATGTGATCATAGACACCCCGCACAAAATGTGCTGCCAACCAGGCTCTTATAATTTAGGCATAGGCATTCAGGCATTACTTATAATTTCTCTAGCCATACAAAAATATTATATAGCAGACGGTCGTCTGTACTAGTATAGCATTTGCTTCGTAATCTGTGCGCGTCTCGCCACTAGGTACGCCGTACGACGCGCCCCTTGCTACCAGTGGTGCGCCACCTCGACGCCTTACCAATGATTTTTCATTTCGAAATGTATGAAAACGGAGGCGTGCAAAACAAATATTATATAAGCGATGCGACGTACGGCACGCCATGGCGCCATGACCGCGCCTTTTCTTTCTGGCTTACGCCTAAGCCAACGCAATCAAAAGATACAGCCGTTTTCGTATGCCGCAAATCGACACTCGCAAGAGAATCAAAAACTACCTACTTCCCGTGAACTTAGAATCTTGAAATTTGGTACGAAGCAACGTCTTATAGCACAGATTTATATAGATTTTTGTTTTGATTAAGTTTTTAGAAAATTTTCAAAATGGCGGAGATATGGGGGTTTAAAACTTTAAAATAATCATATTTCAGCCATTTCGAATAATTTTCAAATTTGTCATATAACGTTTTTGTTACCCTAATTGAGACGCACCTTTTTTATCTGAACAACTTTTTTCTCTAAACAACTATTTTAAGGCAGAGAACCGAGAAGTTTGGCGCATACTCCACCGACAAGAGCCACTAAGCTCTTAAATAAGAAGAAGAAGAAGAACTATTTTATCCGATATACTTCGATGACGATGGGGGTGAGTCCTAAACCTTGAACAACTTTTTTCTCTAAACAACTATTTTATCCGATATACTTCAAACGATGGGGGTGAGTCCTAAACATACAGGCTTGTACGGAACCCTCAGTGCACGAGTCCCACTCGCACTTTGTCGCTTTTAAATGACAAAAAAGACCTTTATTATTACCTTGTTTGCTAGTTAATCAAGCCAACAACACAAAAGGGCACTAAACTTAGGTGTATGTAGTACTATTTTACTACTTTTAATAGCCTTGAAAGGCAGCCAACAAACATTTATACACACACTATCACAGCTATCCCTAATGGGGCACACAGAGCATTTTTGGTTTTATGTCTCTAAGCAGACATAGCCTAGGATCGCAAGACCCAAAGGCCACTTTTAGCGAGATGGTGGACGAGGAGGTGGATAAATGAATCAAAATATTAATATATTGGTATGCAATGGGTATTATTATTTTAGTATTATTTTGTAAATATGGATTTTAAGAAATAAAGATTATACTCTATGCATAATAAAAATACTTGATTCATTTAATTCAATCAGGAGTTTTCTATTATTTTATTTGGCCTGCCTCTTAATATATTTCCCTTCCCCTTCCGTAGACTCTTACCAGCCTTATTTGATTTTATTTAGCTACCGTACTACGTGTATTCGGTATATTTAGGCAATACTCATGCCAACGTTTTCTATTACATTTCAAAAGGCGGATTACATCGGCGATAGGACAGAAAGTAGGTCATTGTTATAAGAAAATGTGTATTGCTGTTCAGTAGGCTTTACCTATTTCCATTTGAAGAATTCTCGAATTTAATGAGCACGCAAATTGTTTTAATATAAAGTAACGACATAACAGTATTTAATACAATTTTAATATCATAAATTTAAATCTTTGTTTCTTCCATTTTGATCTGGGAGAAAAGAAAAAAACTTAGAATTTACCAGGAGTTCCCTGGGCTCTGTCTACCCCATTAAGGATAAAGATGTGATAATGTATCTGTATCCGTATCTTTTTCAGTTCCAATAATTAGGCTGAAACGCAATTAAAGTCAGTGTGAAAATTACGGGATCCTTGGCATACCTAGTTGATAATTTTACTCGCCATAAAATACCTATATTGTCCCACGCGACGCTCATTTTAAAGAGCTGACGAGAAATTGATTTTATCTGCTCAAGGGAAATTTGATCACGGTCTAAAAGAAACGAATTTTAATTCATGGGCTCGTTGCCTCCGACATCGAAATTCGCTCAAACAATACGTACTTACTCCTGCTTTTCATGGAAGCTCTTTTCAAGTAAAATATAATTTTAAATTCCGTACAGTTCTAATTTCTGGTATGTCTCATCTGTCTTTATTCGTTTATATCACACTTTGTTTATTTTCCTGTTCATATTTTCCAGTTAATATCATAACATCAATTTGGTGAATGCCAAATTCTTAATTCTTCTTGTTCCTTTCATGTGTAAGTGTGACGCATCTAACATTGTCGTAGTTAATCGATGATTTATTTTACGAGCTTATTTTAAATTTTAACTTTAAAGCACTATCAGTGTGACTAATAGTCCCATTTTTACTTGTTTGTAACAAGTAAAAATGGGACTATTAGTCAATAATATAAAACAAAAGTTCGTAATGGATAGGTTAATATCATATTAATTGTCGTACCGACTATCAGTGCGTAGTCAATTTTAATCACTGTAATTAGTATCATGCATAGCCATGACACTTGTTTACATGTATTTTTAACAAATATCACATACGAAATCACTGAACAGCGCATTGAAATTCTACTTGAAGACCCTAAAAACCTTTTCTTACTTACTTTCAACAGGTGTCTCAAGTCTGTCGCGATGAATAGGGTGACTTTTTATCCACCAGCCAAATTTTTGGAGCAAGTTCAGTCCATGATACTGAACTACTTTCTATAAAAATAGTTATTAAAAATCGATAAAGACTTTTCGTCCTCCCATACAAAATCCGTTTGGCTGAGCGCTGATTTGTATGGGAAGGTGAAGTTTAATTTTTGTTTTTAGCATGGACTGAACTTGTTCCATAAATTTGGCTGGTGGATAAAAAGTCAGCCTGTATATTCGTTGTTCACTAAAACTAAATTTGTAAAATACATAAGTATATAATATAAGCTAAGTACAAGGAAACACCCCTTTTTAAATAGGTACCCAAAAAGTCACTGGTTTACTCGAAGGTTCGTAGGATACAATATGCACGATTAAAAATTCTCCCCCACGTTCTTTCAACAGGTATCCCCAATGTCTGCAGTGAAGTGACGTGCGATGGTGTTCGATTCCACGCGATTGCGACTTGAAAAAGCGACTCGAATCAGCTGTCACCGCGATACCATGTTGATGGATAGCACGGCGCTTCCGAGCCCGCGTTTTAGCGGTCTTTAACTTTAGCTGATTTATCACAATCTCCTTTAACTACTGCTCACAATAGGCATTTCCAACTTTGGTCAATTTGGTTAACAATTACTAGTAATAGTAATGTAGAGGTAGTTAGTGTCGATTGATACTTATACTAGAAACTTCTGTAACTTCCATGCTAGTGACAAGTACTTAGTGATAGTGACTCTAAAACTTAACTTTTGTACAGTTGAAACCTTTGGCTATCTGTTAAAACGTGTAAGGTGAAGAGCCCTCATCGGAAAATGACAAGGACATAAACTTCAAAACCCCACAAATGAGGTGACGCGCTTGAAACATGAGTGCGGTGAACTACGAACACTTGCATCCTAAAAAAACACGCGTAACAAATCGACTTGGTGGCGTTTGCACTGGCGTAGCGTAGCAGCCACTTGTTTACGGGAACTTTGTGCTCCCTAAGAAAACACAGGTGAAGTTTTTTGTCAATCATTACGGGAGTGCGCGGCGGGCGCGGGCGGGCCGCTGCGGCAGTCGCCGGTCCGACCAGCGGCGTAGCGCCCGCGTAGACCCGCTACGACAAGTCTACGAAACGCGCGTAGCACACGCGACACGCGAGTTTTCACGTCACTTTGATTCAATCAGTTCACAGTCTAGTTGCAATAAAATAGGTACAAAAAAAAACTTTTTTTAAAACTTTTGTTGAAACTTTTAGAAAGTTTTTTGTACCTATTTTTTAATTTAAATAACCAAAAAAACTTATATATAAATTTAGGTTGAAAGATAATTCTAGTTACTTTATTAAAATAATCGCTCTTTTATGCATTAATAAAATAATTAACCTATATGTGCTCGCTCATAGATACAGTCATTAGTTGAATAACTAATAAGTGCCAACTATGCTATGATTAATGACTTTACTCAACAAGCTTACAAGTTACGTCTCGTCAGTTTCTTTACCTTATTATTTTCATTATATTCTTACCACAAAGCAACTTATAATAACCATAATTTATTAAAGAATGCCTCAAACATAACTTACCTATAGAAACACCTGTTTTAAAACAAGTCATTATAATAAAAAAGAATTTGAACTTCGAGCATTTGTCATGATAATAGGCACCTTATTCATTTTTGTTCTAACTCCATTTTTTGGGCGCAGATTTTATGTCCCTCATTAATCTCTTGTCTGAAGATACTTATAAAAATTTAAATGTTTCGCCTATCTATAAAAGTTAAATTGATTTTTTTACATTTATTAAGTCAATACTCATATAGTACCGATTTGCTTTTGGACTAGGTATTATGAGAAAACAATTCCAAATACGAGTCACTACATAGTATAAAACAAAGTCGCTTCCCACTGTCTGTCCCTATGTATGCTTAGATCTTTAAAATTACGCAACGGATTTTGATGCGGTTTTTTTTAATAGATAAAGTGATTCATGAGAAAGGTTTATATGTATAATACATACCCGTGCGACGCCGGGTCGGGCCGCTAGTATATTATAAAATCTTTTAGGATATATGTTTTAATTGTATTATTATTAAATAATACAATTAAAACATATATCCTAATTAATTAGTTGTAAGGTACATACACGCACGTCACATTAGGCTAAACTTGTAAAGATAAATACTAAAAATAATAGGTTTTTGTGGAAATTTCTATATCTACCGTGTTTGTAACGACATTATTAGGATCAGAAACAGACATTTGTTAAATAGATATTTATAGCAATTATATTTAAAAAACCTTATTATATAGTATAATTTTATGTATATTATATAAAAATTATGTATATTATTCTATAATATGTATTGAGTTAATAATTATATAATATAATTTGCATCCACTGCATTTTGATGTGATGTTTATTAGATATAAACATTATTACAACAACCTAGTTAATCTTTATACTTTTTTCACAAACGCCATTAAAATTCTTCTCATTCCATAAGCAGGAACTGATGCTAATCCTGGTGGAGGAGGATCGTACGCACAAAGGCCAGTAATCCGACCCAACATGCTGCCAAAGCTGGGCTCCAAAGGCTGCCCTTAAGGTTAAAACCCTGGCATTATAACAATGACTTGAGTATTGATTTATTTTATTGTAAATCAGAGATAAACATATATATATATATATATATATATATATATATATAATCAATAAAAGTTATACTTAGTACTGTCGGGGATTATAAATGTTATTTATGGGTAATTCATCATCATTCGGTTTTTTTAGTCTTCACTGCAGAAGCACGACCCTCTCTATACTACCAGAGCAATACTTAGCGAGAGTAGTCAGGGGATTTGGCCTACACTATCCACTCTGGCCTGTCGGGCTAGAGAGGTCTCATTGATTAAGCTTTGTTTAGCTTGTCCTAAGTCGCCTTCTACGACATTCACGGGAAGACTTGGAGTGGTCCTATTCTACTCTGCCAGGAACCACACGGCAGAGAAATTTTAGAGTAAAAACGTTCTATTAGCATCATTATATCTTTCAACTTAAATTACAATTTAACGATTGCTCATAAACATAATCATTTAATTTGTCAATCACAGGTAAAAAGTGTTAGGTGTATATTTAAATATCACTGTATTGCGCCATTAGTCACTCATTTTTTAGGTCACAATTTGCAGTGTTAGGTTATACATGTTTTTGTTGTAACGATGCTGCATGATACCGTAATGCTACATGCTGCTATCCAGCAAATTTTTCATCATCTCATCTTCATCATCATGCATCAGCAGCATGCAGTATGAACGTATACATGTTGCTATCCACCTAATTTCTTCATTATCTCATCCTGTTCGCTTTTCGAAATTTATTTCATTCCAAATTTCATTTTTAAATTCATGACACATTACATAATTATTTGCTTGAGTCATTCCACATACATTCTTCCTCCTGGAGATACGATCAGGAGAACTACCTTATATAATAAAAGTTTTATTTACAATTTAAATTATAATTTTGTAATGTAAATCTTAAAGAAAGTAAAGATTCAGTGCATGATACCGAAATATACTCGTATGTACCTATATGTTTACCAATTCGTTTAAATAATATACAAACATTTTAACTTTATAAAAAATACAAACAATCAAAACAAATACAACTATAAATTACAATTTCTAACCCGTCCCTTGACATGTCCACTGCATAGGTGCCCATTACACTAGCCGCGTTAAAGTACATAAATCTGAAAGTCGCATAGAACATAATACAAGAAGTTTTAAAGTACATAAATCAGAAGTTTTAAAGTATTTTCATTGCTGCTCCCTGAGCATTCTACTGCCTACTCTACACGTACTGTGTATCAGCACGTGAGGTCCATTCTACTAAAGTTGTAGGTTCTCACACCTTTAACTACATATTTCGATAATTTTCTATATCTTGTCATTATCATTCTTTGCAATGAAAGTAGAAGTACCACTATTAAGTTAATTTTAGGTACAAATAAAAATTATCAGATCAAATATATTAGATATATTGTACCACAGACCTACCACTACTAGACTTGCAACGATAGTGCTAGAAAGAGACTGTCAAATACAGTACAACGTGAGTGTGAAAGAAACGCTAATATGTTTTTTTGTCTCTATCGGCGTGGCTGCTATAAGCTGGCCTACTGTCAAAATCTCGGCCAAACAAACCAAAAAACGATCGAAGAAAGTTATTAATTTTAGGGTTTTTATCATTTGAAAGGTGATTTAGGGTTTTATTTGAGCTTATTATAAATTAGTAACCATAGTGTGTTCTGTAACGTGTGCGAAATATGGGTGGAGGCAACAATCAAAGATAGAAAGAGATGCACTAAAGTGGCCACGCACCATGCAGGTCTAGTAGTGGTAGGTCTGTGTATTGTATTGTATAGTACAACTCGTTCACTAGTTTCACTGTGTAGTCAAGTGAGTAGAGCAGACAAACCCCTCCAAATCCAGACGGCACCCCTTCACGAGTTGACAAGTCAATTAGCTCAATCATATTAAAGGGCATTCAGCGCTCCAAATGCTCCAATATATTCAAATTGATCTGCATCAATTTGGTCTGCACTATATCAGGCAAGAAATAAGGCAAACACTTTGAATGTTTTATGTGTTTATGACAGAAAATTGGACTGAAAATAACGTGAACAATTGAATGTGTTCCAATCTCACTGATTATATAAATGTCAATATTGGGTGAAACTGCAGTGGAGTCCGCTTAAGCAAGTTTAATTTAACATTGAAACAGTCAATTCGAATCTTGGACCGCGGCCAACTCGCGTCGCTCCTCTCCAGTGCGGCTGGATAAAAGTTAAGCCTCCGGTGATGTGTTAATTATAAAATAATAAATAGCTTCACTGGATATTTTTTTATTGAAGTATGTAGGTAAGTACGTCCTTTTGTTAAAACCAGCTTATCTTCCCTTGACTGTATTAGGACGGTTTTTTATCTATTATCCACCTTTAGACGGTCTCTTTGGTGCAGTAAAATAAATGCGCTTACCTCTATTTAATTTTTATTGTAGCGCTTATGTGGTAAGCGCTACAATAAAAAGTTATTTTTATTGTAGCGCTTACCACATAAGCGCATTTAGTTTCTGAAGTGATAGATTCTATACCTACTCAAAAAGGTCAAAAGAGTATGTACGTAGGTACTTATAAAATTCTGTGACACAGGTTCTTACTTATGTGTTAAAAATTTAATTACTAAGAAACAGTCATATCATAGTATTTATCATAAAATATAATATCGTTGAGTTAGTATCCCATAACACAATTTTAAAACTTACTTTGGGGTTAGCTCAAACCTTGTACTTTGTCCTTGTCTATTTATTATTTATATATGTTACCGGCAATCTGTATAATTAAGGTATTCTGTACAATACCTAGGCAATGTATAGAATATTTGGGGCGTCCAGACAATGTATGAAATATGATGAATATTATTGTCTTACCTTGCTCTCGTCTTTTACATACATTACCGGCTGCGCTTAGTATCGTATAGAATACCTAGGCAAAGTATAAAATAAAAAATATTTGATACATTACCTACACGTTTTAGGGATTCTATACATTACCTAGGTCAATACCTATAATGTATGTATAATTGTATAATTCGGTATTCTATACAATTATAGAATATCGGATTATACAGTTTGCCGGTAACATATATATTATAATAGACACGGATGGATAACATTCACTACATTCTACAAACATCTATTATCATGTTTTTAATCACTCACACTGTCCTTCAATATGTTTGATATAAGATATTGAAAATAAACATAAATAATAGGTATCAACGTCACTTAAAGTTTGGAATTGATAAAGGTCTTCCATCTAACGGGTTCAATGTGTTCCGGAACTTCGGCAGGTTTCCAATATATTGAATCGATAGTTGTGAAAGCTATCCCCTGTAGGAAAAACATTTATATACAAATATAAGCAATGGGATTACGCGTGATTTGTAGCCAATTTTCCAGTCGATAACTCACAAAACCAAAAGGTTATGTATCTTCTAACTAGTTACTTATGTTTCTAAACTGTCGAAGGGAATTTTCGCTTTTGATTCTACAATTACGAAGATACATAGATCGAGACAGATGGAATTTTACGCAAGAATTTTTAATATAACGTAACCTTTCTTTAAATACCGTCCATATTCAGTAAAATATGAATTTCAATTAAATTACTGACATTGGATCGAATATTTCGGAATCGCGTAATAATATTGAAAAATAAAATGGATTTGAATATTATCATCGTAAGATCGTAACTGAATATTACTAATTGTAGATGTAGTATACAATAGGGTAAGTAATTCCATAGAGTCTTACTCACTCCCGGAGTGTGCGGATGGCCAGTTGACATTTCCAGTTTTATTTTGTGTTTTTCTTTACCAATTTCACCTTTTTTGCTGGAAAACACTTCGTCCTTTCTGCATTTTTAAAATAAATTGTCATTATATTTTTTACTTCAAGAAGTAGGTAGGTTTTTTTGATTGGCCACCCCCGGAAAAAAACTGGTCAAGTGCAAGTCGGACTCATACATGAAGGGTTCCTCCATACAATGTTTTAAAACGGTGAAAAAAACACGTTTCTTGTATGACTACCCCCTTTATTTTTTTATCTTATTTTTTGTTTTAGCGTTTTTATGGCGGCCACACTAATAAATCGGTAAAAAAATCAAACGTCTAGCTATGACAGTTCAAGAGATAGAGCCCTGTGACAGACGGAAGGACAGACCGACAGACAGCGAAGTCTCTCACTTTGGGTACAAAGTAAACCACCTACTCTATACCTCATTAAAATAGGCTATAATATTTGACCTGCTACCCGCATAGGTACTTATCAATAACCAGCTCAGTATTCAGTGTTGCTATGATTACTCTAACTTTGGTTGAAAAGAGGTGACTTGAGACGCTGTGTGATCTTACCAATGGGGCCATGAGTACAAGCAGCATGTAGCCGCGGGCGCAAGTGACGGCATGGCGGGGACGATCAGACACCTCTCCACCTACCACCACGACACGGAGCCTTCTGCGACTTCGGTAAGTTTCTACCTACCATCTTACGATATTTATTTATTTATTTTATTTTATTTATTCAAGTACACTTGGAAATTTACAAACATACACTTAAAAAAATAAGGAAAACATAGTACTTAGGTGCTACGATACGATAGTAAATAATTATTGAATAGGTGACGGCTATCCTACGGCAAATTGCCTTCGATCGCGACTTGTGGGATCAGAAATGAACGGGCAACAACGGTACATAAAAAAGTATTAGTATCTAATACATGTGCTGGTGTGGATGGCTATCAATGTTAAAAACAGCGTATGATTGCTCTTAACTGAAATATTAGAAACCAAAATAAAATTTAAATAATATTTACTAACTAGTAATAAAAGCCCAATATCTTGGCCACGCCTAGGCAGTGTAAGAATTATATGCTAAAATATAACAATACTATTTTATTTTTATTTTTTAGCTTTATAAGTCCCATTTTTGGGCAAAAGTATCCCCTTTTTGTTTCCATCTTTCGCGGTCCCTAGACGTGATCTGCCATTCTTTTTCAAACCGTGTAAGGTTGTCCGCCTATCTCTTCCTTGGTCTTCCTCTCTTTCTAACAATACTAATAGTAATAAAATAGCTTAATTTCCCGCTCTTTTATTACAGAAAATTGCAAACAAAGCATGCAGTTTCATAATGCTGACGTACGAGCTCAAATTCAGTTACGTAAAGATATATCGCAGGTTCGATAGTTAGGGAGTTGGCGTGCGTAATTAACACAAATGGTTATTACGTGTAGGGGAATAAGATTCTTTCGAAAACATACATACTATCACGTCTTTATCCTTAATGAGACAGACAAAGCATTTTGGGTCTTGCGGCTCTAAGCACAGAGCTCAGGGCCGCAAGACTCAAAGGCCACTTTTAGCGTGATGGTGGTGATGTTGGAAAAAGAAATCAAAATAGTGATAGATTGCTAGCCGCATCGCCCATTAAGGCCATACTTGAATTTTCCGGGGTCCAGTGCTGCCCCTATTTGAAATAAATTATTTGAAAGGAAACGGAGACACATTTGCCAAAAGTGGTCGTTTTTCGCAAATGTGCGAAGATAAGTTTCACGTTCTCACTTTAAACTGTAAACAAGTTTATAAAGTTTACAAGTTTACAAGTTTAAAGTTCATAAAATAGTTTGAAGGGTTATCTAGGACTTGGTAGAAACAACATTTTAAATGATACCTCTCCGTTATCTTTAAAATGATTTGTTTCAAATTTGAAAAAAATTCACTGCATTGCACTGCTTTGCTGAACCCTGAAAAATTCAAGTATGCGCCCTTAACATGACTTTAACATGGCTTTTACAATCTGCGCGGAAAAGAAGCAGTCGGTACATTCTAAGTGTTTTCTTTTCTCCCAGACCACTATGGAAGGAACTTAATTATAATTTTATAATTTCGAAAATTTTATGTGTATTCTAAGGTTAAGATTATTTAAAACTACATAATTTCGAACTATTTCGACTCTACAAGAAGAAGGTAGAGTCAACTATTATTTTTTTGCAATCATAAGAATACAAACAATACAGTAAGTACGTACGAGTATATTGCGACTATAGAGTCGCAATAGACTAAAGAGTCGCAATATACTCGTACGTACTGCGGCCCTGGAGTCTGTCTGCTTAGAGCCGCACGTCATCCCATTTTCCATTTTCTCATTTTCATTCATTTTCCATCTTCTTGTCCACGATCACGCTAAAAGTGGCCTTAGGGCCAAAATGCTCTGTCAGCCCCATTAAGGATGTAAAGGCGTGATAGTGTACTTTATATTATATATAGTCCCTAAATATTGCTAACCTCACCACGACATATTTTAGAGTAGAAGCTCCCAAGCGTGGGAGTAGCACCATGGAATCATTCGAATATTCAGGACTTTATTTCACGGTGTCGCAGACAAATAGTTTAGTATGGTTGTGTGTAGAATAATGATCAGGAAATTCACATGTCAATTTTAAGGGAAAAGAAACCATATTTGTTCAAAGTGATCATGGAGTTTTATTATTCACCATCACAGTAGCTTTAGTCCTCCAACAAGCAAGAAAATAATAATTAGCTAAGGTTAGTAATTCAAATGAGTTTAAAATAATTTTCATAACAACACAAAGCCACGCGATATTTTTAAATTTCCTCGAGTAGAATTTTTTAATAGCTTAACTAATTCTTTTTGAAAATAGCGAATAACGAAACAAACCTCTTTAATTAAATCATCCCGGGGATTTTCTCCTCATCATTGAACCTGCTTTCTTGTTTTTAATTTAATTTCTTAAAATGCCTTAGAATGCCTTTTACGAAGGCAAATTTCAAATATTTTTAACAAAACTTTAACTCAATATCCGAGTTATTAAAAGTCTACAACTTGTATCCAATATTGGGTAATAAGGTGGGGTTCGTTTATCATAAAAAAGAGGAAACTAGATGCTCGACAAAACTTTTGAGATGTCGGGAAATTGTCAAAGCTGCTCGTAACGCTTACTAGTGTGTCATATATACGAGTATGTAGGTGTGCATATATTTGTAAACATTTTATTTTTTTCCGTAAAGGATAATGAAGTTTTAAAGAAAGAGTATACCGAAAGAGTAATGTATAGTCGATATACAGCATGCTGGGAATAACCGCAGACGGCGTAACAACCATTGTATCGACTTGTAGCTTTCATTGGTCGTTAGCCCGCATACAGGGAGTCCCGCATGCCGTGTATCGTATAAGTTAACGACCAATGAAAATGAGTCATAACGTTTCTCAATTTATTGAAATATATTTACCTGCTACCACGCCTATTAACTGGTCTAATGACATTTATTATTGTTTCCTTCTTTTTTTTACAAATACAGAAACATTTTTACAAATAAAATATCTCTTCCAACGCGCCACATCGAGGCAACGTACCCAATATGCTGGCAGCATTTCCTCTCTGTATAGCGAGACTTATTCTCTGAGCAAAAAAGCCGCCAGCAGTTGTGACGTCCTTAAAAAATAACTTTGCATCAGGGCCCCAAGGTCCCATCGTCTCCACTGCGAATTTCCGCTTTTTGGCAGCCTCTGCAGTACAAGCCGCCGCTCCGACAAGATTAGACGTTGCAGGCAAATGTGAAGGTACAAGAGTATCCACACATGTGGCATCCCAAACGAGGCACCTACCCTGCCTCCATGGGACCAAGGACAAGCCATCAGGTCGCTTGCCACCAGTGCGGACGATCCCATTCACCCGACAGTGGCCAAGGTTCTATTAATTATATCATTAATAGATGCATGTCGGGGGATTCTGCCCGCACTTTTAAGGCAGGCAGGCTAATCCATGGCGACCGCACCCATCCACATTAGCACCACAATGGCAAACATGTGGTTCATTAATTTTTGCGCCTAGACGAAGGCCCATAGCAAGAGTAAAGGTGCAATTATCGAGAAGAGTGCCAACATGTGCAGAAAGAAGCGCCTGCAACCAATATCCAGAGTCTCTCTCCGATAGCGCCATGAGGCGAGAGCGTTCCTCCACTCGAGAACACTCTGCAATCATTCACTGCTGGATATCTTTACAAAGAGGATTGTCCCACTGTTTTTGAGAGCATAAATTTAAAGGCAGTGCATCGTGTTTATTGGATAGCCATACCTCCTTAGCCTCACTCACGCCACACACCTCAGCGGAACCCATTAACTTGTCTATTGTCATTGAATAAGTTAGTTCAAGAAGAAGTCGTTAAATAATGAAGCTCTCTAGAACCTACGATTTATACTTAATACTTTATTGCTCCTCAAATTATTATTTATAATATGAGTAGCGGCCCGCCTTGGCTTCGCGCGGGTACTATATGTTGATTATGATGACTTGAGCTACTTTTATCCGCCCACACTTCACGCTTAAATGAATATTTCTCATTATTTCCTCCTGAACAGTTTTGAAATAACCTTTCTCAGCTAGTTAAGTCTTAGTTTCATTCAATTCACGGAAGCCTTCGGTAGGCTTGCTGCAGTCTCGTGGCATTTAGAAAGTGGAACAATACTTATTGCAAACTACAAATCGTTTGAAACAATTTGCTGACTTGCCCGTAAAGTGTTCCAATGTATACTTTACAACATTAGTATTTCACTACATAACGGATTTGCATTCTTAAATGCTTTGAATATTTTTTCTAGACATGCACTTACTGTCTCCTTGGGTTGACTTGGGAGCCTTTTCCAGGATAAAAGTAAGTAATTATGTGTTAATTCAAATCTCGAGCTCGATTGCCCATGTGCGGACATATGCATTATTAACTTTTACGCATGTTAAGACGATACACGGCGTCCAGTGCTGCCCCCATTTGAAATAAATTATTTGTAAGGAAACGGAGATATCATTTAAAATTTTGAGCTAGCAAAACCTAGATAACCCTTAAAACTATTTTATGAACCACTTTTTACAGTTTAAAGTGAGAACGTTAAGCTTTAGTTTGTGTTTTTGCCAAAAGTGGCCATTTTTCGCAAAAATGCAGACTAAGCTTAACGTTCTCAATTTAAACTGTAAACAGTGGTTCATAAAATAGTTTGAAGGGTTATTTAGGTTTTAGTAGCTTAAAATTTTAAATAATATCTTCGTTTCCTTACAAATAATTTATTTAAAATGGGGGCAGCACTGGATTTCGTGTATCGTCTTAAGCAAACCAAAAAGTATCCTCCATGCTCCACAAGGCATGTTAAGTGGTTGTACTGTCATAATTATATGGGGATCATTATATTAGATGCTATAAGATACTAAAATAAATGAAAAGGGACAGAAAGGTTCTGGAATGGCGACCACGTACTGGCAAGCGAAGCGTTGGACACCCACCCACAAGGTGGTCAGACGATCTGACCAAGGTCGCTGGAAAACGCTGGACGCAGGCCGCTCTAGATCGGTCATTTTGGAAATCCTTGGGAGAGGCCTAGCCAGCAGTGGACGTTATGGAGCTGAAATAATGAAGATGACGAGGTACTAAAAGGATACAAAGTAGAATATAGAAGGTACTTTTCCTGTAAATACTTATGCACAAACATATATATAAAATAATTTTTTTAAGAAGTTTGTATGTTTGTTTGTAATGTCTTTATTTTGGAAGCATAATTAAAGACAAAGACAACATATGGAGTAAATAGACAATGGCGGACTTATCCCATAATGGAATTTTAACATGCTCAACAAACATCGATCCATAACAACTCTCCACATCAGCGTCTTCCCTTGTATTTGATGCAGTACGAGTAAATATTAATTAAATGCAGCCCGCATACTTCATATCAGTTTAGAATGAAATGACTTTCAGACTAAATTAAAGTTTACGGGTCTAATTACTTCGTGAGAATCTGAGCCATGCTATATTAATCCTTGGGGATATTCTAAAATTAAAACTTCGTCTTATTCATCCCAGTAATGCGTGTTGTTCACGTTATACGGATGCGGACTAAAAATATTTTTTTTGCCTCATCAGGCAGATTTAAAAAAAATTGTATAGGTACTTATTTTCTCTTTTCTCTTTTTCTCTATTATTAGCAAATAATGGTTAAAATACAGCGCATTTAAATTTCGCACGACGTTACGATCTAAAACGATTTTCACTAGACGATCATCCAATGCGCTGTATCTTTGTGAATTTTTACTACCTACTTTAATAAAACGAAAAATATGAGTCCATTTTTAGGGTTCCGTACCCAAAGGGTGCAAACGGGACCCTATTACTATGACTCCACTGTCTGTCCGTCAGCCACAGGGCTCTATCTCTTGAACCGTAATAGCTAGACACTTGAAATTTTCACCGATTATGTATTACTGTGGCGGCTATAACAAAAAAATACTAAAAATAAAAAATTTATAAAAATTAAAGGAGGTCGTCATACAAGAAACGTGTTTTTTTCAGCGTTTTAACTTGATCTTTATAATGGCATTAACCAGATACTTGAAATTTTCACCAATTATGTATTACTCTGACCACAATAACAACAAATACTAAAAATAAAATAAAGTTAAAAATTAAAGGGGGTCGTCATACAAGAAACGTGTTTCTTCAGCGTTTTAAAACATTGTACGGTGGTACGGAACCCTTCATGTACGAGTCCGACTCGCACTTGCCCGTTTATTTTTGGATAATCTAACTGACGGACTAAAAAAAAATATTTTTCGGACCCAGTCCACATCCCTAGGTCCGGTGTGGACTGTGTCAGATCCTACGCTTTTTTGGACATACTCAAAAATACTAATAAATACTAAAAAACTAATACAGAGGTTCTGGAACGTGTCAAGGAGAAAAGAACGTTAATGAAGTGAAGACAATCGATGTAAGAAGGGGGAAAATGTTTGGACACCTTATACCTACGACACGATAATTTCATCAAAAATGTCATGGAAGGTAAGATCGAGGCAAAAAAAGGAAAAGGAAGGCCAAGAAGCGCGTTCATGGATGAAGTAACAGAAAAGGCAGAAGTCGTGTCGTATAGGGAAGTCAAGCATTTGGCTGAGGATCGGGAGACATGGAAAATACTCCACCGACAAGAACATAGTCACAGAATACATAAGAGTCAAAACATAGTTCTTAAATATAGTGATGGTGACGATGAGCTCGAAAATGTCTTAAAAATAGTGACAGGCAAAATAGAGAAAACGTTTTGACTACAAAATACCAACATGATGGAGCAGCCTATTTATTAGACAACATACAGCCACGCCTGTTAGCAAAAACCTTCACTACACAGAAATGCTTGACGGATGAAGAGACCTCATCACGAATTCACGAAAGACACCGAAAAATAAACCAACTGTTCTTCTCCTACATCCTATCATGTCTCTGCCAGTGCTTTAAAAAAGCAACCATCCCTTAATATAAAGCTTCCTCTACTAACATTATGTTGTAGCTGCTTCTTATTCGCTTTCAATTGAGCCTAAAATCAAATAATATTTCATAACTTCGTATTGCAAATCGTAAAATACCCTACTATTTAGCAAAAGAACAAAAAATTGTCCATTTACTTTTTCCCGGAATCAATTTCTGGTGCAATATTGGAAAGGACGAGCACTGTTAAACAGCAGTTGATACGGTCGCCGGTTCGCATGAAATACTTTCATATGTACTTTTCGTAAATAATAAACGAATGTTTTCCAGCACAGGTCCAATGTACTCTACTATGCAATTCCTTTTGCCGTGCTCGTGCCATCCGCTTTGAGAATTGTAATCAAATATAAAAGCAAAAATATATATTTCTATCGTTATGTTTCTGTTGGTCTTTTAGTAAAAACACAACGCAGCTAAAAGGCACCAATTTTTAAGACAGGAGGCCTCTTATTCAAACAAACATTTAGATTCAGTTTTTCGCTATTGAAAAGTAAATTACTGTGTTAAATCAATTCCAAATGGCAAACAGAGGCCTAAAAGTATTTCACAAAATTAGTAGATACTCATTTAAAAATACGCTTAGGTATATTGATTCACATTGCGATACGTTCACTACGACCAGGCCGCAATTGCTGGTCTGGGAGAAAAGAAAAAACGTAGAATGCACCAGCTGCTTCTCTTCCTGTGCAGATCGTAGAAACCGATTGAGGGAGTGGGCTAGAATCTAAATCAAATCAACAGGCGATGCGGCTAGCAACCCATCACTACTTTGTTTTGACTTTTTTCACCATCATGCTAAACGTGGCCTTTGGGTGTCATGGGCCTAGGCTCTGTATACCCCATTAGGGGTAAGGACGTAATAATATATCTTGATACGTATTTTTATCTGAATCTTTTAAATTGTCATTTGTTTTGTAGGAAAACAAAAGTAATATAAGAAGTCGGAGTCACGGCTAATCACACATTTCGTACACATCTGACCCTGAGTGGAGGAGGCTGGCTCTAATATCAATTGTTGGCGAGCAGGGCCGCAGAAAGATAAATGTGATGTGATTATTGCCCTTATATTCCCCAAGGATCTCGCATAAATCTTCTGGCGTTGTCAGCGTCAAATAAAAGTATCTACTTAGTAGTAGACTTAGTACAATATCCACGTCAATACTGGCGTACATTATAAGATTAAAGTAATCGGTGTATTGAGCCGTGTGATTCCTGGCAGACTAGAATAGAAGTCCAAGTCTTTCCGTGGATGTTGTAGAAGGCGACTTAGGAAACACAAGCCGTCTGGCCAGCGTGGAGAGTGTAGGCAAAATCTTCTGACTGCTCTGGCTGAGTATGGCTCTGGTAGTACAGAGAGGGTCGTGCTTCTGCAGCGGAGGTGAAAAAAGACCTGATAATGATGAATCGGTTCTTTGGAAACAGATAAACCGAGTAACATTTTTCTTTTGATAAATATGTATTACGATCACTGCTTGTGTCAGATCGTTCAAACTCCATTATAAATATATTTCATTCCACGGTATCATACAAAGATGGCGTAAGATGCTCTTCGTGACAACTTTCTTTTAGTTGCTTTATCAATAAGTAATTTTTGTAAACTTCGGTTGACGAATAGTCTTCTTCATAAAATATCAAAATAAGACAAAAAGTCTCAGTAGTCCTACTGGGAGGACTAACTTGGTAGATTTACTGCGACCAGCTTAAGAAGTTATTTAACCCTTATTTGGATGTACCTACTACCAACCTCCGCCGTCTCAATCACCAATCAACAAAAACTTGATATCGTTCTCTATACATATGTTGGTCACATATTAGACAAGCTTTTCGATGGGAAGTTGAGTGGAAATTCAGTACAGTTTCTGGCATCCACCGCAATCTTGTGGATTGCTTCGTTAGATGATATTGTATTTATTCATTAATCTATGTTAATAAATAAGAAGGTGCATAAGCATTCACATTCGTAGTAGGTCTATACTACGCAAGAATAACGTGGTAAGGCGAAGGAGGTAGATACGATCGGTCAGATTAGTGTTGCCGAACTATCGATAGTTTTATCTACTATCGATAGTTTGCATCTGAAAAA
The DNA here is from genome assembly GCA_963576875.1 of Acrobasis repandana. Lineage (NCBI taxonomy): Eukaryota > Metazoa > Arthropoda > Insecta > Lepidoptera > Pyralidae > Acrobasis > Acrobasis repandana. The sequence continues at coordinate 15,358,286 of OY756215.1, forward strand.
GGCTACACTATCAATTATGCCTGTCGATAGTATCAACATAAAGCAATTCTATTGAATGAGTGCAATACTAATGATACCATCGATAGTATTGTTGTTCGTAAATAACAAACTATCGATAGTATCTATTTTATCGATAGCAAGATTGCTCGTAAATAAAAAAACTATCTATAGTACCGAAACTATTGATGGTATCGTTATATTAGACTATCGATAGTCTGCCAATTTGCAATAGTTTGCTTTGCATAAACTATCGATAGACTATCGATTATCGATAGTCAATTATCGATCGACAACACTAGGTCAGATCAGATGAAGGAATAAACGGGCAAGTGCGAGTCGGATTTGTACATGATGGGTTCCGTACCACCGTACAATGTTTTAAAACGCTGAAGAAACACGTTTCTTGTATGACGACCCCCTTTAATTTTTTACTTTATCTTATTTTTAGTATTTGTTGTTATAGTGGTCATAGTAATACATAATTGGTGAAAATTTCAAGTATCTGGTTAATGTTTAAGAACTATGTTTTGACTCTTATGTATTCTGTGACTATGTTCTTGTCGGTGGAGTATTTTCCATGTCTCCCGATCCTCAGCCAAATGCTTGACTTCCCTATACGACACGACTTCTGCCTTTTCTTTTACTTCATCCATGAACGCCCTTCTTGGCCTTCCTTTTCCTTTTCTTGCCTCGACCTTACCTTCCACGACATTTTTGATGAAATTATCGTGTCGTATAAGGTGTCCAAACATTTTCCCCCTTCTTACATCGATTGTCTTCACTTCATTAACGTTCTTTTCCCCTTGACACGTTCCAGAACCTCTGTATTAGTTTTTTAGTATTTATTAGTATTTTTGAGTATGTCCAAAAAAGCGTAGGATCTGACACAGTCCACACCGGACCTAGGGATGTGGACTGGGTCAGAAAAATATTTTTTTTTAGTCCGTCAGTTAGATTATCCAAAAATAAACGGGCAAGTGCGAGTCGGACTCGAACATGAAGGGTTCCGTACCACCGTACAATGTTTTAAAACGCTGAAGAAACACGTTTCTTGTATGACGACCCCCTTTAATTTTTAAATTTATTTTATTTTTAGTATTTGTTGTTATAGCGGCCATAGTAATACATAATCTGTGAAAATTTCAAGTACCTAGTTAATGCCATTATAAAGATCTAGTTAAAAACGCTTAAAAACACATTTTTTGTATGAAGACCCCCTTTAATTTTCAACTTTTTTTTATTTTTTGTATTTGTTCTTATAGCGGCTACAGTAATACATAATCAGTGTAAATTTCATATTACGGTTCAAGAGATAGAGCCCTGTGACAGACGGACAGACGGACAGACGGACAGACGGCCAGACGGCCAGACGGCCAGACGGACAGACGGACAGACGGACAGACGGACAGACGGACAGACGGACAGACGGACAGACGGACAGACGGACAGACGGACAGACGTACAGACGGACAGACGGACAGACGGACAGACGGACAGACGGACAGACGGACAGACGGACAGACGGACAGACAGCGGAGTCTTAGTAATAGGGTCCCGTTTGCACCCTTCGAGTACGGAACCCTAAAAATAATCTCAGGATGACGTAAAATTGTAAACACATTTCGGGCGGCGATAAAAAAAGCCTCAGATCCAATTCACATACGAGTATATAGGTTAATATCCTGCGATCTGACACTTTTTCTTTCACAGCCTTTGATTCATAAGATACACTATCACGTCTTTATCCCTGACGGGCAGACAAAACCTTTTTTTTTTTTTTGACGCGGAGAAAATCCCTTCGGGTACCTTACCGGTTACGGGACACCGGTAAGGTTATGTGGTGTTACCACTAAAAACTCCGCGGTGTCACCTCTCAGCCGCTATCGGCCGGGGCCGTGTGCTTCTCATGCTCCACAGCCCCGGCGCGGCCGGCCGCTACCTTAGCGGCCCCGGCTCGCCAACGGCCTCACGGCAACCTCTGCTGAATCAGAGGTGCCGGAGAAACCGTCGCGTTGGCCTCTCGGCCCGACAAGAACAGGCGCGCTGACACGCACACGCGCCTGCCTTCCACTCCGGAGGGCTGTCCGTTGGACGATGGGATCCCGTTTCCACCGTCCAACCAGCCATCAGACAAAACCTAGGGCAACAAGGTCTAGGTCACTTTTAGCGTGATGGTAGGCATGAAGGTGGAATAAGGAAATAGTGATGGCTTGCTAACCGCATTGCCTATTGATATGATTTAGATTCTTCTACTATACTATGACGTATAAACATGGTTTAAATATAGTTAGTATTTTAGAATAAATCAATAGGCAGCTCAGTGACAGCAGCCTTTAGGAGAATGTATTACTAGCGTTTTCAAATGAAGTGGCCCCGGGCGTGGTCCGAACATGGATGGGGACCACAAGTGTCATAATAATTTCTCGGCCGTTGGTCCCGGCTATCATCATTGTATGGATGTCATCAAGCTGTCAGATTTGAAGCAGAAAAATTTGACACCAGTGTTAAATTCAATTCAAAATTTCTTTATTTTCTCCACAATCCTATACATAATAAAACTATAACGATAGTAGACGGTATTAATTAATCTAAGATTGTAAGAGACTGGCTAAGCACAGCCTGTATCTCAGTACACCAGCTAAGCAGCCTGACATTATAGTATTGGCCACTTACACAGACGAAAAAACAAAAAAATGGCCGAAAAAGCTACACTTGTTAGTAAATATGCATGAAAGCTAGACGTTACACTACATATACACTACAACATAATGACAAATAAATCTTATCTCTATTTACAAATGACTAGAATAAGCCGCAGTAAACGAGCTAGAAGGAGAATTATATCATTTAATGCAGATATAAAAATAAAAAAAGGTACGTTTCGCGTTAATTCCCGTATGCATTAATTTAATAATAATGCAACGCGATAGTTTAAAAGTATTTAGGGCGCCTGATGTTAATAGTTAATCTGAATTTTGCTCCCGCTTCCACGCACACAAATTTACTCTAGCCGAAGCGAGACAGCGAGCCATGCGGGGCGTAGGGAATCGCGGCGGGTCAATGAGGCTGGTTTACGCGTTTCAAGTTTTTTTCGTTTTACAAAGAAAATTTAAGAGTTATTTAAAAAGTAAGACTAAAAGTAATTATAATCCAAAGTTACAAGTGCTAATTTATTATATTTCTTGAATACTTTCTGAGAATTCTGAGGTGATTTGGATGCAACTTCGCATTTTTTTTCTATCGAGAAAATTTTAAGCAGAGTTAGTCCTGAAGTTTGCTGTGTTTTTATTTCAAAGTGAGTATTCCGTTAATATTGATAATAATTTAGGATCGCTCTAAGTACTATCGCGGTCATACGGGCTCTTAACTAGCTATACTATCTTTGAAGCCTAACATACAATTGTATGCGAGAGAATACTTTATCATGTCTTTTAAGCTCAGTAACGACTTTATTTTAAACATGTTTTAACAGAAATGTGTTACTTCTACGTGTGTCTACTATTATTTTCCTAATATTTTACGCTACTAGTATAGTACCAAACTACACGATATTCAAGGAGTTCCAACTACTGAAGTAAAAAAAGAATAACACACAACTTATATCCGATCATAGTCGAGGACTGATCGCCATAATATAAACAAAAGACAATAAAAATGTGATACCTTGTGTGATACACACACATATTACTTTTGCGCGAGCAGTAGAGAATCTAGCGAGCAAATGGACTCAATTATAGAATTTATGGCCCCATAAGTTTATGGTGTACCCTCTATTTATATGGCTCTAGAGTTTTGCTATGTTTGTCATCATTTGTTTTAAGAAATACCGTGAGCAGAAATTGTGCGTATCTAAACGCTTTTGTTTTATATCAGACAGATCATAAAAAATGCTAGTTTAACGGTGAACATTTTATGGTTTATGTGTTAGCCTGACCTTAATTTTTTCTACAATTCGTTTAGGCACTTAAAACTACAAACCTAGTTGTTTACTGAAATAAAGGCTGAATGGAAATTTAATTAAAACCAAAATAGATGATACAAATATACAATTGAATTAGATTCCAATTAATATAATATAGAAATATATAAAGTAAATTTAAGCTGCTAACTTAATTTTTAGTTACTCAACAAACATTCATCACCATCAATATAAAATACAGGTACTAACTAACACGTAAGTAAGTAGATACCTAAATAATTATTTCTGCTTATTATACTTATACTTACCATTTTCCAATTCATTTTCTCTCAATGAATATGTCTATCAACATCCAAAATTTGCATCAAAATATTTGATTCAAATGACGGATAATTCCATTTATACATTAAGAACGCTACCTGAATGAGCTTCATTGACACGACTGACGTCCGTATTTCATTAAAAATAATATACGGGCACCACATTGTGGCTCTGGGGAGTATCGTGGTATTCTGTAGCACATTTTGACACGCAGAATAAATAACAGACCTCCGCCACACTCGATTCTGTTTATTTATTTATTTGGCTGCGCTGTAGCGTCGGTAATGTAATGGCCGCCATGATAGGTAGGTATCACGCAATCGCCACAGGATATTGTAGATCCGCGGACCTTGTCACTGGGCGCGATTTGCCGTATTAGGTAGTTAGTACTATTTTACTGTGATGAACGTTGGCATATAAATTAGTTCGTTTTAGCGAACTTTAGTCAGTAAAATTATTAAAGGTCATTAGAGGTAGTGGCCTAGCGGCTTAGGCTTAGGCCCCTTAACCCTATTGTGGGTTACTCCAAAAGCGGTACGCAAGACGTACCTTACTGCATAGACGCGTTTCAGTGTCAAGCAATATTGAGCGTTAATACATAATAATAAAGTCTAAATTGGTTTGACATATAAATAGGACGTCACTATCGGATGACTATCATAGCTCTGCGTCAGTGAGGCACGATTTTGATCATCACTAAGAGCGACTTGTAGTTCTGAGTTTATACACTCATGTACGGTCATTTTGAACTACCACCACTTGATTCCGGTGAAGCTAAACATCGTGAGGAAACCTGCACACTATTTCAGTGTGTAATAATGACTGTTGTCGCTAGGTGACAGTTCTTGAGCTACGTCAGATTCCTTTAGGCAGCTCGAAGAATCTAACACCAGTGTTAGTAATAACATACTCATGAGAAAGAAGTAAAATTATTGCCATTTTTACATTAGATATTCCAAACGGACTATTCTTATCTTCATTTCGTTGGAGTAATAATCGAAAAAAAAATTAGCTAATGCATTTTTTTACCAGTCAGCCTTTAGGAAAATCAGAAATAAATTTATTAGCGATAGGCACCTAAAGATTAGCATGTAATTAAATACACATACTATGTACATGTCTACATACATATCCATATTATCCATACATGAATACACATACCTACATGAATACATAATATAAAATACAATAAATTCAAGATAATGATTAGTTCTGCTGCAACAAATAAACAAAAAGGTGCGTGTGGACTTCTTAAATAGGTACCTATTTGAGATACTTTTTTGATGTCTTCGGCTAAAGCATTAATTGAATAATAAAAAAGTTAGACATTAAATTTGAAAGAATTATTGGAAAATGAAGACGAAGAGTATGACTGGAGCGAAACCCACTTTCATGGCTTTCAGACTTCGTTGTGTTTTTCATATAGGAATTATAGGAGAAAGAGAGAGAATTATAAGCATGTAGAATGTACAAAGCCTTCTCTGCTGTCGGCGCTGACGAACAGGAAGCTTAATCGAAAAGAAGAAATGTGATCATACTTAGGAAGACATAAAATAAAACGGATACATTTAAGACGATCTAGTTTTTGAGAAGATCTGCGTTTAGATCAGGATCTGTGGTATTATTTCGTATTCGAGATTCATGAATTTTGTTTGTCATTATCATTCAAGAAACTCTGCAAGGTCACGGTGAATATATAACTATGTATAAGTTTTCCATCATCATCATCATCATCATCATCAGGTCTTTTTTAGTGTCCACTGCAGGAGCACGACCCTCTGTACTACAGACTCGTAATGGCCAGCGTGGCGAGTGTAGGCCAAATCCTCTGACTGCTCTGGTTAATATAAGTTTTCCATGTCCATATTAAATATGATATGATATATTAAAGCTTATATCACAAAAATTGTATAAAATAATCTTACAACAGCTTCACCATTATTGTATAAGTTTTCCATCATCATCATAATCAGGTCTTTTTTGGTGTCCACTGCAGGAGCACGACCCTCTGTACTACAGACTCGTAGTGGCCAGCGTGGAGAGTGTAGGCCAAATCCTCTGACTGCTCTGGTTAATATAAGTTTTCCATATCCATATTAAATATGATATGATATATTAAATCATATATCACAAAAATTGTATAAAATAATCTTACAACAGCTTCACCAATATTTGTATAAGTTTTCCATCATCATCATAATCAGGTCTTTTTTGGTGTCCACTGCAGGAGCACGACCCTCTGTACTACAGACTCGTAGTGGCCAGCGTGGAGAGTGTAGGCCAAATCCTCTGACTGCTCTGGTTAATATAAGTTTTCCATATCCATATCAAATATGATATGATATAGCATATATTACAAAAATTGTATAAAATAACAACAGCTTCACCATTTAAAACTTTTGTTTACGCATTTGTTGAAAATACAACCTCACATAGGACTCTACCGTATAGTAGACAGGCTTTGACAACACGAGTCTTGGAGGTGTAAGTGCATATTGAGTTTTTTACGGTCCAATCCTGTATCATTTTTTAACATCATAAAAAAGCGGATAACCGTATTTCACACCGAAGTCATCCATATTTTTACTATTACACTAAAATGTCTAGACTCGTGGGATGGAATTGAAATCGAGTGGTTCACAAAAATTTTATATATTTCTTTTAGTAAGTAATATAATTCTGTTTGAATATTGATTTCTTTACGTTCGATTTTGTTTTTCTATTGATCGATTGATGTTATTTCTGTTCACATGTTTTTTCCTCTTAGAGAATCTCGCGCTACCGGCCTATTCGTCAATGTTATTTACACCAAACTTTTCAGTTATTTAAATAGTGAAATGAGAAATGGTGAAAAAAATACCAAGTGAGCAGGACAGAACTTGAACTTGTTATATGTCGCAAGCCTAATGCGTGTTATATGATTATCAAATGGTGGCGAAATTCGACGTGCGGGGTTGAACACGTGATGGCTCAGTTGGGTAGTCGTATTGAGACTAAGTCCGCGGGTTCAAGTGCTACGTGGTATTTTTTTCACCATTTCTTATTTCATTATTTAATTTGAATACTTTAGTACTGCATCTTGCCTAAAAAACGCTTTTAAAAATGTTTTTAGTTATTTGTTAATAAGTCTCTATTTTCGACTTACATTCACCCTGAACTTGGCGTGGTGTCTCTAAAACCCTGAGCTTTGTCGTCTACTCCTATCCCCTAAGGGATAAAGACGTAATAATATGTATTCATTTTTAAAAAGTCTGACTTCTGAAATAAATTAGATGAAATTTTTTTCGACACTAGTGAGATTTGTGATGAAACTAATAAATATCACATATTTTCAACTTAGATATTAAAGCATCGTATGATATTTAAATGAATAATTAGTAGATATTTTAAAAAATTTATTTATTTATTTATCTTTATTACAAAAAAAATGTAACAGGTGGACTTAAGGCAGAAACAAACAGAGCCTTTTTTACCAGTTAACTGGTGGTACTGATAAAAGCAAATTTTGGACGATATGGCACATTCTAATTAACTATAAATTGGATGTATATTTTTCTTTTATATACATTATATACATTTTTAGACCTACATACAAAAATACACAAATATTGTATAAATTCATAAACCCTTCATAGACTACATAAATATTTATACTAAACTCTATGACAATTTGTAAAGATAATGAGCGCGCACAGCACTTGTGACTAGGGGCTTTGCGGATATTAACGGGAAGGGCGTTTCATAGCTTAAAACGGCTTTACGGCACAATATTGGGTTAATATGTACATACTTATCAACAAAGTAACTTGATGCATGAATACCTGAATAGGTATTCATTCAACAGTTTACACATTCCTGTTTAATTCTGAATAGAATTAAACAGGAATGTGTAAACTGTAGTACATTGATATTCTTCATGGGATTAAGTTCTTTTATGATTTATTCCTAATTATAATCGTGTTAATCTATTGAGTGGGAATACTGTTAAACAAAAGCGTAATCTGTTTTTCTCTATACTATAGGTACACAAATCATGGCCTTTCTTTTCTGAACTTAATTAAAGATTAATTTAGTAAAACATTAATGTATTTTTTCAATTAGATAACACGAATGTGACTTAGGATTTTTTTTTAAAGTTGTACAAGTTGAATTGATGAGCGTAAGAGCTACGCTAGCGCAGCATTTGACAGACGCAACAACTGACAGGGTCAATGTATGAAAGTTAGTATAAAAACGGAAGCTGATATTTGACTCTACTTATTTGATATTTACTTATAACCTGTTGATATACAATGTCTTATATTATACATATTGAAGAGGAGATTATTGGTAATGTACACATTAAAAGTTCATGTTATGCATACAGCTTCTACTACGCATATTCATATTTATCACAGATTACTTAATTCATACATACGTATGACATAATTACCGAATTACCTACGTGATTTCTTATATTATTTAAAGTACTCTCTATACAAATATTGATAAATCTTTCTTGGGTCTGTTTTTTTAAAGTAAGTGTAGCTAATGTGAAATGAATGTTACCGAACCAATAACTAATCTTATAATGACGAACTGTCTTATTATATCACACGTAATTAGAAAAAGAATCAAAGAGCAAACAAACCGCTGAGCTCATGAAAATAAACGGGAAGGAACCTTGCGATTACTGGGCGTGATAAATGAGAAAATTGATCATTCACGAGTGTGTACGCCTCTTTGTCTAGTTATTCCCGTTATGAATGAAGGGCATGTGTTCCCGTCGGCTGCGAATATGCGAGCTTCACGCGGAATCGCGAAACCTTTACATAAATCATTTTCAACGCCACGCCTCGACTCGATGCTTTATCGGGTATCACGCTAATTAACGAACAATAAACGTATTGGACATATGCCAGTGGTGGTAAAAAAATGATCTTAATGAAGTTATAGGGGAGATTTATATTTAATGATTAATTTATAGAATACGTATTTATGCAACGTGGAAGGGACATACCCGTAATAAATCAAACCACGGTCTATACTAGATCATTATAGTATAATGATATTAAAATAACAGCCAAAGAACAAAAACAAATCGGCATTTCCATACAAAAGTGTGCAGCCGCCCGTGCGATTTGTATGGGAATGTCGAAATTTCTTTTGGTTTCTTGACTGTTATTTTAATTTCATAATACTTCAGCGGTCTAGTATAGCCCGTGGTTCGATTTATTACGGGTATGTCCCTTCCACGTTGTATAGTTTTACGTAAAAATCGAAATTATCTAATGATAAAATTATTTATTTATTTTCATATAGATTCCAAAATAGCATGTGGGTGTATTGTTTACTATTTGAGCAAACAGACTATATACCTACTTAACCGCTTTGATTTTACGTCTTTAGACTGAAAAGTAACCTAAGGCTTTAATTATTTCATAAGGCGTTTGAGTATTTTGCAGAAAGCAAAATAAATATATTTCAACCACTACTATTTATTCCATATCATCTGCTAATTCTTTTTGAAAAGGTTATCAACCTATTCTTATTATATCAATTCATTAGTAAGTATGTTATTTCCACTCTACTGTCAAATTAGTAAGTATGTTATTTCCACTCTACTGTCAAACTAAATTCTGTAACAGGCCCTCGTCATTAAGTTAAATCTATCTATAGGAGTTATCAAAACTAATTAAATGAATCATGTCCCTGCGTCCTCCCCCACATCACACGAAGTCACAACACGGTAATTAAACAAGAACCCGATTCGCTCGGTCGACTCGGGCTTGGGCAGGTAGTCGATAAAGGCGCTAATTAATCGTAGATATAAGTTTATTTTGAAACTATTTTAAGGGCAGATTCCGTTTGATTGATATTGAACAACTTTCCCCAAAGAACAATATCGAAATATGCTTAATTTATATTTTGCTTCCCATATAAACTCGGATCAACTTATTAGCACAGAATAAATAATACTAACGTACAGAAGTCTCACTCAGCAAAGAAATTCAAAGAAATATAATGTGGCTAGCGATATGGTTTAATTTAGCTCACGTCAGAACTCAGCACCTTTTCGTATAGATACCTAGATACATCCATTGCAAGCGAATTTCATTCTTATCACTCTGGACAAACGATTCGTATAACTAAATTTACCACCCGGAGGGGCCGCCTGCGCGCATAGTAATAATGTACCTAGGTACATTTTCGATATCTAAACGGGGAGTGCCACAGGCCTGTTATTAGTCAATTTGTATAGACGGCAAAAAAAATTTTTCGTGTTTCGGGAAAAGTTGTTCAGTTATCATGAATTGAATTTACTTAAAAAATACTTTCAGTACTTATATTTTGTAAGTATCTTTATGCAAGTATCTTGTACCTAAGTTTGTTACTTCCACTCTAATATCTACCTTATTTCTATAACACACCCTTCGTCATTAAGTTTACCAATTAAATGAATCATGTCCCTGTGTCCTCCCCCACATCACACGAAGTCACGGCTCGGTAATTACACAAGAACCTGATTTGCTCGGTCGGCTCGGGCTTAAGCGGGTAGTCGATAAAAGCGCTAATTACTCGTAGCTCGGGTTTGCAACTCACATGCGAACTCAATAATAGTTTATCTGTGGTTCATCTACTGCGATATTACAAAAATCTTTTTTCAAAAACAACAAGGAACGGGCCGAGATGCAATACTGTTAGAAAATCATTACATGTAATGGGGCTCGACATTTGCCTAGTAAGAAGTTAAGAACATCAGCCAACAATCAGTTTAACAATCAATGCATTATTGATTATAAGGAGTTAGGCATATTGCTTTCCGCAAGTCGTCAGTGCGTTGGACTATAATATTATCTGACTGGCTAACCTTTGTAGTAGATCAACTTTGATACGAGGTTTAACGCGTAGAGCATTTCCTGGAGAAATTTTTCATGTAAGTACAATAAATACTCGTGGGAAGCTGTAAAACTGAGAAAATATACCAGCTAATTAGAAAGGACCCATGTCTATTTTGTGAATTTGAATTAATTCAGTAATTACCTACGAAATAATTCAAATTCGCGCAAGTTTATAAACTTCATTTTCTTGTAAAAAATGCGGAGTAGCCAGCAAAAGGTGCATCATTCAAACAAGGATGCAGGTAATCGATTTTATTAGTAAAGGGAAAGTAAAACAAAAAGTAATTAACCTTATAGGATTACAAAAAAACTATTACAAACAAAAGAACTTATTACAATATTTTTTTGTATGTAAATATTAGGACAAAGTACGAAATAAATAAATAAAATATGACATACAAAATACGCTACATAACTATATAACTTATATAGATAAATTTTACAATATTTTATTGTATGTAAATAAGAGGATAAAGTATAAAATACATAAAAAATCGTGATACTAGGTCAGTTCTATCCATTTTACTAGGTTAGGGAAAACCTATAAGTTAGGTTATGTTAGAACTGCGACTAGGTTGGTTCTATCCATTTTACTAGGTTAGGGAAAACCTATAGGTTATGTTAGAACTGCGACCAACATCTCCATGGTCCACTTCCCCAAAAAAACCCCCCAAGTCCTTCCAATTTGTACGTTTAGTCACTTGTGCTACTAACATAACCTCAAACTTTGACCATGAATATCTCAGAAACTATCCATCTCCGCGGGGGGGGGCAGTGGTACCGAGGGGAACCCCCTTCCCCCTCCCCCTTCCCTTCCCAAAAAAAACATATTTTCGGCTAGGCGTTCTTTAAAAAAATAAGATAATTTATTAGGTAGGTATGTATTGAGAATCTTCTACCAATTTTTTCGTATAACCAGCGGACAGCTAAGACGCGTAAAATCAAACATCAGTGTGTCGTTTTAGAATTCTTTTGATGTTCAGTTCATTGATCGAATGTATTTCGCGAACGAGTATCGGACTCGATACGATACCTCACTTATCGACGTTAAAGATTAAGGCCCCGCCAGTTCAGAGCCAAGAAAACTGTGAGTGTTTTTAAAAAATCACTGTAATTATACTGTTACAGTTTATTCCTCAAAAATTTTACATAAGAATCTTAAAGCTTTTAAAAAATTTTTATCCCACCCACAATATCCAAAACACGATTGAGCATTTTTGGCTCGATAGAAAAAAATCACAAACATACCTCTAAATTTGCCTTTTCATATTACTATTAAATACATATTACTATTTTATACAATCACCTTTTTATATGAAAATTATACCAAAAAATGTATTATCTAAGGATCTCGACAGATGGACTGCATTCCGACTGCAATTCAACCGCAAATTGCAGTTTAAGTGCAGTTTGAATGCAGTTGACACGACTGCAATAGAACTGCAAACCAAACGCGCAGTCCGATTGTAGTCATGTGAACTGCACACCGACTGCATTCAAACTGCATCCGAACTGCACCATGCGCGGGAGGGTGGAGCGTGCGGGCGTGTGGGTATTGTGCAGTTCGGATGCAGTTTGAATGCAGTCGGAGTACAGTTGTGTAGCTGTGACTAGGCGTAGCCATGACTCATGTATTAAGTGTATTGTTTTTATTTTGTAATTAAACGAGAGTATGCACAACAGGACTTTATTTACTTTCTTACGTTTACTTTTTACATTACACACACTGGAAGCTCCAGGGAAAGGGATGTGGTCTGGGACGTCAAGCGCCATGACATTGACATATGTCAAATTACTTTCCGATACTACATCCCTCTCCTTTCCCAAAACAAAAAAAATATATGTCTATTAATACATATTTAGAGAAAAGAAAAGAAATTAACATTTATTAAATTAAGCTAGTAACATTTATATTGTAACACAGTAATTAAAGCAAGATCACAATACAAGAGCTTAGCTTTATTACTCTATAAAAAACGCATTTGTAACAAAATTAAGATAACATTAATTTTTTTTTTTAAACTTACTCGATCACATCAAGATTGCAAAAGGGAACTTTACTTGAATACAACTATCCTATGATCCATTATGAGATCTTTAAAACTAAAGTATAGGTTATGCGATGTCAAGCGCCATGACATTGACATACGTCAAATTACGTTCCGATACTACATTAAGATTATAAGGAATGCGGATCACCGACCTATTCGTTATAATGACTGTCTACTTCACCTGGACGGTAAGCCTCGTGGCCACAGGACAACTGTGCGGGCTAGAGAGTTAGTTTAAGCTGTGATGTGGTCTCGCAAGTAACCTTCTCATAGGTCAGCTCGAGGAGGGGCGCTGCGAAGGACTGTTTGCGATGAATTTATGCGTAGATACACAGTTACACGCGTATGTAATTGACTTGATAAAGCCTATATTTAGTCCTACTAACTAGTATGTGATAGTGGAGCATTCGCAAAGTACTAAATCTGCGTAGGTACATTATTTTCATACAGAAACACGAGAGAAGCTGAACTCCTATAGTTATAGAGCTATTTTTAGTGGTATACAATTTCAAAATAATACACGTAAAAATAATATTACGATATTGGCTTTATTCTTTGCATGTAAAATTGCGTTAATTACGTGCGAAACTGATTGCAGCATTTGAAAAGGAGTCAATCAAAGGTAATTAGCTGGTAGCACTCGCATGTCGCTCAATAATTTATCGTACACCGCGCCATTACGCTTTTTCGCTCGATTTCGGCGTCCTTACATGAAATTGATTGCGATCGTAATTTGGCGTCAACTGACTGATTGAGACTATGCGCTCCCTTTTGTGTCTAATCCAAAGCTTGGTGTGATTTTTTCTTGGGTCCTTTCAGTTAATGATGAGACATTGGGTAAAAAAGGTGTCAAAAGTCAGTCTGTATATTACATCTAATCTACTAAGATCATCATCATTATCCGCGCGTATTCCCGGTTGCATCCTCAGCGGTAACGCTTCAGAGCTCGGGGTCCGCTACCTAACCTTAGGTGATTTGACGAGGGTAATGGTTTTTTTACACAGAGCGACTGCCGTCTGACCTCCGCAACCCAAAGGGTAGACCAGAACTAATCCTAGGATGGGTTTAAACAAACTCTAGATGGCGTTTGCAACCCACAGCTTTGCGTTCCTTCCGAAGCACGGAATCATCTTTCTTTTCGGATAATCAGGTGATTCAAGCCTGCAATGTCCTAATCAGACTGGAAACAAATTTTCACAAAGAATGCTTCCCACTGGGATTTGAATCCACGACTACGATAACAAGGCAAACGCCTAGACCACTGGACCACGGAGGCACTCATCTAATCTATTAAGTAAGTACCTCTAAACTAGCCCTGTCAATTTATATGCTAATTTTTGGCCACGGTATTTTCGATCCTGATTCCGTGATAAGATCTAGCCTACGTCACTTACTACAAAAATTGCAACAATATTGCTAATGCATTATGCATTCAAAATACATGTCGATTGCATCGTTTGAAATGAAGGACTGAACAACAAGCACTTTCATATAGGTATTTAAAATATTCGTGTGGATAGGATACAAAGGGTACTTTCGGCCAGGTGTCGGAGGTCGACATGTTGTGTCGGACAATCGTACGGATACAAAGCGTACTGTTGGCCAGCAAATGTCGAAATGCGAAATGTTTAGCCGGTGGATGATTCGCTGAATAAATAAATTTCGGAAAACGATACTACAGCTTAGATTAATCTAGATTGAGTGTTTCGTACAAAATGTAACGTTCAAAGTGCCACTACGCGTGTATTACTATCGTTACTGTTCTTGTGCGTGTGTGAAGTAAATTATTCCCAGCGCAAGAAAATTACCCCAGAATGTGGGAGATTTTTTTACGTGTTGTTCTTATTCATATTGACAAATTATAAATAAGTGTATAAAATTAAACCTCGTAAGGGCCATTTACATATTAGGTTACAGTGATAGGGGGAGTCATGCCAAACGTGACGGTACGTTCATAGGGATAGGAAAAAGCGTGACATGTCCAGAAATTTTGCGTGACGTAGTATGTGGACGACCCCTAAGCTTTATTGTATATGTAGGTGAACAAAATTATTATAAAATAGGTAAAAAAAAAACACGTATCAAATAAACATTATTTATTTGAGTCCTTAAAATCCATAAAATACCTTTGTAGGCACACCGCACAGCCCCTTAGCGATTGTTCGACGACCACTCTTTGTTGCGTATGTGTCCTGGACACGAAAGTTAGCTGAAAACGTCCTTCCTTTAGACTGTCACTTCCACCACAATTCATTTTCCGTCTTATTGTTTTAGTCCAATGACTGGATGTCACCGGATCAATGGGAAATTTACGGAAACAAGTAATTATTTAAAAAAAACCCCGACTGCTTGTACAACACCAGCGTGATTAAATGTTGGTTTAAAACGAAAAAATATATGTCGTTTGGCTCCAAAAATCCGCCATTTTGTATTTTTATTTTTTTTAATATAATATATCTAAAGTCACTCTCAGAATTAAGACAAATCTAATAACACCTCTCAAGCTAAAATCCTCCAAGCCGTTGAGGCTGTAGAGCGTGCCAAAAAAATACATATACATACACTCGATAAACATTACCCTCCTTCTGGCGCAGTCGGGTAATAACATTATAACGACTAAATTTTTTATCCTCATTAACTAACTCATACCTAATAAGTACTTCAAAATTTCATCAATACATACCTACTACCAATATATAACGTCTAACAAAATATACTGAAACTACTTTAAGGGTGAATTCAGTCCATGATACTGAACAACTTTTCCCAAGGAACATACATCAAAATATGAAAAATAATTTTTGACTTTCCATAAAAACTCAGATCAGCTGATCGGTTAACTTGTATGGGAGACAAAAAATATTTTTCATTATTCGCTATATGTTCCTTGGGAAAAGTTTGTTCAGTATCACGGACTGAATCCACCCTTAAAATAGTTTCAGTATATTTTGTTAGACCCTGTATTATATTTTTTTCTTAGCGCAATATGAAAGTGTTAACGTTAATATCTCACACAAACATACATAGCAAAACGTACAAGTAAACATACGTACAATAAACTGTTTTTTAAATCATACAATTTGTCGACTCAATAATAAGAGATGGTAAAAATATTCCACACTCTGGCACCACTAAATGTCATGGCGTTGGTTTGTTGACAATAATTTTACGAATAATACGTAGGAATTAGTCGAAAATTTGCTTACTTACTTATAAAAAGTGATGTCCGTCTCCTGGTCTTTTATTTTAGTGTAATTTTTGCATGATTTCACTGCACGATCAGTAATTTTTACAATAAATTAACACCGTGTCGTTACGTAGTGACGCCGTGAACTTCCATAGTGTAATGACAAGCTGTGGGCGGGGCTAAGAACGAAGACACCAATTTTGGTGTCTTTTAACTGGCATCACTTTTGGGTGGCGTATATGGTATCTGGACCTATATTTAATCTGAGTATTTAAGCTTGTCTCAAATTCACAATTCTTAATAGAATTACCAATAGGTCTAACAAGATTTTTTCCCCAGTAACTAGACCTACCAGTAAGCTGTGACGTAAAAGTGGTACCTAGTGCTGATGGTAATATTTTCCCGATAGACTTACTAGGTATTCTTATTGTGCCACAATTTTCAAACAAAGCTTTCTTTTCCAGTTGATAACGGAGATCAACGTCCAGTTGGCGTTGTTCCGTGACCTGCTCATCCACATCGGACAGCCGCACGACAGTCCCGAGCTGCGGGAACGCGTGCGGCGGCTGCGGCGCGCATGCGTCGAGGCCACCAAGCAGACCAGCCAGCTCGTGCTGCCCAATAGTAAAAAGTTAGTGTTTTGAATAAAAGTGCTTTGTTAGGAGACTAGCGCCATCTGCGTGTGATCTCCACAAACACGGGCACGATTATCGATTCATCGATATTACGGCTGTCGAGCGCGGATTGTATTTGCCCGGCCAGAAAAATAATCATTGTCTTTGCATCAAAGTCATGGGGACATTGTGAATGACTTGCGTCCTGTCGCGAAATAGCCGATGGCCGGCATTAATTTTTTGTGTTTGATATATATAGCGAATATTTCGTGGAGAATTGTCGCTAATTGATTTGTGCCCAATTTGTTTGGAACGGCGTGGAGCGAAAGTATTTGTATTACGTAAAGAACAGTGATTTGTGTCAAGTGTAAAACGCGTGCCATGCGGCATTGCAAATGGTTATGTGAATAGTCTTGAAGTGTCAAGAAAAGGAAGAAACTTATTGTGCTCATGGGGAGGTTAGTTTAGGGACCCTATTTTCCTCACCACTGACTGGGGATCCATGGTGGGACCTGGGGCCGTCGCCAGCCCTGAGGAGGACTTCAGGCTCGACGCGAAGGCCAGGCGAGTTTTGTAATTAGTTTAATTACTTTTAATTAGATTTAATCTTAATTTATAATGAGGTTAGGAGGTTCCCTGGACCTTATCCAGGGTGGTAGCAGACTGCGTAGGTTTGTTTGTGTGTTTGTTTGTTGCCGGTGGAATTGCCGGACTCGTACCAAGAGCTTAGTTAGTAAAATTTCTTGGTATCAGAACGTAATCTTAGCTATCTGCGCCAACAGTTAGTGTTATACGGCTCTTCATCGAATATAAAAACGATTAGCTAAAAACACTTGCCGTGTGGTTCCCGGTAGAGTAGAATAGGACCACTCTAAGTCTTCCCGTGGATGTCGTAGAAGGTGACAAGCTAAACAAAGGTCATAAACATCAATGAGATCTCTCCAACCCGTCTGGCCAGCGTGGAGAGTGTAGGCTAAATTCTCTGACTGCTCTGGCTAACATATGGCTCTGGTAGTACAGAGAGGGTCGTGCTCCTGCAGTGGAGACTAAAAAAGACCTGATGATGATGCTGAAAAAACTATTACTGCACTTGATCACTTGCTGCCGACTGACAAAGCATAAGATAAAGATAAACGAAGGTATAATAGTGCTGTCGCTCATATATTGGAGTCCCACTTAGGCTTCGAGAGCTGAATATTTTTTAAGAATGAAATAGAACTTATGTTTTGCATATGTACCATTATATAGGTTTGAATCTATTTGCATCCCACCGTCATCTTAATAACTGGTCATGGGGCGGCATATTTACATAGTGTTGACACATATTTGCACCGACCCTGCCCCAGCAATAACTGGGGCGGCATATTTCGATTTTGCCCATCCTAAACAAAATCTAGATCCGGCACTGTGGTATAGATACGGATATATGTACCATTGTACCCATTACAAGATATCAGGATTCTGATTTTTTTCTTGTATACCTAAAGAAAAATAAACAGTCTCAAACAATCCTATCGACTTTCCATTCGAAAACAATAAATATTTAAAAGACAGCAGTAACAGAATAGGAGCGAAAGTCAAAGGAAACAATGACGGGGTACTGGGACGGTTCTAAATCGAAGTTTGCCCTTGGGGCAGCGGATCAGTGTCTAGAGTTTAAATTAATGCCCTCTCACGACCAGATAAATAACCCGACTCTTATACAAAACGAAACATAAATAATTCAGATATGTGTTGCGGACCGCGCCGCTGAGCATGACGGTTAGACAAAATACGGGGATTCTCCATTGAAGCCATATACGACACCCCTCAAGATATTATTACAAAGAAAGTTATTTAAATTAGTGCCTCACTTATTCTGAGCTATTTATATCAAAGCTTGTTTAGGTATGAACAATAAAATCAATTTAAGGCCCCGTCAGTTCAGAGCCAAGAAAATTGTGTTTTTGAATAATCACTGTAATTAAACTACTACAGTTTATTCCCCAAAAATTTTACATAAGAAATTTAAGGCTTTTCTACACACACCCACAGTATCCAAAACACGATTAGGCATTTTTGGCTCTATAGACGCAAACATTCCACTAAATTTGCCTAAATTAACCTTTATAAGACATGTATTATACACCTTTTTATATGAAAATTATACCAAAAAATGTTTAATCTAAATATCTGTTTTTTTGTAGCGAAATCGACTAGATATTTGGATAATACATTTTTTGGAATAATTTTCATATAAAAAGGTGATTGTTTTAAATAGTAATGTCTTTTAAAGGTAAATTTAGGCAAACTTAGAGGTATGTTTGTGATTTTTTTCTATCAAACCAAAAATGCTTTAGTTTGTTTTAAAGATTGTGGGTGTCTATAGAAAATCCTTAAGGCCGTACGTGAATTTTCCGGGGTCCAGTGCTGCCCCATTTAAAATAAATAATTTCAAAAAAAACGGACACACCATTAAAAATTTTGCTACTACCAATTCCTAGATAACCCTTCAAAGTATTTTATGAACTAGTGTTTACAGTTTAAAGTGAGAACGTTAAGCTTTACTACGCACATTTGCGAAAAACGGCCACTTTTGGCAAATGTGCGTAGTAAAGCTTTACGTTCTCATTATAAACTGTAAACAGTAGTTCACAAAATAGTTTGAAGGGTTATCTAGGACTTGGTAGTAGCAAAATTTTAAATGATGTCTTCGTTTTCTTTCAAATGATTTATTTTAAATGGGGGCAGCACTGGACCCCGGAAAATTCAGGTACGGCCTTAAGATTCTTATGTAATTTTTTTGAGGAATGAACTATAGTAGTTTAATAACAGTGATTTTCCAAAAACACGCACAGTATTGCAAATTGTGAACCCATTGAATATGATGTGTATGATGATTACATATTCAATAATAATAGAAAAATTATAGAGGTATATTATATAACCTAGATTGTTGTATAAGGTGAATGTAGTTCATAATACATGTGTTTTGGCCTCCCCTATAACTTGACCAAATTATTCAATATGAAAAAATTCAATTTCCATACAAATCGAAGTAGTGTCACGTGATCTAGTTACTATGAGAAGTAATTTTTTTTCGTATTTCATTATACAATTATTGTGAAAAGTAGTTCAAAATGATAGACTAAATCACCCTTTAAAATATTTGTAATTAATTAAAAATAAGATTGTATAAAAAATAACTCACACCACAACGAAGGAATAAGTGGCCAATGCCGGAGGCAAGGGTGATAAACATGCGAATAGAAGCTTTATTTATTGCCCTCCGTAGTGTTTAAACAATTTTACGTCTTGGCTTGGATAAAGAAAACTACCTTTTTTCCGCCTACCTAGCGAGCGTGAAACGCCACTTTAGGCCTGGAGGATATAAATCCACACAATGCATTCGACAATTTCTTACGTAAAAAAATATATATTTAAGTATAATAAAATAAATCTTTCTTTCTGACGCAGTCAGACAAAACATATCTGCTTTTACTGAAATCACAGTTCAGCGCTTTCGGTTTTACGTTGATGAGCTATTGAAAAAAACGGCGACAGAAGGATTTCATGCGTAGGCAATCTCGTTCGGGCGTGTGTGCGTCTGTGCGTCCCTACGGTTTACTTATAATGACGTCAAAGGAAGATAGAGGAAAACTCCTAAGAAAAACTCCAACCCGTTCAAGGACCTCCACGCAAGTGTTTGTGAATGATATCGACAGGTATTCCAATTACTGTGTAGTATTTTTATATCAATATACGTAGATATACTTATGTCATACTTCATATACGTGTGTCACAGCCACAGCTGTTTAATAACGACGTATGCCTCTACATTAGATATTTCCCATAATTTTGCTATTAATGTATTATTTCTTTGCATTTTTATGACAAAGAATATTTAGGTACATAATTGCAAGTATTCTGCAAATGCCTCACCAGTAGCATCATTAAAGCATTTATTATTTATTTATTCAAAATAAACACCTAGATGTTTTAAAGCTGAAGTTTGCAGGAGTTTGCAATTGGTATTCAAATATTAACGACGGTAACCTGCGGCTCACTGGACAAATTGTGCAAAATTGTGTTCGACGCTTTTATGCAAACTCGAGCAGATACCTCGTACCCAATTATTTGCATTTCAAAAGGCAACCAGTTCTCGGAAGAGAAATCCGAAAGAGGACTAATTACGAGTCAGGAGTTCCGTTCCTCCTTTCTATGTCTCATCAAAGCGGTGGCTCCAAACTAATAAATCGCACGACAAGTTTGGTTTTGTCGGCGGATGTGTTCGACCTACAACAAAAAGGGCCTTATCTGCGGATGACTTATTATTTTTAATCTTTATTATTACTAAGACTTGTTTTATAAAGAAGTCTTTATAAAACACTTAAGTAGTAAGTAGTTTTAATTGTATTATCTTAAAAAGACTTTCCGACCTTTATTTTTTTTATACTTTATTTCCTTATCCTCTGACTGCTCTGGCTAAAATATGTATATATTAGTACAGAGGGGGTCGTACTCCTGCAGTGGAGACTAAAAAAGACCTGATGATGATACTTTATTTATTGTACACACATATACAAATGTAACAAAAACAACTTAATCCTAAAAGCATTCTCTAACAGTCAATCCTTTGGGTAATTTTTACAAAATAAACTTTTGTAGCTGTAGTGTAGTAGTGTAGCTGAATTGAAATTTGAAAAGTAGGACATTAATAGATTTTCTTCAAGAGTAAGTAAAGAGCGTTTCGACGTGAGTACGTAATATACTAATATACTCGTACTGTGGTTTCGAGAAGTCTTTCGAGATTTGGTCGTATCTGTAACGGTCGAATTTATGATGATATTGTTTGAGATATTATTTTACAAAAGATATCCATTACTTAATTTGAATGAAAATCATTCACGCACGCGACTGAGGTCGATTGAAACTGAAAATGAGACCATTACGAGTATAGTTTTAATATCGAATAAACTGAATTTTCTTGACTAATTTAGTGGTAACGAGATCACTTTAGGCAAATTAATTGGCGCTTAGCGGTTCATAATCGCTCAACAAGCCGCGCAAGATTGTTTAATAACCACTTTAAAGCTAATTGTAAACAAATAGATCTCGGCTTTTCTCGTAATTGCAGGTAACTCGAGCGTTTATTTGTAAACAGCTTATTTGTTTGTTGTAAAAGCAAATACTTGTTTTTATTTTCGTTTGTAAAGTGTGTAAAATAATGTAAAATAGGGCGTAAAATACAGTAGCGTACATACAACTTGGGTAGGTATTCTGCTTAGTTTTTGCAATGAGAAAAATAAAATCTTTGGAAATACCGCTAGCCGCTGCGTATTTGTTCCAAAA
This sequence comes from Acrobasis repandana, assembly GCA_963576875.1. Lineage (NCBI taxonomy): Eukaryota > Metazoa > Arthropoda > Insecta > Lepidoptera > Pyralidae > Acrobasis > Acrobasis repandana. Next base: position 15,380,590 of record OY756215.1, read on the forward strand.
CGCTCGTAAGGAAGCCTGGAGCGTGTTAGTCAGTCAGCCTTGTAATCGTTAGAGCCCAAGTTTCCACACGGTTAAATTTATGTACACATGAATTTTATTTCGATCTGACTCACCTTTGGTCATTTACGTTGACTACGCCTAACACAAGAGTTAAATTAGAATTTTACAAGTGCTTCTTAATTCAGGACTATATAAAATTGAAAGAGAAAACGTTAACCACTTCTTCAAAAACATCTTTAAATACCTACATATGTAAATATTTTATTAAAACTAACAAGAGATAAATCCATAATTATTTATTTGACTTACGTAATATACTCGGAAAAGTCAGAAAGGAAAGTCTTTTCTGACTATATTTTTAAATTAAATTCAACCGTTTTAAATTAACGAACTACCTACATATGTTTATTTTATTCAATGATTATATCTATGATCCTCGATAATAAGGTATATCATATGAACACTCATCAAACAAAGACGACATTGCTGGCATAGTGTCGCTCGTATCTCTGAACAACACACAATCACCGATACACTCGTAGCAACATACGAGTATATCCCGTTTGTCAAGTAAATAGCTAAACATGAATCCCAATTAGCATCCTGTCATTACCAGTAGAAATGTGCAGTGTAGTAGACTCGATGATGGCTAATTTATGCAATGTTACTAACCAAAAGCAATTAACAACAATCATACAAATCTAGCGCACAATGGTCATGTTAGGGTCATGATTAACGATTCTAACCACCCATACCTAGGGTTGTGACATCTCCCGAGTTTTAATGATGCGTCTCAGCTCTGACCCCAGGGTTACATGGAATATTTTCAGGTATTGGCCGTGTGGTGATGGCAGAGCAGAATCTGATTTATCATGACCCTTTTTCTCTCCCATGGGAGTTGTAAAAGGCAATTAAGGGATACGACTTCATTATCACCAACCCGCCTGCGCAGCGTGGTGATTATGATGGGCTCTTAGTCCAGCAGTGGACATAAGCTATTAAGGTGAAGATATAGGCAAATGGCCTTGAAGTGGCGCCCTCATTTAAAATAAATTGTTAACTCGTAAATATGGAGATAATTTCCATATCACCATCACCATATTTACGAGTTAACAATTTACCTCACACTTAAAGGCCATTTGCCTATATCTTCACCTTAATTAAAAACAAAAAAAAAAACAAAAAATAAAAAAGGTCCAACACAGACATGTAACTTAAAATCTGTTCTCTAATATTGGCTTTTGCCGCGCTCACCACCTGAAAGCTAAGTAAGTCTAGGTTATCTACTCCTAGAATAGGTAGACAAGTTTTCCTACTAGCTATATATATATATATATATATATATATATATGGATTATAAGAGTAAATAGACTTTGCCGTAAGTTGTAACCAAGTAGTTCTTATATGTTTTAACTTGTTAGATCTTTATAATAAATATTTTTGATGGCTATTGTAAATTTTTATAAACAATTTATTTATATGACCTACGAGCATTAGTTTGTTTAGTTTTTTTTTTAAATTAGAGGAGGAAGGATTTATACAGAAAATCCAAAGAAAACTAAACACAAACTAATGCTAGAAGGTCATATCGACAAATCCTTTAAGTTTAAAATTAAAGGGCTATCACCGCCTTTTTTGAATTAAAAGCAGCCCTACTGGCCGCCCAACCACCCCGCCCATACTAAAAGCCATGCCTAACACGGATTGTTTGACAGAGCTTAGCTTTTATCCGACTGTTAGAACAAAGAAACAAGTTTTTACACTTTGCGTTTTCGGAGGGCAGTAGGCCAAACATTCATTCATTCGAATGGCTAAATAACAGAGCAGTTTTTATTTAAATTAATTTATAGAAAGCTGAAATTTGTATGACTGAAAGGCGAATCACAGCTTACATTTGTATTTTAAGATCCTAGTTTAAACCGTTGGTACACAAATAAATCCTAACTAATATTATAAATGCGAAAGTGAGTTTGGATATTGGTTTGTTTGTCTACTCAATCTTCTTGAAAATTCGCATACCCATAGCTAGGAGTACTGAGAAGGACATAGGGTACCTTTCATCCCGGAAAAAAGTAATGTTCCCGTGGGATACGCGGGCGAAGCCGCGGGCAAAAGCTAGTTGAATATAAATAAAATAGGGAAGCGATATGTGGACTGGGTCCAAAAAATATTATTTTACTTACTTAAGGGACCCATATTAAGCTTTTTCTTTTCTCTTATTAGCAAATAATGACGTCATTATTATATAGATACAGCGCATCGAATTTTTGGAGCCGTCAGAAAAAAATCGCACTAGATCGTGACGTCATGCGAAATTTTAATGCGCTGATCTCTAATAATAATAAGATCATAAAAAGACGGAGGCGTTCAACAAAGAAATAAATATATAAAAAAAAACTATTTTTTTGCCATTGTTCGTACAACTGTCTACCTGTTCTGCAGGTCTACAAGCGAGGGCTGCACGGAGCAGCCACAGCTGGTGCTCCTGTACTTCATGTCCCAACTCCTGCTCCGAGAGCTCGCCAAGTGCCACCGACTCGTTCAACTAGTGCCAATGGATATGACCTCCTACTATGGTAAGAGTTTACACATTGCAATCATTGACATAGAATATATAGACCAGCTGTCTCAAACATTGACTTCTGTTCTATTTTTTAATATATGGCGGCGTGAAATTTATCATAGTAGGTATTTAATTTTATAAGTTTATTATAAGTTTCAAACTATGAAATCTGGTTACTTACCGATGGAAAGTTATTTCTTAGTTTAGTAGTTGTAGTAGTTTTAAATACCTAATAGCTCTTAGGTACTTACGAGTATATGCCAAACTTAGAGAAGAATCACTGCCACAATATCACTGCCAAAAATTGACATTGTGTGCGTCTCTCTTCATACGATGACACCGACAAGAGCCTAGCTCTTAAGTATATGTAGTATAAGACTTAAAAGAAGATCTCCGAAGAATTTAGAAGCGTTGAGATGTCGTCTTACCGTAGAGTGCTACGCATGAGCTGTACGAATCACATTACTCATGTTGAACTTAGCCGTGTAGTTCCCGGCAGAGTAGAATAGGACCACTCCAAGTCTTTCTGTGGATGTCGTAGAAGGTGACTTAGGAAACAAAGAGGCTATTCGAAGTAGTCCTACCAAGTTTGTCCTACTAGTAGGACAACTGGGAATTTTAGTCCCAATAGATCTACCGGTTGGCTGTGACGTAACAGTAGTTCAAATGGGAATATTATTAATCCCAATAGACCTACTACATCAACCCAAAGGTTTGACTGTTAGAGAATGCTATTAAGCTTATAAACATTAATGACACCTTTCCAACCCGTCTGGCCAGCGTGGAGAGTGTAGGCCAAATCCTCTGACTGCTCTGGCTAATATATGGCTTTAGTCTGACACAGAGGGTCGTGCTCCTGCAGTGGAGACCAAACAAGACCTGATGATGATCATGATGTTGAAGTTCTGGAGCGCATGATAAAAAAGTAGAGCATTTTCGAACTATTAAAATAAGAAAAATTACATATCTTGGTCACATGTTAAGAAACCCACAATAAATTTTTTGGCTGAAGAACATCCGACAATGGACTGGTATTTGAACAGTAAAACAACTGTTTAAACTTGCTATGGACAAATCAAGATTTGAAGAGCTGACAGCCAATCTTCAGGAATGAAGCAGCACCTAAAGTAAGTCATCGTCAAATTTTAATAATCATCTTGGTCTCTACCTAGATAAATAAATAAATCTTCTTCGTCTAAGCGCGTTCCCGTTTGCACCCTCAGCTGTGCTGCTTCGGAGCCCGGGGTGCGCCTTCCCGCTTTTTCTTCTCCAAATATAACATGCCAAATACCTTGCAAAATGAAGAAGAAATAGCCGGAACAGTTTATATGATTTGGTTATAGTTTTACGACTGGCCGAGGCGCCTGACGTCAGATGGAAATGCAGTTGTACGAGCACGAGATGTTTATGTTTAGTCCTTTAGTCGCCTCTTACGACATCCACAGGAAGAGATGGAGTGGTCCTATTAACCCGGAACACGGGTACAAGATAAATAAATAAATATATACAGACACATCACACAGATTAAGCTAGCCCAAAGTAAGTTCGAGACTTGTGTTATGGAATACCAACTCAACGATACTATGTTTTATAACCAATACATATATAGATAAACATCCAAGACCCAGGTCAATCTGAAAAAGATCATTTTCCATCTTGACCTGACCCGGGATCCTACCCGGGATCTCCGGTGTGACAGCTTCGCATGATGACTACTAGACCAGAAGTCGTCAAGATGATTATTAACAATCCTCCCTTTATCGGATGAGGGCTTTAGTCGGGCTGTAAATTGATATAGACTGGCAAAGAAAACAGAAAATTCAGGAAGTAAAACCTCCATGCCACTTCTTGCAATTGTACCTTTTATGCAGTTTCAACTAACTTCCAACTGAATATCGATATGCTCGTATTGATTGATCAGATTAATAATTAATGAAGAGTAGTAAATACGACCACATTTAATGTTCATATTATTTTCCTAGAATATAGTTTTGTTGAGTTAGTATTACATAATACAAGTTTAATACTTAGATTGGAGCTAGCTCAATCAGTGTGATTTGTCCTAATTTATCTTTTTTATATATAATTATTATTATTCTCTGGACTAAGAAAATACGTTTTTATGACTTTTTTTTTTTCTTTTAAATTATAATACAATATTGAATACACTAAAAATATTTTCTTTTGTTTTTATTTAAATGGATAATTTTCAACACACTGAGCACTAAATCGTATATCCAAAAGCTCTTATAACATTTCTACACCATGTACAGAATCGCAGACATGTTCCTGTGAAAATGGGTACATTTCAAAAATTCTAAGCATTACGCTTACCATTTCATGAAGCTACATTTATCTGAACACTGGAAATATCTTCTACAATATTATTCGAACAAATATCTCCAATTTCTGAGAATGAGGTTCAAATCCATTTCCCTCAAATAGATATGTAAAACAATTCAGACCTGAAGGTGGTTAAATGATCAATCAATACCTTTCTTGTACACATAAATAGCTAAGCATTAGCTAAGCATTTCAATACCTGGCTTCGCACAGTTTTTATACTGATATATTTGTTTTATACGATTTTATTTATGTATGATTGATCATTTAAAAGTACTTATTATATCTACCTATCTATTTTAGACGCCAACTATCCTTTCTGTTTCTCTTCTCCTAAAGGTTGACAAGAAGAGAATGCTTTAGCATTAAGTCTACCTATTGTAGCTTTTGGCTCAATAAAAGTTTTAAATAAAGTTTAATAAATAAAATAGTCCGATTGTAGAGGCTGACTTGTACATGACATACTGGGCGTATTATTTAAGTTAATGGGCCCACAATTTTACAGGGGCTCACTGAAACCGCAAAAATATCTGCTGTTCTATACATTTTATGAGGTACGAAAGATATTCAATTTTGTAGAGTAAAACAGTTTTTAAAGATTTCAGAGTTGGACCATTTAAGTGGTGCGATCGAAAAAGAACAACTAAAATTTTTTAGACTGCATACAGACATTTTTTATCCCTACCAGGGTAGACAGAGCCCAGGACCGTAACACCCAAAGGCCACGTTTAGCGTGATGGTGGGCGTTAAGATGGAACAAGGGAATCAAAATAGTAATGGGTTGCTAGTCGCATCGCTTCAGATTCTCGCTCTTCCCTTGATCGGATCGAACATTCTAAGTTTTTTATTAGACTGTAAAGGTTTTTAAACCTGCTAATTAGTCATATTTTTGATAAGTATATAATAATTGTTTGTTTGTTTGTAATAACTTTATTGTACTAAAAACATGCATATAAAATACAAAATTCGAAAGAGCAAATATACAATGGCGGACTTATCCCATATAGGGATCTCTTCAAGTCAACCTGCGATATATTGAGAGGACATTTACTCAGTTAACAGGTAGAAGCAAATACGTACAAAATAAATAATAATAATATTAAATAATTATATAAATAATTGTTTGGCATTATTCAAAATAATTTTAAAAATTTGCATTGGTATTTTAATCTACTCTGTATGCTTCTATTTTTTCATGATGTAAGCATTCAAATAAAATACAATATTAGGCGATGAAGCTTCACAAACGTGAAAGACGCAATGCACTGCATTGCACCATTTTGCTAAAAACATTGTTTTATGTGGAGCGCTGTGTTATTTGTACAAAAATTCAATTCTCGCGAGCATTAAAATGAAGCTGAGTGCGAGTAAATATCTCAAGTATGCCCCAAACTGTAATTTTGCTTTCAAGAATTTGCTTTCAGTATTTCAAGCTTAAGTTAGACATTGAACTACTTAACAAGTTGTGCTCAACTCGACGACAGCGTGTTATTCTGAATAAATTAAACAACAAAAGCTCAGTTGAAGTCTACCGGCTATTATTTTAAAGAATTTGAAGACAAATCGATTAACAAGACTCGTAAAATGTGAAAGATTTTAGATACGAGTAGGTATATCAGATTTCATTTATTTAAAAGTAGAGTTTAATATTTTGAAAACAACAAACCAAATATATAGGAATACCTACGTCCAATTTTACTTACTATATTCAACAAAGAAAAAGAATCATCAAAATATATTTACATATTGGGAAATAGGTTACACCTGTATAAAGCTAAGCAATACGTTATAGTGATGGGGTGATTTTTGTTTAATTTAATAGGGATAAGGACTGGGTCCGAGAAATTGTATTTTATTTAGTCCGTCAGTTAGATCATGGACGGTTTATCAATGTAGTGAAAACGCACGTTGAAGTTTCGGAGTGGGGTGATTGACGTTACCTTCAAGTAAAAATCGTTGAGGACCTCGATGGCTCGGTGGGAGTACGCATTGCTAGCGTTTTCACAAGATAAGCAACCCCGGGCGTGGTCCGTACTTGGATGGGTGACCACAAGTGGTACAAAAATTTCTCGAGCTCCTCCGTGCTTTGGAAGGCACGTAAAAGCCGTTGGTCCCGGCTGTCATTGTATGGCAGTCGTCAAGCTATATCAGATGCCTTTAGGCAGCTTGAAAAATCTGACACCAGTGTTAGCCACTTACATACACGATTAACAACAACAGTAAAAATCGACTTTGACCGTAACCTCATGTGGAATTTAAACGCACTACGACATCTTTGCAATCATTTGCTAATCAGAAAAAAGAAAAACTACTGTACAATATTTTTTAATAATCTACCTGGTGAGCTAAAAATATTTTTTATCCACATCCGTATTGGAGCAATTTCTAGTAAAACACTATCCAATAAAAAAAAATATCTAACGATTAAGTATTCGTAGTCATTTATACATGTGATTTATGGGATGAGTACGATACAACCCATTAATACAACCCAAAGAAAATAACAAATATACACTTCGCTTCGCATTTATTTTTCGTTGGTTGGTTGAAAAAGGGACTGTGACAGCAAAAGTGTCTACTCTCTGAAGAATACAGTCACCTCTGTTCAATTATTAATTTTTATACTTTTCTAAGTTCCACTTTAGGATTTTGGGCCAAATTAAATATTAATTTTCTTCCGCCTCCGTAATCCCGTCCTAATTGTTTTCCTAATTTGTCTCGAGCCGTCGCTGGGTGACAAGTGCCAACAGCAAGGGATTGTAATTAGTAACACTTTTCTCGCAGATATTATCAGCTGCATTGATTTTCAGGCGTTAATAGATCCTCTATCTATTGACTCTTCACGCCCACGCCCTTAGCTCGTGTTTATTTATGTATTAAAAAATAAACCAATATTCTCCTTATACCACTTTGTGACATATAACGTTAAGCTATTACGTTGCCCAATTCTTTTATAAGTATTATATTACTATATACCTAAGTATACGTACCTCCTTACACGTAGGTACGTATTTTCTTACGTAGGTTTGTATGGAATAGATCTAACAAACACATGGTTTTTAAAGCTATTTAAAGAAAATAAAGACTAGAACTCTAGACCATTCTTAATGCATGTTGTTTCTTTTCTTTAAAATATTTTGTAAAATATGTGTACATAATAAATGATGGGTTTTAATATATACTGGTGCGTACAGTCAGCGTGACCGTGCACACATGTGGACCTTGAACGAATATAGGACTAGATCTAGGCTCGATCGGGATTCATCCCAATCGAAATATGTTTTATTTTTTTATGGATGTTGTCCTATAACTTCCTATAGCTTTTGTTTGAAAGGGTGTATATGCCAGTTGGTCCCATTATCACCAAATAAAGATCTGATGATGGGACCCTCGAGAAATCAAGGAAACTCCTGTAATCTATATATATAAAAGCGAAAATCACTCACTCATCACGAAATCTCGAAAACTACTTAGCCAATGAAGATGAAATTTGGCAGGAAGGTAGATTGTGATTAGGAGACATCCGCTAAGAAAGGAATTTTGGAAATTCTATCCCTAAGGGAGTGAAAAAGTGGTTGGCAGTTTGTATGAAACTTACTAAACGTAAGTTTTAAAGTGAGACACATGAAATTTTTAATGTATTTTAGTAGTTAGTAGAAAATAATAATGCATTTATTAGATTTTGAAAATAACATCCCTATAGGGGTGAAAGAGGGGTTGCAAGTTTGTGTAAATCTTCGTCATTTTTGAAGCGAGACACATGGCATTTTTGAATTAGTGGTTAGTAAAAAATAATAATCCATTAATTGGATTTTAATAAATTGCAACCCCAGTAAAAAAACAATCTAATTTGTGTAGTCTACGCGGGCGAAGCCGCGAGCAAAAGCTAGTATTCTATGTATAATAGTAATTTTGATGGTTTTGTGAAGAAATTAAGCATTTGCATTCAAAAAGTGAGTGTTGGTGATGTGGAATTGATGAAGGAGACCAGAACTTAAAGTCGCTTTTTTTTGTTCAAAATTATCCCCATTCCCCCTTACCATAAATTGCATATATCTAGGGTTATAATTGGATTTCACAGTCAAAATATGAACTTGAAAGAAAATATAAGGGTTTAAAAGTTCCGTACTGATGGTCAAAAATGATATAATACGACTTTTAAAGTTACAAATTTTTACCAAAATCTGACACGTCGTTTTAAAATAAAACGTAGACTACGTTTGTATGGGAAATTCTGATTCTGTCTAGACTAAGTTTGGTGGATATCTCAAACATCATATCAAGAACATAGCTCTAATAAATGTTTCCAATATAAATCAATATTCCTAAAATAAATACAGTAAATATCATTGCCAATAAAACTGACCTTTACCTACAACGCAAAAAAGCAAAAAAGCTATTTTAAATAAAAATAAGAAATATCGTTCTCATTCGAATTTTAATAGCTTTTCGCTTGTTCGCATGTGAAAATACATGCTCAAAATTTTACAGAACATTAAAGTTAATTTATTATCGAGTGCTTTTTGCACACGTAAAACTTACCTCGTATTAAATTGCTAAAATTAAAATTATTTCTTCGAAAACGTAATACATTTACTTATTGCAATAAAAACTATAATCAATATACTTTAAAATTCTATCAGTTAATCTGATTTTTTGATTCATAGTTAAAAACGATCGATCAAACTACTTTTTTCTAATAAAAAAAAACTTTTTTTTTCCAGACGCACAGATACACACTTCAAACTTTTAACAAACCTCTTTTTGCGACGGTTATTAAAAAAGTCTAAACATTACAAATAAAATTAGTTTAATTTCTGCGTAGTGTTAAAACAAATAAATACTTATTTTAGTTTTCTATTCCTTTTTAGAGTTCCCTATACCGTCCGCCGCTTAGCTGAGAGACTTAGTACTAGAAAACTGTAATTTTGCATGGGTTTATAATATGTATATTCTTAGAAAAGAATTAAATGAAGTTGTAACTTGTTTAAAATGGTTCAGTATCACTAGTAGGTACTATTGGGTAGTAAATATGTAAAATTATGGAAATTAAAGTTTCCAAGTTGTTACGTGTAACTTCGGAACTCTACTCTGAGCGTGGCTTGACACGCACTTGGCTGATTTATTATTACCTAGCTTATAGTTCTAAAACCTGTTTTATATCCTAAAGGACTAGGATACAGAGCGAAAGAGGTTGCGAAAGCAATATAAGAACAGATTTACTTGGTTATGATTTATTTAGAAACGCACACCGAGATAAATCTGTCCCTTTGCCTAAATCCGAATCATAAATATCTCAGTAACCATAAAAGCCTAGTCCGGTCATTGCCAGAGTACGATTTGAGTGGTTGAGAACCATAACCGCACACTGAAGAGATCGTTTCGTCAGACATCTGTATTGATAAATAACTTTACACAACGTAGGTAACATTGTGTAGTGATGTAGGTAGGGTTGTAGGTCCCGGGTTCGATCCCGGATCAGGCCGAGATGGAAAATCATCTTTTTCAGATTGGCCTGGGTCTTGGATGTTTATCTAGGCTGTGTCTGCCCCATTAGGGATAAAGACCTGATAGTGTGTATTTAAGGAAATATGTGGAAATATTTCCGGAAATATACAATGGGAAAAACTTGTTATATTTCCAACGGCACATCACTCGTAAAGTTTGCATTTTAAATTATAAAACCAAGTTAATATTACTGAAAACAAAAATCATAACCCTTCTTATTGCTTCGCCCTAGTCAAGTAAAAAAACAAATAATCAAATAATTTGTATTAAACAAATAAATAAAAATCACGTTTTATCCCAGAGACTGCAAACTGAAATTTTCATAAGGAGCGTGAAAAGATTACTTCATGGTTGGCAACTCGCGTGTAGCCCCCTGGTGTGACAGGTATCTGAAAGCTACAGTAAGTAGTCGTATTTACCGACAGATAGGACCTATGCCCGTTTGCCAAATTAGTTGTATTAAAAAAATGTACAAATATCAGTCAAAACATGAGATATTTCTATAAAAAAAATAACCGAATAGTACGACCTCATATATATATATATATATATGTTTATTTGTGTGATAAATATTTACAAAGCTCTAGGATGGAAGCACTTACGCTATGAATAGTTTACGGTCAAAGCCAACGCCCGCGCCGCCGCCGGTTGATAAGATGATTCTAGAAGATGTCTGCTAATAAAATTTTACTCGTACTTATTAGCAGGTAAAATATTTTTCAAATATATTATGAACTGAATTTTTATACGTTCGTATGAATACCAATAAGTAAATAAGGTCTTACAAAATACAAAGTGGAAGGGACATACCCGTAATAAATCGAACCACAGGCTATACTAGATCACTAAAGTATAATGAAATTAAAATAAATAAAATATTTTTTGTTCTTCGGTTGTAGTGAAGTATGTAAAAATAAGCCTCTTACGAGTATATGGATTCGAATTCCATTTGATGGAAGCAAAGTCTTTTTTTCAAGTTCACAAATATAATAGACAGAATTTCCCCTTAGAATTAATGTATTTTGATGTTACCAATAATGTTTTAAATTCAGTGGAAATGTGATATTTCCTAGGAAATGTATACAATTCCTGAATTTATGATAATATTGTAGAAAATTTCATATATTTCGTGCCTCACATGACTAAATATGGAGCACATTCAAAATGAATCTACGGAATTCGAAAAAATGTCGTTCTGACTTTTTGACTTTTTTCAAAAAGGTTAGGCGACAGGGCAACCCTTAACCCGATCGTCTTTGTTTTAGCCTCAAATTGTAGCTGACTAAATTGTCCAGAGGAATTTTCCTGAATTTTTTGATATCATTCTTAATATATAAAATATCGAGAGCCAAAATCAAAAATTCTGAAAGAATTGAATTTTTTTTATTCACTATTTCGGCGCGTCTTTTGAACTTTCTTTGAAAATCATATCTTCACAACTCTTCGAGATATAAGGGGATCGCACTTTTTCGTGAAATCGGAGCCTGCACTGGAGCGAACGAAAAGACATTTCCAATGTCAAAACACTTCTTGTATGCGATAAAAGAAGAAATAGAATCTATTTTTGTTACAGAAAATCGTGCCGGTCCTTCAAACTTCGGTAACGTCATCAGTCAAATCCTGCTGTGCAAGCAGATCACCCCCGATTTTAACCAGGAAGAGCTCTGCAGTATCGCCAAGGACACGCAGGAGATTACCAGGATAGTCAACGACATCCAGGAGCACCTGCCTCAGCATGAGAACCTTAACCATTTAGGTGACTTTCTTCTCTTTTATGCTCGTATCTTGTTCATGATCAGTAATCAGTCAGTAATCAATCATTTATTCACCATAAATATGATTGTATACAATGGTCTTAAATACTAATATCGTATTTTGCTGACAACTCAGCGTGTGAATATTTAATTTTATTATCCTATTTATCTTTTTATATATTTTTTGATCTAATTAAATCGCCGTTGTCAGCTAAATTCTGCTAAAAAACAGTTATAGTCGGCTTTACGAGAAGGAGCACTACATCATTGCTGAGAAAACGCAAAAAATTTAAACCGACAATAGGGTATTTGACTATGTTTTTGGACAATATTTTAAACGAAACAACAAATAACATTAAAATAAATCTTTTTTTTTTTTAATGGAAGTATTGGTTATTAATGAAGCAGCATTTCAAATAAAGATAGAACCTCAAAAATATTAGGTGATCCTTGTTCTATTCGAAGATAAAACTTAGAAGCAGATTATAAATAAGTTAACTTACCTACATTGACATGGATTAAGTATATAGACAGCCGTGTGATTCCCGGCAGAGTAGAATAGGACCACTCCAAGGTTTCCCGTAAATGTCGTAGAAGGCGACTTAGGAAACCCAAGCTGAACAAAGCTTATAAACATCAGTGAGACCTCTCCAGCGTGGAGAGTGTAGACCAAATCCTCTGACTGCTCTGGCTATTATATGGCTCTGGTAGTACAAAAAGGGTCGTGCTCCTGCAGTGGAGACTAAACATAACTTGATGATGATGATGAAAAAGGACCTACTGCACTTGATCACTTGCTGCACGATGGTACAATACCTACATAAATAACATATCGTAAGTAAGTTCCAATTCAGTAAATAAAAATCGTTCTTTACAGAAGCTAAAAGAGTTTTTGTATTTGTACGATTCTTTAAAGCACCTCAGTTCAATATTTGTTTCAACTACGATTCTCTCACCTAGATTTTAGCCTTTGTGTTTATGTGTTACGGTTATACATGAAAGTATATTACCTATATTCTCTACCAAATGTGCTTTGGTAGATATGTATAAAATTTAACTATACACATACATATGTCATCATCTTCCATTGCTATAAATATTATAGGTCTCTCCCAAGGATTTCAAAAATTATCGAACTAGAGCGGCCTGCATCCAGCGCTTTCCAGCAGCCTTAGTACTTATATATATAAAAAGATAGGTAATGATAAATAGATAGATAATGTTGTATTTTTTACATTGTACAGTCACAGGTTCACAATTTGCAATATTGTGCGTGTTTTTGAAAAATCACTGTTATTAAACTACTACAGTTTATTCCTCAAAAAATTTACATAAGAATCTTAAGGATTTTCTACCTTCTATCACAAACATACCTCTAAATTTGCCTAAATTTGCCTTTATAATACATACTCGTATTACAAAATTGTTTTTATTCAAAAGAAGATTACTCGTATTACTATTTTATACAATCACCTTCTTATATGAAAATTATACCAAAAAATGTATTATCTAAATATCTATCCGTTTTGGCTACAAAAAAATATAAAAATATTATACAAAAAAAAATATAAATAAAACACTGCGAAATAAAATCGAGCACGGCTCCGGGCCTTTCTTCGCTCTCGCCAAATATTTCACTGTTGTTTTATTTATTATTATTTTTATTATACTTTTTTTTTGTAGCCAAAACGGATAGATAGTTAGATAAACTGTAGTAGTCACTTTCACTGCTGAAAAATGCAACGTGTGTATTTTTCCAAAGAGGAAAACACATACGGTGCGTTTTCAGCAGTGGAAGTGTTAATTACAGTGATTTTTTAAAAACACTCACGGTTTTCTTGGATCTGAACTGGCGAGGCCTTAACATTTTAAAAAAAATTGGTACATACAATTTTCTTGAAGTTTGATGTAAGTATGTAAGTTCTTTATACAATATTTATCCAAAACATTCATGTTGTTAAGTACTTTTAAACCAACTTATTTCTCAAGACTACAAAATTCAGTAGGTATATCTTTTAACCAAAATCTTCTTTAAAATGTTTAAACACAATCACAAATCAAATATTTAGTTTTTCCAGCAGATTACTTCCGATCTAATTCCATTCCCGTGACTAATATCTCATTTAAGCGAGGTTTAATAGCCGTGCTTCGTAAGGGCTCAATTAGACACGCCCTGCGACAGAAAATCCGTGTCCTACCTACTCATTGTTTAATTACCACTGATTATCCCTCGAGGTACCAGCTCGCCACATAATAACAAAGCGTAAGAGACGAGCTCACATTTACATAAAAGGATTACGAGCTTAGTGCCACGTTTGCGTCTTCCATTGACATTAAGGACGAGTCTCGGAGTGTGGGAAAAATGCTCTTTTATCAAGCGCCCTGTCAACGCGGCTTTTTGTACAGTAGGATACAGAACGAGTCGAGCAAAGAAGTTTTTCTTTTGCACAGCCTTTAATTTATTCTAACACAGTCCATTTAACGTCGTAACGTTGTGCTTGATCCGCAGTCGGTCGTATCTACTTTCAAAATTACTTGTAAGTAATAATAATACATCTACGAATGTACTGAGGGCTTTATGGTAGATCTTTCTTTTAACTTGTATAAAATATTTACCTTCAGTGTTTATATGCGTAAGTTATATTTAAAAAGTTACTGAAGAGAAATATAACTACTCATCATCATCCGAGCGTATTCCCGGTTGCATCGTCAGCGGTTACGCATCAGAGCCCGGGGTCCGCTACCTAACCTAGGTGATTTGACGAGGTAACTGGTTTTTACACAGAGCGACTGCCGTCTGACCTCCGCAACCCAAAGGGTAGACCAGAACCAATCCTATATAGTTTAGATACAAACGCTAGATGGCGTTCGGGACCAACAGCTTTACGTGCCTTCCGAAGCACGGAATCATCTTTATTTTCGGATAATCAGGTGATTCAAGCCTGCAATATCCTAACCAGACTGGAAACAACTTTTCACAAAGTATGCTTCCCAGTGGGATTTGAACCCATGACCTCCGGATCACAAGGCAGACGCCTTGACCACTAGACCACGGAGGCAGTCAAGAGAAATATAACTACTGTGTTACCATATTCTACTTTGAGGCTCTTCTCGAGCAGATATACCTATAAGCAGTGCCGTAACTGGCCTTCTGAGCGGTCGGTGCGCATTTTTATAACAGCGCCCTTGAAATTTTTTTATGTTTTTACACAGATTAGGTACTAGTACTTATGTACAGAAGTCTCACTTAGCAAAGAAATTCAAAGAAATATCTACTCAATGTGGTTAGCGATATGGTTTGATTTAGCTTACGTTAGCACTCAGCACCTTTTCGTTTAGATAGACATCCATTGCGGGCCAATTTCTATATTTATTTATTTATTTAACTTTATTACAAACGTAATAGGCGGACTTAAAGCCATTAATATTATAGCTATATCTAATTATTACTCTGGACAAACGATTCGTATAACTGAATTTACCACTCCGAATGGCCGCCGCGCGCTTTGTAGTAATGTAGGTATATTTTCAATACCTAAACGGGGAGTGACACAGGCCTGGTTTTTATAAGCTTATAATTAGCTTGCCCGGCTGTTTGGTGTTGGGTATTGGGTCAAGTTTTGCATGTTATAATTAAAAACCACTTCCCGGTTTCCGATTGACATAAAATTTTGTATGATATTGCAATATTATCATAACAAGAAGCTGATCTGATGATGGAGCCGGAAGGTGGCTATAGGTACCCTGTAATAAAACAACGCAACCCCATCGAGTTTGGACTTTTGACATTTGTCTTGATTAGTACTTAGGCCTCACAATAAAAGCTTGTACATCTTACAATTTTTTCGAAAAACTTGTTCCATATGTTCATTGATGTTGCCGCGATCGACCTCCACCGCGATCACCTCTGCTCTAAATTATAGGTATTGTTTGTGGTCCTGGTCTGGTCATTTCTGCGCCCCTCCAGGGTCTGCGCCCTGTGCCTGGGCACCGCTGGCACCGCCCTAGTTACGGCACTGCCTATAAGTAAATACCTATTTATGTACAAGACAAACTTATAGCTGATTATCGAGCGATGAGCGATGAACGCGAAAGAATAAATCTTTTGCATTCATCACTCGAGAAAATCTGAAATCAGTAATGGAAATCTATCCAATTTTGTTGCAGAGACGACCGTTGCGCTGAAAGGGGACGACGTGAACGGCCTTTGGCGAAACAAACGGAGAGGCTCTCTGTACAAAGGCATGGGTGTGTTGTGTTGCGTGTCGCGGCCGAACTACCTCTGAGGGTGACGGGTCTCGCCCTCGCGGCGGCCCAGCACCGAACAGACACCAACTTAGAAGGGATTTCGATGCTAATAAAACTCAGTGTTCAGTGCGTTAGTCTAGCGGTTATTTAGTGAGTGCAGTGGCGTGCGTAAAGGTATCGATGCCATCCCATGCCACGTGTAACGCCTGCCACACAATACGCGTACCTATCAATCTTTAAAATGGGTAATATGGGTATATCCCATTCGTCCAATCAAAAACCGAAAATTCCCATTCGTTAAGACTGGGGACAAATGGGAATTTTAATGGAAAACTTGTCTCATTCGTCCCCAGTCACGTCACCACTGGGGACGAATGGGATATACCCTTTAAAATCGCTTCTGATTTTGCATTGTTGCGTACTGCGTTCGTTAGACACAGGCGTTCTTGTCACCGATATTTTTAATGGTTGCTAAACCGGTAAATGACCTGACCTGAATTTGTTGGAATGTGTCAGTGTCGACATGTACTAACAGGAAATGTTTATGCCGAATAAAGGATTTCCTCTTTCTTTCATTTGTAATTTTATCGCAGTGTAAAAATGGATATCTCAGTAACACAGAGCTTGGTCCATACCAAGCGATTTTATTATCATTAAGGATTTTTTGTGTTCCAACAAAAAAAAATTAAGGTACCGAAATAATATCAACCGGTAAGAAATGCCATTTATGTGGCGGGACTAAATCTACAGGGTTGGAAAGCAACATTAAATTTAGTAAGGATGAAATGAATATGTGTTTATTCATGAAAGTATATTACGCATAAATATAACTCCAATGTACATATATGTGCACGTGGCGTTGGGTGTCGGGTGTCGCTGCCGTTACCGTGCTTGTACAGTTAGAAAATGAAGGGGTCCATTAAATTGTTTAATTAGTAGACGACATTGAGACGAGTGATTTGAGTTATATCACTCTAGATCAATTATATACGACTAATCACGAGCAAGTGTTTCAAGTGAAGTTAGTTGGATTTCATTATTGTGAATTGCCTGGAACGGGATCAATTGCGTTAAGTAGTGATGTATATGAAATTTATAATGAATTTAATATCGTTTCTTTGCACTATAATGACACTTTAGTAGACTGCAAGTATTCTGTTTTATTGTACAATTTTTAAGTAGGCTATTAGGTGCTATAATTTAGTGTTTTTAATTGACTATTATTAGTATAATCATTGAATTTTAACTACACTCTATATTATAACAATGCAATAGGTGTAATCAAATTATATCATTAGGCTCGCTAACTTTACTATAATAACCCAAATCATTATTACAATAATTAAAAAAACGGAGTTTATACTTATTAAATATATTTTAGACAAGATATTACATTTATAAATAGGTACATAAGATAACCATAAAATAAATTGACATCATATAACTTGTTCTTCGTAATAAATAATTGAATCTTTAATACTCTTTTCTTAAGTTTGCATCTGTCTTCCATAACTTCATTATTATTATAAAAATAAACAATACTGATTATAGTTTCAAATTAAAATTTTAAAATAAAGTTATACATATGTGGTGTTACTGCGTATAGGCTCAATATCATATATTAATTTAATTAAACTTTATTAAGCGTATTAAACGTATGAAAGATTATTTTTATTAACGAAAACGAAAAAGACCCTCCGATATAAATATATACCGTGGCTTTGTTAGAGAGCACTCCTGCTATATAATCTCCTGAATTTGTTTTAGTGCGGATAATAGGATCCAATGTCAAAATAAAAGGGAAAACATGAATAAAGAATGATAAAGAAGCGTAAGTTTATAAGCGCTATATCGTCGGTATTGTCTTACAATAAAATGGGTTTTCATAAATATATATTTAGTAATTTTAGCTTTATTTGCTTTAAAGAAGGCCTAGTCAAAATTATAAGTATGACTTCATTATTCTAGTCAATTATCATAATGCCCTAAATTATATACAAGTAAAAAAGACATAAAATATACATATTACTTTTAATATAATGTGGTACCTAATATAAAAAAGTATAAGTTAGTTAATATATTCGATTAGATCGATACTCATAAGAAAGAGGTAAAATATAAATGTAATATTAATTGCAATATCTCTACAATAAAAAATAGACGTATGCGTGAGAGTGTATATCTGTTAGTTATACCTATACTTACTGATAAATTCATGGTTTTTAAAATGTTATAAAAAACAAACATATAGCATATTAATTTTTGTACATTTATTATGCTGTATGTTTTTTTTTATAACATTTACAATTATTTACCCTTTTTTTTTATTTTATAGGTAAATTTGTTTGTTTATTGTGTTTTCTTATTATCATGTGTTAGACATAATCTTTCTTTAAAATACGCGTAATTGTAATTTATTCAAATTGTGTGATGCAGAGATCGGATATTCCAGTGCATATTTACCTAAACTATAT
The DNA here is from genome assembly GCA_963576875.1 of Acrobasis repandana. NCBI lineage: Eukaryota > Metazoa > Arthropoda > Insecta > Lepidoptera > Pyralidae > Acrobasis > Acrobasis repandana. The sequence goes on from OY756215.1 coordinate 15,399,480, forward strand.
TTTTGTTAACAAAATATGGAAGCGGCTTCTTAAGAAACTTTTATTAAAATTAAAATCCCGGGATTCTGGGCAACCATAATGACAGTTGACAGGGCAACTATAATTTGTGTCAGATTGGGATCAATATGTCTCACGGAGTATACACTTAAATTTAAATTTCTCGGGATCGCGAGATTTTTCGATAAAAAGCGCTTTCCATCTCAACTTTAGGTAAATATGCACTGGAATATCCGATCTCTGTAATTAGCCATATAACTATTATATTGGCTTTATTGGTTTGGCCTATCGGTTAGTTGCTGCAAGTTACTATGCATTGCATGCGGTTTATTAAGCCTAAGTATTATAAAATATAAATATTGAAATAAATAAACAAAATAAATACAAAAATTTTAAATATCAATTACTTACACATGATAAATACAGGGTGACTTTTTATCCATCTGCTAAATTTTTGGAGCAAGTTCAGTCCATGATACTGAACTACTTTCTATAAAAAACGTTATAAAAAATCTAAAAAAAGATTTTTAATAACTTTTTTATAGAAAGTAGTTCAGTATCATGGACTACTTTCTATAAAAAAGTTATTAAAAATCTTTTTTTTAGATTTTGACTGACTTGCTCCTAAAATTTAGCAGGTGGATAAAAAAGTCAGCCTGTGTAATATAATGTGCCAACAGGTTTTTTTACACAAGTTATCAAAACATAGTAAGTATATTATTCATATTCTAATTGCTCGACACATAATAATATCTAGTAATAATGCTTATTGATATTATGATTTCAAACATTTATGCGTATATATTTAGGACCATTTTTACTCAGTAATGGTCAGAATTAACACAGGTATGACATATACAACGTGGAAGGGACATACCCGTAATAAATCGTACCACGGGCTATACTATATCACTAAAGTATAATGAAATCAAAATAACAGTCAAAAAACCAAAAAAAAAATTGACATTCCCATACAAATCGCCCGGGCGGCTGCAAACTTTTGTATGGAAATGCCGAAATTTATTTTGGTTTTTGGCTGTTATTTTAATATTATTATAATGATCGAGTATAGACCGTGGTTCGATTTATTACGGGTATGTCCCTTCCACGTTGTATACTACGTGTAATCAATTATTACGGATGATAGGTATTTATGCGTAAAATATCAGACGTTACGCCAGAGTAATTTATACCTCTTACCGTTATTATTATACATTCAGATCCCACTTCATAATTAAAATACTTAATAATTCATGAATATTATGTGGGTTTGGTTAGGTCTAAGGAAAATCACGAAAGGCCGTAAACTTTGTAGGTATATTAATTATTTAAATAAATAGTCGTATTGTTTCTCCCATTATTTCAAAACAAAACCGGAAATTGTACGTTAAAATTACTTCTTATTTCTTTTCTTACGTACCTACTTACCTTATTCTTGCGTATTAAAACATTCCTACTCGTCTTACACTAAGCTTACTTTCGACAAAGCTCACATCCTATATACATATTATATACCATATACTTATGTATACAATTGATGTTATCTTGTTTATTATTACATGAAAGTAGATATTTATAATTTACTCGTTAACCTATTTCACTTTCAGGGTCAGAAATCGAGCTGCCTCAATCAAAGTTATAAATTAACTTATAAATTCCTCAAACTCCGAAAATCTTCTCGCACATTTCGCTTTTTGACGCAGACAGTTATATACATAATACACAAAATATGTATTAAGAAAGAATCTTAAACAATTATGTTTAGTTGGTTTATCTATATTAATAAACCAATAAATTATAAAATACTTATCTATATAGGGACTTCTTCTGTACATATATGTACCGAAATAAATTATTTTGTGACACCTAGGTACATATACATATATTTTTATCTAAATTGTTATTAGTATTACGGGACTTACGCGATTAAGAATTAGTATTTATTGCGGTATCCGTAAAACTAATAACAGTCATTATGACCGCGAAACTATAAAATCATATAATTTATCTTAAAGATATTGCGTAACAAAATGTTTATTTTTTATTTATAATTATAGTTATAGATACATGGTGTATAATTTGAATACTTGGAGAAAGAAAAAAATACCATGAATGAGATGCAGCAAGTTAAGATTAAATATGTATGTATAATTTTGTTCATATTTTTTTAATAATTGTGTTCGAAGTACAGAAAAGAATGTTTTACTAATATTATTGATTCGGTTCAATCCATTTTGCAATATTCAGGCATCCTTAGATTAATCAGGCATCTTTGTACCTATTTTGACTAAAATTTGCCTTTATTTCTTTAGGGTACCTTCTTTTAACTTTTTGGACAAATTAAGAACATATAGATACATTATTACGTCTTTATCTCTAACGGGGTAAACAGAGCCCAAGGCTGTAAGTCTCAAAGGCCACTTTTAGCGATGGAAAAACGGAATCAAAATAGTGATGGGTTGCTAGTCGCATCGCCTATGAACATGACTCAGAATGTAGCCCATTCCTACATTAAAAATATCACTTTACGTTTAAACGTATCAGGGTAAAAAAAATTATGATATTATAAACTTTCAAATTGATTTTTTTCGTACAACTCAAACCAAAGACTGAAAATTGGTCTTTAATCTTTAACCACAGAAAAAATATTTTTAACAGTTTCATCTTACTTTTATGTAAGAACTTAAAAGTACTTGCCTAATTAGTGACTGTGTCCATTATTTAAGATTCTAAAGCAGCTATTGCATGTGTGGAAACTGTGGGTCCCGTAGAAAAATCCCAAGGGAATGAATTACAAGAAGCTTGTTTAACATTAAAATGTTATTGTGAACTTATAATAAATATTATATTATTATTTAATATATTATTGTTGCAAGAAACGCACTCTGCAGGTTTATTTTACATCCTCTAGCTATGTATATTGAAATCTTGGAATCAGAACCACTAATAACACAAAACCGTAAGAAGTTACTATACGCGCGGTCGTTGCCCTCCGCCCAAATTGGATGGTATGAGAGGAAATATGTATATTTCATTTCTCTCAAATAGTACCTTCCTTGAATATAGCTTGGAGGTTCAAAATCAGCCTGTATAGAGAATATATTTTAACCAATGATTAGTAATATAAGTCAATGATTTTAACATTTAACTTAAGATATTGATATTTTTTTGTGTAAGATGGTATAAAAAAGAATGATTGCACAACGTAAAAAATTAAGAACCGCTGTATACCAAAAGATATGTGCAAGTAACCTCTAGTAAGTGACAGATGAACAATTTAGTATATAATATACTTACCTACTTTCACTTAATTTAAGGCATATTTATCTTGCAGCACATTTCACTAGTCAGTCGATTTAAGAAAGTAGTTATTTATTTACAGAAACTGTGTTTTTTTCTTCAGTTTACTAGTCAATAGTGTTTTGTGTGTTAACTCAAAGTAACTCTACTCGTATATTAATGCACTTACTAAAGTGATGACTGTGATATACTCGTAAAATAAATTATAGAAGAGAATAATTGCATCAGTAAAAACATACGTATGATAATTTCTGGTCTTTTATTTATTTTTCGTAAAACCAACTACCTAATATTAACCTAATGAGGAGTGTTCATAAAAACAAACATAAATAAATCAATAATTCGGATGCGACATTGTAATTTTATTGAATGGTTTTAATTCGATTGAGTTGAAAAGGATCCAATGCCCAGTACCAAAATCCACTTTGTTGTTTGGCGAATTTAATATACAGAGTTCACTATTCCAAAGATAAGATGTTTTTATTTGCTTGAGAACATGGTACATAAATAAATAAATAAATAAATAAATATATAGGGACAAATTACACTGATTAAGCTAGCCCCAAAGTAAGTTTTTTTAAACTTGTGTTATGGGATACTAACTCAACTATACTATATTTTATGATAAATACATATATAGATAAACACCCAAGACCCAGGACAATTTGAAAAAGGCCATTTTCCAACTTGCCCTGGCTGGGGATCGAACCAGAACCTCCGGATTAGCGGTCTAGCGTGTTAACCATTACGCCACGGAGGTCATCATATCACATGATATTATGGTGTTACTTAAAAATAATAAAAGCACATGTTTTGCTTAAAAGATAGCTTGCAAATTATTAAATGGTTGGTATAAGCGACAGCGGCTCTTTCAAAGACGCGACCCTTGAGGCGCGCTGACAGTATGCACACCATTTCAGCGAACGAACTATAGTCAAGTCAAGGAAGGAAGTATTTTTTAATGTTTTTCAGTATTCAAGATGCAGTACTCTACCCCCTCTATTAACTGCGTGGCCTATTCGTGTGATTTCGGGTTAGAATAGGACCACTCCATCTCTTCCTGTGGATGTCGTAAGAGGCGACTAAAGGATTAAGCACAAACATCTTGTGCTACAATTGCATTCCCAAAGAGGATTGACGTCAGGCAGGCGGCCGGTCTTTAAACTATAGCCTAATCTTTAAACTCTTCTGGCTATTTCTTTCCAACGCAAGGTCTTTGGCATCCTTGGGTGACCATTGACATGCATGTAACATTTGGAGAAGAAGAAGCGGGAAAGTGCACCCCGGGCTCCGGAGCAGCATAGCTGAGGACGCAACCGGGACCGCGCTTGGATGAAGAAGATAAAGTACTCAAGATGCAGTACTCTACTTCCTCTATCAACTGCGTGGCCAAGGAACCCTACTACGATATAACATCTGTATTCCTCCAGTGTCTATTTTTTACATACATTGCATCATAGGCACCGACAGGGTACAGAGGGTTCAAGTGCACCCCCTTGTGCGTCAAGAAGGAAAATACATGAAAAAATGCATTTTTTTATTATTGTGTTTGTAAAAACTGAAGGCGCTTAGGTAAAGTTGCTGTACAAATTTATTTATCACCTTGTCATTAAATTCAGTATCCTTCTTGCGCAGGAGCGGGCAATATCCCGAGCAGTAATGCCAACCATCGACTACAGAGATTTAAAAGTCTGTTTTTCATAAATGAAATATATTCAGTCAAATGCCTGCACGATTTATATATACTAGATTACTATAAAGTATACTGAAATTATAATAACAGTAAAAAAAAATCAAAATTCCTATACGAATTGAACGGGCGGCTGCACACTTCTATATGGAAATGCCGACTTTTTTTTCGTTTTTGGCTGTTTTTAAATTTAATTATACTTTGATATCTAGTATACAGACCGTGGTTCGATTTATTACGGGTATGTCCCTTCCTAGTTGTATATTTTTCATTATTAGTTAATTGTATAAAGTGTAGATGCAGATAAACCTCCCTAAAAGTAATCCTAGCGGCGCCTATGCATTGCATGTTTTGTAAAGATGACATTCAGATTGTTCCAACACAAAATAGGCCATGTATACTTATATGAAATTGCAAGAATATTAGGCTATATGTAATAGTGACTGTAGTCAGAGGGAGGATTAATTTAACAATAAAACCAAAAAATAAATTATTAATTACAGAAATTTACTGAGTTGGTCATAGTTTATTTAGCTCGCTCAAAAATGTCGCCTCGATGTCTGATGTAGGGAATGGCCGTGCGTCCGCCGCCACCGCCACCACCACCTCCGTAGTAGTTATTGTAGCGGGGACGCTTCTTACTATAGGAGTCCTCCATCGAATCCCGTCCGCCATCTGTTCAGTCAGATTCAATTAAAAACGAATTCAATTAAAATTTTAAAACTTTTAGCGGAGAATGATGAGACGTAGCGGTGGAAGGAACGCGGCGCCGCGCGATGGGGTCGCACCGTGCTCGTAGCAAGTCGCCGTACACTCGTAGCGAGTCGCTACACACTCGTAGCAAGTCACCACATACTCGTAGGGAGTCGCCGCATACTCGTAGCGAGTCACCGCATACTCGTAGCGAGTCACCGCATACTCGTAGCGAGTCGCCACACACTCGTAGCGAGTCACCGAATACTCGTAGCGAGTCGCCACACACTCGTAGCGAGTCACCGCAAACTCGTAGCAAGTCCCCACACACTCATAGCGAGTCGCCACACACTCGCAGCGAGTCACCGCAAACTCGTAGCAAGTCCCCACACACTTGTAGCAAGTCACCGCAAACTCGTAGCGAGTCGCCACGCGCTCGGAGCGTTTTGCTCGTCGAATGTCGCTCGTCGTATCGCCGTGTGGAGATTGATTTATAGAGCCATTTTGGAATTGGATGGCATGACGGAAATATCGGCGAGATTCCCTTACCCGTGGAGATACGGCAGAGTAGAAAACAATTTGTCACCACCCCTTTCCTCGTCCACGGGTGTCGTAAGAGGCGACTAAGGGAGGTATAAGAAACAGAGTACGGGCAGCAGCATACTCTTCACAAAGACTTTATACAATCTACTGCAATCACCCGTCTGCCCAGCGTGGTGATTATAGGCAACTCCTCCCCTTATTGGGAGACAAACTATGATAAAGTGATATCCTGCTGGTATAATAAATGCAAAAGATTGTTTGTATAAATGTTTTTTCCGCTTTCTCGCCAAAACGACGTATGGTTGGTTGGTGTGGTTTCCAGCAGAGTAGAATAGGACCACTCCAACTCTCCCCGTGGATGTTGTTTATAGAAGGCGACTTAGGTAATACAAGTTACACATCAATGAGACCTCTCCAACCCGTCTGGCTAACGTGGAGAGCGTAGGCCAAATTCTCTGGCTGCTCTGGCCAAGTATGACTCTGATAGTACAAAGAGGGTCATGCTCCTGTGCACCTGAGAGCGCAGACCTGGATTACCTGGATTAACACATAAGATAGAGTTATCTCAAAAAAGTGCAGTTTCCATAGTATTGTCATAATTATAATCTTTAACCACGCGGGCAATTCCCCGAGCCCAGGAGCAACAGCTATAAAGTACCTAAATAAATAGGGTAACATACATTCATTAGAGTCCCGCCTAGACCGCCTCTGTGATAAACTACGAGTATCTCTAATTGGAAATCCCTTAAATTGGGCTTGCTTCGGAGCCAACCTGCTCTCTGTTACTGACGATGACTTAGACATCAGCCGTGAGATCCTGAAAAGGGAAACACAATAGAGATTAAATATTGGGCATAGTTCACAGCTTCGTTCATTGAAAATGTGTATGTATCAATGAACGCTGAGTGTATTAAGAGTAGAGACTAGGTGGTAAAGCATATTGATTTGATGTTACGACTCCCGGTGACCACAGTCTGTTGATGAACTTGAAAAAGCTTTAACAATGCTCATTTAGTTTAAAGATACAAATTTAGCGCGTCGACTGCTGATAAACACGCCGTATGTGTTTTCGTTTTCGCAAAACAAGAAATGAGGGACAAATAATATTATAGTATAAAAGATGGACTCCAAATCGCTGCGCTTGCAGAGTAGAGTGCCCAAGAAGCTGACGGCAATCCCGCAGTAAATGGCTAGCCTTTGGCCATAATATTAAAAAGGAAATAAAGTAAGCACTTTAATAGTTTTAGTTCAATTATTTATAGTTCTTCTTCTTTTCGAGTAGGCAGTAAGGTCATAACCCCACATACCCTGGTGTCAGAGTTTCTAAACCGCCACAAGGGCCTCTGACGGGGTTTATTTGACGACCGCCAATGTGGCGACCGGGACCACCGGCTTACGTGCCTTCCGAAGCACGGAATCATCTTACTTTTCGGACAATCAGGTGATTCAGGCCTGCAGTGTCCTAGCCAAACTGGGAACAACTTTACAAAGTATGCTCCCCGCGGGGATCGAACCCGCAACCTCCGGGTCACAAGGCAAACGCCTTGACCGCTCGACCACAGAGGCCTATTTATAGTTATGAAATAATGACTTATTATATTGTTATCTTTGTAATTCTGAATGAAAAAAAATTTAGTTTTCTCCAAGTTTTTCACGGGAAATAATATTAGAATAGGATACATATTTATTTATTTTTCTCTTAAGAAAGTATAAATAAACTTACAGTCCGGACAACTTTTTCTTATTTGGACTCGACTGCAGCGCTTCGGGATTCAGAATGACGTATATTCTGGAATAGTCATTAAGAGTTCCATCATCTACATCGTCACGATCGTTCAGATTCACAACTGTATCGTCTATATTATCTTCTCTCTGTTGCTTTTTATTCGTTTCAGACAGTAGAGAATTGATGAAGTTATCCAAGGAATGCGCGTTTTTGTTGTCATCATAACTAGCAACACCTTCTTTGTTCTTGACAAGATATCTACTTAGGCCGTTGTCGTCTGCATTTGTGAGATGGGTGTACAGTTTGGATAAACGTTTATTTTCCGTCAATTGCCTATTGTTTTCTTTATCACGGGCTTGCTGGAGGAAACGGACTAGTTGTGTGCCCCGCAATGTCAAATCCTGATCATTGTCATTATTGTCGCTTAGTGTAGCTTCGTCACTAGATGAACTGCTACTAGAAAGATCTTGGTTCTTTTTTTGTTGAGCCTCTAGAACATTTAATATATCATTAAGGCTTAGTGCAGGTTTACCATAAATTTCTTTTATTGGGACAAGGGCGGCTGAAAACAAGTAAATCATTGAGGTAAGTATCATATAAGGTACATTCAAAACTTATAGGTAAGTATGTTAAGTAGCAATCATTGATTAACATAATATGAAAAATTATGAAAACATATTTTTGTTGTCGAACTAAATAAGTATACAATAATTTATAATAATCTTAAAACTTTTAAATGTTGAAAAATCCACCTAACCTAACAAGATTATGTTAGGGATCTATTTACCAGCAAATAAAACTACGAGACTCAACATCATCAACGTGTTGAGCTAGAAATACCTTAAAACTACATGTTACCTCTTATCAACCGCTATAATATGTTTTATGCAGTTCAATTTCAAATTTTCTCTTATCAGTTCCTGAGCAATTTATACACGTGTTTTACCTAAGGTTTTACATTATGTAAACGCGACATGATGACCGTCCTTAGCATATAGCTAAAATATTAAAACAAAAACCAAAATATACCTACCTAATATTACACACACGTACGGTCACTGATATTAAATAGCAGTACAAGTGTGTGTGTGTTACACATTAGATACTACAGCTTTTGATTGATATTATACATTTTATTCAAAATTCTTTTGTTACGAAAGCTGTTCAGTAGGAGTGAGGAACATGTACAACAATTCTGAATCAGCCATAGAAAACTTAATAAGCATGTTTATGTCGTGTGACAAATCATATGAAAGGGCTTGTTGTAAGAATCTTAAATACATATTTTTATAATTTTAAGATAAATTATTTTTTAAGTTATTGAAGAAAATAGGCGTAATTTGACCATTCCCAACCCTTAGGTATTTATGAAACTACTGGGTATAAAATTGTGAAAATAAAAAAATACCGAGAATTGTTCTTTGGAAAAGAATGCTATTGTTCGCCCGTTCTGCGTGAGAGAATATGGAATAGTCATAGGCGTCTGTTTCTACAGTGAAGACTTGAGGATCCACTGTTGTCTACAACAAACGTCTCCATATGTGTCAACGCATGTAATTTGTTTGATATTTGGGTACCCACTTTAAATAATGCGAAAATAAACCTTTAGAACGTCTAAGAGGAGCTGAATCAGTCGGTATCGGCAGAACATTTAGTAGCTGAAGGCGTTCTGGGTCAGGCTTTATAATTACATTATTGAAATTATACATAAAAAAACTTATATCAGTTAAAGAATAATCGCTTTTTTCTTTATTAATAGTAATATGAAATTTTTCTGCAATTTTCATGAAGTTTTCGAGCTTTTCATCGTGATCTTTCTGATCGTTGCCGGTAACGGTAATATCACCCCAATGAATATAAATATCCCTAATATTCGCCTTACCAATTTAATGATGGAATCTATAGCACGTTGAAAGCAGGCCACTCCATTGGTCACACCAAAAGGAATACGACGAAATTTGTATAAATTACCTGCCAAGGCAGTAAGCGGGTTGTTCTCTGGAATAATTTAAAATTTAGTAGTACACAGATTTTAAATCAATTTTACTGAGTAATTTATTGTTTGCTACTCTCACTGTCTCACTACAACGTCTTCAACGTCTGGTAATGGATATGCATCAAGGGAGATGATCATTCATCATTGAACATAATTTTGTGAATAATCAATGCACATCATCCTTTTCTTGTGATTTGTATTAGATGCGACTAGAATTTGATCACGCCAAGTTTAGGTCCTCTTTTCTAGAATTCGATAAGCGAGTAATTATTTGACTAATTCTTAAATGAATTTGTTATGATCTCGTATTCTCTCTCTCATTGATTTGCGCAGAATTCAAACATCGTCTCCAAGTATCACATTACAGCAAAGATTTTTCATGACATGTCATGAAAAATCATGATATGTCATGATGTCATTTCATGAAATAGAATTCCACGTGGGTATGACTTGATTATACAACTCTATTATATATTTTCCAGAAGTCTCTGTCGAATCGCAGGAGAAGCCAAACTGGCTTTGAAGAAATCTCGTATCATTTTTATACTGACTTGCAGTAACCGCTGTAAAACTACATTCCTCTGCCAAGAGATTGGAGGTATTGGTCGATAGTCTATTCTAATTTGGTTGCTGTTTTCGAAAAGCTTATCTGCGTCGGGCGAAGTGTCGATCCCCTGAGTCACCACCATGTTAAAATTTTGGTTTAATAAATAGATTATCTAATTTAGATATAGCCGTCGTATATGTTTCTGTTTGAGCTATGTACTCGTATACTCAAGTAATAATAAATCTAGTATCGGTGATTCCAAATGTATTATCCAGATTTAGTAGCCTTTGCGACGTCTAAAAAATTTAGAAATGTCTTCCAAATTGTAAATATGTGATGAAAAAATCCACCACTCGAACCCACGACCGACGACGACGTTAACGCCGTGAGTGTTTGTTTCAATTTGGATAAATTTCCGAGCATTGTAATTCTATTAAAAATAATAATTAGAAATGTCTTCTTCCAGTGAGTCCAAAAAAACGCCAAAAAGCTGCAAACGGTGTTAAAAGTATAAAAATCGGAACGATAGATCTTTAGGCCATATGTCTGCACGTTCAGTGAAAACTGAGTTAACTCGAGTAATATCGGTTTTAATATTCTTACATATTCTGAATCAGAAAAAAAATGCAATTTTTCTGTATCATTTTCATAGCCGTAGGGCTTAAAATGCCAAAGTTAGGATTCATGTAAAGTGATGCAAGTATCGGTTTTTTCAAGTTCCCACAACTTTTTTTGTGTTTTTCAATACAATTGCATTTAAAACTAGTTGAACTAAACTATATTTTTAATTTTGTTAGTGTAAATTGATATAAACAGAATCATAACACTTAAAAAGGACGGACGGGAAGGACGGGTACTCAGACTTGTGTATAGTGATATCTCTTTTTTTTTCGACATAATCAAAATAAAACCAGCATATTTTAAATGCTGTCATCGAAATTAACATGTTTAATTTTGTGACTTTTCACTGTATTATTAGAGATCTCATTTGTCTATGAAAACAGTTAATGTATATCATTTAGCACTAAAGCAAAGCAGAATGTGTAAAATGTTATAATGTGACTATATTAATTGGCACAAATAAAATGTTGTTTTTTGTGTGTCAAACGACATAACTCAATGTTTTTCAATTTTTTATATTAAAAAAGAAGACATAACGTAATATTTGTTTCAGTAGTTTATTGAAATGGGTATTATCTATCAAAAATAGAAACAAAAAATTATAAAACTTCCATAGAAAATGAGTTGGAATTTTTTGAAACTTTAAACTCGATTATTTCAAAACTATGATTTTTGATTTAACCCCGTTTTCACTGAACATACATGTATACGAATCAATTTGACCCGTAGCACAAAAAAAAAAAAAAAGGAGAAGAGTTTCAGTTTCAACAAACAATCTATCAACTAAATAACAATAAATCTATTTTTTTTTCTAGCCAAAGGCCTCCCCTCTTTCCTTCCACAATTCTCTATCCTTTCCAATCTTTGTCGAATGCACGCAAATCGTCTGCCCATCTCGTCCCGTTAGCTTGGGTCGTTTGACGATTAATCAGTCTCGCCCGGGGATTGTTCGTACCCCTGACTCCAGGGCAGTAAAACAAGTGACTGAAATATAATGACGTGATATATTATGAGAATCGGCTTAGTAAGCCCTTTCATTAGATACCACACACGATAGGCTCCAGAACATTTTTTTCCCATACAAAAAAAAGATGACGTCATAACTCCTCGGGGTATACCGCTCTAGCACTATAAACAAGAGTCTGTTGCCCGAAATGTTCAGCTATAAATTCTACATATTATAAGAATAAGAAGTATGACATACGGACTTGACAGACGATTTTCTTTTCTTATAAACTTTATGACATCTTCTTGAATGTGGATATAGTGGCAAAAATAAGGTATTTTCGTGAAAAAAAAAATCACTGAATATTTATAAAACGTTTATTTAGTAAGGGGATACATGAATTTTTCGGGGTCCAGTGCTACCCCCATTTGAATAAATTATTTGAAAGGAAACGTATCATTTAAAATGTTGTCTCCAGTATGCCCTAGATACCCCTTCAAACTATTTTATGAACTACCTACTGTTTACAGTTTAAAGTAAGAACGTAAAGCTTTTCTTCGCACATTTTACAAAAGTGGCTGTTTTTCGCAAATGTGCGATATAAAAATACAATTTAAAGTGAAAACGTGAAGCTTTTCCAGCTTCACGTTTTCACTTAAATTGTAAACAGTAGTTCATGAAATAGTTCGAAGGGTTATCTAGGGCATACTGGAGACAAAATTTTAAATGATATCTCCCTTTTTTTTCAAATAATTTACTTTAAATGGGGGCAGCACTGGATCCCGAAAAATGAATATATCCCCTTAACTAGCTATGTATTTTTTTGTATTGTTTAGTCCCGCTCCCGCACGTAAATGTCTCCGCGGTTCCTCACTACCGGGATGGCCGTGCGGCCGCCCGCCCCGCCGCCGCCGCCGTAGCTGTTGTAGTTCGAGTAGTGGGGCCGCTTCTTGCTCTCTTCACGAGAACTCCGCCCGATGTACACTGAGAAACCAAAGTAAATAGATAAGGACAAATCACACAAATTGAGCTAGCCCCAAAGTAAGATTAAACTTGTATTCATCATCATCGTCATCCTCACTTTATCCCACTTTACGTGGGGTCGGGACAGCATGTGAGTCTTTTCTATTTTCCTCTATCTTTTGTCAAGGCACTTGTTACATTATTTTTATCCATATCGTCCTTAATGCACTCTATCTATCATAATCTAGCCGTGCGGTTCCCGGCAAAGTATAATAGGACCACTCCAAGTCTTCCCTTGGAAGTCGTGGAGGCGACTTAGGAAACACAAGCTAAATAAAGCTTATAAGCATCAATGAGACCTCTCCAACTCATCTGGCTAGCGTGGAGAGTGTAGGCTCTGACTGCTCTGGCTAATATATGGCTCTGATAGGACAGAGAGGGTCGTGCTCCTGGAGTGGAGACTAAAAAGACCTGATGATGATAATGATGAAATCAACGATACTATATTTTATAATAAATACATAATTTAGATAAATATCGAAGACCCGGTATAATTTGAAAAAGGCCATTTTCCAACTTGTCCTGGCTGGGGATCGAACCTCGGATTGGCGGACTAGCTAGTTGACCATTACACCACGGAGGTCGTCAATAGTCTATTGGAAAACAGTCACTTAGCATGAGCAATGCAACCTCCAAACAAAGCTTGGAACGTACATTACTAAGCCAAGTGGCTTTGATTAATCAATAATGTTAAACAAAAAAAAATCGATTGAATTTTCTGGTCTTCTTCAACAGTTCCACTTCACCCAAACTTACTTGCTTAATTTCTTGACAAAAACATCAAAATCACTATATGTGTGCAATACGCTATTACGCAACAAGTCAAATCAGATACTTTTTTCTTAACGTCAAAAACAAACATTTGCTATGGGATTTGTATGAAATATTGATTTATGACGTCATAGTTTCTTGGAGTCAAATAGCGCTCTTAATATCCGTTTTTCTGCATTAATAAATCGAAAATCACGTTCAAAGTGTATCTGATGAATGACAAGTGGCATTATTTTGTGACTTTTTATTCTATTGACAGTACCAAATAATTTATTTTTGACCCACCGTAATACCCAATTGAATATTAGAGGAGTTCCCTTGATTTCCCAAGGAGAAAAAAGCATGTAATTTTGTAGCAAGTTACTATGAAATCACTTGCTTATTTTGTTGGTGAGAGTATATGCAGTGTTTGTGACAAAAACACAACCTGACCGGTCTCTATTTATATTTTTAAAACGTAAAAATGTGGTCACATAGAAATTTTATCAAAATCGATTAAGTACCTAGTTTGGTTTTTAAACGAAAATAACTGAAAAATATCATTTAAGAAGGTATACATTTTTAGCGTACTTAGCCTTTCTGTGACTGTCACTTCACTGGTATTGAAGTCGGTTTAAAGTCGGTAAAAAATATAAATAACGAGTATTACTGAGAAAATTTGTTCAATGTTATTGATTGTTTACATACACAAGCCTTGACAGACATAGATTATTTTATTATGCTTTTTGTAACCTTCTGTATTATAAATTATAATAAAGTAATATTACAAAATCAATTCGAAATATAACATTCTACCTTCTGCAGAGTCTCGTTTGGATCGCCGCAACGACAGTCCTTTGCCAGACAATGTCTTGTACCGTGCTTCCTTTACAACACGGTCTGTCTTTTGTGAAGCTGGTGATGAGCTGGCCAGAAGCCGTGAAATTCTGGATAAAATTGATTAGATGAGTCTTCTTTTTCATCTTCTTCGTCTAAGCGCGTTCCCGGTTGCATCCTCAGCTGTACTGCTTCGAAACCAGGGGTGCTTTTTCCCGCTTTTCCTTCTCCAAATATAACTTGCATGTCAATGGTCACCCAAGGATGCCAAAGACCTTGCAAAATGGAGAAAAAATAGCCGGAACAGTTTAAATGATTTGGCTATAGTTTTACAACGAGCCGCCTGCCTGACGTCAACCCTCTTTGGGAATGTTTTTGTACGAAAAGTTTTATAACCGACCGCCGCCCGACGTTAACCCTCCTTGGGAATGCAATTGTAGCATGAGATGTTTGTGCTTAGTCCTTTAGTCGCCTCTTACGACATCCACAGGAGGAGATGGAGTGGTCCTATTCTAACCCGGAACTATACGGGTTAATTTATTAGATGAGTCTTCATGTATTAAGATTGTAACTGGCGCCATACCTTTGGTTCTGGTCTACCCTTTGGGTTGCAGAGGCCAGACAGCAGTCACTCCGTGTAAAAACCAGTATCCTCGTCAAATCACCCAGGTTAGGTAGAGGACCCCGGGCTCTAAAGCGTTGCCGCTGAGGATGCAACCGGGAATACTCTCGGATGATGATGACTGGCGCCATACCTAGACCTCGTAGCGCGTACCTGATCGCATCCTTGGCTGTGATGCTTTTTTAATTAGGCAACATGCTGTATCTAGACGGTTTGACCACAAAATCTTGTAGGAGTTCTGGCAAGGCCCTTTGCCTAGTAGAAAAAGCGCTTTGGGTCGAAACTTAGAAAGACCCAAAGGCCACTCTTAGAATATTGGTGGGCCTATAGATTACAAAAGGAAATCAAAAATAGTGGCAGGTAGTTTTCCAGCCGAGTATACAACGTATCTCTTAACTAATGCAAATCCTCTCAAGATGGTACCTCAGCCCATGAAACTGAACAGCTTTTGTTATACAACTTTCAAGAAACCCAAAAAAAATATTTGAATTTTTATACAAACTGATCAGCTGATCGAGTCAATTTGTATGAAAATCCGATTTTTTTTTGGCATTTTGGGAATGTTGTAGAACAAAAGTTGTTCAGTTTCATGGGCTGAAGTACCACCTGGGAGGATTTGCGTTAGTTCATTAACACCTTGTATAGAATATAGTCTAGGTTAACGCGGGTACGCACATTGTTTTGGTCGACTTCTACAACCTGCACGGGAGCAGAAGCAAAGTAACTGATATAGTATACGTTTATCTTTGCGCCCAGGTCAGCGTGGAAGATGAAAAAATATATATGGTGGTAATACAAAAATACTCATTGAGATTTACCGTGATCAGATAGGTCATTTTGGTTGTAATAGTACTCATGATTGGCAAGAAATAATGTTTGTCAATTACTCCTACCCGTGTGGTTCCGGTTAGAATAGGACCACTCCATCCTTTCCTGTTGATGTCGTAAGTGGCGACTAAAGGACTAAGCAGAAACATCTCGTACTACAATTACATTTCCAAGGAGGGTTAACGTCGGGTAGCGGCCGGTTATAAAACTTTTCGCACAAATACATTCCCAAAGAGGCTTGACGTCAGGCAGCTATTTCTAGCTCTTGATTGACATGCATGTTATATTTGGAGAAGAAGAAGCGGGAAAGCGCACCCCGGGCTCCGAAGCAGCACAGCTGAGGATGCAACTGGGAACGCGCTTAGACAAAGAAGAATTACTAAAGATCCTCCCTATATTGGGAAATGCCTTTGGTCTAGCGATAGGATGGTAACAAATACGATCTAGAGATAGATTGAGCTTCAATTCCATTAAAATTACAAAAGAATTTCATTTAAAATATACTTACAAATTAGTCAACTGTTTCTGATTCTGGCTGGAGCTAAGCGCGTCAGGATTAAGAATCACGTATACTCTAGAATATTCGCTGAGACTTTCAACATCATTCCTTTCTTTAAAAGGTTTCAACAAAGTGCTAGGCTTTGATTTACGTTTATCCGCCTTTTTTGTAGGAGTACGCTGATCATTATCATTTTGCATTAAAAGGCCTTCTAGGAAACGTTCAAGCAGACGTGCGTCGTTCTTGTCTACTAAACTATCATCATCTCTATTGTTAACTAAAGGTCGATTATTTTCGGCATTACGATCATACGTTTTATATCTATATAGTTGAGATTGCTTATTTTCTCTAAGTTTCTTATTCTTTGCGTCATCGATAGTTTGGTGAAGCAAATTAATCAGTTGTCTACTTCTTAAAGTACTTTGGCTTTCAGTACTTTCGCTACTGCTATCAGAACTAGAGTCAGTTGACGCTGATAATCTCTTTTGTGTCTGTATTATATCTAAAATGGCATCTAAATCAATATTTTGAGGGGCACTGTAGACTTCTATTGGGACAAAATAGGCTGAAAAATAAGGTAAGTATGTAAATACTGATTTAATTATTAGAGACCTAGGCTCTAATCATCAACTTTCTGTATGTATGTACTCTATGATAATCTGAAGCTATTTTCTAAATGCAATGCAGCAAATGCAATCACAAATAATCCCAAAAAAATTGTGTCAACCATATTGGTAAAACCATGGGTGCAGTTTTGTCATTAATAATAAGAAAAAAAGATAAATAGATAACAAAATACGTACATATTGTGACATTATGATGACATACGTACCTCATGACAGAAGTAAAAAGAACGTAGTAATGAAAAAAAGCTAGAAACAAGCGAGTTGTAAAAGAAAGGGTTTTCTTACCAGCTACCAAGACCACAAAACTCAACATCATCAAGCTACTGAGAAGAATAGGCTTCCCAAACTACGTGTGAACACTTATTAATTCACTGAGCATTAGGAAATAGGTTTTGATATGGTCATTTCAATTTTTAATTTTCTCTTATCAAACTTGGAAAAAATTAATACTCGTTTTACGTGGTGTAAACGAGTATCGAGATTATTGGACTGTGGTCGAAATTATTGTGTTTTTCTTTCCCTGCATTGTAGATTTATTATAATACTTACATGTTATTGAATCAGATTACATCATTACTAGGATTGTATCACAGTTGTGCGACAAACCATTGCCCGGCAGACCTTTGACCGACATTTGACAACAGAACATTTGATCGGCACAGATTGAGCACCAGGCGATTAAATGATGATGATGATGATTAAAAATTCCCCCATCTTGGGGAGCTACTCCGGATAATACGAGCACCACGGGACATTTTTGTGTTTTTTCTGCAAGAGAGGCTTGAGGTTTGTCCCGTTTGGCATCGATCCGCCCATGCAGATAAAATGGATATAGACCTTAACGACTTCTGGAGAAATATCACTGGCTGCTTAACCCCAATTGTGCTGAACAAAATCTTCCCACTTGCTGGTAGATCACCACCCCAAGTGCGCAGTGAGATAGCATGTTCTCTAGAAACCGACAGGCGACACTTGCTTCACAACTATCCATTTAGAGACAGGACTGACTAGGCTTATAAGTCGACACAGTTTTGTGGGCTCCACGACTGCACTTGCATTTCCCAATGCCGTAGGACATGCAAGGTTGGACCTCTCAGACCCTCAAACTTCGTTGTCCTAGCGGGGAAACTGCCGCTTATAGCCTCGACCATCCTTAGTCTGTCTGGAAGACTATAAACAGACTAAAGACACAACTTGTTGAACGTCGCAGGAGCAATTTGTAAAGATGGGGTCATCCAAGGGAATTCACATGTGAAAATAATGTACAGACAATTCTGCACCTACTAGTGTCCATCCAGCCCTGAATCTTGCACTTTGGATGACAGATACTGGGCGAGAAACGTATA
Organism: Acrobasis repandana; assembly: GCA_963576875.1. Classification (NCBI taxonomy): domain Eukaryota; kingdom Metazoa; phylum Arthropoda; class Insecta; order Lepidoptera; family Pyralidae; genus Acrobasis; species Acrobasis repandana. Next base: position 15,418,070 of record OY756215.1, read on the forward strand.
ATTCACTTCACATTCACTTTCAGTTTATCGACTCGAGGATGAAGATTACAAAATTATGATACCTACCTAAAATTATTTAAGACTATATGTTTCTGGTGCAAAGGTATCCTAAACTATAAGTACGTTTTAAAACAAAATACTTGTTATATCTACAGTTGTTTGTTACCAGTTTTATAAATATTAGACATAAAAATATGTATCGATGTAGATTGGTTGCTTTGTTTGTAAATGTTTATTTATGTTTGTCTCCATCGAACTCTTATATTTATTGTAAATAAATAAAATAGACCATGCCATAATAAATAGGTATATGATGAATAAACAAAAACATGGTAACAATAAATTGAAAACTGCATCCTGTCACATTCACGGAAAGCTCTGGAAAATTTCAAGAAAAGCCAGCTAGGCATTCATCCAAATATAAATATTTTTTCTTTTACTCCCCGAACAGTCGCAATGCAGAAATTCCGTCTGAAATAAGGAAAACTATATTGTTCACTCTTGGGAATGGGGAGGAACTAAAAGAGAAATAATGCCTCTTATTGCGACATTAGAGTGTGGCTTGCTAATTTTATGGTACGCCTGATTAAGATCTATGATTATTGGGTGCTTTCTTCTTCACCATATTAATAGCTGTCTACTTAACAAACACTTACTCCATAAAATAATACTATAGCCGTCCGAAAGTGACGTCCTAGGCCAAACAAAATTGGACTTTAACATTATGCATTAAGGCGCAATGTTGCTTGACACTCAAACAGGATACGCAGTAACGTACGTCTTGCGTACCGCTTTTGGAGTAACCCTACAGGCGCACTATCATGTCTTTATCCCTTACGATAGATATTTAGTTAATAAATTTATATATATAATTTTCATTTAAAAAGGTGATTGTATAAAATAGTAATATGCATTATATTATAAAGGCAAATTTAGAGGTATGTTTGTGATTTTTTTTCTATCAAGCCAAAAATGCCCAATCGTATTCTGGCTATTATGGGTGTCTATAGAAAATTCTTAAGATTTTTATGTAAATTTTTTGAGGAATGAACTGTAGTAGTTTATTAACAGTGATTTTTTAAAAACACGCACAGTATTGCAAATTGTGAACCCATCTCGCCTTAAGCTGTGCTTAGGGCATCACGTGTAGGTCACCAGAAACAGCATCAAAATTACTAGGCCAATTTAAACTTACCTTTATTATTTTTAATTGTTTTTAACTTTGCGCCGCACCTGTTTTTGTCAAACTTAGAAATGTCCAAGTACATGTCTCGGTTGCCTAGAAGATATTGCAGTTTCGATAAGACCGGCTTTTGAGATCTGTTTTATGTTTTATATTGTTCTGTATCATTATGTTTTAGTGCAATAAGATTTTAACTAACTTTAATGTTTGTATGAAAAAGAACCTACTTAGTATGTAAGATTAAATGTGATTAGGTATAGGTACTTTACAGCACCAATTAAATAAATGTATTTGGTGGATTTATATATACACTAGCGATATAAAAGCGAGTATAAAAAAAAACTCTGCTGAGAGATTCGAGTCAATGTATTCATTCAGACTAAATAAGTGGAGAATATATTCAAATTAGGTAAGAACCTATTACTTTTTGCCTTCTTTTCAACATTCTTTTACCTCACTTCGGTGTAAGAGTACACTTTGAAATGCTTTTAAGTTAATTCAGCTTATTTTTCAATTAAAAAAGCGACACATTTATCAATCTTTTGTAGAAGGAAATATCGAAAATGTATGATTTTTTTAAATGAAACATCTATAATGTTATTATACCTTACTACCTAAGACCTACCTAAGACAGTTTTTATGGCAACCTTTTGATCCAGCTCTTTGCGTAGGACGTAGATTAGGTAGATACCTACTGATACTTACGTCACTTACGTGAATTAGAGTAGGTACTTATATCTACATTGGTAATGGTAATAGTAAAATCAGAGACGATACTAATGTTATATAAGTTAAATGAGAACGTAGAACCTTAGTCCATGTATGCTCTACGAGCTCTGTCTACGAGTAGAATACTTACATCGGATATTTAGGCTAGAGCTACACTTAATTGGCAACGACGCGACGAGCACTTTATTGACAAGACATTATAAACTTTATGCATTATGTCATAAGATATAGAATCGCTTGATAGAATGAACGGGGCACGACTGCTCGGGCCGCCGCCGCGCCTAATGCGTATAATGTCTTAATGTTATAGGTATACTGCTCGTCGCTTCGCTGTCAATTCAGTGTAACACAAACCTTATTCCACTAGCGCAGCGACGTTTTATGTTTCTCTGTTTTTTTACCTACCTACACAATAACAAACTACAGGGAAAAAAGTAATTACTAGAAATGTAGGTAGGTACGATTTCCATCTTTCCTTTTTCCATACATTATATTTAATTTGTCATCAGTTAGGTATTTAGTCCGCAAGGGCAGTTAAGGTTATTGGACTCGTGTTACAGTTTCTTATGCAAATCGTAAAAGCGGGCGTTGCGTGTGTGTTTAATGGGTTACTGAATTCCAGCTAACGGCCCTCCGGCATGGAAAACTTTGCCGCAATTAATTATACATACGTACATTTTATCAAAACTTCCTAACAATGTTGTATTCATTATACTTACCTCTGATATAGGTACCTATTATAAAATGTATAATCCCAATTCAAAACGTATATTTTGCTGTCGGTGTAAATAAACGAATACAGATACTGACACTATGCCGCCTTTAACCCTGAAGAGGTAAAAAAGACGATAGAGGGAAGAAAAAACCTAGAATGTATTTTATTGGACTGATTATGTATTATGTGCTTTTAGGAGATTTGATCATCATCATCCGAGCGTATTCCCGGTTGCATCCTCAGCGGTAACGCTTCAATGCCCGGGGTCTACTACGAGTTGACAAGGCTACTTGGTTTTAAAACAGAGCGACAGCCGTCTGACCTCCGCAACCCAAAGGGTAAACCAGGACTAATCCTAGGATAGGTTTTAAACAAACGCTAGATGGCGTTCGGGACCCCACAGCTTTACGTGCCTTCCGAAGCACGGAATCATTTTTCTTCTCGGATAATCAGGTGACTCAAGCTTGCAATATCCTAAATTTGAACCCACGCCAATTTTTTAACAAAAAAAACAACCAACTTAATTTTTTAGGAATTCCATATCTCCACAGTTCTTCATCATATCTTTACCATGTCAATATGGGATCAACTTAGTAGTAGGCTTTCAAATAAAAAAAGAATCAACAAAATCGCTTCACAATTGGCGAAGATATCGCCTAACAAACATATAAAAAAACATACATCCGAATTATAAACTCTTCCTTTTTCAAAATCGGTTAAAAAAGAAAAATAACTACTTATACACATTTTGTAGCCAAAATGTATACCTATGAATCAAACTAGGTGGATCAAAGTAAAACGAAATATCTTGAACCTAAATAAATTTTGTTTGATGTTGTTTCGTGGAAAATGATTTAATTAACGACTTTTCTCTTTCCCTTTTATAACGAATTGTGTAACTTGTAACGTGACACAAAACTCGTATTTATTTTATACAAGTATTTACCAACATCTGCGAAAATGTATTAATTGCTTGCAAACAAACCTGGGTCTAAATAAGTTGACATCTAAGAATACAAATGCCGATTTCCGGCGTTTTCTTCTCCGAGGTTAAATAGAGAAGTAAATTGACATACTCGTAGAATATAATAAACCAGCTATCTCAAATATCGGCCCCTGTTCTATTTTTGAATATATGACGGCGTGAATTTTATCACACGTATTTGATTTTCGAACAATAAGGAATATGCATGTAATACCAATCCAGCTCATATTTTTATTTTACAATTTCTATTAATACGTTACCACGCCTAGTTAATTATTTTTCTTACCGAATCTTATTTGGATTAGAAGTAAATTATTGAAAATATGCAAATATTGCGCGGGAACTTTTGACAAACAAAAGGGAAATGACGACAAAGTTCACAAAAAGGAAATGACAAGTTCGGGTGCGTTCGGTAGGACTGTCCGTCCATGTAGTTTGACTATCGATGACATTCGAAATGTATGTACTTTTATATAGAGGTTTACCAAACATCACTGGCTGATAATATCGAAAGTACCCAAAAAAGAAAAACATGCGTTGACAGCTTCTGTCTCTAGCGGATATTTCAGACTTTGACGTCATATTTTAAAATGGCGTGTTTTAGTTGTTATAATCTACTTGCTATTTTTAATATTTATTTTCTACACCATATACATGTTTTTCGGCACTGATATATTTTTTGCGGCTATTTCTCGACGAGGACTATCGATTAAAAATATTAAAAAAATGCATGCATACTCTCTATTAAATCTGGTTACTTACCGATGGAAAGTTATTTCTTTACACTTTGCCGTGTTCCTTGAATTATTCTTACTGTATTGTAACACAAACCAAAATATGGAATGAAATATAAATGGTTTTCGCTTATATACTGAAGTACTAGGCGTATAAGAGCAAGCGACTAAAGAGAAGTTTATGGAGATAACTACAATTGAACGGGACAAAACAGTGATATTTGATGTCTCCTCTAGTTTCACATAATAGCTCTTTGGTTAATGCACGGTTTTAAGATACCTATATGAAACTACAATATACCTAGCCTAGCATAATATTAAAATACGCAAGTTCTAAGCAAGGGCTACCTATTCATACTCAAAAAGTAGCGGACGGTCCGTATCCTGCAAATCGTTTGGCAAACAATGCACCTCCAGGTAGATATTACCTGAACGTGGTGGTTTCACGTGAGAAACACAAAAGGATTCCGATACCTTAATTAAGTTACAAATAGCTTTGAAACTAGAATACGAGAATATACTTGTAAGCTTATTCATTATTATTGTTCATAATCAGAGAACGGATTAAACCTTCCTTTCGAAGAAAACAGTTATAATTAGATCTAATTGTCTAAGCACAATTCATTATACTTAAATAGTATCCTTAATTATTTATCAGTACCAGTCTTCAATGAGATTAATGTAGTAAATAGGTAGGTACTCAGTAAAAGTTTTGGGTAGGTACCTATGTAGGGAAATTCATAATTTAAATAATAATTCGTACAATCGTGCCTATATTATTTATTCTGTGGTATTGCTCTCACAACTGAAATATCCAGTCTTTTTTTGTAAGTATATATTTTATTTATTTTTCCATCGAGTGCTTTTATATATTTTTTAACAACATATTACACTCCCGTAAAAATAACTGTTGAAATCAGAGCCATCTAGCAATAGTATTTATTGGTTAATACCTCTAAACTGGTAGTTTAAGGCCATAATATAAATCGTGGTCTATTCAAGTTTCATAAATTGATTAGCCATAGCACGTGGTGGTTCGAGTTTCCAGGAAACTCGCCTGATTATTCATACTTCCAGAAGTTACGTGAATCGCTATAAAGGTTACAGAACTGTCTTCCATAAACTTTACATAAGGTACATAATTAAGGCATGTATTTAAATCGATATCTGTATATTCCCTTTTTTCGAACAAAATATTTTTTCACCAAAATTACTGAATTGCACACTAATTATGCACACTGAATAAATCAAATTTAGTATACTGTTTAATGGTATTTGCAAAACTGTTTTACTGAACGAATAAATGTTATCGCAATAGTAGATAATTATATGGGTAGTATTTAAACGCAAATAAAAATTACTGATTGCACAGCACAAAATACTCAACTGAAAATATTACTAAACAAACTGCAATTTATATTTGTGGCGTAGTAAAATGGATTGAACTTTCCTAGTTGGTCGCAGTTCTAACATAACCTAACCTATAGGTTTGCCCTAACCTAGTAAATTTGATGTACAGTACTTGATGTAAAAAAGTATATAAATGATGAGATTAAATTGATAGATGATTATTTATTTAGTGTGCAATTAATAATATCCCCATAATAAATAGAGCATCCTAGGCACACAGGCGGGGCATCTAGCAAGCATCAAATATCAACAAGATATAATTTTTAAAGAATATAGTGCATTGTTTTAGTTTAGTTTTTAAAAAAAATAATATTATGTACCTATTTTTAAATAAAATAAAAATTGTCAGCTATAATCTAGTAGAAATAATATGTTACAGTAGCGGCCCGGCTTCGTTAATTTTCCATATAAAGCTTATTACATACCTATTTATTTTTTACACGTTTCATGTAATAAAAATGTCTAAATCATTCCCAGAGTTTTTGCCATCAACATCTACATACATACTATCTATATACATACTAATTAGATAGATTATACGTATACGCACTGTGCACTTCAATTTATAATATGATGCAATTTCATAGATAAAAAATTATTAGAGCACGATTTGTAAAAATTAAAGATTTTCATACGTGACTGAGTAATTTGGTTTGGATAAAATTGTTTAGCTGTAAATAAAATTACTAGCAAGCACAACACTATCCTTATAAGGTCTACCTATCAAGTGCGTATTTTAGATGGCGCTAAAACCGGAATCGAAAGCCGGAAATTGACTGGAAGCAGTGCTAATTTGAGGAGGTCCTGGGCTGCAGGCTCGATGCGGCTGCCTCCATTAGGTATTTTCTGCAAGTCTTTGCTTGATTAAACTATTTTCGAGGAAATCACTACTTCAACCTCTTCATTATTTAAACCACCCTCCAACTAATCTTTTATTTATTAAGAATCATGATCTGAAAAAAAATCCTTTTTTAAATAGTAGTACATAAACAAGTAATTATTAAAAAAACTGCCACTTTGTTTTTTTAACCCCAAATAGGGAAAAGGCGAGGAATATGATGGTGATAATGATGGCGAGAACACTAACTTATTTGTTAACATTTACTTACTAAATAATATCAAACATTACCTAGTACCTACTCAGTAGAATTTTCTATAGATACCTATACCAGGCAACGCCTGAACCGGATAGACAACTAAGCGAAATTACCTAAAAGTTAATGTAACTTTAGCAATAATGTAATATAATAATAAATATTAGTAGTAAGTTTAGTAGGAAGTGGGCAAGTTTGAGTAGAATTATTATTCAGTGACGAGGGCGCCGGGGAATTTCGAGAGGCCTGCCGCTACTTTCTGTTTAATTTAAAGTACCTAACTACGAATGCCTTAACAAATATACATATCTTCATACTCATAAATTTATAATCATTTTTTGAAGGTCTGCATTCTGCAGTGTTGGTTTCTCTCTGTTCTACTCTACATACATAGTAATGTTATTTTGTATTATTGTTGAAAGAAACATCCAACCAAAAATATTTTTATGTAATGCCCATACGAATAGGTACATATTGCTTGCACTAAAGTTATCAGTTCTCATGGAGAGCAAAGCTCCTAACTCTACACGCTAACTTATAAGCTCTCATCATAGCGTATAGTGTTTTGTGGAAATCGTAGTCTTCAGTTTTCTACAAACCCTTACTATACCAACCTAAATACTAATATTTTTTATTAGAAGCTTTTACTTAGCTTCAACTGTCCCGTTGTCTGTGTGCGTAATCAAATCTCGCAAGCTAAAGACCCACTTCCCATTATTTGATCGAGTTGAAACTTTACATACTTATGTAAGTTGGAAGACAATGCAATATTGGCAATGGTACTAATGACCTAATCTGATGATGAAGCCGGAAGGTGGCTACTGCATGTTAGTGATAAAACAACATAACCCCACCGAGTTTAGGCTCAATTGATTCGTCTTGAGGAGCTAAAAAGTTTAAAGACTTTTTAGTTCATTGTTTTAGATTTACCTTTTTAAAAAAATACTTTTTAAACTTTAACTACTGATATAATGATAAAGACGTGAGAGTATTTAGCTCAGTCAGAAGTTGTGTTGGTGTCTAAAACGCTTGGATCGAGCCACTAAAAAAGCAAAATCACCTAGAAAATAAAAAGTTTAATAATGTGGTAGGCAGTGGGCATGTTGTTGTGAAATATTATCAGTGCACGAGACAAGGGGCACCGGGGATATCCTGCCCAGAACGTGGGGAGTTGTTAATGACGCCTTAATGACTCCGCCGTTTTATTTGAAGTAAAGTAACTACGTGTGTAAATGTTCAGTAATATTCCATGCTGGTCTAAAAGAAAAGAAAAAATATAGAATGTATAGCTGCTTCTTTTCCCGCCCGGTAATCTGAGTCCTGTCACTATTATTTAATTTTCCACCTTCACGCCCACCATAACGCGCTTACAGTGACCTAAGGATCTTGCAGCTTGAGCTCCAAGTTAAGACTTACCTAAGTTAATTTCAATGGGAACACCTAATAAAGAAACATTAAATAAAATATTAACCTTTGAGAACGTTTTGACAAAGACATCGGTGATCCTATACAGGTGACATTTTAATGACCAGCAAGCAACACTAAATATTTTAATTTTGGCTGGTGAATTAATTTCCACTAAAATAATTAATGTAAACCGAAAATATTTCGTCCTCCCATACAAAATCAATTTGTTAATCTAAAAGTATTGACGGTAAAAAACCTAAAAAGTCACTTTGTTAGTACTTATTAGTAGTTATAAGTACAAAAATGTTTACCTACTCTGAGTCCTGTCCTATTGGGGCAATACGAATAAATGTTTTAAAATTAGTTCCCAGAAACAATCCAAATACTCCAAATATTTTTTCACCCAATTTTATTTCTGAAGGTCCCATCCTACGTAACAATTTTATTAAACACAAATTGCATGTAAAAATATTATTGCGATTAGTTGAAACAATGTAACGACTGTTCATAAAGGATGTTCATTTTGATCGTAAAACAAGCTAGGTACATATTCATAATGTCAATATTGTCCTATTTGTTTTTATATGTAGGTATTTGTACAACACGAGTTTTATGTTTGCCAACGACTATACAAGGGGTTTTTTAGTCAATTTGGTTATTATTTTGAATAAGGCATTGTTTAGATCATGAATTTGATATTTTATTATTAGGGGCGTAGGGCGTAGTCATGTGGTTCTTGGCAGTGTACAATGGGACCACTCCAGGTCTGCACGTTAGGAAACACAAGCTAAACAAAGATTATAAACATCAATGAGACCTCTCTGGCCTCAACCCGTCTGGCCAGCGTGGAGAGTGTAGGCCAAATCCTCTGGCTGTTCTGGCTAATATAAAGCTCTGGTAGTACAGAGAGGGTCGAGTCGTGCTTCTGCAGTAGAGACTAAAAAAGGCCTGATAATGATGATGATTAGGAGCGTAGAATTTATGTTATATAATATATACCTACTTTTATCCTTACAAGGATGACTAAAACGAACCCACTGCGATGGCTTAGTCGAATGTGTCTACCTCATATTGTTTGACTTTTAGATAGATTGTTGTCGATAACTGATAGGAAAGTACGATATAGAACATTGCCTCTCTTTATATTTACCTTACTCAGTGGTTAGTGTCCGAGAGAATTATTAATTTTTTCATTAAAACTAACAATTGAAACCTAACCAAACAATCTGGATAAACCACACTCGTAATAGGGTCATCACCAATTCATTATGAACAAAGATCTCGCTGTGATAGTTGAATAAATAATATGGTCTGAACATATTACAATATCAGTACCAAGCTCTATAGCCGTCCGATCCATGTTAAAGCAGAGTTTCACCCTTCCGCATAATATTATTGGTTTTAACCCAGTGGCCCGAGGCGGTGTACATATTTGTGCCTGGCATTACTCGTGATCGTGACCACTAAAAGTATAGACACACTGCATATTATAATCTACTGTTTTTACCTGACTACACCGAAGACAAAAGGAGGGTTATGTGTTTCGCCTCAATGTATGTATGTTCATCTATTCCCTTGTATCTTCAAAGATATCCAATGATACCTTGACAAATGAGGTATTGTGGGAATCGTCTCGGCTGTCCGCTGTTTAAAGGCTATGTAAAGTCAGAGTAAATCCACTGTGGCGCCCTCTATAGGCCATAAAGTAATAAACTAAAAAAACTAATCATACCGAGTGGGATATCAAATGAAAGGGCTTAAAAGGCCTATTTCAAAAGTATTTATTTATTTATCAAACTTTATTGTCCAAAGTAAAAATATACTTTTAACAAATGGCGGACTTAATGCTAAGAGCATTTTCTCCCAGTCAACTATAGCTACACATAATATATACATTATTAGCTGTTGCTCCCTGCTGTGCTTTTATTAACTGGATTTTTCTGTAGTCGGGTTTTAGTTTTTATAACTTTAAAACCACCAAACGCTGAGTGCTTTTTTTTTTTAAAAATCTAAGATGGCCGCCAAAAGTCGACTGCGTCCGATTTTACTGAAATTCAGTAAGGGTCATGTAAGGGTTTTTTGGAGCGCGAAATCCAAATCTGACACTTTTTTGGAATCCAAGATGTCGTCTGGATTTTAGAATTTTAACTTGATTTGTTCATAACGTCTTACTGGAACATCGAAGGGTCTGAAGTTTTGTATGCTGGGGTAAAGCACCCCGCGGAACTCAAAACTGCAAACAAATTTTAATTCCAAGATGGCCGCCCACACTTTTTTTTATGTTTCCTTTACTGCCTGAAGTTTTACCCATTTTTTTCAACTGGACATGTACTTCAGCCAACTTCAACAGCTGCACGAAAAGCCGCGGGTTGCTTGCGGCCCGCGCAACGCCCCAAAAGCTAATATTGTATTATGCCTAACGACAAATTGTGAAGATAACTATGAAGCAGGCAATAGTTAGGCCCTAAATATTAGCTGCCTTATAGATATCTTCATCATTACCTAAGTATATCATTTTAAAATAAATTTAGAGGCTCTGAGTAATCGGACGTGATAATTATAATGACTGAAATGGACCATAAATGAAACACATATTAGTATATAGGTATATACACAAAAAGAGTTTATTAAAAAAATCATTACTTTAATCTCCACACTTAAATTATCCTACTCTTTTATATATTATATAAAACGTTTACTTATTTGTAAAATGACTTAGAGAGACCTAGACTTGAAATATCCCTGTATCAGGTTTAAATACCTCGCAATGAAACGATAGAGAACAAGTATAATTGTCTCTTCTCAAAAATAATATCGACCGAAAGCTTCGAGGGCCAGTCAACGTTCCGGCGCTATAATTTCATCGTGTTCATGAGGACTGCCGCACTTTTCGCAGAGTATCATGAAATTCTGAAAAAAAAACACATTGATCAGGACACAAATATTTAAATTTAAAAATAACTGTTGGAATGCTGGCCTCTTAGCAAACTACAAACTGATAAGGTGCAAGTGGCGGAAATGCGAATGTTAAGATGGTCGGCAGGGGTCACACTTCTCGACAAAGTGCCCAACCGTCTTATCCAAGGAACTTAACAAAAACTTACCACGTAAAGTGAGACCCATGCCTGAAAAGTTAAAAGAGGCACGCCTTCGATGGTACGGCCATGTCATGAGGAGGCCAAACGATCACATGACCAGGAAGGTGATGGACTTCAAGTCGTCCAAGACGCCCCGGCAAGCCTAGATTAACATGGATGTCTGTCGTAAATAAGGATCTAAAGAAAGCGAACACAGAATCAGCGACGACCCAAAAGAGATCTCTTTGGAGAAGAACGATTAGGAGAGCCGACCCCAAATAGAAATGGGATAAGGCCGGAGGAAGAAGAAGAAAAATAACTGTTGGCGAGCTTTCATAAGTAGTTATATAATTGTTATATAACCTACAAAAATATTTTCCAGTAGTAACTGTACAAATATTTTGTTATTGCTGTACCAAGAATATGTTTGAGAATCCGATCGGAATAAAAAATTTAAACATTATTTCTAATAGATCAGACCGAAATAAAAAATATTTAAAATAAAACGGATCCAATAGGATTTTGGGGATCCGACCGAAATAACTCAAAATTTTAGTATTTCTATCGATATATATATCGATATTTCTATACGACTTTTAGTAATCCTAGGAATTTTTATGTCTTGCGAGGTTTTTTCTGGCATTGAGAATTAAAAAGTTAGTCTAAAAATGTATCACACCACGGATGTAACTATTGAATGGATGTGACCTTTTTAAAAGATCGCGGTTTCTAACTAAAAAAACGAACATTCAATCACAGTCATACAAAATATTATAATAATTAATATTTACCAAATTATACTGCAAACGAAGTAAATCCATAGCTATATCAAAGTTTTTTTCAGATTTCGGTCTGTATTTCTCCATAAGCATAACCGATCGCTTGGCCAGTTCCTCCAGCTGAAGAAGAGTCGTGGGTTCAACACCTATCATATCATCGCGACGGCGGCCAAACCGAGCACCCCACTGACGGGTCCTTGACCCCACCCTGGCACTTCCCCTTTCTCCCACGGGTCTACCCTGCTGTTCAGCAGGACCAGTTAGTTTCACCATCTTCACACAGTCATACAGTCACTGTTCACTTTGTAATCGGGCCAAATTAAAATAATTTAATATTTATACACAATTTGTGAACTCTAAAAGTACTAATAACTATTTACCTAATTGATTCCAGGTAAATAACAAAATATTTTAGATTAACCCTTGCTCATTACCTAATTGTTTCGAGAATGTTTTTCGACAGTAATGAGTGTGAAATGGAGACAACGCAAACAAGTCATCTGGATCATTAGAACTGAAAGAATGACGTCCGAGACATAAGGGTTTGCCATTTTTAATGAGTAGCAAAAATTAACACGAGTTTAAACAACGAGATGGTGGGTGGCGGTAACAATGGGACCTAAAAACAGGTAGTAAAAATAGAACCTTGAATTCATATCAGTTCCCGAATCCCAGGTAGTTTTGAGTACAATGAGTACCGACTTTACGATTTTGTGTCAGTCATTGTCATTAGTCGTCACGGTGGTGCTGTATGATATATAAATAATGGTGAAATTACCTAAAGAAGACATAGAAGCGCGCCCACAAGCACGTGTAATGACGTTTAGTTTAAATAAATATCATTTGTTTGTACACCATAGACCAGTGACTCTTCTAGAGCTGGAGCAGCTGGCTGAAGTGGCTGCCAACTACTTGCGAATGTTTTACATGTACCCGAACATACCCAACATCAAGCAGTTTGTTATGAATCGCCTGCGGCAACTGTTCAATTTGGTAAGTTCTTTAATTATTTAACAATCTATGTACACTGGATAAGTACCTATACTATACATACAAACCTACTTGTAGTTATGCATTAGTCTAAAGGTAACAAAATATCCTCCAGGTCCAGCCCCTATCATCTTTCACTATCTCGCTCTACAATAATAACGAGCGACATGGCACTAGTCCGTCGCGCGATATAAAATTTATCTGGGTTTATCAATGGTGCTATGCTGCCCAGCAGTCCCAAGAAGAGGAGAATAAGAGAGGGAGACAGCTAGGTTTAAAATTAACACAAATCGAAAAATATTTACATAGTTATAGTATTTTTTATAACCTAAGCTTTTTATGTTAAAAGAGTTATGTCATTTATTTTAAATAAACTGTAGCGTGTAACACGGCAATCAACAAAAATGTTAAAAGTGCTTTTGTAGAATGCATGAATGTTTAGAAACAAAAATAAATGCTTAGATTTTGTGATAAAATATAATAAATCATTTTATATCCTCTAAGTTCTCGAACTGTATTTTAAATTAGTTCAGTAACTTATCTACTATAAACACGTAAACTGTGTCTCTATTAAAATGTTATATACTTAATATCATTGGTTAAGGCGAAGATATAGGCAAATGGCCTTGAAGTGTGAAATAAATTGTTAACTCGTAAATATGGTAATAATTTCCATATTGCTCTTCGTCATGCACTAGATAGCCCTTTAAATTATTTTATGAACTACCGTTGAAACTATTATTGGTGATCCGTCTAGCTTTAAAACTTGCCGTGGCCACTTTTGGCGGAAGCAAGTTTTAAAGCTAGACGGACTAATGTAAATACTTTCAACGGTGGTTCATAAAATAATTTAAATGGCTATCTAGTGCATGACGAAGAGCAATATGGAAATTATCTCCATATTTACGAGTTAATAATTTATTTCAAGTGAGGGCGCCACTTCAAGGTCATTTGCCTATACCTCCACCTTAACATTGAGATTATTTGAATAAGTACTTACCAGCTCATTTTTCACATTGCAATTGTAACAATTACTGTAATAAATAAAACTCACGGAGAGAAAACAATACCTTCACCCATCCAAGTCGATTATCTTTTACCGGTGTTGTCCACACACAAAAAACAATGGCGTGTAATTAAACCTACCTAGTTATAGGTGAATAGACTAGCCAGTAGACGAAAATCGTATTTTTTTAATTTTCATTCAGAAAAAGTAAGATAATTGTAAAGAAACCTGAAAGAAATATTTTAGAAAATCTTGCTACAAACTGGCTTATTTTTCTGAGTAAAGAAATATTCTAACAAGGGATTGCATATATTTCATAAAAATAAAGGCTATTTTGAAACATTATTCTTAATATTTGCTTACAATGCAATCACGCAATAATAAAAAAAATAATTTTAAAAATTGGATGTTTTGCAACGTTTTTGACAGAAATCTCTGAAATGGCGGCCATGATTCTTCCATACAAATTCAGTTGCCCGCCGGGCGTTCAGGAAGGAGGCCGTGTCGAATTTTTCAAAAAAATCCATTTTCAAATTACGTAAAATTGCATTACAGTCTAAAATATTTCAATAAAAAACTATGTACAAACTGCCAAATTATGTCATACTTTTGCTAAACTATGGTACAGTTTTGACATTTTGTTGACGTTCAAGTAAAGATGTAATGCTATCGCAGATACGGCATCGCACATTTTTTTTTTTAATTTTATTGAAAATTAAGTCAATGAAAAAAATAATTTGGTTTGATTTATTACCTATATTTTTTAATTGGCAATTAGGGTGAAAATCGGATTGGAACTTTCTCGGGTCGCGGAATCATATTAACTGTTTTTGTAATAAAAGGTGCTGTTTAATTAGGGATTTGCAATTATTTTGAGGGGTGATTCAGTCTGAAATTTTGAACAACTCTTCCCCATGAATGTATATCAAAATACGAATTGACATTATGCGTAATATATCGAGCCACAGGCTATACTAGATCTATACTTGGCTTGGCAGGCAGGCTATAGTAGGTTATTTATCTACACTAATATTATAAAGAGAAAATATTTGGTTGTTTGTTTGTTTGCATTACATGGCTCCGAAACTACTGGACCGATTTAAAAAAAACTTTCACCGTTGGAAAGGTACACTATCCCCGAGTGACATAGGCTTTGTGTGTACCAAGGGCGAAGCCGGGGTGGACTGCTAGTATAGTATAATGATATTAAAACAACAGTCAAAAAACAAAAAAAAAACTGCATTTTTATACAAAAGTGTGCAGCCGCCCGGGAAATTTGTATAGGAACCGATTTTTTCGGTGTTTTTACTGTTTTTAGGGTTTCGCTTGTCTGTCTGTCCGTAAGTCACAGCCAATTTGCTACGAAACTATTAGAATGATTTAGTTGAGATTTAGTACCTACACTTATGTAACTTAGTGACCTAAAGATAGACGTATAATGTAAATAAATGAAATTTAAAAAAGGGGGCCACTTATTGTGGGTAAATTAGACATTAAAAAAAAGTTTTGATAACAAAATCGTGTGACATATCAAATGAAAGAACTTTTTATGACAATTTTAAATATATTTATTTTTTATTATTTCTTAGATCGGTATTTTTAAGTTATTTAAGAAAATGGGCGAAAATTTACCCCCCCCCCCCCCCCCCCCCCCCCCCCCCTACTAAACTACTGGACCGATTCAGTTGAAATGTGGCGCACATAATGTAAATTTGTGACCCAAAGACGGAAGTAAAATGTAGGTAAATGAATAAATAAATGAAAATTGGGGCCACTTTATGGGAGATAAATGAGACATTAAAAAAAGGGTTTTGTGAACTATATCGCGTAAAATATCAAATGAAAGAGCATTTTATAATAATATTAAATATATTTTACTATATTTTTTAAGTTGGTGTTATTGAAGTTATTTTTGAAAATAAATAATAAAAATACACTTATCTCCGAAACCACTGAACCCAATCTTTTGAAAAATATACAGTTAATAGTTCTTTACCTATAGATTACAGGAAAACCTATTAGAAGATAAAAAATAAAAGGGTGCAATAATGCTAATTACTGCTTCATTAATCAACCAATTTTTTTAGCTGTTTTCAGGAAAAGATTTCTTTTTAGTGCTCTTTGTTGATTCGTTAAAAATATTGTACAAAATCAAACAGTCAAGTCATTGATTGAGCACATACAGCTGCTACGCCAAGACTGTTGATCTGTTCAACGTGCAATCCTTTTTTACCCTCCGTACTTACATAATAAGGTGAATAGAAGTGAAAGGTGTTACGATTGCAGATGGTCGCTAAACGTATTGTTTCACAAAGAAAATTCAAATGTGTACATTTTCTGTCAGTGGAACACAAAACGTGTAGTTTTCCAAGTCACCGCTCGCGTAAAATACTATTTGATTGTATTTTTGAGAACGTCATGTCAGCGGTAAGTAATATTGATTTACACAGAAATATCATAAATTTGTCTATGGTTCCCTAAAATTTCAACTTAACCAAAATAAACTGGACACGTGCCGTGACGGGCCACGTGCAGTGTAGGGTTCCGTAGTCAGTACCTACTTGTTTTATGTAACTATCAACTGCCTAACTTTAGGTCTGAATTCAGTCCATGATACTGAACAACTTTCACCAAGGAACAAACGAAATACAAAAATTATTTTTGATCTCTTACACACAAGATTTGGCAAAATGTAATATTTATGTAATATATGTATGGTAATGTAAGGACAAATCACACTAATTAAGCTAGCCCCAAAGTAAGTTTTAAACTTGTATTATGGGAGACTAACTCAATGATACTATATTTTATGATAAATACATACATAGATAAACACCCAAGACCCAGGACAATTTGAAAAATACCATTTTCTAACTTGCCCTGGCTAGGGCTCGAACCCAGAACCTCCGAATTAGCGGTCTAGCGTGTTAAAAATTACGCCACGGAGGTCGAATGGAAAGCAAACATTTTCTTTTCATATTTAATTATGTGTTCCTTAGGAAAAGTTGTTCAGTATCATGAACTGAATCCACCTTAAATTAGTTTTAGTACAGGGAGACGTTATATACTACTGCCGTGAATTTTTTTAAGTGTCCATATACAACCGTTTAACTGACAGAGAGGGGAGACACATGATTCTAACAAAAATTTGCAATCAAAAACCAAATATTTCACAAACGGATTGCTAAAACGAAAGAGGGTGTTCATAATCTTACAATATTTTTGAAAGACCTATTCAACGACGTCTCACACCACACATTTTTTTTTTCAAGTTTTTATTACCACATATCCATGCCCATGCCCAATTACAGCTTTCTAGTACTAATAGTCTACGAGTAAAACTGGGGACAGATAGACAGACAGACATGACGAAACTATAAGGTTTTCTTGTTAACTACGGAACCCTAAAAAGCTGCGTGAAACTAAAAAGATTCTCTATTCTAAGGGTTCTTTGTCATTTGCGCTTTAACAAATTTCAAAATACGAGTAATCAAAACCACTTGTGCAAATATTTCGCTCCACTTCGCATACGATAAATTCAAAAATTGATGGATGAATGACCGTGCATTTACAGGTTAAGCAATTTCTAGCTTGGTCACAGTTAGGATGGGTGACCGTGCTTTCAATCTTAATGTTGTCCAAGTCAAATGTTGAGATTCTTATGAATAAATTTCAATTTTCTCTACCTACATAACTTGGCAGCTATTTAAATTTCAATTGTTTTGTCGGAATTTGACCTTGGCATTTTTACATTTATGTTTTTGATGGGATAAAATAAACACCCAAGAACCAGGACAAATTAAAAAAAGGCCATTTACCAACTTGCCCTGGCTGGGAATCGAACCTCCGAGTGACGGACTAGCGTGTTAAGGAATCGCCACGGAGGTCGACTAATAAATTGAAAAAGTAATAAATTTTACGCAAGATTCGAATAACTATAACTTGGATTTTTTAGAAAGTGCTATATGAATTTCACATATATTTAAACTCGCTTTTTAAATAAACGTCTTGCATTCACGCACACTACTGTATTTTCGACTTTAGCCTTTTTCTACTGATAGCCTGTCTACTAAAGTGTTAAGGCCGTACCTGAATTTTTCGGGGTCCAGTGCTGCCCCCCATTTAAAAAAATCATTTCAAAGGAAACGGAGACATTATTTAAAATTTTGCAACTACCAAATTCTAGATAACCCTTCAAAGTATTTTATGAACTACTGTTTACAGTTTAAAGTGAGAACGTAAAGCTTTATTACGCACATTTGCGAAAAACGGCCACTTCTGGCTAATGTGCGTAGTAAAGCTAAACGTTCTCATTATAAACTGTAAACAGTAGTTCATAAAATACTTTGAAGGGTTATCTAGGACTTGGTAGTTGCAAAATTTTAAATGATGTCTCCGTTTTCTTGGAAATGATTTATTTTAAATGGGGGCAGCACTGGACGGCCTTAAGTACATTATAATGACATCTGCCAAGGCCTTAATTCAGAAATAATAATTCGTTACAATTTATGATTATCTACATCTACTTATTGTCCCGTTTACACATTATTAACTCTATGTAACTTCATCTTGACATTTTTATCCCCCTAGCGGGAAAATTTTGCATATTTCAGAGCCAAATCTGACCACATGGCTTTGTGCATACAGTCCTTAAGAATGGAGCGGCTAATTTTACACGACCTTGAGCGACCAGAACTGCAAATCCACCGCTGCGCTATGTCTGGATAAATTCGAATGGTGTTTAATTATCGTCCGGGTCCATTTTATTGATTGATCTGCGAAATTAAATCTGAACAGGGTCTGCTTTATGTGTTTGAAGTACTTACTTAATTAAATGAAAACAAATTAACTTTTTCAAACTTAGTTGATTCAATACCTTTTAATTTGATTTTAATTAAATTTTTTCTTCAACGTATGATTATATTTTAGCTCAATCCAGCACCTGTAACTTACCAAATAAATGAGTTACGAAGTGTAACGCTAATTGTATGCCTACCTACCTGTACCTACCTGATATCTAAGGTATTGAATTCGAAATATTTCTCCTAGAAATAATGTTCGCGTAATTTACCAATTAGGTTAGGTTTTAGACTAAGTGCAAGCTACAGCTCCTCATACTCATACCATACACTGTGTAGATTACAATACAGTACATCAGCATATCCTTAAATACTACCCACTAAGTATTACTTAGTACTTCTAGGTCAGACTACACTGAATTTTATTCAACATCATCATCTCAGCCCTACTTTTACCCACTTCTAGCTGAATAAAGGCCTCTCTTCGTCAACGCCATCTATCTCGGTGCTGCGCTACTCTCATCCAGCTAATTTATTTTATTATTTACTACATTTTTTATTACTACAGAATAGGTATGATGACTGGGTCAGAAAAGTATTATTTTCTAATTTGTCCGTTAGTTAGATTATCCAAAAATATTGTAACCATATTTTTCGATTTATCAAAAAAGTAAAAATTCACAAAGATCTAAGTTCCAGAGTGGGATAGAAACACAAAAATTTTTGAGCTCAAAATTCAAATTTGACTTACGAATTGTATCAAGATAGTTACCCTTGGATTTAGTAAATATTTTCCGACCCCATTTTCCGAAATTTTCACGCACCTTTGACGAATTTTTCAAAAATCTTATACTTTGACGAAATTTAACGAAATTTTTGCGAATAATCGATTTTTTACATATTGTCTGTACGTCTGATGCGCGATCTGTCGCTGTAGATTCACTCCGGCGGCGGTCCTGCATACGTGTGCTGCTTCTCCTCCCGAGGACGACAAGAATAGTACCTGTGAACACAAAAACATACATTTATTAGTCAAAACTTTACATTTTTATACAAACTTTCACTAAAATTTCAAATTTTCCCATAAGCATCGATCGGCTTTTACGTTTTCCTGATAGAACTCGTTGAGCCGCATCTTTTACTCCTTTATTACGTTTCGATAGAATCAATACTTTTTGCAGTAGTTAAATTTTTCACAAATTTGGTCAACAAAATCACCTTTTTGGTGGAAAATTTTAAATTTTCCCTCGCAGGCATATCGGCTTTTACGATATTCGAGTAGTACTCGCCGAGCCGCTTCTTTTGACACCTCATTTGCATACGTAGCATCAATAGTTTTTAAAAAACTTGAACGCCCACCCACCCTTTATTCGTTAGGCATATTAACTTTTTGAGGGTGTCGAAAAATTTTTACTTGTGATATTTTTTATTTTGTGTTTTTAATCTGACTCATTTTATAACTTATACAAACTTACACTTTTAACGACCTTGGCCCCCCTATACAGGGCCAAGAAATTGTTTTACATTTTAGGTATTTAATTTAACTTCAATTTAATTTACTGACGAAACCTCCGACAATGCCTACTGAAAGGACCCCGCAAAAGTCGAAGTCTGACGGCAAAACCCCAAAGTCGGTGTCCTTCGCTCGGCGCCTTAGTTACTCGGACGAAAGCGACGAGACACACAGGATAGCCCCCTCATCCCAGTACACTAGCAAATTCGGGGAAAAGACGATCGCCACGCCCTTCGTGCACCCCCGTGACAGAAGGGAAAGAATGACAGATTTCAAAAGGGGTGAACTGGGTGAGGAATGTCAAATATTACTCAGGGAAATTAGTGATGATCTGGAAACCGCACGAAATCTCAAGACGACAATTAAGGACACAATAAAGGAGAAACTCTCTATGATTTCGGACAAAATCCATGACCTGGGTGAACTCGTCGAAACACAAAATATAACCCCCGGGTATAATCCGTGCGCCCGCACTCAAACCTCCCCCGCTGGGGTCGCCTCCATCCAGGACGAGCGGTCGGCAGGGCTTGCCCTATCCAAAAAGATGGATGAGCAGGCCCTGTTGATCGCAGAAAATGCGAGGAAACTGGAGGAGATCAGGGAGTTGGTGACGCAGCAGTCTGGTACCTCGTCTTACGCGGACGTAGCGGCCCGCCCACCCAAGGCAATGGCAGCTGAGCGAGGAGCCCTGCTGTCCCTGGTCGTGACATCCAAGGATGTGTACGACACGGGAGAGCAGGTGCTCGACAAGATACGCGAAGCTGTAGATGCCAAGGAGGGGTGGATCCGCATAGAGCGTGTGCGTATGGCGAGGGACCAAAAGGTCATCATGAGCTGCGCAACAGAAGCTGAGAGGGACAAGCTGCGGCAAAGGATCGAGGGGGCAGGCGGTAACCTCGCTGTCGAGGAAGTGAAAAATAAGGATCCGCTCCTCATCCTCTGGGGCGTCAACATCAGATACACTGATGAGGACGTCACTGAAGCGGTGAGGAGACAAAACCCCGAAATTTTTCACGGCCTCGACAGTGGGGAAGACCGCTTGCAAATAAAATATAGAAAGAGGGCGCGAAATCCGCAAGTCTCCCACATTGTGGTTAGCACATCTCCGACACTATGGAGGAGGGCAGTAGACGCCGGATCCCTCCGTGTGGACCTCCAGCAAGTCAGGGTGGCCGATCAGTCCCCCCTCGTTCAGTGCTCGCGCTGCTTGGCCTATGGTCATAGCAAGCGGTACTGTAGCGAGGCGGAGGACTCATGCAGTCACTGCGGGGGCCCACATTTGAGGTCGGAATGTGCTGGCCACAAGGCAGGGGAAAAGCCGGCGTGCAGAAACTGCACCAAAGCAGGTAGGGAGCAGACCGGCCACAACGCCTTCAGCAGCGATTGCGAGCTGAGAAAAAAGTGGGATGCGATTGCAAGGTCAGCAACTGCGTATTGCTGACCTTGCAAAAACTATATGTACCCAGTGTGTGGAGGGGCCGCGAAAACCAAAAATAATCAGCAGTCATACAATTTACTTTGCAAAAAAGTTAAATTGTTATGAAAAGTGTGAAATGATGCAAGGAGCCGCGACCCGGCCACACACGAGGTATAGGTAGGAGAAGGGGGCGTTGTGGGCGATAACGAGCACGCGAGTGAAAGTGTGTACTCCACCTAACCAATAAACAGAAAATGTGAAATTTATTTTAAAATAAAATTTCATATTTCGCATTAATAAAAGTAAGAAGGGTGGAGAAATACTTCACTCGATCCCGGGGAAATTGAGGATCCTGACAATACTAGACCGGAGCAACAATAAAAAATGATAATATATTACAACTCTGATTATTAATTTAATGTTTTAATTTTAACTTTATAATATTTGTACTATAAAATTTTTTTAAAAATCTAATCTAAAATACCACAAATCTTGGATGATAAAATTAATGTAATCTGTAGTACTTGCTTGTGCTTATAATCATTATATGCAGAGAAAATGTGCTATGTGTTGGCTTTATGTGTACACACACATAAAGCCAACACATAGCACATTTTCTTTCATAAATTTATATATCATTATACACATAATGATATATAAATTTATGTATTAATGTGTGCGTACACGTACTGGCCTGCCAGAGAGCGTAGTTTTATCAATTTAGGAAAGGTATATAAAACCATAAATATTATACAGATATAAATTGTTAAATCGAACAGCATAAATGTAATTAATTTAAATTTGAATAAATACAAAATAGGCGATAGAGAGATGATAAATTGAATTCTGAATTGTAACGAAAATATATCTTGGAAAATTAGCAAACTCAAATTAGATAAATAAAAACGGAATCTATAATAAATGTAATTCTTATACTTTAAATCAAAACTATATTGTAAAAAATAAAATAAAAATGAGGACATAGTCTCCGATTATGTTGGAGGTGGAGCATAAAAATAAAAAAAATAAAAAAAATAAAAAGTTCCAGAGTGGAGGCTTGTGACGTCACCGATGTATAAAAATCGTACGAAGGCCTGACGTCATGCGAAATTTAAATGCGCTGTATCTTCATCATTTATTGTTTCTCAGAGAAAAGAAAAAATATGTGTACAATATTTTTTAGTAATCTAACCCAGTGTTTCTCAATTAGTGGTACGCGTACCCCCAAGGGTACGCGAGATTGCATCAAGGGGTACGCGCAGCAATCTCATAACTAAAATATTAAATTCAAAGCCAGGATACAACCATATTTACTATGCAGGAGAAGGTTGATGTCTCTCTGGACATCTTTGATCGACAGATGTAATATTATCAATTTCCAAATTTAAAACATTTTTTGAAACTACTTATTCATTAGTGAATGAAGATGTAAAATCGCCATAAAATGCCACTTGCAAAGTTTGTCGACCGAATTACGCACTTATTTCCCAGAAATATGGTCGCAATGGAACTGGGTAAATAACCCCTTTGGAAACTGTTCCAAGCGACCATCTATCCATCTCTGATCAAGAGGAATTAATAGATATCTCATGCAACAGTAGACTCAAAAGTTGTTTTGCGAAGCAATCACTGGTTAGTTTTTGGGCTAGTCTTTTATTTTTTTTTAAGACATTTATCGTGTCAGTGAAGTAGCAATAAAATATTTACTGCCATTTTGCACAACGTGCCTTTGCAAGAGCGGAGTTTCCGCAATAACAAACTTAAAAACTAAACATGGTCACAGACTTTAACTCGAAGACGACTAATTGAGATTGAAGCTGACCAAAATGCAACCAGATTTTTCAGAGTTGTGCAAAGGAAAACGTGCACATTTGTCACATTAATCAAACATGTGTTCTCTGTCATTCATTTTTTATTTACCGTTCCTGCAATAAGGTGGATCTTACACGATAACGCATGTCGAATGCAGCAGCGACAGTGCGGTAAGCATCGGCGCAAGGAGTTGTATGAAAACGTGCCTAGATCCACGCATGACACATACATACGACCACCGATGCTTGCCGCACTGTCGCTGTCACATCCGACATGCGTCATCGTGTGTGAACGCTACTAACTAAGGGGTACGCGAGTTTGAGGTCTTTCTTGGAGTGGTACCTACGTAGAAAAAACTAATTGGGAACCACTGATCTAACCGATTGGCCATAAATAATTTTTCAGTCATCATACCTATTATAAAAATATTGTTTACTTTTTATCGTAAATTTGAAAAGCAGATATGTAACCCTACCAAGCAATCTTCCAAGAAAAGCAATACCTGGGTTTTTACAATCGCCATAGTAATAGTATTACTAGCCAACTACTCGTTTTAATGTGGTTATAAAACTGACCCTTAACAAATCTATGGCCTTTTTCCAGGAATTCAAGATGCGGTGCGCTGAATGCGGGACGGCGCATCATCAGGACGAAGTTACTGCGCCCGAGCGATAGAATCTAATACCATTATATTTTTTTTAAAGTTATGTAGTTTTTCTTTTCGAATTTAAAAATGTATTTCCTGTGTAACCTTTTCAGTATCAAGGACGGACCATGCCCTTAAAATATTATTACACCTCGTATACAGCGTGGAAGGGATATACCCGTAATAAATCAAACCGAGGTCTATACTAAACCATTTTAGTATAATAAAATTAAAAACAGCCAAAAAACAAAAATAATTTTCGGCATTTCCATACAAAAGTGTGCGGCCGCCCGAGCGATTTGTATGGGAATGACGAATTTTTTTTGGCTCTTTGACTGTTATTTTAATTTCATTATACTTTAGTCATCTAGTATAGCCCGTGGTTCGATTTATTACGCCGTAATAAAGGCGTAATAAATCGAACCACTTATATGTGATCTTCACTTTAGTGATCTAGTCTATACTAGATCACTAAAGTATAATTAAATTTAAACAACAGCCAAATAACAAAAAAAAATTGGCATTTCTATACATAAGTGTGCGGCCGATTGTATGGGAAAGTCGAATTTTTTGTTTTTGTTTTTTGACTGTTATTTTAGTAGAAGTAGCTTGTCATTATCCATAATGCCCAGGCATTATAAAAAATGCCTCAATTTATTACTCGATCCATAACATATACCTATACAAGAACTGCGCGATTAAAGTGATTAATAAAAATGATATAAAAACTTAACAAGAACGAAACTAAAATATAAGCGTAAACTTTATCGAGGGCGGATGACAAAGACGGATTTGGCCCACAAAGAGCCGGCATTACTCCGGCTCCGGGAATAATCCGGATAAACCGGGCAATTAAAATACTTATTCTGTCAGTATTTCATCCCACCACTGAAGTCGGTCCCGATATTATCCGGGTAATAATAAAAAGCGATCAATCCGCGATATTTATTAAATCGACCAATCTCTACCATTTAACTGATTCGTAGCTTAGATACCTACATAAATAATATGATTCAATTTGTTTTATTAAACTTATGCTGTCATTAATAACGGTATAGGTACCTACAAATCAAGATCTATTACAATTAACTGAAGTGACGATATTTATTAACTCTACCAATCTCTACCATTTAACTGATTCGTAGCTTAGATACCTACATAAATAATATGATTCCATTTCTTTGTTTTATTAAACTTATGCTGTCATTAATAACGGTATAGGTACCTACAAATCAAGATCTATTACAATTAACTGATGTGGTGGTGGTATAGCAGTTTAGGCACTGACTGTGGGCCTGTGAGGAGCAAGTTCGATCCTTGCTAGACGCGACTGGTACTTACCTCTGTATTTCTACTCGTGTATATTTTACCTACCACCACTTTATTCCAGCAAAATAATAAATAAATAAATAGATAAGGACAAATCTAGGCTGAATCGTCCTTGGACAAATCACACTGTTTGAGCTAGCCCCAAAATAAGTTTAAACTTGTATTATGGGATAATAAACGATACGAAATTTTTAATAAATACATTATATAGATAAAAACACAAGACCCAAGACTATTTAGAAAGGTCATTTCCTAACTTTCCCTGGCTGGAGTTCAAACCCAGAACCTCCGGATTGGCTGACTAGCGTGTTGACCATTACACCACAAAGGTCGTCAAAAAAAGAAAACATCGTGAGAAAACCTGTACACTAAGTACAATAAAAGTAAGTTAAGTAGGTACCTAAAGGCTAGATCAGAGGTCGCCAAATAGCGGACCGCGGTCCGCATCCGCCGACCCATTATGTGCGGACCGCGAGAACACAGCAACTTGCACTTTTATTTTAAGATAAACTTCATTAAGAATAAATTTCGATCTCGACTTGCTGATGAACATCTACAGGATTTAATGTCAATAGCTTGCACCAATTTTACTCCAAACTTCAGACAGATAGTCCAACAACAAAAAAATATTTTTTTCTTATTGACTTCCTTTGTTTATTCCGTAATTACATTTGTTTAATAAATATTTTTTTCTATAAAATGTTTTGCGGACCGCGATGGTCATTTCATTTCTTAAAAAGCGGACCCCGAACGAAACTAATTGGTGACCCCTAGACTAGATATTGCTTTTATTTTTATAGATTTTATAAAAAAATATGATTTATTTTATTTAATTCATTCAATTCGAGTCATTATCGACATACCTTCACATACACAAAGCGACTGATTTTCCAAGGAAAGTCAAAAAACTTCGCTCACTATTTCAAAGAGCAGAAAATACTTAAGTATTTCACGTGTCCGGAAGACCAAAGTTTATAATATGCCACAGAATAAGCGTTAACTAACTGTTGGCAATATAGAGATCATGTATTTAAAACAAAGCTGTTTGCTTCCAAAGTTAGTTGAAGGGCAAGTATAATATTGACATCAAGCGGAAGTCAGGACACCGATACGGCGATAGGCTAATGAATTTTCTCCTAAACGAGTTATGTAGGTACCATCGAGCTGATCAAACTGCCGATAGGAAATGTTGTTCGTTGTTACGACACGCAACTATCCGCTGAATAATAAACGGGATATCGGGGGTAATAAATCAATCTGCTGTGACTAATAATGTCAATTTGTGTAACTTATGAAATTATTTTGTTCTATATTTTGATGCGTATCGTTTTAATGGCTAGGAAACTACAAATACCTAAACTCAACTAAAATAGGTATCTATGCCTACATATTAGGTACCTACTTACCGATATGATACTTTCTACACAACGTATTATGAATAATTGTAAGTAAAATAACAATAAGTATAAACAAGACTAAATGCGTTAATGAATTCAGAATGCAGCAAGCCGATAGTTAAGGACACTGCAGATATCACGTGCGAAGGCGTAAAGGATGGGGGTTTTTGTCGCTATCATTTCAACGCATTCCCGGTTGCATCCTTCCTTATAGATGTGTTGCTTTGGCATTGGACCCCGGAGAGCGTTTTTCAGATTATTCTTCTCCAAAATGATGTCTATGATATTAAGCATGTCAATGGTCGCCCAAAGATACCAAAGATTGAGCAAAGTGGAAAAGTAAAAGCCTGAACTAAAAATCTTTTTTGGTTTAGGCTTTAATCATTTCAGCCGCATAACGTCCACTGCTGGACATAGGCTTTTCCCAAGGATTTCCAAATAACCGATCTAGAGCGACCTGCTTCCAGTGCTTTCCAGCGACCTTGTTCAGGTCGTCTGACCACCTTGTGGGTTCTACGCTTGCCAGTGCGTGGTCGTCCATTCGAAAACCTTTTTGCCATTGTACACACAAATATTCTATATGACTAAATTGTTTAACATGTTATTATTATTTTTTTTTTTTTATAGGTACATATTTATTTAGACATATTTTTTATTGTTTTTATGGATAAATGAATTGAACTGCCACTTCAGCGAGCGAGGCCGCCTGCAACTCTCCTTGGGAATGCAGTTGTTGCAAGTGATGTTGAACTCTCGCAATATCCACGGGAAGAGATAAATTGGTCCTAAGTATATTCTAGGCCGGAACCACATGGCACGGGTTGTTACTATAGGTACTAGCATAATATAAAATATATTATTTACTATAATATTACTAAATTATTTATTATATTATATAATTTACTATAATATTATTATAAGTAGTAAATGAGAATGCGTATTGTTAACATCTTTAAGCATAACTCTAGCCTTTATCACCTAATGCTGCTGTTTTGAGTTATAAATGGCTATACCTACTTGTAATTAATTTCGTGACATCTCAGTGCGTTTGTTTCTTCGCGTCTGAGATTCGCTTTTACTCGGCTAACTCATCAATCAAAGAGTTTAGCGCCTCCCAGGCGTCTAACACAGTCCTGTGAATTTACGCTTGTTTATGAATTAATATAGACGTAGTATTTTACATTATAAATTAATTTGTATAGATAAGTGGAGGTTAGGATAGGAGAAGCTAGCCCCTGGGCCCCGCCCGGGTTCTTATCTTGTCGCGATGGGGGGGGCTCAGTATCTGCGGACTGGGCATCCGCGGGGAAGCTAAGAGGAACCCATTGCCCGGGTTGAGGTTTAGGCCTCCCCGGCTCAGTATCTGCGGACTGGGCATCCGCGGGGAAGCTAAGAGGAACCCATTGCCCGGGTTGAGGTTTAGGCCTCCCCGGGCCCGGTGGAGGCCTTTACTGGCGGGAATGGCCTGACTGTGTGGGAAGGGGTTGACGACGACCTACCTACCATCACAGCCGTGGTAGGAGTCGCGGGGGAGGAGGAGTGTCGGTTACCGAGTTGCCTCTCTCCCTATCCTCCGCGAATAAGCGCGGCCGTGGCGCTTGGCACGGCATCGGTGTCAGGAAGAGGAGTGTCGGTGTTACGTTGCCACTCTCCCTATCCCCTGCGGCCGGTTGGGTGGGCCTCAGTCGCCGTGAGGTGGACTGGGGCAGGGCCTACTCTTGCAGGCCCCAAATTATGAGGGCTGGTTGGACGGTGGAAACGGGATTCCATCGTCCAACGGACAGCCCTCCGGAGTGGAAGGCAGGCGCGTGTGCGTGTCAGCGCTCCTGTCCTTGTCGGGCCGAGAGGCCAAGGCGATGGTTGCTCCAGCCCCTCTGATTCAGCAGAGGGTGATGTGAGGCCGTTGGCAAGCCGGGGCCGTGGAGCATGAGTAGCACACGGTCCCAACCGATAGCGGCTGAGAGGTGACACCGCGGAGTTTTTAGTGGTAACACCACATAACCTTACCGGTGTCCCGTAACCGGTAAGGTATCCGAAGGGATTTTCTCCGCGTCAAAAAAAAGGAGAAGCTAGGTATATACTTACTTTATTATATGTAATAGCAGTACATAGTACAATACGAGTAGCATAAAGAATTACATGATTTTACAGTTCCGCCGCGATCACAATAACAATTTTCAATGTTACGGGACCTGAGATTATATAATTAAAGACGGCTCCGGTTATTGAAATTGTGTAAAAAGTGATGCAAGCAGCAATGAGTGATAAACTGGGCAACAAACGATAAAGAAAGAGGGTAGGTAGACTGATGCGGTCACACTTGACAGCTGACAACTGGACATCTGAGAGACAAGTAAGGTACCTAGTCAAAATGATATCAATCGCGGTGAGTCCTCTATTATTAATAAAAGCTTAAGGGGGCGTCCATAAATTACGTGAGATGTTTAAGTGGGGGAGGGGGTCGAGTCAAATCTCATCTAATCTTACGTTGGAGGGAGGGGGGGTCTCGGCAAATATCACGAATTTTTTTTTTTCTGATTGAAACGAAAAAAAATTATACTACTTTGGTCCATTTAATCCAGATTGTACATGCTTAAGATTGAATCTTAAGCGTAATCGTAATACGATTAAGATCATTCACTAATTCGTTCGAAAGAAAATAATTTAATTCATACTTCGATGTTATACATCTACTGACTGTCAAACCACCATATTTGTTTTATACTAAATAGCTCAATTTAATCTGAATTTACGGTACAGTGACAGGTACAGTGTAGCCCGTCCTTTGTTTTCGCGCCACTGTCAGCCGAACGCGCGACTCGATGAACGAGAGCGTACGAGCTGAGTGGCAGCGACACACGGACAGGTTCTTGTTTTACTCGACTCAGTGCATGCTCTTACTATTTTAAAATGAGTTATCAAGATTTTTATAACGCATACGTCAAAAGATACGTCTATAAGACGAAGAAGTACTGCCAGGACGATGTGATAAAATTATGAAATACAGCGAAGCAAAAATTTCCGACGAAAGAAGAGTTGATACATCACATTCAACATAAGATTGAACGGCACCAAGCAAAAGGCAAAACGCATTTTTTTTTTCTTTTTACAATAACAACCCAACGCGTTTACGAAAGAAACCCACATTTTGAAAAATCTCGTGAGATTGGGGGATGGGGGAGGGGGTTGAATAAAATCTCACGACATCTCACCAGGGAGGGAGGGAGGTACAGAAAATTTAAAAAAACACCTCACGTAATTTATAAACACCCCCTAAAGAATTCTCATCAGGCGTAAAGGTAATAGTTTTAAGCCGAGGGTGCTACTTTGAATCCAGAGCGTAACGAAGGATTACTTCATTACTTTTCCTTGTGCGTAATTCTTTATATATTTAAATATGTATATTATACTCAAACTTCATACTTATTTACTTTCGGCCTCATCATAAAATTATTCACATTTAAAATAGTATAAGTAAAAATAACCTAATAGTTCCATAGTAAAATTACTATTTAAATCAAAGACAACAATTGCGCGTTTTAATTGGTTTTTAAAAATATATTATTTTGAAGCAAGTGTAATAAAACACGTACTGGCGTATTCACTTATTATTTTATTTACAACACTGATATTACAATTAAATTATACTCGATGAAATATCCAACAATTACCACAAGTTAACATTGAAATCCCCCAACATAACCGCCCAGCTCAAGCGATCCGTTTTCCTTCAATACCCTTCCATCACTGACAACCAGTTTTGCCCGTGTATTCATTTCAATACCCGTTACAATAATAATGTTTTAAGTTAAAACTGTTAAAGTAAAAACTGTTGTTCAAGTCAATACTACTTAGTATTGACTTGAACAACAGTTTTTACTTTTGGAAAATGTATTGCATTAAAATAAATAAATATTAAACTAATAATAAAATAATTAACATATGATCAATAACCCTTATACAAGAGAACCAAAAAAATGTTGACCTACAGTCACCATGTAAAAGGTGTTATATTCCAATTTTAAAAAATTACGACACCGTCGCCTTAATATATTTTATAATTTTAAAACTAAATTCCTTTTTTTTTTGCTGACTGCTATTATTATTTTTGACTAGGTACATTCGTGTTCGGTTTTCAAATGTGTTTTAGCGCCTAGGGAATTTACTTTTTACTTTTTAGTGTACAGAATTACCAGTGACTACGTCATTGCTTTAGCCCTTATATCTATATATATATATATATATATATATATATATCTATACATTATTATATATAGCCCTATGGCTATATATAATAATATTTGGGATGAAAACATAGTTTTTCGAATAGATGAAATAAATATAAATAAAATAAAATATAAACATTCAAATTGAAAAGCTCCTAATTTTTTGAAGTCGCTTAAAAAAGGTACAAAGTTAAGGTACTGTAACACTGTAACACCGATTGATGGTCAGGATTTCTAAAAATCAAAACTTTTGACAACATACCTATTGGAAGTTCCGACAAACGTTGCAAGTCTTCTACCTGACCTCGGCCTAATAAAGTTTTGACTCGTTTTAATTATACGTTTATGCTTCGCAAAACATTCCATAATTATAAATCCTGTATCAAATCATTTCATATTTCTGCTTACGAAAGGGGCCGGTCCTTATTTTGAGTGATTTTGACTTCTTTTTTGGAGCTGATAGGAGCCAAATTAAATTAGTAACAATATGTTAAGATATGTTAAATTGAAGTTTATTTAGGTATTTAAAAAGTGGCCGATACAATTTATTGTAAATAATCTGAGACCAGTTTCAATTTTTTGCGGTGCGCGACGTTCATGTCGTTGTTGTTTACACGGAATCTAAAACATGAACTTGTGTATAAATTACAGAGAAATAAAGACTAAGGAAAATCCTAAAAAATGGCCGAGGAGTTTTTAGTACTTTTTTTTTAATTCAAAGAAAAGCTTAGTTAAAAAGGTTAACTGAAAAAAATATAGGCGAATACGTCGTCGGATTTCTCGCGCATAGGACTGAGTTTAAAAATAAAAAATACACATATATGAAGATTGATTCATGCTTATACACATACAATAAATAAAACCGGCCAAGTGCGAGTTAAACTCGCGTGGAGAGGGTTCCAATTGATTGAATTATTATAGATTTTCCTGTAATCTACAAACAATGAACTATACTTTGTATTTTTTCAAAATTTTAGGCTTAGTAGTTTCGGAGATCAGGGGCTGGAATGGTGAATTTTCGTCTTCTTTCATGAATAAAATCAAAAATATTTGTTTAAGAATTATAACAAAAATATATTTGAGATCCTCATAACGAGGCCTTTCATTTGATATGACACAGTAAGGTTTGCAAAACTTTTTTTTCAAATTTCCTAATTTGTCCCCCAAAAATGACCCTTATTTTAAAAAATATTTATTTACTTTGCACATGTGTGTTTGGGTCATAGGATTACACCATCCTACCAAATTTCACCTGATTCGGTTCAGTAGATTCGGAGCAACTTGGCTGTGACAGACGGACGGACAGACAGACGCATGAGTGATCCTATAAGGGTACCGTTTTTACTTTTTGTACGGAACCCTAAAAATTTGTTTTGTAAAAAGATTTAAAAATTTAAAGTGTTCCGAAATTCTCAAATAAATATGGGAACGCAAATGCTGATAAGGAAGACCGCGCGCTGCGCTTCTGAATTCGTCTAAATTCGTCCTGGAGACGAATTTAGATGCATGTACAATACAGCACAATGCGTATGTGTAGATAGAAAATATATATTCGGGTGTTCAATCAAAAATTCCCGCGGTCGAAGACCGCAGTCTTAATTGTCCTGAATTTTGTAACGTATTGCAGTAAGTAGAAAAATAAACCTTAATAATTATACTAAGGTTTGTTATGGAAATTATTTAGCGAATTGAGACTCAATTTGACCTATTTATTTAATGACTGTCAGATCACAATCTCCAAATGAATACTAACTAGTGGTTCTGTGAGAACAACAGACCTCGCGAGCCCTTACAACCTTGTGTGTTCATTTTCGTCAAATTCGGTTATCTAAAGTTAGAAGCAAGTATTAGCCCCAAAGTTACCTAATCATCGATTAACGATTATACATATACCTGACGAATAATTACGATGAAAATGCAGATTCCAGGTAATATGTCGTTTAATATCAATCATTGTCGTAATGGCGGGCTACCTACTACAGCCGCCGATAACGAGCGAAAACTGGAGGTGTACCTACGGCTACGTCATGAGGGTGACTTGACGATTTTTTCACTTTTTCATATCTTACAAACTGACATGAATATATCATTAATTGGTTTACACAAGTGGGGGGAGGGGGGAATTGAGAGACAATGCCCTACCTTAAAGAAATGCATTTTTTTGCAAATACTGGGCAAAGGCGGGCAGGCCTTGTCAATGGTTTTATAAAAAAAATTGCCCGCCCCGAGTGCCACCCGTTGATTGACACATCATATAGGTATATACGAGGCGGCAAACTTAAGAACTCTTACGTCCTACTCCGACACGTAAATAAAGTAATTCTCAACATAGATAGTGCCACTCGCAGGGGTAGCTCCAAAGTCCAAACCTACAAAAGAACGACCGATGAACCTATAACAGCGCCTTCCTGCAGACCTACTACCTACCAAAAACAAAAAATCGCGTTCGATCACCAGAAATTATTCAGATTCAAAATATTCCACGCTTAGCCTTTTGACGACTCCATAGCATCTAATTTATATCGTAAAGATGGCTAGAGTTCATGGGCACATCAGAAATGAAATGACCGGTCAGGTAATCCATAAAAAATACGTACTAAAAGACTGTTACTGATGGAACAAAGTATTAGTTTACGAGGGCATAAATTATTAATGCTCGTAGCCAATGCCGGACGACAAACAAGGTAATATTGTCACTCATAACTTTACAACCGCTGATTGAGACAAAGGTGCCTTAATAACTCTGGTCGTAGTCTACTGTATCTTCTAGGTACTCGTAGCTAGTAAGAGAAAAGTTCTAGAAGGTGGATATATAGTAAAAGCCCTAGATATAATAATAATAATGTAAATTTAGATATTCGAGTAGTATAGAAGTATACATTTTACAATACATTATTAATACATATAAGGTAATATAACTCACGTAATATAGGTAAAGTAACGGTGCCTGAGCTAGGATGAAAAACATCCTGTATTTCAGGCGTCACAAGGCTAACTAGCATTATAAATTTAGTAAACAATTACACTTAAAATTAAATTATACAATAAAAATATATGTAATTCCTCTGTTTCTTCGTAGGACATATTTAGTAGGGCTTCATGAAGAAATTTTTTAGTTGCACTTGAAGTAAGGTACCTACCTCGCAGTGTGCAAGTTTTTTGGAGCGATCCTTTTCGCTTCTCACAATTCGCTTTGCTCGCGCGTTCAAAATGCACATTTTTTTTTTATTTTGTACTATTTCATTTTTTTATTGTGAAATTAGATTACAAATCAAATTTTAAAAACATTAAAAACTCAAGAGTACCTACCTACGAGTACTTATCAAATCAGTTTTCTGTGTTAAAAAAAATTACTTATAATATTTAGATTTTTAAGTCTATTTTTTGTAAATCATTTTTTTTGCCACAGTTTTTCATGAACAGCTTATTTATTATCTACCTATATTAAATTCAAAGCAGCTAAAATTTAAAAACTGATTTTCTCGAAAACTACTGGGTGGATTTCAATGGTTCATGCATATCGTCATTACTCACTATATTATAGATATTAGTATCTACAAGTGTTTGCTTTCAGTTATTACGCTAATGTTTTTTTCACTTTGTATAATATACAAAGAATACTTATTCAATATATAACAGAATTATGTGTAGGTATTATTACTATTACCGTGTATACAACGTGGAAGGGACCCGTAACAAATCAAACCCCGGGCTATACTAGATCACTAAAGTTTAATGAAATTAAAATAACAGTCAAAAACCAAATAATATTCGACATTCCCAAAAAAATCGCCCGGACGGCTGCACAATTTTGCATGGAAATGCCGAAATTTTATTTGATCTAATATAGACCGTGGTTCGATTTATTTCTAAGTAGCATTTTATTCCATTTAAGAGTTCACATTTAGTTTACTAGTGAACTTAAAGCATTGATAAACTCTTACTACTACAGTTCAACCTGTGCTTAGCTTTATAAATGCGAAAAATACTTAAAGCTGTTTATGACCCGTACCAGTAGCGGCGTTAGGGTAGGGCGCGGTTGGGCGACCGCCCAGGGCGCCAGATACAAAGGGGCGACAGGGGGCGTTTTTGGGCAAGGGGGGTCCGGCAGCAACGTTTCCTCGCTCCCTTCGTTTACAATGGGGCGGCAAATTTTAAGAATCCTATATCGTACTTGCACCCCCCCCCCCCCCCCCCCCCCCGGCAGAAATAAATCCTATAAGATTGAAGCCTAAGTCAGAGTCTGAATTGCAGTTTAGGGGGGAGAAGGGGGGGGCGAGAAAATCTCGCCCGGGGCGCTGGTAGAGCTAAAACCGGCACTGACCCGTACAGTGGTGTAACAGTATCTTAATATACAATCTTTGGTGTTATAATGCGATACAAATATCCTTCTACTCAGCTTTCATTTTGTAAGCTGATTAAGAGCATTAATGGAGGGTAAATATATGACAATGTCTGTTTAGTAGCCTACATTTGGAATGTTATATTGCTAACGTTTTAATAGAGCACATGTGAACTACTATGAAGCCAAAAGCTGTTATGTTTACCTCTTTCGGAGCTTTATACAGCTAATTGCTGTAAGTAGGTATTATTTCTTAATAATAATCGGCCCTTTTTATTATTCGGCCAGCATACATCACTTTTGTGATTTACATGTATACTTTAGGCTGTTACACGCACCATGATAGTTACATTATTGAAATAAACAAGTTTTACAATGGTTCACATGTGATTTCTATGACAGCTTGTTTCACAAAAAACCGCTTGCAGCTGTATTTTCAATCACGAGTTACTTTTATGACTGGTTTAGGCTAAATTACAGGACTCAAGTGAGCCATTACGCAACCTATAGCTAAATAGATAATGAAAGTGGTTCACGTCGGCGCTAAACCAGCTTACAGCAGTATTTGCGGTCACGAGTAACTCTTATTACTGTTAGGCTGAATAATGGGACTCAAGTGAGCCATTACGCAGCCTATAGCTGGAATATTGATAAAAGTGGTCAACATCAGTGTTGAAAACTCAAACACCATTTTTGTTTTGTACAACCTATAAATTATCGTACTTTATTTTTAGTTTTAAAGATATTTCAACCATAAAATATGTATAAATCTTAAATACTTACTCTTCTTACACCAGTAACAACATATATTGGTCTACCCCTGAAAAAAAAATAACGGATTGGTATATTTTTATGTGTCTATATTTACTGTTTATTTTTGTTAAAAACAAATTATTCTTGGAGCGCGTAAAAATTTACTTAGATAATGATATACAAAGTGGAAGGGACATCCCAGTAATAAATCAAACCACAGGCTGTGTACTAGATCATTATAGTATAACGAAATTAAAATAACAGTCAAAAACCAAAAAAAAATTGACATTCCAATACAAATTGCCCGAGCGGCTGCATACTTTTGTATGGAAATGCTGAATATTTTTTTGGTTTTTGGCTGTTATTTTAATTTCATTATATTATAATGATCTAGTATAGACCGTAGTTCAATGTATGTCCCTTCAGTAAAATCGAAATCGCAATCATTTTTCGCTAATAAGTATAACGAGAAAAATTCAAGTTCTACCAGTTAATACAATTAATATCCGCCATTAATCTTTCAAAACTTGTACAATTTTTGTCAGCGCCACTTTTGTTAATAACAAAATTATAAATTGAGTGATAAATCAATTCTTTGGGTAACGTGTGATCTTTAAGTAGTTTTAGGGTGCTTTTCTGAGCATTTAGGTACTACTGTGGAGGCTGTGTTGTAAGACACTTATTACTCTCTATTACACACTCGTCTGTTAGTTAGATCACACGGATTCCCAAATAGTTCCGTTAGTCAGCTTTAAGGTAAAGATATAGGCAAATGGCCTTGAAGTGAGAAATAAATTGTTAACTCGTAAATATGGTGATAATTTCCATATTGCTCTTCGTCATGCACTAGATAGCCCTTTAAATTATTTTATGAACTGCCGTTGAAACTATTATTGGTGATCCGTCTAGCTTTAAAACTTGCCGTGGTCACTTTTGGCGGAGGCAAGTTTTAAAGCTAGACGGACTAATGTAAATACTTTCAACGGTGGTTCATAAAATAATTTAAAGGACTATCTAGTGCATGACGAAGAGTAATATGGAAATTATCTCCATATTTACGAGTTAACAATTTATTTCAAATGAGGGCGCCACTTCAAGGTCATTTGCCTATACCTCCGCCTAAGTCCACTATTATCTCTTCTTCTTTTATCTTAGCGCATTTCCGGTTGCATCCCCAGCTATGCCGCTACGCTTCGGAGCTCGGGGTGCGCCCTCCCGCTTCTTCTTTTTCAAATGTAATAGGTATACCTGTCAATTATAGTCATCCAAGGATGCCAAAGACCTTGCGAAATGGAGAAGAAATAGCCGAAATAGTTTAAACATTTTGGCTATAGTTTTACGACCGGCCCCTGCCTGACCTCAACCCTATTTGGGAATGCATTTGTGCGAAAAATTTCACAAACGGCCGCCGCCCGACGTTATTCCTTGGGAATGCAGTTGAAGCACAAGATGTTTATGCTCATTCCTTTAGTCGCCTCTTACGACATCCACAGGAAGAGATGGAATGGTCCTATTCTAGGCCAGAAGCCACACGGCACTTATTAATTGACATACCACAAATAATAATTAGAGATCGGATATTCCAGTGCATATTTACCTAAAGTTGAGATGTTGGCAATAATGGAAAGCGCTTTTTTATTGAAAAAATCCCGCAATCCCGAGAAATTCAAATTTAAGTGTTTAGTTTACTCCGTGAGACATAATAATCCCAATTCGACACAAATGACAATTTTTGCCTTGTTAGGTACAATGCTGTGGTACAACGTAATATGGTTGCCCAGAATCCGAAGATTTTATTTTTAATAGCCGCCTCCATATTTTGTTAGCCAAAAATTTACTTTAGGTAAATATGCACTGGAATATCCGATCTCTGATGATAAGTGAGAAAATAAGTAAGGCCTGGCACCTCTACAGCTCTTAAGTCCATTAAAAAATATCCAAAATGTATATAAAACGCCACCTACAACGTAATACGCGAGGCAACTGCTAAAGCGACACAGATTTTTGTCATTTTCTTATGTTCATGTTTTTTTAAAGGTTTTATTTAGTAGAATAAATACACACCTTAATCACAATTTTGCTTTATTTACATATTTTTATACCTAATTAAATTATTTTTCGAATGAGGCGTTTTCTTTAAAAAAAATAGTACAGTAACTTATGATAGATGCCGCAGCAATCACTTCAATCGAACTGTCAAGTGTCAAATTTATTTAAAATTTAAAAAAAAATATTCCAAAAACTAACACAAACCCAGATAGGGTTTGTGTTAGTTTTTGGAATATTTTATTTATTCCTCTATCTATAATTTAAGAACTACGTTCTTGTCTTATACCTCTATTTAGTTTAAAATATACTAAGCTGTGCATATGTATTAAATTAAGTTATAGTGCAATTTAACAAAACACGTAAGATCCTACCCTCACTAGCTCTAGTTTAAAGAAAAATGCGGGCCTGCGCCGTCGTGACGTGCAAAAACAAAGGAGGAATACTGTTCCTAGTTCCTACTGATTCAACATAAAACTGATGTGACGAACGCGGTGGTTTCACCCTTTTTTTCCATGACATGTAGAAAAGCACAAGGATTGAACTAAACTCTATAGTTATTATTCTTTGAACCAATTTTAGAGGTATCGTATTAGTTTTGACAGAACGATTTCAAACTATTAAACGCCATCTATTGAGAATCTAACCTCGTTTTTTTTTCACTAGACAACGCCTTAGGAATCTGTAGGATCAATCAGAAAGTACGTACGCATAAAATGTTTTTGATCTATGCCATAGATAAAAAAAATCTTATATTACTTCCTTAATGTATGTAATTCTAAGTTTTTAACATAAGGCATAGGTACCTATAAATTTGTAACAATTTAAAGGCAAGAATTTTAATAAATCCTCGTTCTAAGGTATAGTCAAGTAAAGGTAGACAACGAAGTTGATAGACCTCGTAGAGTTAGTAGACGAAAAAAAGTCATAATAATACTTACACATAAAAATTATTCGGTGGCGTCATCACTTCAGGTCCAATAGCTTAGTTGTATACCCATACCTATGAACATTTGGTTCTCTGTTTTGTGTAACACATACACAACAGACCCTTACAATGTATAGGTACAGTCATGGTCATGGGCGACGCCAGGATTACTTTCTGGGAAGTGCATGTGCAGTGCATCCACACATTACTACTGACTAATATAAAATATAGAATAATACATGTATGTAATGTATGTAACTGGTTTCGTAAGGCGCAGAACCGACGTGTATGGCATACATTGAGGGAGGCCTATTCCCAACAGTGGGATATAGAAGGCTGCCAATGATGATGATGATGAATATATGTACCTATATGTGAAAGGGAAATACCCGTAATAAATTAAACCACGGTCTATATTAGACCATTATAGTATAATAAAATTAAAATAACAGCCAGAAAACAATCGACATTTCCATACAAAAGTGTGCGGCCATCCGGACGATTTGTATGGGAATGTCGAATTTTTTTTTTTGGTATTTTGTCATCTAGTATAAGCCCGTGGTTGAGTTTATTACAGGTATGTCCCTTTCACTTGTATACATCAATCCCATAAAAACATAAATGTGAAATTTAAATTAACAACCGAGTACATTTTTTTAGGAGTTTCTTCCATATCTCCAAAATTCTTCATCATATCTTCACAAAATTAAAATGGGACCAACTTGGTAGTGAAGGCTTTCAAATAAAAAAAGAATAAAAAATGTGATGAAAAAAATCCGCCACGTGTGGGACTCGACCCCACGACCCTTACGTTAAGGCCGTGAGTGCACAACCAATTGTGCTATCGTGACGTCGAATCATCCCGACGAATTTTCTCATCACATAGAACACGCATTTGAAGCAAGCGTAAATCTTCACCACTACCCACTATTCATCGATGAATTGAAAGTTGATTTAAGTTAAGAAGGCTTTGTTTCATTTATTATTGGAATACTGTAAAATCGGTTTACAATTTGGCGAAGATATCGCGTAACAAACATACATAAAAAATACGGTCGAATTGCTAACCTCCTCCTTTTTGAAAGCGGTTAAAAATGGGAGCCAAGTTCAATATCCGACAAATGAATTGAGGCCCCATCAGTTCAGAGCCAAGAATACTGTGTTTTTGAAAAATCACTGTAAATAAATTATTTCCTAAAAAAAATACATGGCATTTCTACAGACACCAACAATATCCAAAACACGATTAAGCATTTTTGGCTCGATAGAAAAAAATCGCAAATATACCTCTAAATTTGCCAAAATTTACATTTAAAAAAGATATTACTACTTTATATATTTTCATTTTTTTGGTATAATATTTTGAGAAATAAACTGTAGTAGTTTATTTACAGTGATTTTTCAAAACCACTCACAGTAGGTATTGCGGGCTGTGAACCCATCTTGCCTTAACAAATTCTTCAGATTTTTTTCAAACAATGTATTTATTTCCTGACAGGGTGCAAGGGGGTTCTAATGCTGCCGGTGCTTTTTACGGTAAGAAACGTAACAAATAACATGTATCTACGTAAGATCCATAATCTTACTTTACTTGAAGTATTTGCTCATAAAAACATCATCATCGTCCGAGCGTGTTCCCGGTTGCATCGTCAGCGGTTACGCTTCAGAGCCCGGGGTCCGTTACCTAACCTAGGTGATTCGACGAGGTTACTCATTTTTACACAGAGCGACTGCCGTCTGACCTCCGTAACCCAAAGGGTAGCTCATAAAATATCTATCAAAATAATTATTTACGAATAACTGGAAAGAATTAAGGAGGAGAGAATATATTTATTAATTGTATGTACCTACAAGATAATAGCATTACAAGAGTAAAAGCTGTGCGCAAAAGGGCCGTAAAACACGCATTCCATCCGTCAGTCACATGGCGTATATAAGGAGGGGAGACTTCAGGGGGTCCGGGCTAGCTAGATAGCTGCTACTCTACGCCCACCAGCAACTTAAGGAAAGATAAGATCTTGTGTAGGCCGGTTAATTTTAAAAACATAAGAAAACTTAAAAATAATTTAGATAACAAATTATTGTCAGTTGTCTATACAGGAAATAATCCTGACGACCATTATAACAAACGATTTAGTACTGTTTCCTCTGAGTATTCTGAAACATTGAAACTAAAAAGGGTAGTAGTTCATAGTAAATCATAGTTTAGTGAATGGGCTACTACCGGCATCTACATAAGTAGAAACAAGTTATATGATCTATATGCCCAAAAACAATATAATTTTAATCCTTCTTTTATACAGGGCGACTTTTTAAACACTGTCCAAATTTTTGGAGCAAGTTCAGTCCATGATACTGAACTACTTTCTACAAAAAAAAAGTTATTAAAAATCGATAAAAAATTTTCGACCTCCCATACAAAATCAGTCTGTCTGAGCGCTGATTTGTATGGGAGTACGAAACATTTTCATCGATTTTTAATAGACAGTAGTTCAGTATCATGGACTGAACTTGCTCCAAAAATTTGGTCAGTGTTTAAAAAATCCAGCCTGTATAGTAGGGGAGCCCACGGTGCTAAATTTGGATTTACTAGAGCGTCATGGAGACCTATTGGGTTGCGAAGCTTAGATGATAAAAAGAAAAAAATATCATATGATGCATACCTTTTCATCGGTGGGGGGAGTGTCTATAGATTTTCAAAAATGTAAAAAAAACTGTTGCGTGGACATATTCGAGCGTGTCAGATATTGATAGCATCCATGCCCCACGTATTTTTAATAATGTACGTATGTTAATCTGATCGTTTGCATGGTTGGGGTGGTTTTACGTAGGAGTTGAAAACGAAAAAAAAATTGTATCGAGGGCGTTAGATTTTCTAAGGGGATGTTAACCTGTAATCTACGAATAATAAATTCTCTAGAAAGGTAACGCTCCTACATTCACCGCTTCGATTCTGATTCCATTTACGCAAACAGACTAACAGTAATAACAACGAAACACTCAAACACAAACATAGACAAATATGCATGCGATTGGTCGCGACAAGGTCACGCTTCGTCGTCGGGTGGGGGCGGTCACCACAAAGAGCGGTGAGGTACAACGCGTGGCTTAGGTACATTTTGCATAACACTTTCCACAGATGTCAAGTATGGATTATTAAAATGTTTATGAAAGGTGAGTCCTGTGTTTTTCATGTCTGTATGGCTTCTACACTACTTTACGGCATATGACGGCATTTTTAATGAATCAATTATCGCAAAAACACAGCAATATTCTCAAAGGAAACTTTTTGCGACGCAACCGCACGACTCGAGTGTCACAGCGAACTGATTCATATTTTAAGCCCCGCCCGCCGCGGTACATATCGCGTGGAATGATTTTTCTGGATTAGTTATGCTTCTAGGGATTATTATTCGTAGCCTGTAATGGACTTTCTGTATATAGGTATTAAGTTTTCTATGTAAATTACAATATTTGGAAGACCAACGTCTTCCAAATAAAATAAAATACTAAATTAACAAATTGACATTATTTTAAATGTCGTAATTCAATTTAATTATGACATAACAAACAATGTAATCTCAGTCCATCCATATAATATAATAATATCCATATAATCCATATGTATGATCATTTAAAAGTACTTATTATTTCTGGATTGTTTCTATCTATTTTAGACGCCAACTATTTCA
Organism: Acrobasis repandana; assembly: GCA_963576875.1. NCBI lineage: Eukaryota > Metazoa > Arthropoda > Insecta > Lepidoptera > Pyralidae > Acrobasis > Acrobasis repandana. The sequence goes on from OY756215.1 coordinate 15,461,079, forward strand.
TCTGTTTCTCTTGTCCTAAAGGTTGACAGGTAGAGAATGCTTTAGCATTAAGTCTACCTATTGTAGCGTTTGGATCAATAAAGTTTAAATAAATAATAATAAATAACTAATTTTAAGTTTTAAGTTTGATAGTTGACGTCTTTTAGTGCAGTTTGTTGCCGCTTCTTCTGCACTTGCGCCTAGGAAGCGGCATAAACTTAGCTGTAAGTAACGATTTGACGTCAACATTTGTGCAAAACAAAGTGACTATTATTAAGAGATATTATAAATATCCTAAGATAATAAAGATATTTTGAATTATTTTATGGTCAGTCATATCAACGTGCCAAATGGCGACGTTTATTTGTTGATGCTTGATGTGCTTAGAGCATTGTCTAAGTTGATGTGTGATATATTTTAAAACATTTTTCTATACACAGTGGGACATCACAGGTTTCGCAACGAAAAGTGGTTTTATGCCATTTCCTGCCTTCGCGCAGGCAAACAATACATCGTTTCCTAAATCTACGGATATTGCCATCGAAGTTCTCGGGTTGTTCCAGTAAAGTGGGCCAATGTTGATGAACTACTGGAACGATTCTACCAGGCTGTAGTTTCGCAGATCCACCACGGGAAACATTAAACTTACGGCTAACCGGACAATTTGACAGATGTTTTGTCAGAATGGAATCGACAAGATCAAGACAGAAATTAAGATGCGTAAATTGCTTTTGTTTGGATGACTGCAGAAGGACGCGAGCGTTAAGAATAGAAACATTAACGAGGCGTTTGAAAAGTTTCATTTGCCACCTGCAACAACGTTTCCTTTCTATTAGATAAGGTTCGAGCATCTCGTCTTTCAGGTCCACCCCTCCCATGAATTTGTTGAAATCCAGCACCACTTGTGGTTTAAAGGGAACTGGACGTCTGAAGGGTTTAGATAAAACTTTAGGCAAGGCTGTAAATGAACCATGACAAGTAGAAATCATGGTTACTCGATTTTTGTCTTGCCATGATAGGACTGAGACATCGCCTGAATGTCTGGCAACTATCTCACCCCTTCTAAGCGGAGCTTTACTTATTAAACCGGGAATATTTCTACAGGAAGGTCTCAAGGCACCGACACAGTCGGTACCATTGAGTTTTAAAAATCGAGCTAAAAGAGGTGAATTGTACCAGCTATTCATAAATAATCGGTATCCCTTGTTTAACAAGGGTTCAATGAGCTTTTTAACAATACCTGTGCTTTTGAGTTGAGCAGGCGATAGCTCCACGTCGGAGGTATCTTTACCGGTATGAACAATGAAAGACCACATGTAGCCAGTGCTACTCTCACAAAGCTCGTACGTTTTGATCCCAGACTTTGCCGCTTTCATCCGATTATACTGTTTGATGTTCAAAGTTCCTTTCCAAAGAGTCAAACTTTCATCTATACAAATATCTCTATCTAAAACATAATTGGATTGAAATTTTGAATTTAAATGTGAAATTATTGATCTGAAATGGTGTAGTCGATCTGAGGTTTTAGCAGCATACGAATGGGAAGGATTTGAAACATAATTAACGGTCGAATCTATATAATTTAAAGCTCTGGTTAAGCGTTCGTACCTAGTCTTAGTGAAAATGCGTCTGAACACATCAGTTTTCAAAAGAGGATCGCTAGAAAAACAACTTACAATAGTTGGCATTTTGACGACTCCTAACATCATCCAAAATGCAAAGAGACATAAAATCTCGTCAGTGTTAGTGGGAAACCAGTCAGATTGGAAACATTTAGAGCTAATTTTGGTGGCATACAGGTTCGTTTCTTTTACAATGAGTCGTAGGATGTTATCGTCCCAATAAGAACGAAAAGCATCATATGCCGAATCGTATGTTTGAACCGAACCAGTAACCTTTGGTATAAAAATTTCCTCTTTTGGTTGAAAGGACTCCATAGGAGACCATTTAAAATTACTATTTATTCTATCACTGTCGTCAAAAACATCATCTTCGCTGTCATCTCCTCTATCAGACCTGTTCTTTCCACCTTCGTTTCTATCTTCTCTGGGACCTTCAATCAAACTTGCCAATTCAATGGGGACGTCTTCATCAGTCGACCACACTTCCCTCAGAGGGTCACCAATGTTCCAACTCCCACGAGCTCTGTACTGAGACGTAATACTGAGTCCACTCCGTTCTTGTTTACCCTGAACTATTGGAGTCACGCGACTTGCCATCTTCATCGAAAATCCGGACCACCACTCCCATTGGCGCGCTAAAAATATTAAAAATTAAAATTAAAATAACAGCCAAAGAACAACATAAAAAAAACGCTATTATCATACAAAAATGAGCAGCCGCCCGGGCGATTTGTATGGGAATGTCGAAATTTTTTTTAGTTTCATGTCTGTTATTTTAATTTCATTATACTACTTATAATGATCTAGTATAGACCTTGGTTCGATTTATTACGGGTATGTCCCTTCCACGTTGTATAATGTAAGTACATACTATCACGCACGTCCCTCACGGAGTAGACAGCGTAACAAACCAATGATAACTATACTTATTGTACGGGTCCCTGCTTAGGCTCCGTACATTTAATTGATTGTCAAGATGGGATGTCACTGTTGTCAGACAAACCCGGTCGCTAAGACTATGTAAGAAATCAAAAAGGATCGAATCTGCCGAGTGCCTTTATTACACTAAAAATTAAACGCTATTTGGATTGCCACAATGTCATTGTACAAAAAGTAGGTCGCAGCTAGGTGCTGCGTTTGTAAAATTGATTAACTATGTAAATGTTCGGCTTTGGCCTGAACACTTATTATAAAATGAATTGGCCGATGGTGATGCGGCCAGATGTTTTTCCAAATTGAGATTTGTAACGTTTTTTACATTCTTGGTCCAAACTTTTAACGCGTACTTCATTTCTTTTTTTCAAACTAGCAACTTTTTCTAACAGACATGTCAAAATTAAGTGGGTAGGTACGTAGTATTGTAATTTCAAAGCCTTCCAGTGTTAGGAGTAAGGTACAAAAGGTACATTATTGCTCTTTGTATTAACTGAGCTACATTAACTTTTTGTCAGAAAAAGTAATTTTAGATGCAGCTTGACATGCTTTCATGGCAAACGCTGTCTAGGGTTTACGACATATACAAAGTGGAAGGGACATACACGTAATAAACGAACTACGGTTTATACTAGATCATTATAGTATAATAAAATTAAAATAACAGCCAAAAACAACAAAAAAATTTGGCATTTCTATACAAAAGTGAGCAGCAGCCCGTGCGATTTGCATGGGAATGTGGAAATTTTTTTTGGTTCTTTGACTGTTATTTTAATTTCATTATACTTTAGTGACATATTATAGCCCGTGGTTCGATTTATTACGAGTATGTCCCTTCCACGTTGTATAAAAACAATGTACTAGAATTAAAAGGTCTACAAAGAAGTTCGCGACAGCATATGTCTAATGTCTATCTCCTAAGGTTAGATCACAGTGACCATTTTATAGTTCATGTTATCATGGACGAAATACAAAAGGGCAGACAACCTTCATACTTTGAAGTGTAATTCGATTTTTAGTTTTAGCAATATTAATTGTTCGAAAGAAGATAGATTCTTTGTTTTTTAGCAAGATTTTAGCTAGATTAATTGTTCGAAAGAAGATGGATTCTTTTTTTTAGCAAGATTTTAGCTAGATTAATTGTTCGAAAGAAGATGGATTCTTTTTTTTTAGGAAGATTTTAGCTAGATTAATTGTTCGAAAGAAGATGGATTCTTTGTTTTTTAGCAAGATTTTAGCTAGATTAATTGTTTGAAAAAAGATGGATTCTTTTTTTTTAGCAAGATTTTAGCTAGATTAATTGTTCGAAAGAAGATGGATTCTTTTTTTTAGCAAGATTTAAGCTAGATTAATTGTTTGAAAGAAGATGGATTCTTTGTTTTTTAGCAAGATTTTAGCTAGATTAATTGTTCGAAAGAAGATGGATTCTTTTTTTTAGCAAGATTTTAGCTAGATTAATTGTTCGAAAGATGGATTCTTTTTTTTTAGCAAGATTTTAGCTAGATTAATTGTTCGAAAGAAGATGGATCCTTTTTTTTAGCAAAATTTTAGCTAGATTAATTATTCGAAAGATGGATTCTTTTTTTTTTTAGCAAGATTTTAGCTAGATTAATTGTTCGAAAGAAGATGGATTCTTTTTTTTTAGCAAAATTTTAGCTAGATTAATTGTTCGAAAGAAGTTTTTTTTTTTTTTCATTTCGTTGTGGTGCCGCTTCATTTCGGAAACATGGCGGTATAAGCGTTCATTTTCTACGGGCAAACAAGACTCTGATTTTTCGTGGATACCGTCAACCTAAGTCCCAGGCCCAGCATTCTTCGTATGGTTAGCGCGCGAGATAGTGGTGACATCTAGTAATAATACAGGATTTTGGCTTTCTCGCTGAGTACGCTTTTTGTATAGGGTTGTTGTCAGTCCTCTTGTATTAGTTAGTCCATGATGTTTTTTTTTTTTTTTTTTTTCCTAGACTGTTAGTGTTATGTCCCACTGCTGAGCAAAGGCCTCCCCCTTCCTCTTCCACTCGTCTCTATTCTCTAGTCCATGATGTTATGCATAAAAAATAATACTTTATTTTAGAAACTATTATCACCAATCAATCAATCAAACGGTCGACACGGCATTAATCCTTATCCTTTTGAACACGTTAGTTACCTTGATTATGTAATCAAATGTGTAGTTTAGAAGATATGACAAAATCAAAATTAATTTTATCGCACCGTGATCATCACCACTAGATGACGTATGATTTTAAATCTGATTTTAAGATTTTGTCTGTGTATTATATATACTTTTCTTATTTTGCTGTGTGTTTATGTGATCAACTGGTGTCAGACTTATTAAGCTAATAAAATGAATCTGATCTTCAAATGTAAAACTTACCATTTAGATGGCTGTTGAAGCCTGATTGGCGAGCTCCAATTCTCTTGACTTTCGCGGTGGAGTGCGTTGGACGTAAATGCAGAGTACTGAGGATCTCCTCCCCACGGCGGTTTAGTCCACGGTTAATCGTCCTTAAACATAACGAAATAATTATCGCCAATCAAACATAATAATTGCCGTATTACTGCAAACCTCATATGCAATATCAATGCAATGCAAACCAAACAGTAAAGGCGATATCACTGCAAACCGGACAATAGCACTAACAAACAAAGTCCGCCAGTAAAACAAATATACAATATATTTTCTCTTGCGAATTTTGTATTTTATATGCATGTTTTTAGTACAATAAAGTTATTACAGACAAACAAACAAACAAAGATATAATACTACAACAATGCTACGGTAATGGTTATCTAACAGTATTCTGTTTTCATACGGTCGGAACGCGAATGCGTCTTTCCGTTCTATACAAGGCCAGAACGCAGCCATAGTAAACTGATCGAGTATATTTTGTAATGTAATTTTCAAATCTGTGATTACAAAGTATACACGAATTTTGCGTACTGCTAGTGTATAATTCGTAACGTGAATATGTGCTTATCGGTTCCGGACTATACTACATCACTTGTTTACGTACGCACAAGCGCGTATGCTTGTTACAAAAACACAAGAAAAATTAAAAGAGTTTATATTTTATTTTTTTATAGTTTAGTGACATATGTAATTCATGAATGAAATGGTCTATGAACTGTATTAGTACAACTTTACTTATAGGATTAAATAAATAAAGATAAATTAAAAAGATTAAATAAAAGTAAATAAAGTTATACAATCTAGAATAAAAATAAATAAAGATGGCTATTAAATGATATTTTTATTTAATTAAATGTACTCGTAATTGCACAGAGAGAACAAAATACTGCTTATAATACGCTAGTACAGGTCTGTGTCACTCCTCGTTTAGGTATCGAAAATGTACCTACATTATTACTATGCGCGCAGGTAGTCCCTCCGGGTGGTAAATTCAGTTAGGTACGAATCATTTGTCCAAAGTAATAAAAATGAAATTGGCTTGCAATGGATGTCTAGGTATCTATACGAAAAGGTGCTGAGTTCTGACGTGAGCTAAATTAAACCATATCGCTAGCCACATTGAGTAGATATTTCTTTGAATTTCTTTGCTGAGTGAAACTTCTGTACTTTAGTATTATTTATTCTGTGGTAATATACTCGTATAAGTCAATTGCTTATAATAAGTAATTAATTGCTTAATTGCTTTTAAATTTGACGACAATGAATGATTTACAAAAATTCTTGTTAATTTGTTGAAACTTTCTTTCATTGCAGCAAGTGCGCAATTTCTTCTTTTTCTTATCGAGTCGAAATGGTTACACTGTAGCCACAGAATACATAAGAGTAAAACAGAATGTAATCTCACAGCGTCTCCCGCATATTGGCGTCCCCGCACTTTGTGAGCCTTTGACACTCCAAACCAGGGTTTAATTACTAGCCGCACGCAATACGTGTGTTGTCTTGAGAACTGTCAACCAATAGTAACCATCATGGTGAGAAGGTGCGCGTATAATAATTGTTTATCCACCCAATACTCTAAAGAACGTATATTTCATACATTTCCAAATGATGAAAACAGGTAAGCAAAGCAACAATATAATTTTACGTTATTACCCAGCAACCATCTTGATATATACCCTTCTCGCTCTCTCGCATTGGCGGGAGATACACAAGAGCGAGAGGGGTATTATCAATCGGCAGCAATCCGGTAATGTTACATAGGCTCCTCGCTCACAGGTAATCACATACACGCAGATGCCAACTAGATCTCCGCGGGTTATAGTGCTAAATGCCATTGTTGACAATGACAACTATCTATACTCGATTAGTTTCAACCGCCTGCGTTCTGGCCTTGTATAGAACAGAAAGACGCAACGCGAATACCTACGCGCCTCTGAGTTTGGTACACTTCAATTGGAGACAACAGTCACGGATGCGCCACAGCGACACGTAAACGAACGTGTAAGGCTGCGTCCACGGACACGCGGCTCGGGCTGACAGGCGGGCCGCCATAAAACTTCCATAGTTCGTTTTGAACGGCCGCGTAGGCTAGGAAATTTTACGGTTGTCCGCCAGGCGGCCCGCGCGGCGGCCCGCGCTGAGACGGTTTGTGATGACTCTCGAAAAAACTTATAGATATGACTCACAAGCGTGATGGGCCTATATGGCTTCAAGAACACTCTTGAAGCCATATAGGCCCATCACGCTTTTTGTCACCCTTTTTGAAGAACAGAAACACCACACCCCCGTTCCACGCCTCTGGTGGTCTCGAGTAGGAACAGAATTAAAGAGCCTTTGGAGAACTGTCAGTAGCGGCGTTCCGCCCGCTTTCAAAAGCTCTGCTGTGATTCCGTCCTCACCAGGCGCCTTGTTGTTTTTAAACAGCTTAAAAACAACCTCAAAATTTCGTACAGACTGATGTATAGTGTCGGGTTAACTTGGCTCTTAGATATCTTGCCGTATTTATGTTATGTTTTGCAACGGATGTATATAACTGCCCAAAAAACCTCTCGATCTCTCCCAGCACCCCCTCCTTTGCCGACACAACGTTTTCTCCCTCCGTCTTCAGCTTAGTCAATCGGCTCTGCCCAGTAGATCTTTGCCCTTGCAAACAATTTGGAACCTTGGTTTTGTTCCATCGTCTCCTTAATACATTTAGTATTAAAGGAGCGAATGTCGTGTCGCAAGGACTTTTGAATTTGTTGGTTGAGCTTTCGATATGACTTAGCGTCTTCAGAGGTTTGCAGCGGCATGGATCGTCGCTGTGTCATTAGGTCTAGGGTCTGAGCAGAAATTTTTTTGAGGCTTTCTTTTAGTGCGATACTTAAAGAATTTAGATCCCACTGCTTGGACAGTTTCTATAAACCCGTTGCTTATCTCATCCACTGAAACGCAATCCTGAAGAAGTTCAAAGCGACTGGAGAGTTCCAACTTGAAAGGTCTCGGGGTTTTGGATCTGGCTCAACGATGGTCGGAGCGTAGACTTCATAAGCCTTGACCTTTCGAGTCGGAGGTCGATATTCAAGATGCCTCTTACAATTCGTTGATGGCTGCCGGTTTTAATTCTATTGATCACGGAGACATCATGAAATATCTGCCTCTTTGCTGCCAGGAAGAAGTCTATCTCGTTCTTAACTGGGGGGCTGGTTATTCTTACTAGGCGTGGCGGCTTCTTAAAAAAAGAGTTTATCGCAAAGAGTCCCTCTTCCTCCAGAAAATCAGCCAGCCTGTACCCCTGTCATTGCGCTTACCATATCCAAATTGCCCTACCCTACCTGATCTCTCCATCGCGCCCCTTGCCTAGTTTTGCGTTAAAGTCTCTCATAATAACCGTGAAATGGGCTTTGGAGGCGTGTATGGCTCTTCTAATGTCCTCACACACTACCTCAACCTCCGCATCTGAGTGCGTTCCGGTCCGCATGTATACCTGTATGACCTTCAACGAGTATCTTTTGGATACTCTGAGTATCAGGTATATTACCCTGCTGGAAACACTGTCGATTGGCACTACGTTATTTATGAAGTACCTGTAAACGAGAAACCCGACACCATGCTGGGACTTCTTTTGTCTCCCTCCCGGTGATAGAGTAGGTTACTGGACTCTAAGGTTGTCGTGTCCTCGCCCTCTCTTCGGACTTCAGATAACCCCACTATGTCTCAAGGTGCAGACGTTGTGTGTTACCAGGGCCAGTTTTCGCCGGTGGTGGTAGCCGGATCCCATCCGGGGATTCTTAGCCCCTGCCCTGCCGTTACCATGACCGCTACCAGAGTCAGGAATATCAGGGCTGCCGGGTACTAGCCCTGGTCATATTTTGTACTTCCATTGAGGGGTTTTGCCATACTCGCCACGCTTGGCAGGCGGGTTGGCAAGCGCAGTGGGAGGTTACTATCGCTCTTCCGACGCTGCTGCCCATCGGAAGTCTGTTTATGTTCAGTGACGAAACTGTCCTTTAGTCGCCTTTTACGACATCCACGGGAAGAGTGGAGTGGTCCTATTCTACTCTGCCGGGAATCACACGGCAGAATTTTTTGCGTGATTGATTATAATCAATCACGCAAAGAACGGAGCTGAAGTTTGTGAGTTAGTATACTAACTCACAAACTTTCACATTCATAATTGTATTAGGGTTAGTATATTCTATGGTGGGTATGAAGGCTCTGAAACTTGCATTAATCGTGGCAAAAACTATTTCACTCACCAGTTTAAATCCGTGGGGTCACACGTAGCAGTAGATGAAGCTGTATGTTTTGGTCCTCTGCCTGGAACACCTCGCCGAATCGCCCTTTTAGTTGTAGCCCTTGAAGCCCCTTTCCGATATCTTACATTTCCAGTGTCGCTTTTAGAAGATGAAGATGATTGTTCTTCGTTTTCACTAGCAACATAATCTTCATCTTCAATATCATCGTCGCTTGACTCAAAATGGAGGAAGGAAGATGATTTTTTTTCAATTTCAGAATCAACATATTCTCCATGTCCAATATCTTGGTTTCTTGCCTCAAACTCTTCCTTCAGGAAGAAAGGTGGTTCTTTTTTTTTACAAACAGCATATTCTTCATGGCCAATATCTTGGTAGCTTGCCGCAAAGTCTTCCTCTAGGAAGGAAGGTGATTCTTCTTTGTTTATATTAACAACATATTCTTCATGTCCAATATCTTGGTCGCTTGACTCAAATACTTCCACATCAGAACCATTCGGTATGTGATCCATATATTCTTGAGGTGACACTGTAAAGTAATCAAGAATCATTTATTTGCATTATACAAAAGATTAATGGTGTTAATGAATGTTAGTATGTACATTGTATAAACCTGCAGATAGGTATGCAAACATTTTTCTGTTTAAAATGAATTTAAACTCGTAGTAGTTAGTACGGACTGCAGAAGTCTTTGTAAATCATATATTTGATTATTATTATTATCTTTTTTTTTGACTTGCAATAAATAACAAATTCATTAATGGAGTAAAAACATTGTTCCATTAACCAGTTAGTCAGTGTCGCCTTAAACGCTTTACTTTTTAGTAATTTAATGTTTTCAGGTGTAGTAGATTGTGCTACAAGGCGTAAAGGTAATAGTTTAAACGCGAGGGCGCTACGTTGAATCCAGAGCGAAACGAAGGATGCCACTATAGAATCACGAGCGTAGCGAGGGATTCTACGGTGGAATCCTGAGTGAAGCGAGGGATTCAAGTATATCGCCCGAGATAAAACTATTACCGTACACCGTGTAGCACATTCTTCTTTTCATCTCCATCTATGGGAAAAAGCAAATACATATATACCTATAACGAAAGTAGAATACCTACATTATTATACCTAATCAAAGTTTAACAGTCAGTTACTAACCTTTATTTGGAGGCGTTTTCACTGAAGTAGTACTATGAAAATATTTTTCTAGGACCACCATATCTTATACATTTTCCAGTCATTAGAATCGTACCATTACTTTTTTCGTGTGTGTTAATTCTTTATATATTTAAATATTATACGTTAACTTCATATTTATTTACTATCGGCCTCATCAAGAAATTAGTCACATTTAAAATAGTTGTAAAAATAACCTAATAGTTCCTTAATAAAATTACTATTTAAATCAAAGACAACAATTGCGCGTTTTTATTAGTTTTTAATAAATTATTATTTTCGTTTATATCGTTTTTCGAATACATGAGATGAAAACATATTTAGTATATACGTAATAGTAAACCAATTAATCATTTAGAGCCCAATGTCCCTTTTATTCTACAGTACTAATATATTTACCAGACTAAGGTGAAGCCAAAATGAGGGTTATGAGTTTCGCCTTTATGTATGTATATGTATAAATGTTCATCTGTTTCCTCGTATTTTCCATATCCATGGTTTATTGACAAATGAGGTATCAAATTAAGGCCGTACCTAAATTTTCCGGGGTCCAGTGCTGCCCCCATTTAAAATAAATCATTTCAAAGAAAACGGAGACATCATTTAAAATTTTGCTACTACCAAGCTCTAGATAACCTTTCAAAGTATTTTGTTTACAGTTTAAAGTGAGAACGTTAAGCTTTACTACGCACATTTGCGAAAAACGGCCACTTTTGGCAAATGTGCGTAGTAAAGCTTAACTTTCTTATTATCAACTGTAAACAGTAGTTCACAAAATAGTTTGAAGGGTTATCTAGGACTTGGTAATAGCAAAATTTTAAATGTCTCCGTTTTCCTGAAAATTATTTATTTTAAATGGGGGCAGCACTGGACCCCGGAAAATTCAGATACGGCCTTAACCAAGATTTCGTAAGAACATCAAGTTGTAATAAGTTTTTGTTAAATAACGCTATTGGTGCAATCCGGTAGCAATCGGCTGGTTCATCGATACTTGTCCTAACTTGCTACGATTGAGCGTCGAAAGAGATACAATGAGTTTGTGCGTGTTTGTCTTATTCCTGTATTAAGTTTTTGTTAAATAACGCTATTGGTGCAATCCGGTAGCAATCGGCTGGTTCATCGATACTTGTCCTAATTTGCTACGATTGAGCGTAGACAGAGATACAATGAGTTTGTGCGTGTTTGTCTTATTCCTGTATATACGTGCTGTATTTTTACAATATAAAAGTACGTAATATTTCTATATATACTCTATTTTTTATATTATTTAAATAGTGTTTTTTAAGTTTTAGGAGAGTATAAATTGGGGGCGCTAAAAATATAATGATTTTCAAAGGGGGCGGTAAAAGAAATAAGTTTGAGAATCTCTGCTGTAAGTATATTGTATATAACCTGTGTATATACTAAGCACATTGTGAAATACACAGACCTACCACTACTAGACTTGCAACGATATTGCTAGAAAGCTTAGAGCAACACGGAAGGGAGTAGCCATTCGCAGCGTTCCCCTCTGTCAAAGTACAAGCCCAAATGGGCATACGCGTTTAATAAAACTAGTTGCGCTCGGATTTCTTACTAGACCGAATCCAGTCGCGCGAGTGAACGCTGCCGTCGCTGCCGTACTTAAAATGCCAAATTGCTCAGTTTTCTGCTGCATAAAGAGGTCTGGGACATCAAACTTACAAAAAAATGGTGTGACCTTTAACATGTTAGTAAATCGTAATCGTAATAATGCTATTTAATTACATTTAGACACCTAATTCCTTTATTTTAATAAAATATTATTGTTGGATTTGTTTACCAACATCGGGTACGCTCTCGTACAATTTTCGGATCGGTTAAGCGATAAATCCAACTTCTCGCCGATAGACAAACTAGTGATGCTACCTTTACATATTAAGTGTCGATGAATTTGGGTGGCGGGCGACGTAATATGACTGTGTTAAATAAATTGTTGTTATGGTTTTATTTATATGAACTACCACTGTACATGGAATAAAAGAAATCCTTCTAAAATGCATATGATTGTCTTTGAGTGTAGATTATGCTAGAAACTAAAAATTAAATTTACCCTAAATTAAGCTAATAAATACGATATTTTATACTTATAATGTTTCAGTTCGTTACCTTTGTTCTTTCCTCCTTAATATGATAAATTTCGAAATTTATCGATATGCTGTGTCGATAGTGCCAGTCCAGCCTTATTTATATCGAAAACGTGTCAATGTGTGTGTTGTGATTTATGCGTACACAAAAATTTATCGAGGTGTGCAATATTTGTTGATGTATTGTTTCATTTTGTATGTATTGGTGTCGTCGTTACAATTTTGTTTGCTTATGTGAGCCTGCGAAAGTGCACTAGTGTGCGCATTTCCCCCCGCAAAATATGCCAGACGTATTTGAATGGTAATTGATCGCTAAGGCTACTCCCTTCCGTGTTGCTCTAAGCTAGAAAGAGACTGTCAATTACAATACAACGTGAGTGTGAAAGAAACGCTGATATGTTTTTTGTCTCTATCAGCATGGCTGCTATAAGCTGGCCTACTGTCAAAATCTGGGCCAAACAAACCACAAAACGATCGAAGGAAGTTATTAATTTTAGGGATTTTATCATTTAAAAGGTGATTTAGGGTTTTATTTTAACTTATTTTATGTTAGTAACCATATTGTATCCTGTGACGTGTGCAAAGTATGGGTGGAGGCAACAATCAAAGATAGAAAGAGATGTACTAAGGTGGCCACGCACTATGCAGGTCTAGTAGTGGTAGGTCTGTGGTAAATATAATTTTTTTTTATTTGAACTTATCTCAAAATATTGCTTTCTTAGCGTCATCTGTTGGTTGATCAGGTAGAATGCCCTAACTCTGCCATTTACAAGTAAGTATTGTAAAAAAGTTGAATAAATAAATACATTTCTACAAAAAAATTCATTTATGTCATCTTCTAAATATTAGTCTTTACTTTTCTGTTACTTATCAATATCAACAACTTACTTACTTATGTGTATTTATTTAATTATGTATGTATGTATGTATATGTATTATTTGGTACGTTATGTATATGTAATCAATTATTTTGTGCAGTAACGAATTATCCGTTTATCCCTATGGATGACTGATAGAAGGATGATTTAAAACAAGCGACAAAGATTTATAGAATTTTGTAACTAAGGCAATAGTGATACTCGTATGGTCCTGATTTCATTGTAGTATGTAATCTGCGCAAGGATTTTTCCTTTCTCTCTGTGCAGACACTATACATGCCCTATACTAAGGTATTTACAACGAGATCTATGTACTTACTGTCGATGGGTATTTAAATCATGTTTTGATAGTATAATAGTTACATAAAAAAGTCATGATTTATATGAACATTTGTGACTAACTTACCACCATTTTGTGCATGAGACATCTTTTCTTTCTCTTTTTCTTTTGGCATACACTGAGTTTGATTCTGCCAATGTCACGGTTTGAGGAGACGTGTTTAATGCTGAGGTTCAATGTAAGCTAAAAAGGAATGGATTTTTATTACAAACATAAGAAAGGTATGTGTATCTTTGTAAATGGCTTTGTATGTATCGTTGTAAATCTTACGTTTTTTAGGGTTCCAAAGTAAACAAGTGCATGGAACCCTTTAGTTTCGCCATGTATGTCTATTGTCTACGTGTCCGCAGTTTTACTCAAAGACTATTAGTACTAGTAGGCTGTAACTTGGCATGTGTAATGTGTATTATATTAATCACGCCGACAAAGTAGTAAAATAAACTAAAAATCTTTACATTTTTTTTTTATGTTAGCTCCCGTACATGTAAAGTGGGAATCAATTCTTTTTTTCTCAACTGATCTGGAATGAAGGATCTGTTTGTGAAATATTTAGTTTTAAAGTGCAAAGGGGTTAGTCAAATGTGTCTGTCGTCCCCGTCCCCCCTCTGTCAGCTAAGGATTGGGTCTCATCTATCAGCAAGGAAAAGCACTTTCCTATCCTTTTCTGTCGCTCAGAAGCGTTTTTGCTAGAGCGAGAGAGAGCGACGAAACGCTTCAGCACCGGCCATACTTCAGCGTTCCATCGCTCTCTCTCGCTCTAGCAAATTATTGTTCTGAGCGACAGAAAAGGATAGCAGCATAGGAAAGTGCTTTTCCGTTTTGTTTCTGTTGATTTTTACGAAAATTTGCTTTTTAGGGTTCCGTACCCGAAGGGTGCAAACGGGACCCTATTACTGAGACTCCGCTGTCTGTCCGTCTGTCTGTCCGTCTGTCTGTCCGTCTGTCTGTCCGTCTGTCTGTCTGTCCGTCAGTCACAGGGCTCTATCTCTTGAACCGTAATAGCTAGACACTTGAAATTTTCACCGATTATGTATTACTGTGGCGGATATAACAATAAATACTGAAAATAAAAAATAGTTAAAAATTAAAGGGGGTCGTCATACAAGAAACGTGTTTTTTTAGCGTTTTTAACTTGATCTTCATAATGGCATTAACTAGATACTTGAAATTTTCACCAATTATGTATTAATATGACCACAATAACAACAAATACTAAAAATAAAATAAAGTTAAAAATTAAAGGGGGTCGTCATACAAGAAACGTGTTTCTTCAGCGTTTTAAAACATTGTACGGTGGTACGGAACCTTCATGTACGAGTCCGACTCGCACTTGCCCGTTTATTATTAACACATTTCGCCAAAAAAATAACTTGATTCTAATTTTATTGAGAAGTCTCGAAGTCCCCGGGACTTTGATCACAGGCTGCGTCGTGTCCTGGGACTTTAAAACTGTCGAGATTTCCAAAACTCTATACAATATGAATATAATGTAAACATTTTGTTAAAAAAAGAAAAAGATACTTCGTTATTATGTACATAGAATAATACATAGTATCGTTGAGTTAGTATCCCATAACACAAGTTTAAAACTTACTTTGGGGCTAGCTTAATCAGTGTGATTTTGTCCCTATATATTTATTTATTTATTTATAGAATCCTATAAAAAATCCATAGTGTTCCTTACATTTATTACATTACTACTCATTGAAAAAATCAAATCAAATTAATAGCATCATGTTTTGAGAACAGTAATTCAGTAGCATATATCCTGAAGAATATCATCTATTTTTAATTTTTACAATGTAGTTTTTACTTATAGTCGAACGCAAAATAAAATTTGTTTAGATCATGTAAGTCCCTTAAGTTGTACACTGAGTATGAGTAAGATTGAGAGTAAATAATAATATATATACGGACAAATCACACAGATTGAACTAGCCCCAAAGTAAGTTCAAGACTTATGTATGGGATACTAACTTAACGATTCTATATTTTATAACAAATACATAGTATGTATTTGTAAAGTAAGTTTGTAAGTTTTCTGATAGAAAAACGACTGTTCTGCCCAGCAAGTCCAAAATAGTGATATTTTTGTGAATTTAAAGCAAACCATTTTACACCTGCCTATAAGTACCATATGTATATACCTAGCAGGACCCTGCATATGAAATTGATGACTTAACTTGATGACCTCCGTGGTAGTGGTTAACACGCCAGTCAGGTCAAGAAGGAAAATGATCTTTTTCAGATTAGCCTCGGTCTTGGATGTTTATCTATATATTATATATAGATAAACTATACAATATAACATTATATATATTGTATAGATAAACATCCAAGACCGAGATAAACTATATAATATAACATTATATATATTATATAGATAAACATCCAAGACCGAGGCTAATCTGAAAAAGATCATTTTCCTTCTTGACCTGACTGGCGTGTTAACCACTACTACGGAGGTCATCAAGTTAAGTCATCAATTTCATATGCAGGGTCCTGCTAGGTATATACTTACATATGGTACTTATAGGCAGGTGTAAAATGGTTTGCTTTAAATTCACAAAAATATCGCTATTTTGGACTTGCTGGGCAGAACAGTCATTTTTCTATCAGAAAACTACAAGTTAAAATGTTTACGTAGGCCTCCTCCATTAGCCGTGTGGTTCCCGGCAGAGTAGAATAGGACCAAGTCTTCGCGTGGATGTCGTAGAAGGCGACTTAGGAAACACAAGCTAAACAAAGCTTATAAACATCAATGAGACCCATCCAACCCGCTGGTCAGCGTGGACTGTGTAGGCCAAATTCTCTGACTGCCCTGGCTAATATATGGCTCTGGTAGTAAAGAGAGGGTTGTGCTCCTGCAGTAGAGACTAAATGATGATACCTACATGATTACATCTAACTACAAAATTGAAAAGCATTTTCAATTGTTTATTTTAATTGTTAATTACGTAAATACTACGAAAACATCACTGAAATGTGTAAACTTGTTATAACTACGATATAGGCACCTACATATTTCTCACATCAAATCTTATCAAAAAAAACATTAAATTTATGAAGAATAAGATTTGTAACAGTTTTCCTGTAAAACATTTTACGTTGGAATGTATGTACCTACCTAACAAAAACCCAAAAATAGTACAAACAACAACAACACATTCATGAACACTGACTGACACATTTGATTTGAATGACATGACCAGTGTTACCAACTCTCAAAAATATTTATCCCTAAAGTTTGTGTCAAAACTGGTCAAAACCTCTAAAATCGCCATAATTAATTAGTTGTCCCCAAAAAAAATATATGACCGCCAGTGGCGCCAGTATTGCCAACAGTCACCACAGAGTGGTTGCAGAATTACGTACTGCACTACATTAATGCATTCTGCAAACAATTCATTGAACAGAACAGAAGTGTGGAACAAATGTGGAACCAAAGCAAATGTATAAATATATACCTAAAGTTATAGCTCTCCCCTTCTACTTTATGCACCGACAGTTTGCGGAAAAGGGACATTATATTACTAGCTCTTTGCACAGGCAGGCAGGACATTACCCTGTGCACACCAGCCGCACACAACAACACAAATAAGTTCCTATTTTTTTAACAGACTTGCGTAATTTTTGAGAGCAGGCTGTGGCAACACTAGCGCATTCTGTCGCGATGACTGTGTGTGAGTGACGGACTTTGCCGCCCTGGTCAAGTTAGTACGGGACTACGGGCCTTCCAAAACTACCTACTAGGGATAAAAATTGTACAACAGTGTGGCTGTATACAAGTTATACTTACTACTATTGCAGTAGAAAAAGCAAATATTGTAGAAATTTTTTACATTAGTACTGGCAACACTAATCAATGTCAACCAAAATGGCGATTTTTTTCACAATTTACCGGAGTTTTGGACTTTGTCGTGTGTTTTTCGTCGACTTGAGTTTTTGTTCCATTAAGTGATGAGATATCAATTATCTTGTTAGGGAACGTTAAGGCGACGTGGGTTCACAATTTGCAATACTGTGCGTGTTTTTAAAAAATCACTGTTATTAAACTACTACAGTTTATTCCTCAAAAAAAAAAACTTAAGGATTTTCTACAGTCACCAGAATACATTTTTTGGTATAATTTTCATATAAAAAGGTGATTGTAAAAAATAGTAATATGTATTATTAAGGCAAATTTGGAGGTATGTTTGTGATTTTTTTCTATCGAGCCAAAAATGCTCAATCGTGTTTTGTCTATTGTATGTCTGTAGAAAATCCTTAACATTTTTATGTTAATTTTTTAAGGAATAAACTGTAGTAGTTTAATAACAGTGATTTTTCAAAAACACTCACGGTATTGCAAATTGTGAACCCACGTCACCTTAAGTTGAACAGCTGTTTCTCCGTTTTTTGGAAGTTCCGAGAAAAAATACTCCTGTGAGCCTGTGTGTGACTGTGACGCTTAGTTAGTGAGAAAAGTAATTAGTGCCATAAATAATGTCAGATAAAGAAAACAGGCATAAATGTTTCAAGTGCGGCTATAGAAGATGGCATCAAAGTTCATCAAATGTTCCGTGTTTTGAAGCCGGGAAAAAGTAACCTCTATTATCGCCAATCATGTCATGATTAGTCACTCTACAGTGTGTTTTAAATTATTTATACAGTTTATTAATAAATACTTGTCAGTAATTCTTATTTGTTTTATTTCTTGTGTTAGGTACCTACCTACATATATAATAATAAATTAACCTACTACTACGTAATATATAGGTATAGTACCTACGTACCTACTACGACGACAAAAGTGTTGTTCTCATTGGTTTCTTTAATTCTTGGGAGCCAATCTCGAAGCGTGGGATAATTTACCGACTAATGAAATATAAAAAAAATAAAAATGTCATCTGTATTTTGTCTACATGTTCATTGTATAAAGTTGTTATTCTTTCCGAATAGGAGTAAAATTGTTCTGTGGACTTTGCGGACGACAGCGACAGCTCATCGTTTATTATTTTCATTTCAATGATTGATTTTTTACCCACTTAGACTACAACTAATTAGTGTTTCGCTCTAATAATACCAAAATGTGGGATCCAACTCATGTGCAAGTTACCGTTCAAAGAGCACGGGGACTTCTCATTAAAGGTAAAAACGGTACAAATAACTGTTTTGTGACTATAGCCTTAGGTAAAGAAAAATTCCAAACTTCCGTCAAACACAAAGCTACTGAGAGTGTTGAGTGGCTAGAAGAGTGCGAGTTGCACATTCCTTCACAAGGAAATACTGCCGAGATTGTGTTGAAGGTTTGGGACGAAGATTTTGTAAAGGACCACTTACTAGGTCAAGTATCGATTCCGTTAAAAGACCTCGATGTGTACGAACGACCAAGAAACCGTTGGTATCCTCTTCAGGGTAAAACTGGAAAAGAAAATGACAAGAAAAGAGGCGATTTGGAAGTCAAAATCGGCTTCACAGTGAAAGAAGGAAGTCTGACTGACCTTAGCAAAAAAGAAAAACATAGATCTTCCTTGTCTAGTATCGCGCAAAACGTTGGAGGCAGTCTTATGAGCATTGGCAGTATCGAAAAACGTAAAAGTATCAAGAAATTTGCTAAAAATCTTGGATCTAAAATAAACTTGAACAAAAAGGATAAAAAGAGTGATTCTTCATCACTTAGTGACAGCATAGGTAATCTTAAAGGCTCTGCAGTGTCCACACCGGAGCACTACACGCCCAAGTCCTTTGAACCAAGATTTCCTGCTGAAGCAGATCCTGGTGTCATCAGCGAAGATGAGGATGAGTTTGCATTTGATGATTTATCCCATAAAAGTTCAGCAAGTTCACTGAATGTACATACTTTACCTCGAGGCCACAAATACACACCCTCACCTGTTAATGCCTCTTTGGAAAATCTAGGAGGAGGAGAATTTCTTAGGAGATCAACAAGTAGTAACTTGGCAAACTCTGAAAAAACCGTGCCTCAGAAACCTGTTCGATTAAATTTGGATACATTTACTCCACCACAAGCTCCAAAAACTATCATAGACAAAAATGATGAATGGTCCCAAAAATTATACCCTCGGTCAAAATCAAACAGCCAAACTCTTATTGATAAAGAGAAATCATCAAGTCTTGAACGAAACAACAAACTTGATAGTCCAAGTTCCCTGAAAGAAAAACCAAGTCCAAAATTCTTTAAGAAATTCGGCAATAACAGTAAGGCCAAGAAGCTTTTGGAGGAACGAATCATCGTTGGTGAGGAAAACATTGTTGAAGAAGATTCTGTGAACCCGGCATACAACAGCATCCCCAAAACAGTGTTGGAACAGTTTGATGGAAAGTCTCGAGAAGATTTGATTCTTCTCATCTACAATATGCAGAAAGATGTTGAGGCAGAAAAAAAGAAGAACAAAGATTTAGAAAATTATTTGGATGATTTGTTGTTAAGAGTAATGGAGACTACACCCAGAATTTTGCAAAACCCATATGTTAGAAATAATAGCATGCATATAAGAAATAAGTAACTCATTTGACAGATATTACACAACCAAGTAAGCCACTTCCATTATACTAATGAAATCTAAATTATGTTGGCATAGCTCTTCACAGAATTAATAATTACTTTATTTTTATCCGACTACGGCAAAGCCAAAAGGAAGGGTAATGAGTTATGTATGTGGGTGGTTGTGTGTTCCACCATAGTATCCAATCTTAACTAATGAGATGTCAATCGATTCATCATTATTGTTGGGTTATGTGACAATAATGATGAATCAATTGGCTACAATTTGTATGCAAAATATGTAAATAACAGATAATGATAATATAAATATAATAAATAAATATATACGGACAAATCACACAGATTGAGCTAGCCCCAAAGTAAGCTCGAGACTTGTGTTACGGGATACTAACTCAACAATACTATATTTTTTAACAAATACATGTACATATAGATAAACATCCAAGACCCAGGTCAATCTGAAAAAGATTATTTTCCATGTTACCTGACTGGGGATCGAACCCGGGACCTCCAAAGTGACAGACTGGCATAATGACCACTTGGCCACAGAGGTTATCAAACAAAAAAGTTACACAAAAAAGAGTAAACAATTTTTTTTTCTATATCAAGTGGGGTATCAAATGAAAGATCTTAATTAGCACATTGTAAAAATATATACATAGCTGATAATTCATACTTTTCAGTAAGAATGTTTCCGTAGTCGGGTATTAATTTTTAAAATGTATATCTTGTTCTAAACTTTATTTACAGTTGACTTAAGCCTGGTCTTTATTAGGCAACATTTAGCATTTAACATATGTTGCTGAACATGTTGAATGAACAACAAATAGCTGAATATAAACACACTTATGCATGATTATTGCAATTTAGTGTCAGCCAGCTATTTTATGCCTGTGGTTCATGTTGGTGGAGAAAGTATTTAGTGGCACGTAATTAAATGCTTAAAGAGCTATAATGTCAAACCTGCAATGACTAATGTTGATATTTCACCTTCACCACAGCTCTTCACTATCTAGCTATAACAGTCTTGTCATACTTGAAACTTGTGCCTTAATATGTATCTGTGATAAAAATTGGTCAATATGGAACACTATTAATGCAAATTTTGATATTCCACTTTCCATTTGATTTGTATGCATCTACAGATTTTATCTAACATCCTTTTAGATAAATGTCTGCCATTAATCCATTAATGTTTATATTGTAATTTTTTTGTCTGTTTTTACCGAACTGGGTTTCTTGCAAATAAGTACTGGTAATTTTTACAGTGCCAAATTTTATAAATTATGTTTGTACATTCAGAATACAATAGTTTTCTTCTTTAAGGTTGTACGTATGTACTGTATGTTCACTGAAATCTCCATATAACTTTTGATACTTTATTATTTTAGAAACAAAATATTTTGGCAGGCCAATATAAAGGAATAAATAGTACTAACAAGATAACATGTTGAGTATGACTCACGTGCATGGAACTGATGACTAATATTCTTGTAATGTTATTAAAGTAGGTGTGAATAAACTTCCATACAAAGCCTAGATAATTACACTTTACATGACACCTGACGGAGTAATCGCCTAGAAAAACCAATAAGAAAGATAAAAGAAAGTACTGGGCAGACTTAACTATTTCAATGTAACATGTTCCAAATAGATCTGTTTTATTTTTTTTGTCTTATGTAAGATTTAAAATAACTAATTGTTTGTGAGTTTAATAATTTTTGTTGTGATGTTAAGATCGTATATAAATTTCTGGTTAGTGCAAAAATTACTTTCACTATGTTAAGTAAGTATGCCATTGTGCAATATTGTTAAGAGAGTAAGATATTTCTTTTATATGATTATCGTGTTTAATTTAATATTTATAAGGTACCGTACGTATGTACTGCTGCAAACTTTTTTAAAAAAGGGGAAGAAGCATCATGAATATTTTCAAAATTTATTACATATGTAAGTAATTTAAGTGTCATAGTATTTTCTAAACAAAAATGCATACAGGTTACTTTTAACCAGCAAAATTTTTAGAGCAAGTTTAGTCCATGATATGAACTACTTTCTATAAATATAGTTATTAAAAATCGATAAAAAAATTTCGTCTTCCCATACAAAATCCGTTTGGCTGAGCGCTGATTTGTATGGGAAGACGAATTTTTATTTAAGTTTTTCGTTGATTGTATTTATGTATAGTAGTTCAGTATCAGACTGAACTTGCTGTAAAAATTTGGCTGGTGGTTAAAAAGTCAGCCTGTATAATGAGTTGAGTATTGAATGCCAAGTATTATGAATAGTTAATAATGTTATATTGAATATTCATTACTTATCTTTTTATATTTTATCAGATTTAAGTGTGATAACATACAAAGACAAACAGAACAAAATAGGTTGTATTAAGTATGTTGCTGTATTCAATTTATTTAAGTTTGTTATGGTATTAAGTTTTCAATAAAATACTGATTTATTTCTTTTAAAAGCTATTGCATGTCGAAATTGATTTATTAATAAACTTACATATACATCCTAGATACCTTAATGTACCTAATATGTATAAATATATCGTTAATTATTTTGTGAGATACATTACAATCAGATATTCTATTTTTTTATCTTTTAAAATAAACTACTTACTCTTAAGTTCATTAGTTTAACTGTCTAAAAGTTAAGAGCAAAGTATGTTTATTATAACTTGTGGGCTTGTGGGTGTAAAGGTACCTACAATTATATTCTAATAATTAGCCTCAAAGTTTAAAATAACCTAAGTTTGATTCGAAAATAAATATTATTTGAAATCAAAATGAACTTTTGTATTAAATTGCACTTTATACCCTGTATATACCTAAAAATTTAAACAGAGGTGGATTATTCTTTATAGGGGCAGGTAACAAAGGGGCGCGCGGAATTTTAGGGTTCCGTAGCCAAATAGCAAAAACCAGAACCCTTATGGATTCGTCATGTGTCTGTCTGCCGTATGTCACAGCCACTTTTTTCCGAAACTATAAGAACTATACTGTTGAAACTTGGTAAGTAGATATAGGTATTCTGTAAACCGCATTAGGATTTTTACACAAAAATAGAAAAAACGAATAAATTTAGGTGGTACCCCATACTTTTTTTCCACATTTGCCTAAAGTGGCCGTTTTTCGCAAATGTGCATAGTAAAGCTTAAGTTGAAGATATAGGCAAATGGCCTTGAAGTGTGAAATAAATTGTTAACTCGTTAATATGGTGATATTTCCATATTGCTCTACGTCATGCACTAGATAGCCCTTTAAATTATTTTATGAACTGCCGTTGAAACTATTATTGGTGATCCGTCTAGCTTTAAAACTTGCCGTGGCCACTTTTGGCGGAGGCAAGTTTTAAAGCTAGACGGACTAATGTAAATACTTTCAACGGTGGTTCATAAAATAATTTAAAGGGCTATCTAGTGCATGACGAAGAGCAATATGGAAATTATCTCCATATTTACGAGTTAACAATTTATTTTAAATGAGGGCGCCACTTCAAGGTCATTTGCCTATATCTTCACCTTAACATTCTCACTATAAACTGTAAACAGTAGTTCATAAAATACTTTGAAGGGTTATCTAGGACTTGGTAGTAGCAAAATTTTAAATCATGTCTCCGTTTTCTTGAATGAAATGATTTATTTAAAATGGGGCAGCACTGGACCCCGGAAAATTCAGGTACGCCCTAAGTACTGAACGCGCCCAACTTTACATGGCCATTTCCTTCCCGGAAAAATATTTAACATTTTAATTAAGTAAATATTATCCACCAATACATTTTAACTTGGAAAAGTGTGCAAAATTAATTTGTCTTACATGCAAACGTATGTAAGTTTATTTTATTTTGTCAGATTAATATTTTCTATGCTGTATGTAACACTTATCATCATATAAGTAAAAACCGCATCAAAATAGGCTACTTTTTGAGTTAATCGTGAATTAAGGACGTATACCTTATACAGGTACAGGGTGACATTCATTTTATAATTACTTTAGTAATTATATTATCTTTGTTTTATAATAAGTATTTTACTGTACTAGGTGGTCAGACGACCCGAGCAAGGTTGCAGAAAAACGCAGGATGCAGGCCGCTTTCGATCGGTCGTTTTGGAAATCCTTGGGGGAGGCCTATGTCCAGCAGTGGACTTCCTGTAGCTGATAATTATGATATTTAAGTAGGTACCAAGGAAAAATAAATAGAGGAAAATATTATCAAATAATTTAAAAAACAGACCCCAAATTGCTGCGCTCGTAGAGGGTACTATATCCAAGAGGCTGGCGGTATTCCTGCGTTGAATAGCCAGGTTCTGCCTCGGGCCAAAGAACCATGCCAATTTATAAGTACTATTTTAATCCAGTACGTGTGATAATCCTTCTTAATCTTAGCGTATTCCCGGTTGCATCCTTAGCTCTGCTGCTTCGGAGCCCGGGGTGTGCGCCTTCCCGCTTTATCTTTTCGAAATATAATATGCATATCAATGGTCACCCAAGGATGCCAGACTAAAAAGCCGGAACAGTTAAAACGATTTGGCTATGGCTATAGTTTTATGACCGGCCGTCTGCCTAACCTCAACCCTCTTGGTGCAAAAGTTTTACAACCGACCGCCGAACGACGTCAACCATCCTTGGGAATGCAGTTTTAGCACGTGGGATCGTCCATTATTCACGTGAGGCTCGAAAGGGAAGGAGGGGATTGTAAAAAAATCACGAAATATTACAAGAGAGAGGGGATGTAGTGAGAGGATATCACGTGTATATAGGTATTTAGTTTGTTAACCCTTTAACCGCGAACGACATTTTCGAGCCCATTTCGCGAGCGTCGGACTTATCCGACCAAATACTATGGATATACACAATTCCTCGCGCTGGGAGCACTACAACTGATATAAAGTCTCGCGGTGAAAGGGTTAAGCGCGCGTTTTCTAATCCGAAAAGCAGCGCGTGATGATTTTTCCAGAATTAAATAAGATTATATCCTCTTTGGCAGTGATCGAAGTCTTCCCAATGTTGTTAAAAGAACTATCCAACTAAGTATGTCCCTCACTATGGGATAGACAAGAAGGGTAGAGGGACAGATCATGATATGCGCCACCATGGAGTAACTCTAGTATCTAATGATGTAAAGATTTTTTATCTACTTTTTTTCCGAGGCTTCAGTTCACTTGGTGTGACTATGCCAGCCTCATGGGGGACTTTGATTAGATAATTTCTAGTTTCTGTTCAGCATCACAGCTTTTTAAGAAAAAGAATATGGTTTTTGCCATATGTGATAGTGGGTTGCTTAACATAATGTTAAGCTCTTTGTTGACCTAAAGATAATGATCTAATTCTGTGTCTACCCCAGGCGAACCACTGTGGCTTGCTATGTGAACAATTATTTATTTCAATTGAGACTTGAGACAGGTCCTACAATGCTGGAATTAGGCTTCGGGTTGGATCTCATCTATCCGTGCTGCAGCGTTCCGTCGCTCTCTCTCGCTCTAGCAAATGACTGTTCTGAGCGACAGAAAAGAATAACAGCATAGGAAAGTGCTGTTCCATGCTGATAGATGAGATCCAACCCTTATAATGCTAAGATTGAATTTGTGAATAAAAGACATAAGTCAAGTAAAAATGTATTTGTGACCATAAATATGATAATAACATTACTTATAAATTAAGTAGATTACTTGTGGCGGCGACTCTTTACTGGAGCAGGCGCTGGTACGGAAGCTGCATATGCTTTCTGGGACAGCTTGTTCATGTAGTATATTGTAAATAAGGAAAATATGATGCTGAAAAAAAAAACAATATCAGTAACATGATAACATCCCCACAATTAAAATTAGAGAAAAAATTGTATTGCTAACTAGGACTTGTGACTAAAGAACCAGGGTTCAATGACAAACTGGAGGAAATGTGAAATCATCAAAGTAATATCTGTGCTGTAAAAATTTGTTGCTGACATAGTCTGTTAAGGTGTCTCTCAGATTTTCCAACTCTAACAATCTAGATTCTAGTGGGATATCATGCTAAGATGTTTATAATAAATATAAACCGTTACACATACCATGTGGTAAAGCAAATTCTATGTACCATTCCAGCGGCAACCAGGGATACAGCCATGGAGATAAATATTTCTGGTAATTTCAATTGAAAGTTTTTGCCAAATAGTGCAGCTTCTAAATTACCAACGGCCTGAAGTATTTGGTTAAGATATATAAAATTGTGATACCTATTACATAAATATTTTACTAATCATAAAACCTACACACTTTCCTAGTATGCTAGAACTACAAACAATCCAAATATCAACTAATTTAATTGAAAAAACAAAATTTGAAGTGCTGTACTGTAATTTCAAGAATCATTCTTCATCTTAGCGCGTTCCAGGTTGCAACATCAGCTTCGCTGCTTCAGATCCCGGGGTGCCATTTCCCTTTCCGCGGCTTAAAAGGGGGTTTAAAACAGCAGTAAACCTTCATTGTAAGTTATCAAATGGATGTTTAGATATATCCATAACAAAAATATTTTTAAAAGGATACAGTGACAAAGAACATGAACATGAGTGATCCAAGGTATCCGCCAAATATAATCGTCATTGGCGACCGAACCAGAAATGGTTTATACAACTGCATTAAGGAGAAAATCAACAGAGCCAGAATTGACGACAATACGAAAGATGTTCCACTGTTTACAGCTGAAAAATAGAAAAACGTGCATGTGATAGAATTTATAAGAATTAGACACAAATGCATATATGAATAAAAAATACTCAACCCATTTTAATACGTAAGATGTATCTAGATTTTTTAATAATATATCAGGTTTGGTATTATTTGATTAATGTAAAGTAATTGTATTATTGATAAATTATCCGTGTATAGGACACAAATTAGGTATAGGGGAACCGGTGTTTTCAAATCCAAAATGTAAGAAAGAAAAGACTTGCTTGCTGCTTTGCTTGCTTCAACAGACAGTGACAGGTAAGCACAGCACTGACAGCATAGTTGCCACGACATAGGTACGTCAAAGTAACAAACGCATGGACCTCTGATTACTCAAACATATGGAGGCGGCATACCTACAAAAATAGCGTGTATACCTAAACTTGCTGAGAAACAAAAATGGCATCTATACGTAGTGTTGCTCCTCTGTTTTGTGTAAAGATATCGATATATTGTCGATAACTTTGTGAGCATTTTAAGGAAACTGATTATTTTTTACCCGGCTGAGGCAAAGCCCAAAAGGAGGGTTATGTATTTGATTGACCTTTCATTTTCATTTATTTCATAACAAAAGATTATTGTGTTAAAATGTCTATGCTTAGCCTAATACTTACCAGTGTATCTGTGAGCTGTAAACCTCGCGACTTACCCTCATCCGTTGAAGTTTATCGGATAAAAAAGTTGTTCAGACAAAAAAGTTGCGTCTTAATAACAGTAACAAAAAAGTTTTGACAAATTTGAAAAATTTTCGAAATGTATGTATGTGTAAAAATGTATGTATTTCCGGTGGAGTGGACCTATGATCCCTCAACGTAACTACTAACCAATTTAAATAAATTATACGTAGTTAGATTCGTCTTAACTCTTAACCACTCACTAATGGTTAAGACGAAGTCATAGGCTTTATTAAAATTATTAGAAATCAAAATAGAGGATTTTTGGCGCCAAATTGTGCCAAAACTTGTCGAGTGGGGTATCAAATTAAAGGATTTTATTCAAGGACTAGCAGTCCACCCCGGCTTCGCCCGTGGTACACACATAGCCTATGTCACTCGGGGATAGTGTAGCTTTCCAACGGTGAAAGAATTTTTTAAATCGGCCCAGTACTTTTTGAGCCTATTCATTACAAACATACAAAAATAGGTACCTACAAATCTTTCCTCTTTATAATATTAGTGTAGAAGTGTAGATGTAGATATTGTATACGTATTTTTTCTTTTTTCTGATTATCAAATAATTAAAAAGATACAGCGCATTTAAATTCCGCATGACGTCACGATCAAGTACGATTTTCACTTGACGCTGTCGCCAATCACCCCCACACCGAAACTTGTCGCGCTGTCTCTTTGTGAATTTTTATACTTAGATTAAACGAAAAATATGGGTCCATTATTTATTGGATAAATAACCCGTGAATGATCTAACTGACGACGAACTAAATAAAAAACAATTTTTCCGACCAAATCGACATCCCTATTCCGGGCTGGAGAATATTCATAGGCAAAAATTAAAAAAGCGGCCAAGTGCGAGTCGGACTCGCCCATAAAGGGTTCCGTAGCAACAAATAACATAATATAAAAGTTCTAAAGGTAAATTGCGGTTTACGATTTATGACTTATTCAAAAATAACTATTTATGATACCGAGACCGCTATAGTTTTAATTGAAAGTACATACTTTGAGGTATATACCACATTTTTTTCAGAACTATTTTAGTAATATTTCAAAAGTTACGGTGGGGGATCACCTCAAATTTTTACTTTGTATTAGGTTATCTCAAGACTGGGGGGTTTGATCTACATAGTTTCAAAGCAGTTTTTGTTGCATTTTAAAAGACCTTTTCAACGATACCCCACACGTTGGGGTTAGTCCAATTTAATTTTTTAAATTCACTTTTCGTTGTATAAAATACATTTTTTCATAAGTTTAAAAACCAACTTTTGGAACTTCAATATCTATCTCTCCACCAATTTTCGTGACAATCGGTGCAGCAGCGGCGGAGTACGAGTCCGGACGGACAGACGGACGGACGGACGGACATGACGAAACTATAAGGGTTCCTTGTGGACTACGGAACCCTAAAAAGCAGCATTATGAAAGTAAACTTGGTTAATGAAATATACTAAGCATAACAAAAAAAGCTTACCTTTGACATGCACATTTAAAATCGAAATCTTTCTACTATATTTGCATCAGCACCTCACCTCTACATTCATCTAGCGATTATATTAGGAACGCATTGCTATTAATCAAATTGATATACATTATGTAATTCTATGTTATATTATAACGTTAACATAATTTCCTTATTTCATTTTAATACAAACTAGGAAACCGTTTTTCAGAAAAAAAATGTATGTTATAATTACTCTCAAGATAATGTACGGACTCTAATCATACCCAAATCAGTAAAGGCATTTCGAAGTTGAGCCGAAGAAACTAATATAATGCACTAGCTGTGCCCGCGACTTCGTTCGCGTGGTTGTCGACGTAATGTTATATAGCCTAAAGCCTTCCTCTATAAATGGACTACCCAACAAAAAAAGAATTTTTCAAATCGGACCATTAGTTCCTGAGATTAGCGCGTTTAAACAAACAAACAAACAAACTCTTCCGCTTTATAATATTAGTATAGATTACAAAAATATATACAACATAATGTTTAAATGAAATTTGGAATGAGAAAAAAAAAACAAGATTCCTCAAAATGCAGGGAGTAAACGAAAATGGACTTCTTATATGACTTAAAATTTTCCACACCTATTGCATCCAGCCAGCCACATTTTCTTTTTTGATCATTTTTAGGTAATCTAGAACGAAAGAAAGGTATTAAATCATACTTGAAAACATCGATAGGTCGATATGAAAAAATGGCTTGAAGGTCGACTCTATCGACAAAAGAACTGTTTATTTTTATTTTGTAAACTTTAGTAAAATACAATAATAAATCCAACAAAAACGTAGTACAATCTGAATTTAGTATGAATAATTCATAAAAAAATTATTAAAAAGCAAAAACATACAAGATTTAACGTATTGTTTGATATTTTTGCAGAATTATAATACGTACCGGTGTGATCATATATTTGGTCAATTTTTGCTCTTTTTGATGCCGCAACCTACAACACTGCAGTTAGGCACGTTCCTTGTTGTTTTATTTCTCTTTGTGTAGCACTATAAACAAGATTAAGTCTCAAATTAAATCACAAAATAAACAAAACACTGCAATAACAACTGGCACTGCCAACCAATGTACTTGTTAAAGCGAGAAACCAAAATGGCAAAACGGCCGCAACTAGGCATTTCTGTGACGTCACTTTTGAATTTTTCTGAAAATAGTTCAGATAAATATATTGTTGTCTCTTTTTACATGGAGGATGGTAGGTAAGTTGAATTGAGATGGCTACATGTTTATGAGTTTATAGCAGTGAAAGTATTTGGTATGCTGCTATGTATTTATTTATATATTAACAATGAGTTATTGCACTGTTTTGATATAAAATAATTAATAAAATACATGCAAGGGAATTTTCCGTGACGGCCGATTTGACAGGTTCGATATGAAGGGGCCATCCATGCGCGCGCACTGTTAGACGTGCGGTAGGAAGGGGTTAGGTATGGACGTGGGTGATTTAATGAGATGTCGCAGTATAAATTGTTCTCAGGCAGTTTCTTGAGGATGAGGGATGATTTCTGCCTTAACAGGTCTTGCAGTTCAGGGTCTTGCTCCTGATCTCTTGCAAGATCTGCGAAGTTGATGAAAGATGAAATTTGTTCAATGCGGGACATAGCGTCAGCGACGACATTGTCAGAACCGGATATGAATTTGATGTCAGTGGTGAATTGTGAAATGTAATCGAGGTATCTGAACTGTCTGGGTGAGCATCCGTCTCTTTTGGTGGTGAAAGCGAATGTGATGGGTTTATGATCTGTGTAAACCGTGAACACTCTAGCTTCCAGCATGTACTTGAAGTATCGGATGCCTTCGTAAATAGCCAACAACTCTCGATCATATGGGCTATACTTCTTTTGTGATGACGAAAGTTTGCGGGAAAAGAAACCGAGAGGCTCCCAGCTGCCGTTGTTGTTCTGCTGCAAAACTGCACTAATGGCTCCGTCGGATGCATCAGTGAACAATGCCAGTTCTTTGCTGACATCTGGATGTGCAAGAAGTGCAGCTTGAGATAGGCAGTTTTTGCAAGCGTTGAAAGCTGATAACATTTCTTCCGTCATGTTAATGGGAGTAGCTCCTTTGATATTGCCAGTGAGGGCTTTGTCGAGCGGTGCTTGAAGTTCAGCAGCTTTTGGTACGAATCTGCGATAGTAATTGAACATGCCCAAGAAACGTCGAAGTTGTTTAGCTGTTGACGGAGGAGGATAGGCTTGTATACTTTCTACCTTTTCTGTTAAGGGCTTGATACCATCTGTGGAAACAGAATATCCTAGGAACTGTATTTCCTCAACGCCAAAAACGCACTTGGACACGTTAATCAGTAAGCCGTAGTCCTTGAAACGCTCGAACAAGATTTCCAGGTGTTGGAGGTGTTCCTCTTCAGACCGGCTAAAGATCAAGGTGTCGTCCAAATATCCGTACGCGAAATCCAAGCCTTGCAGTACTTGATCGATAAACCTTTGAAAGGTTTGAGCTGCGTTTCGTAGACCAAATGTCATGTACGGAAATTCGAAGAGCCCGAACGGTGTTGTGATGGCATTTTTCGAAATATCAGCTTCTTCGACTGGGATCTGATTATACGCCTTGATCATGTCAATTTTCGAGAAGATCTTGGCACCTGACAGCTGGTAAGTGAAGTCGTTGATGTGCCTAATTGGGTAGCGGTCTGCAATTGTTCTCGCATTGAGAGCACGGTAATCACCGCATGGGCGCCAGCCATCGTCTTTCTTACGAGCGAGATGGAGTGGGGACGACCATGAGCTTTCCGAACGTCGTGCTGTTCCATTCTGCAACATAGCATCAAACTCCTGCTTTGCGATTTTTAGGCGATCAGGGGCCAATCTGCGAGGACGAGCTGCCACTGGAGGTCCTGGAGTCGTGCGGATGTGATGTTTAGTATTGTGCTTGGGTTCTGTGGGCCTACCTGCTGGCGTGGTGAGGGTTGGGTACTGCTTCAGCAAGTCCAGGTATTTGGAGTCACCGCTGATGGTCTTGACTGCTTCGGTCTCTGGCGAAGAGCTGTGACGACATGGGACTGTGATCCAAAGCGTTGTGAGTCCGTCAACCAGTCGATGTTGTCGGCAGTCTACCAGAAGATTGTAGTGCTGTAAGAAGTCAACTCCTATGATGGGCCTGGATACCTCAGCCACGATGAAGCGCCAGCGGAAGTCTCTACGCAGGCCAAGATCAAGGCACAAATCCAGAAATCCGTACGTATTAATACGGGTGTTGTTCGCTGCATACAGCTCATACGTAGTACGAGGACGGAACCCTTTGGCCATCGATTTGGGGAATACGCAGAGGTCAGATCCTGTATCAATGAGGTACTCTACCCGGGTCTTCCTGTCGACGACGAAGAGGCGGCCGTTTCCTTGCGGGCAGTCATTTGCCGCCACTAGTGGCTGCCGCTGGAGTTTTCCGGCTTTTTATATGCGCAGGGCGTTGTGCATTTGAAGGCCGCAGCACCAAACTTGCGGTGGTAAAAACATAGGCCATTACCACGTGACCGGGATCGCGAACTAGACCGATATCGTCTGAAGTTGGGCCGACTCTCTCGCGTGGCTAGCTGCTGTACTTGACTGCGCAGCTCCTCTATTTGCTTGGCCATACTCTCCATTATACCTAAATACGGGTCAGCTGAAGAAGTTGTTGGTCTGACGTCACATACCTGGGAAGCGGGCGAGGCGATAGCGATTACTTTATCAGCCAAATCAGCTAATTTCTCTAGTGGTGAGTCGGTCTGCGACGCAATAATTGGCTGTATTTGCGAAGGTAAGCCATTACACCATACCGTGCGTATAAATTAGTCTGAGATTTGAGGGCCCGCCAGATGTCTTAAGTGCCTTAAGAACTGCGAAGGTTTACGATTGCCCATTTCTTCTTTATTCAGGAACTGTAAGATTTTTTCCTCTCTTGGGGCTGACATACGCTTCACCAACTCTCTCTTGAGCGTTTCGTATTTATTCTCTTTGGGCGGGTTCTCAATGACATCTGCGACTTCAACGGCATACTGATGTTCTAAGTAACTACACGCAGTATAAAATTTGGTAGTATCGGCTGTTATACCGGCTAATATGAATTGACCTTCTAATTGTGCGAACCATAGGTTTGGGCGGTCAGGCCAGAATGGCGGAATTTTGACGCCGACTTTAAATGTTTGTTGAAATGTACCTTGAGTTGGTTCGGCCGTTGGGATTCCAAAATTTTCATCCTTTTCCATCTTCGCGAAGTACGGTTGCGGTATCACGTCGGGGTCACCAATATAGCAGTGAAAGTATTTGGTATGCTGCTATGTATTTATTTATATATTAACAATGAGTTATTGCACTGTTTTGATATAAAATAATTAATAAAATACATGCAAGGGAATTTTCCGTGACGGCCGATTTGACAGGTTCGATATGAAGGGGCCATCCATGCCCGCGCACTGTTAGACGTGCGCTCGACGATGCCGTCATCTCTATGAGATTATTTACAAAGAAGGTTGGCGTACGGCAGGTCCGATACGCCACAAGTTCAATGTCGATTTATATCGTATTTGTATAATTGATTGTTCGTATAGAACAATATGGCGGCTCCATATGTTTCAGTACTCAGAAGCATGGACGTACCATACAAACAGGACTGTGCACTGGAGTGCATAGTCCTGTCTGTCTTAAGAACGAGCTGAGCGAGATATGTCGTACAGATGCCGTGTTGTGTGTGTGTGTGACTTGTGCTGAATGCTGATAGGATAGATGATGAAATCTCCAAGCCAACTCATCCAATCCAAATACATTTGTAGTTACACATCACTAGTTGTTTGTTACACTACACATCAATGCTTTGCTCACAAAACAAGAAAAGAAACAAAAAATGTCAGTGTGTCAAACTTTTGTCAAACTCACTCGCTCACTTCACTTTAAGTTTTTGACATTTTTGAATTTGGACAACTCAAATCTTATCGCAGCTCGTTATCATTAGAAAAACAACACGCCGGGTAAAAATGATAAATTGATAAATATCTGCAAATAATGAGTTAAAATAAATTATATTAAAGAGAAGTAAGTTCAGTTACATAAAAATTAGTTTGTGAAGCAAAATATGTTTCCAATTCTAAGATTTAGTTACTTGAAAACAGTGGGGAGACTAACTTTGAATCGGCATGCTGTAAGTAATCATAATTTTTTAATTTATTTTAAACGTAAATTATCCACATATTTAGCTTCAACCTCAAACATATGTAATAAGTTTTTTTTAGAATTACAAACCATTTACATTGACGACCTCCGTGGCGTAATGGTTAGCACGCTAGACCGCTAATCCGGAGGTTCTGGGTTCGATCCCCAGCCAGGGCAAGTTGGAAAATGGCCTTTTTCAAAATTGTCCTGGGTCTTGCGTGTTTATCTATATATGTATTTATCATAAAAATATAGTATCGTTAAGTTAGTATCCCATAACACAAGTTTAGGACTTACTTTGGGGCTAGCTTAATCAGTGTGATTTGTCCCTATATATTTATTTATTTATTTATACAATTAAACATACATTTACAACTGTAGGAGAATACGGATTCAGGCATTCCAAAATCTGGCCGACAAATGCTGCCTTGAATCTATGGCCAGTCCAACACCGATCAGCCATCTGTGAAATTAACCAAATTAAAGTTATTTTCCATTTGCAGAGCAAACCGGCATCAGAAATTAGGATCTATGAAGTTGGGCCTAGGGACGGCCTACAAAATGAGTCTAAATTTGTACCCACAGACATCAAACTTCAGTTGATAAACAAACTGGCAGCAGCTGGAATAAGGGACATAGAATCTGCCAGGTTAGTAGGAACGTACACTCTAACCACATCCCCTCTCCTTCTCTAACTTCTTCATTTTCAGCTCTCCAATATTTCTTTATCCTGTTATTTAGGAAAAAAGTTATAATTATTTAACAATGGCGTCTCACAAAAATTGGATACAAAGTTTAAACAGTGAAAAGGGCGAAACCAAAGATAGAGGAGGTATAATAGAATGTGCAACGGCTTTCTATACTTCTCTATATGAAAACTCACCACATGATAAGACACAAGATGATGGAAAAGATAATAGTATTAAATTTGAGAAGATGTAGCAGAAACACCAATAGACCCAATAACAGAAAGTTAAATAATGACACAAATCAAACAACTAAAACCCGAGAAGAGCCCAGGCGAAGACAATATCACAAATGAAGCTCTAAAAATCGGAGCGCCAATGCTAGTTACATATGTATGTATAGCAAAATTACCTAACTTAGTACTGGAAAAAGAGCAAGTGCCATCACAGTGGAGTAAATCAAATATAATACTACTGTATAAAAAAGGAAACCTGCATCAGTTTACTATCAACAATATACAAACTCTTTTCATCAATCATTCTAAGTAGGATAACACCAGATATTGACAAGAATTAGCCAATATAACAAGCGGGCTTCTGGCCGCAATTCTCAACAATAGACCACATTCATACCATAAGACAAATTATTGAGAAATACAAAGAATTCAAGAAACCACTGTACATAGCTTTTATGGACTATTCCAAAGCTTTCGACAGCATAGAACACCCATCTATATGGACTGCTCAGATAATAATTGATGCAATAATAAATAACACACCTAAGGTTTGCAGACGATATTGCTTTTTTTAGTGAATCCGCGACAGAGTTAGAATCAATGCTACAAAGATTAAATTCAGAAAGCATAAAAATCAGTCTACACATGAATGCATCCAAAACTAAAATTATGTCAAACAGCCAAAAGAAAACAATTAAAGTAGAGGAAAAACCGATGGAATATGTAAATGAGTATGTGTACCTAGGTAAACTGGTATCCTTTGATGCAAATAGCAACGAAAACGAAATAGACACGAGAATAAAAAAACGTACAAGTTGGAAGAAATACTGGGCTTAAAGGGCTATCTAGTGCTTGACGATCAGCAATATGGAAACTTACACTATATTTACGAGTTAACAATTTATTTCAAATGAGGGCGCCACTTCTGCTTGTTACCAGATTAATTTACAGCCAAGATACGTCCAGGATCTGAATATCATCATAGGCGTTGTGGTTAGCAACCCATCACTATTATGATTTCCTTTTTCCCCCTTCATGCCCACCATCACCCTAAGTGGCCTGGGCTTTGCCGCCCTGGGCTCTATCTGCCCCGTTAGGGGTAATGACGTGATAGTGTATCTGTATAGATCCAGGATCACATCTGTCTCTCACACTCTCACACAATCACATTGCAAAAAATACTTAGTTGTTTCTCAATCAAAATTGTGATCCATGTTTGTTTTAGTACCTACTTAAGTACAGTCCTACGAATCCTTTGTCTGCAGTTTCGTCAGTCCAAAATGGGTGAAGCAGATGAGTGATGGTGCAGATGTGATGAAGAATCTCAACAGAGTTCCAGGTGTTAACTACCCTGTCCTCATTCCCAATCTGAAAGGCTATGGAATTGCTGTGAGTTGTTTATTCATATCAAACATTGAATTAAAAGCAAGTAAATCCCTCCCTGGCAAAAGTTCAGCAGCTATGGTGGACTGTCCGTTAGTGTATCTCAATGGTATATTAAGGGATAGACCTCCATAGATGCAGCCATCTCACTTTTTAGATAAAAAGATACTAAAAGGCCATATCATGTTGGCTTTGGCCCCATGAACGCCTCAAACCGGGTACCCATGGACCAGTGGCTGAAAAGCGTACCCTCAAATGTAAAATACTGAAATAATAATGACTGAAATAATATTACATTCATTATAAATTTTAACTTTTAACATTCATTAATGCACATTTTAAAAGTGGTTGAAGTTAAAATACCTTTGTTTGAATTTAAAAAGGCGAAGATATAGGCAAATGACCTTGAAGTGGCGCCCTCATTTGAAATAAATTGTTAACTCGTAAATATGAAGATAATTTCCATATTACTCTTCGTCATGCACTAGATAGCCCTTTAAATTATTTTATAAACCACCGTTGAAAGTATTTACATTAGTCCGTCTAGCTTTAAAACTCGCCTCCGCCAAAAGTGGCCACGGCAAGTTTTAAAGCTAGACGGATCACCAATAATAGTTTTAACGGCAGTTCATAAAATAATTTAAAGGGCTATCTAGTGCATGACGTAGAGCAATATGGAAATTATCACCATATTTACGAGTTAACAATTTATTTCACACTTCAAGGCCATTTGCCTATATCTTCGCCTTAAGAGGGCGCCTGATGTTAATAATCTAAATTTTGCTCCCGCTTCCACGAACACAAATTTACTCTAGCCGAAGCGAGACAGCGAGCCATGCGTAGGAAATCGCGGCGGGTCAATGAGGATGGTTTTGGTTTTGAGGTTTTTACGAAGAATTTTTAAGAGTTAAGATATTTAGATAATACTTTTTTTGGTATAATTTTCATAGTAAAAAGGTGATTGTATAAAATAGTAATATGTATTATAAAGGCAAATTTAGAGGTATGTTTGTCATTTTTTTCTATCGAGCCAAAAATGCTCAATCGTGTTTTGGATATTGTGGGTGTCTGTAGTTAAGTAAAATTTTTGAGGAATAAACTGTAGTAGTTTAATTACAGTATTTTTTTAAAAACACAATTTTCTTGTCTCTGAATTGGCAGGGCCTTAATGTTTTAAAGAAAAACATCTAAATTATAAAGAATTCGTTTTTTTTTTATTAGAAACAATGTAACGTGGAAGAAGTAGCCATTTTCCCGGCTGGCTCAGAGGGATTCTCTCAGAAGAATCTGAACTGTTCTGTGGAAGAAGGCTTGAGACGCTTCAAAGAGGTGGCGGACCAGGCCGTGAAGGATGGCTTGCGGGTCCGAGGGTACGTCTCCTGTGTACTAGGCTGCC
Source organism: Acrobasis repandana (assembly GCA_963576875.1). NCBI lineage: Eukaryota > Metazoa > Arthropoda > Insecta > Lepidoptera > Pyralidae > Acrobasis > Acrobasis repandana. The sequence continues at coordinate 15,499,003 of OY756215.1, forward strand.
CATATGATGGACCTATTAGCCCAAAAGTTATTACTAAGGCAAGTAATTTTTTGAATTAAAGGTTAATTTCTCACTAGTTGGTGTCTAAAGAACTTTCCATTTTTTTACCATTTGGATTAATATTATTAATTTACACACATGCAAATGTAAAATAGTAGAGGAAAAGGTGCTATTGTGACCCCTGCACGTATGTTGGTCCATAACGCCTTTACAACGCCATAACGAATTTAGTATATGTTCATTTGTTGAAATAGCACAGAATACATAAGAGTCAAACAGAATGGTATCTCACAGCGTCTCCCGCAAATTGGCGTCCCCGCACCTCTCCCCCGCACTTTGTGAGCTTTGACGGCTCCAAACCAGGGTTTAATTACTAGCCGCACGCAATACGCGACGTGTGTTGTCTTGAGAACTGTCAACCAATAGTAACCATCATGGTGAGAAGGTGCGCGTATAATAATTGTTTATCCACCCAATACTCTAAAGAACGTATATTTCATACATTTCCAAAAGATGAAAACAGGTAAGCAAAGCAACAATATAATTTCACGTTATTACCCAGCAACCATCTTGATATATATACCCTTCTCGCTCTCTCGCATTGGCGGGAGATACACAAGAGCGAGATTGTAACAATACCGGATTGCTAATAAGCAATCCGGTAATATTACATAGGCTCCTCGCTCACAGGTAATCACATACACGCAGATGCCAACTAGATTTCCGCGGGTTATAGTGCTAAATGCCATTGTTGACAATGACAACTTGACATGCTGTGCGTGTAATAAGCGTGATAAACATTTGTTTATTTTTATTGAATTTATTCATATAATTACCGTAAAGTTTTGCGCCGAATATGCAAATTACTATATTACAATAGTGAATTAGTGAAATTAGTGCGTTACATTATAAATGACTCAATAATAATTAGTAAAGTGAACTAATGGTGAAATGGACAATGGACATAATGAAAAATATTTGTGAAGTGATATTATGTAGCTTTTTCCGACTTTTCTGTAACATTTAATACATATAAAACAGAATATTTTTTATGTCATAGTGTTCGCAAATCTTCCGGTATGGAAAAATATAATCGTAAGTATGTCGAACTCGTTAGTAGGTAAGTATTAAAATAATTCTGCGGTGCGACCCTAAATATAAAACTCACACATCGACGTGTATACAGATAAATTGTTTCGTTAGTAGTAGTAGTATGTATATATGTTACTCTGAATCAATGGAGAGTCATACCAGTGGAAATAGCGTACATGCCTTCGCCACAAAGGCCGCGTATTTGTAAAAGCCGACGCCGCTTTGTCGGCACGCCGACGGCATTCCAACCAATTGAACGAATGAACTACACTCAACAAATCCGTTCGAGGCTTTCACGTTCGTTCGGTTTTTGAAACAATAGAAACACGTTACCGCCAAAACTTATTAACTACTGTGATTTGAATTCAAAGTGTGTTATCTCCATACAGGCTCATGCGCCATGTACAGGTTCGGAAGGTTACTATTATATTTGTGATTTTTACCGTTACATTTCAATTGTGCAATATATTTAACGTGACCCAGGTACGAGTATCAGTATCACACAACCAGGTAAGGTCAATGTAGGAAAGTCCGGCATACTTTTCTAAAACTTAAGTTTACCTGAACTTTTTGAATCGAGATACGCTTTTTAAAGTAACTTGTTTCGTCAGAATTATAGGTAATATATTAATTTACTTACATTGCTCTGAAAATAACATTAATTGCGATAATCTTTAGATTTATATGATATTTTTTAAAACTCGGCGTGTAGACGGACTTCCCGTGTAGTTTGAGGTAAGTCCGTCTAGTAGCAATATAACCATAACTTGTGAGGTAATATGTATGAAAACAGTTTCTAGCAGTGATGCAAAACTGTCATTTAAATATGTGTTTTATATCTTTGAGAATAAGGTTTACATTTCAAAGATATATATTTTCTTTTCATTTTAAGGCAAGTCCGCGGCATATCTCCAGTGACAGTGGTTGTAAACATTCAACCACTGTAACTGAAGATATGCCGGACTTGCCTAAAAATAAAATTATAGCGTTTTTTTTTTGGGAAAATAAAATGCTAAGTAGAAACATAAAATCTTTAATTCTAATTGAAAATTACCCATTAAAAAAATATATGTATTCAATTACAGAAAACGAGCGATATCTAGAAAATCTGGCATCTTTCTTCATGACGTGTTTGTGATAATATAAATCTGAAACAAAAAAGTTACGGGTTCGATGGTTTTGTGCTTTTTCCAAATGGAGTATTTTTTTTTAAATATGCGTGGCTGGCTTAGAAAGGGAAAAGATTTCAAAGTGCTAAGTAAATAAAATCAAAAACCAAAATTCAGCGATATGCGAATCCCGGGAAAAACTTTCTTAGCAATTAGCAAATTGATTCAAAATTTGTATGACAATCAAAGTTATGAAATTCTTTCATTTTTACATTTTACATTACAGTTACATTTTTATCACCTCTGATAACTTGAGTGTATGTATCCATCAAACTAAACAACGTTTCCCAAGAAACAGGTCATAATTAAAAAAAAAAAACACTCCCCATACAAAACTACTGATTACGTGATACACTTTACTATGGGAAGTCCAAATTTTTATATATTTATATTGAATAGCTTCAATATAAATAGGTACCTAATGATAGTTTTTAATGGACGACTACTTTTAAGTAGTAGCTAGCAAATACAAATAATCGTGTAGTAATAATAATACAACACCTACATAAAATACGTGCAGCTGAAAAGGTTGACAATCACTGCAATCAAGGCAAGACCGGCATATGACGGACTTTCCTTAAGCGCGCTAGACGGACTTCCCAACTATTAAATTTTGAGGTTAGAAACTCGTTGCAAGTAATAATTACGAAATTCAAGCGATATTAATGAATTCATTACCAGAAGTATGTATATTGGATCACTGAATGACTTACTTAATCACAGAAACTCCAAAAACTCCTCGTTTATACACTTAATTTTTATTTTTTTTAACAGACGTTACACCGCAGCTTCAAGTACAAAACGCGAAAAAAAATGGCCGACCGATTTCTTTCAACATAATGATGATAGCGACATCTATGAATCTCAGTTCGAACTAGCGTCATAGCACTGTTTTACCGACCAGGTCATAAGAAACTAGTCGTTCAAAAATGGAAGTTATTGCTGCTAGATGGACTTACCTCCCAGACGGACTTCCCTTTATTGACCTTACCTGAGAATAAATAATATTTTTAATTGTTTTAAAAGTTTTCTTTTGCGTGTATAATAAACGGCAGCCCACCGTTTTTATTTTGATGTCTATAATAAGTCATGTTCAGTTTTCAGTTTTTTTTCGTCCAATGAGGGTTTCTTTTTAAACTTTTAAGCCCCGCGAGAATTACCAGTGACTTTAGTCTCAAATATTATAAATAATAAATAAATATATAAGGACAAATCACACTGATTAAGCTATCCCCAAAGTAAGTTTTAAACTTGTGTTATGGGATACTAACTCAACGATACTATATTTTACAACGAGATCTATATTTTTGGAGCAAGTTCAGTCCATGATACTGAACTACTTTCTATCAAAAAAGTTATTAAAATCGATAAAATTTTGTAGACCTCCCATACGAATCAACGCTCAGCCAAACGAATTTGTATGAAGGACGAAAATTTTTTATCGATTTTTAATAACTTTTTTTATAGAAAGTAGTCAGTATCATGGACTGAACTTGCTCCAAAAATTTTCCAGGTGGATAAAAAGTCAGCCTGTATAAATATATAATATTGTGGCATTGTATTGTGGGATACAAACATCGTTTTTTGATAAAACTACCTATATTCTAACATTCCTAACTCGAAACACACTAGTCATTGAAATTTAAAAAACAATGTATTAATTTCTTCTTTGCTGGTCTGGGAGAAAAGAAAAAGATATAGAATGTAGCAGCTGCTTCTCTTCCCGTGCAGATCGTAAAAGCCGGTCGAGGGAATGAAATTAAGGGGCGAGAATTTGAATCATATGAATAGGCAACCCATCACTATTATGATTTTTCCTTTCCACCTTTATGCCCACCATTACGCTAAAAGTGGCCAGGCCACTTGTTAAAAGCGAGCGGTAAGCTGCTCTGTCTGCCTCGTTAGGGATAAAGACGTGATAGTGTATGTAGTATTAAAAAGTTAATAATCAAAGGAGTCACAAAATACTTAGGATTTTTGATGTTCATAGATCACTGAAGATCTTCTCAAGATGGGGTGTTACGAAGTGTCCCTCGGTGACACGATAGGCGTCGGCACCGCCGGCTCCGTCCGACGCCTGATGAAGGAAGTACTTACAGTGGCGACTCCTGAAAAACTCGCGCTGCACTTCCACGATACCTACGGCCAAGGACTGTCCAACTTGCTAGCAGGCTTAGAAGTGAGTGCAAACTTAGGAAAAAACCGAAAGAATTTTGTAAAGGAGAACTGTGGGGTTACTCTATAAAATAATACGATAGTCGTCCGATATTGACGTCCTCTTTCCATGTCAAACGAATTTAGACTTTATCATTATGAGCGGTAATAACGCTCAATGTTGCTTGACACTGAAACGCGGATACGCTGTTACGTACGTCTTGCGTAGCGCTTTTGGAGTAACCCTGCTGATTTCCTGTGAGGTTGCAGCATGACGTTTGACGATGTCACAAAGGGCGTAAAAATTTTTATTACCCAACTGCCGCAGGGCCCAAAAGGAGGGTTATGTGTTTGACTTGTATGTCCCTATGATTCTATGTTCCCTCGTAACTACTAAACGGGTAAACTGATTTTAATCTATACTAATATTATAAAGCGGAAGAGTTTGTTTGTTTGTTTGAACGCGCTAATCTCAGGAACTAATGGTCCGATTTGAAAAATTCTTTTTTTGTTGGGTAGTCCATTTATAGAGGAAGGCTTTAGGCTATATAACATTACGTTCCGACAACCACGCGAACGAAGTCGCGGGCACAGCTAGTAAATTATATGTGGTTAGATTCGTCTTAACCACTAGTGTCATAGGCTATATTAAAATTATTAGAAATCAAAATGGCGGATGTTTGGCGTCAAATTGCGCGGTATGAAAAATCTTTTCTTTTCAAAACCTATCGAGTGGGGTATCAAATTAAAGGATCTTATTCAAGGATTACAAAAATATATACAACTTATATGTTTAAATGAAATTTGGAATGAGAAATGCTAATAAACAACATATGAAATGTACCTAAGTCCGATTCTATGTTCCTCGTAACTACTAAACGGCTTAAGACGATACACGGAGTCCAGTGCTGCCCCCATTTGAAATAAATTATTTGTAAGGAAACGGAGATATCCTAGAAACCTAGATAACCCTTCAAACTATTTAATGAAACACTGTTTACAGTTTAACGTGAGAACGTTAAGCTTTAGTTTGCATTTTTGCGAAAAATGGCCATTTTTGGCAAAAACGCAAGTGCGGCATATCCATATTTTGTTTTCATCATACTAATACATATTTACAATTCATGTCGTGGCCCTTATCGAAACGCTCAGAAAGCGTTGTGGTCATTTGATGACACGAATTTCGAGTCGTGGCCGTTTCACAACAGACACAGCGCGTTGTGGCGTATTATTTTGCTCATTGAGCGAATTCGGTCTTTGAGCGTAACATATATATATATATATATATCCAAGGGGGATATATATATAATATTATATATATTTAATTATACAAGTATTGTTCGATTGACATTTCCATACAAAAAAATCGATGTTTTCGTAACTCCACATACATTCCAAGGGGGATACATATATATATATATATCCAAGGGGGATATATATAATAAATATTTATTGATCGATATTGACTACTGAGGATTTCGTTTGTTGATGGTGCTTTTATTCGAAGAAGTAACAGTAAAAATCAACACTCAAGTTGATATTTCTAGAAACTTGTTTATCAAATCGAAGTCCACAAGGAGAATTCGACTGATAAAACACTTATCGCGTGTCTTATCAGTTATTATCACAATAATTATAGCTCATGTCATAATAGTACATATTCACATTTACTGTCACATCTGTGCTAACATCGCGAGTCTTGGATTTTATTTAACACACCCACTCACTTCGTTGCTATTACATCATCGAGATATGTTTAACAAACCTGTTTTTTCGCACGTTTTATCTGTAAATCTACCTGCACACTTGTGTAGGTATTTATTCAATATCTTTGAAATATGGGTGATTTAAACAAATATTGTCACGTTGAATTCACTTTGATAATGATTTATTAATAGTTGTTTTCGGTGAATTATATATAGGTACTTGTTTGTTTATAAACTCTTTAGATTATTTAGCTTCTTTTGAATAGGTATGCGATGGGTTAACAACTTATCGTTTTTCTGACTTAGTTCTGCTTTTTCGCTCAACATTTTGCTAAATATGTCCTAAGGTCGATTATGTCAAACGAAAAATGTTTGTAGCGCAGCCTGGACCACTTTTAATTTAAATAATAACTTGTTACAGTTTGGAATCAAGACAGTGGATTCCTCTATATCGGGTCTCGGCGGGTGCCCGTACGCCCGCGGAGCCAGCGGCAACCTGGCCACCGAAGATCTTGTCTACTTCCTGTACGGCCTAGGCGTCAACACTAACATAGATCTAGTCAAACTGGTTGAAGCTGGCCGGTATATCTCCAATTTCCTCGGCAAACCCACGGAGTCCAGGGTCAATAGGGCTCTGGGAGATAAGTTCAAAGATAGCAAAGAAGTCTTAAAAATGGCTTCTTGTGATATTTGACGTGGTGAAAGTAATAAGCTAAGTATGTTACCTTTATGTGTAAGCAAAATATTTTTTTATAAACCTACCTACGTATTTACTTGTTGTTGAATTTATTTTTACTATGCAAATATATTGTATGAATATGCAGGCTGTTGTATTATTTATGTGTGAGGTGGCATTGATGATGTGTGGGGTCCCCGGTAACACGGTCGTCCGATATTACTGGTTTTTATCAATTACCTATTGGCACGGGAAGCGCGCGCGCACTAGTGCCGCGAGCGCGGAGCGGGCCACTCGCTTTTATATTGAATTGACCTTATTTACATGCTGTGATCTTGAGAGTGGGGTCGACAAACCCTTGCAATACTACTGCCAGTGCCTTCACTCCGTCCAGTTTGTTCCGAGAGCCGGTTCTGCATTGTTTGTGTTTATGGACCGCGCGTAACAGCTGACAAAATGGTCGAAGTCAAGATAACTGACGACATCCGAGTTGGCGGCAAAAATCCCTGCTTTATAATAGCGGAAGTCGGACAGAACCACCAAGGTGACATCGAAATAGCTAAAAAGTTGATAAAAGCAGCTAAGGTAAGTGCCAGTTTTGAAGTTCTTTGTTCGTATGTAAGAAGCAAAACAAAGCAGTCGAGACAATGTGCCTCGCCATTAATTCCAAAATAACAAAAACAATGGTACCTAACTTCTAGCCTCTATCGGGAGTTTGTTATTGTTCGGATCGGTCGAATCGAACAAGTCACGGATCAACAAATTTCAAATTGTGTGTTTATTCTCAACCTACTTCCTTAAATATCTTCCGCTTTTGTTAAAAACCTACCATTCTTTACTTGCTAAATGAATTCAATTCAAATTGAGCATTCTGCTACATTGGTCTTAATTGTAGTCTAGAAATAATTTCAAGGTCTGACTTTGTGGAAAGTTGTTATGAATCAACAGTCTTCTGCAATCTTTTCGGTTTTCTGCAAGTTTAAATATTAAATTAGGTAATAAACGGGCAAGTGCGAGTCGGACTCGTACATGAAGGGTTCCGTACCCCCGTACAATGTTTTAAAGCGCTGAAGAAACACGTTTCTTGTATAACGACCCCCTTTAATTTTTAACTTTATCTTATTTTTAGTATTTGTTGTTATAGCAACTATAGTAATACATAACCGCTGATAATTTCAAGTAATCTAGTTAATGCCGTTATAAAGATCTAGTTAAAAACGCTGAAAAAACACGTTTTTTGTATGACGACGCCCTTTAATTTTTAACTTTTTTTAGGGTTCCGTACCCATAGGGTGCAAACGGGACCCTATTACTGAGACTCCGCTGTCTGTCCGTCTGTCCGTGTCTGTCACAGGGCTCTATCTCTTGAACCGTAATACCTAGACACTTGAAATTTTCACAGATTATTTATTACTATGGCCGCTATAACAACAAATACTAAAATTAAAAAAAGTTAAAAATTAAAGGTGGTCGTCATACAAACACGTGTTTTTTTAGCGTTTTAAAACATTGTACGGAGGTGCGGTACTTCATGTACGAGTCCGACTCGCACGTGCCCGTTTATTATTTTTAGTGTTTGTTGTTATAGCGGCCACAGTAATACATAATCGGTGAAAATTTCAAGTGTCTAGCTATTATGGTTCAAGAGATAGAGCTCTGTGACAGACGGACAGACAGCGGAGTCTTAGTAATAGGGTCCCGTTTGCACCCTTTGGGTACGGAACCCTAAAATACCAAAAGGCGAATCTACAAAATTTGCTCTGCGAGGTATTTAGATGCATTTTACACTTGGTTGGCTGTCTCGCTCGCACAATCGAACATTTTTAAAGATTATTAAAAAATGTGTCTCATTTTTATAATAGTAGATTGTGCTACAAGGCGTAAAGGTAATAGTTTTAACGCGAGGGCGCTACTTTGAATCCAGAGCAAAACGAAGGATGCCACAATAGAATCATGAGCGTAGCGAGGGATTCTACGGTGGAATCCTGAGTGAAGCGAGGGATTCAAGTATATCGCCCGAGATAAAACTATTACCGTACACCGTACACCGTGTAGCACATTCTTCTTTTCATCTCCATAACGTATCTCGTACCTACCTATAACAAAAGTAGAATACCTACATATACCTACCTAATCAGAGCTTATCAGTCAGTTACTAACCTTTATTTGGTGGCGTTTTCAGTGAAGAAGTACTATGAAAATATTTTTCTAGGACCACCACATCTTATTCATTTTCCAGACATTAGAATCGTTTCATTACTTTCTTTCTTTATATATTTAAATATGTATATTATACGTTAACTTCATATTTATTTACTGTCGGCCTCATCAAGAAATTAGTCACATTTAAAATAGTTGTAAAAATAACCTAATATTTCCTAAATAAAATTACTAGGTATTTAAATCAAAGACAATAATCGCGCCTTTTATTGTTTTTTAATAAATTATTATTTTGAGGCAAGAGAACCAAAACATTTTGACCTACAGTCATCCACGTAAAACGTGTTGTATTCCAATTTTAAAAAATTACGACGCCCTTGCCTATATTTTATAATTTTAAAACTAAATTCTTCTTTTTTTTAGCTGACTGCCAATATTATTTTTGATTCTACATTCGTGTTCGGTTTTCAAATGTGTTTTAACGCCTAGGGAGTTTACTTTTTACTTTTCAGTGTCTAGAGAATTACCAGTGACTTTAGCCCCAAATATTTGGGATAAACTTATCGTTTTTCGAATAGATGAGATGAAAAAGTATTTCATTGACTACACCTTGAATTAGTTGATCAAAGATTTAAAAGTTTTGATCGACTAATTTACACAAAAGCCCATAAAACGTTTACTAAGGTGGAACCTAATTAGCTGGTAGCTGTGCTAGCCTGTGTACCTTAGGAGATTCCGTTCTGTATACTCTTACTGTATTCTGTGGACTGTGCCTGTGGTAGTAGGTAGCTATGCCACGGGCTATGCTTTGATGTAAGACTTTAGAGGCATAACGTGGCATAACCATGGAAATGTACATTGAACTCAATGTATCACGTAAAGATTTTTTGCTTGCATTGTTCAGCAATGAAATGACCGATAAGTGAGTCGACTCGACACGACAGCCAACAATCCGCTTAATAAGTACCTATGCTTATTATATGTAAATGTAACTAACTACTGATAAGTGGTTTTAATTTTTATTATATATTTTGGTTTATTCTCTAAGTAGTTTCTCATAATAAACATGTCTAAAGGACTTATTCATATCTCTATCTCTCTCTCTGCCTCGCCTTGTCCCATTTCAGTTGGCTCTCCTCGTCATTCTTTGCCAAACTGTTCGGTTTTGGTTTTGGTTGTTTGGTTTTGGACCTGCATCTATGTTTAGCACTTTTCTGGTCATGTGATTTTCAGGCCTTCTCATGACGTGTCCATACCACCTAAGACGTGTTTCGGAGAGTCAAAAGGTTTTTATTTGAAAGTATAGCAGTTGTACTTGTAAAAATTTTATTACTCTCATTGAAATATGTAATTTCAGGAAGCTGGCGCCAGCTGCGTCAAATTCCAAAAGACTTGTCTCAAAGAAAAGTTTACGAAGAAGTACTTAGAGAGGCCCTACAACAACCCGAACTCCTGGGGACAGACCTATGGAGACCACAAGAAGCATCTGGAGTTCTCAGAGAGCCAGTACAGGGAACTGTTCAAATATGCCAATGAAGTTGGCATTTTGTTTACTGCTTCTGCTATGGACATGGTGAGATTGGTTTTCTTTTTTTTTTCAAAACCACTTAATCTACAAGCTTTCTTTTCGCTTGCAATGTTTGTATCTAAAAATCACTGTTCGGGTCAAATTTTGCAAGTAATTTGTTATTTTCTTCCTATTGAGTTCAAATTTTGCATATGCTTACATAGTAGTTTACATAATATTTTAAACAAAAAAAAGCGACTTCAATTTCAGGTCTTGAGGAGATCCCTCGATTTCTCCTAGTGTCACCAGGAGAAATCTATGGGACCAACTTGCATATTATATACCCTTTCAAACAAAAAAAAAGAATTTTCTAAATCGATTCATAAACGGAAGTTATGGGGGAACTTACAGTCGTACATAAATAATTAAATTTTTAACAAAAAAAACAACCGGCTTCAATTTTTTTAAGGAGTTTCTTCCATTTCTCCAAAGTTCTTCATCATATCTTCACCAAATTAAAATGGGACCAACTTGGTAGTAAAGGCTTTCAAATAAAAAAAGAATCATCAAAATCGGTTCACAATTGGCGAAGATATCGCGTAACAAACATACATTAAAAAGAAAAAAACAGTCGAATTGATAATCTCCTCCTTTTTTGAAGTCGGTTAAAAATAAACATTGTATACTTCGAATTGAGAAGCTCTTCCCTTTTTAAATTCGCTTAAAAATTTGAAAGTTTAAATAACTCGTATGGTCTAACTAAACAAATGCAACAGGCAAGAAACTTACAATGTGTAAATGGGCTTTAAGTCTGATGTTGGTGTAATGGTTGTGTGTGGGCTTAATTGATTAGTCTTAACAAAGTACGGGTATACTTACTTTGGTATCACAATAATAACTTGTGCAAAGTGATTTAAAAAATCTTAATTTATTTAATTGTGTCATTTATTTTGATTTATTTAATTTATTGCACTTATAAGTCTTCTTCTTCTTCGTCTAAGCGCGTTCCCAGTTGCATCCTCAGCTGTGCTGCTTCGGAGCCCGGGGTGCGCTTTCCTGCTTTTTCTTCTCCAAATATAACATGCATGTCAATGGTCACCCAAGGATGCCAAAGACCTTGCAAAATGGAGAAGAAATAGCCGGAACAGTTCAAATGATTTGACTATAGTTTTACGACCGGCCGCCTGCCTGACGTCAACCCACTCTGGGAATGTATTTGTGCGAAAAGTTTTACAATCGGCCGCTGCCCGACGTTAACCCTCTTTAGGAATGCAATTGTAGCACGAGATATTTGAGCAAAGTCCTCTAGTCGCCTCTTACGACATCCACAGGAATAGATGGAGCGGTTTTTTTCTACTCTGCCGGGAACCACACGGCAATAATTGCACTTATAAGCAGTGGTAGGATAATCGGATGCATATTTACCTAAACTTCCGCTGGTACCTAAAACAGCGTTGTTACAACCACCAACATATAATAAAAATAATTGTATTTCACAGATTCATTTTGCGATTTATGGTTTACATATAGGTAGTATAGTTGTATAGCCACTTATTAGCCTTGCACAGTATTTTAGAGAGGGTAACTTATAACGTTCTTTAAAATACTGTGCAAGGCTAATACGTGGCAATGCAATTATACTATATGTAAACCATAAATCGCAAAGTGAATCTGTGAAATACAATTATTTTTATTATATGTTGGTGGTTGTATCAACGCTGTGTTAGGTACCAGCGGAAGTTTAGGTAAATATGCATCCGATTATCCGACCACTGCTTATAAGTATAATGTACAAAAGGTATAATCTTAACTGGCTAAGCGCTGTCTACCAGAAAATACCTTTGGGACGTTAGTAACTTTTAACGTATGAACATTTATAAATGTTGTAAAAACACATTAAATTTATTCTGTTTAGATACTGAACAAAGTAACAGTCACTACAGATTTTATACACATTTTTACTTTTATTTTATATAAGCTATTTTTACTTTACAGGTCTCCTTCGATTTTCTAGTCAATATCAAAGTGCCGTTCATAAAAATAGGATCAGGGGACTCTAACAATCTGCTGTTCCTCAAATACGCCGCCTCCAAAAACGTGCCCCTGATCATATCCACAGGGATGGTCGACAAAACTGCAGTGAAGACGATATACGACATAATATCAGCTCAGCACAAGAATTTCTGCTTGTTGCACTGCATATCGGCGTACCCTGTGCCGTATGAAGATTGCAATTTGACGGTGTTGCAAGACTATAACAACACTTTCGACATCCCTGTGGGATACTCTGGACAGGAGATTGGTACGGCTGTCTCTTTGGCTGCTGTCGCTTTAGGAGCTAAGGTTGGTTATGTATATATCATTTTATTACTGAGTGTCTTGAAGGAGACTCATTCAGGAAGCCAAATCATTCAAACATTCAACTATTTTTTCTCCACTTCGCAAGGTTGACCATTGACATGCTTATTATATTTGGAGAATAATAGAGGACCCCAGGCTTGCATTACAGCTGAGGATGCAACTGGAAATGTGCTGAGATGAGAGAGAGAGTCTTGAAGGAGATTTAAGGAGGGAGAACTATGCCAGTAATGGGACAATATTGGTTATTAAAATATATGGTGAGATGTTTGTTTAGATGTGCTATGATTGCCTATCATAGAATATCATTAATTTGCTAAATCCTATCAAACCAAAATAAGTGATATGATTGTAAAATTACCATATTGTTATTATAACAAGCTTATTTGCCACTTTTTTTTTGCTATTTTGCCAGACAAATTAAAAATCCCCAGACAAAATAACATACCTTCAAGCGTTCACCACCAATAACTTCTGAACTGCTATACAGATTTTCGTCAAACATAGCTAAAAACCATCTCGACAGACAAGGCTTTCGATTAAAAAAGACTATCGAAATCGGTCTATTCGTTTAGGAGCTACGATGACACAGTGATACACAGACACGTCAAACGAGCCGATACGTTACCACCCCTTATTTTCGTCAAGTGTTAAAGAGGCAGCACATAATGTTACCTATATTCAATTACATATAAGAACATAGTACGTATAACATTGTCCCACGTTATGTATTATGATGGGATAAATCGAGGCACTACTTTCCGTTTAGCTATAAATATATAAAAAGAAAAAAAAAATTATATATATTGTAGTACTTATAAAAAAGGAAAAATATGATGATATCTCGAGAGAGCAGACAAAGGTTAGACACTGAGGTTAAAATATACTTTCCTTATGTGATAAACAATACCACAAACAGACTGGACTGGACGGACATGATGAATGATAATGAAATTATATTAGCATTTAATTAAAACCCTGAGCATGATGATTTGCAATAGGTTCGTAGTTGTTTATGTAGACAAACGAACACAAAGGATAATATATTTTCCTGCCTGTCTGTTTTATCTGATAACCTACTTTTTAGGGTTCCGTAGTCCACAAGGAACCTTTATAGTTTCGTCATGTCCGTCCGTCCGTCTGTCCATCTGGGCTCGTATTCCGCCGCTTCTGCACCGACTGTCACAAAAATTGGTGGAGAGATAGATATTGAACTTCCAAAAGTAGGTTTTTAAAATTATGAAAAAATGTTTTTTTTTCAGCCCCCATCAACGAAAAGTGACGCTGAAAAAACGACCCCCTTTAATTAAACTATCTTATTTTTAGTATTTTTTGTTATAGCGGCCACAGTAATAGGTACATAATCGGTAAATCAAGTGTCTAGCTATTACGGTTCAAGAGATAGAGCCCTGTGACAGACAGAACCCTGAAAAGAAATGTGTTTAAATAAACATTCGGTTACAAACTACGAACAATAATTCTCCAGAAATCTAACGCTCCTACATTCACCGCTTCGATTCTAATTCCATTTACGCAAACAAACTAACAGTAATTACAACGAAACACTCCAACACACATATAGACAAAGATGCATGCGATTGGTCGCGACAAGGTCACGCACGCGTCATCTTCGCGTCGGTCGAGCAGCCGGCTGCCCCGAGCCGGCTACTCGACCGACGCAACGAGCGGTGAGGTGTCAATAGATGTCAACTATGGATTAAAATGTTTATTACACACTTACATATGTAAGGCGTCGTCCAAAATACCTCAGTGCCTCAAGACTAAAGTGTATAATCAATGTGTGTTACCAGTGATGACTTATGGCTCTGAATCGTGGTCCCTTACTATGGGTCTCATGAGAAGGTTTAAGGTCGCTCAACGCGCTATGGAGAGGGCTATGCTCGGTGTTTCTCTACGTGATCGAATCAGAAATGAGAAAATTCGTAGGAGAACAAAAGCCACTGATATAGCCCAGCGGATTAGCTCGTTGAAGTGGCAGTGGGCGGGACACATAGCGCGACGAACCGATGGCCGATGGGGCAGAAAGGTTCTCGAATGGCGACCACGTACTGGTGACCAAAAAGGTGGTCAGACGATCTGACTAAGGTCGCTGAAAAGCGCTGTACGCAGGCCGCTCTAGATCGGTCATTTTGGAAATCCCTGGGAGAGGCCTATGCCCAGACGTTATGCGGCTGAAATGATGATGATGAATGATATGAAAGGCGAGTCCTGTGTTTTTCATGTCTGTATGGCTTCTATACCACAGTTACCACTTCACGGCACATGACGGCATTTTATAATGAATCGATTATCGCAAAAACACAGCAATATTATCAAAGGAAACTTTTTGCGACGCAACCGCACGACTTGAGTGTCACGGCGAACTTTCGCGCCGCGCGGTTCATATTTTAAGCCCCGCCCGCCGCGGTACATATCGCGTGGAATTATTTTTCGGAATTAGTTAGGCTTCTAGAGAAATATATTTATAGATGGTTACAGATAAATAAAGTAACTTCAAACATATAGATATAAAACATGCTGCAATATGCCGCAGATATGAATAATCTCTGTTTGTAAATAATTACTTTTATGATCTTCAATGTTGGACCCCGATTGTCCCCAGCGAGTTTTATAGTGTACAACAATTATTGTTTTAAATTGTTGATAACGAAGCCATCTCGTTATAAACAATTATTTTATTGCCGTTAATAAAAACAGCTTCTCTTCAATTGAAAACTTTCCATACTGCCCAAGTGCCCACTCCGTTGACTTTCCACGTAACACTATGAATGTAAGGTTTTTTTTAAATTTAAGAGCTTGCTCTTGTCGGTGGAGTTAAGTAGAGATAACTCCATTCTTCTCTTCTCTCTGCCATCTTTGTAATGTCTCATTTATTTATTTATTTAATCTTCATCGTCCATCAAATACAAATTGTACAGAACAATAGGCGAACCTAACGTAATTGTTTTAGTAGGACCTTACTCCTCACCCTTCCTTAACTTGTTGGAAAAACTTCATCCTCGGTCTTTCTCTTCTCTTTATTTTTCCTTCTACTATTATTCTGCGATTTTTATGTCTTATCGATGTCCAATCATCTTCTTTCTTCTATTTTCAATAGTTTTTGAATTATTTATTGTATGAAGTGAATGTTAGTATGGAGATCAAAGTTAACTGTACCTAAGTAGGGTAGTATAAAATTTTTGTATAGCGAAATACGCCTAGCTTGGCAAGACACAATGATAAAGCAACCCTTGACTGAAGAGTATCCACAATACACAAAAATTATTGGCCTATAATAGTAAATTGCTGCACCGAGCAGAAAGTAAGTTATTATTGCACCGAGTGCTTATTTGGAGCCCAAGCGTCAGCAAGGGCTCTAAAAAGCACGTGTGCAATATAAATTAATTACTTAATGCGAGGTGCATAATCTGCTTTTCTTTCAACTACTGCAAGAAAAGCTTATTTAGGTAATTATTATTAGGTAAGCAATTGCACACATCACTTCACACGCAAACTGTACTTATAACTCCACACGACCGTCAGGTTGACCAATTGAACACACTCGTATATCTAGGCTAGTTTTATGATAAGTGAGCTTGACTTCCAGCGGTATGCAAAGCAATTGTACCAGGATAGCATAAGCCTGCAGGAGTTTACATCTGCAGACTTATGCTATCCTGGTACTTTTCCTTTTTCCTTTTCGTTCACCTAGTTCTTAGAGTAAGCGAAAGAGACAATATCACTTTTCTCTTTCACTCTCTCTTTACCGATACATCGATTAAAAACTAAACAGTGCAGCAAAGTATTACCATAAATTTTTTTGCTCTAGAGCAACAAAGTTCCGCTTTGTGCTGGATATGAAGTGCAGTTATGATAGAATTGCGGCGTAGTTGGAAGATTTGCATTTTGTTATTTACAATACTGTAATGACCCTCCTAACAATTATGGTAAATAATTTAAAGTAAATTATTTTAACGTACTTTATTTGAATGTTCCAGATTTTAGAGAAGCACATAACGCTGGACAAGACTATGAAGGGCACAGACCACGTGTGCTCGTTGACGCCGGCCGAGTTCCAGCAGTTGGTGCGGGACGTGCGCGTCATCGAGGCGTCGCTCGGCACGCCCATTAAGAAAGTGGTCACTTCTGGTACGTACCCGATTAAACATCCATCCTCATTTGAGATACTTACTCAAATCAGTCAGAAGTAAAGATTAATGATAGTAAGTCAACTTTTGTCGCGGTTCGCAACTTTGATTTTCTTCTTCGTAGGTATTTCAAACACATATTTAGTGGAACCGCAAAGCAGAAGCGTTTCCACTAAATACGTGTGTGGCTCTGTACAAACAGATTCCTCTCGAGTTGTCCACGAAGTTCTATTATGAACAATTATTCTCGCGCTCTGCCTACTACGCTCTGCTACAATGCGTGTACAGGGCACTCTGCTCTCGGCCCTGTGGCTCTCAACAGTTTTCCAGGTTGCGCCCGCGTTGGCTTAATATTATTAGAAATATTTATAAAGATGGTTAGAGACAAGGGCCAACTCATTTATTTCGCTAATTTTTCAAAGAACTTCAGAGATTACCTACCCTTTTCTTTTCCTTCTGCGATGATGCGAGTATTTGTAAAATGAAAAATTTGACATTGCTTATTTTACCAATATTCGCATTATTGAGTTGTTTTTGGCGGAAAGTCAAGGGGTTTGGATTTGCTTCAATTTATTTCGCAAATTGTTTCTAATGGACTTTAGGTATAATGTGAAATTTTTGTCATCATCATCATCGTCATCAGGTCTTTTTTAGTCTCCACTGCAGGAGCACGACCCTCTCTGTACTACCATATATTAGCCAGAGCACCCAGAAGGAATTGGTGAAGTTTGGTGTTATAAATGCTCATACTCATGAACAATATGTTAAATAGTTAAAGTGGACAGTCATAGTACGGTTGTGAGGTGGGTGACTTTAGGCGCCGTCCGCCACTCAATCGGCTATGAAAACCAGTGGACTCGTATAGATTTGTCGCCAGAAGCTTCCTTGAAGCAATCAAAATACTTACACCCCTGTTGGTTAAAAGTTGTTAGGTTAAGGTGAATATAGAAGCAAATGGCCTTGAAGTGTGAAATAAATTGTTAACTCGTAAATATGGTGATCTTTTCCATATTGCTCTTCGTCATGCACTAGATAGCCCTTTAAATTATGTTATGAACTGCCATTGAAACTATTATTGGTGATCCGTCTAGCTTTAAAACTTGCCGTGGCCACTTTTGGCGGAGGCAAGTTTTAAAGCTAGACGGATTAATGTAAATACTTTCAACGGTGGTTCATAAAATAATTTAAAGGGCTATCTAGTGCATGACGAAGAGCAATATGGAAATTATTAACATATTTACGAGTTAACAATTTATTTCAAATGAGGGCGCCACTTTAAGGCCATTTGCTTCTATATTCACCTTAAGGGTTCGGAATAAAGAAACGAAAAACGAAAAATAAAGGCTCTAAAGAACTCGTATCCAAGGCCATAAAATAATTCTTTTAAAAAAATGGGCGGGCACCGAAATTTCTAAAGCCAACTTCAGCCTCTTTTCCTAAAGTTCCAATTTTTTCTAAAGCTAACTTCAGC
The DNA here is from genome assembly GCA_963576875.1 of Acrobasis repandana. NCBI lineage: Eukaryota > Metazoa > Arthropoda > Insecta > Lepidoptera > Pyralidae > Acrobasis > Acrobasis repandana. Next base: position 15,517,444 of record OY756215.1, read on the forward strand.
CTTTCAAGATTTTTTCTGTATAAATCTATTTTCTCCACTGCGTAAACATTTTAGAGCTATGAATAAATTCTCTTCGATTTAAAAATACGGGACGAAAATAACAGCTGGCCTATTATGGGACTATAAAAACACGAGGCATAAAGTGTTTATTATTATGAGCCAAACCAGTGCGTCAGTTGATGATCAGGGATATTATTGCTTTTTACTTAGTACGGTGTGTTTTAGCTAAACACGTATGTACCGGAATTAAGGCCTATTCTAACAGCTGCCCACGGCGGTGGTGGATACCGCTTCCGTTTGAAAAGGTCTTTATGTACATTTCTTTAATATCAACGAAATTGAAATGATTTTCGAAAGGTAGCTCGTTGTGCTGTTGTCGGTACAAAAGGCCTAAATCCTGACTAAAAGTTTTGAACTTAAATCGAATAATTTATTTATTTTTAATGGCTACCTTAGGGTTAGGTGTTTCGCCGCTATGCACCTTATCTGTTCCTCATATCTTTAAGGATATCCATGATACCTTGCCAATGACGTAGATATCTTTGGAAGCGTCTTGCCTGTTCGCTGGTAACAGGCTATGTGACGCCACATTAAATCCAATATAGCGCCGTCTTTAGGCCAAAGTAACGAACTAAAAAATAAATCGAATCATGCCGTGTAGGGTATCAAATGAAAAGGCTGAAGCACGTTACATTTCATACATTATTAGATATTATTCCCTGCTGTGCTTGCATTAAGACGATACACGGAGTCCAGTGCTGCCCCTATTTGAAATAAATTATTTGAAAGGAAACGGAGATATCATTTAAAATTTTGATCTAGTAAAACCTAGATAACCCTTCAAACTATTTTATGAACCATGTTAACAGTTTAAAGTGAGAACGTTAAGCTTTAGTTTGCATTTTTGCCAAAAGTGGCTGTTTTTCGAAAAAATGCAAACCAAAGCTTAACATTCTCACTTTAAACTGTAAACAGTGGTTCATAAAATAGTTTAAAGGGTTAAATAGTGATATCTCCGTTTCCTTACAAATACTAATTCCTGATAAACTCTTTTTCTAAGAATTTTCCCGTAGTCAGGTTAAATATTTTTAAACTTGTCATTTTAATTTTTTTAAATCTTAAGAATAATGTAAAAATAACTTTTTTGACAACCTATTTACTGAAATTCTATTTTCTAAACTGCCATTAGATTTTGCGCGTACACACAAAAGAGATCAGTGAGATGTCTCCACCACGCTCCCACTTTTCTTCGCACCAATATTTGAAATTCTAATTGCTGCTTCCTTCGATTACATATTCTATAGATGCACAGTTCCTTGCAAAATCAAACAAAATATTGTCCCCGTGTCAATACGTACATAGGTAGATGTATACCATTTCAAATATTGCGAAAAAAGTTCTAAAGTGTCATACAGGTTAATCTAATTTAAACCTTAAGTAACTGAGATAAGCGTGGAAATAAATCCGTATTTTCACCACGCACTTTGGCATCTTTGACGTAACGTCACCGAGCGAATGACAGCGAAACAAGGCATAATACTGTTTTATGCCTTGTTTTTCCGTTGCCATTTTTTAGGCGGCAACTGTGCATCTAAAGAATATATGATCGAAGGCTGCTTCATTTAATAACCAATTTTCTTGCTATTTTCAGAAAAAGATTTCTCCTTAATGTTTGTTGTTTCGTTAAACATATTGTCTAAAAACAAGCACAGTCAAATACCCATTGTACAAAACATATATTCAAACATGATTTCTTTTTATTTTAGAAATCCCATGCATCGATAAACTGCAAAAGACTCTTGTCATGGGCAGCACAAAGAACAAAGGCGAGATCTTATATCCTGGGGACGTGAAGATAAAGGTGGCTGAGCCCAAGGGACTGAACGCACTGCACTTCGAAGAGGTCACTTACAAGACCCTAGTAGTCGACAAGAAGGAGGACGAGCCGCTAAATGAAGGAGACTTCTGCTAAGACATGCCATACAATCATTAGGTGCTAAGCAATGTATTTTAAAACTTAGACTTTAGTTAATTCGAAAGGTGAAGCTATTTACAATCTGCAATGAATTAGGATATACTGATATGGAAAATGAAATCTACGAGTCTTGTAAATGACTTATAAGCACACTATGAAGTCTTTTTTTAAAAGATTTTCCACTGTTCAATTATCTAGCAAACTTTGACGAGATTATATTATAAAAAGAAAACATAAAAACAGCCATAGCTTTTCTTAATTTTTCAATGAAATAATAAATTTAATCGATTAAGTATTGGAGGAGAATCGGGGGACTACGAAACGTTGATTTTGTGTACTTTTCATAGGTATTTACGGTCCGAGGTGCAGTTGTCTAGCGCGCTCACTCAGTTGTTGATCGGGCACAGCGCAACAGCAATAGATTTTACAAATACCTATTTTTCAATTCTCTCGACCTGCTGTTTCCTCTTAACACACTACAAAATCAAACACAAGGTTTCTATGCCAATCACAAACCGAATTAACACAAATGTATTTTATATAAGAGTAGATTGGTGGAAAGTTACTTGCTCAGTGGATGCCTTAAGTATTTTAACATAATTAGGTAACATAAGCAAGTTCATTTATTTGTAGTTGTAAGGTATATTACATAGCATAAGAATGGCATAATAAAAAGAATTAAAATGTATGCTCAAACTGTAAAATATTTTATAGTCTCTTATGTACACCGAATGAAGCAATATTATCAAAAATTACTAAACAAAGTCTTTTATTTAAGTATTGTTAATATTCACCCATCCAGAGCTTGGTATTAAATCTGATATAAATATACCTACTGATGTACGTGAACTACTGGTTCACGCGTTTCATCTCTTATATTTTCGTGTCTCTGCTGTTTATAACAGCTTACTCATGAGAAAATTGCGACGTGGTCCTACTCACTTGACGTCATCGTCCATTCATAAAGTTATTATGACGTGCCAATTTTATTTAAAGACATATTCCCACCTACGTCTTTCCTGCACAAGTCACCCTCATGATACTCGGTAATCTATTTTGGAAAAGTCTGAATATACAAATACTTCCCGCCGTGTGGTTCCCGGCAGAGTAGAATAGGACCACTCCAAAGTCTTCCTGTGGATGTCGTAGAAGGCGACTTAGGAAACTCGAGCTAAACAAAGCCTATAAACACCAGTGAGACCTCTCCAACCCGTCTGGCCAGCGTGGAGAGTGCAGGCCAAATCCTCTGACTGCTCTGGCTAATAAATGGCTCTGGTAGTATAGAGGGTCGAGCTCCTGCAGTGGAGACTAAAAAAGACCTGTTGATGATGATGATACAAATACTTAAAAATCGTCTTTATAGTGGAACATAAGTAAAATACATATCTATAGGTTTTAACATTATAAAAGTGCCTCCTTAGCCACTGATCTCCATACACAAGGCACTGCCATTGTGTACAATACTTCCAGCAGACAAAAGCTCGGGCACGCGAGCTTGATGCTCTCGCGGGATATTCCTCAACACATTTTATTAGCAAGTTTTATTTTTATTGGGGATCGCAGCGAGCAGCGGTTCAGCGGCATGTGGTGTAATAGAGCATAAGTGGGTCCGCGCGGGTGCGCTGGCGCCGTGCCCGGCCGCGGCCGCCAGTCCCCGGAGCGCCGGCCCGCCCGCCGCCTGCGCCGCGCTACTCCACCCCGAGCGCACCTGCACTACATCACCTGAAATCCGCATACCGCTACTATTTTTACCGTCGCTACGCACGCTTAAAATCAACCGCGATTACGGTTTCCGCAGCTGCATCGTAAAACGAATACTTTCACTGACCGGTGGTGTTTCTGTTTGTGTTTATGCGCTTAGAAAGTCTGAGAAATAGCGGTGGAGAGCGGCCGATTTAGGTCGCCCGGTTCAGTGCTAGCAGCGGGATATTTTTATTGCCACTGTTGGGTGCAGACGTACGCGCGCCCCGAGCACGTTGCTAGTTAAATCAATTTATTATTTATAGAGTAGAATCGTAAAGCTCATTCCATAAACATTGACATAATGTGTGTGTAGTTGATCCTGACTTCTTTCACATCGGGAGGGAGTCTTTGCCAAGTCCCGATATGATAAAGTATGCAAGAGGAGGAATGTGATAGGTAGATGACTTTGTTTAAATAGTGGCATTTAGCTGAAATCTTTGACATTTGTGAAGTGCATTTGTGTAGTGTGTGTGGTGGTCTGTGAAGATGCATCACCTATACCCGCTGGCGAAGGGCGACCCGCTGTGTCCGCTGGGCTTCCACCCGCAGGTGCGCTGGCCGACGCGCTGCAAGCGCTGCTTCCGCGACTACAAGGAGCACGGCGGCGGCCGCAAGAAGGAGGACGACTTCACCGCCTCCACGCCCAGCCTGTCCACATGGAGCTCACCGGCGTCACGGTCAGTCACCTCTCAATCTCTCAATCATATTAGGTACACTTACCGATTTTATGATTCTTTCGATATGAACAGCCATAATTATAATGAAAGCCTAATGTAGGTATATGTAGTTAATGTTCATGGCAGTTCGGGAACTGTAAACTCGCTATCTTTTTACAAGCCTATATCTCGGTGATTGGGTTCATATTCGAACTTTATAATTCTATACGTCTCATCTACTCGCTTACCAAATTTCTCAAAGATCTGGTGAAAGGTACCTACTCGAGTTATCGTCAAACATACATATTATACACACATAAACGCCGGATTGTCGAAATAGACTCGGAGAACTTCGCTCAAATAGTAAGAAACACTACTGTACAGACATTAGGAGAAAGGCTAGTCGAAAATAAGTGCATCATGTGCAAGGGTCGTAGCAAGAACGTAATTCTCGTCTCGCGTATCTATCGTGACACATAATAGATTATAACAGCTGATCCCGCACCCACGCTGTCTCCACACAACATTTTTAAAAGAAAATATGCAATACAAAATGGTTATCTTATCTTCTGCCACATTGCTCAACGTCGCCGCGAGTTGCGACACTTGCGACCGACCACATAAACAGCTGAGAATTCCAAGCATCGATATGAACAAAATATTTTTAAGGAATTAAAATATTTTAATTAACTTTTTTCATTTACTCGTAATCAAACCGAATAGGCGCTGATTGCCGAAACAATACAATATACCGACGTAGGTAAACATCTTTTTAAAATATGTATTCAAGCAGTTACATAGCATTCCTCTATTCCTATACAGGTGACTTTTTAAACACCAGCCAAATTTTTGGAGCAAGTTCAGTCCATGATACTGAACTACTTTCCATAAAAACAATTAACGAAAAACTAAACTAAAAATTCGCCTTCCCATACAAATCAGCGCTCAGCCAAACGGATTATTCAGCCAAACGGATTTTATATGGGCGGACGAAAAATTTTTATCGATTTTTAATAACTTTTTTTTATAGAAGTAGTAATGTATCATTGACTGAACTTGCTCCAAAATTTTGGCTGGTGTTTAAAAAGTCAACCTGTATAGGAATAGAGGAAGGCGACGAAAGGAAAGGGGAAACGAAAAAAAAGGTGGGTTTGATATGGATAAAAATAATGTGACAAGTACCATAACAAAGAATAGATGGAAGACTCGCACGCTGTCCTGCCCGACCCCACGTAAATTGGGATAAGATTAGAAAGAAGGTACTGCTTCAAAGCCGAGGCTTTGCATTGATTCTTTCTCATCGAAAGTGATATAGCTAACACTGGTTTCAGTTTTTCGAACTGCCTAAAGGCATCTGACGAAAAATCTGACCTAGCACAATGACTGTCATCTAATGACAACAATCACAATCCGCTAGTTCCCAACAAGTCAAATCAGACAAAACGTCAAAACAAACATTTTCTATGAGATTTGTATGGAATCCATGTATGAATATCGGACTGTGACGTCATAGTTTGTCAGAGTCAAATGGCGCTCTTAATATCCGGTTTTCTACATTAATAAATATAAATCACCAACGAGATCTATGTTCTTACGTACATTACGTATATTCATGTCAATGTAAATCACTTTCAAAGTGGATGTGATCAATGACAAGTGACATTATTTTGTGACGTTTTATTCTCATAACTATATCAAACAATTTATTTTTGACCCAGGAAACTACCTAATTTCACTAGTATGTAGGTTTCCTCACGATATTTTCATTCACTGGCAGCAAGTGGTGGTAGGGATAGATGAAAAAGACCGCACATGAGTACAAATTCAGAGATACTAATCGCGCCTAGTGAGGATCGAACTCATATGCCTCATAGACGCACATCGTTGACCACCATAGAGGTAGGATTGTTGTACCTATATCGACAACAATAAATTGAATTGTCTGTGTAGTAGCTTCACCGCTTCTATGAGAGAGCCGGAGCCCTCCTTTCCCTCCCCCCTCTGGGGAGGGCCCTGAAAGGCCGGTAACGCTCTTGTTACACCCCTGGTGTTGCAGTTGTCCATGGGCAGCGGTGATCACTTACCATCTGGTTACCCGCTTGTTCGTTTGCCGTCAAAACATTGATGCGGTAAATCGTACGATTCATCATCATCTTTACAGCCGCAGGAAGTTCACGGCTGGACTCTTGCAGCGTGAAACCCTCTTGGGGTCGTCCATAAATCACGTGTAGGTAATAATTTTTTGTACAAAGTATCTTTAAAAAAATCAAAATACTACTTTTAATTGCAGGTATACAAGTCAATGACGTATACTCCAATTTAATTATGGAAAATTAAGTAACGCGCTGCTTTACGGAGTAGAAATCGCGCGTTCAACAAAAATACACGTGGTATCTCACTACATCCCCCTCTCCCCTTGTGATATTTCGTGACTTTTTCCGAACCCCCTCCATCCTTTCTAACCTAACGCAATTAAGACGAAATAGAGGGGCCGTTTTTCCATACAAACGTAGTCCCCTGTTTCCTCCCTGGATAATGCCGGGAGAGTGAATATCTATAGACACAATTAGCATGTCCCTATGTTATCTTTTTTTTCATAAATTATTTATTAAAAGAGATATGAACGTTCAAAAACCTAAAAAAATGGCCAGACTTTTCGCTGTGTTCAAACATCCAGAAAACAAATTTGAGTAGATTATATAAAAAAATTAAAACATAGGAACACCGATCAAGTCTTTGTTAATTCGTAATGAAAAAAGTACTTATATGGGTTAAATTTTGGAGAAGAAATTAGAGGACTACGAATCGTTGATTTTCTGTTCTTTTAATAGGTATTTTCAGTCCAAGCTGCAGTATGTCTCTATCGCACTTGCTCGGTTGTAGTTCGTGCAAAGCGCGACAGCAATACATTTTTCAAAATACCTATTTTTCATTTCTCTAGCCCTTGAGGTTTCCTCATAATGAACTAGCCCTTGGTCACAGATATCGGAACTAGTTACTTGAATTAGCTTGCTGTGTCAAAAGGGTGGCAATGGGACCGTAAACTGCCCCCCGCTGTCCTTTAAGAGCGCTTATGACCCTGACAGCACTTAAAGCGATCTTAAATATAATCAATATTAGCGAAATAGCAATCGTGTTTTTGGAACATATAATGACTAAAATTTTCTCGATAAAAAAAAATGCGAAGTTGCCTCCAAATCACCTCCTAATTATACTAAAACGGCTAGTATTTAAGAAATACAATAAATTAGCCCTTGTAACTTAGGATTATAATTGTATTACGAGTAAACATAAGGCAGTCATCATACGTCTTACTTTTTAAATAACTCTTAAATATTCTTGGTAAAACGAAAAAAACCTGAAAAACCAGAACCAAACGCGTAAACCAGCCTCATTGACCCGCTGCGATTCTTCTGCGGTTTTAGCTCTACCAGCGCCCCGGGTGAGATTTCCCCCTCCCTCCCCCCAAACAATTCAGATTCTAACATAGGCTTCAATCTTATAAATATAAATACATACAAATAAGAGTCTAGGAGTTGCCGCTATAAACCAGCTGCTATTTATATATTTATTATTACCTCGCCCAAAAACGCCCCCTGTCGCCCCTTTGTATCTGGCGCCCTGAGCGGTCGCCCAACCACGCTCTACCCTAACGCCGCTACTGCCAACACAAGCCAAATCGAATGTCGAAAGTGATTTGCTGTTCTGTTTAAAGCATACCTATCTGCTAGGCCCTAGCCTATGTCCATCTGTGGACTTCCTGTGGCTGATATACCTACTTATATCAGGTAGATAGAACAATCTCTGTGGCTGATATGATAATAAAGTAGATACGTATGAGAATGAATACAATATGATCAAAACATTTTCGACTTTGTCATTTTGTTTTGTTGAATAAAAAATTTATTAAACAAAAAAACCGGTCTAGTGCGAGTCGGACTCGCGCACCGAGGGTTCCGTACAAACCTGTAGGTAGGTAGGTATATAAGTAAGTTTAAATTAATTAAAATATTTTTGTTATATGATGTAACAAAAAATTTATGCTTTTCGCAATTTTTCGTGAGCGCAATCTTTGTGCTATAAGACGATGCTCCATACAAATTTCAAGATTCTGAAATCACGGCAAGTAGGTACCCTGTAGGTTTAGATGCCCTTGCGAGTGTCGAAAATTTGCGGCATAAACGGCTTGTGTCTTTTGATTGCGTAGGCTTAGAAGTTTTCTTTTTTTTACAGCTCCAAGAAACAGTAAACTTGAGTATTTGATATGAATTTCAGCTTGATACCTCCACGAGTTCCTTCTTCTTGTCGAGTCGAAATGGTTTCACTGTAGCTTCAATTTCAAATCATCTTTGACCAGTATGTGGCCATGGCGATCCCTCTGTCGTTAGCCTCATTAAGGTCCTCTATGGTACATGATGTAGGGCAGCTCGGACATGAAACGAGTTCCTGAGAAAAAGGATCTTCACAGACAGACAGACGGACAACAAAGTGATCTAAGAAGGGTTTTATTCCTTTTGAGGTACGGAACTCTAAAAATTTATCGTATTACGAGTAACTAGGTGAGTCAGCCTTCCAAGTGCGTGCTGGCTAATGTTTACCGTACATTTAGGCACTGTACCTACTGTTTTTGGAAGGTATACCTATGAGTATATAGGAAATCATCATCAATTGATCAACATTGATGTTAATGTCCTCCTTGATTGACGTGTCCTTCAATGGCGAACTGTAATTCAAGTTCAAGCAACATTTTTTGCTCATATATTTCAACACTTAATTACTCGTATAATATGTAGTGTAGGTTTTATACATTATCCTTTCACGTAAACAAAGACAAAACGAGTCGTGTTCGTGGCAAGTTTCCAAATTCCTGTAAGATTTAGATAATTGTTTGCACTGCCTTCGTAGTGCGGTTGTTTGACGCAATATTCTCCTCCAGATTAACAACATTCAATAATGTAAAACCTACTTGGTATTGTCAATATCCAAGATGCCTGTGACAGGCCTAATCCTGTTCTCAGTGATCCTTCACGTTATATTGTTTACTCTATTCCTAACACTACCAAGAAAAGTAAACAAATCGCATTACCTACGTATGAATATAACGCACCTAATTATTTCGTTACTTTTCTCTTTACCATTATATTTGTAAGTTCAGGACCTGTTGCACCAAGTTTCTATCGCCAGCCATTAGACATAGACATAGACAGATTTTTTTTTCTAGAAAAACTCAACACATACAATACACTAAAGGTAACACATAGAAGAAGACAACATAGGATTTTGAATAGAATTATTTAAATTAAAACAAGAATAAAACCTAGCCAATTTTATCTGAGAAAGTAGATATAAAATAAATTTAAAATGACTAGATACATTTACTATGGCATAGAACTGGTACCCATCTCAGTGTGTCCACGGTGGTAAGTGTTGTGAGATCCTAGGAAAAAAGGTTCCACTCAGCATATGTCATCAAACTCGTTTCCGAGAAGACGACGCTGGTTTTCAGTGGAGCCTTGTGTGTGTGTATGTGTGTCACGCCACGGACGTGTGTAGAATTGTATAGTGTGAATAAAAAACAATATAATATATACATATAGTATATATATATATATATACAACAAGAAAAAGATAAATAAAGTAATAAGATAAATTTAGGAAAGACCTTTTGCTTAATTTTGCTTTGCCTACAAATTACATCACAATTATTCTTCCTATAAATTAACGGTTGATAATATGAAGTCGATATTTTAGAGTTCTAGATGCAGCGATTATTTTTGCGATAATTGAGTGTCAAGTAGTATGCCTTTGTATTTATTTTTAAAAACAAACAGTATTCAGACTACGCAAGGGCGGGGGCAAGTTGTTCCAACATTTGGTAGCTGCATACTTAAAACTGCCCCGAAAAGCGGCAGAGTAGTGACGAGGCATGACTAGGGAGTTGTGTAAGGCTCTGGTTCGTCTTAAGTGAACGTTTCTTGCCCATACCAATTTTTCATAAAGATAGGATGGTTTCTCACATTTCACGATACCGAACAACAATGTCGCGAAATGTAACTTTCTTCGTGCACTCATTTTCAGTAACTTTGCATTATTTAGGTAAGGAGCAACGTGAGTTCGTGGGGGTATTTTAAAACAAAATCTTGCACACGCGTTTTGGATTCGTTGTACTTTATTTTGTGTACGAACTAATAAATAATTAGTGGCAATAACACCTGAATACTTGTGTTACTACCTTTGGTATTCGCCATGCTCGCGAATACTTCTTATAGGTACATATTTCATACTCTGGAGACTGGAGATGGCTTCGTAGCCCAAATATATTCCGCAGTTGTGAATAGGCGCATGCGCAATGAACATTCTTATCTTAAATTTTAAGAAACTAATTTAAAATATTATGAAATTCTTATTATTCCCCTTGCGCTCCCTCGTAGATATTTATGAGGAAGCAATTTGAGCGGATTTTTTTTTCTAAATTTCGTTATAAGGAGAAGGTAGCGGTTGAGGAACTAAAAAAATGCGAAACTATCGTAGCCAGGGCAAGTTGGAAAATGGCCTTTTTCAAATTGTCCTGGGTCTTGGGTGTTTATTTATATATGTATTTATTATAAAATATAGTATCGTTGAGTTAGTATCCCATAACACAAGTTTAAAGACTTACTTTGGGGCTAGCTCCATCAGTGTGATTTGTCCTTATATATTTATTTATCGCATTATGAGGATGCGGGAGTAGTATCTTTATCAACCCTACTTTGAAGTCACGACCCTACAAGAGATCACCAAATTCCAATGTTTTTAACATTTCATACATATGCGTACGCGTGATCAGCCAGCTGATCAAAAGAATGGGTTTTAACATTTTCGTAATTCGCCAAATTATAATCATGGACTGAACTTGCTGTCATTTGTACAATGGAAAAAGAATCGTATTTTTTGCACTGGAAATAAAACGTATAACACATACGTGTTATACGTTTATTTCCAGTGTATATGGTTCCTTTCGAATATTAAAATGGACGAGGTCCATTTATTCCATTTACCTTCGTCGTGTACTCGTTTATATAGTTGGGTTAGTTTGCTGCCGTTCGCTAGAATCTAGGTTATATATAATAGAGCTACGCCAGCGAAGCAACTTGTTGTAGGCCCTCGTACTTATGTATATCGTAGCATTTCCTATAAGCATTTTTGCGAAAAACTACCACTTTTGGCAAAAACGCAAACTAAAGCTTAACGTTCTCACTTTAAACTGTAAACAGTGGTTCATAAAATAGTTTGACGGGTTATCTTGGTTTTAGTAGCTTAAAATTTTAAATTATATCTCCGTTTCCTTACAAATAATTTATTTCAAATGGGGGCAGCACTGGACTCCGTGTATCGTCTTAATATTTAACATGACATTTTTTAAACTAAAAAAAGTTTTTTTACCATTTACCATAAAATCTTCTGTAGGGAGGGGTATGTTTAGAGGCTCAGTGTTAGTCCGTTTTTTTGCGCTAGTGAGACGGGCGGAACAAAAACCAAGACATGACAAATGTAAAACAAAAACAATTGTATTTAAAAGCCTTACAAAAGCAGGACAGGCCGAATGACGCACCCAAAAAGCCTGACTTTCCGGCTTTATCCGGATATCTGGCAACCCTAGCCGCGTAGGTGTAGCAGTCGTAGACTTTCGTAGCACCTTCTTTAAAATATTTGGGGAAGTTACTGGTTCCACTTTTTATTTCCCTCCTATAGTATCGAAGGACTCGTAGTAGCTACTGGTATGCTACTGGCCTACTGCTACGAAAAGTTGGTATAATTATCTTCTTCTCTTTTTAACTCCCGATGCAAAAGGAGGATTTGAGGAGAAGAAAGAGGGATTGACGTGTCTGTGTCTGTGGAATCGTAGCTCCTAAACGAATGGAACGATTATGATGCGTTTTTAGGGTTCATTAGCCAAATGGCAAAAAACGGAACCCTTATGGATTCGTCATGTCTGTCTGTCCGTCCGTCCGTATGTCACAGCCACTTTTTTCCGAAACTATAAGAACTATACTGTTAAAACTTGGTAAGTAGATGTATTCTGTAAATTTTCACACAAAAATAGAAATAAACGGGCAAGAGCGAGCCGGACTCGTACATGAAAGGTTCCGTACCACCGTACAATGTTTTAAAACGCTGAAGAAACACGTTTCTTGTATGACGACCCCCTTTAATTATTAACTTTATCTTATTTTTAGTATTTGTTGTTATTGTAGTCATAGTAATACGTAATTGGTGAAAATTTCAAGTATCTAGTTAATGCCATTATAAAGATCAAGTTAAAAACGCTGAAAAAAACACGTTTCTTGTATGACGACCCCCTTTAAATTTAACTATTTTTTATTTTTAGTTTGTTGTTATAGCCGCCACAGTAATACATAATCGGTGAAAATTTCAAGTGTCTACGGTTCAAGAGATAGAGCCCTGTGACTGACGGACAGACAGACAGACGGACACACAGACGGACAGACAGCGGAGTCACAGTAATAGGGTCCCGTTTGCACCCTTTGGGTACGGAACTCTAAAAATGCATGCATACTCTAATTTTTTACCCAACTTCGCCAGAAGGAGGGTTATGATCTTTAAATGTATTTATACAGGCAGATTTTTTATCCACCGGCAAAATATTAGGAGCAAGTTCAGTTCATGATACCTACTGAACTACTTTCTGTAAAAAAAGTTATCGAAAATCGATAAAAATTTTTCGTCCTCCCATAAAATTAGCGCTCAGCCAAACGGATTTTGTATGGGAGGACGAAAAATTTTGCCGGTGGATAAAAAATCAGCCTGTGTACATAGATTATATAAATCTACATAGATTATATGTATAAATATTTCTTCGGCTCGCTCTGCAGCCTAAATAGACAAAGAACCCAGCGATGCCAGACCTTACTTATTTTTTCACTATAATAATTTGTGTGGAATTTAAATAGTGTTATTTACTGGTAAAAGGGGCCAAAAACAGTGCCAACATTTCTTATTATTTTCATTCTCTCAGTCTATTAAAATACCTTCTGCAAGCAGCCAGACCAATCGGACAGGAGCAGGACCAACTTCCCGCCGGACACGTATTAAGTATTATATCATGTAAAATATCATACATGTACATGTACTGTAATAAAGTTAAATAAATTAAAAAAAAATATAAATAAAGGTAGGCTCGGTTCTCTATTTTGACTCATAAAAAATTTATCTATAATTTAAGGTGTCATATTTTTTTTCCATAATCATCATGCATGTGTCCGAATGATTTCTAGCCCTAACATAATGTCAGATAATATCACGTGCCCTAAAGTTGAAATCCCTAAATACAAAATGCCCTTAATTTGTTTGCTATAAATATTACATTCCATAATATTTAAATTATTTAATTTTGTTTTCCATAATTATCATGTGTCCGAATGATGACTAGCCCTAAGTTAATGTCAAATATAATATAATGTGCCCTAAAGTGGGAATGCAAGTCAGCATACAACATGCAAGCGTTTGTCTATTAGAATACAGATTTTTTGACATCGAATTTCATTCCCAGAAAACTATTCCACGATTTTGTAGTAGGCTCACTTTTCTTAAATTCTCAGGGCAGATTTTTATATAAGTACAGGGTCTAACGAAATATATCTACTAAAACTATTCTAAGGGTGTGTTAGTCCATGATACTGAATAACTTTCCCCAAGGAACATACCGAAATATGAAAAATAAATGTTGGCTTTCCGTACAAACTCGGATTAGCTGTGGGAGGCCAAAAATTATTATATCATGGACTGAATACACCCTTAGAATAGTTTCAGTATATTTTGTTAGACGTTATATATTAAGAGTAATATACAACGTGGAAGATACCCGTAATAAATCGAACCACGGTCTATACTAGATAATTACAGCATAATGAAATTAAAATAACAGCCAAAAAACAAAAAAAATCGGCATTTCCCATACAAAAGTGTGCAGCTGCCTCATACAAATCGCCCAATGAGAATGTCGATTTTTTTTGTTGTTTTTGACTGTTATTTTAATTTCATTATAGGTACCTACTTTAGTTAGACATCTAATATAGCCCGTGGTTCGATTTATTACGGTTATGTCCCTTCCATGTTGTATAACTTACAGACACGTATACATGTTTTACAAAATGTGCGTTTGGCAGGAGGTTTGATCCGTCCAATTGATTATCCTTTGTTGACCACAGTTACAAAAGGAGGACTAACGGAAATATATTCTCTACCAACTCAACTTTGAGGAAAACCTTTGATTTTCGTTATAGCCCTTCTTTTTTAACCGACACGAAAAATTACAGATTTGTTTTGAAAAATTACATAATATATACAGGGTTATTTTTAGGTAACCGGCATCCTTTTTGGAGCAAGTTCAGTCCGTGATACTGAACCACTTTCCATAAAATCAATTATCGAAAAACGAAAACAAAATTTCGTCCTCCCATACAAAACCCATTTGGTTGAGCGCCGATTTTTATGGAAAGTCGAAATTTTGTTTTCGTTTTTCGATAAATGCTGGTTAATTAAAAATAACCCTTTATACAGGCTGACTTTTTAAACACCGTCCAAATTTTTGGAGCGAGTTCAGTCCATGATACTGAACTATTTTCTATAAAAAAAATATTAAAAATCGATAAAAATTTTTCGTCCTCCCATACAAATCAGCCCTCAGACCGACGGATTTTGTATGGGAGGACAAAAATATTTATCAATTTTTAATAACTTTTTTTGTAGTAAGTAGTTCAGTATCATGGACTGAACTTGCTCCAAAAATTTGAATAGTGTTTAAAAAATCACCTGTATAATATGATATTACCTAAGTGTGCGTTCATGAACAATTTTATGTTTGCACAGGAGTCGTGATGAAGGAAATGGTGCAGAAGTGGAGAAGCCAGGCCGCGGATGGGCATCCAGCACTAATCTTAGCGACCCTCCCAAGAAAGACGGCTTCTCCACGGGTAAAACTGTTTTATTTTATAACTTTTCATTTTATATTTCATTA
The DNA here is from genome assembly GCA_963576875.1 of Acrobasis repandana. Lineage (NCBI taxonomy): Eukaryota > Metazoa > Arthropoda > Insecta > Lepidoptera > Pyralidae > Acrobasis > Acrobasis repandana. The sequence continues at coordinate 15,532,835 of OY756215.1, forward strand.
ATAAAAACTTTTTTTTTTCTAGTGATTCTGAGGCAAACTACGTCAAGCGGACGCCCGGGACGGATTCAGTCCGTCCTTGTCACAAACCCTACGTGCGATAGAGATAGCTAAAACCGTCGCGGGTCTCGTGTCTCTGTCGCACGTAGGGTTTTTGACAGAGACTGACTAAACCCGTCGGGGTCTCCCCTTAAGGCGACGTGGTATGTTTGTAATTTTTTTCTATTGAGCCAAAAATGCTCAATCGTGTTTTGGCTATTGTAGGTCTCTGTAGAAAATCTTTAAGTTTTTTATGTAATTTTTTTGTGGAATAAACTGTAGTAGTTTAATAACAGTGATTTTTCAAAAACACGCTCAGTATTGCAAAATGTGAACCCACGTCGCCTTAACGCAGTGTCAACAAGCCTTAGACATTATTTTAAATTTTCTTGCTTCATTTCTACTTTTAGTCTAAAAAAAACACTAGACGTAGCGCTTACGTCATCTAAATATAACAACCGAGACCAACCAAAGGCATTTCGAAACCCGTGTCACCTACACCTAAAGGCCAACTACGTTATTGCTATTTGTTCGACCCGCATTGGCGTTATTTCAAGCAATGTGTGATGTATTCTGCAGAAAACTTGAAATTAAAAAGACTTGAAATGTAAAAAGTTTAAATTATATTTAAATGCAAAGATTTATATTGCTCTACAATGCTGGGAAGAATATCTAAAGTGAAAATATTTTATGGATATAAGAACTATCCATGCATAGATATACCTACCTAGAAGTAGTTTGTGTACCCTCCATATACGTGGGGCGCACTATAAGTTTCCGGAATGAATATGAAAAAATACTATTAAAGGTACAAAATCATTTATTGTTTTTCAAAATAATCTCCCTTGGCGTCTATGCACTTTTTCATTCGATGAAACCAATTTTGAAAACTTTTGTGCCACTCCTCTGTGGTGACCTCTGAAACGTGTTTTTCATACTCCTCGACAGCCTCTTCTGGTGATGAAAATCGTTGACCGCGTAATTGGTTTTTAATTTTTGGGAACAGAAAAAAGTCACAAGGTGCCAGGTCGGGACTGTATGCAGGATGACTCATGAGTTCTACATTTTTCGCCTTCAAAAAGTCGTTTGTCTGTCTGGCCGTGTGAGAACTAGCATTGTCGTGGTGCAGGATGATACGGCGTTTACGGTTATTTTTACGGAGTTCGTCAATAACTTCCGGCAAACAAATGGTCGTGTACCAGTCACTATTCACTGTACGACGATTCTCTAAAGCAACAGTAGCCACGTGTCCAGTTTTATTAAAAAAAGAAGCAATCATCCGCTTAGCTGCACTTTTCACGCGCGCCTCTTTGGTTGGTTTCGGCTCATCTTGAAAGACCCATACGCTCGATTGCTGCTTTGTTTTGGGATCGTAGCAATAAATCCATGTTTCGTCACCTGTTACTATGTCCCACACCAAATTTGACGCACCTTCGTTGAATCTGGTAAACATGGCACTGCACCAAGTGACGCGGTCCGTTTTTTGAGCCTCGGTCAAGTTGTGTGGGATCCACCGCGAGCACAGCTTTCTCACACCCAAATGTTTGTGTAGGATTAATTGTATTTGACTCATGCCTATTTCTAAGGATGCGCGAATTTCATGGTAGGTCACATGCCTGTCTGTTTCAATCATACGGCGCACAGCATTGATGTTTTTGTTGGTCACAGCGGTGGACGGCCGACCATCGCGCGAGATTCGTCACTGAGATTGATACGACCACGCTTGAATTCTGCAAACCAGCTATAAACAGTTGTCTTGCATGGTGCTTCATTGCCAAAAGCTGTTTCAAGCCAAGCGATGCTCTGTTGAGCTGTCAAATTACACTTAAAATCGTAAAAAATCATACTACGAAAATTTTCCCGAGTTAAATCCATGTTGATGCAGACACACAATTTTTTAAATGGCGCCACAAGGTAAAAACAAAAGACAGTCAGATGAAACAAACTGCATTCTACAGCCAAAGAGTTCTATTTTCAAATGTTGCAATAAATTTTTAAATATTGTTTTTGTAAGTGGCCAGTTCCAGAAACTTACAGTGCGCCCTATGTACATCGTGTCATTCAACGACTTTCACGAAACTAAAAAAAAAAATTGAATTTTTGAGTCAATTTGTATGATTATTTTTCCGACCCAAATATCGACCAATAGAATTGCACCATTCGACGTCACGTGGTACAACCTACATGGTATTATACTGATAATTTTTTGATTATTTTCTCTGTTGTACCACGTGACGTCGAATGGTGCAATTCTATTGGCCGACATTTGGGACGGAAAAATAATCCCCCGAATACCACACGAGCTTCAAAATTATCGGGTATTTCCCGATAGGTTCGTTGCAAACAAATGAAGGAGTCAAGTTTTTCAGGTTAAAAAATCACGAGCGCGAAGCGCGCGTGATTTTTCCTGAAAAACTTGACGACTTTATTTGTTTGCAGGGAACCTTGAGGGAAATTCCCGATAATTTTGAAGCTCGTGTGGTATTCGGGGGATTATTTTTGCTCGTGTGGTATTATAAGTGAAAATCCGATGGATTGGATTTTGTGAAAGTTGTTGAACAAAAGTTGGTATTCGGGGGATTATTTTTCCGTCCCAAATGTCGGCCAATAGAATTGCACCATTCGACGTCACGTGGTACAACCTACATGGTATTATACTGATAATTTTTTGATTATTTGCTCTGTTGTCAAGTTTTTCAGGAAAAATCACGCGCGCTTCGCGCTCGTGATTTTTTAACCTGAAAAACTTGACTCCTTCATTTGTTTGCAACGAACCTATCGGGAAATACCCGATAATTTTGAAGCTCGTGTGGTATTCGGGGGATTATTTTTGCTCGTGTGGTATTATAAGTGAAAATCCGATGGATTGGATTTTGTGAAAGTTGTTGAACAAAAGTTGTTCATTTACCCATGTAAATGAACAACTGAGGTACCATCTAAGAGGTTTTGCGTTCTTTTATTAACACGATGTATACAGGCTGACTTTTTAACCAACAGCCAAATTTTTGGAGCAAGTTCAGTCCATAATACTGAACTACTTTCCATAAAAACAATTAACGAATAACGAAAATAAAAATTCGCCTCCCCATACAAATCAGCGCACAGCCAAACGGCTTTTGTATGGGAGGACGAAAATTTTTTATCGACTTTTAATAACTTTTTTTATAGAAATTAAATCAGTATCATGGACTGAACTTGCTCCAAAAATTTGGCTGGTGTTTAAATAGTCACCCTGCATGTTATGATATGAAGAAATTCGTAAGGTGATTTCTACAGCTAAAAATTTGTTTAGCGCTTACTATACAGACGTGGATTACCATACGTGTAATTTTTTTTTAAAAGATTAAGATTCCATTCAATAATGGCCTACCCCTTCGTAGGGTTCAGCAGAACAAGCGCATCGTGGACGTCGACGCCGGACCTGGGGGCCAACGACTCCGAGACGACCGCCGTGACCGTCAGCCTCAAACTGCCCAAGCGGAGACTCACTGGGCCTCTGCCGTCGCTTGATACAGGGCAGAAGGAGAACCATACAGGTAACTATTCCTAGGAGCCAGGGAGCATGTATTATTCGGGAACCTGGGGCCAACGAGTCCGAGGCGACCGCCATGACCGTCAACCTCAACCTCTGCCGTCGCTTGACACAGGGTAAAAGGAAAACCATACAGGTAGGTATTTCTAGGAGCCGGGGAAGTGTGTATCATTCGGGAACCTGGGGCCAACGACTCCGAGAGGACCGCCGTGACCGTCGACCTCAAACTGCCCAAGCCGAGACTTACTGGGCCTCTGCCAATGCTTGACACAGGGCAAAAGGAGAACCATACATGTAGCTATTCCTAGGAGCTGGGGAAGTGTGTATCATTCGAGAACCTGGGGCCAACAACTCTGAGACGACTGCCGTGACCGTCAGCCTCAAACTGACCAAGTGGAGACTTACTGGGCCTCTGCCGTCGCTTGACACATGGCAGAAGGAGAACCATACAGATAGGTATTCCTGAGAGCCGGGAAAGTGTGTTTCGTTCGGAAACTTTGGGCCAGCGACTCCAAAACGACCGCCGCGCCGTGACGTTCCTCACCCTCAGGCTGCCGAAACGGAGTCTCACTGGGCCTCTGCCACCGCTTGACACAGGGCAGAAGAAGAACCATACAGGTATTCCTAAAGAGCTTGGGATGTGCGATTGTGCCAATCGTTGGCAAATTTTTAGTGATTTTGACTGCTTCTTCGGAGCTGATTGGAGCCAAACTATCTTAGTAACAATATATTAAATTGAAGTTTATTTAAGTAGGTATTAAAAAAGTGAATGAGACAATTTATTGATTTTCATTGTAGTAGTTTGTTTGATTCCAAATAACCTGAGACGTGTTTAAATTTTTTGCGGTTCGCGACGTTCATGTCTTTGTTGTTTACACGGAAATGAAAACATAAAGTTGTGTATAAATTACAGAGAAATAAAGACAAAGGAAAATCCTAAAAAGTGAATGAGAAGATTTTAGTAATTTTTTTTTAATTCATTCAAAAACTTAGTTAAAAATGTTAAACTTTGATGAAAATATAAGCGAATACGTCGTCGGATTTCTTGCGCATACGACTGAGTTAAAACATAAAAAATACACATATATGAAGATTGATTCATGCTTAAACACGTACAATAAATATATAAAAATAATTTGTGTTTTGTAAAACGATAGAAAAATTTAAAGTTCTCCGAAATTCTCAAATAAATATGGGGACGAAAACGCAGATAAGGCAGACCGCTCGCTGCGCTTCTGAATTCGTCTAATTCGTCTCCAGGGTGCATGTACAATACAGCGCAATGCGTATGTGTAGATAGAAAATATAGATTCGGGTGTTCAATCAAAAATTCAGTCAGACTGCAGTCTTAAATAGAGTTCCGTCACAGAGTCGGTTTCGTTAACTTTCTTATTAATAAGATAAACAAGAAAGATGTTTTAAAGTAAAATACTATCTACAGGCTGCGAGACTTCAGAGAAAGTATAGGAATGGTACATATGTATATCGTTCAATCGTGGGCAATTTTTCAAAGCTTGTGCAGTATCGACACACCTCGAGAGCTATGCCTTTTCAAAAATATGCAAACCTACACCTAGAACAGTAAACAGACGAAACAGCCAATTCTTATAATATTTCTTTTCACCATTCACCAGACACGGTGACCCTTCGGCGGCCGTCGCCGTCGCCGCCGCCCGTCGCGGTCACCGCCGCCAGCATCACCATCACAAAGAACGACTCCCTAGCGGAGCGCGTGCGGAAGGTAAACAGCTACACCAACAAATTATATCCGACCGACACACACTGAGAGCCGACATTATACCTCCTAATGTTTCGACAATAAACAGCGTTCCTCTATCCCGCCCATGTGGGAGACTAAAAATAATTTTACTTATCATATTTATCATCCCACTACAACACCTAATTATTACAATCTATTCCTAGACAGAGCATTATTAAACTTTCAAAATAGTAGCCGTAGCTCAAACTGTTTACTTTGGCAGTAACAACGTCTTATATTCAAAAGAAGCGACTCGCACTCATAACTGAATAGAAATAACGAAATACATCTCAAAGGGCGAAATAAAACAAACAAACTTAGATTTTTCACCTTGAATCTCCGTATAGCAAACGTGTGAGATGATTTCGAAGTGGGTCACGTCACAGTGTGGACAGCGCCTCGGCTCAACATACTGCGATCTAATGCTCGAAATAAACATAAAAGGTCGCCGTCGAAGCCACTGCTTGGCAATGCGCAACACATTATAATTAATTGAGGAAATGGCCTATAGCTTATGTTTTAACACCCAAAATATAGCTCATAATATGAAGTTTACTACGAAACCAAAACTTTACATTAACAACCAAAATTATGCGGGCTGTACATTTATACTCGGTATGTGTACCTAATTATCTTCTTTTATAGATGCAATTAATAAAAGCTCAAAATAGTTTCGAGAAAGAATCTAGTATAGAAAAGGAAAAGGAAAGAGACAGAGAAAGAGAAAGAAGAAGTTTGTCTAAAAGTAAAGAAGAAGAAAAACAAGCGCGACTAAAAGAAGAAAGGTCGGCGGCTAAAGAAGACGTCAACTTTATGATGCAGGTGACGTATTATTTGGCAATTATCTATATTTATAAGACTGTATACTTAATTATAGATTTATCCTTAATAACTATTATTACTAAATACTTTTACACTGACGAAATCTTCAGACGGCACAAAATTGGAAAAAAATGTAACTGTTCTCTTTCGGTTGACAGACAAAGAGTGCCCGCAATTCATCGGTGTCGAAGCCCCCAAAACGAGGCGGCCCATCCAGAGATAAAGATGAATCTGACGATGATACTAGCACCACATGTACGGATACCACCAATACAACACTCGTGGACGCAAATGTTAAAGAGTATCAGGTGAGACGATCCAGATTTTCGAGTTCAGTATCCCAGTCTATTGTCTTCAGGTACCAAAAAAAATTTGTTTGTTTTTTACTACAAGAAATTGATATTTTCGCAATGACAGCGAAGTTATCCTATGACGATTCGTGTGGGTGTATGGGTAAATCGAAATTCTCCGAATATTCCTCCTGGCATTTCCCACTGGAAATGAACATGAGGAAGTTATTTAGGGACGCAAAAAAATACGTACAAATATCTTATTTTCAGGAGCAAATAGAAAGTCTGAAACAAGAAATAGACACCTTAAAGAAGAGATGTGAACGAGTAGAAAAGGAAAAGAGTGACATACTGCTCCGACGGTTGGCGAACATAGACACAGCCAATAAGTACACGACGGGCCGCTCCTCAGAGGTGCTCAAACTGCAGCAGAAGGTCAATGAACTCACGTCGCAGAATGAAGACCTGAAGGATGAAAAGAAACATCTGTCGCTACGAGTAAAGGAAGTTGAAAGTGAATTGGAGGTAAGCAAATAATGCTTACACAAACATTTTGCGTCATCTTCACAATCTGCAGTTGCATCATACTTTTCTATAGCCTTACTTGTGATAAGGCTATCGTCTAATAGTATCGTTGCATTACGACGACAAACCAAATTCATTTCTCTCACCAAGTTATTAGAGCGATTCTACTTGACACGCAGAATGTTGGTTTGTGAACTGTCAGAGTAGGACTCGTTTCTCTGTAGAATTAACTAATCTCAAAATAATTTGTGTTGCTTGCAGTCTAGGCCATCCGTGGATGCTCAAACGCGTCAAATAGAGCAACTCCGTGCCAAGTTAGTGGCTGCTGAAACTCTTTGTGAGGAACTGATGGACGAGAACGAAGACATGAAGAAGGAACTGCGGGATCTCGAAGAGGAAATTGAAGAAATGCAGGACAACTTCAGGTAAAAACTCTCTGATGCATTACCCGAAGTGGTTGTTGACTTCTGTGAAGAATGTCGTGGTCCAAATAGGTCTTTAAATAGGTATAAAAAAATGTATAAATAGTTCTTGTCAGCCAGGGCAAGTAGGAAAATGGCCTTTTTCAAATTGTCCTGAGTCTTCGGTGTTTGTCTATATAAGTATTTATTATAAAATATAGTATAGTTGAGTTAGTATCCCATAACACAAGTTTAATATTACTTGGGGCTAGCTCAATCAGTGTGTTTTGTCTATTTGTTGTTGTCTATTTATATCTATTTATCTATTTGGCTGCATATCAAACTGTTTTATAATTAATGACGCCAGCATTTAACTAGCACTTGACAAACTTTGGTCAGGACCAAAGTTTGTCAAGTGCTAGTTAAATGCTAACGACTGTCGCTATCTCGCTTTATTCAGCGATATCAAAAGACATGGTACTAGTTCGTCGCGAGATATTAAACTTTGTTTATGGACGGACACGAACACATACTTCACGAATAGTTGAATGAATGAATGAATGAATAACTCTTTATTGCACCTAAAAAATAAATTAAAAAAAAATGAACAAAACACAAATTGTGAATATATATACATAAGTACAATGGGCGGTCTTATCGCTGACAGCGATCTCTTCCAGACAACCAGTGGATGAAGAGAAATGTAGGCACGTGAAAAAGAAACGGTGGCGCAAAGAAAACGATAAAATGAGATAAATAGTTACATAAATAAGGCTACTTTTAAATTAGCATATATCAATACACTATACGTATAGGTATTCTATAATATACTTACACATAAAAACTACATATTTATAATACAATATATCTACTTATATAGGTATAATTAATATAGTATACATATATATAATATATATATAAATACATATACTACAATTGCTTTAATAATGTACGATTACTCAGCAAGATAGACTTCTTTAAGTCTGTTTTTGAAGACAGAGACAGATTGTGCGCGTCTGATAGACTCAGGCAGTTACTTATTGAACCGTACTATATTTTTTTTATTCATCATAAATATACAAATCATAAAGGTATTATCTTTATGATTTGTATATTCACAAATATCATAATTTGAGTATGTGGCGACGTCTACGCTACTTTGAGAAACTACAACTACAACAGCAAAGCTACAGCATAGTTCTAGCTAGCTACAACATTACATAGATCTCGTTGGTTCACAACAGGTTTACGAGATAGCGTTGACTCATCCTACATCTCGATATCAGAATTCGTGCGATTGGTTGCATATATACAACCTCCGACGATACTCCGTCGGAGCCGTGGTTCAAAAATTATATGAAATCCATACTTATAGCAAAATCGGCAATTATTAAGTGATGAAAATGTAATAAATAAATGATACTTCTTATGGATTTTCCAAATCACTTAATAATTGAAATTTATTATCGATTTTTGAAATGATTTACTTACATGCTTTCAGCTAAGTTTATTGCCGCTTCCTCGTCACGCTTCCTACGTACCTATACGTAAAGTGCGCAGCTGCTGATTTATATCTACGCCGAATGCTTGCATAGTAACGGATAGTATTGTTTCTAGGGAGGATCAAGCAGATGAATACTCGTCGTTGAGAAGGGAATTGGAGCAAACAATAAAAAATTGTAGAGTATTATCGTTTAAGTTAAAAAAGACTGAAAGGAGAGCTGACCAGCTCGAGCGAGAGAAAGCTGATCAAGAAAAGAAACTTTTAGAAGTAAGCTATTTCTTTAGTTATATGATTATAAGATCTTCTTTAAATGATAAAAGCGATCAACAATAACATTCGCTTAACTAAGGCTGCACTCACACTGATTCGCATTCCACGTCTGATAAATTCAGCTCATAGATTGACTCTTGCAAGCAAAGGGCATGAAAAATGTCAGTCAATGTAAGACTAACCTAACGGAAGTAAATATTCGGTATCTTTTTTAATACTTGGCACGATAAAAGCGTCTATTAACATTCGCTTATCTAAGGCTGCACTCACACTGACTCGCATTCTACATCTGATAAATATTGATCTTAGATTGACTCTTCCTCTTTGCAAGGAATATGCATAAAAATGTCAATGTAAGACCAAACCAACCTAACGGAATAAGTATAAGGTATCTTTTGTATTATTGGGCTCGCATTTTCATTATAAATACATTTAGAAAATGTAACGATAAACCTATTATTTTCTGTTTTGCAGTTAGTAGGCGGGCAAGAAGGTCTAAATCGGGAGAATCGTATCAAGGAATTAGAGCAGGAAGTAGCACGATCGACAGAAGTCGCTCTAAGGCTTCAGAGGGAGTTAGCCGAGGCTACCTCTAAGTTAGCCGCGGCGTCGGGTGCTCCCCCCGCCAACCTCAAGAAGAATCAACCACCTGCTGATGGGGTAACTGTTTTGCCGTTTTAGAAAATAAATTTCTAAATTTAACAATAGGGAAAAAAGTAGCACTTTAGCAATTACATTTGATACGGGACAATTTTTGCCCACGTGTGAAATGGAAACGGGTAGAGAGTCCATTTCCATTTCGTTGAGAGTGTAGGTTTTCTCAAACTCAATATAAGTGTGTAGATTTTTCCTTCCTCTTGAAGAAAGTTGTTATTGACAAAATGACTGTAAACCTATACATACATGCATATATGTAAAATGCAACAATGAATGAAAATAAAAGTAGATTAAATAAGGAAAGTCGGATTATTCAGACTTTATCTAAATAACAGCCATCGCTTCAATTCAATGTTATAACGTTTTCAGCAAAAAGTATCACGATCCTCACTAACACGAGGCGGTAGCCAGGATGATCCAGCACAATTATTGCGCGATCTTCAGGATTCGTTAGAACGCGAAGCCGATCTCCGAGAACAACTGCGTAACGCTGAGGAAGAGGTACGTAACATTTCATTATATTTGTAAACCCTACGCTACGCTATTTATAAATTTACAAATAATTTAATTTATTTATTTTATTTCTTAAGTTAAGTTTTATAATATATCTATAAAAAGTAAAATATAAAAAAAATATTGTATAAAATATAAACACATAAAAACCTTGCCTAGCTGTCCGCAGGCAGCGGGGCAAGGCCCGAGGTACCGACAGTTAGGGCCGCAGTGAGAGAAACCTCCTGACAATGCGTGTCGTGTCCAGGAGTACTGCCCTCTGAATCTGTCCCTTGACCCAGCTAACTTCAAATTATTATTATTATTGTTACGCTATTTATAAATTTACAAATTATTGTAAATTTATTACTACTAGTTACTAATTTATAAATAATACTATGTAGTAAAATTAAATCAGTTAATACTGACATTAGTTCAGTTCAGTTTAGTTCTGTGCCCACCCAGCCAGCGTTTCGCAGCAAGAGCATAGCATATTTTAGATTATTATTATTATGGTTAGATGGGACAAAATAAAAATAAAATATTAAATAAATACCGAACCCTATATTAGCTGCAAATAAAGTCATATATACTCGTATTCACGAGCCGTTACACGTATCCGGAGCAGTAACTCAATTCTCGTTAGTTTTAAACGTTAGTTCCACTTATTGTGCTAACTAATCAGTCGGGTTTACTAGAGAACAATTGCATTTAATAGGGCATTAGCTTTCCACTGCCGCCAACTGGCGTTTTGCCAGACACGGGCTGACTCAACACCGCGACACAAATACACCATCCATAAATAATGGTACCTAGCACTTTATTATTGTCTATAAGAGGAATTTTATTTTATATTTCGATTACCTTTAACCTAAGTTAAATGACGAAGATAATATTATTTCCAAACAGGCTTATCGATACCGTCAACGCAAAGGCAGAAGATTACCTCCACCGCCTAAAGTTTCACGTTCATTCCATCCTGATTTAGTCCCCAGCTCAAACTATGCTGACAATGACATAAATCAAATCCCTGAACCTAGTCAAACTCAGCAAATGCTTCAAATGCAACAAGCCTTAGAACAAAGCTTGTGTACTTTTGAAACGGCTCAGCTATCAATCGGTATCAACCAAATAACTCAATCGCCGCATGATCAAGTTCTGTGTTACTCTCAGGGTTGCCAAACTGATATTATTATGGTGCACGATGCTACAACAGAGACTAGAAAAATAACTTTAGATTCATGTGCGCAAAGCAATGTTGAAACTCTAGAAATGTACGCTCAAACAGAAGTAGCTTACATGAAGAACAAAAGTTTACAGACAGATTTTATTAGAGTAGATTGTTTTGTCCAAACAGACAGATTAAAGTTCCGAGATTCTAACGCCCAAACCATTCCTAAGGTTGTTAATGATGAAAGTCAACAAACTTCAAAAGACGATAATTTAATAGATGTTTCAACAGAAACAAGATTTGTGTACAATCAAGGAACATCAACAGACTTAGATAATAAAATTATCGTAGAAAATAATGAAACCAAACATGAACCAAATGCCGAGGAAACAGAATCTTCAAAAGATAAAACGGATAGTCCTCCTCTATCCCCCGATAAAGTCACAGCAGGGCCATCGAGACTCTTTTCATTCCCATTCGTTTCTCTGTTTAATCCATTGGCCTTAAGACTACCAAATATAGGTATATTTTATCGATATTAATATACATGTTGTTTTCTTCATCTTGTGATGTATAATGTTTTAACTTTCTCCCGTAATACTCATAAATAGAGTAGATAGCGTTTCGGCTCTTTCCTATAATGATAACTAACGAATATTTTCAGGCGAATAGCTTACGTAAAACAGCATCACGGGTCGAGGATGATAATGAGTCATTGCTACTACAGCTGAAGAAAATGGCTACCAAAGCCAGAAGTACGTCACATTGTGTTATAAAAATCCACTCAGTTTGTTTTAATCTTTCCTTCAACTTCTTCGATATTGCAGTAACATTGATTATCTTACCTAACAACTCATCTATCCCTAATTTCAACTCTAACCACCGTATTTTGTTTTTTTTTTTGTATTGTCAGCAATTTTTGTTAAAACTTAAGACTAACCGCTTTGTGATTTATTAAGTATATTTAATTCAGCTGGCGTATACTCGTATTAGGTAGCCATTTTCTCCAGATTTCGTTAGTTCCTTCAAGTGTATTTTAAACAACTTATCAGTGTTCTGAGTGGTCCAAATTTCTGATAAATAAGTGGACATTACGTTTTACTAACAAACCTTATTATCGTTCGTTGTTTACTTACACATGCTTGTTTTTTATACCATCGTGTATTCATAACATTTAATTTACATTTCAGCACGGAAACTATCACCTACACCGCCAACTAACAGACTTGCAATCGAAGCACCAAACGAAAAAGATGAGGGAATATCTGATGAGGAAGATCCTGCTGAATTAAGACTACTTCTGGAACTTAATGAACAAGTACTATTACTTTATTTCTCGTCTATATTTACGCGTATATATTCATTGTATTGGACCGATAATCCCACTGAAAATTATTTACTACGCTGACTACGTTTAATACTGGCAATATTTTACAATAATTAATCTAAACTATTTTGAAGGAGGCAGCCGTTCTACGTAGAAAGGTAGAAGACTTAGAACAAGACAGAGATTCCTTAAAGAAACAAGTCAAGGAACTTTCAGAGAAAATTGCAAATACAACGACGAAGGGTAACACAAATTCAACAGTGACGCTCAGACGAAATGCTACCAAGGGTAACAATCTAGCAGAAGAAAAAGTAAAAGTAAGCAATTAAGCATTCTCTTACACAAAAAAGTAAGAAGCAATACTTAGAAGTATTTAACGTTCTTCATTTATTACAGGTATTAGAAGATGAAATAGCCGAATTAAGAAAGAAATTAATTGAAAAGGAAAGAGATTGTGAAAGATTACACGCGGAACTTAGTTTAGCACAAAAGAAACCTAAAGGATCCCTCATTAAGAGCAAGTACGTTATATAAACCATCTCATCACAAATATTTATTACAAATTAACTACATTATGAACATACCATACACGATATCCTCATATTTATTTTAGGTCCCTCGATGGCGCAAGTGAACAACAAAATGTAGATCTAAAGCGACAACTACAAGTCATAGAACAAGAAGCTAGTGTACTGAGAGCTAAAACACAAAGTCTGGAAGCTGATAATGAAAAACTACAGGCGGAAAACAAGAAAATACAGGTAAATATTTCCTGGTAAAAATAAAAAAAGAAAATTTGAAAATATATATTAAAGGAAACTTAAAACCATTTGTTTTACTTTCAGCTTTTGAAAGGAACGAAAACATTGAGATCCGACAAATCATTAGAACAAAACGCTAATAAGATCACTCAGTTAGAAAACGAATTAAAGGAAGCTATGGGTAAGATCAAAGAACTGGAGAGTAAGGAAAAGGAGGATAAGGTTGAAAAGAAAGTAAGATTTGGAGGAGATGTCAAGAAAGATGCTGACGCCCTCAAGTCTAAGCAAGAAGAGTTGGATAAATTGAAATTAAATTTTAGCAAGGTGTGAAAAATAGAAGCAGTTTTTTGAATGCATATGTTTAATAATCAATGATAAAATAATAAGTAATTCCTATATTATTTACAGCTTGAAAAGGAAAATGCTAAGTTGCAAGCAACATTGAAGGCGCTAAAGGAAGACGCGATCACAGCTTTTAAACCACGTACTCCTAAGAAATTAACCGATTTGACTACAAAATTACAAATGAAAAGAATGGTGGAAGACCTTGAAAGCGAAATCGGTAAATATTTACATACATAGTAAAAATACTTGCTTTTAGCAAATATATTGGTAATTCAGTTGTATTGGTGAATTAAACATCGAAACTAATTTTTTGCAGGCGAACTGTATGTTATCATGAAAAATGCAGGTTTATCGACAAATAATATCAATGCCAAAGCACAACTTGAAAAGGAAATTGAGGATATGAAGTCAAAATTAACTAAAAAGGAATCTGAATTTACTAATGAGAAGAACCGCCTTCAAACAGAAATCGGTAAATTAAAGGATATTACAGCAAATTTAGAAGCAGACAAGAAAGAAGTCAACGCAAAGTTGAAATCTTTAGATTCTGAACATAGTAACATCTCAGATGAGAATAAATCGCTGAAAGAAGATAAAAAGAATTTAGAATCTAAAATTTCAAAGCTTAACGCAGACTTGAGTAAGTATTTAAAAATGTGCACAATTGCACATTTGTAAAGCATTAAATAATTGAAATAGTAAATAATACGCAATGTAATTCCAGAAAATTCCAGTTCTCAACAAACAGCAATGTCTGACTGTATGAAGAAAATCGAAGACCTCAAAAAAGAAATGGAGGCTAAAGATAAAGAGATCGAGAAGTTGAAGAAACAAGGTGAGACTCTGAATAAATTGGAACAAGACAAAAACAAATTGCTCAAAGAGGTAAGTTAATCGTTTATAGAACCTTTATATTAATTTATAGTAATGATGTATTGACACTCACACTGAAGTCTCTCTAGAAGATTTATTTGAAAGTGAATGTATTAATACTCTAGCTAAAATTAAACTTGTTTTAAAGGTTGGAGATAAGACCAAAAAAATTGTTGAACTGGAGAAGAAGCTAAAGGAATCTGAAGATAAATGCAAACGTTCTGAAAAACAATTACTGACTCGGAAAGATCGGGTAGCCAAATTGGAAAAAGAAGTAAGTGCTTCATTTCTGTATATCACATTAAATTTAGAATACGAAGATAATAAAAAAAATAAAACTTAGGACAACGAAGATCTCTATACATTTATTTAAAAAAAAACACTTATTCTAAATATTGCAACATACATGACCAGTCCCGTTAATGTGTTTTATCATCCTTCACAGCTTTCAATTACCCACTGATGGGAATAGGCCTCTCTCAATGAACGCCACTTGTTACGTGTAAATGTGCTTATTTATCACAAAATATAATAATATTACGTTTGTCTACATTAACTATGTTTTCATCATAGCTTTCTGAAGAAAAGGAGCAAGCCGAAGCATTATCCAGTTCTCACAGACGTTTATCAGTTGAATTTATAAGCGAAAAAGATCAACTTCAAACAAAACTTATTCAGACTGAAAGCAAACTTATCACTCTAGAAACAGAGATAAGAGAGGTCAAAGCGGACTTTGAAAGTAAAATCACAACTTTGGAGTCCACAATAGCTGCCAAAGATATACATATTAAACAACTGGTACAAAGCCAATTGTTAGCATGTACCCTGTTTTTTATACCCCTTGTGGATTCCTCAATTGATCACTTCAATAATATTACTGGTTTAACTAACTTGCAGCAAGTAGTTATTTAGTTATTCTTCCAATTAAGCAGCACCTTCTTTATATACACCTAGATACAAACCTTTCTGATTTTTAGCTAGAAAAGATATTTATTTTGGACACGTGTTTTATATATGGTTGATTTGCAGGAAGACGCTCTAAGGGAAACTTCTAATCAAAAATATGATGAAGCAATATCTTCAGTTGAAATGGCTCAAATGCAAGACAAATTAGAAAAGGCCACGAAGGAACTAAAAGAGAAAGAAGAAGAGTTAAGTACCGCTAAACGGGATTTAAGTAAAACAGAAAAAGATCTCTCTACTCTACAGTCCGAAACATCTCAATTAAAATCCGACATTTCTAAATTAGAAAATGAAAGAAAGGACCAGGAAAATAAATTACAGGTTGAAAAGAAGGAATCTAGTTATTGGGAAAGTAAAGCTTCTGAAATGGAAACTGATTTACAGGTATTGTTAAAAAAGATGTTGATAAATTATCATCAAAAATTTAATTGAATCGTAAATTATATAAACTAACGTCTACTTTTTGTAGGCTGAACGTAAAAAACTGGAACGCATGCGTGTTGCTCACGACAAGGATAGTAAAAATAAAGAAGCTGAATTGGCAACTTTGAAAGGCAAGCTAAAGGTCCTGGAACAAACTTCAGGTGCGGGTATGAAGAGGATAGCTGATCTCAAACAAGAATATGAAGAAACTGTGAAAAGTAAGTTTTTGTCTGAGTTAGTTGGCAAAATCTCCATGATTTTTTATCCAATTCAATAAAACATTCTACTCTGACAACTCCTATTTCAGAACTAGAGCATTCGCTAGCAGTAGAAAAAGCAGAATATGAAGAACTGACGGGTAAATATGAAATATTAGAGGAAGAACATGTTGTTACTAAAGCCAGGCTGACGGTGGAAAAGGAACAAGCACAAGGGTAAATAAATACTTTCAACCAAAGAAATCATTAATCACGAGTTTATATTAGACTCTAAGATAAAGGTTTTGTTTTCATTCGTAGAGAACTACTTCACGTTCAAAAGGAACTAAACACAGCATTGGCAAATATCAAATCTATACAAGACAACTATGACACACAATCCAATGCATGGCAGAAAGAAAAGTCTGAATTACAGGTATTATCAATTTATTACATTCTTCTTTTTTACCCCTAACGCAAAAAAACTGTCACTCAACTGCAAACTTATAACACTTATAACTCATTTGGAAGGTGACTTAATCACCCGTGTTTTTAGGGGTGCCCTTCGATTGGTTTAAAATTTTTGTTTCTAATTTCACTTCGCCGTACCTTATTGGCCCAAACTTGTAATGCAAAATTATTGTTTAGACTAATTGATGTTTTTGCACAATAATAAGAAAGCCTTAAAATTGTTAGCTCTAATTTTAGAATCTCTAATATTAGATGTCCTAAAATCGTTTGGCTTTTATTTCTTTACACGTAACGATAAACTCGTATAACTATGTTTGAGACAATTATTCACGCGACTACAAAGATGGCGGAATTTTCAAAAAAATGCTCGAAAAAGCTAAATGTTGTGCTATAAAAATCAGTTGCCGGTCAGCAAGCCGAGGCTGCGGTGGCGAAAGTTATATCCATTTTACTAGGTTAGGGAAAACCTATAGGTTAGGTTATGTTAGAACTGCGACCAACACACGCACGAGCCGAGCGAGCGAAGCGAGCGTGCCGCGGTAGGCCGGCGAGTGCTAGGAAAGTTCTATCCATTTTACTAGGTTACATATTGAAACATGTTTTTATGAACAGTTTTATCAATAACTTAATAGTTTATATATAAAATGTTACTTCGATATACCGTTTTTCTAGTAACAAAAACAATTTTAAAATATTTTTTTTATAAAATTTTGTTAGATAATATGAAACTGCGATGATATACTGTTCGATTTCTTAAGAAAAATAAATATTAGAAATCGTGGAATAGTTTTCTGGGAAATGAAATTCGATGTCAAAAAAAATTGTATTGTGACTAATCTTTTTGTGCGAAATATTAATTAGTAATTGTAAATATTAGAAGTTTTTAATTATTGGGCCTGATGAAAAATTTGGGAAGTAATTATACGGTGATAAAATCTTAGGGAAATCAAAAATAGGCCATAGTAAATTAGGAATAATAAAAAAGTTTCGCAGTGCTAAAAGTTCGTGCACCAACCAAAATTAGAAACACAAAAAATTTGGGGAGCAAATAGAGACCCTGTTTTTAGTCGTGTATGATCAAAATTTACCTACGCTTTTTTATTAATCTAATTTCGTAATACTACCAGAATGAGATCTCAACATTGCAAGAACGCCTTTGCGGCGGTGGCTGGGAAGTGGAGCGTGCTCGACTAAACACGCGGCTTGAACAGCGAGAACGTGAACTGAGAACAGCGAATGACCAAGTCAACGTGCTGACGCATCATCATGACCAAGCAAAGAAAGAGGTTGGTATTTTTTCACAATTACTGTTGTAACTGTTTGCGGAACAGATTTATTATTCATGTTCTCAATCCTCTCGTTCAGTTTCCTAAATCGATTAGGTATTGCTTCTCTACGATGGGTATTTTTATGTGCTTGGTATATAATGTGTGCCAGTTGCATAATCTAAACTGCCCGTGTGGTTCCGGGTTAGAATAGGACCATTCCATCTCCTATAGATGTCGTAAAAGGCGACTAAAGGAAAGATAGCACTAAAAGCTCATGTTACAATAGCATTCTCAAAGAGGGCTGACGTCAGGCCGGGCAAAAATTTAAGCCAAATCGTAGAAAATATAATGGAACGTCTAAGCGGACCCTGGTCTTTGCAGCATGCTGAGGATACAACTGGGAATACGCTGAGATGAGAGAGACAGTTGCATTATTTAAACATACCTACTCGTACTTATTGTTACTTATTTAGAATTTTCTGAACCAAAACTAGTTTTAGAGATTAAAAGTAAACTAGCAAAATATTCCTTTTAAACAATATCTAATACTTTAGTTAGAGGAATCTCGCAAGAAATTGGAGGACTACGAAAAGGTATCAAAGATCCAGAGGAACCTAACAGCCGACAACGCGGATTTGGAGCGAGAACTGTCGGCTCTGAACGCCCGACTGGAACAAGCTGACAAGGCCAGGAAGGCAGAGCTGGTAGACACCAAGATGAGGTACGAGGGCCAGATGAACACCATGAGGGATGAGCTCAAGTCTTTGCATAACCAGGTAATTAGCCACATTAACATACACAAAGGTACATTAATGCCACTGAGCAAAGTTGTTCCTTATAGTCGAGGCGATTTTACTACACGAGTCAGGAAATTCGACGAGTTTGTTAAAGCGATGGGTTTGGTCCAGTGGTGCCTTTCATTTGTATGAAGTTTAAAAATTCTGTTAAGGCCGTACCTGATTTTTCCGGGGTCCAGTGCTGCCCCCATTTAAAATAAATAATTTCAAAGAAAACTACTACTACTAAACTGAACTACTGTTTACAGTTTATAATGAGAACATTAAGCTTTACAACGCACATTTGACACAAGTGGCCGTTTTTCGCAAATGTGCGTAGTAAAGCTTAACGTTCTCACTTTAAACTATAAACAGTAGTTCATAAAATACTTTGAAGGGTTATCTAGGACTTAGTAGTAGCAAAATTTTAAATGATATCTCCGTTTTCTTTGAAATGATTTATTTTAAATGGGGGCAGCACTCGACCCCGGAAAATTCAGAAACAGCCTTAAGGCCGTACCTGAATTTTCACCATTAAAAATTTTGCTACTACCATTTCCTTGATAATCCTTCAAAGTATTTAATGAACAACTGTTTACAGTTTAAAGTGCGAACGTTAAGCTTTACTACGCACATTTGCCAAAAGTGGCCGTTTTTCGCAAATGTGCGTAGTAAAGCTTAACGTTCTCACTTTTAACTGTAAACAGTAGTTCATAAAATACTTTGAAGGGTTATCTAGGACTTGGTAGTAGCAAAATTTTAAATGATGTCTCCGTTTTCTTTGAAATGATTTATTTTAAATGGGGGCAGCACTGGATCCCTGAAAATTCAGGTACGGCCTTAACCATTACAATTATTGGGCATTTATTAATTTACCCTTAAAATTATTTTATCGCCCTTTGCCGGTAACGCCATCACGAACCTAAGAAAGCAATTTTTTAGTTGTTAGTTTCAATAACTCAGCTCGTATTTTTTTTATTTCAGGTATCGCGGTTCAAACGAGAAAGAGATAATTATAAACAGATGTTAGACGCAGCCCAGAAATCAATGGCAGAAATGAAACACGAAGACAAAGCTACTAGGATGAAGAGGCATTCGATATCGAGCACTGATGAGGTCCGTATTACCAATTAATATATTCTCCATTCAGTTTTTTTTGGTTTCTGGCAATTTAATCTAAACCACAGAATAAGTACTAGTACTCACGTGCAGAGTCTCACTCAGCAAAGAAATTCAAAGAAATATCTACTCAATGTGGTATTTTCCTAATTGCCATCTAGAGGTAATACAAGTATAACAACGACCAAATTCGTGATTATGGTAATTTTCACAAAAAATATATTGGCAGGAAGAATACCGCACTAAGCTGGCAACCCTGGAGCAGCAGATAGCTTGTCTAGAAGACGAGCTGTGTGAGTCGAGGATGCTGGCGTCCAAACTCAACACAGAACTGGTCAGCGAGAAATCTGCGGCAGAAGTTCGCTTCGCCGAAATGCAGTCTAGACTCAATGAGGTTCGTACTTTCTAAGATTTTTTTATTTTTACTTTGTAATTATGATCTCCACCATTCTCCACTTGCTACGATCCTTGCATACCTCGTTTGCTTCATCAACACTCATTATTTTTTTGCTTTTTTGTTGCATTAACTCCGTTTTTAGGGTTCCGTGCAAAAAATGAAAAAATAGAACCCTTATAGGATCACTCGTGCGTCTGTCTGTCCGTCCGTCTGTCACAGCCAATTTGTTTCGAATCTACTGGACCGAATCAGGTGAAATTTGGTAGAATGTTGTAATCTTGACCCAAACACATATCTGCAAAGTAAATATTTTTTTTAATAAGGGTCTTTTTCGGGGAACAAATTAGGAAATAAAAAAAAAGTTTTGCAAACCTTACTGTGTCATATATCAAATGAAAGGGCCTGTTATGAGGATCTCAAATATATTTTTGTTATTATTGTTAAGGCCGTACCTAAATTTTCCGGGGTCCAGTGCTGCCCCCATTTAAAATAAATCATTTCAAAGAAAACGAAGACATTATTTAAAATTTTGCTACTACCAAGTCCTAGATAACCCTTAAAAGTATTTTATGACCTACTGTTTACAGTTTATAATGAGAACGTTAAGCTTTACTACGCACATTAGCCAAAAGTGGCCGTTTTTCGCAAATGTGCGTAGTAAAGCTTAACGTTCTCACTGTAAACTGTAAACGTAGTTCATAAAATACTTTAAAGGGTTATCTAAGACTTGGTAGTAGCAAAATTTTAAATGATGTCTCCGTTTTCTTTGAAATGATTTATTTTAAATGGGGGCAGCACTGGACCCCGGAAAATTCAGGTACGGCCTTCAATGAATAGTTTTGATTTTATTCATGAAAGAAGACGAAAATTGACCATTGGCCATGATCTCCGAAACTACTGAGCCTAAAATTTTGAAATATACAAAATATAGTTCGTTGCTTGTAGATTACAGGAAAACCTATAAGAATTCAATCAATTGTACGGAACCCTCTCTACGCGAGTTTAACTCGCACTTGGCCGGTTTATTAGGTATTCCTTCACCTTTTTTAAGAACGTCTTCAATAACTAAGTTATTTGATCTAAATTACTTTGTATGCTTCCGCCACTGTTATTGACTGTAGTAAATGTTTTTTTTTTAAGAAAAATTCACACATATTGAGCTAGCCCCAAAGTAAGTTCGAGACTTGTTACTAACTCAATAAAATAAATAATAATAAATATATACGGACAAATCACACAGATTGATCTAGCCCCCAAGTAAGTTCGAGACTTTGGTTACGGGATACTAACTCAACGATTCTATATTTTATAATACATTATATAAGTAGATAAACATCCAAGACCCAGGTCAATCTGAAAAGATAATTTTCCATCTTGACCCGACCGGGGATCGAACCCGGGACCTCCGGTGTGACAGCTTGGCATGATGACCACTAGGCCACAGAGGTCGTAATGTAAGTAATTTAGATAAAAAGTGACCTGAATCTATTAACTGTCGTAATAACAAAGTTCACGACCGTCTCATTTAACCCACAGTATGAAGAGGAGAGGCTGCTATCATCTGGCAGGGCGCGAGTGGCCGGTTTGGCTACGAGGATGGAGCTCGCGTGGCACAAGGAGCGCGACGAGCAGCAGCGGCTGCTGCAGGAGACCTCCACGCTGGCGAGAGACCTTCGACAGACGCTATTTGAGGTGACGTTTGATTCTGTGTTATATTGCTGCATGCTGTGGCTACATGTATAGAGATACATACAAAGTTTTCTGCGCTATTAATCAAAATGAGGGAATGTGTGATTAGTATTTAAATACCTTCACGATTAGTCGGTACAACAGTAACGACATTGAAAAACGAATATTTGTGTAGTCGGAAAAGGCCTTCAAGTTTCGATCAGTTTAGACGATCATCATCAGAGTAAGTGTTACGAGCGGCGACCTCACGGTTTCGCTGCCCTCAAATCACTGAGAGTCGCCTTGCGTGTTGCCGCCAGCGCCGTAGAAACTAGTCGGCCCTTGTCAGAATACAATACATGAATAAACCGTGTAAAATATTCATAACGAATCACGTTACTTTTTATAATAATAAAAGTTTTACGCGATATTATCTCTGCAAATGTATGGTACCTGAAATAAGTTTCCAGTAGGTCGTCACAGGTTACAGTTAGGAATCTTTTAATCATTTCAAAATCAATACAAAATACAGTTAGGTATATAAGTCACCAGGACTTCTCCAAAATTGTTACTAGGCAACTACATCTAAAGGCAGTTAAAAGACTGATCATAAACAAAATGTTAAAGGTGGAGCGCGAACGTGATAAGGAGAGATTAGACATGAAGAGAAGAATAGACCAACTGAAGAGAACGACGGAGGAAGAAACAGAAGAAGCCAAGAAGAAGGTTACTGAGTTGCAATGCGATCTCCTGGAGTTGCGCGATGCTCACGCCAAGCTGCGCACGGCCAATGAGAAGCTGCGGCGGGACAAGGAGCGGCATGATAGAGACCGAGACCAGAATAAGCTGCTGGTCGCGTCTTTGAAGCGTGCGCAACAGGTAACTAGATGAATTTGTATTTAGTACTAGCACAGAATAAGTAATAGTCCTCACGTACAGAAGTCTCACTTAGCAAAGAAATATAATATTTCATACTCAGCGATATGGTTTAATTTAGCTTACGCAGAACTCAGCACCTTTTCGTTTAGATACCTAGACATCCATTGCAGGCCAATTTCATTCTTATAACTCTGGACAAACAATTCGTATAACTGAATTTACCACTCCGAATGGCCGCCGCGCTCTTAGTAATAATGTAGGTATATTTTCGATACCTAAACGGGGAGTGACAGACCTGGTACTAGATAGTAAAATATAGTTATCCTAGGATTGGTTCTGGTCTACCCTTTGGGTTGCGGTGGTGCAGACGGCAGTCACTCTGTGTAAAAACCAGTAACCTCATCAAATTACCTAGGTTAGGTAGCGGACCCCGGAATCGAATTGAATCCGCTATAAACAAACGTCAAAACATTTTCTATGGGATATGTATGAAAATCAAAGCCTTGAAATCATAATTTTTTCAAATCAAATAGCGATCTTAAATCAGTATTTCTGTATTAATAAAGGAATCTAAAATCATGTTGAAAATGGATATGATCAATGATACTATTTTGTAAAGTTTTATTCTCATAACAGTATTATTTATTTTTGACCCAGTCATCTACCCAATTAAACTGATTTCAAACTTTGGTTCTATGGATTGAGCAAGCACTTGAACTGAGTTTTACTATTTATTTTGTAGGAGGACGACAAAATTATAACTCAGTTACTGGAGACTATAGAAGACCTGATGAAGCAAAGCCCAGACCTGTTCCGAGGCAGCTCTACCGTCAAACCTGAAAAATCTTTGATGACTCCTACTCCGCCGAGAAGAAATAGAGTAAGAACATTATTATGATTATCTCTGCTCATTACCTCTTGAATATCTTTTGCCAGATTAGCTGAAACTAACTCAACATTCTTTCGATGTTCAGTTCATCGATCGAGTGTATTTCAGGAACGGGTATCGGACTCAAGTCAATCAAGTAATTAATTGATTATGAGGTAAAAGCGATGGAAAGTTCAACTTTTGGAACAAAGATATTTATACTTCTGTCTGCTTAGAGCCGCAAGACTCAAAATGCTCTGTCTGTCCCATTAGGGATAAAGACGTAATAGTGTATACTGTATTATTTAGTGCAAAAGCTAATAACTAACAGTGTAGCTAAACACAATATTTATTTGTTTAGTCGTCGAAGTCTCGGTCGCGGTCGGCGACTCCAGAGAGCGCGGAGGCCAGCAGCGCGGCGGACGCGGCGGCCACGGCCGCGCGCCTGCGCCGGCTCACCGACGAGCTGCGCGCCTCGCGCATCGCCGAGCGACAGCGCAGGCACCAAGCCAGCGCACGGCGGTCAGCACGTTTACTTATTATTTTATTTATTTATTTAAAACTTATAGGGTTGCGATCTCATCTCAGCATCGACCGTGCTGCAGCAGCGTTCCGTCCCTCCTCTCGCTCTAGCAAATTACTGTTCTGAGTGACAGAAAAAGATAGGAAATATAGGCAGCATAGGAAAGTGCTGTTCCGTGCTGATAGATAAGATCCAACCCTTATTGAGCCAAAAGCTACAATAGATAGACTTAAAAGCATTCTCTCCCAGTCAAGAAAAACAGATAAGATATACACAATTACATATTTTAAAATTAGTATGAAACGATGCATCCTCCGTTTACAGATTCAAAAAGTAAATCATAAATTTTTAAGCTATTGCATAGCTTTTATCGCGGGCTTTGAGCGCGGCGACTGAATCAAGAAATTCCGTAACGAAAATAAAACCTAACACCCCCCACTCCGCCTACCATGTAGGCTTACAAGCTATATAGCATTTAGTGGAATTTATAGAGGGCTGCGGTTCGAGTACCACAAAAATCTGACATTTGAGGATTTGCCGAAACCTGATGTGGAAGGGGTACGGCCTGGCAAAACGGTAAGACTTAGAGATTTGGCCCCATAGACAAAATGGAAGGGGTACCTAAGCAATTACCAGAGCCGGTATTTTTTTTTAATTATCGGAAAAATATTTCCCCCCTCATACAAACGGCTCCCCTTAGTAACTTGGCGCAGCCTGACGCCAAAGGCCGAATACAGAGCACCCCCCGCGAGGCCGCAGGCCGATCTGCGTGGCGAGGCCGAAGGCCGAGCCCCTCCCCCACCCCCAGTGACCTCCCCCACTCCCAAGTAATTTTCACGAGGCCGCAGGTCGAGTGACGCGAGCCCGAAGGGCGTGCTGCGGAGCGAGGCCGAAGGCCGAGCCACCCACACCAAGCGCTGCTTTTTTTAAAATTTTTGGAAATTCAAGATGGCCGCCAAAAGTCGACTGCTTCCGATTTGGATGAAAATCGATATCTAGGCGTGTTTTGGGTTGAAAAATCGAAATTTGAATTTTTTGTGAAATTCAAGATGGCGCCTGGATTTAAAAAAAAATATTTCGGTAATAACGTCTCACCGAGACTTCGTAGGGGTCTGAAATTTTGTATACTGGGGTAAATCACCCCGTGGAACTCGAAACTGAAATCTGATTTTGGATCCAAGATGGCCGCCCGTATACATTTTTTTTCATACAGTTTTCAAATCCTCATCTATCTCTCAACTGGACCTGGAATATAGACCACTTCGTTGTTAAAAAATGCTATGCGATAGCTTTACCGCGGCAGTCCCCGCCCCGAGTGCCACACGTTTTTTTTCTTGTAAATATGTCTACTAGCGATTTGTCTGATTTCCTCGGGCAATGCATTCCAAAGCCGTATGGCTTATTGCTACTTTTTATAACAGGACACTCAATTTCGACAAGAAAAGAGTAAAGCTGCATTTTTGATGTGTTATTTGGACTTCTTAGAGGAATGCGAAACTACATTTTGCAAGCAAAAAAATTGTGCTACCTGAGTAAAACGGTTAAACTTTAGCGGTTGTGCTGATATTTGGCAGAAAATATATCCAAAATTAAAAATTCCTCCAACGTTATTTTAGACATACATAGCTGTGGATTGGCGTTATAACTGTTTGAAATGTAATATACTATTAAAATGCCAAAGCAACTAATGGACGAAAATAAACTGCAAAAACTTAGAAAAGTACGGAAAATTTTCAAGTAGGTATTACGCAAGTAGCACATTTCTTTTTTTTTTGCTTGCAAAATGTTCTTTCACACTACCCTAAGGGTTCGAAATAAGAAACCAAAAATACAGCTTTACATCGCGTTTTATTTTTTTAGACAAAATTTGTGCAGATTTTGACCGGCCTCTAAGTAGAATCCTCCCGAAAAATATAAGGACGAAAAATTGCATCCTCGCCTTCCGTCCATTCCTTGTTAGAGTTCCCTAACTAAACTATTTTTTGTTGCAGTGCCATGTCGACCGAGCCCCGTGACTCGCTGTCTGTAACGCCAGTTAGCAGGACACCATCGCGCGCGCCTTCGCTTAAGAAACGCTCCATCTCTCTCGAACAAACTACCAAAGAACAGGTCCTAGTCATTTGTACTTTTATTTTATTCAATGATGTACAGATATTTCTAATGCCAAAAAATTGTCATTATGTGCGTCTTTTCCACACATGACACCGACAAGAGCTTGGCTCTTAAATGTAGACAAACAACCAGAATGTTGGTCCTGGTTGAGCTTATCTTTGTAACGAGATAGCTCACAAGCTCCTATTACATAGTATAATATTTTCAGAGCCACATATGGAAGTCGGTAGATGACAGCAGCGTGTCGTCGATGCAGTCTCTGGATGGGGACGATGTGCGACTTTTCACGATGCAACGTGACGCTAGTTTAGACAGGTAAATGGTGTTACTAAATTGCTCCAACAGCTTATATTAAAAAGATCATGGCTAAGGCTAAGAGTTTAAGAAATGTCTACTCTTAAACAGGGTATAAAATATTTGTCTTTTTAATATAATATCGAAAAAAAAATTATTCATTTTCTCATTCAATGTGCGTCTTCATAATTTACCCGTGGTCAATGAGACTGGGAATGCAGAGGGTGGTGTGTTACAATGATAAGCATACATAGCTTAATAAACGGGCAAGTGCGAGTCGGACTCGTACATGAAGGGTTCCGTACCTCTGTACAATGTTTTAAAACGCTGAAGAAACACTTTTCTTGTATGACGACCCCCTTTAATTTGTAACATCATCTTATTTTTAGTATTTGTTATGGTGGTCATAGTAATACATATTATGTGAAAATTTCAAGTATCTAATTAATGCCATTATAAAGATCTAGTTAAAAACGCTGAAAAACACGTTTCTTGCATGACGACCCCCTTTAATTTTAAACTTTTTTTATTTTAGTATTTGTTGTTATAGCGGCACAGTAATACATAATCGGTGAAAATTTCAAGTGTCTAGCTATTACGGTTCAAGAGATAGAGCCCTGTGACAGACGGACAGACAGCGGAGTCTCAGTAATAAGGTCCCGTTTGCACACTTTGGGTACGGAACCCTAAAAATTAAGTAACTGCTTTTGCAAATGTTTTAGCCGCTTATCTGGCGGATCGGCGCAAAGCGACGTGCTGCCGGCGGATAAGAAGAAAAAGAAGAGCATTTTCGGCAAACTGAAAAAGCTGACCAAGTCGCGCTCCATCGACGACCACGTGGATTCCGATGCGGTGGATTTCAGACCTATTGGCACGGTGTCACAGGTGTGTTCTCACATAGGCACTTTTGATCAAGGAAATATAGAACTTTGGTAATTGTAAAAAAGGTTGAGATTCGTCTGTATTAAGAGCGACCTAATCGGGCCGCTTTGTGATTGAGAGGCTTGCTTTCTATTCTTGAGTGAATAAGATACAGATAGCGATATAAAATTGAGTTGGAGAGACTTGTCCTAATTTAAACACATATTTATTTATATATTTTCTGAATCATAATCTGAATCTTAAAGGTTACGCTTCCGTGTTTTTTTTTCACGTGGCTTTGAAACTTGTGTTAATAAATAATCCTTAATTTTATTATTCCAGGGATCTGATTCCGATATGAGTGCAGCTGGAGGAAGCAAAAGAGATTTGCGCGGGAGACTTTCTGACATGTTCAGCAGGAAGGGACAGATGTCTCGTAGCAATAGGTAAACGTTTTATCCAACTTCTTTTACCTCTTTTTGTTGCCGATATTTGGAAGAAAACGAATGATCTCTGCATTAATGGCATAACTTTGAATTCTGAATTTCATAATAGTAGCTCAGGACCCTGTTAAATGGCATTCATTGAGAGAGCGCTGTTCCCAGCAGTGGGAGGTTCAAGGCTGCGAATGATGATGGTGATGAGGGTTACCTAATATTTTTTCTAAATTAAAAATATGTGATGAAAGTTGTCCCGGCTGGAACCATAGTCGTCAAGCTATCTCGTGCGAAATTTTTCATTACATATTTTTACTTTAGGTGATGAGGGTCGTCTTCGACATTAATTTTGTTTTTGTCAACAGCAAAGACCAAAGTCCGGAGCGGCCAGCGAGCGCCATGGCGAGTGTGGGCGGGGCGCGGACCATGCTCCGCAACGCTAGTACTGCAACGCTGTCACGTGGCTCGCCAGCTAAGCCGGTCAATTACATCACTTATTTCCTTAAATCTTATGATACGAGTAACAATGACTGTTGTAAATTATTCTTTTAATGAAAGGCAATCTAGGCCAAGTGCCGGTTAGGGAGTCAATAATTCTGGATTCTTTTTTTGTACCATTAGTTCCATTCAATTGCGGTCCAAGCCCGGGGTTGCTTAAATTCATGCATATTATATAAGCCTTGGTGGCGTCGTTCGATTTTTTAATTTACTTACCTCCCTAAGGTAAAATCAAATTTACAACCTGGATTTTGAGTTTAATACAACCTTTTAGAGCTTGAATGATGCGAAAAGCTATTTAAGTCAAGGTGTTAACTTGCGAAAACGCGAGCTACTTAATGATAAGTCAATAAGTACTATTCTGTCGCCCACTATTGTTTGATATTAGTCTCATAGATTTTGCAATAAGAGTAAATTTTGTCCACAGGAAACTCCAACCATGCGAGCGGCTAGTGCCACCCCTGCGGCTAAGAGGAAAGGGAAATAACTGATATTCGTGTTTCGCTTTTAATCTAGTGTATTTATCCATTTCCTATGATTTTTCCACATAGTATGTAATATCACAATACCATACATATCAATTATGTATAACTATCGACAACACGGTAGCACTACGCTATCTGACAATCGTGAAGCGAAAACGAGAGAGTATTTTATGCACAGCATTTGAAAGATCTATAGTGAGCCGACAACGGTCGATAGTTAAAGGCTAGTTTTGCGTTAGTCACAATATATATTCTGTACAGTGACGGCCTAAAGACTCCTATTTCCTACGTCCTTAATTTATCCCTTAGCAACGCGAGACCGACGTCGCGTCGACTAGTTCGTTAGCAATGTTTGTAGTTATGTACTTGCAATTTTATAATAAAACTGTTGATCGAAAAGGCTTTGTCTTATCTTTCGTTCCTTAAGCTACATGAAAGACGTCCGCACTGTGACTGAACTGCCGCTTCGAAACATTTTGCATTATAATAAAACTCTTCATATTTCGTATAGTATGCCTGCCTTGCGACGGGAAAGTGCGAAATTACACACCCAATCTTCTTAAGGTGCCGCTTCATTCCTGAAGATTGCCAGTCAGCTCTTTAAATCAAGCAAGCCTGAACAGTTGTTCCACTGTTTTGATACCAGTCCATTGTCGGATGTTCTTCAGCCAAGACATTTTACGACCTCCTACCTTACGCTTTCCGGAAATTTTACCCATCATTATTGTCTAGAGTAGATGATATTGAGGGTTTGTTACACACCCAATACGTAATGCGAATCACTTCACACTAGATGGCAGACAGGTTATTTCAACTATAGTCGGTTTTATAGCTATCTATTGTAGATACCAATATTAATGATACAAGATGTTTCGAACCACCAGCGAGCGTGCGGAGCCCCATAAAATCATACAAAGTGACATTCAACCGTCTATTCGAAACTTTTATACAATAGACATCGACATTACAACAAAACAAAGTAAATAAAAAAGTAGAACCGAGTGGTTGACGCGAACGTAGCAGTAGCGAGATTCTAGTGTCGCGCCGATTTCACGCAGCACATTCAAATAGTATAAAAATTATAATTTATTGTACTGCAATTTATAACGCAAATCGTTTATTTGCACGTCATGCTGTTTTTTTTTTGTTTCCCTCTTATCATCTTTGGCGAAGATGTAACGGTCCGGGATATAACATAACCATTTGGCAGTTATATCAGACGAATCGTATATTTAATGTAAGTTATAGCAAAATAATCTACTCATAAATGACATACTGTCATTATAATGAGAATATTGGCTGTGTGTCATTATAATAAGAATATGGGCTGTGAGAAATTCGCGCAACACTAGAAAGCCGCACAGCGGAAACTAATAACTTATCTATCCGAGTATTCGCCTGTCGATGACTGGACGAAACTCCAAACATCTCCGATCAGTAAATACTCGAATCTACTAGGTGCACTTTAGCTAGTCAATACCGGACATTCACCCTCACATATCATATGTCTTTTCTAGCGAAAACTACATTTATTTTTACGCCGTAAGAGGTTTTGATAGCGAATCACGCGCCGAAAGCTTAACGAAATGAACTAAGAAAATATGAATAAATATTTGGCGACGAGCAAAATAATACAAGAGAAAGTTTATGTCCGTTATTGAGTAGCTGAAATGCACTCTGGGCTGGTTTTCTTCTTACGTGGATCCTCGACGTTGTCAATAAAAGCGTAACAGGTCAGCGCCGAACTGTCATTATGCCGTGTTAGTACAATGTCACAAGTTTAAGACACTTTGAAATGCAAATAAAATAATATAAAATCGTGAAAGAGCAGGATAAAGAAAAGTAAAAGAAATAAAAATATGCGTGGGTGCACTAAACTTAGTCGGGGGCCGAGGTATCAGGATTTCAGTGAGCACCATTGAAGACCTAAACGAAGTTAACGACAAAGGGGTTGCCGTACCCACATACTGGTCAAAAATCATTTAAAATAAATTTTATATAGAACCATTTAGACTACAAAAAGAAGAATTCACAATCTTCATCTAAGCAAGTTTCGGGTTGCATCCTCAGCTGTTCTGCTTCGGATCTAAGGATGCCGGATGGATGGATGGATGGTCATCCAAAGACCTTGCGAAGTGGAGAAGAAATAGCCGGGACAATTTGAATGATTTGGCTATATTTTTACGACCGGCCGCCTGCCTGACGTCAACCTTCTTTGTGAATTCACAATGTAGTTACATGACGCCTTTATAGCTCAGCGCGAGTGCCACCTTTTATCAATATCTATCGTGACATGTGGACGTCAGAACGATCATCGTCGTCGATCATCGTAAGAAGAGAACCAGCCTAAGTAGAGATAGGTTAGTACGCACGGGCGTTATATCCGCAGCGAGTGCAGCGCGGGCAGCCGGCGCCGCTAGCTCTGGTCCATGAGGTTGGCCTCCACGCCGCCCGCGCCCGCCGAGTCCTTCAGGATGGACTCGAAGATCGGCTGCAAGTCCGGGAACGTCTTGATCTGGGACACGAACTCCATTAGATGGGGGTTTTTCTCTGTGAACAACAAAGAATAAAGCATGACAAAGTTTGCTTTTTTTTTCTATTTATCTGTTAGGCGTTTATGCATTTATCCGCATACGGTTTTGCATTTATCCGCATACGGTTTGTATCTGAATCGTGATCGATACGTGAAAAAGACAGACGGATCTTCGTCACATTTAATGCGTGACTTTTGAACCAAAATATCTAGTAAAAAGTTAAGTAGACAACTCTACAATGGTAAGATTACTAAATCAAATTATATGATATTCGGATTATCTGTAAAGCAAGTTCAGTCCATGATACTGATAACATTCCTTACATTCCTAAATAAAGAGAAGTCGAAATACCAGACATTATTTTATTTCGCCATAACTTTTTTGTGGGTACTAGTAGGGTGTAAATTACGTCACGCGAGACCACGCGACGTGTTCTGTCTATTTCTGTCACAAACTCTACGTGCGACAGAGACACGGCATCACGCGAAGTATTCTGCTATCTCTTTAAGACGCAGTTTAAGCCCGTAAACTTGCTGCTGCGCACATTTCACTGGAAAAAAAATATTATTTTCATCTCATCTATTCGAAAAACGATGATTTTATCCCAAATATTTGGGGCTAAAGTCACTGGTAATTCTCTAGACACTGAAAAGTAAAAAGTGAATTCCCTAGGCGTTAAAACACATTTGAAAACCGAATACGAATGTTGAATCAAAAATAATATTGGCTAAAAAAGAAGAATTTAGTTTTAAAATTATAAAATATAGGCAAGGGCATCGTAATTTTTTAAAATTGGAATACAACACGTTTTACGTGGATGACTGTAGGTCAAAATGTTTTGGTTCTCTTGCTTCAAAATAATAATTTATTAAAAACCAATAAAAACGCGCAATTGTTGTCTTTGATTTAAATAGTAATTTTATTAAGAAACTATTAGGTTATTTTTAAAACTATTTTAAATGTGACTAATTTCTTGATGAGGCCGGTAGTAAATAAATATGAAGTTTACGTATAATATTCATATTTAAATATATATAGAATTAACACACAGGGAAAAAGTAATGAAACGATTCTAATGCCTGGAAATTATATAAGATGTGGTGGTCCTACAAAAATATTTTCATAGTACTTCTTCAGTGAAAACGCCACCAAATAAAGGTTAGTAACTTACTGTTAAACTCTCATTAGGTATATGTAGGTATCCTACTTTTGTTATAGGTATATATTTGCTTTTCCTCATAGATGGAGATGAAAAGAAGAATGTGCTACACGGTGTACGGTAATAGTTTTATCTCGGGCGATATACTTGAATCCCTCGCTTCACTCAGGATTCCACAGTAGAATCCCTCGCTACGCTCGTGATTCTATTGTGGCATCCTTCGTTTCGCTCTGGATTCAAAGTAGCGCCCTCGCATTAAAACTATTACCTTTACGCCTTGTAGCACAATCTACTATTATCTACACCCTTGCTATAAATCCTCTATAAATGTTTCTGAAACAGTTAGCTTATTGCCAACATTATAACAACCAGTGTCATAGTAACCATAATATCATCCAAACGTGTGAACGTTGAGTTAGTATCCCAAAACACAAGTTTAAAACTTACTTTGGGGCTAGCTTAATCAGTGTGATTTGTCCGTATATATTTATTTATTTATTATTATTATTATTTTTTAAGTTTCCTCTTCTCAGCATGGTAGCTGGTAATCGTAAGCTACAATCACGGGCATATGCCAAGTGATGTAACTGTTACTAGTTGAGGGTCTCTGTAGTATTTGGGGTCTCATCACCCTGCATGAATTTCCTTACCGTTCTGCATGTGTTTAAAATTGCAGCTTTTTGCATATTAATATATGTGTGTGCTGGTAAGTCTAAAAGTTTTAAGCTGTTATGTAAATGATTTGGAATAACTCCTGTTGAAGACAGAACTATAGGTACTATATATACTTTGTCTACTCGCCATATCCTTCCTATTTCTTCTTTTAGATCTGTATATTTATAAATTTTTTCTGTGATGGTTTTGGATAAGTTGTGGGTGTTGGGAACTGCTATGTCTATTATATATGCTATTTTCTTTACTTTATCTTGAAACACTACATCCGGTCTAATATAATGTATAGTTTTATCTGTAAGTATAGCGCGGTCAAAATATAATTTCTATTCGTTCGTTTCTATTACTGGATCTGGTTTATAATTATAGTACGGTATTAGTTTGTTGGGAATTAGTTTGTGTTTGATGGCGAGTTTTTGGTGAACAATGTTTGCGATTTGGTTGTGCCTGTGGGTGTAATCGGTGTATTATTATTATTATTATTATGTCGGTACGCTTTTTAGCCACGGGTCCATGGGGACCCGGTCCTTTGAGGCGTTCATGGGGCCAAAGCCAACATGAAGAGGCCTTTTAGTACCTTTTTATCTAAAAAGTGAGATGGCTGCATCTATGGAGGTCTATCCCTTAATGTACCATTGAGATGCACTAACGGACAGTCCTCCATAGCTGCCGAACTATTGCCAGCGAGGGAATAACTTGGTTTGGGCTATGTGGATGGGATGATAGTGGACCGGATAACTGGGTTATGGCGTGAGATACGGACATCTACCTAAAAATCTCTCACAACAATTTTAGCCTGGTAGATGGTGACTTGCTGCTCGTTGGCTACACTGCCTGTGGGCACCCTAACTAGCCACGAAGATGCGGCCAGGGCGCAACACAATGTGAGCAGCTGAGGGTGTCGAGAGGTGCGGCTCCGGTTTCACCATCACGGGGCTTACCCCCGAGAGCGGGTTTCCCCGTTATGACACCATTACGTGCAATACACTTCCACCCTGGAGCTTATGTTCTGCTCTTGCGACTCCACTCTGGCCGGCCGGTCAAGGCAAGACAGAGGCGGGGGGTGTGTAACTGTGTGTATGTGTGTGTGTAAGCGCATGTGTGTATGGTCCCCTGGAGATAGGGTCCGTGGTGTCGCCACTCACCACCAGCTCGCCACAAGCTGCCCTGCGTTGACTGACTGCACTGGAAATCCAGTGGGCGATGGGGTCGTCACATCCCGACGCCGTTTTATTATTATTATTATTATTAATGTTGTACTAAATTTCATTATGCAACGCAAACTCGATCCTCTATATTTATGAATTAAAAAAAACCAGCCAAGTGTGAGTTAAACTCGCATGGAGAGGGTTCCGTACAATTGATTAAAATCTTATAGGTTTTCCTGTAATCTACAAGCAATGAACAATATTACGAATTTTTTACAAAATTTTAGGCTAAGTAGTTTCGGAGATCAAGGGGGGGAGGAATGGTCAATTTTATTTATTTATTTATTTACCAATTTATGTACACGGACAATATACCTATACAGAGAATACATAAACAAAAAAATTCGTCTTCTTTCATGAATAAAATCAAAACTTTTTATTTTATAATTATAACAAAAATATATTTGAATCCTTATAACGAGCCCTTTCATTTGATAAATGACACAGTAAGGTTTGCAAAACTTTTTTTTTTTAAATTTCCTACTTTATCCCGCGAAAATGACCCTTATTTTAAAATAATATTTATTTACTTGCACATATGTGTTTGGGTCATAGGATTACACCATCCTACCAAATTTGACCTGATTCGGTCCAGTAGATTCGGAGCGAATTGGCTGTGGTAGACGGACGGACAGACAGACGCACGAGTGATCCTTTAAGGGTTCCGTTTTTTCATTTTTTGTACGGAACCCTAAAAAGAACCATAAGTGCCATTTTTGAAACGCGGATTCACGTAAACAAATGATTTTTCCTTACAAAAAAACGTTTGATTAGTGACTCCGCGTTTGAAAAATGGCACCATTGACTTACACGCGCGTTTCACTACCAGATTCGAAATTTAAGAAAAAAACATGTTATTTGAATTTACGTCGTATCCTACCATTTTTTTTCGTTTAGCATTTCGAAAAATTATTACTTTGTTGTTTACAAAAACTTTGATAATACCTACACCACCAGATGTTTCTAATGCAGCAAAGGACATTTCTAACCAATCATTACCAGAAAAGTCGAGAAAACAATATGAAAAGGCGTAGGTACCAATATCAAAGAAGTAGTACATCATTTTCTGAAGATGTGTTATTAGTATATTTTCAAGAATTATCCGAAAAATTCAAATCTTCATCCCTATGGCACAGAATACAGTAAGAGTATACAGAACGGAATCTCCTAAGGTTCGAAATTTAAGAAAAAAACATGTTATTTGAATTTACGTCGTATCCTACCATTTTTTTTCGTTTAGCATTTCGAAAAATTATTACTTTGTTGTTTACAAAAACTTTGATAATACCTACACCACCAGATGTTTCTAATGCAGCAAAGGACATTTCTAACCAATCATTACCAGAAAAGTCGAGAAAACAATATGAAAAGGCGTAGGTACCAATATCAAAGAAGTAGTACATCATTTTCTGAAGATGTGTTATTAGTATATTTTCAAGAATTATCCGAAAAATTCAAATCTTCATCCCTATGGCACAGAATACAGTAAGAGTATACAAAACGGAATCTCCTAAGGTACGCGCAATATGCGTCCCCGTTTCGCGCCCCCACACCTCTACCCCGTTCTTGTGCGCCATGCAATGTGTGTTCGCCCGCCCTCGCCCCTCGACAAGGCGAAAACGGGACCTTACTGTCGTCTGTGCCTATGGACCTTCTATTCAATACTCAAAAGTACGCTGAGTATTAATCACAACGTGGATATCTCAAAATATTCAAAATTAATTGCCTTGCTAAAACGTAAAGCAGAAGGCTATACCTTTTATAGAGGATTCATATCATGGGTGTAGATAAAGTATTGTGTGCAACTGTTCATATTAGGTATTAAAACACTCATGTGATAAACCCACATTTGTGTTATTATACCAGTTGCATAAATAACTATTAGAGGTAGGGTAGCAAGAAGGATGCATGTCCCACCGGCCTCCGGGATCTGCAGCAGCGCGGCCGTGGCGCGCAGCGCGGACCGCTTCAGCTCGTCCTGCTTCTCGTACTCCTGCTTCACTGAGTTCGCCTTCACCTTCATCGTACACGTCACCTTCAGCGGCTCCACTAAACTTTCTAGCCCTGAAAATACAAATCGTATAAATTGGAAGTAATACTTTTACGTAACCGACTATATCTGGTGTACCTTCATGAACCGAAAACTATTGAGACCACGCCATATTCCAAAAGTAGGTAGATATCATAAACGTTAAAAAGTACGTTGGCGCCTTCCGGACAAGGCCCAACAGTTCTGTTCTCAAACAATATCAGGATAACAACATTTCATTTTTTTTATTTATTTATTTAAGTTTATTGCACACAATCTCATTTGATTGATTTCATGACGTGAATCGAACAACAACTTACTCTGCAACACAACCGCCGGACACAAATGCGCGAGCCTCGCGCACATCAGGTACGTCAGCATCTTGATGTCGTAGTGGTCGCGCAGGCCGTCCTCCACGTGCCGCAGGAACTCGAACACGTCCAGCCGGTCGAGGCTCGTGCCCAGCAGCGTGTACATGCACTCGAACGCGGCCTTGCGCAGGTCCAGCCCGTCGTCTACCGAGTGCTTAAACGGACCCATCTCTACCTCGCGAATCAGCTCTTTCTGTAAAACATTTTTATTTGCCTTATTATTTTCTCAAGTTGGGAAAGTTAAACCATAATGTCAGTACAAAATTCCATAATCGTTTGATGCGTGGAGAGTGTACTCGTAGACCAAATCCTCTGACTGTCTGGCTAATATATATTAGCCAGACAGTCAGAGGATTTGGTCTACGAGTACATATGGAGAGCCATATGGCTCTGGTAGTACAGAGGGTCGTGCTCGCAAGAGCACGACTCTCCACTGCAAAGTGGAGACTAAAAAAGTCCTGATAATGATGAATATTTATGCGTATCTGACCTTGACTTTGGTCTCGCTGTAGATGGTGGGCAGCACGTCGGGCAGCAGGTCCCGCACCAGTGAGGGCTTGTTGTGCGCGGCCGAGTTGAAGGCCACCAGCGCCACGCGCCGCACGCCGAGCTCCGCGTCCTGGAGAGGCACCAGCAACTCCGACATGCATCCGCGTAGCAAGGGATCTATCGCTTGTGGCTGTGTGGATGAAAAGCTCATTTTTAATTAAAAGCCAACAACTAAGCGGACCTGAAATGATATTTTTTAAGCCCCGAAAAAAATCAGAAATTAGAAGAAACTGATTCTATAAAAATTCTGGGTATAATGGTAGACAAATACTGTAATTGGAAAGAACACATAAAGAATGTTTGTACAAAATTAGAAAGATTTGCATACGCATTAAGACGACTGAAGTGTACAGCAGGTTTCAAATCTGCATTGACTGCATACCATGGTTATGTTGCATCAGTTCTTAGATATGGTTTAATGCTATGGGGGACCTCTACTGATGTTCAGGCAGTTTTTCTTAGTCAGAAAAAATGCATAAGAGCATTGGCTAGTGTTGGACCATTAGAATCATGTAGGCCCTTTTTCAAAAAATATAAGCTTTTAACATTAACTGGGTTATACAGTATGTATCAAAAACCCTGTTGTTCCTCTTAGGTACGTATATATAAGCCTTTATGCTTTACATTTATGAAAATAATAATTTAAAAATAATAATAATAAAGTAGTTTTTAAACAAAATAATTAAAATCGATTTTTGCCCAATTGTTTATAACATCTGATTAGAAAAACGGACAGGTTGCCACTCCGGGCACCGGCGCTGTCGCCAAAAGCGATGCTACCTTTGTCGGCGCCCGCGCTTACCCTTTGACATGCCGCCGCCGCTCGAAAAATCCGGAAATTACTTCCTTATTTTCAGTCTTCCGCGCCGATTACTATCGCACGCACGTACGTGTAATTGTGTTTCGATATTCGGATATTTTTGTCGTCGCGGGTGACTGGACAGTATGTCTTATTCTAACGAAGAATATTTTAATATGTTGATGTGTCTCGGAAAGTGCGACTGCAATTATGTAGAAGCTCGCAGACTTTATGATGAACGGTTTGCAACTAGGAGGAACCTACCGTTGCCATCGGTGATGGCATTTCAACGTCTACACATCCGCATGTACAATACCGGCACGGTCCACGGAGGAGATGCACATCGTGCTAACGCTGGAAGGCCGAGAACTCGGGATAATATTGAAGAGCAAGTCCTAGACATTTTCCAGGAAGATCCTACAAAAAGCACGCGCTCGGTGGGACGTGAAATCGGCGTGAACCATATGCGCATTTGGAGGATACTCAAAGATAACGGCCAACATCCATTCCATTATCGCCGTGTCCAGTCTCTTCTTCCTGCGGACTACGAACCAAGAATGGAGTATTGTAGGTGGATTCTCCACAAGGTCGAACAAGACAGTGCGTTTTTAAAACTGGTACTTTTTACCGACGAGTGCTCATTCGTCAGGACTGGTGTCTTTAACTGTCATAATGAGCATGTATGGTCTGTTGAGAATCCTTATGCTATTAAACCAAGCCACTTTCAGCATCGGTGGCGGATAAATGTCTGGGCTGGTATTATTGGTGATAAAATTTTCGGACCGTGTTTCTTAAATGAAACAATGAACGGTGCTAACTACTGAACTAGCTTGCTCAAACTAGCTTGATGAATTAAGCCTTGATACCATACGTCGGATGTGGTTTCAGCATGACGGCGCCGCACTTTTCTCGGGCTGTGAGAACATTTTTAGACGATGAGCATGGAGAAAGATAGATCGGCCGCGGAGGGCCCGTCAATTGGCCCGCCCGATCACCTGACCTCACGCCCCTGGATTTTTATCTCTGGGGCACTGTGAAACAAATTGTTTTTAAGAAAATATGCGATACAGAGGAAGAATTGCGTTTGCGTATTATCGCGGCATTTGAAGAAATTAAATCCGATCCCCTTGTTTTGCAACGCGTGCGGCATAATCTTATTAAAAGGTGCAATGAGTGTTTAGAGGTACAAGGTGGACATTTTGAACAGCATCTCCATCTCCGACAACGTCAGGTGGACATAATAATGAATTAAGTAGTTAAGTGCGGTACCTAACCACGCGTTTTATGATGTGAAGTGATAATCAGACCGACGAATATTAAATTGGTAAACAACAGATCTGTCGTTTGTTAAATTCATTGATGTGTTAAAGTGATAATAGTGATAAGAGAACACGTGAAAGTTCATGACCTTTTGGAGAAAGACGCGCGCCGCACGCGCTGCGTTGCCACGCCGCCGCGGTGCGGCCGCGGGCTGTCCTCTGGGACGTAGCTAGCTATCTCTTTCTGGCTTCGGTACACAGATTTCAGGGGTAAGTAAACAGTTTACTTATATCATCAATTTTTAATGATTTAATATTTATTTTTAATAATTTGATAGTCGAGTTACATAATTTAAATTGCATGAATACTTTCGTATACCGATTCTTTATATGCCCCTAACAGGAACAACAGGGTTTTTGATACATATTGTATATTTACCAAAGTGCCTGCTTCGTTAGACTACATCCGGAATTTTTTGAAGTCAAAACTGTGCACCCGAAACTGAGGCCAAGAGATCCTACTCTGCTGCGTGCACCTATAACTAAAGGCACAATCAAAGATAAAAATTGCTACTTTATGACTATAAAAATATTTAATAAATTACCAGTTGACATAAAAACGCTAAATTTTAATAATTTTAGACGAATGTTATTTAAATGGTTAGTTTATAAATGTTTCTATGATATTAAAGAATTTTTTGACAGTAAGTAATAATTATGACGTCATATATGTAAATTTTCCTAAGATTTTAGGTAAAAAAAATTTGCATGCCTATTTTATGGAGGCGGGTAATTATTGTATGACCCTTGCAAATAAAAGATTTTATTTCATTTCAAGAGGGGTGTTATAAGTTTAACAATAATGTCTGTCGATCTGACTGTGGCATCGTAGCGCTTGAACGGTTGGACCGATTTCGATTTTTTTAAAGTTATTGGGGGTTAACGGGGTTAACGCTTAAAAGTCAGGGCTCACTCTAGCAAATAATAGATGGCGCTACAGATATCAAGTCGTATTGGTAGTTCAGCTACTCATCACTAAATAGCGTTCTTGACAGTCGGGGATTTTTTAATTTGCCTAGCAAATAAACTTACTAATCTATGTTATAGGCGGTGCCATATAAAAATTTGTCCCGATTTTTGCCGCAATATGGCGAGGTTCAGTAACTTACTAGTTAACTTTCTTACAAATAAATTTCCGTTTAATGTCTTCTGTAAATTTTCATTAAAAATATCAATTATACAAATCAATTCTTCTTCTCGTGTAGAAAGCTCAAAATGTAATCAATTTTTTTCCCTTCAGAAGGTTGCCACTTTCACAGCGTTGTCTGTAGTCTCACATAGGTCACGCTTAGTGCAGCTGGTGGAGCACGATGGGCAGGATCGGTGTGACATAGTCTGGTCGTTATGACCACACTGACACTGTGTTGCAGTTGGGTCAATATAACGCCATCGGGCCAAAATATGCCTGCACCGGCCTTCCGCTGTTCGGAGGCGATTTAAGCTTTATCTTCAGTTACAATTTTCACTATAAATTCTAAATCAGGATACTTTCTATGGTATATAGACTATTCTCACAAACCTGGTCAGAAATTGTAAATTTGACAGCGGTTACAGCAGTGGTTCTCGTGAGGGGTTCTGGAGATTTCAAGAATTCCTTCAATTGAGGCAACAGTTCTTGTGGTTCTAATAAACATAATTTTCCTAAGCATTCTGCAACCTGAAAATGAAAATTAGTATTAGATTTTTTAAAAGTTAGTTCAGATTTCTAAGTTTAAATGCCATAAATGTTTTTATTTTAATATGGTACGAAAATAAATAAGAAAATTATACATACTACATTACGAGATCCTTCCTCGGCACACTGACAGTGTTTAGAGAGCTGCATCCAGATTTCTCTTATGAAAGGCCTCAGTGCTTCCACACCCTCCGGCGTACACGATTCACAGGTTATTATCTGGAAATAAGATGCATATTTAAATATAGAGGTACTTCAACACTAAATTATTTTAAACAATTGTTTGCTGGCGATTCCACATGATTCTCAGTTATGTAATCGGTCTGAATAGCATTCAGTAGTAAATGCTGTCTTTATTTTTGAGAACTGCTACCACACAAGTGT
Organism: Acrobasis repandana; assembly: GCA_963576875.1. Lineage (NCBI taxonomy): Eukaryota > Metazoa > Arthropoda > Insecta > Lepidoptera > Pyralidae > Acrobasis > Acrobasis repandana. The sequence continues at coordinate 15,574,538 of OY756215.1, forward strand.
TTCTTCTTTAAGTCAATACTTACAGTGTTTGAATGTATGTAAGTGCAACCAATATGTTGAAAAGTCAGATAGATAGATGTACAAGATATACATAGCGTAATGAAAAATGTGACCTGAAATGAAATGTTATTGTGTGGCATTAAAAGGGTTGTATTTGTATTGTACCTACTACATGAACAATCGGTAATGTAGTATAATACCATATTTCCAAAGTAAGATAACTTAACAGTTTTTAATTAAAAAATCCAATTTGCGTGAGACGATGTTCGTGCCCGATCGACAAGGGCAGACCGTCTTTGTACCAAGACTAGTCACATGTCACTTTGATCACTGTCTCGTTTACTCTTGTCAAGGTGACCGTTATCCTATTATTTGTCGCACTCTGCTATGGTAGTCTTTTAACACAGAAAACAAGTTTTAGGTCTATGATGGTCTTACCAATACTGCAGTGCACTATAACCAGTCTGATTTTCAATGCACATTACCTAGAGGCTGTCTACTTGGGACCTGAAAAACCACATTTTGACACTTGTGCCATCCGATTACCCATATGGCATGTTGGCAGTTTGTACCCGGAGTGCCCTGAAGTACATAGCTCCCATCTGATTTCACTTGCATGCAACATGCGTGGGGTAAATGAACTCGAGTCGTACCTCTCTGAGCGAGTGCAGCAGTAGGTACTGCCGTTTCGGCTGCGCTTCGATCTCACTCAGTATGAACGGCAGGAACTCGGGCAGGTTGCCGACCGCTACGGAACCCAGCGCGTAGCTCGCGGCTGACTTCACTTCTTCGGAAGACGGGGTGAAGGAGTCCAGGAGAACCTCCTTCAGATTTGGGATAGAGCTCAGATCCCTGAGGAAATGAAGAATTGTTAAATTGTATGCTAGAAAAAACTTGCACACTTAGAAGCCAAAGTTCAAGTCAATATAATTTTATCTGATGTTTGCATCACTTTTATGATTGCAGTTTTTTTTTCTTTCGATTTCATAATAGTTGTTGACGTCAGATCATTTACTTACAGCTAAGTTTAGTGCAGTATTATGAATCAACACATTAGAGACGTAGATCAATAGTTCTTTCTATTGTGTTCAGCTAAGTGTCCAGCAATGAGTTAAGAATGATGTCATATTAGTGAAATTGAAAATATGTCAATTTTTAAATTTTGTAACCAAATTTGAGTGTACAAATTTTTAAGAGGGACCAACGCCAAGCTCAAGCCTGACTTTTTTGTCGTTAAGGTAATCATCGGTACTATAAAGCCTTGTCACAAAGTACTTTCTTAAGGCTTCTCTCTTCATATTTCTCATTTTTGGTACTCACAATAATTGTGTTTTCTACAAAAGTACAGGATGTGGACTAAAATAATTTTCTATTATCTAATATAGACTATACAACGAATAACTGAATATATAAAAAAAAATAGTAAGTATATTAAAGCACCCCGCGGAGCTTAAAACTGCAACTGCAACCAGATTTTGAATTTTTGTCTGACTAGATTTTTTTTCATATTTCTAAACTGCTCGAAAGCTGCGTGGGTTGCAACAGAGATTTTGGGTTGTATGTCATATTAGTGAAATTGAAAATATGTCAATTTTTAAATTTTGTAACCAAATTTGAGTGTACAAATTTTTAAGAGGGACCAACGCCAAGCTCAAGCCTGACTTTTTTGTCGTTAAGGTAATCATCGGTACTATAAAGCCTTGTCACAAAGTACTTTCTTAAGGCTTCTCTCTTCATATTTCTCATTTTTGGTACTCACAATAATTGTGTTTTCTACAAAAGTACAGGATGTGGACTAAAATAATTTTCTATTATCTAATATAGACTATACAACGAATAACTGAATATATAAAAAAAAATAGTAAGTATATTAAAGCACCCCGCGGAGCTTAAAACTGCAACTGCAACCAGATTTTGAATTTTTGTCTGACTAGATTTTTTTTCATATTTCTAAACTGCTCGAAAGCTGCGTGGGTTGCAACAGAGATTTTGGGTTGTTCAAAGATGTGACCATTCAAAAGATTTTTACACAAGATTCGAGGGTTGATATGTTTTACATTCTCCAATAAACAAAGTGATATTGCAGAGATTAAAGGTGAACGCGGACCTGGCTGCATGCATTACAAGCACTACAGTCACCGCATTAGAATTCGACAGCCGAGCTCACAACATCGGCACGCCGGCACCGGACTCTGTGACCGATGCCGATGCGACGCTGGTGATCATACCATGAACAAAAAAAAACAATTCCGGGCAGATGTTTGTACGTACGAGAGAAAAATTGTGCAATTTTATCTTTAAAACCATTTTAATAGACAATATGCATGAGATTCAGAAACGAACGAAAAAAATTATGTGTAAACTTTATTGCTAAAGAAAAATACCCATATATATATATATATATTTTCAATTTAACATGTTTCCATTGAGAAATTAATGATTTAAAAGTTGTCTTTTTCAAATTCCCTCGCAAAGTTCCGAAACGCAACGCTATTGGCGGAACGAAACGTGACGACACCAAACACTGTCAAACTTAATTTTCTAAATAGTCTGTACTGTCAACCACAAATTAGAAAGAAGGAGAATCTGTCACTGTCAATAAGTTGTTCGTAATTTGTATGATTGTTGGAGGTTATTTTCATTGTTTTGCTAAATTATTAGTGTTCTTTGAGAATTATTAGCTGAAAGTCTGACTCCTGGTGAAAAAAGACTTGCTACAATGATTGAAAGCGGTTTTGTTGTGGCAGATACAGTCTGACTGAATCTGCCTAAAATTGATGTGTTTATGATGACTACGTACTTCGCAAGTAATTCCAATTTTACATCCTTTGAACTCAGAGCAGTGAAAGCCGCGAGGTAAATAATTTATAGATATTTGATAAATTTCTATTTTTCTCAGTTTTGTACTTATGAGACAAGTCAATCAATTAATTATAACCTAAAATACGGTAAGAATATTTTTAGATTTTTTTTCCATTGACACTGACATTGACAGTGTGCGGCGACGTCACAGAATAAAAGCGCAAAATGGCACCGCGTTTAAGTCGTCCGAAAATGATAGTAGTTTTAATTATTTTTTTTAAGCTTATTTTTAATATTCTGTGACTGATATTTTTTTCCGTTTATACAATAACTTATAGAATCATTTAAAAAAATAAAAAAAGACATGAATATACCCTATTCTTAAATAAATTTTATATGATTATGACTTTTACATATTTTGGACTACTGACTACTAATATATCAATATTTTGTAGCTGATTGTCAGCTGATACCGATTTTCTATGAAACTCTGGTTTGGTTTAAAGTACCTACTGTAAATTAAAAATTTCTACTAAATTAATGGAAAAAAAATATATATAGGAAGTAGCATTTTTTGTGACGACGACTGCAGTATTTAGTTTGACATGGTTCTGTCTTTCGAAAATTTTCCAATTTCTTTGTTTTGCACAAGAAGACTAGGCCCTTAAGCTTAGAATATTCTGACAGGCATATCAGGGGCCGATTCTGGCAATTTATTATAAAACTAGATACAGTTCCCCACAAACGACTAACTTATTAAGATCTCGCCTTGTTAGCAAGAAAACACCAGACACAACCACAACGCCTTGGAAAACAGTCTCTTTGTCGGGACAAAAAAATAAACTTTTACCGATGTAGCACCGACAAAGTTAAACGTACAAATGTCTGCCGATCTCAGCCAAAGCCAGCAGCGCGAACATGTGGTGCGCGTCGTTGGGCGGGCGCGCCGCGTCGCGCAGGAACTCGCGCACCACGTCCAGCGCGTCCTCCCCGCCCGACACCACCACGGCCGCGACGCATTTCGCCAGCGAGTGGAATGCCTACACAATATTTTTTTTTAAATCACACTTGAAACGCGTGGAGACAAAAGAAAATGACTTTATTAGGCTTGAAACTACGTCAAACGGACGCCCCGGACGGGTTCAGTCTGTCTCTGTCACAAACTCTTAAGTGCGACAGAGACACGTGACCCGCGACAGTTTCAGCTATCTCTATCGCACGTAGGGTTTGTGACGGAGACGGACTGAACCCGCGTCCGGGGAGTCCACCTGACCTAGTTTCAAGCCTAACGATGTACAATGACTGATATGCGGCCGAAAAAAGGACACTCTAAAGCCGCTCACAAACTCCAGTTATGCCTTATTTGAAATAAATTATTTTCTCGAAAACGAAAATGCACATATTTTCCTTATATGAATGTGTTTATAGTTCTTTAAATTATTAATTGAATTTACAGTTGGAAAGATTTACATTTTCGCGAGCAGCGCGCTACGTCGGCCGCTACCAACGCGCTAAGAACTTCAACGTGTAGCAGTGATAGAGCGCAGTCTTACCTGTTTGATGTGGTGCGCAGTGGCATTGTGCTCCTGCATGCGATGTACGGGCGCCACCAGCAGCGCCAGCAGCTCCCGCCGCGAGCAGCCCGCGACGTCGGCCGCCACCAGCGCGCTCAGAACTTCCAACATGGCTTTCAGTGCACCACCTACACATTCAATTGTTAAAATAACGATTTTTATAGTAAATTGTGTCGGTCATTATAAACAACTTTACCTAAAAAACATGGCGGATTTGAACCCTTCACATTGTAAGATAGATAATTCTATTTTTGTTTCTAGAAGTATAAAATATTTATTTTATATTAGGCGTATACTCATAGGAGCAAGTTGCTCAATCTTCATCATCATCAGAGTGTATTCCTGGTTGCATCCTCAGCCGTAACGTTTCAGAAGCATAAAATCATCTTTCTTATTGGAACTCGTTCGCAAGCTTTACATGTTATATTGTGATAACATTGTATTAGGCATAATATCCTTGTAAACTGACAAAGCCCTTCTGGCGCGTAGGCGACCAATACTGTGGAAATAAGTTTATTTTCGCGTTTCTTCTCAGCAGTGGTCGTTGTGAAACGATTAAATCGGTAGCTATTAAAAAAAAATTAATTTTAATATTATAAATAAACATTACATGTAATGTACACTAAAATTATTGACGTGTAAAAGTGCCTGCGAGGGCCTAATTACTGAATAAATATATGATTCTTTGATAATCAGGTGATTATCCAATGATAGCCTGCAATATCCTAACCAGACTAGAAACAACTTTTCACAAAGTATGCTTCCCGGTTGCTCAATCTTATGGACTAAAATTGTTTCAAAGTTGGAAGTAAAAATTCTTCTTTTTTAATTTATTGAGATTTGTTGTTAAACTAGTGACTTAATACTTTTACCTTGCAACAAAGGCGATTTGGCCAGCGCGAGAATGTTAGGTGTGAGCGCATGGCGCACTTCGGGCGTGAGCGCCTGCGGCGAGCGCAGGCACGCGTCCCGCACCAGCGCCAGCGCGGTCTGCGCGCAGTGCAAGTCCGACTCGCTCACCAGCGGGGGCACCTCCATCAGTACCTGTGTTACAATCATACATAAGGTTTTGGGTTCGGTCCCCAGCCAGGGCAAGATGAAATATTGTCTTTTTCAAACTGTCCTCTGGGTCTTTGGTTTATCTATGTATGTATTTATTATTACTCGTAAATATTGTATTGTTGAATTAGTATTCCATACACAAGTTTAGCCGTGTGGTTCCCGGCAAAGTAGAATAGGACCACTCCAAGTCATGGATGTCGTAGAAGGCGACTTAGGAATCACAAGCTAAAAAAAGCTTATATAGATCAGTGAGACCTCTCCAACCCATCTTGCCAGCGTGGAGTGTAGGCCAAATCCTCTGACTGCTCTGGCTAATATATGACTCTTGTAGTATAGAGGGTCGTGCTCCTGCAGTGGAGCCTAAAAAACCTGATAATGATAGACCCAATATCTTGTTCCCATATAAATTAATTTGATTAAAAAAATAGATGTCTCACTTGTTTTATTCATGTTGCCTATATCATAGGGTTGGATGTCATCTATTAGCACGGAACAGCACTTTCCTATGCTGCAGCACGGCCGGTGCTGAAGCGTTCTGTCGCTCTCTCTCGCTCTAGTAAATTACTGTTCTGAGCGACAGAAAAGTTTAGCAGCATAGGAAAGTGCTGTTCCGTGCTGATAGATGAGATCTAACCCATATTGTTTAGAGGTGTTGAACAATTATTGTTACATTTGCTACTATTAGGGTACAATGTGCAATCAAAGTGTAAAACAACTGAAAATGTTACAAGGTTTACCTTAATTATTGATTTATACAGCATTACAATGCTCGAAACAATATCTTTACCTTATTTAAATAAATTAATAATTTCATTATCTTCTCTAACAATAAATAAAATATTACATACCTTGCTCAAAAGTTCTATGCTGATTAAGTTGCTGTAGTTCTGAACGAGGGTATCCAAAAGAACAAGCGTCGACAATTTCAAAGCCCTTTGGTTTTTCCTCAAGAAGGATCCTAAGATAGGCACAGCATCTGACTGAAACAAAGCAACAACTGTAAAAGCTTGCACAAAATATTTAAACAATTTGGTTCAAGTCGAAATGTAACCATACCAAAATAGGTCTCAGATCAATCCGTAACGGCGACGAAGCGACCTTAGTCAAGGCTTTCACTGTAGTAAGGCGTGTAATTTCGTTACGTAGGCGTTCTAGGAATATTGGTAAGCACACGGGCAGCTCATCCTGAAATCAAAGATATTTTTTTTTTTACTTTAAATTATTTACTATGTTCCACCTTCACAGTCATTCTCCAGTTTTCTTTCGCTGCCTAATTAACGCGACGCTTTTTTCCCTAAAAAAGCGACGCGTTGATTAGGGGGAGAATAAAACAAGAAATTGTAGTGTCGATACATTTATACATTTCGTGTTCATTTTGTCAAAAAGCAAGTGGAAGAAAATAGACGCTTTAATTAGGTAGCGAAAAAAAAACTGAAGTATTACCGTTCAATAAATTACTTTTGTACGCTCATGTGTGTGGCATTTTGTACTAGCAATAGCAACGGAAACTCACGCACTTAAAATCGCATCGAAATCCGATTTTAGAAGCAATGAAAATAACCAATAGTACTCATTTCATACAAGCACAAAAAACAATGTATTGAATCATAGTTTGCAAATAAAACAACCACAGCTAGCCTCTGAACAAACTTTTGATTGGAACTGGTATAAACACATTATACAGACAAAATTAATAGTTAAGAAGTGTATCAACCTGTAGGTAGTCTCCAAAGTGGCATATAAACTGTCCGCACGCGGCGATAGCGCGTTCTTTCACCTCCTGGTCCATGTCTGCGGCGCGCAGCCTCACCAGGGTGCACTGGTACATGGCCGGGATGAATTCCTTCAGCTCTTCTGATGGCGGCTCAACCGCTGACAGCTCGTCGCCCTCCATGTTTTCTAGGTTTTCTGTCAATTTATTGATGTTTTACGACTTATAAGCTTTGCTGACATACTAAGCAAAGTTTAGGGAGTTTAAGAATCCTCTGTGGGTTGGACAAACTACAACAAGGCATCCATCCATTATCTTAGCGGTATGCTTCAGAGCCCGGTCTGCTACCTAACCTAGGCGATTTGACAATGTTACTGGTTTTAACACAGATCGACTGCCGTCTGACCTCCGCAACCCAGAACCAATCCTAGGATAGGTTTAAAAAAACGCTAGATGGCGTTCGGGACCCACAGCTTTGCGAAGCACGTAATCATCTTTCTTTCCGGATAATCAGGTGCCTGCAATATCCTAATCAGACTAGAAACAACTTTTCACACAGTATGCTTCCCAGTAGGATTTGAACCCACGACCTCCAGATCTCAAAGCAAACGCCTTGACCACTAGACCACGGAGGCAGTCAAACAAACTACAACAAGCATCCAAGCCGAATAAAAGACCTATAGGTGCAAAGCGTTCATGCTTTTAGGTCAGCGTACCTGGCAAATACGACGTGACTCGTTAGCTGACTCAGTTTGGAATCGGTTTCCATTTTGCAATAAAATAAATAGTGTCAATTCTTAGGGAGGCCCATGTACTACAGCAGTAGATTTTGTGCCAGATTTTTTTTTAAGAATATTTTTACGGCCCTTGATACGAGTCCTATAAAGCCATCTTTAGTTTTTCGTTTCTTTATACCTAACTAGTTTTCAATCAAAGGTTGGTGTAGGTCCTTTAATTGCTTCAAGGGAGCTTCTGGCGACAAATCTATCTATGAGTCCACTGGTTTTCATAACCGATTGAGTGGCAAACGGCCACGCCCATTACAGTCCGCTAAACAAAAATCAGTACAGCCGTACTATGACTGTCCACTTTAACTATTTTACATATTGTTTGTGAGCATGAGTATTTATATCATGATTGATTATGTACAATTTTTTTCAAGAATCAACAAATATCATTAAAAAGAAATGGATATAAGAAAACAGCAAGAAAATTGGTAATTAAATGAAGCAGTAATAAGTATTTCAAATAAAGTATGAATAAAAGTGTAAGTGTAGTGGGAATATCTCGCTATCTCTTTCGTACGCGCGACACCTTAGGGCAGTGGCGTCATATATCTAAATGTGCATCGTTTTTCTGTTATTTGACAATTTTAGTTTATACCAGATTTTCAAGGCTTATTACTTACTTATTTTTGAGCAGATAAAAAACATCTTTTTGTTTTCGGTTTTAAAATGTTCCTTTTTGATACAAATAAAAAAAAATATTTAGTCAAGTACCGAATTTCACATTATATTAAGTCCACCAAAATCAATTTCCTAAATAATTTTAAACTAATCCCCTTGACTTCCCGCCAAAAACTCTGAGTCTGAAATGACGATGATGAAGCGTCAGATTGGATTGACTCACCGAGCGGACGCATGACCTTGACCAGCGTCTGCAGAACCCTGAGCGCCTCGGCGGTGACCTTGTAGAAGGGGTCGTGCACGCAGGCCAGCACGGCCGGCAGCAGCGCGCCCACGTGCGGCCGCATGGCCTCGCCGCGGTGCCCGCGCATCAGGCACACCACGAACACCAGCGTCTCGATCTTCATGGACGACGCTGTGCTCTTGTCGCTGTTACCGATCGAAACTCAATCACTCTCTTCGTCTCATTTAACATTTTTTTAATTTTATTTGTTTATCACAGAACCAACAGCACTTTACAATATTATTATTTTATCTTACTAACTATAACTTACTGCCAATAACAGATTCTCATTTTGTAAATTATAATATATAAAAAAAAGCAAATATATACACGATAGCTGAGCTAGATTCTCAAAGTTAACATTCCGAGTTATTTTACCAATGAAAGAGTTAAGTAAAACCTTATTGTAAGAACAATAGAGCTGATATTACACTTTCCTACTGTGTGAATGTGTTATTTAGTTTTGTGTTAGGTCAAAGATGTGTTATTCCAGTTCGAAAGAGGGAAGAAAGCGGCGTAGATGTTCTAAAATATAAGAAAATATTAGTTATTACGTGAGTGGGGGGGTGAGCGCACGGATGACCCTCGCGGCGTGCTCCACCAGGCAGCCGGGCGCCGCGGCCAGCAGCTCGCGCAGCAAGGCGAGTGCGCAGCCGCGCGCGCGCACGCTGCGCCCGCGGATCACGCGCAGTGCGCCGCGCACTACGCTTCCCACCTGTTTACAACGAAGATCATGTTTAAAACTAATACCACTTTTTCTTAATTTTAGGCTGGTTTTACACTAACACTTACCGTCCGAGCAGCTGGTAAGCGCAGCCCGAAAGCCACACAAAAAAAAGTCTGCGGTTTAGTATGTAACGATCCAAGACACTTAAGGGTCGGCACCATGTAAACTGGGTTTGCGCGGGCAACAAGTTTGTACAGAAAGCGTTTGATTTAAGTCAAATAATGTATACACATAGATAGAGGAAGAGTTGGGACAGTAGACGAAAAAAAGGATTTTTTAAAATATTTTGTAGTTTTCCTAAAAACAAGCATTGAATTTACCCAAAAACATGCAAAACGCACTTTGCGCGGGCAATAGTTATGGCTTAAGTAGAAAAGACCACTAAGAAAATTACATACCTAGTTATAGGTGAATAGACTAGCCAGTAGACGAAAATCGTATTTTTTTAATTTTCATTCAGAAAAAGTAAGATAATTGTAAAGAAACCTGAAAGAAATATTTTAGAAAATCTTGCTACAAACTGGCTTGTTTTTCTGCGTAAAGAAATATTCTAACAAGGGATTGCATATATTTTATAAAAATAAAGGCTATTTTGAAACATTATTCTTAATATTTGCTTACAATGCAATCACGCAATAAATAAAAAAATAATTTTAAAAATTGGATGTTTTGCAACGTTTTTGACATAAATCTCTGAAATGGCGGCCATGATTCTTCCATACAAATTCAGTTGCCCGCCGGGCGTTCAGGAAGGAGGCCGTGTCGAATTTTTCAAAAAAATCCATTTTCAAATTACGTAAAATTGCATTACAGTCTAAAATATTTCAATAAAAATCTATGTACAAACTGCCAAATTATGTCATACTTTTGCTACACTATGGTACAGTTTTGACATTTTGTTGACGTTCAAGTAAAGATGTAACGCTATCGCAGATACGGCATCGCACATTTTTTTTTTAAATTTTATTGAAAATTAAGTCAATGAAAAAAATAATTTATTTGATTTATTACCTATATTTTTTAATTGGCGATTAGGGTGAAAATCGGATTGGAACTTTCTCGGGTCGCGGAATCATATTAACTGTTTTTGTAATAAAAGGTGCTGTTTAATTAGGGTTTTACAATTATTTTGAGGGGTGATTCAGTCTGAAATTTTGAACAACTTTTCCCCATGAATGTATATCAAAATACGAATTGACATTATGCGTAATATATCGAACCACAGGCTATACTAGACCTATACTTGGCTTGGCAGGCAGGCTATAGTAGGCTATTTATCTACACTTATATTATAAAGAGAAAAGATTTGGTTGTTTGTTTGTTTGCATTACATGGCTCCGAAACTACTGGACCGATTTAAAAAAAACTTTCACCGTTGGAATGGTACACTATTCCCGAGTGACATAGGCTTTGTGTGTACCAAGGGCGAAGCCGGGGTGGACTGCTAGTATAGTATAATGATATTAAAACAACAGTCAAAAAACAAAAAAAAATCTGCATTTTTATACAAAAGTGTGCAGCCGCCTGGGAAATTTGTATAGGAACCGATTTTTTCGGTGTTTTTACTGTTTTTAGGGTTTCGCTTGTCTGTCTGTCCGTAAGTTACAGCCAATTTGCTACGAAACTATTAGAATGATTTAGTTGAGATCTAGTACCTACACTTATGTAATTTAGTGACCTAAAGATAGACGTATAATGTAACAAATGAAATTTAAAAAAGGGGGCCACTTATTGTGGGTAAATTAGACATTAAAAAAAAGTTTTGATAACAAAATCGTGTGACATATCAAATGAAAGAACTTTTTATGACAATTTTAAATATATTTATTTTTTATTATTTCTTAGATCGGTATTATTAAGTTATTTAAGAAAATGGGCGAAAATTTACCCCCCCCTACTAAACTACTGGACCGATTCAGTTGAAATGTGGTGCACATAATGTAAATTTGTGACCCAAAGACGGAAGTAAAATGTAGGTAAATGAATAAATAAATAAAAAATGGGGCCACTTTATGGGAGATAAATGAAACATTAAAAAAAGGGTTTTGTGAACTATATCGCGTAAAATATCAAATGAAAGAGCATTTTATGGTAATATTAAATATATTTTTCTATATTTTTTAAGTTGGTGTTTTTGAAGTTATTTTTGAAAATAAATAATAAAAATACACTTATCTCCGAAACCACTGAACCCAATCTTTTGAAAAATATACAGTTAATAGTTCTTTACCTATAGATTACAGGAAAACCTATTAGAAGATAAAAAATAAAAGGGTGCAATAATGCTAATTACGGCTTCATTAATCAACCAATTTTTTTAGCTGTTTTCAGGAAAAGATTTCTTTTTAGTGCTTTTTGTTGATTCGTTAAAAATATTGTACAAAATCAAACAGTCAAGTCATTGATTGAGCACATACAGCTGCTAAGCCGAGACTGTTGATCTGTTCAACGTGCAATCTTTTTTACCCTCCGTACTTACATAATAAGGTGAATAGAAGTAAAAGGTGTTACGATTGCAGATGGTCGCTAAACGTATTGTTTCACAAAGAAAATTCAAATGTGTACATTTCCTGTTAGTGGAACACAAAACATTTAGTTTTCCAAGTCACCGCTCGCGTAAAATACTATTTGATTGTATTTTTGAGAACGTCATGTCAGCGATAAGTAATATTGATTTACACAGAAATATCATAAATTTGTCTATGGTTCCCTAAAATTTCAACTTAACCAAAGTAAACCGGCCACGTGCCGTGACAGGCCACGTGCAGTGTAGGGTTCCGTAGTCAGTACCTACTTGTTTTATGTAACTAACAACTGCCTAACTTTAGATCTGAATTCAGTCCATGATACTGAACAACTTACACCAAGGAACAAACGAAATACAAAAATTATTTTTGATCTCTTACACACAAGATTTGGCAAAATGTAATATTTATGTAATATATGTATGGTAATGTAAGGACAAATCACACTAATTAAGCTAGCCCCAAAGTAAGTTTTAAACTTGTATTATGGGATACTAACTCAATGATACTATATTTTATGATAAATACATACATAGATAAACACCCAAGACCCAGGACAATTTGAAAAAGACCATTTTCTAACTTGCCCTGGCTGGGGCTCGAACCCAGAACCTCCGGATTAGCGGTCTAGCGTGTTAACAATTACGCCACGGAGGTCGAATGGAAAGCAAACATTTTCTTTTCATATTTAATTATGTGTTCCTTAGGAAAAGTTGTTCAGTATCATGAACTGAATCCACCTTAAATTAGTTTTAGTACAGGGAGACGTTATATACTACTGCCGTTAATTTTTTTAAGTATCCATATATAACCGTTTAACTGACAGAGAGGGAAGACACATAATTCTAACAAAAATTTGCAAACAAAAACCAAATATTTCCCAAACGGATTGCTAAAACGAAAAGGGTGTTCATAATCTTACAATATTTTTGAAAGACCTATTCAACGACGTCTCACACCACACATTTTTTTTTCAAGTTTTTATTACCACATATCCATGCCCATGCCCAATTACAGCTTTCTAGTACTAATAGTCTATGAGTAAAACTGGGGACAGATAGACAGACAGACATGACGAAACTATAAGGTTTTCAAAACCACTTGTGCAAATATTTCGCTCCACTTCGCATACGATAAATTCAAAAATTGATGGATGAATGACCGTGCTTTTACAGGTTAAGCAACTTCTAGCTTGGTCACAGTTAGGATGGGTGACCGTGCTTTCAATCTTAATGTTGTCCAAGTCAAATGTTGAGATTCTTATGAATAAATTTCAGTTTTCTCTACCTACATAACTTGGCAGCTATTTAAATTTCAATTGTTTTGTCGGAATTGGAACTTGGCATTTTTACATTTATGTTTTTGATGGGATAAACATCCAAGAACCAGGACAACTTAAAAAAGGCCATTTACCAACTTGCCCTGGCTGGGAATCGAACCCAGAACCTCCGAGTGACGGACTAGCGTGTTAAGGAATCGCCACGGAGGTCGACTAATAAATTGAAAAAGTAATAGATTTTACGCAAGATTCGAATAACTATAACTTGGATTTTTTAGAAAATGCTATATGAACTTCACATATATTTAAACTCGCTTTTTAAATAAACGTCTTGCATTCACGCATACTACTGTATTTTCGACTTTACTTTTTCTACTGATAGCCTGTCTACTAAAGTGTTAAGTACATTATAATGACGTCTGCCAAGGCCTTAATTCAGAAATAATAATTCAAACAAAATAATTCTTTGATTTGATTGATTTGAAAATTTTAATAAGTATCGCGGAATGGAAGTCTTGACGAAAAGAAACAAGTAAGCTGTATACTAATTCTACGTTACAATTTATGATTACCTACATCTATTGTCCCGTTTACACATTATTAACTCTATGTAACTTCATCTTGACATTTTTATCCCCCTAGCGGGAAAATTTTGCATATTTCAGAGCCAAATCCGACCACGTGGCTTAGTGCATACAGTCCTTAAGGGTTAACTGGAGGGACGAAATCCCATACAAACGTACTTTCGTTTTAATTTCGAAACCATAAAACTCATCGTATTCAAATTTTTTACAAGCATTAAGGGTCGGCACCATGTAAACTGGGTTTGCGCGGGCAACAAGTTTGTACAGAAAGCGTTTGATTTAAGTCAAATAATGTATACACATAGATAGAGGAAGAGTTGGGACAGTAGACGAAAAAAAGGATTTTTTAAAATATTTTGTAGTTTTCCTAAAAACAAGCATTGAATTTACCCAAAAACATGCAAAACGCACTTTGCGCGGGCAATAGTTATGGCTTAAGTAGAAAAGACCACTAAGAAAATTACATACCTAGTTATAGGTGAATAGACTAGCCAGTAGACGAAAATCGTATTTTTTTAATTTTCATTCAGAAAAAGTAAGATAATTGTAAAGAAACCTGAAAGAAATATTTTAGAAAATCTTGCTACAAACTGGCTTGCTTTTCTGAGTAAAGAAATATTCTAACAAGGGATTGCATATATTTTATAAAAATAAAGGCTATTTTGAAACATTATTCTTAATATTTGCTTACAATGCAATCACGCAATAATAAAAAAAATAATTTTAAAAATTGGATGTTTTGCAACGTTTTTGACAGAAATCTCTGAAATGGCGGCCATGATTCTTCCATACAAATTCAGTTGCCCGCCGGGCGTTCAGGAAGGAGGCCGTGTCGAATTTTTCAAAAAAATCCATTTTCAAATTACGTAAAATTGCATTACAGTCTAAAATATTTCAATAAAAAACTATGTACAAACTGCCAAATTATGTCATACTTTTGCTACACTATGGTACAGTTTTGACATTTTGTTGACGTTCAAGTAAAGATGTAATGCTATCGCAGATACGGCATCGCACATTTTTTTTTTAAATTTTATTGAAAATTAAGTCAATGAAAAAAATAATTTGGTTTGATTTATTACCTATATTTTTTAATTGGCGATTAGGGTGAAAATCGGATTGGAACTTTCTCGGGTCGCGGAATCATATTAACTGTTTTTGTAATAAAAGGTGCTGTTTAATTAGGGTTTTACAATTATTTTGAGGGGTGATTCAGTCTGAAATTTTGAACAACTTTTCCCCATGAATGTATATCAAAATACGAATTGACATTATGCGTAATATATCTAACCACAGGCTATACTAGATCTATACTTGGCTTGGCAGGCAGGCTATAGTAGGCTATTTATCTACACTAATATTATAAAGAGAAAAGATTTGGTTGTTTGTTTGTTTGCATTACATGGCTCCGAAACTACTGGACCGATTTAAAAAAAACTTTCACCGTTGGAAAGGTACACTATCCCCGAGTGACATAGGCTTTGTGTGTACCAAGGGCGAAGCCGGGGTGGACTGCTAGTATAGTATAATGATATTAAAACAACAGTTAAAAAACAAAAAAAAATCTGCATTTTTATACAAAAGTGTGCAGCCGCCCGGGAAATTTGTATAGGAACCGATTTTTTCGGTGTTTTTACTGTTTTTAGGGTTTCGCTTGTCTGTCTGTCCGTAAGTCACAGCCAATTTGCTACGAGACTATTAGAATGATTTAGTTGAGATTTAGTACCTACACTTATGTAACTTAGTGACCTAAAGATAGACGTATAATGTAAATAAATGAAATTTAAAAAAGGGGGCCACTTATTGTGGGTAAATTAGACATTAAAAAAAAGTTTTGATAACAAAATCGTGTGACATATCAAATGAAAGAACTTTTTATGACAATTTTAAATATATTTATTGTTTATTATTTCTTAGATCGGTATTTTTAAGTTATTTAAGAAAATGGGCGAAAATTTACCCCCCCCCTACTAAACTACTGGACCGATTCAGTTGAAATGTGGCGCACATAATGTAAATTTGTGACCCAAAGACGGAAGTAAAATGTAGGTAAATGAATAAATAAATAAAAATTGGGGCCACTTTATGGGAGATAAATGAGACATTAAAAAAAAGGGTTTTGTGAACTATATCGCGTAAAATATCAAATGAAAGAGCATTTTATGATAATATTAAATATATTTTTCTATATTTTTTAAGTTGGTGTTTTTGAAGTCATTTTTGAAACTAAATAATAAAAATACACTTATCTCCGAAACCACTGAACCCAATCTTTTGAAAAATATACAGTTAATAGTTCTTTACCTATAGATTACAGGAAAACCTATTAGAAGATAAAAAATAAAAGGGTGCAATAATGCTAATTACTGCTTCATTAATCAACCAATTTTTTTAGCTGTTTTCAGGAAAAGATTTCTTTTTAGTGCTCTTTGTTGATTCGTTAAAAATATTGTACAAAATCAAACAGTCAAGTCATTGATTGAGCACATACAGCTGCTACGCCAAGACTGTTGATCTGTTCAACGTGCAATCCTTTTTTACCCTCCGTACTTACATAATAAGGTGAATAGAAGTGAAAGGTGTTACGATTGCAGATGGTCGCTAAACGTATTGTTTCACAAAGAAAATTCAAATGTGTACATTTTCTGTCAGTGGAACACAAAACGTGTAGTTTTCCAAGTCACCGCTCGCGTAAAATACTATTTGATTGTATTTTTGAGAACGTCATGTCAGCGGTAAGTAATATTGATTTACACAGAAATATCATAAATTTGTCTATGGTTCCCTAAAATTTCAACTTAACCAAAATAAACCGGCCACGTGCAGTGTAGGGTTCCGTAGTCAGTACCTACTTGTTTTATGTAACTAACAACTGCCTAACTTTAGGTCTGAATTCAGTCCATGATACTGAACAACTTTCACCAAGGAACAAACGAAATACAAAAATTATTTTTGATCTCTTACACACAAGATTTGGCAAAATGTAATATTTATGTAATATATGTATGGTAATGTAAGGACAAATCACACTAATTAAGCTAGCCCCAAAGTAAGTTTTAAACTTGTATTATGGGATACTTACTCAATGATACTATATTTTATGATAAATACATACATAGATAAACACCCAAGACCCAGGACAATTTGAAAAATACCATTTTCTAACTTGCCCTGGCTGGGGCTCGAACCCAGAACCTCCGAATTAGCGGTCTAGCGTGTTAAAAATTACGCCACGGAGGTCGAATGGAAAGCAAACATTTTCTTTTCATATTTAATTATGTGTTCCTTAGGAAAAGTTGTTCAGTATCATGAACTAAATCCACCTTAAATTAGTTTTAGTACAGGGAGACGTTATATACTACTGCCGTGAATTTTTTAAGTGTCCATATACAACCGTTTAACTGACAGAGAGGGAAGACACATGATTCTAACAAAAATTTGCAATCAAAAACCAAATATTTCACAAACGGATTGCTAAAACGAAAGAGGGTGTTCATAATCTTACAATATTTTTGAAAGACCTATTCAACGACGTCTCACACCACACATTTTTTTTTTCAAGTTTTTATTACCAACTATCCATGCCCATGCCCAATTACAGCTTTCTAGTACTAATAGTCTATGAGTAAAACTGGGGACAGATAGACAGACAGACATGACGAAACTATAAGGTTTTCTTGTTAACTACGGAGCCCTAAAAAGCTGCGTAAAACTAAAAAGATTCTCTATTCTAAGGGTTCTTTGTCATTTGCGCTTTAACAAATTTCAAAATACGAGTAATCAAAACCACTTGTGCAAATATTTCGCTCCACTTCGCATACGATAAATTCAAAAATTGATGGATGAATGACCGTGCTTTTACAGATTAAGCAATTTCTAGCTTGGTCACAGTTAGGATGGGTGACCGTGCTTTCAATCTTAATGTTGTCCAAGTCAAATGTTGAGATTCTTATGAATAAATTTCAGTTTTCTCTACCTACATAACTTGGCAGCTATTTAAATTTCAAGTGTTTTGTCGGAATTTGACCTTGGCATTTTTACATTTATGTTTTTGATGGGATAAAATAAACACCCAAGAACCAGGACAAATTAAAAAAGGCCATTTACCAACTTGCCCTGGCTGGGAATCGAACCCAGAACCTCCGAGTGACGGACTAGCGTGTTAAGGAATCGCCACGGAGGTCAACTAATAAATTGAAAAAGTAATAAATTTTACGCAAGATTCGAATAACTATAACTTGGATTTTTTAGAAAGTGCTATATGAATTTCACATATATTTAAACTCGCTTTTTAAATAAACGTCTTGCATTCACGCACACTACTGTATTTTCGACTTTAGCCTTTTTCTACTGATAGCCTGTCTACTAAAGTGTTAAGTACATTATAATGATATCTGCCAAGGCCTTAATTCAGAAATAATAATTCAAACAAAATAATTCTTTGATTTGATTGATTTGAAAATTTTAATAAGTATCGCGGACTGGAAGTCTTGACGAAAAGAAACAAGTAAGCTTCTACGTTACAATTTATGATTACCTACATCTATTGTCCCGTTTACACATTATTAACTCTATGTAACTTCATCTTGACATTTTTATCCCCCTAGCGGGAAAATTTTGCATATTTCAGAGCCAAATCTGACCACATGGCTTTGTGCATACAGTCCTTAAGATGATAAATATCTAGATCTGTAATTAGTTTTGGTTCGAAAATAATAAACAAAAAAAAAGTTAAAGCAACTTAAAATTTGCCTTTTTTATCGACGAAATCGAGTAATATTTAGACGCCTATTACACTTATAATTATATTTTCGATCCTTATGGAAACTAATTATACGACTAGAGTGAAGACTCTAAATTCCAAATAATTTAGTTTTATTTGGGTATGTATCGTATTTATCGAAATAAACGAAAACTACGAAAACTACGATTCATGGCCTATAACGGCCCGTTTCGCTGGCGTTCAGTGCACTCTCTTTGTCGTACGCGGGGGTGTAGCTCTCACATGCGGGGGTCGGGACGGAGCTACATTTTTTAGCGCCCTTTCTCTTTCTCGACGAAATAGCAACACGACGAAGCGCGTCGGTAGGCCACTCGCTGTGGAGTTCGCCCGCGCCTCCAGTACCACCTTAAAGCCCGTGGCCGGCGGCGATGACCAACCGCGCGTGCGAAAGCGGCACTGTAAAACCACAATTAGCGACCCTATTCCAACCTTTGTCGTTCGGTACCATGTCAGAATTTGCCAATAAAATTTACGACTTTCTAGCCAACCTGTAAATTGCAAGATTTGTGCCAGGTATCCAGAAAACTTACTCTTTGTAATAGCAACGCCTGTGGGGAGTTGTCAGTTGGAGCAATTGAAATTTGCAGAGCTGGAGGTGGACGCGTCGCCCTCAGTAAGGCAGTGTAGGCGCTGAGAATATCGCATTTCACATTTTCTTCGCGTTCTGGAAATATTTTTTTAGTTAACAACTGAGCCATACACTAAACAAGAATAATAGGGTCAAAAATAAATTATATTACCATATCAATAGGTAAGAGAATAAAGCGTCACAAAATAATGTCACTGGTAGTAGTTGTGATAGTATCAATTTTGAACGTGATTTTAGATTTTTTAATACAGATATCAAGAGCCTTATTTAACTCCAAGAAACTATAACGTTATGGCTTGTTATTTCATACAAATCCCACAGAATATGTTTGTTTTGACGTTTATTAAAAAGTATCTAATTTAATTTGTTGGAAACTAGCGGATTGAAGTAGAGATATTTGTGAAGATACCTTTGAATCTAGCGATCAAAGCGGGCGACACCGTCACGTACATCTCGGCGAGTAGCTCGTGGCGAGTTGAGATGACAGACTCTAAGCACTTTGCAGCTGCACGACGTACCTGCATTGAAAATTATCATGTCAAAAATGACATCATTATTACTACTGCTACATTGCACGTGTGGTTCCGGGTTAGAATAGGACAACTCCATCTCCTCTTGTGGATGTCGTAAAAGGCGACTAAAGGAAAAATAGCACTAAAAGCTCGTGCTACAATAGGAGGGTGACATCAGGTAAGCGGCCGGTCGTAAAATAAAGCCAAATCAAAAATAAATGGAAGAACAATCATAATTACTACTACAACCTAATGACCTTCTCAGCTTTTGGTATTCTACTATCTCTGTCTCTTGCGCGCAGTCAAGCATAAAGCTAAGGGGCACAATCAACCTGTTTATAACGTTTCATTGCCTCCAGTTTGATAGATAGGAACAAATATATTACCTTCCAAGACATGTCATCGTCATCAGAGTACTCCTCTGAGTCAGAGTCCGCGTCAGCGTCGGGAGCAAACGACTCGTCCTCCATCTCCTCATCCTCCCCGCCTCCTTCCTCTTCTTCGTCCTCGTAGTTGTAGTTTGGATCGTACGTGATCATTTTCAAACATAGGTCGATGATCTGTCAAAGAGCTATTATGTACTGAAGTACTAGAGGAGACACCGCATTCACTGTTTTGCCCCATTCAATTGTAGCTATCTCAATAAATTCACTTGGTCGCTTGCTAGCTCTTATTAGCCGATTTAGCTTTCATATTTAACGAATGTATTGATGAAGGCATATTTCCTAACTTAATGAAATGTAGTAAACTAATCCCCTTATTCAAAAAAGGAGAAAAAACAGACCCTGGCAACTACAGACCTATCTCTATTCTGCCAGTTTTGAGTAAGGTGTTCGAAAAGATAATGCTCAATCAAATGCTACTTCACTTTAAGACCAATAATCTTTTCCATAGCCAACAATACGGCTTTACTGCTGGAAAATCGACCACCGATGCAGGAGTAGCACTTATTACTAATATCTACGACGCGTGGGAAAACAGAAATGATGCAATTGGATCATTTTGCGATCTTTCTAAAGCATTTGATTGCGTTGATCATCCAACACTTTTGCTCAAATTTCGTCAATACGGTTTTGATGATAAGTCAATTAAATTAATAGAATCTTACATAGGCTTCAAACTGTTGATATAAACGGCGTAAAATCACACGGGTCTAATGTGAAAATGGGCGTTCCCCAAGGTCCAATTCTAGGACCGTTCCTTTTCTTAGTTTATGTCAATGACTTGCCTTACATGGTTGAGAAAGAGGCTGACATGGTGCTGTTTGCTGATGATACCTCGCTAATATTTAAAATAGATCGACATAACAGTGATGCTAGCGCGGTGAACAGCACCTTATCTTTAATTTCTGATTGGTTTTCGGCCAATAACCTCATGTTAAATGCGAACAAGACCCAATGCATTCGATTCTCTCTTCCTAATGTGAATCAAGCCTGCGTTGACATACTAATTAATGGTCAGAAACTCGATCTGGTTGAAAGTACTACCTTTTTAGGAATCACAATTGATTCGAAACTTCAATGGGGCGCTCATATAACTAAACTTTCTAATAGGCTTAGCTCTGCGGCTTACGCTGTTAGGAGAATAAGACAATTGACAGATGTAGCAACTGCTAGACAAGTGTACTTTAGTTACTTTCACAGTCTAATGTCTTACGGGATACTTCTATGGGGGAGTGCAGCCGACATTCAGACTATTTTTCTTTTACAAAAAAGAGCAATTCGTGCTATTTACGGTTTAGGATCAAGAGACTCACTGAGGGAATTATTCAAGGAAATAGGTATACTTACTTTTGCATCACAATTCATATTTGAAAATATAATGTATGTAAGGAAAAATATTTCCTTGTTCAATAAAGTAAGTGATTTTACAGATAGAAATTTACGTAATAAGAATGACTTAGTTAGCCCGTATTACAGGCTGAATACAGTCAGTAAGTCTTTTATGGGGAAGTGTATACTTTTTTATAATAAATTGTCAGAATCGGTCCTTGATATGCCAGACAGATAATTCAAAGCTTATGTAAAGAAAGTACTTTGTGAGAAGGCTTATTATAGGACCGATGACTATCTTAAAGACAAAAAGGTCTGGCTTGAGCTTGGCGCGGGTCCCTCTTAAAGGTTTGTATACTTAGACATGTCATAATTTAGGTACATTGGTACATACTAAATTTACAAATTGACATTATTTTAAATTTCGTAATTCTTATAATTCAATTTAATTATGACATAATAAACAATGTAATCTCTGTCCATCTATATAACTAATTTTAAGTTTTTAGTTTGTTAGTTGACGTCTTTGGAGAAAACGTGCAGTGCAGTTTGTTGCCGCTTCTTCTGCACTTGCGCCTAGGAAGCGGCGTAAACTTAGCTGTAAGTAACGATTTGACGTCAACATTTGTGCAAAACAAAACAAAGTGACTATTATTAAGAGATATTATAAATATCCTATGATAATAAAGATATTTTGAATTGAATTGAATTGAATTATGCGCCTAGTAGTTTAAGCGAAAACCATGCGAAAACATGGTCAATAAATAATTAAAATTGTCTTGGTGTGTGTTTAAATACTGTAATAATAGTTCAAGGGACACGGCAAAGCATAAAGAAATAACATTCCATCGGTAGGTAACTAGATTTCATTGTTTGAAAATTTAATATTATGTATAATAAAATTCACGCCGCCATATATTCAAAAATAGAACAGAGGCCAATGCTGTAAATAGCTGGCTGGTCTATTAATAGGATCAAAATCAATGTGATCTTTAAAAAAAAATATTTTTTATTTTAGTGTATGTGGAGTAGCCAGTTAATAAATTAAGTGTAATGTTGCCTAAATAATAAATTCTATTTAATAGTTGTTGCACAACAAATACACTTGTAATAAATTTATAAACTGTCAAAACTATATTTGACACTCAATTACCGTTGGGATATGCGGCTGTACTTCTTTCGGGCACTTGAGCACGAAAGCCTCAAGGGCCTGAAGGCAATGCTCGCGCAGCTCTTCATCGGCGTCGGTCGAGTGCTCCAGAACTTGTGGGGCCACGCGCCACAGCTGCTCTCCGAACCTGTGCCCAGCTTGACGACTGCAAAAATAAAAATATTATATGACCCAATCAACAAATGACACATTTAATGGAGAATATCAATCATGTCAATGCGGTAAAGTATCTGTATTAAAAACCATTATTTACCTGCTCGCCACAAAAATTAGTTTTTGAAAAGCAATTTTTTTTATTGTATTTTATTTATTATAGACGAGCAGCTAAGAGCTGATATGTCTGTTTCACACAGTGCTGAGAGCCCATAAAGTCTTTTCACAGTTCATATATTGATTAACGACACTTTATTTCTCCTTAACCACTTGTCGAGTCTATTTTTAAATGCATTTATGGAAGGTGCAGTGACCACTTTTTCTGGTAATCCAATTATTGACCACTCTGATACTAAGAAGTGAAAATGTGCAGCTTTGGTTTTAGTCGCAGTACGAGTTAACTGTACTCAATTTAGTTAATGAGAAAAGGAACTTATTGAAAACTATCAATATTAGAAGAGGAAAGATGTTTGATCATCTTATACACCACGATCAATTTATTAAAAACATAATAGAAGGAAAAATTGAAGCAAGAAGAGGAAAGGGAAGACCAATTAGAGCATTTATAGATCAAGTGAAGGAGAAAGTTGACGCCGTGTCATATAGGGAGGTCAAAAGGATGGCTCAAGAGAGGGAGACATGGAAACTACTCCACCGACAAGAACGTAGTTCTTAAATTATAGATAGACGAGTTAACTGGTAGCAGTGTTTTCGTGATGGCTTTGTGCCTTGTCTCATGTTGTAGATGGTATGCAAGTCAGGTTTACCACATTGACTTGATTGATGTTTAAATTCTTAAGTCGATTTTAAATTAAATAATGTGCTTTGGGAAGTTAAAAGTCCTGAATGGTTTGTATATCAATAACTAATTAATTAAAATACATTAATTGTGATAAAAATATATCAACGGAGACTGTATCAAGAGTCATAATGAACAGGATAAAATATGTACATCTCTTACCATACAGCAGCAATGCACTGAATATGTGTACGGCTGACGCTTGAGGATGTGGATGTGCTGAGGCCCTCCAGCAGGTGATCAATGAGTTTATTGTACAGTGAGGAGTTGCAGGACATGACCAGGTGAGACAGGGCGACAATAGTTCGTTTACGGACAGCCTGTACACAATTTACAAAATTAGTCATCTAAAAGTCTATTTGTAATGGAAAGTATAAAAAATGATGATACTATACATATATTTTTTTTTACATGACTGGCCCAAAAGAATTATGTAATGCTTTCAGGGTTAATGAATGTATGTGAGTTTCCATAAATTCGAAATGCGTCTACAGATTTGGATGTATGGAGTATCATTAGAATCCTGACGCTATCCAAATGATATAGGAGTATTTTTGAACTGAAAACTTCCATAGGTGCCTTGGGCATTTTTTGAGATGGGAGAAAACCATCGAACTCGCGACACTGTTACCGTAACCAACACTACCTGTTCAAGTTTTCACTTCTGTCAGCACTCCCAGTGTCAGTTTTTTATTTTATTTAAATAAAATAAAATGTCATGCATAAATTTTTGTTTAAATAACATAATACTAGTTAGTAAGAAATCTTTATACCTGACGTGGAGATGCTAGTTGTGGCAGAAGTGAGTTTAACAGCATTGTATGGAAGGATAACAAGAGTCCACCAAATCTGCTTAACAGATCAGCGAGAATGTCTAATGCCTCCAGTTGTACGGAAACATCTTCTTGCTAAAATACAAACATTGAATATATATTAAAACTAATGTGAGATAAATCCATAATTGATTAATTTAAAATGGTTGACTCACGTGATATAATCAGAAAAGATGCTTGGTGCTGTGCTGCAAGCTTTACAGAACTCGGGTGGTAGATCAACAAGAGGTATTGACACAGTCAGCTCAGTACACACAAGTGCATTAGTTACACCAGACGCGGAAAGCTGCGAAGATACACCACATACAAGAATGAGAACCTCGCCGGTATCGGCGGAACTGCCAGCAGTCATCGTTTCGAGTCGATCTCAGCGAGCGGAGGCGCGGATGGTGACGCGCGAGGCAGCCCTCAGTGCTGAGCGGACAGCGACATCGTCGGGTCGCCGCTGACACTCGCCCTGAAGATGATCGTCTAAATCGATCGAAACTTGGACGGCCTTTTCCGACTATATCACGTAAGTAAACTGTTTTAAATGAATCAATTAAATTTATAGGTTTTTTATCATTTGATAAACATATGGCACATGCCATAGTGGGTACACTATGGCAGAGCAGTGCAAAATTTAGAGAAGCTTGGAAGAAGCTGGAGGAGGCCTTTGTATCTGAAGACACACAGACTATAGTTGGCAACTAAAAGGCTTATAAATAAATAAATTAAAATGTACAGTTGTAGGTAATAAAAAAATTGTTATTATCTTAATCAAATCACTTAATTGTCTTTATACCTTTTAATGATGTACATGAATGTTTTATTTATAGATACTTTTAAATTTTGTTTACACACTCTGTCGCACCACCCAAATTATTTCTCTACTTGGTCCAATGGTTGACTGGCAGAGAACGCCATAAGGCGTTAAGTCCGCCATTTGTACACTTTTTTTTTTATGTGCAATAAAGTTTAAATAAATAAATAAATGTTGTGGAAATCTTAATACATATAGCTCTTTCCCCCACAAAACGGGTTCAGAGCAATGGACCTCGAGGGAAGTAAGTAAAGAGGTAATACATACAGCAATGACAGTAAATAATTTACTGGCTATAGAAATTTCGTATTTTTAGCAAAAAGTATTGGAATACTTTTAACTAAATAATTAAACTGAAGAAATTGAAACAAACCTTTTCAATAGCACTACTCAATCGTCCAGTGATCTTTTTGCACACATTGGCGGCCAGAGTGTTCGAGCCCAACGGCAGTTCCGAGATCACAGTCTTTAATCCAATGCTGCTGATGTCCCGCAACTGCTCAGTGTCCGAAAGCATGTTGGCACATAGAGTCTCCACAATGCTTTCTACTTGAAATTCCTTTACTTTGTTTACTAGTGGTCCGAGACTAAAAATAAATGTTCATTGTAATGTAGATAATTCTGAAATGCATTCTTGTCACTCTTTCATGGTATAACCCAATGTGCCTAATCAAAAATTTTTTCAAAAATAAAAAATGTAGTGTGGTGGCACATTAATTGTCATCCATGGAGTTGGTATAGAATAAGTTCATACTTTTCTAAACCTGACGAGAAGCTAAACAATCATCTGTAATATCGACAATTATTTCACCACTATACAGTGGAGGTAATGCCTAAAGAATACTTACAAAACCTTATAGACATATATGTTTACAACATAGAAACTAGTGTTAAATACTACTTGATGTGTCATTACTATGATAACCAAACATCCAAGTTTCTTCATACTAAAAATACAGCAGCTGAACTTTTAGTGATTTAGGTAATAAGCAAAAAAAAAGCTTGTTCTAGCTCTTTAAATTTCTGAGGTTTACACACTTTAAAATTGCTTTCAAGAATATTCTCAACAAAAACGATGTTCAATACAGGTTCATCTTACCATTTCACTGCTAAATTTTGCACTTCCCCATTCTTGTCTTCCAGTAGACGAAGAAGCATCTTCACTACCTTCCTTTCAGAATCATCATCAAGCTTTATACTGTCTTTTTGCAATTCAGTCATCAAATCGTTAGTAGCCATGAACCTAAAATCTTTATCATTCGAAGTCATCTGAAAAACGAGTGACATAGTCATCATATTAAGTTATTTCGTAAAGTAACACCTTACTTTGGCTTATTGGATATTCAAAGAAATGCCGGCACACGTACCTTCTCGAGAAGATTCGCAATTTGATAGGATACACTAGCCATTTTTAGAAATTTTAATCTCCAAAAACTTGAACAAAAATAAAACTGCAGAAGTCAATTAAAAACTAAAGAATTTATGTGAATAACTGCCTACGAAGGAACATCTGAAAAATATCAGATATTCCACTGATAAACCTCCAATACAATGAAGATAGATGATGACCAAAAAACTATTTCACTGTTCCTCGTTTCCCAAAGTGACAGGTCAGATATGACATGACAAGCAAAACCAAAAACAAAACTCACATCGTAAACTATCGTCGAATGGGAACATGATGATGCATAATAAATAAACTGGCAACACTCTCTACAAATGTCAAAAACATTTTTTTTTTCTCTTTGGACAAAAGATAGGCCAAAGCAAAGATAGGCTGATCCTGATCAGTCATCATGACAGACATTTGGATACTAGTCTTTATGTAGTTATAATAAAGTAGTACCTATATGGAAGTGACACTTGATGTGTACCCGATTGTAAAAACTAACCTACAATAAAAACCATGTATTTTTCTCCTTGAACATAACATGCCGACCGAAGTTTTAACTTTGTTTTTATTAAAGATTTGTGGTTTTTATCAACTGTATTTTCATTATATTCCTAAAGTGGTATTGTGATCATTTCAAATATGGATTTATTTGTAATTAACAGGTTAGTTACTCATAATTTTTTGCGAGTAGATTAAATTCTTCTTCTTATTTAAGAGCTTAGTGGCTCTTGTCGGTGGAGTATGCGCCAAACTTCTCGGTTCTCTGCCTTACTTTTTCGTGCTTGATACGACATGACCCCTGCTTTTTCTTTCAGTTGGTCTACATAGCTCTTTCTTAGTCGTCCTGGACCTCTTCTACCTTTTATCTTTCCTTCTAGTATGTTTTTAAATAAGGAGTCATGTCGTATTAAGTGACCAATCATTTTCCCTCTCCTATTTTCTATTTCGCCCAGCAGTCTTCTTTTCTCTCCTACTATTTCTAATACTTCCTCATTGGTTTTCCTTTCCATCCAACTGATCTTTTCCATTCTCCTCCAGCACCACATCTCGAAAGCTGCCAGACTGTCACTATCTTTTTTATTCAGTATCCACGTTTCGCATCCATAAAGTGCTATGCTCCAGATATACGTTTTTATAAGGCGTTTGCGTATTTTTCTGGATATATTTGCTGTGAAAAGTTTCTTTTTACTATTGTATGCTCCTTTGGCCATGGCAATTCTGGTTTTAATATCTGCAGTACATCTAGAGTCTTCTGTTAATATACTTCCTAAATACTTAAATTTTTCTACTTGTTCTATTGTTGTTCCGTTAAGTTGCACTGAATCTCTTACTGGTGATGTTTTATATGTGATCATAGTTTTGGTTTTTGATTTATTTATTTTTAAGCCGAATTCTTGAAATGTTTTATCCATTATTTGAAGTAGTTCTTCTATGTCTTGTTTTGTGTCACCTAGGGCTGCTATGTCATCAGCAAAACTAATAAAAAATATTTTTTCTCCGTTGACTTTTATACCACCCATATCTGAATTCTGTATGTTCCTTATTACTTTTTCTATATACATATTAAAAATAAGTGGTGAAAGTGGGCACCCTTGCCTTACTCCTTGTCTAATCTTAGCGTGCTGTTGCTCTTCTCCTATTTCTATGACGGCTTCTTGTTCCTTATACAACTCGTAAATAATTCTCCTATCTTTGTAATCTAATCCGGCTTCCTTTATAACCTCCATCATTATCTTCCAATTAATTTTATCAAAAGCTTTTTCTAAATCTATATATGCTATATGAGTATTTATTCCTAGATCTAAACGCCTATCAATAATTATTTTTAAAGCTAGAACTGCTTCTCTAGTTCCTCTATTGGGTCTAAATCCATACTGATCTTTACCTATGTATTTTTCCGAGAGCGGACTTATACGATTCTGCATGATTTTGATTAGTATTTTAGATGCGTGAGATATAAGGCTGAGGGTCCTATATTCTTCACATTTCACGGTGTTTAGTTTCTTTACTATTGCAACTATCCTGCTTATCTTGAAATCGTTAGGTATTTTCCCAGTATTGTACATAATTCTAATTAACTGATATATTTCCTCAATTAAAGGGTCGCATACTGCATATTTTAGTAATTCTATATGTATGTGGTCATGTCCAGCAGCTTTACCGTTTTGTATGCTATTTAGAGCTTTTTCAAATTCTTCTCTCAATATATCTGGTCCTTTGTTATCTTCTTCTACCTTATCATAGCTTTCTAGGTTTTGTTCTACCATACTCTGTCCTTCATATAATTTCTCTATATAGTTTTTCCATCTTTGGGCTACATCCTTATTATTAACAAGCAAGTTTCCCTGTTCATCTAATATACTAGTGCTCTTAGTTATATGTTTTTTATCTAACTGTTTTATCATTTGGTAAGCTTTGTCCATTTTCCCTTTTTTTAATAAATCTTCTATATTGTTGCAACATTCCATTAATTATTTACTTTTACATTTTCTACATTTTGTGGTTATTTGGTTTGTCAGTTTCTTATATTTTTGAATACTGTTACTATCTTTTTTGTTTTTCAACTTCCTTTTTTGTATCATGAGATCTATAATTTCTGGTGTGAGCCATTTCTTCCGTGGTACAAGTTTCTCCTTTTTCAATGATTCTGATGCGCTTTCTAAGATAATATCCTTAACATTTTTCCATCTTTCACTAATTTCTAACTTATCTATATCTGTTATATTATTTTTATAATCTTTATATTTATCTCCTAACTTATTGCTATATTGCACTCTTAGTGTATGATCCTTAATTCTAGTGAGATCTACTTTCTTAGGTTTCATTTTTCTTTTTGTTTGAACTATTTGGAAGTTTTGAGTACTTACGTACTATATACTTATGGTCAGAATTTATATCGGCTCCAGGTAAGGTTTTGCAAGATTTAATGTTTCTATTGTATTTATTTCTGACAAGAATATAATCAATCTGATATCTTCCAATATCTCCTGGCATTTTCCAAGTATACAGTCTTCTTTTTGGGAGCTTATACATTGTATTTGAAATAATTAAATCATATTCTTTGCA
This sequence comes from Acrobasis repandana, assembly GCA_963576875.1. Taxonomy (NCBI): domain Eukaryota; kingdom Metazoa; phylum Arthropoda; class Insecta; order Lepidoptera; family Pyralidae; genus Acrobasis; species Acrobasis repandana. The sequence continues at coordinate 15,604,364 of OY756215.1, forward strand.
GAATTGTACCAACCGTGTCCCTCTTTTGTTTCTTTTACCTAGTCCAAACTCTCCTACAACTTTATCTTCTGCACCTTCTCCAACAACGGCTTTGAAGTCTCCCATTACTATTAAGTTGTCTTTATCATCTACTGAATCTAATATAGTGTCTATATTATTATATACATCCTCGACTATTTCATCTTTATAAGTTCCTGTAGGCATATAAACTTGGACAATAAATAAATTTGTAGGGTGTGATTTTATTTTGATGGCTGTTATTCTGTCATTTAGATGAATAGTATTTTCAACTTTGTTACCCCATTTTTTGTTTAAGATAAACCCTGTACCATTTGAGCCCTGTTCTTCTCCTGTATAAATAATTCTATAATCGTCGCTCCAAAAATCTCCACTTCCTCCCCATTTTACCTCACTTAGTCCTAATATATCAGTATTTGATCTTTCCATTTCCATCTTTAATTCCTCCAATTTTCCCGGTGCTAACGTCGTCCTTACATTCCATGTCCCTATTCTACAAGGATTGAAAAAGAGATTAAATTACTGTTTGTAAATTATTTTTTGGATTGTAGATATAGGGATTCTGATGAAGAAGTGGATTTAGAAGATCAAGAAACTAAAAACTTTGAAAAACTCAAAATTGCTATCGAGGCGCGAAAGAAAGTAAATAAAAGTATTCAAAATCAAAAACTTGATGACGAGCAGTATGAGAAAGTTACTGAAACACATGACGGTGAAAATTATGAAAAATCTTTAGAAAGGCAAATAGAAAATGAAAATCTACAAGAAATATTGATACCTAAAGATGGAAGTACCCCTCAAGAAAGAAAAAAAATAGACAAACATACTGAATTTAAAGTGCTTGGAGTTAATGACTTTGAAAAAAAGACTAAGGTATTTTTTTATACTATAACATATACTTATTTCATATCAATGCATCTTATTAACCCCTCAGGCGTAGGCCAGGTAGAAAAGGCGCGGGCGTGGCGCGGCGTACGGCGCATCGCTTCTATCTGTTTTGCACCCCTTCAAAAATACATTTTGTATGAAAATCTATTGGTACGGCGTCGAGGTGGCACGTCACCGGTTGTAACGCGGACGCGACGTATGGCGTGACGCGTGGCGAGACGCGCACAGATAACGAAGCAAATAGTACAGACAACCGTCTGCTATATAATAATTTTGTATGGCTAGAGAAATTATAAGTAATCTGTAGCGGGCTATCACTTAAATCTGACATTAGACTTTTTTTTTATGTCAGATGACCTATCCATTGCAAAATATGGCTTGCCACTTGTTTGCTTTTTTTCTAAATACCAGTTATCTGTTGAGGTTTATTAAATCCTCATATTTATTACAACGAAAACAACGAAGTTTTAAATAAAATACTATAAATAAAAAAATAAAAATAAAAATTTATTTATTCAGACAAAAACGTCCATTTAGTGTTAGTATAGTACAGAACTTACGAAACTATGTTAGTATATTTTATAAATTAATTTAAATATTTTCTTGTCCCACTGGGCGACGATGGCGATGTCCCACTGGCGAACTATAAAATGGGGTGTTACTTTTATAAAAACTTTGTTTTGTATTTAGACTCAGATTCTACGGTTTCTGAAAGCATTTTTGTATATTTTATTGAAGTGAAAACTTCTTTAAGCGCGTTGGGCATTTTTTGAGATGGAAACCATTGAACTCGCGACACTGTTACCGTAACCAACACCACCCTGTTTAAGTTTTTAATTCTTTCGTCACTCGAAGTGCCACTGTTTTTTTTACAATTACCTACTAGCTCTAAACATACCTTATCATCGTGTAATCAGTCGCAATTGATGAGTCCGATCTGGTAAATGTAAAAATATGTCAGTACCAGAATAGGCATGACGACTGGAAGAATAATTTTGACCCATTGGTTAGATTATTAAAAAATATTTTACACTTATTTTTTCTTTTCTCCTAGGAACAAAAATTGACAAAGATACAGCGAAATTAACCTTAGTGCTCTGTATCTTTGTAAATTTTAACTTTTTTGACAAACTTTTAAAATATGGGTCCATTATTTTTGGATAATCTACAAGACGGACTAATTAGAATAATACTGTTCTGACCTTGTCGTGACCCCTATAGTGTCATTTTAAGAGCTTGGATTATTTTTAAACTGCAGGTTCTCGTATCGCGAATACATTTAGAGCATGTAATCTATATGAGCAGAAGTTTGTTTGTCTGAAAACTATAGAACCTTAAATAGCCTGGTTTATGGCACCATATTTTGTGCGGGGTGGCTATGATCACATATACTGGTTAACTTTTATGGTCATTAATCAATGTTACCTAAGATTGTTAGGTACTTTTCTTTTATCTGATCGTATAATTATTTTTTATTGTTTTTCCATCATTCCAAGAACTTTTAGAAGCATCCCGAGATTATAAAAATATACCTCTAAAGCGTCTTCTATGAGTGATAGTTATAATTGTTACCCTAAGATAATTTTAAGAATTTTATTCGAATTTATAATCGACTTATATAATTTTTCGCATAGATTGAAAAGTAAGGCAATCTCAGAAATGAAAACTGATACGTCTAAAAAAATAAACTAAAACTATTTTAAATATTTATTCAGTCTATGATACTGAACAACTTTCCCAAAGGAACATAGGTAGGTATTTCGAAATATGAAAAATAATTTTTGGCCTTCCATAGAAGTTGAACGATCAGCTGATCTGAATTTGTATGAAAGACCAAAAAATATTTTTCATATTTCGATATACGTGACTTGGGGAAAGTTGTTCAATATCATGGACTGAATTCACAATTAAAATAGTTTCAGTATATTTTGTTAGACGTTATATACTTATATAGGTTTATCTTTTCACCAAACATGGTACGCTACATTACTTATCTTGTTTTCGGTTTCGGATTATGTAACTTTTTGAAATGCAAAATATTGAGTCAAATGCCGTATTCATTTAGTTCTGGGGACAACGTTCAGAGGCCGCCTTATCAAGTGTTAGTTTGAAAAGTATGCAAGGGGCAGTGGCGGATTTGCAGTTTTAGCTGCTCTAGGCCCCAGGCCTTGTGCCGCCCCTTTCTCAGCACCCATCATATAGACTACTTTAAACTATTTTATATGTACGAAATTATTTATATTTTGATACGCAAAAATAGTTATTTAGGAAGATTATAATCATAAGGTACGCGAGCCTTTAATACATTAAGATACTTTGCATTTGAGTTATTTCTTGCTAATCTTGTTATCATCAGTGATTTTTTTTGGCACGATTTGCCGCCCTTCATTTCTGGCCGCCCTAGGCCCGGGCCTACTGGGCCTTAGGGCAAATCCGCCACTGGCAAAGGGGCATTCTATTCCCTCTATATTACTTTACTCTTTGCATCTCGTCATCGGTCGTGCAACTCGCGCCCCTAGCGCTCCATCCCTTGTTGTGACTGATGACGTCATACGGCATGCCCGTTGGTGCGCCATGCCCCTCCTATCTGGCTTGCACCAAGTGGCCGCATCCGGATGATTTTAAGTAAGGTACATATTCTGAAATAAAACAAATTATGTTTGCAACCAATTTTATTTCAATGCCGTCCACTGTTTGCAATTTTAAATTATGTTAATCCCAACTAATATTATAAATGCGAAAGTGAGTTTGTATATTTGTTTGTTTGTTTGTTACTCTTCACGCTTTATCTAACGAACCAAACTTCTTGATAATTCGCATACACATAGTAAGGAGTACTGAGAAGGACATAGGGTACCTTTCATCCCGAAAAAAAGTAATGTTCCCGTGGGATTTGCGATACGCGAGCGAAGCCGCGGGCAAAAGCTAATACAATATAATATTGCTTCTAACCATGAACGTTACTTACTCATTTAAAATCTTTCAGGTCCAAAGGATTCTTCCGTATTGGTTATCACACCCTTATAGCATTTCAACAAACTTACAAAAGTTATCATGTATTGTGGAAGATCAAATTTGGTTAGAACCTAGTTTGAAATCAGTGTTACTGAGTGAAGGTGTAATTCACTTGTTTCCCGTACAAGAGAAAGTCATTCCATTCATACTCAAACAGCACACGTCTGAATCTCCATTTTGGCCCAATGATGTTTGTGTTTCTGCTCCCACAGGCAGTGGGAAAACATTGGCATTTGTATTGCCAATAGTTCAGGTATTATATTTTTAAAAGCTCATTTCATTCAACTTTATAGTTTTCATATTGTTATATTTTTTTCAATTATTTGTTATGGTTCTTTACAGGTTTTAATGAATGAAATAGGGCATCATATAAGAGCACTAGTAGTTCTACCTGTTCAAGAATTAGCAATTCAAGTGGCAAAAGTATTCAAAAAGTACACTATGCGGACCAGACTAAAAGTTGCCTTGCTTAGTGGATCGACACCTCTGCATCAGGAACAACAACAAATTGTTCGGCATAGTAAGTTGATATGTGCATTAGTTAAGACTAAAAGAAAAATTATTTCTTGTAAAAGCTACTGTAAAAGTCTATACATTACTAATGTTCTTTCAGCTGAATCACTGGGCTGGATCAGTGAAGTGGACATAGTAGTATGTACTGCTGGAAGATTAGTAGAGCATATTCAAAATTCTGAGGGATTCTCCTTGAAGCATTTAAAATTTCTTGTCATTGACGAAGCTGACAGAATTATGGATCACATTCAAAATGACTGGCTCTACCACATGGGCAGACACATCAAATTGGAAAATGAATTGATGACTGGTAAAATGCCAATTTTGAGCTGGCATAATCTCAGTGGACAGAAAGCACCACCGCACAAATTGTTGTTTTCAGCCACACTATCACAGGATCCAGAAAAATTAGAACAATGGGGCCTTTTCCAGCCTAAACTGTTTTCTGCTGTAGGAGTCGAAGACTTTGAAGATGAAGACAATATCAGGAAATACACTACTCCAAAAGAGTTAACAGAACAGATTGTTTCATGCAGTGCTGAGCATAAGCCCATAGTTCTGTACTATTTCCTTATTGAGCAGAAGTGGGATAGAGTATTATGCTTCACAAATTCTTCACAATCAGCTCATAGATTGACAGTACTTCTCAATATATGGGGAAACGGTCAGCTTAAAGTTGCTGAGTTGTCTGCTGCTTTGGATCGGTCAACAAGAGAATCAGTGTTAAGAAAATTTACTCAGTCCGAAATTAATGTGTAAGTAAACACTAAACAGTTTCATACAATGCTACATATATTTATAACTATAAAATGTATGGGCTACACTTGTGAAAACTTATCTATTTTATAAAGATTTATTTAGAATATAATATGATCGAAGGCTATATTACTTAAAAAAATAGTTTTCTGTCAGTATGTAAATTTTGTCTTTCAAATGTGTTAGTGGTCAATACTGGTGTTAGATTTCTCTACGAGTAGCTGCCTAAAGTAAAGGTGTACGTTCAATTGGTTGCTATGCTGTCGGCGCGTTTCAAAGGCTGCATCGGCTTTTACAAAGACGCGGACTTTTGGCGCGCCAACATGCACCCCAAATTAGCGATCGTTATGCAGAGTAGCTTATGATAAAACGTCACTAACAGAGTAGCTTATGATAACGCAACAAATCGCGCGCACTGCTGAGCCACCTGAGCTACATAGCTCCATCCATGAAGTGTATAATTAACTAAAGTGTCTAATATAATCAATTTACCTTTCAGACTTATAGGTACTGATGCATTGGCAAGAGGAATAGATATACCAGATTGTAACTATGTCATCTCATACGATCCACCGAGGAACATTAAGACATATATTCATAGGGTGGGGAGAACAGGAAGAGCTGGGCGCCTTGGGACTGCTGTTACGATTTTGCTACAGAATCAAATGACGTCTTTTATGGTATTATTTGTTATTTCAATACTTATTTTTAAACAAAATAAATTTACTTCCATTACTTAAGTCTCTTTATAATGGCATTCTGGCTGGATCTATATCTGTTCATAAACAAATTTAAATAATTTTCAGGACCTTATAAAATCCGGCGGAAAGGAAGTTTTACCTAAACTAGCAATTCCAGCGGAAATATATGACCATGTTTCTAAGAGCTACCAACATGCTATACAAGAAACAAAGTATCAAATAAATCAAGAAAATAATTGCAAAGTTCAGAAGTCAATTGAAGTAAAGAGAGGATTTAGACCACAAAAAAGAAAAATGTTACAATCTCTATAATCTAAATAAATGTTAATAAATAGGTTAAACTCCAGTCTAAACATATATGTATATAGTTTCCTTGCGATTTTCGCGTCCTTCCTTATCTGTTACCAAGGTACCTACTTGTCTTGTTTTCATTGGTAGATAAGAGATATTTAAAAGTTATGAAATGTTGGAACAATTAAATTGATTTATTTTGCACCTAGGTGTCTTGTCTCTACCATAAGGGTTGGGTCTCATCTAATAGCACGGAACAGCACTTCCTACACTGCAGCACGGGCGGTGCTGAAGCGTTCCGTCGCTCTCTCTCGCTCTAGCAAACGACGCTTCTGAGCGACAGACAAGGATAGCAGCATAGGAACGTGCTGTTTCGTGCTCATATATATGACATCCAATCCAAACCTAAGTCCATTGAAATCATGAATTTTCTAAATATCATATCAATACTACTGCAACCGTGATCGACTTTTACGATTGAAGGAAGAACAGGCTTTATTGACCAGTGGATTCTTTGGATACAATATAAAAAAACCGGTCAATTGCGAGTCGGACTCGTAGAGAAGGGTTCCGTACCCCCGTACAATGTTTAAAAACTCTTTGTATGATCACCCCCCCTTTAATTTTTGACTATCTTATTTTTAGTACTTATTTGTTGTTACCACAGTGTCGCTTTACGGTTCAAGAGATTGAGCCCTGTGCCTGTGACAGACAGACAGACAGCAAAGTCTCAGTAATAGATAGGGTCCCGTGTCCCGTTCCGTTGGCACCCTTTAGGTACGGAACCCTAAAAAAGAATGCGTGTTCACACATTGATTTATATGCCCTACCTAAAGATCAATCGTTCCGATTTTCATGCTTTTAACACCATTTGCAGGTTTGTAGACTTTGTAGTACCGCTAGCACTACCAGAGATTTTGAACTTGGGGCGCTGGTAGAGCTAAAACCGGCACTGGTACTAGGTACCAAAAAGAAAACACTAGAACATCGACATATAATTCTCTACATAGGTACCTAACGCTCCTACATTCACCGCTTCGATTCTGATTCCATTTACGCAAACAAACGAACAGTAATTACAACCAGAGATATGGGATTAATGGGATATAATAAATTACAACGAAACACTCGAACGCACACATAGACAAAGATGCATGCGATTGGTCGCGACAAGGTCACGCGTCGTCTTCGGTCGATTGGGGCAATCAACGCAATGAGCGGTGGATACAACGCGCGGATTGTACTAATATGCAGTACGCTACGTTAAAATAAATAACCTTGAATACGTGTTAATTTTTTTAATAACTAATTTTCATGTCTGTATTGCTTCTACACCATAGATTAATATTGACATATTGTATATACTGAAATAGATAAAAAACTGTGGCTTTAACATTAGATCAAACCAGTGGCGCCATCTGGTAACATGCTTTAGCAACACCAAAGGACTAAAAGATGAAATAAAACGGTGAAAAAATGACTCCGTGAGCTGGGACTTGAACTCGCAATCTCAGTTCAAATACGAATGTTCCATAGCTTAAACAACTGAGCTATTAAGTGATTAACCGCACATGTCGAATTTATCCATCACTTAATATTCCTATCAAATAAAAAAATGGTGTAAAAAATATACTGCGTGAGTGGGACTTGAACTAGCAACGTTGCTATTATTTTGACCATGCTCTAATCAACTGAGCTATCACGTGTTCCACCTCGTATGGCGAATTTCTCCACCATTTGATATTCCTATTCTATAACACGCATTAGGAGTTAGGTCAGCTGATTCGTGACTAGATGGCGTTTTAATTAATTTTTTTATCAAAATTCTGCAATGTTCTAAGTTTCATAGGCATGTTCTACACCACTTCACGGCACATGACGGCATTTTTAATTAATCGATTATCGCAAAAACACAGCAATATTCTCAAAGGAAACTTCTTGCGACGCAACCGCACGACTCGAGTGTCACGTTAGTAATTATATTATCTTTGGTCATGGCGAACTGTCGCGCCGCGCTGTTCATCTTTTAAACCCCGCCCACCGCGGTACATATCCCATGGAATTATTATTCGGGATTACTTACGATTCTAGAGAATTATTGTTCGTAGCTTCGTAGAACTATTAGTAACGAACGACCAACATTGTATTTTAATCTAGATATTTTAAATTACCTATAACATGACCTATATTTTCTTGCCTGACTGAAACGAAAGGAAACTGGAAATGTCAAACAACTGAAATGTCAAGAATATCGGGAGAATTGCTGTTTTGTTTGTTAATTGATTAATCTAATTCATATCCAGTTCATATTAATATTGTATATACTGAAATAGATAAGAAACTGTTGCTTTAACATTAGATCAAACCAGCAGCGCCATCTGGTAACATGCTTTCGCAACACCAAAGGACTAAAAGATAAAATAAAACAGTGAAAAAATTACTGCGTGAGCTGGGACTTCAACTCGCGATCTCGGTTCAAATACGACTATGTCCTAAAGCCTAAACAACTGAGCTATTAAGTGATTAACCACAAATGTCGAATTTGTCCATCATTTAATATTCCTATCAAATAAAAAAAATGGTGTAAAAAATATACTGCGTGAGTGCGATCTGAACTCGCAACGTTGCTCTTATTTTAACCATGCTCTAATCAACTGAGCTATCACGTGTTCTACCTCGTATGGCGAATTTCTCCACCATTTGATATTCTTATTCTACAACACGCATTAGGCGTTAGGTCAGCTGATTCGTGACTAGATGGCGTTTTACTGAATTTTTTTTATCAAAATTCTGCAATGTTCTAAGTTTCATAGGCATGTCAACAGCAAGCAAGCAGAAATCATCAGCACACCACCACAAGCATAGATTAATATTGTATATAATAAAAAGATAAGAAACAGAAGCTTTAACATTAGATCAATCAGTGGCGCCATCTGGTAGCAATGTTTCGCAACACCAAAGAAATAAAATGGTAATAAAATACTCCGTGAGCGGGACTTGAACTCGTGATCTCGGTGCAAATACGATACGACCATGGAGTGCTATTTTTCATTCAGGGACTCACATTACGAATGATTTGCGCGAGTGTTTCCAGACGAAAGCATCTTTGAATTGATCGTATGCGAAGGATTTGCAACGAGTGGTCTGGACCACTCATAATTTTGACATTTGTAGTGTACAAATGTCAAAGAAACGTTTCATGGAGAATCAGTTCTACTTTTTTTATTTTTGTTGACATGTTTAGAAAACCATTGACAAGGGTTTTTGGCGGGAAGTCAAGGGGTTCGGTTGGGGTTTTCTTTAAATTATTTTGCAAATTGATTTTAGTGGACTTTATAATATGAAATTGGTGTTGTTTGGTGCTATAAATGCTCATGCTCATGAACAATATGTGAAATAGTTAAAGTGGACACGTCATAGTACGGCTGTAGTGATATTTGTTTTGCGGACTGTGTGGGCGTCTTCGGGCGTCGTCCGCCACTCAATCGGCTATGAAAACCAGTCGACTCGTATAGATTTGTCGCCAGAAGCTCCCATAAAGCAATAAAAGGCCTTTTTTTTTTTGACGCGGAGAAAATCCCTTCGGATACCTTACCGGTTACGGGACACCGGTCAGGTTATGTGGTGTTACCACTAAAAACTCCGCGGTGTCACCTCTCAGCCGCTATCGGCCGGGGCTGTGTGCTTCTCTTGCTCCACAGCCCCGGCGCGGTCGGCCGCTATCTCAGCGGCCCCGGCTCGCCAACGGCCTCACGGCACCCTCTGCTGAATCAGAGGGGCCGGAGGAACCGTCACGTTGGCCTCTCGGCCCGACAAGAACAGGCGCGCTGACACGCACACGCGCCTGCCTTCCACTCCGGAGGGCTGTCCGTTGGACGATGGAATCCCGTTTCCACCGTCCAACCTCTTATTGTATATTGACTGTCCTTAATCCGTATGGAGTGTTCATATCACAAATAAATATTCTGAATGAATATAGATGTTTATTTTCTTATTTTTTATATAGACAAAATCATGTTTCAACACAAGACATTTTTATAAGACACTGACAACTCTCAAAAGTAAAAGACAATTCAAAGGACTCATGACGGCCAGTACTCTAACATCTTCTCTCGTCGTGTAGGCCTATTAATTGTATAATCCTATACAACCCCGGTCTAGGCAGAGCCTTAGTAAAAACATCTGCCAACTGCATGTTGCTCTTAACTTTTTGTACTTTGAGCTCTCCATTGCTTACTAGCTCTCTGACAAAGAAATGTCTTATCCTGATATGTTTCGTTCTCTTATGAAACTCAGGATTCTCCGCAAGCCTTATTGCTGCTTCATTATCTACCTTTGAAATCGGAAGATTTTCTATCTGGGTTATATCTTTCATGAGGCGTGACAGCCAAATGCATTCTCTAGCTCCTTCACTAGCAGCTACAATTTCTGCTTCAGTAGTCGAAATTGCTACACTTGATTGTCGCTGGCTCATCCATGAAACTGCTCCACCAGCATACATGCACAAAACACCAGATGTGGATCTGCCTGTGTTTGTACATCCTCCGTGATCTGCATCAGAATAAGCTTCAACAATGCCCTTTTTGTAATCTCGTTTGTATAGTATCCCTGTTTCTGGTGCAAACTGTAGGTACTGCATGATCCGCTTTACCTTTCTACAGTCTTCCTGGCTTGGATTTTCAAGATTCCTTGATACTGCACTGACTGCAAAAGCAATGTCGGGTCTTGTGCCAACCATTAAATAAGCTAAAGCTCCCACTATTTGCCTGTAGTTTTTGAGTAAAACCTCATCCTCTTTGTCATCTAACTTCCCAGTGTCTTTCACAATTGGTGTTGTTACCGGTCTGCAATCCTGCATTCCAAACCTTTGTAACACTTTCCTTGTATATGAAGTTTGACATACCTTTATACCTTCTTCTCTGGTTTTAATCTCTATTCCTAGAAAATAAGTAGCTGGCTTTGAAGTTATTTTGAAAACTTTCTTTAATTGCTCAAGAAACTCTTCTATCAGCTTTTCATTTATTCCTGCAACTAATCCGTCGTCCACATATAGTGCAACTATAAGCTTACCGGCTTTCGAGTTTTTGATCAGCAAACATGGGTCTGAAGTGCTAACTTTAAATCCAATGTCTTTAAAAACATCTATAATGCGCTTGTTGAAGCAGCGAGGAGCCTGCTTCAAGCCATACAGACTCTTTTTCAAAAGACATACTCGTCCTGTACCATCATTGTATCCCTCAGGCTGTCTCATATATATATTTCCTCATCAAGATTACCATATAAGAATGCTGTAGATACATCAAACTGTCTAAGAGCCATGTTCTCGCTTGCAGCAACACTTAGTACCGCTCTTACAGTTCCCATCTTGCCAACAGGGCTAAAAGTTTGATCATAGTCCAAGCCTTGTTTCTGTGAATAACCTTTAATCACAAGTCTGGCTTTGTACTTGTCTACTGACCCATCAGCCTTCAATTTAACTTTAAATATCCATTTGCAAGGAATAGCTTTCCTGTTCTTAGGTAAATTTACCAAAGACCACGTTTTATTTTCCTTCAAAGAATCCATTTCACTTTCCATGGCTTTCAGCCAAAGTTCTTTTTCAGGACTCTTAATTGCGTCGTTATATGTTAAAGGTTCAATATGTCCACACTCTGTGTTATGTAGAAACTGTGTAATATAATCTTTGAATTTAGATGGAGGTTTGAGTTGCGAACGATCCCTTAAAATTCTCGAACCTTGTTCTGCAATCTCCTGTTCACTTAGTCCACCAACTCCTTGAACTAATTCATGATCGACATCCTCATCTATCTCATGATATTCTTCCTCGATTTCATGATCAATATTCTGAGTCACATCCATGTCATCATTATAAAACATTTCCGTTTCATTATCATCTTCATGAACTATCTCCATTTCTCCCCCTAATTCAATATTTCTATCATTCGTTTCTTCTACATCATTGAATCTATCTAGTGTCTTGTATGGTACACTATCTGGACAATCCTTAGAACTGGATGGTTTCAAAGAAATTTCGTATTCATTAACATTCTCAACATCCTTTTCTATAGAAGTATTCAAGTCACACTGTTCCTTCAGTGGTTTTTCATCAAAAATCACATTTCTTGATCTAACCATAGAGCTTGAATTAGCGTCCCATAGGCGATATCCGTCATCATTATCATAACCGATCAGTATGCATTTCACAGCTTTCTTATTAAGTTTCCTACGCTTCTGTTTCGGAATATAAGCATAACAAGACGATCCGATAATCCTTAAATGCTTAATCTGTGGTTTTTTACCAAACCAAAGCTCGTACGGTGACTTGTCTTTTACAGTAGTTGGTCCAGTCCTGTTCAGAATGTAAACAGCTGTATTAACTAACTCAGCCCACAATTTCTGAGGTAATTCCTCATGAGCATACATCATTGAGCGTGCGCATTCTACGACAGTGCGATTCTCACGTTCACTCTAACCATTCTGCTCCGGAGTATCTGGCATCACCAGGCGTTGTCTTGATCCGTATTCCGCCAATATTTTTCTAACTCTCTCATTGTCAAATTCACCTCCATTATCACTCAAAAGCTCCTGCACAACATGTCCAGCATTCTTTGCTTCAGACAACATTTGTTTTAGCTTTTCTGGAACCTCAGATTTCTGTTTCAAAAAGAAAACAAATCTAAATTTAGTGAATTCATCCTTAATTATCAGAAAATATCTATACTTTGAATATGATTCAGGAAATTGGCCGCAGACGTCTGTGTGTAACCTTTCACCAGGTTTTGTAGTTTTCTCTCTAGTGCCAAACTTGAATCTATGAGACTTTCCAAAGATACATCCATCACACAACTCTCTTCTGTCTATAGTCTTTATTCCAAATTCCTTTTCAATCAAACGACTAACATGCCTTTTATTTTGATGTCCCATACGTTCATGATATAATTGTAATATATCCTCTTTCTGTTCTGTCACTACATTGATTGAAACTTTTGGTGGAACAGCCTTACAGTTCAGTTTGTATAGACCTCCATTCCTCATACGTTTACCGGTAATAATCAGTTTTCCATCAATTTTAAATATGCAAGACGTAACTCGTGACTCAAACATGCTTGAAGGGTTTTTGTCTTGTGCAGACAGTACTGAGAACAAGTTCCTGTTAATCGACGGTACGTACCAAACATCTCTTAGGCAGAAATTTTCAAACTGGATATCTCCTTTACCAATTGCTTTGACAATGTTTCCATCAGCTGTAGTAACGGTGTGAGTTTTCTCAAATTCTTTGAAATTTTCAAATAAATCTGCTCGCATCGTAACATGACTAGTTGCACCATTGTCAACAAACCAATCGCTCTGGTCTTCATCTATAGAAACAGAGTTAATAGAAGTTAGCACTATACCAGCTTTGCTTTCTACTGTACTATCAGACTTCTTTTTCGGACAATCTTTCTTTATATGACCAATTTCCTTACAAAGAAAGCACCGCCTGCCTTCTTTTCTAGAAGTTCCTGATACATGTTCTTGTACCTTAACATTTTTCTTTTTAGTTTTTACTGTTAGTGCCTCAGCACGTTCTCCATTCTGACTACTTGCCATAGATTTTTCATAAACACACAGTTGACTTGTAAGGCTGTCAATAGTTCTATCATTTTTCGACATCAGCATCCAGCTCGACTTGAATGAAAAATATGTATCCGGTAATGTATCCAGAATCTTGCAAATTAATAAAAACTCCGGTAATTTTGTTCCTTCACCTGATTTCATTAATTCTTGATTCAATTTATACCACAAATTTTTCAATTTCGAAATATGCGTTTTCATGTCATCCGATAGTTCCATTTTTGTCTTAAAAAATTCCAAACAAGCATCATACAACTTATCTTCATTGACACCTTCATACAATCTGTGTAATTCATCCCAGACTTCTTTGGGCTCCGAAAATCTGATGATTTTATCTAATATTTCATCAGAAATATTATTTGTTATTAATAACAGGGCAGTACTTCTATTTTTCTTGTACTCCAGAAACAACTTATTGTACTTCTCCAAGATAGCTTGTCCACCATCTCCTGATACCACTGGTTTTTCTGGTTCAACTGTCCTCCCTTCTATTATATCAATGAGGCCATCCATGCCATTAAGCAAGGCACACATTCGATACTTCCAATAGATCCAGTTACTGTTACCATCAAGTTTCGTGATCTGAATTTTTGACAACTCCATTTTTGTCTCTTTAAAGGGCTTTCCGTCAATAATGGCCCATAACCTCTTATTGTATATTGACTGTCCTTAATCCGTATGGAGTGTTCATATCACAAATAAATATTCTGAATGAATATAGATGTTTATTTTCTTATTTTTTATACAGACAAAATCATGTTTCAACACAAGACATTTTTATAAGACACTGACAACTCTCAAAAGTAAAAGACAATTCAAAGGACTCATGACGGCCAGTACTCTAACACAACCAGCCCTCATAATTTGGGGCCTGCAGAAGCAGGCCCTGCCCCAGTCCACCTGACGGTGACCGGGGCCCACCAAGCCGGCCGCAGGGGATAGGGAGAGCGGCAACGTAACACCGACACTCCTCTTCCCCTGCGGCCCCACCGTTGCCGTGCCAAGCGCCACGGCCGCGCTTGGTCGCGGAGGATAGGGCGAGCGGCAACGACACACCGACACTCCTCTTACCCCGCGACCCCTACCACGACTGTGAGAGTAGGGAGTAAACCCCCTTCTCTCACAGCCAGGCCATTCCCACCAGGAATGGCCTCCTCCGGGCCCGGGGAGGCCTAAGCCTCAACCCGGGCAATGGGTTCCTCTTGGCTTCCCTGCGGATGAGGCAGTCCGCAGGTACTGAGCCCCCCCATCGCGACAAGATGAGAACCCGGGCGGGGGGGAAAGCAATAAAAGGCCTACACCAACCTTTGATTGTAACTTGTTAGGAAAAAAGAATTTCTTACGTTTTATTATCTTGTTCCTGGCTAAATACGCAGTAGCGTCAAGCCATTAATAATAAAATAAAATAAAAACCATTGAAAAATTTATGATATTTTCTGCGTAACACAATATTACTTACCGCTGACACGACGGTTTCAAAAATACGATGAAATGCGTCGGAACGCAAGTGGTGAGTTGGAAAACTACACGTTTTGTATTTCGCTGAGTCCCTAAATGAAAAACAGCACTCGTTCTAAACAACTAAGCTATCACGTGTTCTACATCGCATGGCGAATTTCTCTGCCGTTTGATATTTCTATTAGGAAGTTTACACGCATTAGGAGTTAGGTCAAACTCGTTGGCTAGATGGCGTTTTATTGAATTTTTTTATCAAAATTCTGCAATGTTCTAAGTTTCATAGGCATGATCCAGTTCATAACTATCTAATTTGTAATCTAATTCTAATATTTTGATCTAAATATAGGATCAATCAAATAAAATGGAATTATAAAATTTAAAAATATAAATTATTATATAATTTATATATAAATTATTAGTATAATTTATACTGGTGTGTAGTAATTTAAGTATTTAGATATTTTCGTGTGGATTTTCGATTTACACAAAGTAGGTAAGTACCTACCTAACGTAAAGCAATAAATTCAATCATAGATTCACATAGATTAATATTGAATTCAATATTCAATCATCAAGTTATTATATTCTCTGTCAATCATGTCTGACGACGAAGAATATGACTCCTTCAGTGTCGATAAATTTAGAGAAATTCATGATGAAATAGAAAGATGCAAGAAAAACCCCGAAACATCTGGAATGTTTGTATCTGGTTGGGATGATGCTGATCAAGATATTGATGCAGTAGAAGATCCAAAAGGTAACTACTTTAAATAGATAAGGACAAATGACACTCATTGAGTTAGCCCCAAACTAAGTTTAAACGTGTATTAAGGGATTACCTTATTAGAAAGAGGAGCTTCCCAAATTTCTCATTAGATAGAAAGGTATCTTACCAAATTACTACAATATTTACTTATATTTACAGCTAATCCAGTGGACCATGTTCTATGGGCAGCAGAAAATGGAGAGGTTGATACTTTACAAGAACTATTAGTATCTCAGCCAGGCCTGGTACAAGCACAAGATTCTGATGGATACTCCCCTTTACACCGTGCTGCATATAGTAATCATGTGGCTGCCATATCATACTTACTGAGTGTTGGAGCCAGTGTGAGTGCCACCACTGAACTTGGCTGGACTCCTTTGCATTCTGCATGTAACTGGAACAATTATAAGGCTGCTGCTAGGCTTTTAGCAGCTGGAGCAAACCCTAGTGCACTATCTGATGGAGGTTGGTACTCTGTTTAATTCTTCTCATTTAAGATATATGCTATATAATAATTCCTACATGGACACTATTGATTCAAAAGCTCTCATCTGCAAGAAACGTTAACCAATGATATCTCTATTTGTTTCTAATATCTCATTATTCTCAAGAGTTTCATCATCATCAAGTATGTCGAAAAACTGTTTCATTTATTAGATCAGGCAAAATTATGTACAGTAATTTGCTTTTTTTAATTTCCAGATCAAACACCTATGCATTTAGCTGCAGCCATGAGCCACAGTAAATCAACTTTGCTAATACTGATGCTACGAGAAGACATGGTCGAAATAGCCCAGAAACCCAACAAATCTGATGAGACTCCAGAACAGTTGGCTAGAGGTCATGGCATCTATGCCCCTCTATTTGAAATGTTACTCCCAGCTGCTTCATACATTCGTTCCCAGGCATTCACTTGCAATCCTTATGTTCACGAACAACTTAGTATTAAAAGTTAATAGTATAAGACCTATCCATCTTCTCAGCCAGGTCTTTTAGGAGGCTTGTGTGGGGATACAGATGTAACATAAACAGGCCCTTAGGACAAGTTGATGTAATATGGTACTCCCGCTTAAACTAATTCCTGGATATACTAATGGAAGATACCCTTGAAGAGGTTAGCAGGACGAGGATCTTGTAGGTATATTAAATGAACGTTTACTTTTTTATTTAAAAAAAATTGGATAGATTGACTCTGGGTTATTGCAATAGACATCTTGGCACCTGCCAGAATATTTATGTTAGATTTAATATCAAAATTGACTATACAAGGCTATTTGACTATACAATTTCTTTTGTCACTAAAGAAAAGGATGAGTACCTTAGAATATAGAGATATTGTTGGCATATCAATGATAGAATTATTGTGGGATGGGTGTTGTCTGGATTAACATGTCTTGGTGGAGAGAATAAAGAACCATAACAATGTTAACTCTAAATAAACAGGCAAGTGCGAGTCGGATTCATACATGAAGGGTTCCGTACGGTACAAGTTTTAAAACACTGAAGAAACACATTTCTTGTATGACGACCCCCTAATTTTTAACTTTATCTTATTTTTGATATTTTTTGTTATAGCGGCTATAGTAGTACATAATCTATGAAAATTTCAAGTATCTCGTTAATGCCATTATAATGATCTCGTTAAAAACACTGAAAAAACACGTTTTTTGTATGACGACCCCCTTAAATTTTTAACTTTTTTCAGTATTTGTTGTTACAGAGGCCACAGTAATATATAATTGGTGAAATTTCAAGTTTATAGCTATTGCGGTTCAAGAGATAGAGCCCTGTGACAGACGGACAGACAGCGGTGTATCAGTAATAGGGTCCCGTTTACACCTTTTGGATACGGAATACTAAAAAAGAATGTTGGAAAGTTTTTTAGAACACCCGACTCATTTCTGCCTTGCATTTGCATTAAAATGTTAAGAAACTAAAAAAATTGGTTAATATTGTTATTATTACTTAATCAGTGTGATTTGTCCTTATATATTTATTTTATTTATTTTTATTTACTAAGTATTTTATTAAAATAATCAAAATAAATCTTAAGTCATATATATTATGATAAATACAATTCAACTTCTACTGGCTGCATTTCAAACCCAGGACACCAACAGTAGATATGTTTTTTCTTATTAAAAATATAAGGTATTATAGCCAGCTGCTGAATAATAAAGTCTTTCGTAAGTAATTTAACTTTTTATTAAATCTTACATTAAATATTATGTATACTATAAGGCTTAAAACTACGTTATGCAGACGCCCGCGTGGTTCCATATAAAAGTGCTCGCGTGCGTGCACCCGCGCGTGCGTCCATCGCGGGGAGGCGGGCCCGGCGATGGACAGGATGGATGGGGCATGCCGCATGCGTAGCTCAGACTTGTTCAGCATCTATACTAATATTATAAAGCGGAAGAGTTTATTTGTTTGTTTGTTTAAACGCTATAATCGCGCGCGCTAATCTCAGGAACTAATGGTCCGATTTGAAAAATTCTTTTTTTGTTGGGTAGCCCATTTATAGAGGAAGGCTTTAGGCTATATAACATTCCGACAATCACGCGAACGAAGTCGCGGGCACAGCTAGTAAACTATAAAGCAGATAATTACAATCAGACGACTGACTGCCATACATATTTCTGCGTAGTAATAATTAAATTCTTCATCGACACGACTGGTACTGGTCTGTAAATGTACGCCGTTAAAATTGAACTAGTTAGCTGACATCCGTAGCCGACAGGGACCGTCGCGTATTCGCGCGGCAGCCCGCGACGATCGACCGTCGCGTGCGTCCGCTTTAGGGTCCGTGGTTTCAAGCCTAATACTACTACTAAGTACCTATAATACATTACAAGTGTTTTAGAAAAGCATATTTTAACTTATTATCATTCTACAAATTACATCATCTTATATTCTTAAGTTCTCTTTTTGCTTGGCATATTACTTTTACTTTTTTTCAGTAATAACAACCCAGTAATCATTACAAAATAGAAATTATACTTAAAAGAATTATGCTAACTTCTAAGTAACCCTTCACCTGCCCCCCATACATTAAAAAATAGAAATTATACTTAAAAGAATTATGCTAACTTCTAAGTAACCCTTCACCTGCCCCCCATACATTAAAAAGTTATGAAATTGACTTTGGCCATATGCGCTATTGTTAAAGTTATGAAATTGACTTGGCCATATGCGCTATTGTTTACTACATAATATAGGTACATGTGCTTATTATACTAATTTAGAATAATATTTTACAATATATATATATATATAAATCAGCCATAAAAATTTAACTTAAATAACCTCATATTCCTCTTGCGCCGGCTGAATAATTTTTGAGTTTAGATGTTTGGTCACTACAATTTGTCTGACTGATAAAATATAACTTTGTAATAATTAGATTACTAACATATTTAAAAGTCAGACATGTAAAAATAAGTTAAAATTTATTTTTTGTGCAGCTTTAAAACGTCTGACAAAATTTGTGGCCCATGAAAAGTTTCTGACACTTATGGATACTACTTCAGAATAATATTTTACAATATATATATACATAAAAATCAGCCATACAAATTTAAGTTAAGTTACTCTTATTTTAAGTTACCTTTCTCACCTGGTATGCCCAGGTGTCACAAGGCGAGCTTCACAACCGCGCAGGTATTTCAAAGCACACGAGACGCTACTGAGAACCTGAGGTTTCGTCCGTGTGAAAATAAGTTATGTCTGATCGCTCTGGGATCTTGGTCTATAGCGTGTGTTCGCTAAAAAATACGGCGATTGGTGATCAAGAGATTTCCTTTGGCTGAGTTGATCCTTAGGGCTCAAATATGGATTTAAGAAGGGGAGCCATCTTTAATTTTTGTGCAGTGGGAGGTTATGACGTAATCAATTTCTTGTATGAAACAAATTTTTTTTTTTCTAAAACTTGTCTGGTATCAAATAAAAGGGCTTTATGAGCTGATTCTAAAAATATACTACATCATTACATTTCAGTCAACTGTTTTCTGAAAAAACAAAAAAAAAATCAAAACATACCAAGTTTGGGCTGCTGCAGGTAGAAAACGGCTGAATGCATTTTTATAAAACATACGCCAAATTAATAAATTGAGATATACTCATACCTATCTAACGTCATAGAAGCAATTTTGAAAATTTTAACATTGACTATTTTTTTTATATTTTTTTTTGGTCCTCAGTTCCACGAGTTAGTATTTTTATTATAAACTTATATTCCCCTACTGCACAAAAATTCAAGATAGCTCCCCTTCTTAAATGGTCTTAGGGTTCAGAAGGTTCACCCTGCCAAAGGAAACCTTTTGATCACCAAACGCTGTATATCGGGTTTATATGTCGTGAACACACGCTACTATTAACAGGTGAAAGATAAATAATGCAAACTCCTCCAAAACATACTCTAAACATTAAGACTGCCTTATTGCGCAGGCCTGCCATTTCTTTTTCTACCTATAATGTTTATTGGGTAAATTTTCTAGAACAAACATAGCACCGGAAACAAGATATGTTTCAGATTGTAAATTTTTAAGACTAGCTATTAAATTTCTCTTATCAATTTTTTGAAGTTCAGTTAAAGATTGTCTTGCTTCTGAAGTCATATACGGTAAAATAAGACAACCCATACCAAAACATTTACATCGAACACAATTCTTCCATATTTCTTTCATATCTTCATCATTGATTATAGGACATACTGGCAATAAATTGATAACCTTAAGACATTTAGCCTTTTGTCTTTCTGTAATCGGGTAATCCGCGCGTTGAAATGGAGACAGCATGATTGCACGCCACGCAGTATATAGTATCTCATTCGGAGGAGATGATACATTGAGCAGCAAAGGAATGATTTCTTCATACAACCCTGCGCGTAACAACAGAGGTATAAGCTTGCAAATAATTTTCGGGTTTCCGTATCTACGAGCAAGTTCTGCTGCTATTTTAAGACCATCAACATTTGTATTCGCCGATTGCAGTAATTGTTCAATTGCCCCAGTTTTATCTTGAACGAAAGTAGCCACCACCCATGGCATATCAATATTCTCTAGGTTAACAATGCATATTAATTCTAAAAGAGAGGTCCATAAAGATCCTCTTTCCTTATACGTTACTTTCACTGCAGTGTCAGGATCTACAACACTCATTAAGCACTGCAACGCTCTTAATTTTTTACATTTATTGAAGTCACTTTCATCATCAAAGGCAATTCGAGATAAATAGATGGCACTCATTTTTGGACAAGTAGCTTTCAAAATGTACTTTGCTGTTTTCAACTCCTTAGTATTCAAACCCAAAAACCTTTTTGACTTTATTTCTTCCTGTGATTTTTCCAAAAGATTTTCTAATATCTGAATTAGAATAGAACTTATATTAATAGAATTTTTGTCAGCTATCTCATTTGCTGCACGATTTACATCATAACGATTCATTTTATCAACAAAACTAGGATGAAGATACATGGCACGAATAAGTTGGGCTGGCTCTGTGGAAAGACGAACGAATTCTTCACAAGCCCAGTCTATTTTATGTAAAGCGTGGCGGGTTGATAAAGTAGAATGTAGTCTTTCCATTTGTCTCACGGCTCGATTTCCGGGTTGAAGAGCTGCCCAGCGTTGAGCGAATTGGTAACATAACTGGGCTGCAGCTACTTGGTCAGCTCCCCGAGCGCATCCTTGTAAAACATAAAACAAACATGCTCCTGCCCACTCCATGTTCGCAATATGTTTTACACATCGATGGGCTGCGCGCAACAAGGGTTCTTCGCGAGTCGTCAATCGCCATGGCTCGGTCTCTTTGCTTTCCGTTTCATTGCTTTCAGGACGCTTTCTGGAGGTCATGGTTTGTTTTAAAGCATTACTGCATATCATATCTCGTGCAGTTTGCAAATCAGGATCTAACGCAAGCAATGCGACTACTAATAGCCAGCGCTCGTATGTTTCGAGTGTAATTTCAGATTTCAAGTTAGACCACATGTCTTCGCGCATAAATAGTTGAAATGGAAGTCTATAGGTACCAATTTCTGGAAACATGCCTTTTACGGAAAAAAGTTCATATTCATATTGTTTTGGAGTACTACTTCTTCTGTACGTTTTCAGAAAATTGAGCAAAAAATATTCCTTTTTGTTTCGCAGCTCGACTGACGAACCGAATAATAAACGATATATGCATAAATATACTTCGTAATAATATGGGTTTACTGAAATCAATCTACCGTGTAGTGTTACTTCACTATTTCTCCAAAAGTCATTCAAAATATCTTTTATGAAATCCTTATTGTTTATATTGTTCCAAATTACCAGACATTTGGCTGTTACTTCCTTTTCATCATTTTCGTAGTAAATCTGCTCACAATTTAGCTCATCATTGACAACTTTATATTTCAACTCCCACGATGTTAGTATTGATATGATTTGCAAGGACAATCCGTCATTTAGTGACACGTCTAAAGTACGGCACAATTCCACAAGCCTTTCGAAAGAAGTATTGGGATATTGCCTCAAAACATAAAATAAAATCACTTTAACATCCCATGTTTGTTCATTAGTGTCAGGGAGCGCAACTTCTGCTAAATTAATATTAAACTTAGATTTCAGAATATATTGAGGAGGATAAGATACTTTACTGCAAGGTAAATTATTATCCAGAGCAAAGGTGCGTCGTATTGGAGAATATGTAAGGTAGCACATTAAAGCTGGCCCCAAGGAATCATTCTGACCTTGCAGTAACTCTAAAAGCCAATAACTATCATCCGGCACTTCAAGATTACATAAGATAATAAGTAACGCTGTCAGTAAGAGCTCATCAATCTCTTGCGATCCAACAACTTTTTGTAAAAGTTTTTTCACAATTTTATTTCTTTCGTTTATAAACTCATGATCTATCACATTCTGAGCCTGCATAGAAATGCCTACTATACTTGCTATGATATTAAATGGTATAAAATCATATCTTTCAGTATATAATGTCGACAGGCAAGTTTTTTGACTTTCAAGTGAAAAGTTTGCATAGAAATTAATTAAGTTATTAATACCATTAGCTGACGACATAGGTAAGAATATGTAACGGAATTTCCAAGCAACTGACAAATTTTTGAGGATTACATTTGCATTTTGTAATGCATTCATGACAGACAAAATGTTCATCAAGTAATGCAGGTACTCTTCAGTACAGTTGATAGTAAGCTCAACTAAGATATTAATACAATCTAACAGAAGTGGGGAGTTCTCTCCATTTTTAAAGACAGATAACGCATACTCATGAGGAGCTGCATTACCTTCAAGAGTAAAATGAGTGATGAGATTTTCAATAAGATTACGCACTGTATGACTCGTAGATGAGCGTCGTAAAAGAGATATTAAGGCGGAATGACGGGACTGATTTGTTTGTGTTAGTTTAGTCACACATCCTCCCCGCCCAGAGCTAGCTGAAAATCCATCTTTAGAAATCCATGCAGTACATTCGTTAATACAAATATCCTCTTTATACAAGTTATTCATAGACAATTTAATACCATACGAATTTTTAAGATGATACAAATTTTCAATATCGTTTACTTGAAGTTCATTTAACATCTTAGTTCCTTTTAAAAAATCCATGTAATTCCTTTCAATTTTTACATTGTCTATTAAGGTACTGTTAATAATTTGCTCATATTTTGACATGATTACTTTCAACAAAAGTTTTTTCTCATTATTTGACAAAGTAATAAAATAGTTTATCGCAATTTTAGTGTCATTATCCTGCAAACATCTTACAATATATAAAACATGACCATAATGTTTAGTTACTGTCATCACACTTGTGATAGTTTTAAGATCCTGTAAGTTGACTACTTGGGCATTGACTATTTTATGAAGAACAAGCATATAATCAGTACATGATAGTGGAAAATTATACTTTTTTAATACTACTTTAACATTAGCATAAATCAATTCTTTTTGTATGTCTTGAGCTAAGGCACGGTCTGCTTCTGATACTGTAAAGTCTCTAGCAGCTGAAGCAGCAGCATGTACTGCTAAGTCAACAACTGACTCATGCCATGGAACATCCAGTACTTTCAAGACTTGGAGTAGACAGTCAAGTTTAGTAGTTACTGAACGAAATGAATTCAATAAAAGTTTTAATCTTGAACCATCAACACCCCCTCCACTAGTAGCTGCCTCACTTTCTATAAATGCACGAAGAGTATCATCCATATCAAAAAGATGTCTTGAACTATAAGAGGGCAAATAATTCTGAAGAAATAATTCCAAGTCTTCTGTGTAACATCTGTGCAGCATTATCAGTGCTACTTCATTAGGGCTCTGAGAACTCAGTTCAGCCAACAACATATTAATTTTGTATTTTTCTTTTAACTCTATTATATAATTGATGTGATCTTTTAACATATCAAGATCATCCATTGAAATTGGTCTGATGGATACTGTCTTTAATGACGATTCCAAAACATTTGTGATTTCTTGAATAAATTTTAATCCAATTTTTGGCCAATACCCAGATTTCTCCAATTCAAAAACTCTTTTCATTGTCCATTTTACAAACAAGTCAATGAAAAATGGGTTATTGTCTAGAAGGAATGGAACAAAATTTTTTAACCATATGATAAGTGCACCCAGCTTAATGTTCTGAGGAATAGCATTCAATATCTCTATAACATCACTTTGACTGAACATAAGTTTCATTTCTGTATATTTTAACCAACAGATAGATGCTAAATCTAAGTCAGATTTTCTAATAAATGTCATGCAGAGTTCTTTAAAATTATGTTCAAATAAATTAACATCTTTATAATAGCTATTGCCTCTAAATTTGATATACTCTAGAAGATCTACCTTTACAATAAGATCACAAATTTGATAGATGAGTTGCTCATCACCGCCAGAATATATTTGTTTCTGGAGTGGATATAGAAGTACTTTGTAAGCAATGTTATGTTGACAAAGTTTTGTAGCATTTTCTAACAAGAATGAAAGGTCTGTTATTTTTTCAAAGAGTGGTCCCACTTGTGCCATTACCTCTATAGGCTTGGCCTCTGCAGATAGTGCCTCAATCAAGTGCTTCAACTGTTGTTTCAGTGTTTCTTGAGAAGATGGTCTAAATGAAGTGTTGTTCAGGCAGGTTGTATTATCTTGACTTCCAATCAGCTCTAAATTGGAATTCCAAGTACAACAAACGTAAACCTGGAATGGAAATTAAAAAATAAAGGTACAACCTTCGGTATTCCAACATGAAAACAAAAATATAATTTTATTTACCACAATTTAGTTGTAATTTAAACAATAATTTTTTCTTTCTTTTCTTTATACCTATGTCCTACATCCTTAGCTATAAGCGGATGAACTGGGTGTCGTTCTTTTTTTTTTTACAGAAGTTGCTCCCCAGTGGCAGCATCATTCCTTAATATCTGGAGCTTAGTCCTTAAATATCGTGTAGAATTTTAACACTATGATGTAAAGATTATAATAATATTGACTACGTACCTGTTCATCATTCCATTGAATGTAATAAAAAATATTCTCATAAGTACCCAAGGGGTAATAACAACCAGCATTCTTTTCAAACTCATACAAAATTCCAGCATCCTCTAAGTCCACCACATACATGATTGACTTGGCAGCTAAAATAGCATTACTATCCCAAGGTACAACATGCTCTAATGTATTGCTTGTGGGTACAATTCTAGTCAAGCCAGTTAAGGGACACTTTAACACAACTCCAGTATCTGTTATATTAACATCTAGACCACAAATAGATTGTTTAGGTTTCATTGTCTTCAATTTAGATTTACGAGCATTAGCTCTCTTTACACAAATATTATATTCCTTCACAGAATTACCAAATTTGTCCTCCAGATCTGTAGAAAACGTAGCCGAAAATATTTCTCCATCTTCATTAATCAGAAAAAGATTATTACCATCACTTCTCAGTTGTTGAAATTTCAAATTCAGTTGATTATCAATAAATACTCTTAATCGAGAGCCACAATCCAGGTCAATAACGAACATTTCGCCAGATCTAAGAATCAGCCATAAATAATTGTGTGTTACTGTTCCGTCCAAAATTTCACTTCCGAAATCATACATGAAAATATGTTTAACCACTTCAGATTCGTTATTAGATACATGATTGAAATCCAAAATTCTTGCTGTACTCTTATCTTCAAAAATTATTAATTTTGGATAAACAAATAATGCTTCAATGGTTTTAATTTTTTTCGAATATATAAATTTGTGCGATGTGCTTACGGCTAACTTTATAGACGTATCCATGTTGCACGAGTACTTAAAAGAAATGATTAATAACTTTATAAAATAAAAGAAACGAAGCCTAAAATAAAAGCAAAACAAAACTAGAAAATAACCGAAAACTTTTAAAAGAGTGACATTCATATGACAATACAAAATGACGACTCGTTAATTCTCACGTTGTGACACTGGTGGACAATGGGTAGAGGCGGGCAGGAGTGCTATTTTTCATTTAGGGACTATATATACACAGTCAGGACATTTAGAGCGAAACAAAACGTGTAGTTTTCCAACTCACCACTCGCGTTTCGACGCATTGCATCGTATTTTTGAAACCGTCGTCTGTGCCGTCGTGTCAGCGATAAGTATATAGTGTTACGCAAAAAATATCATAAATTTGTCAATGGTTGTCTAAACATTTCAACAAAAATAAAAAAATAAATATATAAGGACAAATCACACTGATTAAGCTAGCCCCAAAGTAAGTTTGAAACTTGTGTTATGGCATACTAACTCAACGATACTATATTTTATGATAAATACATATATAGATAAACACCCAATACCCAGAACAATTTGAAAAAGACCATTTTCCAACTTGCCCTGGCTGGGGATCGAACCCAGAAAAAAAGCAGCGTGAAACGGAACTGATTCTCCATGGAACGTTTCTTTGACATTTGTACGCTACAAATGTCAAAATTACGACTGGTTCAGCCACTCGTTGCAAATCGATCAATTCAAAAATTCGCCCGTTTGGAAACACTCGCGCAAATCATTCGTAATGTGAGTCCTTGAATGAAAAATAGCACTCCTGGACTGGTGGTGGTGGACAATGGATGCGTTCACTTAATAAATAAACGGAAGAGGTGAAAATTGGACTTGTGAACATATTGTCTGTCTACCGAGACGAAACGTGCAGAGCAAGGCCGAGACCCGGGCCGCCCGAGACTAGTAAAGTAGGTACTATAAGTACATTTATTCAAAGAAATTGTATAATTTGTATACAAATCTAGAATGCTTACGAAATGGCAAAGCCGTTCCCAAAAATTATACCTTAAGTTATAGCTCTCCCTTTCTACTTTATTGCACTAACAATTTTACGGGAAAGGGACGCCTATAATTTAGGTACATTTTCTGGGAACGTTGGATAATTAAATATAAGCATTATGAAAATATGAGCTTTATGTGTGTGACATTAAGTTTAATTTTCAATGTCGTTTTTGTGAGATTATTATTCGTAGTTATTCTAAATACGGCACGGCACCTGTGATGACGGCATTTTTAATAAATATTCTCAAAGGAAACTTCTTGCGACGCAACCGCACGACTCGAGTGTCACGGCGAACTGTCGCGCCGCGCTGTTCATATTTTAAGCCCCGCCCGCCGCGGTACATATCACGTGGAATGATTTTTCGGAATTAGTTACGATTCTAGAGAATTATTGTTCGTAGAGGTACAAAATATAATCCACGCACGCCACGGCACGTACGTCCGACTGGCCGTCCGAGGCGCACAGCGCGAGCTACCCCATCTCACCTCATCCACCACAACATCTCTTATCGTTGCCTCCGCATTCTGCACAACCTATCCAATACAACAAAAAAAATGTACTGGCAACACTTCTTTTTTTTATTTATTTCAACTTTCAACACTGCATGGTCCGCCATGATTGGAATTTAGAAATAATTTCAACATGGCGCCCGGTCGCTCGGAGTGTGTGTGTGTGAAAGTGCAGTGAAATTATGTTGATATCTAGTGTATTTAGTGATAATTTTAGTGATTAAGTGAAAAGTGTGTGTTTTAATGCAGCGGTTTTCCTATCATGGCATTGGATTTACGCCTGCATTCTCCTGCAGGCGCAGAACCTGTTGTTTATACATGGCCCCTCACTTCAGGTCATGGTTCGGTAAGGAAATCGTTTTTATTTATTGTTGTTGTATTATTACATCAATACAGAATGATTCAAATAACAATTCACTAAGTCAAAGTTCTTTTTCGTGTTCTTAGATTATACCTAGAGCAACATGCTCATCAAAATAGTTCAAAGTTTCTAATCTCCATACATAGTGAAAAGCTATTACAGTACATATTTTTGTGCATTGTATATAATTGCATTGACAACTTTGTTTTGTTATTATAGACGGCCTATCGAAATTAAATTTGGAAGTACAGAAATAAATAAGGTGTTCATAATATTGCTATCAATGATTACTTTTGACTTCAAGTATCACATGGGTCTGGCAATAGAGAGTATTGACCTCGTGTTTTGTCAAGGTGTCGGCTTTTTTTAGATATGTACACACTGTTGCGCAGTTTTCACTCGTCATTTCGATGATATGAATATGCCGTAGTTTAAACAAACAAAAACTTTTACATAGCTTCAAGTACAAAAACTAAATTATTCAAATTGGTACATATACCTAATACATAAGTATCCTGTATATAAATCTAAGATACCTAAGTGTTAAATTACATAATAATAACAACTACACATAAAACTTTACATTTTATTAGGAAATATATTTATTTTTATCTCTTCTTTTGTAATGTTAGGAACTATAAAAAAATTATTTTTTAAAAATCAAGTGGCGAAGGTCTCACCCATCTTCACTTATCTCTGTCAAATGCAACCAGGCAACCTATTGTTTTTAAAATGTTTTGAATCATCATTTCATACTTTATTAAGAATAAATATGTGAGAAATGAACCTTTATTTATTATAGATGAGCAGCTAAGAGCTGATATGTCTATTTCACAAAGTGCTGAGAGTCCATAAAGTCTTCACTGTTCATAGATTTATTAACAACACTTTATTTGTCCTTAGCCACTTGTCGAGTCTATTTTTTAATGCATTTATGGAAGGCGCAGTTCTTCTAGTAGTCTGTTCCAGTTATTGACCACTTTGTTACTGAGAAAGAACATTTGGCACGAACTGAACTAAAACTAAACTATACAGGATGATTTTGAGCCTTTGAGGCAAACTGGTAGATAATGCATAGCGTTAAGTTTGACCCATTGTAATCAATCAAATATGAGATTGTGTGCAATAAACTTAAATAAATAAAAAAAATATATTAGAGGAAAGTACTCTATGGCTAAATAAAATGTACCTACATGTTGTCTTACAATTACCTTGTTTTATTTTTGGTTTTTATTATAAAACAAGGTTTGGTCTTATCTTTGGTATCAACCGACCACCATATGATCGTTTGCCGCTGGCGGGAAGGGTGCAGGGCGATCATACAGAGGAATCGAGGTTATTAACACTAACTAATGAAAAATAGTAAAAAAAGTATTCTTTTTTTTGGCTATTTTATGGAAGGATAGACAGACATGACGAATCCATATCCATCCACGTTTTTTGCCATTTGGCTACGGAACCCTAAAAAAGCACATGGAAAGTTTAAAATAAAATTAATACAATATTTTCGGTTGGTACTAAGAAATATCATATACCTAGTCATATAGGTACATTTTATTAAAATCCAAAAAAAAACAATTTTTTCACCCAACTACAAAAAAAAACGACGGGTTGCACTCCGGGAGTGCCGGCAGAAGTGAAAACATGAATATTAACGTTGTGCATTTTTGATATTTTGGAATGGTTAGGGAATAATTTTGCACGAATTGCTTTAATTATCAGTATAAAAGTACTATCATTTATGTGGTAGAATACAATAATTATTTATTGCGCTATCGTACACAAACATGACAATTTATATTACATTAAAAAGTGTCCTGACGCGAGTTTACATTTTTTACCCATTACAAAAGAAGTGCACAACGCCGCTAAAGAAGTTTTCACTTCGAAAGGTTTGGGCTTGTCCGGGATTTGAACCTGGGACCTCTCGCACCTTAAGCGAAAATCATACCCCTAGACCAACGAGCCGGCTGACAGCTTAGTTGAAATCAAATCACAAAAACATGAGTCAATAATATGGGTACGCCTATTATACATTATACAGTACCTAGTACTCTTTCTCCATTGATTAACTATAAAAATTAAATTTGTAAATTAAATATATAATGTACCTATATAAATAGTACCTACGAGGGCCACACCGAAAAGATCGAGAATAGAAAAAAGTACAAAGATAATATAATAATGTTTACTTTTATTGTTTTTCGAAGTATTCTCCATGACAGTCAATGCACTTTTACATTCAATCAAACCAATTATTGAAACAGTAATTTCAGTCTGAAGTGGATACAGTCAAAACAGCTGATTTGTAAGCTTCGACCGCCTCTTCTGGGCCGTGAAACCGTTGACCACATAGCATATCTTTAATTCTTGGGAATGTAAATAATCATTGGGGCTCAGGTCAGGGCTATACGGATGATAGTCCATCAACTCCACGTTTTCCAGATTTAAAAACGCGCTTGTTTTGCGTGCGGTATGTGAGCTTGCATTATCGTTATGTGAGCTTGCATTATCGTCGTGAAGGATTATACGACGATTCGGATTAAATTTACGAAGTTCTCTTATGACTTCCGGCAAAATTAGTGTTTTTTGACACTAACAATTTTATAAGTAATTGTCATGTGACAAAAGATAATATTTATCTTTCAAAATATTTTAGACATAAGATTGCTACATTGATAGCAAATAATATTAATTTTTGGACGAGTTTACATTGTAAACAAGATTCTAGTTTTAAGACACCTACAGACTTACCAAGTTTATGTAACGGTAATTCTGTAGACTTGACGACAGATTTAAACTGACCATTCGGACAACGGGAAGGCCTCATGAATTAAGAATACTTCATCAAAATTTAGAAGGTCTTTCCGGCAAAGAATTATTAGTAGAATTAGTTTTAAAAGAAATGGATGTGGATATTTTATGTTTGACTGAACATTGGCTGCATGAGAGTCAGATGATGTTCAGCCTAAACAACTATATTATTGTTAGCTGCTTTAACAGAAAGTCTGCTCAACGAGGGGGTTCTTTAATTTTTATAAAAGATTCTTTCCGTAGCAAAGAGCGGAAGGATATTGTTAGACATTCTGTTGAGCGCTGTTGTGAGGTGGCCTGTGCCGAGCTTGATCATCATATAATTGTTTGTGTATACAGTCCACCAGATAGTAATTTCAAAAGTTTTTTAAAAGCAATGGACCAGGTTCTTAAGTCCTGTTCAACTAGTAAAAAGAATTTAATTATTTGCGGTGATTTTAATGTTGATATTTTAGTACATAATCCAAAGAGCACACAATTCCTAAATCTTTTTAAGTGTTATGGATTAGAAAACTTATTTTTTGAGCCAACCAGAATTACAGCTACATCTGGCACATGTCTTGATAATTTTTTTAGTAATATTCAATATTGTGATAAATCTGTTATTAATAAATTGCCTTCAGATCATTCTGGTGTATATGTAGCTTTTGTCAAAGAGTCCACCAGTAATTTGAGAAAAGATAAGATCTTGTGTAGACCGATTACTTCTAAAAACATAAAAAAACTTAAAAATAATTTAGATAACAAATTATTATCAGTGGTATATACAGGAAATAATCCTGACGACCATTATAATAAACTATTTAGTACTGTTTCCTCTGAGTATTCTAAAACATTAAAACAAAAAAGAGTAGTAGTTCATAGTAAATCACAGTTTAGTGAATGGGCTACTACCGGCATCTACATAAGTAGAAACAGGTTATATGATCTATATGCCCAAAAACAATATAACTTTAATCCTTCTTTTATAGAATATGTTAGAAATTATTCTAAAATATTTAAAAAAGTTTGTAGACGAGCCAAGTCGAATAGTATTAGCAAAAAAATAAATAATGCTCCTAATAAAATTAAAGAAACATGGAGTGTCATAAATAAGGAAACAGGTAAAAATAAAACCAAAGAAAATATTTGCCGAATCAAATGTAATGGTA
Organism: Acrobasis repandana; assembly: GCA_963576875.1. Classification (NCBI taxonomy): domain Eukaryota; kingdom Metazoa; phylum Arthropoda; class Insecta; order Lepidoptera; family Pyralidae; genus Acrobasis; species Acrobasis repandana. The sequence continues at coordinate 15,636,529 of OY756215.1, forward strand.
AAAATACTTCAAAAACTGAAGAAATAGTAAATATATTTGATGATTATTTTACTAACATTCCTTTGGAACTCACTTCTAATGTGAGTTCTAGCGCCCAGCGTGCTGAGGCTTTGCTTAAGAGTAATGTTAGCCCTTGTGATTCTAAATTTAATTTTAAGCATGTTAGCCCTAGCGATATAATAGATGCTTTTAAACAGTTAAATTTAAAAAAATCAGAAGATCACTGGGGCATGTCAGTAGCCGTAGTAAGTCATATTATACACATAATTGCTGCCGATTTAGCTTTTATATTTAACGAATGTATTGATGAAGGCATATTCCCTAACTTAATGAAATGTAGTAAACTAATCCCCTTATTCAAAAAAGGAGAAAAAACAGACCCTGGCAACTACAGACCTATCTCTATTCTGCCAGTTTTGAGTAAGGTGTTCGAAAAGATAATGCTCAATCAAATGCTACTTCACTTTAAGACCAATAATCTTTTCCATAGCCAACAATACGGCTTTACTGCTGGAAAATCGACCACCGATGCAGGAGTAGCACTTATTACTAATATCTACGACGCGTGGGAAAACAGAAATGATGCAATTGGATCATTTTGCGATCTTTCTAAAGCATTTGATTGCGTTGATCATCCAACACTTTTGCTCAAATTTCGTCAATACGGTTTTGATGATAAGTCAATTAAATTAATAGAATCTTACTTAACAGATAGGCTTCAAACTGTTGATATAAACGGCGTAAAATCACACGGGTCTAATGTGAAAATGGGCGTACCCCAAGGTTCAATTCTAGGACCGTTCCTTTTCTTAGTTTATGTCAATGACTTGCCTTACATGGTTGAGAAAGAGGCTGACATGGTGCTGTTTGCTGATGACACCTCGCTAATATTTAAAATAGATCGACATAACAGTGATGCTAGCGCGGTGAACAGCACCTTATCTTTAATTTCTGATTGGTTTTCGGCCAATAACCTCATGTTAAATGCGAACAAGACCCAATGCATTCGATTCTCTCTTCCTAATGTGAATCAAGCCTGTGTTGACATACTAATTAATGGTCAGAAACTCGATCTGGTTGAAAGTACTACCTTTTTAGGAATCACAATTGATTCGAAACTTCAATGGGGCGCTCATATAACTAAACTTTCTAATAGGCTTAGCTCTGCGGCTTACGCTGTTAGGAGAATAAGACAATTGACAGATGTAGCAACTGCTAGACAAGTGTACTTTAGTTACTTTCACAGTCTAATGTCTTACGGGATACTTCTATGGGGGAGTGCAGCGGACATTCAGACTATTTTTCTTTTACAAAAAAGAGCAATTCGTGCTATTTACGGTTTAGGATCGAGAGACTCACTGAGGGAATTATTCAAGGAAATAGGTATACTTACTTTTGCATCACAATTCATATTTGAAAGTATAATGTATGTAAGGAAAAATATTTCCATGTTCAATAAAGTAAGTGATTTTACAGATAGAAATTTACGTAATAAGAATGACTTAGTTAGCCCGTATTACAGGCTGAATACAGTCAGTAAGTCTTTTATGGGGAAGTGTATACTTTTTTATAATAAATTGTCAGAATCGGTCCTTGATATGCCAGACAGAAAATTCAAAGCTTATGTAAAGAAAGTACTTTGTGAGAAGGCTTATTATAGGACCGATGACTATCTTAAAGACAAAAAGGTCTGGCTTGAGCTTGGCGCGGGTCCCTCTTAAAGGTTTGTATACTTAGACATGTCATAATTTAGGTACATTGGTACATACTAAATTTACAAATTGACATTATTTTAAATTTCGTAATTCTTATAATTCAATTTAATTATGACATAATAAACAATGTAATCTCTGTCCATCTATATAACTAATTTTAAGTTTTTAGTTTGTTAGTTGACGTCTTTGGAGAAAACGTGCAGTGCAGTTTGTTGCCGCTTCTTCTGCACTTGCGCCTAGGAAGCGGCGTAAACTTAGCTTTAAGTAACGATTTGACGTCAACATTTGTGCAAAACAAAACAAAGTGACTATTATTAAGAGATATTATAAATATCCTATGATAATAAAGATATTTTGAATTTTGAATTTTGAATTTTGAAAAAAACTGTTGTGTACCAATCAGCAGTAACCGTCCTTCGTTCTTGTAAAGGAATCGTAACCACATGACCAGTTTTCGATACAAACGAAGCGACCATTTTTTTCGACACGCTGCGTGAGCGAATAACTTTTGTTGGCTTGACCTCACCCTCGGAAGACCCAAACTGCCGATTGATGTTTTCTTTCGGGCTCATATGAATAAATCCAAGATTCATCCCCAGAGACGATATTGTAAACTGCATTTGAACTCCCTCTATTTGAACCGTTGCAGAGCAGACAGACACCAATTAACACGAGCCGACTTTTGTTCCTCGGTCAAACGGTGGGGCACCCAGCGTGAAATTAACTTCTTCACACCCAGTTCATCATGTAAAATGGTCTGAATGGCTGTCATACCAATGCTGAGAGAAACCCGAATCTGCTCGTATGTCACATGTCTATCTTCTTTTATTAATTGACGTACAGCATCTATGTTATCTTGTGTTACCGCTGTTTTTGGCCGACCAGTAGAAGGGACTGTGGTAAGAGAGGAACGTCCACGACGAAACTCAGAATACCAACGATATATAGTCGTTTTACTAGGTGCTTCAAGTTCATAAATAGAAACAAGCTCGGCGAGACATTGTTCTTGAGATAAACCTCAACGAAAGTTATGAAAAATTATTGCACGAAAATGTTCCCGCGCAAGCTCCATTTTTCTCACCGTCTTGTCAAATTCAAATGGTCAATACTCTTTTCTTTTTTACATTATTTAAAATTCAAAAATGGAATTGTGTTCGAAATAATACATTTCAAACACCAAAAAGGTTTTACTCTAATTTATTCCTAAGTATTCTATTCCCGATCTTTTCGGTGTGGCCCTCGTATATAAAACAAAGTCCCCACTGTCTGTCCCTCTGTATCTATGTATTGTATGCTTAGATTTGTGTATAAAAATATTTCTTTCATGTACCAAACATTAAAGAAATATTTTCCTGGACACAATATTACTCTGTTTTTGCATACAGGAACAAAATACGACACTAGGGGATTTAGTTTCATTGATGGTGGATAATTCAACACAAATTTTAAAAAGCACAGACAAATGGTTCCAAATTTAAATCACAAAATAAATATTGTATAATGATTTATAGGTATTCAAGAAGTTCTTTGTTTTGTTTGTCCAACTGACAACACTGACTGACATCAAGGTAGCGTTGTTCTATAGAAGTATCAGTTCGATAGAAAGACCATCTAATATCAATAGTTTTTTCAGTATAGTAGAATTAGGATTGTTAAATAAGATATGTAGTTTTAAAAACTAAAACCCGACTATGGAATAATTTTAATATTGCCTATGACACTGAATCTATCCACGTATAATTTATTCAAATCGGTTTAGCCGTTTAGTACATACGAGAGAACATAGAGTCGAACATACATACCTACAGGTCAAACACATTTGGGTAAAATTCACATGCATTCAAATTTTTACCTAGTTTGGTGACGAAAATGATAATATTATCTTTTATAACTGTACGGTGGTACGGAACCCTTCATGTACGAGTCCGACTCTCACTTGCCCGTTTATTTTTATGTTTACCAACAATAGTTGGTATACCTAGATTTTAACGATTATGGTTTTTTAGGTCAAAAGAAATTAAACCAAATAAAAGTAACACTAAGTAAACATTATTCTTAAAGAAATTATGCGAAACTTAATGTATGTAAAAGGTAATTGTACTAAATGAAATTCTGACATCTTAAAAGTATGCTATTGTACATTCGGAAATATTCGGCCAAACAAAAATTATTATATTCTGGTCAAAGACATTTATTGTCATAAAAGAATCTACAAAATTCACTTAATGAGAACTTACAAATTTTATTAAAATTCTGCCAAGTATGTTATGCCAAATGAAATTCGGAGTATCGAGATTCTGCCAGATAGATGGAAATTGGAACCCATTAACTACTTGTAGGATGTTTAGAGCGCCGATTGTAAAAATAGGATATTAAAGTATAAGGCGTAAAATTATTGACTATATTTGTCATGATTTTTAAAAATAGTCACATTATTATGCTGATATTTAATTATGGCAACGTTGAATTATCTAAAAAGTGGTGCAATCTTGCTCAAAAAAAAATAAACGGGCAAGTGCGAGTCGGACTCGTACATGAAGGGTTCCGTACCACCGTACAATGTATTAAAACGCTGAAGAAACAGGTTTCTTGTATGACGACCCCCTTTAATTTTTAACTTTTTTTATTTTTAGTATTTGTTGTTATAGTGGTCATAGTAATACATCATCGGTGAAATAGATATAGAGCCCTGTGACAGATCGAGTTAAAAAAGCTGAAAAAAACGTTTTTTGTATGACAACCCCCTTTAATTTTCAACTTTTTTATATTTTTAGTATTTGTTGTTATAGCGGCCACAGTAATACATAATCGGTGAAAATTTTAGTGTCTAGCTATTACGGATCAAGAGATAAAGCCCTGTGACAGACGGACAGACAGCAAAGTCTCAGTAATAGGGTCCCGTTTGCACCCTTCGGGTACGGAACCCTAAAAAACGAATGACAAACATCGCCGTTTTTAAAGAAAGTAATGCCAGAATGAATTATGGGAACACTGGATGTTCATTATGGTGGTCTGGCTCTGGCCTTTGCGTTGGCTCACATTCTCTTGGAGGCATTGGCGCAGTACAGACGAATAGTTGGGATTGGGACTAGGAGGGGCAAACGAAAAGAATCACGATATATTCATGATTTAAGGTGAATACCAAGAAGAAGTGGCGCCCTCATTTGAAATAAATTGTTAACTCGTAAATATGGTAAAAATGTCTATATTTTTAAATGATAGGCACTCGGATAGCCCTTTAAATTATTTTATGAACTGCTGTAGGTTGGAAACTATTATTGGTGATCCGTCTAGCTTTAAATTGGCCAGCCAAAAGTGGCCACTTTTGGCGGAAGCGAGTTTTAAAGCTAGACGGATTTTACAGCTATACGGACTAATATTTATTTATTTTTTATATAATACTTTTAACTGCTTTGTATTCACCTCAACTAAATTTCATACAAAAACCTAGAAAAAAATTTGTTTGATAAAATTATAAAATCAAAATATAAATAAATATGTAGAAAGAGAGAGGCGTTTGCCCAACACGGGCACATAATTAGCTCGTAATAAAACCATTTTTTTTTGTGTTGAAGTATGAGAAAATATTTGCCAAGTGGGCCAGATTTTTAAGCTTCCCTTTGAAACACTGTAAAACCAATATGACGTTAACTGTCAAAGTTATTCTTCGCGCTATTCCCAGTAAGTAATACGTGAACTGTTTGATACGACGTAAAATTACCTGTAAATTGGTAAATATCCTTTGTTTACATTACTTTTTTATAGGGGACATTTCATGTTACGCCCGTTACGAAAATAAGGGAACAGTTTAATTTGTAGCTTACTTATTGCACTTAAATCTTGACGGGTTTGGGAAAGTAAGGTAATGTTTGCAAACAAATGGCCAATGCCTTGGATTTTATACTGAGCTTTGTAAATTATGATAATTTCGCTAGTTAACTTTCGTTACGCCCGTTACGTAGCGGATGTAACAACATTTTGGATAGGCTTTGCGGTGGTAGCTTTTAAGTAATGTTCAGAGGAAACTGGGTCTTTTTAAAAGCATAATGTTAGTAAACCTGGTTTCAGTAACATTTCTCAACACTTTAGATTTTGTTTTTAATTTTGGACCGTTTTTGGCGGCTACAAGTTTTATTTGCTATGATTTAACTTTGTTTGCATGTTCCGTTAGTGACGATGAAGGCATCGTTCGCGTTATGTTCTTGAAAATGGTTGATAACAAAGTATTCATTAGCAACGAGAAAGACGTTTCTCATGTCCCTTTTGAAAATATTATCAAAATTTCCAGTTCTTTCGACTGCCAACATATAAGTTTTTATATTTTTGTAATCTTTACTAATATTATAAAGCGGAAGAGTTTGTTTGTTTGTTTGTTTAAACGCGCTAATCTCAGGAACTAATGGTCCGATTTGAAAAATTCTTTTTTTGTTGGGTAGTCCATTTATAGAGGAAGGCTTTAGGCTATATAACATTACGTTCCGACAACCACGCGAACGAAGCCGCGGGCACAGCTAGTCCTTGTATAAAGTCCTTTAATTACATTACTTGAGTTCCTACATAATTTACTTTGTTTCATGTTTCAAAATGTTTAAGAAATAAAAGATTTTTTATATAATTTATTTTATTTTTTATTTTATAATTTTGTTTCTCATTCGTACTCATTACGCCCGTTACAAAAGCCTGTTACGCCTGTTACACACAAATAATTACGTAAATTTTAAAATATCGCTTTTTTTCTGTAATAAATGTTGTAGATGGTGCGTTGTTTATTTGGCTACAGCTTAGTTAATTTTTATTTATAGAAATAGGGCAATTCGCAGTTTTTCTAAAATACGTCGCGCCATCCGGAAGTGCGAGGTAAAATCAAGTTACGCCCGTTACGGGTGCTTGCGGCTGATTTTCTCGAAATCTATAAAACTTATAGGAAACTTAATTTAATATTAAATTAATATAGGCTAAATGGCTCTTAATTGAGTTATAAAATGTATATGCTTTCCTTATAATATACAACATAATTAAATTACCAGTGTACCAGTTGTTACACCCGTTACATGGAATGACCCTCCTAGTAAAATACTCACCTGCCTTTAGCACCAGATCTACTCTTTTTTATTTAGTGCTTCTTTTATTGTTCCAGGACAAACACGATGGGGCCTTGGAGATAGTAGATACAATACGGTAAGCAATATGCACACCTGTTTTTCTTATGCTATATTATCCCATCAAAAACATAATTTTTAGACATGAAAATCTAGGGGGTCTCAATATACATATACAATATGTATAGAAAACCCTGTCCGACCGGAAAGGGCATATAAGTACCTAAATGACAAGTTATCTAATTTCTAAAACATCAGAAATTTACAATTTCCCTAAAATCGAGCAAATTCAAAGAAAGCGACAACACCGTCTCAGGTGGCGGCATGTCTAGACCACCGTTAGACACAGTCAAGAGCGGCATCGACTGTCGGCTCCTTTGATCGCGCCGCAAAGTAGCCGCCGCACCGCGACTCAGGCGCTTTCCGCTCGTCATGTAAGTTGCAATTTAAAATTGAATTTTTATTTAATTTTGTCAGGGGTAATTTTTTGTACCTATTCTTTGGCGAGAAACCGACAAATAGAACCTGTGTAGGTTCTATTTATCGGTTTCTCGCCAAAGAAGCTACCCAACATGACCTTCACGGCCTCGGACAGGGTTTTTGTTACATATTGTATAGAACTTTGGTGTACCCAACGTTAAGGTACTCGTAAATAAGGCACTGGTATGACTCTCCATTGATTCAGAGTAACATATATACCTATTACTACTACAAACGAAACAATTTATCTGTACACACGTCGATGTGTGAGTTTTATACTTAGGGTCGCACCGCAGAATTATTTTAATACTTACCTACTAACGAGTTCGACATATTTACGATTATATTTTTCCATACCAAAAGATTTGCGAACACTATGACGTAAAAAATATTCTGTTTAATATGTATTAAATGTTACAGAAAAGTCGGAAACAGCTACGTAATATCACTTCGCAAATATTTTTCATTATATCCATTGTCCATTTCACCTATAGTTCACTTTACTGATTATTATTGAGTCATTTATAATGTAACGCACTAATTTCACTAATTCACTATTGTAATATAGTAATTTGCATATTCGGCGCAAAACTATACGGTAATTATATGAATAAATTCAATAAAAATAAAAAAATGTTTATCACGCTTACACACAGCATGTCAAGTTGTCATTGTCAACTATGACATTTAGCACTATAACCCGCGGAAATCTAGTTGGCATCTGCGTGTATGTGATTACCTGTGAGCGAGGAGCCTATGTAACATTACCGGATTGCTTATTAGCAATCCGGTAATGTTACAATCTCGCTCTTGTGTATCTCCCGCCAATGCGAGAGAGCGAGAAGGGTATATATATTAAGATGGTTGCTGGGTAATAACGTGAAATTATATTGTTGCTTTGCTTACCTGTTTTCATCATTTGGAAATGTATGAAATATACGTTCTTTAGAGTATTGGGTGGATAAACAATTATTATACGCGCACCTTCTCACCATGATGGTTACTATTGGTTGACAGTTCTCAAGACAACACACGTCGCGTATTGCGTGCGGCTAGTAATTAAACCCTGGTTTGGAGCTGTCAAAGCTCACAAAGTGCGGGGGAGAGGTGCGGGGACGCAAATTTGCGGGAGACGCTGTGAGATACCATTCTGTTTGACTCTTATGTATTCTGTGAATATTGTGAAAATTTCCATATTTCTAAATGTTAGGCACTAAATAGCCCTTTAAATAATTTCATGAACCACCGTTAGAAGTATTACATTAGTCCGTCTAGCTGTGAAGCCCGCTTCCACCAAGAGTGGCCACTCTTGGCTTTCACAGCTAGACGGATCACCAATAATAGTTTCAACGGCAGTTCATTAAATAATTTATATTAGTAAATATTAATTTATATAAGTACTTATTTTGATGAGTGTAGATGAAGTGAAAGAGGTCTGCTTGGATCGTAGCAAGTGGAGGTCCATAGTCCCTGCCTACCCCTGTGGGAAACAGGCGTGATAGTATGTATGTATATGTATTTAGTGCCTTACACCATATTTACGAGTTAACAATTTTTAGGGTTCCGTACCCAAAGGGTGCAAACGGGACCCTATTACTGAGACTCCGCTGTCTGTCCGTCTGTCACAGGGCTCTATCTCTTGAACCGTAATAGCTAGACACTTGAAATTTTCACCGATTATGTATTACTGTGGCCGCTATAAGTAACAACAAATATGGAAAATAAAAAAGTTAAAAATTAAAGGGGGTCGCCATACAAAAAGAGTGTTTATTCAGCGTTTTTAACTAGATCTTTATAATGGCATTAACTAGATACTTGAAATTTTCACAGATTATGTATTACTATGGCCGCTATAACAACAAATACTAAAAATAAAAAAGTTAAAAATTAAAGGGGGTCGTCATACAAAAATCGTGTTTTTTTAGCATTTTAAAATATTGTACGGAGGTACGGAATCCGATTACGTTGAATTGTTACGGACCATCTATAAATAACGACGCACAAATTTAATGATTCTTTGACTCCGCCCTCGTCCTTTGTCACAGTTGGTTACAAGTTTGAGTCCCTCACCCCCTAGTGTGACCTTACATATTTTGAGATTATTTACATTTATTTTTTATGTAGGCTATAAAATGTTTCTGCTGGACAATTATCAAATTAAACAGCAGATACAAAATTAGTTATTTAATATTAAAAAAAAATTTAACAATCGAGCGAAGCCTTTACTTTATTATCTTGCTGATAAAACTACAAAATGTTTCAAAGTTTTATTATAAATAGTTAAAATATTGTTTTATTGCTTAGATATAGATTATGTGTTGTGACGTCGCGAACTTTATGACCCTTCCCACCCTCTGTCACACTTCATTGACCCCACTTTACCCTGTGTCATAATTTATGGATGTAACTAAGTAAAGTCCCTTTTCGGTTTAATGTCCTAAGCTTTACTTTCTGCTAACTATTATCCTGTTAATTATTTTATGAACAATCATTGAAAGTTTTATTTGTACCTGTGTTTAGCTTTAAAACGCAAAAGTGGCAACTTTTAGCAGAAAGTTAGAAGATATAACTGAATACATTCAATGGTTGTTCATAAAATAAAATTTAAAGGGCTAAAAAAAAACGAATGAGTAATGTTTTGCAAATTATTACCTAACCAATTTATTTCTAATAAGGGCGCCACCTCTGTACGCACTTTGCCTTAACACAACGAAAACAACCTGTATGTTATCTATGATATTACACGACATTAACACACAGATTTATTTGACGTAATAGGTTGGGGAAAAAGTCTTTTCGCATTTTATATGAAAATTCAAAACATTTTTTAATATACCTAGTTTATTTACATTTAACTAAAGTATGTAGGTACCATTTTGTTCGATAACTTTTTGCTATCTTATAGGTAGGGACATGATCCCATTGCTATAGAAATTTTGGGGCTTCTGATCAAAAAACTGCGTCAAGTAGTTTTGGCAGTCCTCTCGTGATGTTAACCTGACACTGCCTAAAGAATTCTGAAGAGACCGAAACAGGTGGAAATCTGAAGGTGCCAGGTCAGGACTATACGGCGGATGCATTAACACCTCCCAGCCAAACTCTCTTAATTTTTGCTGAGTGGTTAAAGATGTGTGAGGTCTAGCGTTATCATGATGAAAAACCACACCCCTTCTGTTGATTAATTCCGGCCGCTTTCTCTCAACTTCTTGCTTTAATCTTATTAGTTGTTCGCAGTTGAGTTCTGAATCGATGGTCCTGCCTGGTGGTAACAGCTCATAATGAATAATGCCCTTCCAATCCCACCAAACACACAGCATCACCTTGTTGCGAGTTAACCCGGGTTTTGCCACAGTCTGTGAAGCCTGACCGGCCTTTGACCATGACCTTTTTCGCACGTTCTTGTCGTACGTGATCCACTTTTCATCACCAGTTATCAATTTCATCAAAAATGGTTCGGTCTCATTACGTCGTAATAAAGAATCACAAATGAGTACACGATTCATTAAGTTTCTTTCAGAGAGCTCGTGAGGTACCCAAATATCAAGCTTTTTTGTGTACCCATTTTTTTTCAAATGCGCCAAAACTGTTTTGTGGTCAATTCCCAGTTCTTCAGCTACGTCGTAACTACTGATATGCCGAGCTTGCTACACTTTTTCAAAAATAGCATTCATTTTATCCGTAACAGGACGACCAGAGCGACGTGCATCTTTGACATCAAAATTTCCGGATTGAAAATGCTTAAACCAAATTTGTGCTACTCTCACAGACACTGCACTAGGTCCATAAACATCGCAAATAATTTTTAGCGGCTTGCGTTGCATTTTTACCTTTTTGGTAGTAAAATTTTAAAATGTATCTAATTTCTTCATTAGATTCACTCATCTTGACGGTAAGAAAAACAAATGAAAATCACGCATTTTCCTAATTTGAATTTGGAATTATCTTCTTTAAAATTTAAACTTTTAAATGATACCAAAACCAGCCAGGTACAAATAGTATAGCCAAAGTGGTTTTATTACAAGTTCATACATACTATATGCGAAAAGACTTTCCCCAACCTAATATTATCAGAATATTGATTTCATGTAATCATAATACCTACGTAATCAAAATAAATACAAGTCATCTGTCATGGTAGTGTATGTACGAGGGCTGTTTGATAAGTACCCGTTAATGGAAAAAAAAACATTTTTTTTGTATATATGCATTTATTTTTCTACGTAGTCACCTTTTAACTCTATACATTTGTTCCACCTATACTCAAGCTTCGATAAACCATCCAAAAAGTATGATTTTGGAAAGTCATTAAAATTGGCCTCTGTGGCGGCAATGACTTCGTCATTTGATCCAAATCGCTTGCCACTGAGCCATTTTTTTAGGTTGGGAAACAAAAAGAAATCGCATGGGGCCAAATCTGGAGAATACGGGGGGTGAGACAATAGTTCGTAGCGTAACTGTGCTAATTTAGCCGTCACAACTCTGGACGAATGAGCCGGGGCGTTGTCGTGATGAAACAGTACTTTTTTCTTTTTTAAATGGGGTCGTTTGTCCTTCAACACGGCGTCAAATTCATCCAATAAATTGGCATAGTACTGCCCTGGTATTGTTTTTCCCTTTTCTAAATAGTCAATATGTATAATACCCTGCGAATCCCAAAAAACGGTCGCCATGACCTTTCCAGCCGATGGGACGGTTTTTGCTTTCTTTGGAGCAGGTTCACCCGGTAAAATCCACTGCTTCGACTGCTCTTTCATTTCCGGGGTGTAGTGGTGGACCCACGTTTCGTCCACGGTCACGAAACGACGCAGAAACTCCTTCGGATTACGTTTGAACACGGCCAAACACTGCTCCGAAGTAGTCAGTCGGTTCCGTTCTTGCTCCTCCGTGAGTAAACGCGGCACCCACCTCGCCGATACTTTCTTCATACCCAATTTTTCTTCTAATATGTGTTGTACCCTCTCGATTGAAACATTTACAGCATCAACGATTTCTCGAAGTTTAATTCGGCGGTCGGCTAAAACGATATTTTCAATTTTCTTAACCATATCGTCTGTAGTCACCTCAACTGGCCGGCCTGGGCGATTATCATCAAAGACGGTTGTTCTCCCCCGCTTAAACTCGTTATACCAATATCTGACGGTTGTCATAGAAGGAGCACATTCATGGTAAACCGCTTGCATTCTTACTTTTATTACATCACATGTTTTTCCTTCCAAAAATAAGAATCTAATTACAGACCGATACTGTTATTTCTCCATTTTAACAATTTTAAGTTCACGCCTTCACTGAATCGTTGTCAAATGAGAAAAAAAACAAAAGAATGCCATTTTTTTTTTAATTTTCCCGCCTCTGAAAAATGGCTTAAAAAGGTGGTATACTTATTTGCGGCCAGTGATATTAATATATTTAGAAAACGGGTACCTACTTATCAAACAGCCCTCGTATACAATAATACTATATAAATAGGTGCCTCTTTTTTATATTTCTTTATAAAATTAATAAAAATATAAGGGTATGCACTCAATGTAATTATATTCGCTAAATATGCGACTATCAGTTGCGTTGCGTGCGTGTAGTGTGAAGGACGTAGGAGCGATAACCGAGGCAATTTCGCGCGCATTCGCGAGTACTCGCAATGTCGCCCTACTGCCCGACCTATACTCCACTCGAACAAAATGTCATAATAAAAACACTAGAGGAACAAATGTAAAACCAATCAGTGGATTATGTAAAACCTCTATCAAAAATATTACACAATACATAAATACCTACCTCTAAAAATCAGAAAAGGTTTGAATTCTTCGAATATCGAAAATCGTTACCACAGATCGTTACAAACTATTTTGTGCTTCGATCCGTCTACGAGTATCATTTTCAATACCTAATTGTATTTTGATGGACTTTTATTGAAAATACACACACTATATCGTAGCTTTTCAAACACATTATCTAGTTTTGTTTCAATAATTACATCTTAAATATTTTATAAGTAATACAAAATAAAAAAGAAATAATAGCTTATCATTTTAAATGTTTTTATTTATATGTATGCTTTCTGCATTATAATCTGAAATTCTATTAGAATAATACAACTGCGAAAGTTTGTTTGTAAGATAAGGAATAAGGATGTATAGTGAATAGTTGGCTAATTTACGACGACGGCAAAATAGTTAAAATATTAGAGTACATTATGTATTCACACTTCAGTGTAGGATACGCGTGTTAACTCACCTGTTCCACCTTGTCTTGTCTACGTCGGAAATAAATCGGAAACCAGTTTGGCAGGTTAGCCCATTCTGTCCCTGGGCGGTTGAGATCACGAGAGCCGACATCGCGACCTCATCTCGACCGGACGCGTTCACCCTCGATGGCCTTGAAACTGCCCTCAATTTTTTGGGTGGGGATCCTATAGTGCTCTCTCACTGACATACCAATATGCAAAAATGACAATTTAAGGGGCTACGAAAATGACAGTGGCCTCCATCATTAGATTTTTTTGTTAGAAACTGAGATGAAAATGTGCATTTCATGTGAATGTTGAGATAATTATTCAAGTGATTATTATATGAACTCCTGCATTTGTATCTAGGTTTCGAAGGTCTAGCTTTGAAATCCCTTTCCGCCAAAAGTGATTTAGTGGGGACTGACTTTAAAGCTAGGCGACTATGCATATACGGTACATAACATAATTTATTATTCGTTTTGGAAAGTTTGTTTAGTATTGTATTAAACTTGTCCAGATGGGTGTGCGACGACCTGCCGGAGATGAAGGCGGCACTAGAGAACAACATCCTGTGCGACTACGACACCCACTCGTACGAGAGCATGCGAGCGCTGTGCGACCGCTTCAACCGCGCCATCGACTCCGTTGTTGCACTGGTAAATATTTTTACATATACATACATATTCTATAATATAATATATACCACATGTAAAGTCATCAAAAAAACTTAAGGCGAGCTGGGTTCACAGCGCGCAATACTGTGCGTGTTTTTGAAAAATAACTGTAATTAAATTACAAAAAAACTCGTAGTAGTTTAATCCGGACCCGTGCTCGACGATATTTCGCAGTGTTTTATTTATTATTATATTTTGTATTTTATTTATTTATTTTTTTAGGGAATAAACTCTAATAGTTTAATTACAGTGATCTTTCAAAAACACGCACAGTATTCTTGGCTCTGAACTGACGGGGCCTTAATCATATGTATAGTGAAATGTAGTAAGTAGTTTTTTTTTTAAGTAAAAAGTAAAGTAATTAGTAAAATTATGACAATCGTCTATAGCAAACTATAAAGCTAGTTGTCTGTCAATCCGTTAAAAGATAGGTATATATGCAGCTAAATATTAGATATAATGAAAGATGAGGTTAATGGCTTATGAAATTGTTTTGAAACTACCCAGTTCTACTCGACGCAAAAATTTTATCATAATGTATGATGTCAATTAATTTTAAAAAATAACTGCTCTGTTATTCGCTATATATACTTACTTACATTTAAACCGGGATAGCAAAAAACTAACGTTACGTAATTAAAAAGTAAAAGGGAGACGCGGAAAAGAAAGATCGAATATAAAGATTTTCCAATAAATAAAAGTCATTGTAAGGTCCTACGATTAACAAGATGGCAGAAAGAAGAGACGAATGGAGGCATCTCCAGTGACTCCACCGACAAGAGCAACCTCTTATACGACAAGAATTAGACGTTTTTAAAATCCGTGCTTTGGAAACATTATTATTTAAGTATTAATTATGAAGTATTAACTCGAAATGGATTTGGATGGAGGGGAGGTATGGGATTTAGCCAACCAAATAAAAATAATAAATAGAAGGACAAATCACACCGATTGAGATGGCCCCAGAGAAAGTTTAAACTTGTATTATGGGATACTATATTTTATAATAAATACATATAAAGATAAACACCCAAGACCAAGGACCATTTGAAAAAGGCCATTTTCCAAGTTGCACTGACTGGCCATCGAACCCAGATCTTCCGGATTGGCGGACTAGCATGTTGACCATTAAACAACGGACGTCGAATAATAAAAATTATCTAACAGGTTAATTTATCGTTTCCAAGGAAGGTATATCGCGGCAAGTTATGCAGTAATTAGGTAGACGACCGTGAATACTATATGTCATCGCGCCCTGACCTCTGCTCGGAGTTTATTCCAGTGGTCGAATGACTTGCGAGTTGCGCCCGCCCGGCGTACCTTCCACCCCCTTTTTTCATCTCCGCATTGCACTTGATTCATATTTCAGCAACCAGACATGTGCTGCAATCTCCCAATTTGACGAATTATGGTAACCTTTGAAATCTAATATAGCGTGAAATGAGAATCATTTTATAACAAAAAATAAAACGAAGATTGCATAAATGGAAGATAACACAAAGTTAAATATTTTATTTTTAGGCTTTTTGGACGGAAATATTTAATATTACTAAAAGACAATCACATGAACTACTGAACAGATTTTAAAAGTCTAAACTCCACAAATAGTGTAACAAACATATCACGTAGTATACATACATACATAGTTTTCATAGCAAGGCGTGAACAATACCTACCTAGTCCAGCTAGCAAATAAGCCATCGATTTTGTGTTGCAAATATTGTTCACGCGATGGTTCAACCTGCAGAAGTCAGACAATCCAGTTTGATACAGGAGATTGTTGTGTTGATGGTATAGTTTAGTTAGCGGCTACCACTGTGCCGTCAACGTGACTCCATCATCCATTGTTTAGTAGATTAATTATTCATAAATATAAGCGTTAGTTTGATTTTCTTAGCGCCGCCGTGTAGTGGAGTGGAAAGGATGAGGACAAAGAAGGCTTGGTTATTACTACTTGGTAAAAATTCATTCATTGATTTGGTATCGTATCACTGACTGAATCTACGCTAAAAATAGGTCCAGTGTATTTTATTAGACCATAGTTCGCCTGAAATCGCCGTTCAGTATCAAAAAAGTGAAACAAGTTTTTTTTAATGAAATTATTATTTAATCAATCGAAGTATGCGCTGTTGTTATCGATACACTTCCGCCATTTTATAGGCAGATCATTGATACCTTTGGAAAAAAAAACCTGGGAGCGACAGTCTATGAACTGTTTGAAGGCGGTTTTGACTGCCTCATCAGATTTGAAATTTTTTCCTTGTAAAAAGTTATCCAAATTTTGAAAAAAGTGGTAGTCGGTTGGGGCAAGATCTGGAGAGTATGGTGGGTGACGCAGAGGTTCCAGTCGCAGCTCCTCTAACTTGGCGATCGTTTGATGTGCAGTGTTTGGTCTAGCGTTATCCTGAAGGAGCAGTGGGCTAGAGCAATTCATCAGTCTCGGTTGTTTAATGGCGAGCTTTTCCATCATTGTTTGCAATTGTTGGCAATACAAGTCTGCAGTAATCGTCTGGCCTGATCTCAAAAAGCTGTAGTGGATAACACCAGCACTGGTCCACCAAACACTAACCAGAATCTTCTTTTTGGTCAGTTTTCGCTTAGGGCAAGGTTTTGCCGGTTCTCCAGGGTCAAGCCATTGTGATGATCGCTTCCGATTGTCGTACAGGATCAATTTCTCATCACAAGTCACGATACGGTTCAAAATCCCCTCATTATTGTGGCGATTAAGCAAAGAAACGCAGCAAGCAACGCGTGTTTGTTGGTTTGCTTCAGTCAATTCGTGCGGTACCCACTTTTCGAGTTTTTTAATTTTTCCGATTTGGCGCAAGTGGATAAGTATCGTTTTGTCACTTACGCCGAAGGCTGCTGCTAATTCAGAAGTGGTTTGAGATGGATCCGCTTCCACTATCGCCTTCAATTCTTCGTTATTCACTTGAGTATCAGGTCGTCCACGAGGCTCATTGTGTAAATCGAAATTTCCAGAACGGAAACGTTGAAACCAAAAACGCACCGTTCGTTCGTTAGCGGTGCCTGGTCCATACACGTCGTTAATTCTTCGAGTCGTTTCTGCAGCACTGGTGCCACGGTGGAACTCGTATTCGTAAATACCGCGAATTTTCAATTTGTCCATAGTTGTTGTTATAGCAATGTTGAAACTCAAACAAATGATGTTAAAACAAATGAAATACGAATTTTAAAACAATATTTTTCTGGCTTTTATTTCGAAATAAATTTGAATTTGGAATTCCTAATGAAACGCAAGATATTTGATTTTAAAGTTGCCAGTATTGAAAATCGGCAATTTCATATGTAAGGACCTAATATACGCTTATATGTAATAGAATCAATATTAATAGACTTCCATTCGTACGAACGTTCCGTGAACAATAAGAACGCAACTTGTGATCTAAACATGTGTAGCATGTTATCGTAGTTATTAGCTCTCTTATCTCGGAAGGTCGCTTATCCGCTGATGTTCACCTTCAAATAGTCCATAGTACACTGTACATTATGTACTTAGGTACTTAATTTAAACCTTCATTGATATTACACAGCTGTGTTGTAAATTATTGTAAATTATAAATAAAGTTATAGTAGTTATAATTATTTTAAAAAAGTCCGAATTATGCGTTTTCAGGGTTCCGTACCTACTTAAAGCATGCCAAATGTATTATTTAGTTTTTAGAAAACAAAAATCTAAACTTCCCTTCGTAAATGCTTAGTACCATAAAAAAAATTATATTTATGAAAGGGATTTTATAATGTTCATAAAATAATTATATTCCTAAAATAGAATTTAAAGTCGAGAAAATATATATATTTTAAATAAGGACGCCACTGGCATGCATTTGACCGTTTAACAACGAATTCACAAGCAATCATCCATATCTGGGGCTCATCTTTTGAACCGGACTAGGAAACTACATGTATGGCATAAATTTTAATAACTAAATCACAATATATAAATAGATATTTTCTTAGAAAAAATATCTTTATATATTGTGATTTAGTTATTAAAATGTATGCCTTTTTTATTCAAAGTACTTTTCAGCCATGTGTGCCAGTCCAACTGGGGGATTTTAGAGTAAATTGTTTGAAGATACAAATCTACTTGTTGATGCAAAGTAGAACGGATTTTGTTTTATCATACATTTACAATGCAAGTCTAGTTGGTAGTGGCGGCGCTACTCTAATGGTCGTTTGTATATTATGTTTGAGTGTGCTGCATGACGTCACTGTGCTTCTGACACTTGGCATACTTTTCTTTCGCGGAAACAACCTCAATGTCACCTTCATCTATTTCTAGAGGAGAACTTCCTCATTATTTTGTTTGCTTGATTAGCCAAGACTCATTAGATAGATGTAGGCAAACCTTATTTCTATACTAAATACTACATTGGCGTGACTGGGCACGATATAAGCAAACATAAAATTACGCATTAGCCAATAGGCATACGTCCAACCAAAATGTAGATGGTAATAGAATACACGGAAAAAAAATCTCCTTGAAGATATTTTTATCACAGTGTATGTTGGTAGCTAGCACGAGCTATTTAATGTAACAACTCTTGGAATGCATTAGTCTAGCAGTCATCAGAAGTAACAACTACCTTGTGCCTGGTATGTGCGAATACGAAACGATGATATGATAATGGTGAATGTGGGACAGTGAGGGGCATTAGAGGGGAGAGGGGCGCGAGCTGCAGGAGGGAGACACGAGGGCCAAGATGGCGGCGAGGACGCAGCGATCGATGTCCACAGACGCCGCGCGAGGTTAACTATTTATACTCGTTGCATGCTGTTTCTGTTTCTTATTATGACTACTTGTACTATTATGTATTCTGTGTTATGACATCGGAATTGGCATATGCCTTACTTTATATTTCTTGAAATCTCCTGTCATATTAGAAAAAATATGGTGTTTGTTATCATGTGTGACCTACTTATTCCTATACATTAATATTATAGCGACTTACCCTTAAATTCGTACACTGCATTGATTCGTCTTTTAAATTGGTAACTCAAAGATGCTGTGAATTTCCTGCAACTTCTAGCTTTTCGATTTCGAGTTCTGTTCTGTTTTAACTTTTAAAAGGACGGCTGCATTAGCGGGATATCAAAATGTTAGATGGTCTAATAGCACCTGCTGTACACCTGTTGCTTTGCTGATAGTTTATCATTATGCTATACTGTATAGTCCAGTAAAGTTTGAAAATATATATTATATCTATAATCGAAAAAAAAATGAACTTAATGTTTTATGTACCTACCTATTGCATACTTATATTAACAAACATTTTATCAAATCTGTTATGGCAAGACCTGATTATGAAGTTAGACGACTACAATTTGTAGTTTCAATAGTTATAAAGTTATAATTTACAAAATATTTTAGGCTTTAATCTTTATGTTAATCTAAAGATAAAAATTATGTTTCAAATTGGACACTGGACTCGATGCATAGCAGAGCAATTAGCTCTTATTCAATATGCCTAAGGGTCCTTAAGAATAAGTTAAATATTTAGTCATCCATCATCGACACCTAAAATCTTATTATGATATACTATATATTAGTTCTGTGTTTATGTGTAGGTATGTATGTGGAGGAAAATTATATGAAGAAGGAAACTATGTAATGTAAAGTAAGTATGAGGCAGTGCTAAACTGCCAAGGTCAACCATTCGCGTTAAAAAAATATCGCGCGTAATTTTACTTTGTTTTAAGTAAATAATTACATATAGGTATATCCATGGTATAATAAGATATGGTACTCAGACTTCCCAGGACATCTGATTACGTGATTAGTTAACCTAACAAATTAATCATTTTTGATAAATAAATTTATTAAAAACTAAACCGATCACCAAATACGAAATTTTTAAGTTAGTATTTTAATTTATATTAACTATTTAAGAAAGTGCTTAAATTTACTGAAAAGAACAATCAGTGGTAACACTTTTCGTGACATTCGTGACGTAGGCTTGGGCCATCGCGGGAAGAGAATACCATAACTTATTATACCATGGGTATATCTAATATGTAATTAAATTACAATAAAACATAAATACAATGAAATTTGAATGAGCATCGTAATCCTTTGTCCTTATGAAAAAATGTTAGTGATGCCTATGCAGCTGCAGGTGACATAGTTAGTGACATTAATTTAATAACTGTACGACAGATTAAATAGTGTACACGCAAATACTAATTACATATAAAAGGTAATAAATGACGCAAGTGCTTAACTGGGTCTTTAGATATTTGCATAGAACGATCGAATAAATGATGTCACCAGGTAGACTGATGGCAGTCATGACTGGCGTACTAAGAGCGTTATAACCTTGGTGTCGTCGGTGCCACAAGTAGGAACCGATTAATGTAAATCAGTTGTGGTTGTGGCTTTTGTTTTACTTTGCAACAAATCAAATAAGTAGCCATTATATTAGTTGTCGTGTGTGAGGGACGGTTTCATTTTTATCAATCCACATATCGGTCATTAACACTACAAATATTTTTTAATGCGAAAGTTTAAATATCAGTTCGGATTTTTGCTCACACAGTAAGGCACCGTGATTTCCTGGTTTAACATTTATAATAATAAAAAATAATATCATTATCAATATTTTTATCCCAGTTCCATATTGCGGCCGGAACAGAGTCATATATAAACATTGAGATACTATATATATTAATAATACTCGTATAATGTCTTTGTCCCTTACGGGATCGACAAGGCCAGGGGTTCCGGGACTACATGGCGTCGTTAAACAAGTCAGTAAGCTCACAGGTGAAACAGGGATAGTGACAGGTTAGGCCATTCCTTGTTTAGGCGAATCCTTTTTGCATTTCTTTTATATAGTATTAATAGGTTGTACTTACAAGCTATGTCAGATGCCTTTAGGCAGCTTGAAAAATGTGACACTATGTTGGACACTCAATCATGACAAAAAAAAGTTTTGGTTTTCAGCATGTCATTATATTTCGCCATGTATGAAAAACAAGCTTTGTAATAACTAAACGAGCGTTGTAAAAAATAAACTCAATGGTTCGTTGCCATTGCACAAAAACACTGAGTAGGCAGGCAGTATCCGCATGGTTTTCTAGCAAAAAATACTCATAATGTCAATCTTTCTTTATATCACAAGTATTAGTTGTCTGACTAGTTAGGTTTAGTGACCTGTGTGTGTAAGTAGACAGACAGCTTCTATCAGTACACTGCTCTGTCCTCGTTTTACCCTTTAAAAGTCATTCGCTCACATTTAGGCGTATTCTTTATCTTTCGTTTGCTTAGCTACCTAAACCTACATAGTTTCGTCTACCTATATGTTAGTATTGAAGAAAATTAATTTTCATCATTTTATGAACTTGCACGATTTGATAGATAACGTTCGATATTTATTTGATTCTTTGGACCTTTTGGTATGGCGCAAATAATTGTTATACGGTGCGGGCCGTGAATGGGGGCGTTGACCGCAATATTGAGCGAACGCGAATGTCTCACGTAGTGTTAATGACCTTTTTTTGGCTGCGCCAGAGTTGAACCGTTCTGAACTACGAATCATGATAGATACAGTTCCTTACATCTTTGATCAATCATAATTTAAACAATCTTGTTACTGATTCACAAGTTTTACTTGTTTTTGATTTGGTGTAATTTAAGTACGCGCGGCACTTTTTGTAGGGATATTTCTACACAATTTATATATTATTACGAATTGAATATAAAATTGAAGATAAAAAAATGATGGCTTGTACAGTAAAGATCATGTAGGTTGAATGCTACTTTTAGTTCCCTGCTGACGGGTGACTGACGTTGTTGTTCGATGATATGTTGAGGTAAATGTGTGAAGTACCTACGCGAGTAAATAAAATAAAATAGTCTCGACCTTCAATATATATTGAGGTACGACCCGTATGACTCAAGAAGCAGTAGAAGACCAAAGAAACGTGGATGAAATGTACGAAATGAGGAACAGTATGTAAACTATTTACTGGTAAAACTTTTTCTGTAGCTTCAGCTTAATGCTAGAATAGAAAAAAAAATGTTAGGTAGTAAAGGAGCAGCAATGTATAATTTATTTTTAAGTATGTACCTAAATACATGTAAATATATTTATATATATAACATTTGGAATGATTGTGTTAAGTAAGCAGTAGAGTTTGATTCCTTATCAATTGCGACGAATTCGTATCAACGTAGTGAACACGTGGCACAGTGGACTGCATATATAATAACAAAGTGGCGTGTCGTGTGGTATTGCGCTGGCTGATTTGAATCGAAGGGCCGCTTTCTAATTTTCACTAAACATATCTGTAGTACCTCCCTGCGCGTGATGCAATGCAACACATCGTACTGTATGGGCTATTTAGGCAGCAACGCGGCCCTACGAAAGTATATTGCGTCATCGCGCAACGATGTTTGCCGCCGTTTGGTGACTGACATAAGCGAGTTGCGCTAGTCCCACACAAAAACATGAATATTGTATAAGTGTATCAAGTTTAGAATATTGGATTATTTCATTTTGAATTTGGTAGAATTCGATTTGTCATAGAGTCATAATTTATGTAATTACTAGCTGTGCCCGCGACTTCGTTCGCGTGGTTGTCGGAACGTAATGTTATATAGCCTAAAGCCTTCCTGTATAATTGGACTACCCAACAAAAAAAGAATTTTTCAAATCGGACCATTAGTTCCTGAGATTAGCGCGTTTAAACAAACAAACAAACTCTTCCGCTTTATAATATTAGTATAGATACAAATTAATTATGCATCTTTTATTATGTTATAATATAATATTCCTTATAATATCTAAGCCTTAGATATCTAAGCTTAAAAAAAACGAAAGCTTGTGTATTTAAAGTCGCCGAGAAACCAGCCCCTTAAAAGACTTCACAACAAACCCGTCTGAATGAAATGTGATATTGATTTGTCAAGGCAGCTTCCCCTAACCCAGTTACACATAATGTAATCGTGGGGATAAATAAAAAGCAAGATTAGTTATGCAACATTATTTTGTTGGAATAAAACCTTGTCAAAAATCTAGTTTTGATTAGTGTTGAAAAATATATAATAATCATTTCTACCATACCTAGGATTACAGGAAAACCTATGTACGAAACCCTTTTCACGCGAGTTTGACTCGCATCGCACCTGACCGGTTTTTTTTAAGAATATATTATATCAGATTTGTCTTTCTTCATTTCTTTTGTCATTCAACTAAATTTTACTTTTTTGAGACTTTTCAGTGGTGTTTATTTACCTATATCACTAACAAAACTTAAAAAAATATTTAAGTTTGTAATTATTTTATTTAAGCTTCAACACCATAATAATTTTATTTAAACACAAATTTGTTTGTACAACTAGTAACTGAAACTGGTGGGAGTAATCAGGATTTTTAGATTATAATTTCATAAGTAGGTAGCCGATCTGGTTTTATTCAAGAACATGAATGAATTGCCCTCGTATAGTAAACAAACAAACGGACGGCGGCGGGGCGGCGGCATGGTCGGCCGGCCGCGCCCCACACCACCACGGGGGCTCGGGTGCCGCGAGATGTGGGAAGGTACGCGACGAAGCGCGTGCCGCACTCGCCCGCCACCTTATAGAGGTCGTTATTGATTTTCCAGTTAGGCTAAATATAGTAGCTATCCAACTCTATAGCTACGACTATACGGGTTACATAAACATTGGCGAGCCATTTACTTTTTCGCTATCTGGAATGGAACCTCGCTATAGTTTTGCTATAGTCGCTATGGGTTTTTTGGGATAATATTTTATTAACTAAAATTATAAACGTGAATATTGAATAGGTTATTTTATGATAGGATTTATGAATTAGGATATATCTTTTTGGGTCATGATAATAAAAACTTTCTTGCTAATGATAATTGTTTGGTATGTGTAGAAGAATAGTAAAAAATTGTAAAAAAAATATTAATACGTACAAATAATAACTTGTTTGAATGGTGCCAATTAATAATCATAACATAAAAAAAGCACTGTACATGAGTAAAACCGTAGGTATCAACTTAAATAATTCAAATTTGAAAGTTTAAAAAGTGAATTGTTTTGTTTTTGTCTGGTTTCCTTTTTTATGTTATCATGTTTATTTATTTCTTCTTTATACTTTACCGAGATTTCGGCGATTCTGCCAATGTTTTGAAGAGATATTTAGGGCGACCGCATATTATCAGAATCTTTCCGTCAGAAAAATTCGGACGCTCGCCGAAAGGCACCCTGCCCATACATTTTGTTTTGGACCCCGCATACTATTAGAATTCGGACGTGTCTGACATCAGATTCTGATGGTTTCGAATGCAATCTTTCGGACGTCAGAATTTTTTCTGATCAGAATTTCGGCCGCATATTATAGAAAATTTTGGGATCCATAGCCAAATGTGCAAGTCTCTGCTGATTGCACTCCGCACACTATCAGAAATTTATTTCCGGCGAATCTGACTTTTTCATAAAAGGTCGGAATACTCTTGGGTTTACAAAAAGTAATGAAAAAAAAAACAAAATGGATGACGATAATTTTATTTTTACCCGACTGCGGCAAAGCCCAAAAGGTTAATGTTTGACCTGTATGTATGTCCTGAATCTATGTTCTCCCGTAACTACTAAACGGCGAAACCGATTTTAATAAATTATACGTGGTTAGATTTGTCTTAACCACTAGTGTTATAGGCTATATTTAAATTATTGAAAATCAAAATGGCGGGGTTTTGGAGCCAAATTGCGCGGCAAGAAAAATCTTTTCTTTTAAAATTTTATCGAGTGAGAATGTAATTGGTGGTGGGAAATAAAATTTTGGCAAGCTATAAATTTTATTATTTTACTAGCTGTGCCCGCGACTTCGTTCGCGTGGTTGTCGGAACGTAATGTTATATAGCCTAAAGCCTTCCTCTATAAATGGACTACCCAACAAAAAAAGAATTTTTCAAATCGGACCTTTAGTTCCTGAGATTAGCGCGTTTAAACAAACAAACAAACTTTTCCGCTTTATAATATTAGTATAGATTTGCTAATGGTTACTGTATTACCTTCGTGCGACTCGACCCAGGAGTGTGGCCTAGTGGTCATCATGCCAGGCTTACCGGAGATCCCGGGTTCGATCCCCGCGGTCGGGTCAAGATGGAAAATGATCTTTTTCAAATTTACCTGGGTCTTGTATGTTTATCTGTATATGTGTATTATATATGTCATCATCATTTCACCCGCATAACGTCCACTGCTGGACATAGGCCTCTCCCAGGGATTTCCAAAATGACCGATCTAGAGATTATGTATTTGTTATAAATAATCTCTACGATACTATATGTATTTGTTATAAATATAGTATCGTTGAGTAAGTATTCCATAACACGAACTTACTTTGGGGAGAGCTCAATCTGTGTGATTGTTAAAAAAAAAATAGAAATATGAATAACGTACAATGTTTTAAAACGCTGAAAAAACACGTTTCTTGTATGACGACCCCCTTTAATTTTTAAGTTTGTATTATTTTTAGTACTTATTTGTTGTTATAGCGGCCATAGTTATACATAATCGGTGAAAATTTTAAGCGTCTCGCTATTGCCGTTCTAGGGAGCCCTGTGACAGACGGACAGACAGTGGAGTCTCAGTAATAGGGTCCCGTTTGCACCCTTTGGGTACGGAACCCTTTAAAATTACATCAAATTGTGACAGCACTGTTTGTGTATTCTAATGAATCTGTTGTAGCAGTATTTTATTTAGTTAGGTGTTGCTCTAGTTAGGTACTTAAATCAATCGTAATGCACACACCATTTCGGGCGCATAACGTGACGATACATAAATTCCGCCGTAACTAGTATAGTTTATCTAGTAAGTGCACAGCATGAAACAGTTTCATTGGATTCAGCGTTAATTCGCTGGCATCGTGATGCAAACACCACCGGCCGCACTTCCTGTAGAGTGGAACAGAGCGGCCGATCGAGACACGTGCCCACGTCACGCGTGTGGCGTGCTCCTTGCTCTTCTATGTATAGCCAAAGCTAATGACCGCTTGTCTTGAGTCCGTTTGGAGCAGTACTTATTATTCGTAACTTACTAGCTATATCGAACCTTGAATCGTGATCGCATCCAAGGCCGTCGACATTGCTCTTAAATGACGCAGTGCTTGTATCGATCGGTCATTTCACCATACCAGCAATGTCAAGGCTTCCGAAATATGTATTCAATTTTGCATTTATATGCATGTTAAGTGATTTATTATGCAGGTGTTTATTATCTCCCTCCATATTACGAACTTGTTGATACTTTTACAACATGTGCTAAAAATACATACTTAACTATTCAAAGACGAGTGGCACGACTAGTGATGTGCCCCTGGAAATATTCAAAACGTGAATTTTCCCTTTGTAAATTTACGGAAATATTCCCAATATTTTCGTTAATATTCCCCTAAATTTCCATTTTTAGGAATATTTACAGGGAATGTTTACAGGTATATTCCTTAAAGTTTCCAGGGACGGCGGTTGACTAGACACGACTTGCCTAGCTGCAAATGTTTTGATGAAAGATGATACTCTTCCTCTTCTAGACACACCAAAACAATTTTATATACATTAACATTTTATTACAACGAATATTTGAATAATCCCTATATTTCGTAATTAAAGTGAAGTAATAAATTTAGAAGTCCGATATTGTGGCAATTCCTGGCCGAAGTCTTTTTGAATCATTATTTCACTATGTTTAGGTATTTGCCTACTCTTGCTTAAAAAGACTTCCATATTGCAGTTTAGCTATCATGAAAATCTAAATATGATAAGCTAACGTTATTCTTTTTATTTTCAGGAAAAGGGGACGTCACTGCCAGCTCAGCGCCTAAACAAATACCCATCGAGAGGGTTATTGAAGCACATCCTCCAACAGACTTACAACCAAGCAGTCTGTGACCCTGATAAATTGAACCAATATGAGCCATTTTCGCCTGAGGTATGCTATCGTTTTTACTTCATTGATAATTATGGTTAATTTATAATAAAAAAAGAAATTGGGCAGCAAATAACGTTCGTGCACCACATTTTTGGTTAAGGGCCCAGTCCTTATTTTTAATGATTTTGACTGCTTTTTCGGAACTGATTGGAGCCAAACTATCTTAGTAACAATATGTTAAGATATGTTAAATTGAAGTTTATTTAAGTATTAAAAAAGTGAATTAGACAATTTATTGATTTTCATTGTAATAATTTGTTTAATTCCAAATAACCTGAGGCGTGTTTCGAATTTTTGCGGTGTCACAGGGCGAAATCTCCTAAGGTACGCGCAATATGCGTCCCCGTTCCCCGCACCTCTCCCCCGTTTTCGCCTCGATGACTCACGTTGGCCGTCAAGAACCGGGGGAGAGGTGCGGGTGCGGGGAACGGGGACGCATATTGCGCGTACCTAAGGAGATTCCGTTCTGTTTACTCTTACTGTATTCTGTGGCGGTGTGCGACGTTTGTCATTGTTGTTTACACGGAATTTAAAACATGAAGTTGAGTTTAAATTACAGAGAAATAAAGACAAAGGAAAATCCTAAAAAGTGAATGAGAAGATTTTAATAAAAAAAAAAAAATTCATTCAAAAACTTAGTTAAAAAGGTTAAACTTTGAAGAAAGTAGCTAATACGTCGTCGGATTTCTTGCGCATACGACTGAGTTAAAAAAATAAAAAATACACATATATGAAGATTGATTCATGCTTAAACACGTGCAATAAATAAATAAAAATAATTTGTCTTTTGTAAAAAGATAGAAAAATTTAAAGTTCTCCGAAATTCTCAAATAAATATGGGGACGAAAACGCTGATAAGGCAGACTGCTCGCTGCGCTTCTGAATTCGTCTAAATTCGTCTCCATGGTGCATGTACAGTACAGCGCAATGCGTATGTGTAGATAGAAAATATAGATTCCGGTGTTTAATAAAAAATTCCCCACGGTCGAAGACTGCAGTCTTAATTTTATTTATTTTCCTTCTTTGAACTTCTTTCTTTTTCATATCGAAAGGAAAAAGAAAACACAAATCATGTAATCTTATTTCGCAGGTGTATGGAGAGACATCGTACGAGTTGGTCTGTCAGATGATAGATCAAATCGACATAACAGCGGAAGATGTTTTTGTGGACTTGGGCTCGGGCGTGGGCCAAGTGGTGCTACAGATGGCTGCAGCGACGCCCTGCCGTGTCTGTCTCGGTGTCGAAAAGGCCGAAGTTCCTAGTAAATATGCTGAGGTACGGATTACTGACACCAAAACTCATTAATTTTTTTTTCAATTTATATTCGCAAAGTAATTTGGCCCTTGAGGCACCTAATTTAAATTTCTTATTTTCTTTTTTATATTACAGAGTATGGATTCCTACTTTAGAACTTGGATGAAATGGTATGGGAAAAAGTATGGAGAGTATAAATTAATAAAGGGCGATTTCCTACTGGATGAGCACAGAGAAAAAATTAATGCTGCAACCATCGTCTTTGTAAATAACTTCGCGTTTGGCCCTCACGTAGACCACCAATTGAAGGAAAGGTTCGCCGACTTGAAGGATGGCGCAAAAATAGTATCGTCAAAGAGTTTTTGTCCACTGAACTTCAGAATAACGGATAGAAACCTAAGCGATATCGGGACTATTATGCACGTCAGTGAAATGTCACCGCTGAAAGGGTCCGTGTCGTGGACAGGAAAACCAGTATCATACTATTTACATATTATAGATAGGACCAAATTGGAGAGATACTTTCAAAGACTGAAAAATCCGAAACTCAAGGTCAGCAAAAGGGTCTGTTTCCAATCACATCATCTTTCTATTTAATTATATTATTATATTCTATATTATGCTAGTACTTGCTAATATAATTTATTACTATTACCATTAATAATGTAATTATATTTATTTTCTCACACATTATGGTATATGGTCACATATAAAAAATTTCATATTTTTATTTTTTGTTGGAATATAATCGTCATTTAAAAGTGAATTTATTATGTTACTTAGAATTGAGTGTGGTATTAGTATTGGTGCTTATTTTGATCACTTTATTAATGGGTATAGTTCTTAGATTATTTTTTATATCCAGACCGGTTTTTGTTTTGCTTATTATTATGCTTTGTTTGTAAACACATTTTCGTTTGTAGGCCAAAAAAACATACTTATTTTTAACCAGACTTCTGGCTGTTAAGAACCCCCTTACCCTAGACTTTCCCATACAAACGTAGTCTACGTTTTATTTTAAAACGACATGTCAGATTTCGGTAAAATTTTGTAAGTTTAAAGAAATTGCATATATCTAGGGTTGTAATTGGTTTTTACAGTCAAAATATGAACTTGAAAGAAAATATAAGGGTGTAAAACTTTTCCATACTGATGGTAAAAATGATTTAATACACTATATTTTCTTTCAAATTCATATTTTGACTTTGAAAACCAATTATAACCCTAGATATATGCAATTTATTCAAAGTTACAAATTTTTACCGAAATCTGACATGTCGTTTCAAAATAAAACGTAGACTACGTTTGTATGGAAAACTCGAATTTTGTCTAGGGTAAGGAGACTCTTAAGGTGGTTCGATTCGGTCCGCTAGGAGCCTCGCCGTCAATAGATGGCGTTAATGTTTTATTTTTGTCGTTTTTATTTTTTACGAATGAAACATGCATTAATGTTTACAACAAATTCTATTTACGGAAATAACGCAATATTTGTAATATATCGCAACTATAATACATGCATATTTTAATTTCTATAGTATTAAAAATGTGAATTCTAATATCGGCTAGTTTTCACGCACACATACAAAGGGCTTTTAAGTGAAAAATAAAATGCTAAATTCGTCTACTACGGCATATGCTAATTGGACCAGCGGCTAAGGTGTCTTGGTTGGCGATTGTTTGGTTCCGAGTTCGATTCTCAACCAAGGTGGATTTTTTCAGCCTTTTTTTTATTATTTATAAATTATTACTACTATGTAAATAATATAAATTAAAGTTATGATCACGCTAATCTGATTCTACTGAAGTTTTTTCGTCTTCTTCTCCGTCTGTCTGGCTGTCTGGCTGTCCGGCTGTCCGGCTGTCCAACTGTTCGTCGGTCCGGCTGTCCGTCCGCACTTGGATGGGTGAACAAAAGTGTCCGAAAAGTTTTCGAGCTTCTCCGTGCTTCGGAAGGCACGTTAAGCCGTTGCTCCCGGCTGTCTTCATTATATGGCAGTCGTCAAGCTATGTCAGATACCTTTATGCAGTTTGAGAAATCTGACATCAGTGTTGGCCACTTACACACACGAAATACAAAAACAAACAACTGATATGCGTACAAATATTTTCGAAATATAAATATAAGTATATAAATACTGTAGGTACCTAGTTATAATGTGGTTCAGTTTATGTCGCCGACTCGCCGTAGCTAACACCAGTTTGAGTTGCCATCTAGAATATCTTTTTACCTAAGTTTACATCGGGTGAATTACTTAACGGATTCTAAAAATCATTTCTCCAATGTAGTTCAGTACATTGTTACACTGTAACTTGTAATTTAATAGTTACACGAATAAGTTGTTTTTACTTCACAACCTCCCCTACAAAACATGTCCTTCTGTACCAACTGTATCGTACATACTTAGAATCTTATGAAACACATGTGTACTTTATTGTTTTCATTTCATATAGAATACTCATTAAATAGTTTTTAGTTTTTAATTAGTATTTTTTTTAAATAAATATTCCAAACTTTATTGAGTTGCCATCATAACACTTGCCGTACAGTATAGTTTCTTTTCTATTATAAATTTGCTTTACTAAAATTACAAGGAAGGACGGCAACAACGCACGAAGTCAACACTCGGCCGCACAGACTGGCAACGTCGCATTCGCCTTGCTATGACGTTGCAGTCACACACACTACAATACCGATTTGAGCGTATGATACTATAAATGCTCACTCAAACATTGATCATAGTTAACTAAATATTCATTCTGATTTAAGCTATTAGACCACAATTTTCTCATGAAAAACATAATTCCCCGGAAATAGAATTCAAAATAAATGCCGACTTATGTTATTACAATGTAAGATTATGCTTCGTTAGCCCCCAAATGTGAAATTAAATTAGTATGGAAATCGAACCACCTTAATGTCTACACTCGACATCTTTATATTTGTCGTAATATTTTTATCTCATATCTATTAATGCGGCATCAAAAGTCAGTAGCATGATTGTTTTTTGGTAACCTAACATATTCAATGCTTGGGCTCATAGTTAAACATTGCTGATGGATTTATTGTATATGGATTAAATTAATTTTTGCATTCTAAATTGCTTAATACAATATTTATAGAGAGCAATACAAGCTGCCCGCACCATACAACAAGTCACTGATTTTTAATTAGATGAAATGAAATGTCGAAATCACTGCGTTATCTAGTCAAGAAAACAAATTATTATGGGCTAAATAAATAAACAATAAGAAAATAAATCAACATAGAGAAACATTGTTGTCCTAACATTAAATTTTTTCAATAATCCCAAGTTTTACTGATAATTAATTAATTTCCCGCCATTCAGTTATCTTTCCTACGGTTTGTTTGTTGTGGACGTAAATGCTACTTATTGTACGGAATGATAAATATAACCTTTTGACGGGGTTACGGGAAAAGTGGAAAATGCTTGACATAACAGTATTTTTTCTACCATTACATAACAGTAAAAAAAAGTGGCAAAGTTTGACAATGGCTGTTGTGAGTTTGTTGTTTTAATTATTTGCACAATAGCCGAGTGCTTGATTGAAACAGTGAACCTTGGCAGAGAATTTTCACGGCTTGGGTTATTTCGCATTATCGCCATTGCACTTGTTGTATGTAAAGCTCATAAGATTGAACACTTAAAACAAATGACTGCCTGACGAATGAATGATGTACAGTCCTTATCTTTGTTTATATTTTGACCATTATTTCTGGCATACAGGGTGCACAGAATGGGATAGAGGAGGGCGAAAGCAGCGGCAAGCGGCACTTGAGCGCACCGCCGACTCGTCAGCCCACGCCAGACCTTCTCAACGGCAATAGCAACCACAGTACGGGGTCGTTGCCTGAGCGGAGAAAAAAAGTCGTCAGATCGCGACCTGTCAGGTATGATGATCACCAAGTTAATAACCATATTGTCAGGGTGAAGTTGATATATATTTTATTTCCATCATATTTGCTCGTAATCTTTTTCAAACCATGCTAGCAAAGTGGGCTGTATGGCCTAAATTCATGCGCAAATTCATCACTAGTTCTTCTTGCTTCTTCATGAATTAGATTCCTTGCAAATGCGGTGAAAAACATTGTATTTTCGGTGGCGCATAAATTGTGTCTCGATTGCCTTCAGTTCGCTTTGGGCTTCTAATATAATAGGCTTGTAATATAATGTATAATACATTATTTTAATTTCATGTTATTCTAATATTACTATTTTAAGGGTTGGGACACATCTGTCAGCACGGAACAGCACTTTCCTATGCTGAGAGAGCGACGGAACGCTTCAGCATGGCCAGTGCTGAAGCGCCTTGTCGCTCTCTCTTGCTCTAGCAAATGACGGTACTGAGCGACAGAAAAGGATAGCAGCTTAGGAAAGTGCTGTTCCGTGTTGATAGATGTGTCCCACAACACTAATAGTAATATTAGAATTTTTTTTTACCTACATATATTCTGAATGTAGGTACTTTTTTTAAAAATTAACCTTATATTTATGAGCGACGAGTGATTTTATACGCAGATAAACTCTACAATTTTGTGCAGGGGTGATAATGGCAGAACCCGAGCCCGCGCGGCCGTGGCGAAGAGACGCGTGGCGCGGCGCTCCAGCGACGAGAGCGACGAGGAGTCCAGCGGCACCGACGACGCGCCGCCCGGGCCCGAGCCCGCGCCGCGCGAGTGGGGCGCGCCCTGGGCCTCCTCTTCAGACTCCAGTGAGTGCGCATTCTGTTGGCAGACTCCGGGGGGTTACTCCATAAAATAATACGATACTCGTCCGATAGTGACGTCCTATTTCTATGTCAACCCAAATTAAACTTTACCATTATGTATTAATGCCTAATGTCGCTTGACAATGAAACGCGAAAACGCAGTTACGTACGTCTTGCGTACCGCTTTTGGAGTAACCCTACAGTTCTGGTTAGAAATGGCATTGCTATTTGAAAACTGAAGTTCTTAAAACTCAATTGATTGTTTACAGTTTTTACATTTTCAACAGCTGTTTTGTGCCTAAATAGATAGCTTTAGCTATTTCTCCTCGATCTAATTCACTTTATATCTAAATTAATATTGTGTGCAGGCAGTGCAGTGTCACAGTGGGGCTTACACATATACTCATCATCATCATCGGGTCTTTTTTAGTCTTCACTGCAGGAGTACGACCCTCTGTACTATCAAAGCCATATATTAGCCAGAGCAGTCAGATGATTTGGCCTACGCTCTCCACGCTGGCCAGACAGGTTGGAGGTCTCATTGATGTTTATAAGCTTTGTTTAGCTTGTGTTACCTAAATCACCTTCTACGACATCCACGGGAAGACTTGGAGTGGCCCTATTCTACTCTGTCTGGAACCACACACGGGAAGACACATAAACTATCACTTTATCCCTTAAGGTCTAATACCTTCGTAGCCGGTTGCAGATAGTAGCAGCAGACGTCACAGCGACACGTCGCCCGCCGCCGCTGCCGTCTGCAGTCGGCTATGATCTTGTACCTCTAATCATCTACGGTCGTGCGACGTGTCGTGTCGCTAGCTGCAAAAGCTATTTCATAGAAATACATAGTAACCAGTAGTGTCGACACGTCTGCTGCTGTCTGCAGTCGGCTCCGAATTTGTACCTTTATGGTGTACGTAACTTGACCATAATAAATGTTAATGTGTGGCAGATCGGTCTCGGCGTTCGGGCAGCAAGCGCAGCGCGAGCGCGGGCGGAGCCCGGCGGCGCGCGGCGCGCTCCAAGCGTCGCCGGCAAGCGCCCGCTTCCATCGCCGGCCTCGACCTGCTGCACTCCACCACGCTCGCCTCTACGCTGCACAATGGCGCTGTAAGTCTCTAGTTTCGCGATCGCGACGCGTCAGTAAATCCTCTCAGGTGTAATTCTAATTCGGGTGTAATTATGTTTCAGTTTTGGTTTATTTGATTGAAAACATTTAATTTTTACATTTGCCTTAACGAATGAAGTCGGTAAATAGCATCGACATTAAATGTACAGACCAGGTGTGACTCCTGTTATTTTTTTGATAATTTACTACTCTTCTCTAGTACTTTGGTACATAACAGTTCTTTGGTTACAAAACATTGCTTTACAATAGAACGATTGTAAAGCAACGTTTTGTTAGTAAACATTTTCGATCGCGGGCCAAGCTGAAGTTGTGTGTGGGCGTAGGATGATATAGATAAATGTTGCCGTCGCTGCAGGTGACGGCGCCGCCGCCGGGCTGCGTGGAGCAGCGGCTGTCGGCGCTGGGCGTGCTGCAGCCGGCCGAGCGCCTGCACTCCGAGCTCGACATCCCGCGCTCGCCGCACTCGCCCTACAGCCTGCAGCTGCTGCTGGACATGTTCCGCGACCAGTACCTCGCCTTCATCCACCGCTTGAACTCGCCCGAGTACGCCGCAGAGATACGACACCACATCGACAAAGAGAAGGTGGCTCAATTTACTCGTACTCAACCTAGTTTCACTACTATAATATGCTAATACATACTGTGAAATCTCATTGGTTTTACTAATGCACGTTGTTATTTTTACAGGAAAGGAATCAGAAACTAAAATCGAGGGCTTCACAGCTAGACAAACAGATCAGCGTACTCATCAGCGACAGTGTTGCGTTACTGAAAGCCCGTATGAGTGAGCTCGGTATACACGCTAACAACACGGTGGACCTGCTTGCGAAAGCGAAGGAGATCGTCGGTAGACATAAAGAGCTGCAGAGTAAAGCCAGCAAACTGCAGGCGCAAGTGAACAGCATAGAGGCCGAACAGGCCATACTTGTGAAACAAAGGACGTTCGAAATAACAGAAAAATATCGCCAGTTGGGGCACATACCGCCTGACGTCGAAATTACTCAAGCAATTGCTTATGACTGCATACTAAAAGAAATATCCGCCACTTTGGCCCATCGAAAACGATTACACGCGCAAGTAGGTCTTCTCCAAAGCGAAATAGTGCAGATGGAGAGAGCGAGTGAGCAGCAAAAGGTGATCCCTCCGAGCGTACCGGTCGCCACGGTGAAACCTCACACTGTCAATTGTAAGCCGAGGAAGTCGAGAGAGCACAGGTCGCGGTCTCAGGAATGGCCAGACGTACCGGACGTAGGGAAAATAGAGGAGCAGAATCCAGAGTTACTGGC
This sequence comes from Acrobasis repandana, assembly GCA_963576875.1. Lineage (NCBI taxonomy): Eukaryota > Metazoa > Arthropoda > Insecta > Lepidoptera > Pyralidae > Acrobasis > Acrobasis repandana. The sequence goes on from OY756215.1 coordinate 15,672,085, forward strand.
ACAGAAAATACTCGAGACCGGCAGACAGATCGAGGCGGGCAAGATCGCAAAGCCGAACGTCATAGTGAACGGGTACCCGCGCGAGAGCGAGCACCGGCAGCAGAAGGCGGCGCCCGTGCACCGCACGCAACCGCAGCCGGCGCGCACCGCGCACCCGCCTCTGGCACACAAGCACTCGCCCGTCAAGCCGCAGAAGCCGCTTAACGTAGTGTCCAAGGTGCAGGAGTCGCCCAAGGTGATTAACTTCGAGGACCGGCTAAAGAGTATCATCACTTCGGTGCTGAACGAGGACCAGGAGCAGCGCAAGCAAGGCGTGCGGCCCGCGCCGGCGCCCCCGCACCCGTACAGCAACGGTTACGTGCGGGCGGCCGGCGCGCCGCACACGCAGCAGGCGCACGCCTACCCGCAGCGGGCGGGCGGGCCGGCGCCCACGGCGTACGCGCGGCCCGCCACTCGCGACCTGCGCCGCGAGCGCTACCCCTACGAGCGGCGCCACGCCTCGCAGATGGAGCAGCGCGCTCCGCACCACGCCACGCACGGATCACATTCCTCGTATACGCCGACTCATGTGCACCCCTCACAGCCGGATTACACTCAGGTACTTTGTACATTTCATACGATGTTACATTGCATTTATTAGTCTTTGTTCGGTAGTTTTCATTTTGTAAATAAGTTAAAGGTTGGGACACATCTGTCTACGGAATGTGGCAGCATTGCCGATTCCGCGGCGTTCCTTCGCTCTCTCTCGCTGTAGCAAATGACGGTTCTGAGCGACAAATAAGGATGGCAGCATAGGAAAATGCTGTTCCGTGCTGATAGATGTGTCCCAACTCTAAAAGTTACTACTATATTTGTGAGAGCTTACATAAATTTAAATAAATCATCAATGTCATCATCAACAAATTTAATTGTTGTCGGTGGAGTATTTACCATGTTTCCCTATTTTCGGCTTAATGCTTCACCTCCCTATATACGACACGACATCTGCCTTGTTTTTACTCCATCTATGAACGACCTTGGATTAACGGATTACTATATATAATTGATTGATAGGTATCACCTGCAAAGCTGGCGCTGCGGCGGCATCTTTCCGCGGAGCGACTAGCGGCGCCGGCGCGCACCATCGGCGACCTCGTGAACGGCGAGATCGAGCGCACGCTGGAGATCTCCAACCAGAGCATCATCAACGCGGCCGTCAACATGAGCGCGCGCTACCACGAGCCCGACCACCGCGCGCCGCACCAGCCGCTCGAAGGTACACTATACCACATTATATCAGGAAACTTACAATAGGGTATATTCATGTTATTTTTTTATTTTTTTAAACGATTCTATAAGTTATTATATAACCGGAAAAAAATATAACACTTACAGAATATTATTAAATAAGCTTAAAAAAATAATTAAAATTACTATTATTTTTGGACGACTTTAAACGCTGCCATTTTGCGCTTTTTTCTGTGACGTCACCGTGCATTGTCAATGTCATAGAAACACTTATATGTCAGTGTCAGTCAAGTGCAAATTACAAATTCAAAATATTATCAACAAAACAACGAAGTTTTGGATTCACAGTTTTATTTTATAAGTAATACTATCTAATTTGTGATTATAAGTGAGTGATTAAAGATTTTAATATCAATTCATTACAAATGGAAGGGCGCACAAAATCTTATTATAAATATTGTATGGTTCCTATGTGCAAAAATAACATCGTAACTGCACCTGACAAAATATATTTTCATATGCCCAAATATGCAAATGTAAGGAATCATTCCGCGTATTAGGGTTCGCTGTTTTACAAAACCGAGCTGTAATGCCAAATAGCTAGAGGTTTAGTAAATTAGCTGATTATACCATTCAACTGCAACTGTACATACCTATTGTGAACAAAAAATACATATTGTGAGCAAAATGAGTAGTGTCATCCTTTGCAAAACTACACAGTAGTATTGTAAGTACCTACTTCAATTATTTATAATTTAATAGGTAGTAGACTAGCTGCCTGCTACTATAAGCTATAAGATAATGTACTACCTACCGTAATTAATTAAACAAATTTATATTATTTAAGAAAAAAAATACCCAAAATTCTCCAAAAGATTTATTTTTTTTCTCTAAAATTTCCCACTTTTACCCAGAATTGCGAAAAAAATACCCAATCTGGTAACACTGCAAATTACAAATGACTTATTGACAGTGACAGATAGTCTTCTTCTTTTTAATTTGTGATTGACAGCACAGACTATTTAGAAAATTAAGTTTGACAGTGTTTCGTGACGTCACGTGGCGTTTCGGAAATTTGCGAGGGAATTTTAAAAATACAGCTTTTAAATAATTAATTTCTCAATGGAAACACGTTAAATTGAAAAGATATATATATGGGTATTTTTCTTTAGCAATGAAGTATACACATCATTTTTTTTGTTCGTTTCTGAATCACATGCATATTGTCTATTCTTAAAACACATCTACTATTCTCAGTAATGCGTCTTTACGCATACAAAAAAAAAACTTACTCTAACTTACAAGGTATTCATAAAATAAACATATTTGTATTAAATAAACAATAAAAGATGTGGAGAACTGGTGCCTATGTTAGGTTTCCGAAGAACCTGTGTTACGGGTCACCAGGACTCGCCACCAACACAGTAAATAATAAAATTCTACATAACTACAGAGAATGAACAAAAAAAATAATAATAATAATATAACACTTATAAATAGAAAATATAAAAAGTAAAATTTACCTAAAAGCTAAGTATTGCATTATTTTAAAAGAAAAATCATAATATAAATAATTAATACATAAATATCGTTGTTTCTATTTTAGGCACAATAATAGTCTATGGAGTCAATGAACCTTTTTTCAGCCATAATTTTAGCTGGACAATCAGGGTCACCAGTTTTGTGACTGCATGGTTTTTTGTAGTGCAGGCATGTTGCACATTTCGGCGGCTCAGCGGTTTTCGTGCACTCTTTAATTGTGTGACCTAGTGCCCCGCAATGTCCGCAAGTGACGGTGTCAGCTCTGCATGTCTTCGATTAGGCAAGCCGATCTGACGCGTCCAATCATTGAATTACTAATGACATTAAACGCTAAGCGATAGCTCGGGTGTCGGTTTTTTGGACACATCAAAGGGTTTTACTGCGCAGTGTAAGGCGCTAGAGGATGTTGGCTACATTAACGCCGGCTCATTCCGCACGACGCTTGCGTAGAGGAACGACGTGTTTGCTTTCTTTTGGCGCGAACGAAATACGACAATGGAGTTGTATTCTTCTATCCTACCTATATAGGTGTATATATAGGTTCTAATAAAGTATGTGTCTTAACTATGTAGATGTGTGCAAAAAAGTCAGCAAATTTATTTCTTATTTCCATTGCTGATATAGGGGAACGCCCAGGAGTAACGTCAATAGGCCTCAGAGCGCTGGTATTAAGATCTATTTCTGTTCTCCATTGTCCGGGTATTATCAGGTTTCCTTCATTTTCAATAATGATGATATTGACTCATCCACCATCTTCTTTTGAGCTTTGGTTTTTTCTTCTTTATTGAATTGCATAGATGTATATAATAATTTAAAACACTCAGTTTTGCTACTAATGTAGCTGCTGCAACGTCCATTTTGTAGTTTCAACCTTCACTTGTGAGATAACGCGTTAACTAGTTGAGAAATAACTTTTTGCGGCGTTAATGCGTAATGTAGCCAACGCGCACTTTTAATGCAATAAGCGACGCGCAGTTTGGCATTACGTCAACGTTAAATGCTAACGCAGGTGGAGCAGTAGAATAAAACGAAAACTTACTGAATGCAATTGATGTGGCAACAGCTGACAAACGCTAACCTTTCGAATGGATTTCGTGAGTTTTTTTTTCACGTGTCCTCACGACGTATTTGTATCAAGATAAATAAAGACGGATTCATATGACAAAAATAATAACGTTGATGTAATGTTGCGTTTTCAGGTCTAGCAGCGTGCCTGCAAGCGCGCGTGCTGGCATCAGAGTACTGGCGCGGACGCAACGGTGGCGGGCCGGGGGAGCCTGACGACGCGCGGCGCCGCTCGCCGCCGCCCGACCCGCACTCCAACACTTCCACGCCGCTCGTCGACGAGCTGCCAGACGGCATCCGACCGCCAGGTATGCTATTTCATGCCTTTCCATGCACACTACACTACAATCTTACATCTTTTGGAATACATACTCCCTCTACCCTCTGACTCCCAAGTTTTAAAAATTGACCATATTTGTCACAGAGACGGAAGGCGGCGAGGAGGTCGACGAGAGCAAATGGCAAGATCGGATCGCTTTCCGGTTCGACCAGATCATATCGTTCGCGTCCACCGCCGTGGAGGACAAGCGGCGGCGCTCGGACGAGGCTTGTAACACGTCGCCGGACTCGGGCATCGGAAGCGCAGGCGCAGGTACGGGGGCGAGTGCGGGGTCGACGAACGTGCGCGGCGCCGCTCCGATCGGGGCGCGTTCGCCGTCCCCGCTGGCGGCGCACCACTTCAAGAAGCGCTTCTTCCGGCGCGAGCGCTGGGGCGCGTGGAGCGGCGCGCCGCCGCCAGCCGCCGTGGACTGGGAGCGGCCGGCGATGTGACGCTCGCGCCCGCGCACCTAGCGCTGCGACGTGTGCCGCTTCGCGCACCAGCGCTGCTCCTAGCGCCTGCGCCGGGAGCACTCTAGAGTAATTTTTTAACACTGCCGACGCGAGGGAACGGTCGATTGTATTTTATGTAAATAGAGACGGATCGGTGGACTCGGGACGGGACCCCGCGGGAATAAATATTGACCATTGGAAAATAATACGATGATCAGAATCGGAGATGCATGTCGAGTGGAGTTCCAATTATACTCGTCATTGTGAAATGATTTAGTTACTTCACGCTAGACCTCGCTGCGATGTTGTCGATCTGCTGATTTTATTCTCTACCAGTTTATACTTATTCCTGATTGCGGGCGGTCCCCGTGGGCCGCGATCGTAGTCGATCCTCCGATCCTCCTCGTATGTTGATCGTGTCGATTTTTTTTGTTATATATTTTTTCGAATATATAATGTAATTATGTATATTATTGAGTTTATTTTACGTTTAAGACTTGTAATTATTTAAAGTTAGGTTATGTCGCCGTTTCGTCGAGGCGCCCCGAAAAACGTTCGCGCCGCGGCGTTTTGTATTTCATGTGTTCATTTAGGTCTAGAGTTTGAAATACATTATTCGGTGACGACGCAGCGGATCTTTCTTACGCCGGTCGTTTGATGAATGTTTGTTGTTTTATGAGTTTTGTTTTACGATGTTATGGAAAGCCGACTCTGAATAATGTTAATCATTTCTTTGAGAAATCTAAAAGTTTGAATAGCGCTTATCTATAACGTGTTTATAAAAATTACGAATATATTGAACGTCTTCATGGAATATGAAACGTTGTAGTTTAATTAATTTTAGGTAACTATAATAGGGGTGCAGCAACCGTAAGGGATAAAGCTGCCGCATCATGCGTGACGGTCCTACTAGCTTTTATAACGAAATAAATAGCTCGTGGTCGCTCCGAAAATTGATTTTAAGGAATTCTTACTGAAGGAAAATGTAAATGTATATATATTATTATATACTTATGGTATTGACTAACTCATAAAATAGGTATATGTTCTTTTATGGAGTATTGAGATGTTGTTAAAGTTAGAAATTATGGCCTGTGGTTGCTGATAATCGAAATTGCGTTTTTATATTGTATTTCATCTTTCTTTTAAGTTTACATTAATATAAAAACGAAGTAACAATCACTGGAAACAAAAATTCGGGATAGAAATAAACGGCTGGACATAAGCTCTGATTTTTGTTAACAGAGGTGCAGGTTATTTTTGAAAAGTGTTTATACGACTCCGTATATAATAATAGGTATTATTTGATTTTTTAAATATTATAGTTTCTCTCGTGGCAGATTAAGTAGCGCAAGTTTGCGTTCGACCTTTTAATAAATTTTTGTGTACCAATGTAAAAAATTTGATAACACGGCTTATTTGAGAATAGGGGATCGTGCAGGTCTTACCAAAAAATTTTAAAATATTGTAATTAGAAATAATTTTTTTAGGTCAGTTTGACCATTCAATGAGTATTTTTGTGAAATAATAATGTTTAATTTATTTAGATCAAGAAATAAAATGCGTTAATTGCAATATTTTTAATCTGTTACGTCATTCGTTTGTAATTGTCATTTTTGACGGCTGGGGTAACCTCAAAATGTCAACCATAGATGTCAACATAACTACAACAATTTTAGCCTGGTAGATGGTGTGGTGACTCAATATGTGGCACACACAGATGACGTCACGCAGCCAAGGTTACGGATGGGAGCGATTACGCGGCATTTTTATGCATTCAAATTTTAAATGTAATTTATGTACATATTTTTACAGCCTTATTTAAATCAAATATTATTATCATCTCATCTATTCGAAAAACGATGATTTTACCCAAATATTTGGGGCTAAACTCACTGGTAATTCTCTAGACACTGAAAAGTAAAAACTAAATTCCCTAGGCGTTAAAACACATTTGAAAACCGAACACGAATGTAGAATCAAAAATAATATTGGCAGTCAGCTAAAAAAAAAATAATATAGTTTTAAAATTGTAAAATATAGGCAAGGGCGTCATAATTTTTTTAAATTGGAATACAACACGTTTTACGTGGATGACTGTAGGTCAAAATGTTTTGGTTCTCTTGCTTCAAAATAATAATTTAGTAAAAACCAATAAAAACGCGCAATTGTTGTCTTTGATTTAAATAGTAAGTAATTTTATTATGGAACTATTAGGTTATTTTTACAACTATTTTAAATGTGACTAATTTCTTGATGAGGCCGATAGTAAATATGAAGTTTACGTATAATATACATATTTAAATATATAAATAATTAACACACCAGGAAAAAGTAATGAAACAATTCTAATGACTGGAAAATGTATAAGATGTAGTAGTCCTAGAAAAATATTTCCATAGTACTTCTTCAGTGAAAACGCCACCAAATAAAGGTTAGTAACTGTCTGTTAAACTCTGATTAGCTATATGTAGGTATTCGACTTTCGTTATAGGTATATATTTGCAAATTTTCCTCATAGATGGAGATGAAAAGAAGAATGTGCTACACGGTGTACGGTAATAATTTTATCTCGGGCGATATACTTGAACCAGAGCGAAACGAAGGATGCCACAATAGAATCACGAGCGTAGCGAGGGCTTCGGTGGAATCCTGAGTGAAGCTAGTAGTAAAGTAGCGCCCTCGCGTTAAAACTATTACCTTTACGCCTTGTAGCACAATCTACTATTTTTATGGTAATAAATAACCATTCTAATTACTTTCAAACACTTTGTAAAAAGTTGTCCGATCCCCTATTTGTAACAAGTTAGCTTATCGCGGATGTGAGATGAACTAGTTTGTCATGTATCATTGAAATAAGACGGATAACATTGCCTAATTCTAAAATAATAAGCAATATAATGTATTAACATTATAATGAAAATTAGGTATGTTGCCACTTATTAGGCCGAAATGGTTTAAATCTTTTGTTTAATTAGAGCAATAAGTGGTGTCGTAATAAGTGGAAACTTATCCCTATTGGAATTCTTGGCCACGAGTTTTTCGTAAGGACCTCGAGCTATTTGTACTAAATACATCTTGACTTGCACAATAGACCAACATTCAATCAAAAGTAAAAATAAATTAATAGCACTCAAAACAGTAATAATAAAAGATGTCTGTATTTTCGTACAGATAAAAAGCAACATAAATAGGGATTAAGGAATTAAATAGAAATAGCTAAGCGCAGTGACACACACGCTGTGTTAAGCCGACTGTGAATATCACCCTGACGTAGAGACAACGAGATGGAGTGGTTAATACCACTTAAAATTATGCATTATGTTATTAAACATGCATAATACGTTAATTTTAAAAATAGAGTGAATTTGTTTAATTCGATTCATTGTTTTTCACGTTATGGTCACATACCTACGAACAATAATTCTCTAGAATCGTAACTAATCTCGAAAAATCATTCCACGCGATATGTACCGCGGCGGGCGGGACTTAAAATATGAACAGCGCGGCGCGACAGTTCGCCGTGACACTCGGAGTCGTGCGGTTGCGTCGCAAGAAGCTTCTTTTGAGAATATTGCTGTGTTTTTGCGATAATCGATTCATTAAAAATGCCGTCATGTGCCGTGAAGTGGTGTAGAAGCCATACGGACATGAAAATTAGTTATTAAAAAAGAAGTAACACGTAAACAAGGTTATTTATTTTAGCGTAGTGTACTGCATAATAGGTACCATCCGCGCGTCGTACCTCACCGATCTTTGCCTTGACTGCCCCACCCGACCGACGACGACGCGTGACCTTGTCGCGACCAATCGCATGTATCTTTGTCTATGTGTGCGTTCGAGTGTTTCGTTGTAATTACTGTTCGTTTGTTTGCGTAAATGGAATCAGAATCGAAGCGGTGAATGTAGGAGCGTTAGATTTCTGGAGAATTATATTTCGATGGACCATACATACTTAATAACAAAGGTTGGGTCAATATCTTGATCTGCCAACAAAAATACTTCCTGTCTGATTAACCAAATTAAATTAATTTAATAATGCCCTTTAATGTATTTTCGACATCAATAAAAAAAAGATTCTTTCGAAATTATCAAAAAAAAATGGACTATGGGACATTTCCATACACATTTAATGTGTTTTAAGGTTTTAAGTAAGGTTCGGGCCAGTTATAAATTAATCACTATGACATCAGTTTAGTCACAGTATTCACGATTGATTCTCAGCTTCCAGCGTTATCTGTGTGTGGGTCACGGCGGTTAAACTTGTACCTTGGGCAATTTCTTATCATTAAAATCGTCTTTTTATTTAGCATGATTAATAATATTTTGATTTGTAAATTATTACATAGTGCCAAATCCCATATTTTTATATTGAACTATTGTGGTATTTGACACTTAGTGGTTTAAACAGGAATAACTTCACGTCTGTATAGATTTACGGGTATAATTGATTCATGGAATGGAAGCACTTTTCTTCTAGGGTATCTCGAACCTATATTTATTTATGTTGAAGTGCTTACAAATATCGTATAGTCTGACCACGACCGCAGTACCGCGCCTGCGGTATGCGAGCGGCGAGACGGGGGTTGTCTATGTCAGACGCATATGAGATAGAATATCCAAAGATGGGTCGTGCTTTATCTCGAGATGTCAAGGCTGTCGTTTTCAAAGTGGCTGAATATTGTAGGAAAAGAAAAGCAGACAGGTAGTTTCGAATATAAAAGTAATTGTCAAAACGTTTTATTTTTCCAAAAATTACACATTAATTTCACTTATATTAGTTTTTTTATTTGTGCATAAAAAGTCGTATTGAATCATAATAAGAATTGGTTATAATATGTATACAGCATCAAAATATTGTACTTCGATATCTTAAGATCTATCCGACAGTATTAATCTCTTGTGAGTTCATGATCCCCCCCTGCCTCCCCGCGCAACCTCAGGCGCGGTACAGCGGTCGTGGTCAGACTATAGCACATAACATTTATAATTTTTGACATTGATGACATTTTAAACAATTGCTCATTTTTCGTAAGTGAAACAAAACATCATTTAAGTTGCTAAGTTAACATAGTAATGTATTAAATACGATCACTCCTCTGCCCGGCTACCGAAATAAGAATTATATTTGGATTATATACCTACATAATACCAAATATATACAAAGGATATTAGTAAATAAATAGTGGTTACTAACAACTAATCGCGCAATGTTTTTTAAATTATCCGAGAGATCTGCATTAGACGGCTGTTTTTATAGCGTTTGGGTTAATTTGTCTAAATAATCGGTAAGGAAATGAAAACAGATTAATTTATAAACGTGCCTTTTATATACCATCAAGCTTATAACAGATCAGAGAATACGTACTTAGGCTTCGTTAATAATTAATTCACTGAAGTAACTATACTGTAGTTAGTCGAATGGTTCAATGCACCAAAGTTAGCGGATATGTACTAGGAGACAAATGTTTCATATTAACTCATCGCTTCGTTTCACTCAGTCATTGTATCACAATAGCGGTGAGTGACAGTTTTAATACGAATCTGATCGCCAATGGTATCGCGTGTTGTTGTGTGATATTTTCTTTGCATCGAAAGCATTTTCTTTGGGAGGAAAATGTCACACTCAAGATGCTTGATAGCTGATTCAGTACAGCTGTCAGCATCTCACGCGTCGCACAGGCTACATCAGTGAGCATTTTTTTAAATGACTGGCAAGTATTTAATACTATAGGAAATTGAGTGCGGCGCGGCGAGTTGATATGCATTCAGCTGATAACAGTAATGTGTAGTTAAGACGCAAAAAGCACTGCCTTAAAATAGTCTCCCAGATTAAAACGTTTGCTTTCGTCGAAATAAATTTGATCCATTTCTTAGGGCGTTTATACAATCGATTAATTAAATTCTGCATCGGGTATAATTTATGGGGACCATACTTCAGTTTTAAATAAGTCTACTGAGATGTTCTCGCGATTTTGCGCTCAAAAGAAAGGTGATTTTGGTCACAATTATTGTTGTGGTAACAGTGTCACGTATAATTTGGATCCGGTGCATTTATTGCTGGTTAAACTTTAAAATAGCATGTACAACTTAAAAGTAGCCATTTTCACGCGAAAAATTATCAGAATAATTTAAAATGAATTTGTTGAATGTTTGATTCATGATAAATTCTTAGCTAATGCCATTTATGTCGTTATTACAATATTTTTCTCAGAATTTTTACATATGGGCCAGATTGTACATAGCCCGTCCATCCGACATTTGTCTCTGTTAAACATTTTCTGGAATGTATGTATTAGATATTTTTTTTGTGTGTGATTGTGATTGTAATATTTTAAATACTCTCTTCTAATTAATGAGCTAGGCTCTTGTCTGCTGCCCTTCGTTTTTCTATATCCAAAGCCAGTTCTTTTAAATTTAAGTTTTTCTAAAATAATTAAAAAAAAATCAAAAATCATGTTCGATATTTATTTGAAAATTACATAAACATTGCAACAAATATTAAAGAAGTTCTTTATACATCGTGTTAATGAAAGAACGCAAACCCTCTCAGATGGTACCCCAGCCCATGGAACTGAACAACTTTTGTTCAACAACTTTCACGATATCCAAAAAAAAAATTGGATTTTCATAAAAATTGACTCAATCAGCTGATCAGTTTGTATGAAAATTTAAATTATTATTTTTTAGTTTCGTGAAAGTTGTTGAACTAAAGTTGTTCATTTACATGGGCTGAGGTACCATCTGAGAGGTTTTGCTTTCTTTCATTAACACCATGTATACTGATTTTTAGCTAATGTTTCAAACTTTACTAATTACCTGAAAATATTGATGTGGCCACTCTCACGTTAAGCACTGTTTTAATGCGAATCAATTTGAATGTAAAGCAACTCCTTGTGATTGTTAAGTTGTTAATTGAAACTAAGTGCTTTTGGTAAGTTAGAGCTACATTTTTTATAATATTTTCATTTCAAGCAAAATAGGAAATCTGTTGGTCATATTAGGAATACTGTTTAACATTCATAATTGTAATATTTTAACACAGATTCTTATTATTATTTTCTTACTGTTTCTTTTATTTTTATTATAATTTTGAATTGCTGGTAATGTCATGTACTTATTTATTGGCCATTTAAAATTAAGAAAGTACTAAAAGGGGAAGTTCAGTCTGTTTAGTTCATTATTCTATTTCTATCTTATCAACTTTTCCATTATTCCAATGTATACCAAAACATGAAACACTTTTTTGATTTTTACAGTTACGTGATCGGTTGATGGGAGTTACTTGTAAAAAGGTGTTTAATATATTGCATCGACTGAATTTGCTCTTAAAATAACACGGAAATATCATTTGTTAATTAATGTATGTGTTTTAATTTATCCTATTCCAACAGGGGCCTTTTCTATGGTTTATTAAACATTGGCGCAATAACGCAATAAAAAAAATTGTTCGTGGAGTAGATTGTAGGGTAGTAAACAGCTAGCTTAAAATAGGATTCAGAAGTTTTATGACCCGTTGTTAAATGACTATGCTACGAAATTAAGTTCAATATTTCGATAATGTAGGCTTTAGAATAAAGTATAACCGCCGCCATATTTTAGTACCTTCTACTCGACTGTTTTACTTCTTACTCATAAAAGAAAAACCATTATTTGTGTCCAGATGAATATACTTCATTAAAATTTTAACGAAAATAACTTTCGGTTCATTAAAATTACAAAAGCAGTTGCTCATTTCTTATAAAATTAATTTTCTTTTTAAAAGTGACTTCTTGTTTTTTTTCTTATCTAGAATTAAAAGCTTAACTTTTGCACGTAAGTACCTATTTATCTTTCGTACGTTTTTTCATACTCCACCGACAAGCTCTTAAATATGGATAGATAGACTTTTTTTTCAAATGTACTTAAATTTGGCGGTGTCAGTTTAATTATCAGCTTATAAAATGCAGGTGCAATTTCGAACCAGTTTTCATGTAATTCTTAGGGCTTGTTGTGCAGCGTCACGCGGATTGCAAGCAATGGTTTCAGCATTCAGTCTAGCCTCACACTAACTGTAATTTCGTGTACATTGCCACTAATATAATGATAAAACTCTGATTGATCAATACAGAAGCAGATGTACGTACATACATATGAATTCAGGGACTGAATTTAAATCGGTGTGTACAGACAGCCTGACATGTGCTGAATCCGTTTCGGATGCCTATCTTTATCCATTCCCGTAACGCAGCGTCTGGCTCTAACGGATACTGAAGTTTTAATTTTGCATTTCTTACCTACATTATACAAATATTCTTCACTTCAAAACTTCAATGAAGTATAACCAAGCATAATGTCTTCTGGTAGAAATTGTGTAAGCTTTTATTTTCGAATTTTGCACTCTTGTATTATTGTAGATAAGAATTTTACTTGAAATACATGTAAATTGTAATGTGTAATTGCGTGTCGATTTATAAATTTGAGCAATGGTAATAATTAGAGACAGAAGAGTAAGAGCTATGTTTTATGAATGAGACTCTGATGATAATTAATGTTTATAATACACAAACGACTGCTACAGAAGTACAGACACAGGTTCATCTGATATAAAATCAATATGCCCTTTAGTAGCGCCGATAACGCTATGAGGTCGTTTGATGTATTGTAAATATTGGAGTGCACTGGTTTGATTGTGCCTGAAAACTCATCAATGCCGCTCCAAACCTCAAAATTGTGTATTTGTATTCTAAGTAAGCATAAATTCGATTCTGAAGTACCGGTAGTAGTTAGTATATTACGGCATGTGAAAGATTAACCTCGAAGAGTGATTACATTATTCAGTTTTGACTTAGTTTTAGTTTTGATGGGGAATATGAGCTAATCTGTGTGACGTTATAGTGTCTAAAATAGTACAAATGAGAAGACTTATTGTCGTAAGCCTCGGACTATTCAACAATTGAAAATGCTAGGTTTGAGATGTATCCCTGTGTACTAGTTTTATTTTGTACTAAAAGTTAAAATAAATGAGTAATTACTTAATGGGTCTTTCTTTACTTAGGGTTGGATCTCATCTATCATCTCTCGTTCTAGCAAATGACGCTTTAGAGCGACAGAAAGGGATAGTACCATAGGAAAGTGCTGTTCCGTGCTGATAGATGAGATCCAACCCTGTTGCTCCTATTGTCATGCCTTGCCCCAAAAGTCATATCTTGATCCTTAAAGCCTCAATGAGACTTCTACTTACAATGAAGAAACCGTAAGCAGTACTACTAGGCTGTTTTAGTAGTAGGTAGTGGTGGTAGTTATTGGCGCAGAAATAGGGGTGTTATTTAAAAATAAAATAAAATATTTATTCATTAAAAATATTTTGCATAACTAACACAGTTATTATTTATAACTTTACATTATTTGGCAAATTGATTTTAGTGGATTTCCTAATATGAAATAGGTGTAGTTTAGTGTATCCCATTATAATATTTGCATAAAGGGCAGGCCACACCGGCAGCGAGCGAGCGAGCTGGCGAGGCCGGTGAACATCGTTTCACCTCTTTTCATACTTTGGTTCACACAGCTAACTATATGAGTGATGCGGCCGAAGATATCCGACGATGCCAGCGATCCTCAGCCAGCTTAGCAGCGAGCCAGTTTACCTCGCCTAGCTCTATAGCGATGTATTCTTTATCTATAGTGCGCGGTGCTCGCAAGCGATCCAGCGAGATAAGTAGCGAGCTGGCTGGCGGGCGATGGAAAATATCTCTCTGTTTAAACTAGGGTTGCCAAGCCAACTTTTTTTTTACCAAATATAGTATTTTTTGATTCATTAACCTACGAATAATAAATTCTCTAGAAATGTAATGCTCCTACTACACTCACCGCTTCGATTCTGATTCCATTTACGCAAACAAACTAAGACCGGTTGTGCACCAATCCGAATCCGAACCATATTCAAATCAAATCCGAATCTGACTCGAATTGGCCTTCCTAGTGATTGTATGGACGCGTGTGCACTTAGTCGTAAACGGTTCAAATCCAATTCGTATTCAAACCAAGAATTCTCACTTCGGGTCGTTTTTATTTCGGATCAAAACCGACTCGAATTGGCCGCCGTAGAAATTGTACGTACGGCTGTGCACCCACTCGAATTCGATTCATATACGAATTTCGGGTGAGGTACGGGGAGGGAAGCACACGTTGCACGCCCCGCCCACTGTCCCGTCTCGCCCAATAGTGTTGCCAAAAATATAGAAATTAATGTATAATATCGACAGTGTTATTGATAATGTTTCTGCTATTGCTATAACAATCGATACTATTTATAGTTCTTCTTTGCTGGTCTGGGAGAAAAGAAAAAACCTAGAATGTACCAGCTGCTTCTCTTCCCGTGCAGATCGTAAAAGCCGATTGAGGGAATGGGCGGGAATCTGAATCACATGAATAGGCGATGCGGTTAGCAACCCATCACTATTATGATTTCCCTTTTCCACCTTCATGCTCACCATTACGCTAAAAGTGGCCTGGGCTTTACCGCCCTTGGCTCTGTCTACCCCGTTAGGGATAAAGACGTGATAGTGTATCTGTGTACTATTGATAGATTGATATTATAGATAATTAATGACCTTTATTTAAGTAGGTAATATTGGTTAGGGGGCGTCCATAAATTACGTGAGGTGTTTTTTTTTAATTTTCTGTAAAGGTGAGATGTCGTGAGATTTTATTCAAAACGTGGGTTTCTTACGTAAACGCGTTGGATTGTTATTGTAAAAAGAAAAAAAATTGCTTCGTGCTTTTATTTACGACTAGTTAAGACTAGTAATCAATATTACTGAGAGTTTAATTATAAGTGTAATAAAAATTTAACAATAGACAGGCGGGCTACACTGTACCGTAAATTCAGATTAAATTGAGCTATTTGCTATAAAACAAATATGGTGGTTTGACCAGTCAGTAGATGTATAACGTCAAAGTATGAATGAAATTATTTTCTTTCGAACGAATTAGTGAATGATCTTAATCGTATTACGATTACGCTTAAGAATGTACAATCTGGATTAAATGGACCTAAATAGTATATTTTTTTTTGTTTCAATCAGAAAAAAATTTACGTGATATTTGCCGAGCCCCCCCCCCCCCCCCTCTCTAACGTAAGAATAGATGAGATTTGACTCGACCCCCTCCCCCCTTAAACATCTCACGTAATTTATAGACGCCCCTTTACGAACACCGGATGTTGTCACTAGAGATGGGCATATACCCGGGTATGTAAACCCACGCTTGGATATATACCCGATATGCACCGGGTAAATACCCGTATCTACCCGTTTGGGGGGTAGATTGAAATATTTATTAATAAACGGGCAAGTGCGAGTCGGACTCGTACATGAAGGGTTCCGTACCACCGTACAATGTTATAAAACGCTGAAGAAACACGTTACTTCTATGACGACCCCCTTTACTAGGAAGCGGCGTAAACTTAGCTGTAAGTAACGATTTGACGTCAACATTTGTGCAAAACAAAACAAAGTGACTATTATTAAGAGATATTATAAATATCCTTTGATAATAAAGATATTTTGAATTTTGATTTTATTTTTTGAATTTTGAATTATTTTTTTTAATTTTGAATTTTTTTTTTGAATTTTTAACTTTATTTTATTTTTAGTATTTGTTGTTATAGCGGCCACCGTAATACATAATCCGTGAAAATTTCAAGTGTCTAGCTATTACGGTTCAAGAGATAGAGCCCTGTGACAGACGGACAGACAGACGGACAAACAGCGGAGTCACAGTAATAGGGTCCCGTTTGCACCCTTTGGGTACGGAACCCAAATAAATTAGTGCGAGTCCTCTAATTATCTGTAATTAATATATCTCAAATAGCCATAACTAAATTAGCCATATTAAATATACAGATATAATCTCATTTGATGTCTATTTGCATATTTTAAAATATAACTAGGTTAAAAATATATTTGCCAGTAAAAAATGTAAACTTAGACATGTCAATTCGTATGTTCCCATACAACGGGTAGATTGGGGTAAATACCCGACATACTAATTCGTGGGAAATGTTATAAAAAGTTGATGGAGGATGGAAGAACTCGTCAATACAAATAACTTTTGTTCTGAGACCAACCCCGAAATCAAATGAAATGAAATGAAATGTAGTTTATTCTCTCTATGTTTTGCATGAGGGGTGTCCATATGATGACATCGCGTTTGATGTCTGATTGCTTAGTTTAACATATAATTAGGTCTACAATTATTTTCCAGCAAAAAATGTAAACTGAGACGTGTCAATTCGTATGTTTCCATACAACGGTTGGGGTAAATAAATAATAAGTATAATAATAGTGCCAGCAACTGACGGCGGTTAAATGCAGGCAGGACACATAGTGAATGCGGCCTCTCTAATCAAAGTCTGGCGGTGCACTAACGAAATCGGTGGCCTCGAAATTCACGAATTTAATTCGGATTCGGCTGCAGTGCACAGACGCTACTCAAGAATTTTCCGTCCGAATTTTTCTCGTTTTGGATTTGATTTGAATATGGTTCGGATTCGGAGCAATGCACAAGCGTCCTAACAGTAATAACAACGAAACACTCAAACACACACAGACAAATATGCATGCGATTGGTCGCCACAAGGTCACGCTCCGTCGTCGGGTAGGGGCGGTCACCGCAACGGCTTAGGTACATTTTGCACAACACTTTCCACAGATGTCAAGTATGGATTATTAAAATGTTTATGAAGGGTGAGTCCTGTGTTTTTTATGTCTGTATGGCTTCTACACTACTTTACGGCACATGACGGCATTTTTAATAAATCAATTATCGCAAAAACACAGCAATATTCTCAAAGGAAACTTTTTGCAACGCAACCGCACGACTCGAGTGTCACAGCGAACTGTCGCGCCGCGCGGTTCATATTTTAAGCCCCGCCCGCCGCGGTACATATCGCGTGGAATGATTTTTTGGGATTAGTTACGCTTCTAGGGATTATTATTCGTAGATCAGTACCCACAAAAAATAAATTAGGAAATAAATCAAAAAATATAGGTAGTATATTAAAAAAAATATAAAATTATATAACGTCTAACAAAATATATTGAAACTATTTAAAGGCTGAATTCAGTCCATGATACTGAACAACTTTCCCAAGGAACATGTATTGAAGTATGAAAAAAATAATCATATTTCTATATGTTCCTTGGGGAAAGTTGTTTCGATTTATTACGGGTATGTCCCTTCCACTTTGTATAGTAGGGTTGGCAACCCTAGTTCAACGAACTTACGTACTAACGTAAGTTCGTCAAAGACTGAGTTCGTTCAAAAATAATATAATTACTAAATTATATTATCTTTGACCGAACTCAGTCCAAAACTCCAATCCGAAAGCCGGCTCCAAAAGTCCAGACGGGTGGAACGTGTAATGTAATCTATAACAAGTGGCAGGTAGGTACTAATTTTGTGTGTGGACCTTACCCTAGCTAGATGGATCGCTCGCTGCCACGCTCTCTCGCGGTGTGTGTGTGTGAACCTAAGAACAATAACTTATCTCAGGTCTGAACCACATCGCTTAGCTCATATTCGTCGCCTCGCTCACTCCCTGCGCTGCCGGTGTGGTCTGCCCTTTACACTAATTTGAGTAACTTCCATCCGGCCCGGTGAGCCTGCCCCGGTGACGGGACGGTTGGGAAGAATTGATTCATCGACCCCGGTATTTCGGTCCCGGCGAAGAACGGGGTTGATGTTCTCAACCGTCCCGGTGATCTGCCCCGGTGACGGGAGGATTGGAAAAAAAATTGTTTTATCGACCCCGGTAGATCGGCCCCGTCGATCAACGTGGTAGATGGCACAGATTAGGTATCAACTATCCCGGTGTGTGTTTTGAACGGGGCGGATAGCACAGAGTGCACTGGCGGACTAAGACTTTTTGAGGCCCGGGGCGGTCTTTAATTTTAGGGCCCCCTGGCGCCCGCCCTCTAGATTTACTGAATTAAACAAATGCAGATAGAAACTAAAATTTTAATCAATATTTTTTAACATTACAGCTTTCAAATAAAAAACAAGCAACCACACTACAAGTAATTAAAATTAATTACAAACATTTCAAATTGTGTTTTCTAGCTTTTAATGCACTAAATTTATTAATAACGTCATCAAAATCCAAAACCGATGCTGCTTTTCTTTCAATCGACAAAATAGCCAAGCTAGCAAGTCGTTCTTCAGTCATGGTCGATCGTAGATAATTCTTGATAAGTTTAAGTTTTAAAAAACTTCTTTCGCACGACGCTACTGATACACTAATTGTTAGGAAATACTGAAGTATCAGACATATGTTGGGTAGGGATTCGGTAAAGTCCCCATCTAATAATAAATTCAAACATTTTTTTAGCACTCCATGAAGTAGCTTCCTCCGTTGCAGTATTAGTTGCGCTTACATGTCTTCGCAATCTGTAAACTTCTTTGCATAATTTTTCCTTGTCAAAATCACCATAGACTAGATTGAGCTTTTCCACTGCCTGCTCAAGTTCATTTTCTACAGAGCCTTTTATCAGGAATTTTGGTTGTACAATATGGAAGGTGCTAGAAATGTTTTCCATAGCAGTGAGTCTTGTAGCCAATTCTTGACTAAATCTATCCAAGCACTCGAACATAGATCTGCGAACTTCTTCTTGCAAAGTCAATCTGGCATCTGAAGATGTTTCTCCAGGTTGATTCTTTTTTACTTTTCGTCGGCCTCGTCTCTCAATATCTATGCCCATTTCTCTATATTTGTGCGTGCCAAATTGTATAGCCTTAGTCACAGAATACAGTAAGAGTAAACAGAAGGGACTCTTCTAAGGTACGCGCAAAATACGTCCTCGTTCCCCGCACCCGCACCTCTCCCCCGGTTCTTGACGGCCAACGTGAGAAATCGAGGCGAAAACGGGGGAGAGGTGCGGGGACGGGGAACGGGGACGCCTGGGTGACGCATATTTCGCGTACCTTAGGAGTTTCCGGCCTGTGCCTTAGTGACGAGCGTATTTCTTTCCTCGACAAGAAACAATTGCAGTTCCTTCATTTTTATCAAACCCATGTCAAGTGTGATTTCAGGTGTTTGTAAATATTTTTGGGTGAGATTTACTTCTTCCAAAATCATATTCCAGAACTCCAAGTAGCTTAAGAATGTGTAGTCACATATTGCAGGAACGCACGAATCACATACGCTTGCTGCAGACCTAGTATCTAAATTTTTTTTCGAAGGATCACACATTTCTTCCAATGTAAGGACCAGTTGTTCTACATTTTGTCTGACAGCTTTAACGGAATCATGATGAGCACTCCAGCGTGTATCACACAGTCTTTTCAAAGTTTTTCTAACAAGAGGGAGATGTCAATAGAGATATCTGTCAGATAATTATATCGGGCACTTATCAGTAAGTGTTGAAACAGGCCCTATGCGTTATGAACTTAGATGAATTAGGTACCTACACCGTTTACTTATTATGGTAAATGATCGGAAGAATGGTTTAATTACAGCAGATTATGTTAAAATAACATTGTCTGAGTAGACAAGGGATTTTTTTTTAAATATGCCAATCCGAGGCCCCTCAGTTGTGGGGCCCGGGGCGGACCGCCCCCACCGCCCCCCTGTTAGTCCGCCAGTGACAGAGTGAGTAGCATACGCCCCGGTAATGTGAAGTAGGAAGAGTTAAATAAAAAAGTGTTTGTAAGGTACAATCAGATTTTATTTCTGATACAAAAACATTATATTATATGCAAAAATCAAGAAAACATTATTTTTATTTGGAGAAATATTGAATGCTCAATATCTCCTTTTTATGAAAGAAAATAGTTTATTTAAAAAAGAAAGATAAAATAATTTACATATTTTCAGATATACAAAAGTTAAATATCTACTTAAATACTACTACAAATTTAATATAAAAAAAAATAAAAATATAATAACTATACATTTAAAACACTTAATACATTACAAACATACTTTTTTAACTCTTCCTACTTCACATTACCGGGGCGTATGCTACTCACTCTGTGCTATCCGCCCCGTTCAAAACACACACCGGGATAAAACTTAATCTGTGCCAGCCATCTACCCCGTTGATCGACGGGGCCGATCTACCGGGGTCGATAAAACATTTTTTCCCAACCGTCCCGTCACCGGGGCAGACCACCAGGACGGTTGAGAACATCAACCCCGTTCTTCGTCGGGACCGAAATACCGGGGTCGATGAATCAATTCTTCCCAACCGTCCCGTCACCGGGGCAGGCTCACCGGGCCGGATGGGAGTTACTCGATGCTTCGAGAAAGTGGAATCGTATAGATTTGTCACCAGAAGGTCCCTTGAACACCTTTGTTTGATTGTATTGTTGTTGTTACTCTTGTAAAGTTTTAAGTAAGGAATAAAGAAACGAAATATCTAAAAGACGTACATATCCAGGGCCATAAAAAATATTGTTAAAAAATAATAATATGACAATTGACAGCCAGTTGACATTGACACTGACAATCTGTAGTTTTCTTGTCTGGTGATATGATAAATTGGAATTTATTTGAAAACATAAAATTAATTATATGTGCTGTGATTTTGCGTTTGATTTCTAATTCTACAAGAACTTTATAATCGCAAACCTTTACATCATATGCACATAATGAGTAAGAACTAATTTATTATCAAGTTTACATCGTGTGTACCAAATGAAGTGTAATGTTCGTGAACTTGCTCATCTGAGCGATCAGCCTTGTGTTATTGAAGGAAGATTAAATTATAAAAAGATATCCAATGGCGGATATCGTAACCCAGCAGGTAATTTTATAAAAATGAGATTTATACATAGTAATTGAAATATAGGAAAATGAAATTACATTGGGGGTGGTATGGTACCAGGTAATAATTAGACTGTGACTCAGTAGGAAAACTTTAGTTTTACACAATTTGGGGACTATTTACCGTAATAAAGCTATTAGAGCAAAATATT
This sequence comes from Acrobasis repandana, assembly GCA_963576875.1. NCBI lineage: Eukaryota > Metazoa > Arthropoda > Insecta > Lepidoptera > Pyralidae > Acrobasis > Acrobasis repandana. The sequence continues at coordinate 15,693,652 of OY756215.1, forward strand.
CTTTACTGTCCAGTTACTCTTTTTATGTTCAATTAGGACAATGTTCCATCTTTGGTTTGTTACATTGAGGTAAATGTTTTAAGTATTTCCAAGTATCTTATTTTTTTTAAGTATTATATATCAGCTTATCTTATTATGAAAGCTGATGATGATGATGATGATGAATCTAGGAGGTTAACGTTGGGCAGTGGCCGGTCGTAAAAAGATAGCCAAATCATTAAAACCGGTTTAGCTATTTCTACTCCACTTCGCAAGGTCTTTGGCATCCTTGGGTGACCATTGACATGCATATTATGTTTGGAGAAGAAAAAGCAGGAAAACGCACCCCAGGTGCTGAAGCAGCATAGCTGAGGATGCACCTGGGAATGCGCTAAGATGAAGAAGAATTTGCTTCCACATTATATGTATGAATGACCCGACAGATCTATACTGAGTGTCTTATAAACTGGCAGAGACAATTATGTCATATGATTATTAAATTAATAACTCTCATATTCATAAAAAATCTGCACTCCTTAGATAAGTTATATGTACAATGCTGCCAATTTTAGGAGCACTGATTTCTTTTATAAAATATGGCAGTTAAAATGTAGGTCCCAATGATGAATCTTGAAACTTATACTTAGAACCTTTTTGATTATCTTTTTAAATATTTATCCACAAATGGAACATCAATAAGGATTATTATTTGAATTTGTTGATTGAATAGTTATTTCTCAGGATTTAAAGAATCCATTAATGATTTTTTATCTAAATTATGTACATTTTGTAGCTATACTTTCATCTTAGCACAATTTTTATCATGTTTAATTTATTTTCCAGTGTTCAAAGAAAGATGGTTTCGTCTCATCAATAACTATTTGTTTTATTTTAAAATAAGTGAAATGGGTAAATTTGATACAAAGCACCCTGCAGGCATGTTTGTTATGGAAAACTCATCAATTCAGATGGAACATGGCCAAAATATACCATTTTCTTTTTCTATATCTTTTATGTGAGTTTTTTTATTTGAAACCATATTTGCTTTTTAGGGTTCCGAAGTTTTCAGACTTAGGGTACCCCCCCTGTACCTAAAGTAGAGATGATATTTTTTTTCTTGTGTACTTACTTATGAAGGGCTCGGATAATGATGATGATGATGTACTTACCCAATGTTGTGGGGTTTGTTGAATAGATATTTTAAAAACACCGAGGGGTTGTAAGGTCAACTTTTAGAGTCAATGACCCGTTCGCTACGCTAAACTTCAGTTCAGAGTAATAGTTATAGTCAGCAAACTTGTGAATTATAATTCTTGAAAAATTTCGTACAAAATACTAATTAGAAAAAAATTGTTAGATAAAGTTGTAACTTGTTTAAAACGGGCAGTAAACATGTAAAATTAGGAAAAAAATTACCCCTTGTTGTGGCTTCGGAACCCTGCAGTGTGCGTGGCTCGAATCGGACATGCACTTGGCCGGTTATTTCTGTTTATTATTAGCTTTTTGTACTAAATAGATGTAGGTAAGTATTATCTACATTCATATCAGTATTCAACTATACTTTTTTAGAGATGAACCTGAGAAGCGGCATCTATTTGCAGCTCGGGCCGAAGACAATGTGGTGCAATGGGTCGTGAAGCTGAGGGAATGTTCCTACGAGTATTTGAGGAATAGGCTACACACTCTTCAATCAAAAATTTTCTCCATTACTGGAAAGGCATGTGTTTTTAAAATCACTTTGTATATTGTTAAGTAACTTTTCCTTTGATTTTGTGTAGGTATGATATTACTTACCAAGTTTCCTTAATTTTTACTTTTGTTTTAAAAAAAAACAAATTATATTGTTATTTTATTTTATTTAGTATTGTTATTGTAAGGAAAATGTGTTGTTAGTAACATAAATTCAATGTATCTGCTTACGTTATAAGGAAAGGCAAAGGTCAAAATATATTTAGCAGACTGTAAAGCATTGTGACTGTCCAAGGTTCATTTTCTATTCAAATTAAATTCAAAATTTCAAAAAAAAATTAATAGGTATTTCTGAATTTTAAAAAAGAGAACATAATGCTTAGAAAGATAGTGATAGATATTACTGGCAGAAACTTATTCACACCTCTTTTCCCATTTTATCTTGAACTATCTGGTATATTTTTTGAATGATTGTTTTTCATTACCTTGCAGGATCCTTTATTGTTGGTACCAAGGAATGAAGGTGCTTGCCTATGGGCCCCCTCTGTGCCGTTCTCGACAGCTCCAGCCTGTACTGTGAACACAAGCTCCTTCAGTTGCCACCTACACACAAATGGGTTCACCCTTGAACGAAGCAAATCTGACGTACAAGCGCATCGGCATTTCCGCGCCGAGTTTTCAAAGAAAGCAACTTTCTACACTGACGAAAAACCCGCAGAGACAGAAAATGTTTCCTCAAATAACAGTTTTGCACTGGAGAGAAGTAAAACCTCAGCTTTATTTTCAGGTAGTGTCAATCCTGTCAATTCCTCGATATTTGATAACCGTCCGCAATTTTCACGCGCAGCACCGAGTCCGCCCGTTAGAAAGAAATTATCACCATCCAGCATGCGATCAGAATCAAGTCATGTCGGCAAAATGATTACTGAACAAGGCCAGTTCTTAGGTACCACAGGTATCTTAGACGAAGCTCCTGTGCCCCCTAGACGTAAAGTTTCACCAAAAAATTTAGAGGTACCCAATGCAGAAGATACGGAAAGACAATCTCAGACCTCTAGCGAAGATCTCATCAAGTTTTAGCTGAATATACGGTAGTGCTTAGTCATCCCACCTTGTATAAAATCGTTTGTAGTATGAATTAACGGCAATCTTTACAGCTTCTTTGATGTAGCTTTACTTTTACTACGCTTTTACTATTTTATCATTATTGAAAAGAAAACTGAATTTAATTAATTAATTTAGTTTTCTCTGTTAGTAAAATTTCATTGTCGCTACGAAGTACGAACAAGTTTGCCCTTCAGTGAATGTTTACGTAATGAATGACTAAAAATGTGAAGTCGGGGTATTTAAAACTTTTATCAAGTATCCATTTTCGCGTTAGATATTCGACATGCTCCGTGGAACACAGAGGCTCTCTATTTTCCGTTTCTTCACACTTTACGGGTTCAACTGAGATTATTAATTTGAGCTGTAAAGTAAGTTTAAACTAAATTGCTAATTGTATTGTGGGAAACCTCAACGATACTATATTTTCCAGGGTTAATCCGAGAATTTCGTCGTGAATGGTAATGACGATGTAAAAATGGTAATGATTGCACGTCCTATGGTAATATTACATCATTACTATTTAACTGATATCATTACCATAGGACGTGCAATCATTACCATTTTTACATCGTCATTACCATTCATTCGGATTCACCCTCCAATAAATACATAAGTATATAAAAAGATAAACAACCAAGAACCAAGACAATTGGAAAAAGCTACTTTCCCACTTGCCCTGGCTGGGAATAGAAACCAGAACCAGTGGCGGACTAGCGTTTTAACCAATACGCCACGGAGGTTGTGAAATAAAATTACTTTTATATCTTTCCAAACAACATAGTCTTGAAAATGTACCTGAATGGTTGGTTAATTTCAGATGAGTCAGTTTATCTAAGCTTTTGTTGGTTGCAGTTGTTTAAGCTTATACCTACTATACATATTTTAGCTACTTGCCTTCAAATCATTATACTTACGATACAGATATATTTATAATGATATTTGTCTCGATTAAATAGCATTGTCATCTACCAAGTAATTAAATTAAAATTATTGTAATTTTTTTACAATGTCTGTATTAGACATTAGCTCTGATAAATAAAACGATATAATATATTTTTATATGATCTTATATATTATATACAGGGTGACTTTTTAAACACCAGCCAAATTTTTGGTGCAAGTTCAGTCCATGATACTGAACTACTTTCTATAAAAAAAGTTATTAAATTTCGATAAAAATTTTTCGTTCTTCTATACAAAATCCGTTTGACTAAACGCGGATTTGTATGGGAAGGCAAATTTTTATTTTAGTTTTTCGTTAATTGTTTTTATGGAAAGTAGTTCAGTATCATGGACTGAACTTGCTCCAAAAATTTGGCTGGTGGTTAAAAAGTCAGCCTGTATAGGGTAAGCACCTAACTTTTTATAAACGACAATTGAAATTGCCTTATTCTTAAACATTTGTTTAATTAGAAATTCTTAGTTAACTTTTTTGAACAAATAAAACTTGCCTGACCATAAATTATTATATGTAATTAATTTATTAGTTATTTTGAAAGCTTTTATGAATGCTTATTTTATAATCTGTATTCTCTATAGCTTATTTTTTAATCATTATTTAAAATAATGTAGTCTGACCAATCTTATTGTAACTTTTATACCTAGAGCGCGATAGCTCAGTAGCAAGGTGGACGCCGCCATGCTGGTGCATCAGTCTTTCCTGACATAGACTGGACATAACAATGTTTACAATAGACAATAAATAAATAAAGGATTATTAAATTAATGCATACGGAAATTAACGCGAAACGTACCTTTATTTATTTATTTTGCTGACGTTTCGTTCGGGTTTCACCGAACGTGGTCCCAGCTTGACTGAAGCAGCGATGACGCCTACGCCTCCCCCTGCCCGGTGTGATCTTCGTCCACCGTCATATTGTTCATTTTCCAAGTACCGTCACACACTACACTCACAGTGTCCCTATTCCGTAACGCAACCGTATTCTGGTAAAAAAAGGTACGTTTCGCGTTAATTCCCGTATGCATTAATTTAATAATAATGCAACGCGATAGTTTAAAAGTATTTAAATAAAGGATTTACTATAGTAAACTCTAACAATACCCTATACCCATAGGGTAAACGCGAGTCGCTTGGCGCACATTTCTTTCGGCTAGGGCAAATATAGAGAGGAAGGAGACAGTGTTGGCCGCAGTCTCGCTCGACCTGTCGCTTACTTATAAATTGTTAGTCAACTGTAATATATGACTCAATCTGTTACATTTCTATTCTAAATTTTAAATTTAGTAACTATATTTCTGCTCTGTCATAATTAACTATGGCAGCAACCTTTTTTCGAAAAATGTGTAAGAAAAATTGTCGTTCTTTACTATCTATTCCAATGGTATACCATTATGACATGTGTATTGGAATAAATATAACATTTCAATAACATAATACAAGAAAGAAAACGCAATGTTCCGCCTATACAAGTCAGTGACAAACGCAGTTAATATTGCAGTTGACATCGGCCGATTATGATATTATTCAATGTAAATAAATAATTGTTAAGTGTCACGCTCACATTACATTACATGTTACTAAGCTTTGACCGGGAACTATTGAGACGGCACGGCGCGCCATGAAGGCTGGCAATACAAATACAATACATGATACAATAAATACCCTTTTCAACACACTTGCTTGTAAAGTGGATCTAATTTCACCGGTTTCAGATATATAAAGCAGTTCATAAAACACGCGTGTGTTATAAACGCAAATAGTGAAGTTATATTCTATAAAGGCACATTTGTTATTTATAAATGCTTCAAATGTTTTATTTTTTCAAATTTCGAACTGGCCTGCCGCGCGGCTCCAGTCAATAGGCGCCCGCCTATTGGCTGGAGCTGGCCGGAAGAAACAGTTTGCATCACAGTTTTATGGTTGAGTTCATTTAAAATAAAAAAAATCGGTTCATTAGGTATTATTTTCCGCAAGTGTGTTGAAAAACGTCGTACGATATATGTGCGTACTTCGATCATATATTGATCGAAGCGTGCGTATATTGGTTATACACACTCGGCTCTATTACGCCCTCGCCTTCGGCTCAGGCTGAAATTCCGCGTCGTGTGTTATAACCACCATAGCGCACTTATATCGTAATGTACTATTATTGCCCAAAAATACAGAACACAGGGGCGGCCTTAACGCTAAGCAATTTATTTTAGGCAAAGTCGCTTGAATAGAAATAGTAATGGGAAATAAGGCAGTGAGGGATGATCAATAAACAATAAACTAATTTTCTATAAAAATGAGTTGTACATTTTTATAGAATGTAAATTGCGCAACTCATTTTACGCGACTCACAAATTAAAAATTTACACTCATTTGCCTAGGCCCTATACGAACTTACTTTAATATTACCTTACGTCAATTTACTATGTGACGGCCGCGTCCGTAAAGCGGTTGTAAAAAAATAAACCTGACCAGTGTCATTAGTTCTTGGTCAAAGCAAAAATGTGATCTAGTCAAAGATTAAATTAAACTTTATGAAACACACATGAAAGAAATGAATGGTAATATATAATAATTAAATCAAAGACAAATGAACTGATTAAATACATTGTGTATCAATATTTAAATGTCTATTTCTAACAACACAAAATACTGTAAATATTCACTAGGAAAATGTTTTTGTGAAATGCTTACTTTTATAAGATTCAGTATGGAATAAATACTATGACAACAATATGATCGTTAGTTCTATTGCACACAAATTGTGTATACCGCCATGGATGAATTGTGTATATCGCCAATACAAGAGGATTGACAACCTTCATACTTTGAAGCGTAATTCGATTTTTAGTTTAAAATGTTGTAGCGTCGCTAGATGGAGTTACTAGTTTGAAAGAATGTAGTTTCGTACGGTGTATTGTATCTTACAATTTCCATTATCTATATCCACTGATGCAAATACAGGGATCGTTTGCCCCACCATTTCCGGTTGCGATTGCGCGACTGATCGGCGTGCACAGGAACTGTGTATTAGTTCCTCTTTAGCTACCTAACATTATCAAATGCTATGCTCAGCAGTGGGCGGAAGAAGGGCTGGGATGATGATGATGATGATGATGAAATATATTATATTGTAAAAAGGCTCCCTTATCATTTGCAATTGTTTTTCGTCATGGAAATAATGCGATATAATTTGTTGTATTTCCATAAAAATAGTGGGATACACACTGGTTTCGTAGTCTTCTTCTTCGTCTAAGCGCATTCCGCGTTGCACCCTCAGCTGTGCTGCTTAAGAGCCCGGGGTGCGCTTTCCCGATTTTCTTTCCAAATATAACATGCATGTCAATGGTCACCCAAGGACGCCAAAGACCTTGCAAAATGGATAAGAAGTAGTCGGAACACTTTTGATGATTTGGCTTTAGTTTTACAACTGGCCGCCTGCCTGACGTCAACCCTCTTTGGGAATGTATTTGTGCGAAATGTTTTACAACCGGCCGCCGCCCGACGTTAACACTCCTTGGGAATGCAACTGTAGCACGAGATGTTTGTGCTTAGTCCTTTAATCGCCTCTTACGACATCTACAGGTCGAGATCACAGGCCGGACACTCCTAAGGTACGCGCAATATGCGTCACCCAGGCGTCCCCGTTCCCCGTCCCCGCACCTCTCCCCCGTTTTCGCCTCGATTTCTCACGTTGGCCGTCAAGAACCGGGGGAGAGGTGCGGGTGCGGGGAACGGGGACGTATATTGCGCGTACCTTAGAAGAGTCCCTTCTATTTACTCTTACTGTATTCTGTGACGAGATGGAGTGGTCCTATTCTAACCCGGAACACACGGTTTCGTAGTGGTGCCGCTTAATTTCGGACAGATGGCGGGAGCGTTCATTTCTAAGTTTTCTACGAAGAAACAACCGCCATATCTGGTTTTTCTTAAGTACCCATCATCCTTTGTACGACTAGTGGGGCAGATATTAGTGACATCTAGAAATATCTAATACAGGGTTTGTCAGGCCTCTCTCTTGTATTTATCCGTCCATGATACCGCCCAAATTCACTACATGAATACGACCATCCTTTATCCGCTTTGTCCAATATAGAAAACTATTTAGTCTGTAACTAATTAGGTACATACTCTTTTGTATTTTGAGACTGGTAGGCTTAAATACCCAATGCAAAAAGAGGGGTGTTATAATTTGACATGTCTGACTGTCTATCTATTTGTGTGTCTGTCTGGCTGTGTCATCGTAACTCTTGATTTTGATGTACGAGTATATTATTTGTTTGTAAGGTGATATTTAATCGAGCGTGTTCTGAGCCTGAAAAAGGATGAGGGGCCCACGAGATCAGGATCCTTATTAATATTAATGAAAGAAGGAAATACGTTTGGATAATGTATTTGTGTACATTAGTCACATAACATAATATAGTAATAGTTTACAAATATAATTCTAAGTACATTGAAATAAATAATAGGCCGATTCTTTTTTAAATGATATCTACAATAAAATACACGTTCTAGGTATATTGACCTTTTACATAGTAGTAATAGACACAGTTAACATAGCGTGTTATTAGGTACTAGGTATTTGTTTGAGGCACTTTATTATGACTACACAACAATATAAGTAACAGGCTAACATATGAAAGCGGAAAAAATTGCAAAATAAAGCGTATACAACTTATACAGACCTTTTTTTCAAGCTTAAAACTAGTTATTATGTGTGCTGATTTAGTAGCCTGCATCAGATCATAGCTAAAAGGAGACTCAATATTCTAGGCGAGATTGCAATATTGCACTTTGGAAAATAATTTACATTTTATAAGAATAAATTTACGTTTATGTACGTATATAGGTAAAGTTTTTGCAGTTTAGGCACACAATTTGAACAAATGTCGATTTTTGTTTATCAATAAATAAAGCACTTCAATGGTACGAATTTGTTTGTATCAATCATTGACAGGCCCAAGGCACTTCTGTTAAGTCTACGTCTGTGGTTTAATCTTCATTTAAAGCAGGCGGCTCGTTAAAAAGACAACTCTCTTATCAAATATCCTTTAGTTATTCCGACTTACAGCTTGTAGTATATTGATAATCTCACAGATTGTATATACTACTCAAGTCTTTAATTCTTATCATGCACCTGTAAGTACATACTATAATGCAGTACACACGGACAACAAGATTCGTTGCAGGTCATTAATGTAATGTGCAGGACTTTAAACTCGTAAATAGGGATGTGCATATCGACATCTCGAGTGTGTCGCCGTATGTCTACTAGCAGCCGAGTGCTCGGGGTCGCGTCGAGTGGCCACGGCGTGGTCAGGGGTACGCGCGCTGGGTTAGTTGCCACCAAGGTCACGCAGCTCGCGATTGCCGAGCGGGAGCGTCGGCCGGTAGTTGTGGAGCAGTTCCATGGCCTCCACGCCGCATGACGCTTCGCCACACCTCAGCTTCCGCATTAACGCCAACTGAAACAACCAATCACAACTTTTAGGTCGTCTGTTTTTTGAAATGTTGAAAAAATTATCGTCTTGTTTTTAGGACGTGTCATTGAATCGGTGCTCGACAAAAAACTGTATTAAAAACATAACGTAGGTAATCAGCCGTTGAGTAATAAATGCGTTGTATGGTTATGACGAAATTTTTACCTTATTGATCATTGTTCCTACTTGCTTCTGAACAAGTAATTCGAAAGCGTTTAAGTAGGCCATGAACCCACCGACACGGCGACGGTTAGCCTGCATATGCGCATCAGAAACCGGTATATTATGCTGACGGGTGTGTACTGGATTTATCCTCCTAGCTCGTTTCAAAATAAACTTTTTGTGTGTTTCACTTTAGAACTCGTTTACATTGTTCGTTAGCTTTTAAAATGCGATTTCGCGTACCTGTTCTGCGGAAACTTCGACAGGATCTTTGAAGAGGATCCACGTGACCGACTCGGTGCAGGGCGGGGTGGTGAGAGAGCCCGGGTAGGTCCAGTAGGCTTGTCTTTTGGGCAAAAGGTTGGCGGGGTCTAGTGGTTCAGACATTGTCACTTTGTCGCCCTTGTGTGTAATGAACGGCAGCAGTTTGATCACTTTCTCCAGTTCGTTATTTTTCTTCCCGACCTGAAATATAATTAAAGATTTTAGAAATTAGAAGAGATGTACCCATAAACTTAGATGTCAGTCATGTATACGAAAATTAATATGCAACTTATAGCATCGATCAAATATTACTAAAGTATAGATGGTTATCCTTCATACAACAAAGTGTGCCTGAATTTGACTTTTATCCGAACTAGATGTCGCTGCTAGTTTCAATCTCACTTTCGACAATTTGTCGTAAAAATTAGAACCATCAAACTAAACTTCGTGTGACCACAGACATAATAATAATAGTACCGCAAAAAATCACTACTTTAGTAATATTTGATCAATGCTTATAGTTAGGGTGTGGTTTTTCGTTCATAGTATTAAAAAGAGTAACATACTCTTAGCTGTTTAGGCAGGTAGGTACTATTACTGTTTGGTTTAGGTTTTTTTAAGTTATATCAACGTGATACACCTTAGTCATGTCACTTCGTCTAAGCGCGTTCTCGGTTGCATCTTTAGCTGTACTGCGTCGGAGTCCGGGTTGCGCTTTCCCGCTTTTTCTCCAAATATAACATGCATGTCAATGGTCACCCAAAGATGCCAAAGACCTAGCAAAATGGAGATAGGTATTTCTTATTTATTTATTTAATCTTTATTGTTCATCAAATACAAATTGTACAGAACAATAGGCGAACTTAACGCTAAAAGCGTTGTCTACCAGTCAACCTTTGGGTTATACAGAAAGTCTAAATGTGGGTTGCAAGATAAAGTGTAGTGTACATAAAATACACAATGTACATTGTTACATAAATATAATATATATATACTTTTCTTTTCCATTTTGCAAGGTCTTTGGCATCCGAAACATGCTGAAACACTTTAAATGATTTGGCTATAGTTTTACGACCGGCCGCCTGCCTGACGTCAATCCTTTTTGGGAATGTATTTGTGCGAAAAGTTTTACAACCGGCCGCCGCCCGCCGTTAACCATCCTTGGGAATACGCGCCTTAGTCATGCCGTTTAGTTTAATTGGAGATGTTGCATTTTTGCAAAAAAGTTTTAAAATGAATTAGGTAGGTACTTACCTAAGTATCATAATAGAAATGTAGCGGGCACGTGCAGTGCAGTTCACTTAAATGGATTCAGTTGCATTACAAGGCTTCAATTACGGTAACGTTTTTATCTAAGATCGAGTAGGTATATTTATAGGTGCAATGATCCAATTGGCAGGCCGTTGTGAAAATCCGATAGACGTTCAAACTATCTATTGTATATTTTAGGACACCTACTACCTATCATTGATTTTAATACAACATAAACTATACATTATTTACAACGCTGTCTGACCGGCTTTTATATTCTATGAAAAAGTCAACATTTGTGTCCTTGACTGAATACCTTCATGAATGATGTCGTATATGACTAGTTCAAATAACAACGCTGTTCTTGAAAAAAAAAACTAATTAAAAACGCAATATTGTATTAGGGGCCTTCGTAGGTATATAGGCAATCAGTGCCTATTTTCGTTAGGTATTGTGTATGTAAAGTTACATTGTCATTGCCGCCGTGTTCCGCGGTCCGCACAGAGAGAAAGTGGCTCGGTAGCCGCGAGAGAGTAACTGATTGTTATTTCATCATCGGTTAGTGCCGCATCCTACATGGTGTACGTTGATCTGAAATTATTGCGGAACTTCGCAATCAACATAACGTTCAGTTAACGTCATCATGCCGACGAACGTAGGTAACAGCTGTACGTATGTCATTTGGACAGTAAACGTGCCGTAGATTTGTACTAAGTATATTTTTATGGTTATTGTATTCAGTAGTTCATGATTATGTCTTAGCTTATTGAGTTCAGTTTTCCTAGAAAGTGTGCCGCATACCTATACCATGCTTATCGTTTGTTGCTCTTCTTACGTAGGTATACCTACTTACTTACTATCCTGGCTGCTGGCTGGAGTCGCGGCCTCCAGCACAAGAGCAGGCCAGTGCTAACTCTCGCTAGTTGTCACTAACTTTTGTTGCTCTCCTATTTGTCCTTATTATTTTATACCTGTTCGACTGTCCAGCTCAGGCAAAAAATTGGATATTGCATGCTATTGGATTAGGACACAATTATTTAATTTCATCGGGGAGTATATTTTAGATGACCGTTGTCAAATATTTCAGGTGCGCCATCATCATCAAGCGTATCGCCCGACAATGTCAGAAGTGGGATATATGGACAGAATAAACTTTTATATTTATTTATGTTAATAACAATATCAAATACACGATAAGGAGTAGATATACATTTTCTCGTGTTTAAATACAGCATCTTATTAGTTTTATATATTTTGTATGATCCACCAATGCCACAATAAACTTTGTATATCAAAAAAGATCCCACTTCTGATTAACGAAATCAGAAGTGGGATCTTTTTTGATCTGACTGCGTCATAAAATCAAATTAATTTCATATTTACCTAATAACTAAGGTAATATAAGCCCTTACCATGAGCAAGACTCCTAGGACCGCGAGGCCGTCCTCCTGGCCCGCCGCCTCGGTGAAGCTGTGGTACTTGCTGGTGTTCCAGTGCACTAAATGCAACTCGCCAGAGAAGGAGCGCCCGTCCACCGTGTGCTCGGAGCCCTCGCCGTTCACGGCGCCCCAGTGGCAGTGCCACTGCTGGAGCTTGTATACGTGGGAACCGAGGGGGCCTCCTCGTAATTCTGCAATGAAAGTTATTGAGATTCTTTATTATTTATAGCATAGATGAAGGAGATAAGGAGTGGCGGCGCAAGATGTTTTTATGTGGGCAAGATAGTTCTGCGAGGTACTTTGACTTGTAAAACATCGTTTTATGCGAGGCTTCCTATAAAATAGGTTATCCGCTTCACATGCGAGACCCTGCAGACCGAGAGGCCGTGGGCGGATATATAAGATACTCGTAAAAGATATAATTCTTAGTTCGTAGGTACAGACCAAGATTTATTTTGCTTGTAAGAAAAAGAAAAGATATGAAAAAGTAAGTAGGCCTTACTAGGGTTAGCAGATATTATGGGAACCGATAGGTATTCTTATGTTAAATTGCTCAAATTGATTTATTTATTTGAAAACACTTTTATGCAATTGCAATAGAGTTACTTAAGTATGTACATCTGCGACTTTGTAGAACCGACGCATTGATAAACTTTCTAACTTGACAGCGTGGAGATTAGCTGATATCTGATGTTAAGGCCGTACCTAAATTTTCCGGGGTCCAGTGCTGCCCCCATTTTAAATAAATCATTTCAAAGAAAACGGAGACATCATTTAAAATTTTGCTACTACCAAGACCAAGATAAACCTTCAAAGTATTTTATGAACTACTGTTTACAGTTTATAATGAGAACGTTAAGCTTTACTACGCACATTAGTCAAAAGTGTCCGTTTTTCGCAAATGTGCGTAGTAAAGCTTAACGTTCTAACTTTAAACTGTAAAAAGTAGTTCATAAAATACTTTAAAGGGTTATCTAGCACTTGATAGTAGCCAAATTTTTAATAATGTCTCCGTTTTCTTTGAAATGATTTATTTTAAATGGGGGCAGCACTGGACCCCGGAAAATTCAGGTACGGCCTTAAAGCCATTTATTATTCAATATCGCCTCGTCACGACACCAGAAGCGAAAGGTTAACTCCGATAACAAATCCCGAGTTTTGCTAACACGATCACGGGCGTGGCTCATTTGACTTTAATTAAGAGTAGTGAATTTTAGGTAGCTACACAATTTGTTTGTGTGCATTGTATTTATTTTTAGTCAGTGCTAACATAATCTACATTTTACAATATTATAAGTATTATTAACGTGTAGTAGAAGGTTGGTGAGATATTATATTGTACCTAACTTGCTTGTAACAGTCGTTATTATAAATAAGTATCTATACTTAGATACTCGTAAGTATATACATATAAACAAAAACAAGCGTGCGTAAACCTAGTAACTTAAATTACTCTCATTTCAAAATTGGAAAATATCTTATCAGGGGTCAAAAAGTCTCAGTCTCGTGACATATACCTCTATAATCTACACGAAAATCTAGGTAGATAGGTAATTTGTAAAAACATTGCAAATAATTTTGGCGTGAGACAGAAGGGGTGATATGATGAGTCACCGCACCGTAGGCGAGGGGCCGTCGATTGGATGGAAATGCAAATTGACACACATGCACCGCCGAGGAACTACATTACTCCGACTTCCGCCTTTACGGTAGCATCGTCCCGTGTCACTGCTATTATACGACCACGTCCTTTCAATGTCTCGTGGCGATGATGGGACGTGACATGCTCTCAAACCGGTTAACCACGCTGACTGATTGAAAGCGCATAGGCTGAACTGAACCATTGTGTCTTAGTACGTACTAGTGGAGTCTGGCTAACAAAAGCTGTTCCTAAAAACCGCGGCAAATTTAAAAAAATACACACTTTTTATATAATTCGAATCCTATTTAATATTATAAATGTGGAATTAGATAACAAATAAAATAATTTAAATAAAGCAAGAAAGTAAAAATATCAAATCTGTTAGAATATACAAGTATGATCGAAGAAATCTTTTAAATATAGATTAAATTTTCCGTGGTTTTTCAGGTACAGCTTTCGTTGATCATACTCTAAAAGCATAGTAGATGCTATTCTAGCTTCATAGAGTGCCTTGAAAACAAGATATGACTTTGGGAAGCTATATAGAATACCAATGGTTTATCTTCCTATTTATCCCCCTATTGTAGATAACCAATGTTTTTCATCATAAGAATGAATGCAAGGGATGACAAACACCCAAAATATTGACGATAACTGCAGCTCAGCCAGTAGTTCTTATAGCAAATTAGAGCATGTTACCTGAATCATATCCGTTCTCATCGACTCGCCAGCAGTAGCCAGGGTTGACGACAGAGCGCGTGTGGTTAACAGAATATTTCCAATCCAAGGGTGGAGCACTGCCGCCGCTGCTGGCTCGCGTCGTGTCGATGTCCACGGGGCTTTGTCGCGTGCCTCGTGCTTCTGGGAATTTCTCCGTCCATGTCGCTGGGCCTGGCGGCAACAAGACAAATTTATTTTAAATATCAGTCTGAACTTCTAACCGGCCAGTGTACGACTTGTTATAGAGCTTGCGTGCTAGTTGGGTAACCTAAGAGGACGGTCTCTATCGGATCGCGGAGTTATGAAATGAATGATTACAGGAGTGTTTATAATGTAGATGTAACTCATGATCCTCAAACTGCTATCTGCTCGGCTAAAGCTTGTAGAAAAACAAAACCAAATCTCGAGTCTGAGGTCACGAGATAGATGTGACGGTATATGTCCATAGATAGTTAATGAGCGACACTCATCTAATAGATAACTAGCGACATTTTTTAATTGAATGAAGTGTAAGTAAAATTTCCGGTTATTATTTTTATCAAAACATTAGCGTCATACTATTTTAACAGTGTATGCTTTTTGCTAATTATAATTTATTTATGTGTAACGGGCCATGAAATAAAAAGTTATCATAGAGTCATATCTTATTTATCAACAAAAACGAAAGTGTCCGCGTGTCTCGTAGTTTTTGCGGCAATATTTGCGTAGCCATCAGTGAGGCTTAGTGGGTCGAGGGGAAGGGGTATATATGACTTGACAGTTATTATCTTATCATTTGGAATCATCCGGAACTGCTCTCGCAGCCTCAGCGCAGTCGGCATCCGAAGATGCTCTACAATTACTTAAAAACATTGCCAAAAAGGTCAACCTAATTTTTCGAACAGAAATTTTAACTAAATCCTAGGATTATTATTTTTTTAACAAATAGAATCACGCCCTTTTCGCAAATTCATGAATTTTGAATTAAAAACTAAACCTACTTATGACGTAATATAGATATAGATAATAATAACTATTGAATAACTAACTAATTCAATCATTATGTAGAGGTTCGTATGCACATGAGATCGCTAGCCACGGCTACAACTACAACTGTTATTATCCAATTAAGATGTAGGACGTGGCCGGCTGCTGTTTCCGTTTCCGACCGGTTACATATATACGTCTATTTAAAATAAATGGTGCGAAAGAAATTGACAAGGAAGTTATTGCGTATGTAGATATTATAAATCGACATTAGCAAGTAATTATATTATAATTCATTAGACTCCCGCCCCGCCCGGCATCACACTGATATGTGTACATGTAAACATTCACGAGAAAAAGCTCTACATAATAGTGAAAACAGCATCAGTCGTTTTAGAGTTTATCGCGTACAGCAATAAGCGCCGACGGTCTGGATATAATATGCGTACAGCTATACTAAGCATAGATAAGGCAAATTTTAAGGAACCCAGTTACCTATACATGGTACCTAAATAAGAAATACTTATATGTTCTTACACGATTTTGACGTAAATGTTACTTATTACTTTATTTATTTAAAATTTTATTGAGCCAAAAGCTACAATAGGTAGACTTCTCTCCCTGTCAACCTTTAGGAAAAGAAAAACAGATAAGATAGTTGTTATATACTTTGTAACCTAGACACTTAGCCTAGACAAAAAAGAATGCAGAAAAAATCAATCGATTTACCTAGTTCTTCTTTCTTCTAATTACTTGGGTATTAGTTGGAACCTAAGTACCTACTAATTGAAATTAAAGTACTTTTCGGGAAATAATTGAATACCTACGTATGGAGACGAATAAAACCTATTTCTATGATTTATTGGAATAACTCTTCGAATAAGTTTGATCGAATTGTGGACGATCGACAACCACTCCGTTTAAAGTCATTATGTGTCATTTTCTTGTGTGTATGGCTCGAATTTGCATATTGTGTGAATAACAATTGTACATAAGTATAGCCAACGTACTTAGAAGTCGCACTGTACGTAACCTGAACATACGTTGCCTTATAATAAATAGTTTCAGTTTTAAGTCACAAGAACAAAACGACTTAGATATGGTTATCATAGTAAGTCTGGTGAATATGTTCCGTAATTAGTTAGGTCGGTACATCATGCGTACACCTAGCGGTGAAAAAAGAAAAGGCTCAGATTATCATCAAGAATCAGTCACCAGAGCCGAAGCCGAGGGTGGTAAGTAAATTATCTAGGGTGTTCTTTGACACTGCTGGATCTCATATCTCGGCGTACGTGTGATCTGAGTATAATACACATCATGTTACATCTTCCCCGGCCAGGAACTGGCTTTTTTCGCAAAAACCCTGTATTGAGCTTTGAACATCGTTTTCAAAGAATAAAAAGTTTATTCAGTAATTAGGCATATGCAGGATTGCAGGCACTTTTACACGTCAATCAGTTTGGTAAACTTACTTTACGTGTATTGTTTATAAATTTTTACTTCATTGTTATTTTAAGAATAGCTGCTGAGCTACGAGTATTCTAAGGTAACGTTAAACGCCGAATCGTTACCTATACTACGTACGTTTACGCTTGAATACCTTCTCAATAAATTTAATGTAGGTCTAGGTACCTAACTACTTACTAATTTAATTAGAATTGTTATAAAAATAAGTATGACAAGACCCCATAATGACTCAGACAGGATGATTTTAATTTTCATTGAAACAATAGAGAATATTGTTTAGTTGGTCAGCCAGAGTGGCGGTGGCGGTGGCAGTGCGTTGCGGTTGACGGTGGCGCCGCGGCAACCTTGGCGAGATAAACGAATATCAGCACTATATCCTGCACCTCACTGCCATGGTTGAGGTCGATACATTTTTATTATCTGCCTCAATTATTTGCCTCGTTGAGTTCCTGCTGTTACTGTTACATAAAGTCATTGACAATTTGGTAATTTATTTGAGGGCTTTGCCGAAAATAAAATATTTTACTATCACTAAAGGTCTATTTACACAGTGCAAGTTTCTTGTTTGTTGCAGCAATAGACGACTTGACAATCATCATCAACAGGTCTTTTTTAGTCTCCACTGCAAGAGCACAAACCTCCTGTACACCCTCTCTGTACTACCAGATCCATATATTAGCCAGAGCAGTCAGAGGATTTGGCCTACACTCTCCACGCTGGCCAGACGGGTCAGAGAGGTGTCAACCAAACACATCGTTTATTGTTTCAATTCGGTACTTGACCTAATTTTTTTATTATTCATATCAAAAAGTACCATATTCTAAATGAAACCGAAAACAAAAAGATTAATCGTTGGAAATTTACCATGCTACGGTATCGAGAAACAGAAAAGGGAATTACCGCAAAAGTTTCTCAAAGGGTTTTTATTAAACATACTAGCTGTGCCCGCGACTTCGTTCACGTGGTTGTCGGAACGTAATGTTATATAGCCTAAAGCCTTCCTCTATAAATGTACTACCCAACAAAAAAATAATTTTTCAAATCGGACCATTAGTTCCTGAGATTAGCGCGTTTAAACAAACAAACAAACAAACTCTTCCGCTTTATAATATTAGTATAGATAAAACATACAACTAACATAATACAAAAGCATGATCTAAAAAGTAGTACCTAAATAAAGTAATGTAGTACATTACTTTATTTAGGTAGTCAATTCCACTACACTAGAACCTAATAGTACCTACTAGTAGCCGTCGTCCCAAATACTCTCAATAGCCACCGTGAATAGTCCCAAAGACAATATTGTTTCAACGTCAATTTCAAAAGAAGTGTGAATGATTTGGCAATTCGGATTATTATAATTCGGATTATTTAATATTATTCATCATCATAAATAAACAGAATTCCTTTGAAGTACCTCAGTATTTAGGAATTTATTGATTTTGGAATTCAATTAATCAATAGAGAAATAAATCAGCGCTGGTTTTGTCCATGATATAGAAAGTGGCCCAGCCTGAGTCTTTCTAAACAAGAGCAGTTTTTTTTTTAATTTTTGGAAATCCTAGATGGCTGCTGATAGTCAACTACTTCCGATTTGGCTGAAAATAGATATATATGGGGGTATTTTGGACGGCAGAATTCGAATTCGACATAAAAGTATGTCACCATTATTTGCGATAGACCGAACATGTTCTAACTTTAGGTAGTTGTGCACTGAACCTCCTTATTGGCGGACTGGCGTGTTGACCATTACACCACGAAGGTCGTCGTAATACAACGTAGCTTGTCGATTGGTATTATCGTATTGCATAATTAGTACCTATCACCTTACTCGATTAGCATGACATCACATCACACATTAATCATCCAAAACCGTGATATTACACTGAATTACAAAAAAAGCATTGTCAACACTTAAATACTAGCAGGTATTTATAGAAAATAAATACCAGCGAATAATTATTATTAATTATTTTTTATGAATACCTGCTCTTTTATTCAGACTAAATAGGTACAAATTATTTAGTCTAAAATACCAACTATCTAAGTACTCATATAAAAGTCACACTCATCGCGCGATAACCAAACGAACGAAGTGACCAGGGGGGTCACTCCATAAAATAATACGATAGTCGTACGATAGTGACGTCCTACTTTTATGTCAAACTAAATTAGACTTTATCTTTATGTATTAATGTTGCTTGACACTGAAACGCGGACACGCAGTATCGTACGTCTTACGTACCGCTTATGGAGTAACCCTACAGTTGTATACGCTAAATTATTTTGTTATTTGTCGACTATAGTTCCGGTTACGGGTAAATAGGATAGTTAACTAACGCGGTAGACAATTAAGGCCGTACTTAAATTTTGTGTGTTTTTTTGTTTGAAGTGTACGCACGGCCTTTACTAAAAACGGCCACTTTTGGCTAATGTGCGTAGCAAAGCTTAACGTTCTCATTATAAACTGTAAACAGTAGTTCATAAAATATTTTAAAGGGTTATCTAGGACTTGGTAGTAGCAAAATTTTAAATGATGTCTCCGTTTTCTTTGAAATGATTTATTTTAAATGGGGGCAGCACTGGACCCCGGAAAATTCAGGTACGGCCTAAATAATTATATGCTAAAATACATGGAATTGACGGTTTTCCGCGCAAATAGTAAAAGCTGTTCGAGCAATAGGCGATGTGGCTAGCAACCCATATCTATTTTGATTTCTGTTTTGCATCTTCACGGGCTAGGACCGTCCATCCCGTTAAAAAATATAAAGACGAAGTATTAGGTTTATCTGTATAGATATGTATTGACGGTATCCACATTATCTAAACTTACATCGTAACTAGTTGAAATATTGATTTTTCAGTTCAAATAGCTATAATCCACAAAACGGAGTAATTAAATGCGAATAAAGCTTAATTCGATAAACTATTGAAACGGTAATGGCAAGAAATGAGTGGTCACGCCTCGCGGCGGTCGCAAGCGGATGTACCGGGAACAGATGGCTTCATTAAATTTGTCAACAGTCAAATATCTATACTTCTATACTAATATTATAAAGAGGAAAGATTTGTACCTATTTTTGTATGTTTGTATGTTTCTAATGAATAGGCTCAAAAAGTACTGGGCCGATTTAAAAAATTCTTTCACCGTTGGAAAGCTACACTATTCCCGAGTGACATAGGCTATGTGTGTACCACGAGCGAAGCCGGGGTGGACTGCTAGTCATTCATATTTTTATCCATAATATTAGACAAGATTATGTTTTAATTTGCATCGGTAGAGTCGGGAAATATTACTTCCTATAAATTACACGTTGGTCCAGTTGTACTACTAAAAATAAACGATCTCATTTTAAAGTAGGAAGCAATCAGAAACGGCACAGCAAGTACACAAAGTAGGTTCATTATGTTTGGTCGATATTTATATATTTTCAGTTAGGTACGTGTAACGAACATTTGTTTTTGTTTATAACAGTTTATTCTGAGATTATTTATATTATTATAAAAATTACCAAAGACTTGCAAGATATCAGCCAGTGTTAAAATATCGTTATGCGATAAGTATGAATCTAATGTTTGGTTATTCAGGATTAAATACATGCATACGAACTTACAATGACTCTACAAAAAGTAAAAAACCAGAAGGTTGTTTTTCATATTTTTTACAATTAAATTACGTCGATCGATTGTTATTATAAGTCAATATCTAAACTTTATAGGAACGAAATCAATATACTTATCTAAGATTAACTACCGAACTGTCCAAGAGAGGAAGACCGTAAGGAAGAGATAGCCCCAAGGACCTTAATCAAATAGATAAATAAACCGGGCAAGTGCGAGTCGGACTCGTACACGAGGGTTCCATGCCTCCGTACAATGTTTAAAAACGCTGATAAAACACTTTTCTTGTATGACGATTATAATAAATAATAAATATATACGGACAAATCACACTGATTAAGCTAGCCCCAAAGTAAGTTTTTTTTTTTTAAAACTTCTGTTATGGGATACTAACTCAACGATACTATATTTTATGATAAATACATATATAGATAAACACCCAAGTCCCAGGACAATTTGAAAAAAGCCATTTTCCATCTTGCCCTGGCTGGGGATCGAACCCAGAACCTCCGGATTAGCGGTCTAGCGTGTTAACGATTACGCCACGGAGGTCGTCGATTGACGACGAATGACGATTGACGATCCCTTTCATTTTTAACTTTATCTTATTTTTAGTATTTATTGTTATAGTGGCTACAGTAATAGGTGCATAATCAGTGAAAATTTCAACCGTCTTATTATAAAAACAGGACTAACTTTGTAACCAGATTTAAACCATTACCCGCCCAAATCAAATTAACATCTAGTAATATCACACTATCTCACCTGTCAATGTCAACTTGATTTGAGCGGATAATGGTTTGTTTTTATAATAAGACGGTATGTGTTTAGCTATTACGGTTTAAGAGTTAGAGCCCTGTGACAGACGGACAGACAGCGGAGTCTCAGTAATAGGATCCCGTTTGCGTCCTTTGGGTACGGAACCCCAAAAATGGAAAATTACTTATATGAACCGTGAAAGATGGAAGCAGGGGTAGGCTTTTGCCCAATAATGGAACCTATATAAATAATCAAAAAGTCTAAGAATTCAGTACGTTTATACTCATAATAATATCGGGGGTTATGGAGACAATTCTAATCAAAATAGATGAGTATAAGATGACGAAGAATTGTCTTTGTAACCTACATAGTATGTATAGACTATGGTATAGAGAGCGAGCCAGGCCGGCGAGGACCGACTACCACGCCACGCGAGTGCGCCCACGCGGTCGCTCCTCAATCGACACCATTGTTTACTATACAAGCCATTACAGCCTGTTAACGGCTCGTTTCCATCAGACCAAACACTTTCATTGAAAATTGATCCTTCAAGTTCAATGCTCACATACGAGAGTTATTTGTTTTTTTCATGGGGTGAAAGCATGGTGAAAGGACAAGCGCTGTCGTTATTACAAGGGGAAACTGACTTACTCGATCCCTGACAAACTACCTAAATGAAGGTTTTCACTAATCAAAAGGTTTTACCTACATAAGTACAACCTAAATATTTTAACGACATCTTGAAATAAAGATGCCGCGTGATATTTATTTCTCGTTAACATGAAAATTAAGTTAGCGTTCTATTGACAGCCGAATAAATTTGCGTGTAATAAAACGCTAAAATAAGCAATAGTAACACATACTAGAAGGGACTTAGGAAAAGTTGTTCATGTTGACGGGTTGAGTCATCAAGTAATATCGGAGGTACATTTTAAATTTTTATACGGTATGAATATTCGAAATCTATAAATCGGTCGAGTACCTACGTATTTATGACAAACGTACATTTTGTCCTAAATACGCGGTTACCAGAAAAAACTACAATTGTTCTCTTGGAGCCGCCGCCCACGCGCCCGCAATCTTCTAGTTATATTATCGTCCTATAGTTTGTGCTGTGGTACTGTACTCATCTCTCATAACCCATGATTACCGTCACGCAAACACACTGCTTCAGGAAACTTGATGGAGACGTTTCATTATTTTCCAAGGGATTTATCTTTAATGACTCTGTGTTTGCTACCTGTTATTACTCGCTCTAAGACCTGTAATTTGCAATATATTCGCATTATGATACATAATCTCCTTCTATATAGGTACTTATTGTGGGAGTTTTTTGATGATTCAGTTTTTGCATATATCTCGTGTTATGTTGCTGATTTTTGTGCCAAGGAAATGGCATTAAACTTAATAGTTGGAAGTATTTCCTACTATTAAATTTAACAATACCTAAATAGTTTTTGAGTCATATGAACAAAACACCTAAATATATATAATTTAAAATAAAATAAGATATTAAAAAATACTAAATTCAATTAATCTGCCCTTGAGATTTATTAATTTGTCATAATAGGTTTCAATTAGTAGAGATGATCTACTTAAAAATTGGTAAATCCATTTATTGGCGTGTGTTATCGAACACACGCCAATAAATGGATTTACCAATTTTTAAGTATTAATTAAGTGGTCGATTAAAATTCTTCGAAAACTTTACTCGTTTTTTTTTAACCTAATATCGCCCGACTGCTGGGCAAATTTCTACGCTTTACTCGTAATTAAACATTATGTAAGTAAAAAAATGTGATAAAAAATTTTCGCCACGAGTGAGATTACAACTCTCGCCTCTCAAGTCTGTACCATGAGTGCACTACCAATTGTGATATCGTGACTTCGAATCACCCTTTATTGTTATTGAACGAACGAGCGAAGTTCTCAGAGTCTACTTTAACGATCCGGCGTTTGTATGTATGTATGTTTGTTCGACGATAACTCGAGTATATTTGATCGAAGTTTTATGTTTGGCAGAGGCGTGTAGATGTATCCAATTGAATTTTTTGAACATAAGACAAATCGGTTTTGGGGTAGAGTCGCGTTTGCGAAATTAAGAAAGTGCATGCATGTATTACGAGTATAAAGTTGTGATTGGTCGGAAACAAAGGTCGAGTTTCTCATTGTGTCTTCCTAGTTAACGACCAGTTGACACGTGTCATTTTCATTTAGCTTACAACCTGATGATTTTACAATAGATATGCATGCAACTGACATTCTCGGGTTAATTGCTGACAAAGGAAATTTAACTCTACCGCCATTGCTGGCCAATTATTCAATGTTGAATACCAGTTTTTTTTAAATTAATTACCCTATAATTGTACTTATTTTATGTAACTTTGATTGAAGAGAAAGGATTAAACCTCAAATAATCATAAATAAATATAAACAAAATGTTTATGGGTGACTACATGCATGCATGATAAGATAAGAATTAAATCAATTAATATGATAGGTCACTTTTTAGGGTTCCGAACCCGAAGGGTGCAAACGGGACCCTATTACTGAGACTCTGCTGTCTGTGCGTCTGTCACAGGGCTCTATCTCTTGAACCGTAATAGCTAGACACCTGAAAATTTCACCGATTATGTATTACGGTGGCCGCTATAACAACAAATACTAAAAATAAAAAAAGTTGAAAATTAAAGGGGTCGTCATACAAAAAACGTGTTTTTTTCAGCGTTTATAACTCGATTTGTCACAGGGCTCTATCTCTTGAACCGTAATAGATAGACATCTGAAATTTTCACCGATTATGTATTACTATAACCACTATAACAACAAATACTATAAATAACATTTGGTTAATTATTATTAAAGGGGGTCGTCATACAAGAAACGTGTTCCTTCAGCATTTTAAAACATTTTACGGTGGTACGGAACCCTTCATGTACGAGTCCGGCTCGCACTTGCCCGTTTGTTTATCATGGCCGGTCTGCATCCTGGAGTACTGGTATATCGCTTCTGACAGAGCTATAATATAGAAAGAAAAGAACGAGCTATAGAGATTGGAGACAGTCCGATATTGGCCCACCCGATAGAATTTCTTCTCTACTCTTCATACTCCCCCAAAATAAACCGTTTTTCCCCCTAAACATAAAATCCAAAATATATCGTACGTGACCTAGAGCGCGTCCAAAAAAGCGAGATATGAAAGTTTTTGTTTCTCCGTATTGCGCACCTACACTGTCATCTGCGTATTTTTGCGAAATGCCCCCGATCCGAAATGCCAATATCCTCGAGTGTTTTAATAAAGTATATAAGGTGTTATTCGTCTTTGTCCTCATGGAAATTCCGATTGTATTGTAGGTATACGTCGCAGGTCTGCCAAGTACAACTGCGATGAATACACTCAGTAGCACATGTAAATGAGATGGATTGTGTTTACTATTTTATTACATGCATTATTCATTGGAAATGTGTCTTTTGTATCGATTTGTCTGAAATATTTTTTTATACAAAGTGGAAGGGACAAACCCATAATAAATCGAACCACGGGCTACACTAGATGACATAAGTATAATGAAATTAAAATAAGAGTCAAAAATCCAAAAAAAAAATTCGACATTCTCATACAAATCGCCCGAGCGGCCGCTCACTTTTGTATGGAAATGCCGAAAATTATTTTTGTTTTTTGGCTGTTATTTTAATTTTATTATACTATAATGGTCCAGTATAGAGCGTGGTTTGATTTATTACGGGTATGTCTCTTCCACGTTGTATAAATAATATTAGTTAGATACTAATACAGGGTTTATCAAAATATACTAAATTACTAATTTAAGGGTTCCATGCTACTGAACAATTTTGAACTATGAAAATATTTTTTTGCCGACCATACAAGTTGACCGATCAGCGGACCCGGGGTAAGTATGAAAAGCATACATTTTTCATATTTCGATATATGTTCCTCCTTGGGGAAAGTTGTTCTGTATCATGGACTGTATTCTCTTATAAAATAGTCCTAGTATATTTTGTTATACATTATATATGGCTGAAGGGAGAGCGTTACAGCTCTGCACTGCATTGCTCACTCAGTAGATATGTTTAACTTTAATTAAAATTTTTCAAAGCTGGTCTGTACACACGTTAGTTTTAAATAAATTGATAAAAAAAAATTATACCGATATAATAATAGGTATTATATTATTAGGATATAGGAGGACTATAGGATATAATAATAGGTATTATATTATTATTAGGTATTGATCTGTCTCCACAATAGGGTCTATTTCCACTCACAATGACTGCCAATTATGTTCCTTTGTATGCAACCAGATTTCATTTTGCATTGTTTGTCTGTATTTGTCTCGTGAAATAATCGCATCGCAGTGCACTATTGTAAATCTGTGGCACTACCATTGTTTACAGCTAAAATAACTATCTACGTCAAACCGCATAACATCCTATGAATCTCTTCTTCCATCTTCTGATGAATGTTGCAGCCAGTAACCAGAACGTAAATCATCATTTTTGATGAACTAAAAAGATTGAATAAAAACTACTTGGGCGCCTTATTTTGGTTTTTGACCACGGCGAGATTTTAATTATTTTCTAAGAACCATATCTTCGTTATTATACAACATTTATATATACATAAGGAAATAGTCTTACTTAAATGTTTAAAACATATATGATTATCACAGTTTGAGTAGTAAAGATTTTTGAATAAGGTAGAGACTAGAGTCATTGCGATTTCATATTTTATGATGTTGATAAGATTCTTTGATCTTCTAGGAGGCCCTACCGCAAAATCTTCATCAAATCAAATCCAATCAAAACGCTTAGATATTATCAGCAATCAGGTCTTTTTTAGTCTTAACTGCAGGAGCACGACTCTCTTCGTACTACTAGAGCCATACTTGGCTAAAGCAGCCAGAGGATTTGGTCTACGCTCTCCACGCTGGCCAGACGGGTTGGAGAGGTCTTATTGATGTTTATAAGCTTTGTTTAGCTTGTTTTTTTAATCCTAAGTCGCCTTCTACGACACTCACGGGAAGACTTGGAGTGGTCCTATTCTATTTTGCCGGAAACCACACGGCAAGACTTAGATAATATAAATCTACTGTACCACAGAATACCTATATAAGAGTACAAAAAAAACATAAAACACCTAGTAACTGTATGGCACTAATGCAATAATATGCATTGAATTAACAACTCATTGGCTATTTGTGTATATTATTTCCTGTCTGCAGAGGTGTAAAGACTGCGAGAGCACGTCTGTTTTCAAGTAAAAGCTATTAAAAGGCTATTGTGTACTAACACTTACAACTGCCAAAGATAACATTATAGGTATTGTTTCGCAGCTTCATTCTCGTGACTTTCATGTATCATGCATGATGGCAAATAACTTCGATTATTTTTCCGACCCAAATATCGACCAATAGAATTGCACCATTCGACGTCACGTGGTACAACCTACATGGTATTATACTGATAATTTTTTGATTATTTTCTCTGTTGTACCACGTGACGTCGAATGGTGCAATTCTATTGGCCGACATTTGGGACGGAAAAATAATCCCCCGAATACCACACGAGCTTCAAAATTATCTGGCATTTCCCTCAAGGTTCCCTGCAAACAAATAAAGTCGTAAAACTTGACTCCTTCATTTGTTTGCAACGAACCTATCGGGAAATACCCGATAATTTTGAAGCTCGTGTGGTATTATAAGTGAATAAATTTTAAATCTGGTCATATAATTTCAAACAAACTTTACTTTAGATTTCCTTACTTACAACTACAAATCGTAACGCTTTTTACCAACTTTAAATAGAGTAAAATGCCGTGTGGCTTTCGGCCTAGAATGAGACTCCATTTCCCCCTTTGGATGTCGTAAGAGGCGACTTAAGGACTAAGCACAAACATTTCGTGCTCCAACTGCATTCCCGCAAGGAGGGTTGACGTTGGGCGGCGGCCGGTTGTGAAAAAATTCGCTACAATGCATTCCTAAAGAGGGGTGACGTCAGGCAGCTGGCCGGTCGTAAAACTATAGCCAAATCGTTTAAACTGTTTCGGCTATTTCTTCTCGATTTCGCATGGTCTTCAGTAACCTTGGGTAACAATTGACATGCAAATAATTGCTGAGGAAGCAACCGAGAGCGCGCATAGACGAAGAAATAGAGACAAATGTCTATCACGTCTATACGAGTATATATATATATATATATATATATATTTATATACACTTCATCAGTTTTTGCGGTGTACCTTTGTATGGAGTTTATCCTTTTTCCCAACATGTAGGACAGCGACAACTTATTTCAGATTGCAAGTATCTAAGTAGTTAATTAACTTATACATATCTATTGCATCAAATAATGAAAGTATCAGAACAGTACTTTACTTAGCAGTCTATTATCACATGACTGTATTACGGTGAAGCAGTAATGAGTTCTTTGAGACATCATTAGTCGGGCTTATTGTCTACTCAGCCTCGACGATTACCGCGCATTTAAAGTGGTTTCTGTAATTATTAGGTGACTATGGGCTTTGAAGATCTACTCGTATGTAAATCAGTTAATAAACCTAGCCAAAAGCAACATCCTCATCGAGACAACTGGAGATCCGTTTTTTCTTTTGGGCACGTTGCCTCGATGTGCCACTAAAGCGCTACATCTAATGATGACGATTTTTTAACTGACATCTATTTAATTTACAGCAGATTTTTTATTTACCTTTGTTTATTCCGAATAAAAATTCTTTCTGAGATTTGAAAAAAAGCAACAAAAATACTTGCTTATCTCATATTTTCTATAATGATTATTTTCCTTGATTTAAGTACATAGTTAATCTCTCGGACCTGAGTGGTTTTTCAGAAGGACATTTCCTTAATATTTCGTCAGAGCAGATTCTCGTTATGCTATTTAGAAACTACCTTGTGTTTTCTATTTTTTAAGACATTATGAAATTGAGCATTTTATCCTGCTACAATATATGTTTATGAAACTTAATAAGAAACCAATGTTTTGCCAGGAACCTACCTTGTAAAGCTTATCTTCAGCTGTAGGTAGGTACTGTACAATTAATTAGGTATCGTTTTATTGTGTTTATCAGCCTATGTACATACAGGATGATGGATGAAATGAGTCTTCATTCTTCAACTATTTATTACTGCTCATAAAACATTCTTACCTACTTAATTCAGAAGGGTTTGTTTTTCGTGTGTAAGTGGCCAACACTGGTATCCGATTTTTAAAACAGCTGAAAATTGTGTGACATAGCTTGACGACTGCCATGCAATGATGTCAGCTGAGACCAACGACTTTACGTGCCTTCCGAAGCACGGAGGAGCTCGAGAAATGTTTGTGCCTTGTGGACCCATCCAAGTGTGAACCACGCCCGGGGCTACTTTACTTGCGAAAGTGCTAGCAGTGCGTACTCCCACCGGGCCAAGTGATACAAATGATAACATTGAATAAATTTTAAGTTACGTATTAATTATTCGTATGAAACGATAAAGGGGTTGCCGTTGCCACATACCTACTGGTCAAAGATTATTAAGAAAATTTTAGTTCTGTGGAACCGTTTGGACTTGACAAAAAATAATCTAAAATACTTGTTTTGTTTTTATGCATTTTTTCCATAAGGTTAGTGTTCTCAGAAGGGCTGTCGTATTTATAACTATCTGGCCTGAAATACTTGGCCAGTCTGAGAAGTTTTGTAAAAGAGGTTTCTTCATGCTAGAAACAAACAATATTAATAAAAAATACCATTAATCTTCGAAAACCGGATTCGCATGAGGCATTTTGTATTTACCACAGTGATGCGACAAACAAAAAAAAATATGAAAAACTTGAAAATGATGTGATCACCGACTAAGCCTTTACATCCATGTTGTGACATGTGTGGGTGAGTAATTAATGATTTCATTTGTTTGTTTTGCATATTGAAGAGCCGATAGGTAGGTGGAGTGTTCAAGTGGAAGTTTGGTCGCCGCCGGCTTCGAACCGGCTAACTAGGCCAACGATCGCGGCACGCAACTCTTCAACACTTTACCCACTATTCTTAGGTCTTGCCTAGATTACCACGCGAACAACAAATAATTGAAATCTTATTTATATATCACTATCAAAGTTTTTTAATGTTTTGTTGTAAGCATCTGCTTATTTTGAACATACTGCTTTTCTGCAACAACCTACAAAAACTCTATTAGGTACGAGTATTTTCATTATTGTATAAATTTGAAGAATTTCTATAAACTGATAAGTACCTATTTGCATAGATAAATAAATAAATATATAAGGACAAATCATACTGATTGAGCTAGCCCCAAAGTAAGTTTTAAACTCGTGTTATGTTATGTGGGATACTAACTCAACGATAATATATTTTTATAATAAACACCCAAGACCCAGGACAATTTGAAAAAGACCATTTTCCAAGTTGCCCTGGCTGGGGATCGAACAAGATACGAGTAGTACAAGTATTTACTCTGATTTTAGATACCTATTTTACCTAGATTTAAAAATATACCTAACGTGTAATGAAATATGCTGAAACTATTTTAAAAGCGAATTTACTTACAAAAAAATAAAAGTACGAGTATATGCCTATTACTTCATATTTGGATATATGTTCCTTGGGGAAAGTTATTCAGTATCATGGACTTAATCTACCCTTAAAATAGTTTCAGTATATTTTGTTAGACGTTATATACTGTACAATTTTTTCCTAGGAAATATGATGATAAAATATGAAAAAAAAAATACCTGTCCGTAGAAACTCGAATCAGCTGGTCGGTCAACTTGTATGGAAAGCCAGATTTTTTTTCGGTTTTCGCCGTATGGTTCTTGGGGAAAGTTGTTCAGTATCATGGACTGAATCCACCCTTAAAATAGTTTCAGTATATTTTGTTAGACCCTGCATATCATATTGGTAGTTATATATTTAGACTGAATCCATTGTAAGGAACCTTGATGATAATAAGAATTGCAAAATTTATTTACACAGAATTACTCAGAGTTGTGTGAATATTTGTAGAGATGAAAAGTACTTCAAAGCAAGATATACTTAATAAATGACACATATTTTTGGTTCATACGAGTATTTATTATTCTACGATACTACACTCTACAAGTATACACCAAAATGTAAACATCTGTGTTTAAACTATTGTGATGATATCAACAGGTGGCCCCAGCCATGAATGAATGTTACTTATCTAATTTGCAAAATAACTTTATACCTAACTACTCCGCTGAAAATACCTACGTCACAAACATATTTTCAAGTATATTAGCATACAAGAGTAGCTATCTACAATTCATTTTAAAATTACCGTGATCGTGGTCCTTGTACTTCAGTGACGTAGATGGTATGTTACTTTGCACTATTGCACTTGATATCACTATATGACTCAATAATATATTGAAATCGCTGCATTTAACTTGAAGCCCATGACCTTTATTTACTTTCGAGTTTTATTTACTTGGGATAAGTCACGTGCAGCGATGTAAACAAACCGGTACTGCGGCCGCTGCCATTGACTCATGCGTCTGCTGACAGGTACACTCACCGTTCTCGCCAGTGTATCCCCAGTCGTCTGCCATTATCACGTAAATATGAACGTCCGCCGGTTTCACAGAGGGTGAACTGAAGTGTTTAACTAGTAGCCGAATTAACCGTATCGCGTGGCCTGTGAGTGCACGGAAGAGCGTGGCCGGATCGTGACTGCGTGCGAGTCTGCCGGCGACTCCGCTTTATACGTCGACAGACGCGGCTCGCTCGAGGCGGGTGCACGGGCGGAGCGGGCGCGTGCGCGGCGGCGGCTGCGGACGCGCGTCTGCGCTCGCTGCACGGAAAGGAACACGCTACACTGCGATCCGCGCGCGCTCCGCCGAACCACTGCCTGCACTCGCGGCGCTCACTGTACCTAACTTAGCCCCTCTACACATTATCGCGGCTTTCTACTTTGTAATTTTTATAGTTAGGTATTTAACTACTAAATTACAATCATTAAAGTGATTGACAATGTAACTTCTTTTACAAGCCGCAATTAGACATTATTAAGTATCTAAAGACCATTTTATTAACTTAGGTAGGTATATATGTATAAACATAAGTAGTTTTAGACAGTCCTTTAATATTAAATGACTTTTAAATAAAATTAATTAAAAAAACGAATAAGAATTGCCATCCAGCGTGGAAATGTTGCCAGCCTTTTGAGCACTCTACCGCAGGGAAATGATCTGGCACGAAGTTTTTTATTTGTAAGTTTTTTTAGGTAAGTACTTATTTAAGTTACTCAGTATTTTTATTTAATTTTTAAATTCATTTTTTTGTTTATCTAGAATCATTTTCTTTTAATTAGGTATAATTTTAGTTTATAATTATATACTTAGTTTTTAATTATCTTTTCATTGTTATTTAGCACATTTCTCTTCTTTTTTGAAGATAAATAAATCTTCAAATTTAAATAATTTCGAGAAATCTATTATAAGTAGATTATATTTTATACTAGCAAGCCATCCAGCATATGCATAATACTACAAGTATTTGTAGGTATTACAACCTTTCCGGAGAAATGATCTATATGTTTGTAAAAACTGCATTAGAATCAGTCTAGAAGATTCTGAATGTATCGATTAGGTACAGACAGCATACTCACCAGGTGACTTCAATTTATATTAAGTATTAATTCTTCTAAGATTTCCAGGAGCAAGATTTTTGAAAATCGTATATCCAGTTTTAATTATATCCCAAAAAGTCGTAAGTATAATAATTCCTTTGGATAATATTTAACTATATTAAAAACCTAGATACCATATGATAGAGGTAAATGTTAGTGAGAGTATGTAATTTTAAAGTTGTTTTATTGAATCATGCTGAGATACTCAATAAAATTACTATAAATATACTTTTGAGTTAATTAAACAAACGCATACGTAAATAAACACTCTTTCAGTTTAGTTGCAGTATCAATTTGCAGTCACAAATATGTATATTAGACTGATTGACTTACACTATTACATAACATAAACATAATACATACATCTTAAGTAATAACAGGAACTTTATGCTAATCTAAATGAAATATGACTACGATTCACGAATTCGCGACATAAGTTGCAATTGCAAAAACTCTCCTTCAAATCACCAGGCAAGTTGATTAGGTGCATCGTTATGGTTTTATTATACCAATAAAAAGGAAAACCTCCACCTTAAAAATAAATTTGATGACTCTACCTACGGCACTCACGCCGCGGTGGTGCGTTGAATTATTTTCCTTGAAATGAAAATTTGCTGCCACTTGATTTTTTTTTGTGAGAATATAATTTTGGCAAGAGAAAATAATACAACGTGGAAGGGACATACCCGTAATAAATCAAACCACGGTATATACTAGACCGTTGTAGTATAATAAAATTAAAATTACAGCCAAAAAACAAAAATAATTTTTCGGCATTTCCATACAAAAGTGTGCGGGCCATTTGTATGGGAATGGCGAATTTTTTTTTTTTTGGTTTTTTGACTGTTATTTTAATTCCATTATACTTTAGTCATCTAGTATAGGCCGTGGTTCGATTTATTACGGGTATGTCCCTTCCACTTTGTATAATGTACATAAAAACGTTCTATAGTTATTTGATGTCTTTTAGTTACTGATGCTTATGATTTTTTTACAATACCTATTAAAGGAACAAATCACATTGATTAGGTATTATACTTCTTCTTCTTCGTCTAAGCGCGTTCCCGGTTACATCCTCAGCTATGCAGAAATAACCGGAACAGTTTAAATGATTTGGCTTTAGTTTTACGACGGACCGCATGCCTAACGTCATCCCTCTTTGGGAATGTATTAGTGCGAAAAGTTTTACAACCGGCCGCCGCCCGACGTTAACCCTCCTTGGGATTGCAATTGTAGCCCGAGATGTTTGTGCTTAGTCCTTTAGTCGCCTCTTACGACATCCACAGGAAGAGATGGAGTGGTCCTATTCTAACCCGGAACCACACGGGTATTAGGTACTATATCTACTATTTATATTTTATTTAGGTATTTATTTCTACAAACATATTTTTATCTTTTAATTGATAAAAGTAAAGCAGGGTGTAAACAAGTGTAACTATAGGGGTAACTTGATTTGCAGTCTCCTATTGAATGTTCTTCATCGTATAGGTAACTTATTTTTTTATTTTAATCAGGGCCCATCAAATTTTTATCGGTTAAATTTACTCGGTGAACACAAGTTAAACAAAGCTATCATCAATAAACATCAATGAGACCTCTCCAACCCGTCTGGCCAGCGTGGACAGTGTAGACCAAATCCTCCGACTGCTCTGGCTAAGTATGGCTCTGGTTACTACCAGAGCCATACTTAGAGGGTCGTGCTTCTGCAGTGGAGACTAAAAAAGACCTGATGATGATGATGATGACTTTACTAGGTAAAAGTACTCGTGATTTATAATAGCCGATGAGGCAATCAATACGGATACATCTAGAAGCTTATTCTACTTCCTATGTGCACATTGTGCACCTACAATCCCAACAATTTGTGACGATTAGTTTTATGTTCTACTGCCGAGGGTTCGTTTACCCCGTAAAGGATAGACGCGATTCTGCACCAATAAATTCCCCCTGTCAAGTTGTTGATCGGCTGTAATTACTGGCACAGATACACTGAAGCATTACGCGTACATTAACTGCGTTGACCTCTCTTGATAACGCTGCACTATACGCTACTGTTTCTGTATAAATAGCCGCTGACAATGAGTGACCGATGATAGTATTTGAATAGACATACCAATAAACAAGAAGATGTTTATTGACTGCCGCCCAGCTAATAACAATAAAGAGAACGGCCGTAATGCACTCGTCAAGTTTTTGCGGATGATTGGACTATATCCAAAATAAATGGAAGTAGATAGGTACACGCTTTATACGATAACAGGGGAGCAATGGAGTCAGTTAGCGAATTATATTCGGGTCAATGTGATACCACAGAATAGGATATAAGTACTCACGAGCAGAAGTCTCACTCAGAAAGAAAATTCAAATAAATATCTACTCAATGTGGTCAGCAATATGGTTTAATTTAGCTCACGACAGAACTCAGCACCTTTTCGTTTAGATACCTAGACATCCGTTGCAGGCAAATTTCATTCTTATTACTCTGGACAAACGGTTCGTATAACTGAATTTACCACTCCGAGTGGCCGCCGCGGCCGTAGTAATTATTTAAGTATATTTTCGATACCTAAACGGGGAGTGACACAGGTCTGGTGATGATAGTACTTGTGCTGAATGAAAAAGATCGCGTGTCGTCAATTTATTTGCTGTCAATGAGGCGGAATGCGGTCTCGGAATTGCACTTTTTTAAATAAGTGTTTATGAGTATATTGGCCGATGTTCAATATAGGGTTCTGCATCGCACAGATCGAGCTTGCTTCAAAGTAAGTTTAAACTTGTGTTATGAAATACTAACTCAACGTAACTATATTTTATGATAAATACTTACATATTAAAGATAAATACCCAAGACCCAAGGTTCCGCATGTTTATTTATTTAAACTTTATTGTACAAAATACAATTTGTATAGCATAATATATATAACATGTTATAATATAATATATTGGAGGAGAAAATAAATGGAAGAAAAACCAACTGAAAGTTTCATGAAATATAAACTAGTGGCTCTGTGAGCTGTAGATCTCGCGAATCCCCCCCCCCCCCCCCCCATCGTCTCGTCGAAGTTTATCGGATAAAAAAGTTGGTTAGTCAAAAAAGTTAACTTTTATTCGAAACGCTTTTACGCGTGCCTCTACTACCAAATTTTTTACAAACAATTTAAAAAATAATACGGTCAAGTGCGAGTTAAACTCGCGTAAAGAAGAAAAAGTTTATGAGACTTTTGAATATTTTTCGAAATTGCTGACATATGATATTTGAACTTTTTAAATATTTCCGCCATTTTGAAAAAATTCGATAAACTT
Organism: Acrobasis repandana; assembly: GCA_963576875.1. Classification (NCBI taxonomy): domain Eukaryota; kingdom Metazoa; phylum Arthropoda; class Insecta; order Lepidoptera; family Pyralidae; genus Acrobasis; species Acrobasis repandana. The sequence continues at coordinate 15,729,135 of OY756215.1, forward strand.
AATCAACAAGTCTATAGGTACTCGTATAGGACGAATATATAAAATAATATTATCGAAACTGCTCACAAAATTTTTACGAGAATCGGTTGAGGAATGCGACCTGTAGGCGAGACAGACGGACAAAAGCATTTTTGGCTAATCTCGAAACTGAGACGCTTCGCTCGCTCAATAATAAATTAAATACCTAAATACATATTTATTACCCGACTGCGGCAAAGCCCAAAAGGAGGGTTATTTTTAAGTCCTCTTTTGAAGTATGCCTAATGGCGCAACACAGCACAGGTGATCTTGAGATAGAAGGCCAAAAATGTTTTTTTCTTATTTCGATGATTTCGATATATGTTCCTTAGGGAAAGTTGTTCAGTATCATGGACTGAATCCACCCTTAAAATAGTTTCAGTATATTTTGTTAGGCCTTGTATACCTACTAACTTTAATTAATTAAAGCTGTTTACTGTACGTTTAAATTTATTGCAAAACTATAGTACTTGTATATAACTATAACTATAAGTATCTTATTATTTTTTAAACAGATATATCGCAGCATGTAACAGGGAAATAAATAATCATAGAAGTATTAAAAATAATAGTTAGTTACATCTTTTTTGTTCTTCAATAAAAGCACACGGTTTTATGTGCTGAAAAATATAAAGTCTTTCCGATTCGATACGAGCGCTATATGAGTGAGACTATTGCGTAGGCGATATAATATGGCGCACAATGAAACTTTATTTTAGTTTTAGGATCTTTTTGATATAATATAACGCAGGCAAAATAATAAATCGATCAAGTGCGTGTTGTCGGGCAACGCTCAGAGTCCAGTTTTGAATTTATACGTTGAAAATAAAATTGCCACTACTAACTTACTTACTTTTCCTAGGAATTGTATGCAATTTCTGAATTTCACACATTTCCGATGACATATGATATATGGGTATATAATTATATATAGGTATACAAAATTACAGCTTTCTAGTATTAACAGTTTCTGAGCTAAGCCGCAGACGGACAGCACACAGACGGCCGGAAATACCGCAACGGTAGAGTTCTGTCTAGGGACTTTGGAACTCTAAAAAGTGTTCCACATTTCTCCTATACTAACTATACCTATAAATAAAATAATATAAGTACTTACCTAATTTAGTATTAATATTATAATCGTTTTGAACCAAGTCTGTGTTTGAACCTAGCCTTCTGTTTTACTTCAATACGCATGATGACTGAAAAAATATTTTTGGCCCATCGGTTAGATTATTAAAAAATAATGTACACATATTTTTTCTTTTTTCTGAGAAACAAGAAATAACAAAGATACAGCGCATTTAAATTTCGCATGACGTCACGCTTTCGTACGATTTTTACACATCGGTGACATCACAAGCTTTGCAGCAAAGCTAGAAGTTTGAAACTCTGTATCATTGTGAATTTTTACTTTTTTGATAAACTGAAAAATATGGGTACATTATTTTTGGATAATCTAACTACCGGACTAATTAGAATAATACTTTTTTGAACCAGTCATCATCCTTATTGTTCGTAAAGAGTAATACCGACTTAGATATCGGGGGAAATATTGTAGGATATAGTGTATGTGGATTATATTTCTAGTTTGTTTTTACCTCTTTCTTATGCAAACCCACACCAAGTTTTAACCACAAGAAATGTGTGGTTAAACCTAGTTATATGCTGTTGTATTGCTCTATAACTACTATAATTTTCCTTATAATCATTTACTTATGTACTTATAGTAGTTTCAGTGCCTACGAATAAGGTATGAAACAATATTGAAAGTAGCTATTTAGACTCTTCTAGGTAGTTAAAGATGCGTGTGGCTGCTATGCCTATGTTTACTCGGTTTTTATACTTAAATAAATTAATAGTACATTTTTATAGCCTTAATTTTTTTTATTACTTACTGGTAGAATAATTTGATAAGTAGACTAGGACAAGCTTAAATATTTAAATTGTTTTATTGATAAAAAAACTTTATTCGATGTGATGAGTTGAAGACTTTCGAGAAAACTCGTCAAGTCAAGTATTTGTACTTACATATGAGTCAAGCCTCCTTCAGCCTCGTTATCCATGGAGGAACATTGTATCTATCGTCATAGATAGAGCGGTGATGAGTCCGTGCTCTGTAGAAAAGATTTTTGGAAATCGGTATAGGTATATATACTTATACTCAATACCTCATAGAGCTCCCCCAGTGGGTCATTCCTGTCTCATCCCTAGGAACAGATACTCAACTACGATGTTTGTATTTTATTTTTCACAAGTGTTTCTGAATTCCAATAATACTGATTTTTATGAAATTCATGCACTATAATGAAAAAAATAAACTGGTGCGAGTTAAACTCGACTGAAGAGGGTTCCTTACTTCTCATAGGTTTTCCTGAAATGTATAGATAAAGAACGAGTTTCTGTAGTTTTTTTTCAAAATTTATATTCAATATTCTTATAAACGCTTATTTATTTTATATGTCTCACGATATACGAGTTGTTCACAATTTTTTTTTTTAAATGTCTAATTTGCCCCCTATAAGTGACCTAATACTTGAAATTAATTTATTTGCGTATACATCCGTCTTTGGATCTTAAATATGTATGTGTACCAAATTTCAACTTAAATCAACTAGTACTTTCGTAGCAAATTTGCTGTGCTGTGACAGACAGACAACTGAGTGATCTTATAAAAAATCCGTTTTTATCTTTTGAGGTACGTACTTAACCCTAAAAAATTTACCTTATTTACTTGGAAGCTCGATAGAGTTTAAATAGGCTATACATTTAAACACACCTATGTGCATAACTAGTGTTCGGTTTAACTGCTCGTTGGAAACTCCAACAAGAAAGTGGAAAATGGCGGTAAATAACGTTGATGAGGGGCACGAGTAAAACTTGCAGTACTTAATTGAACTGGTTATCTGGCAGGAGGTCGGAATCGGCCGGATAAGTTTGCTAGCTCGAACTTAATACAACGGGGAATACTGAGTTAAATTTTTATGCAATAATCAAGTATAAGTATATCTATTTATAGTAGTTCTGAACAATGACTCTCAGTTTCTTTTACTTTAGTTTTTAGTTTTCAAATTATTCATGTACAATGTACATTAAATGTACTTTTACCTAGTTTCTGTTAAGCATTCTCGCAACCAAACAATAAATAAAATAAAAGCATATTCTATTTGAGAAAAGTAACAAAATGCCTACTTCTTATTTTATAGTTAAATTTTTACGTCTTTACTTTATATTTATAACTGAGTAAATATCCTTTCAATCTATCGCAGGTTGACTGGACGATAGCTCTACATGGGATTTTTATACTTAATTATTTTTTTGGTACAATAAAGTTATAACAAACAAACAAATATATAGTTATCATGGCATTTTTCTCTACACACTAAGACCAAGGTTTAACAAGGCTCTCTCATCGCCTATTTCTCCACAAGTTAACGCCATTTTCTAAATCAACTTTTACAGGATGAGACGCAAAGCAAATTCGATGGCAAAACCTATATTATAACATGGAAAAGTTTATCTTTTATTATTTATACCATAGTAGGTACTTAATGCAAATAAAGCGTGTATTATTATTTGCATTCAATTAGGTATTCTAATTAATTTATTCTTAGTACGCAATCATTGTATCTACGGTAGAGTCAATCATTAAAGTTATTAACTATTGTTGTCATCTGTCTCAGATTTACATCCTCAGTATGACTCATTAGCTGGTTTTGTTTACGTACTTACTTCTTTAAAAGATAAATAGGAAAAGTATACTTAAGTTATATTTACGTTACTGAGATTATGATACTAGGTTATCAAAGAAAACGTGTAAAGTGCTCTCTTTTTTATTTATCAATAAGTACCTACTATTTCTTGCGTATTTTGAGTGAAGCTGTGTGGGTTAACATGAGTAGAGCGAATTTAATTTATTTTTTAAATAAATTATTATATTAAATAAATTAAATTCACTCTACTCATTTGCGCTCAACGTTTGCGCTAATTATAATTATTTAGATCTTTTCTGCGCTAGATCACTTTTAAACGTCGAATAAAGGTGCAAAGTAAGTAGGTATCTATCCCACCAAAAATATAAATGTGAAAATGGGAGCCAAGTTCAATATCCGAGAAAATAACTAAGATCTGAATGGCTGCCAAGTTCTGTAGAGAATCCTAAAATGTATTTTTAAGAAAAACGAAATTGCAAAATTGCCGGTTTCACTGTGTGAACGCATTACGCACCGTATGTGTTTTCTTTTGGCAAAACACACACGGTGTGATTTCCAGCAGTCAAAGTGTTCGTTAATATATCAATAACTGTTTGAGCTACATTTATGAAATTTTGGATTCTAGCCAAGGGGTTTTAAGAAATGTGCTTAATTTTATGTATGTAGGTTAAAAAGGTTTCAAGTTGTGAACGGGTCAAAGGTAGCTCGAAATGGTTTGTGTAATATTAAACACGGCTGCTGCGTTGCCAGTCCTTTTTAGGGTTCCGTACCCGAAGGGTGCAAACGGGACCCTATTACTGAGACTCCGCTGTCTGTCCGTCTGTCTGTCTGTCTGTCTGTCCGTCAGTCCGTCTGTCTGTCTATCCGTCAGTCACATCGCTCTATCTCTTGAACCGTAATAGCTAGCTACACTTGAAATTTTCACCGATTTTGTATTACTGTGGCGGATATAACAACAAATACTAAAAATAAAAAATTGTTAAAAATTAAAGGGGGTCGTCATACAAGAAACGTGTTTTTTCAGCGTTTTTAACTTAATCTTCATAATGGCATTAACTAGATACTTGAAATTTTCACCAATTATATATTTCTATGACCACAATAACAACAAATACTAAAAATAAAATAAAGTTAAAAATTAAAAGGGGTCGTCATACAAAAAAACGTGTTTTTTAGCGTTTTAAAACATTGTACGGTGGTACGGAACCCTTCATGTACGAGTCCGACTCGCACTTGCCCATTAATCTTTGAACTTGTCTGGACACGCTACCGCGTGTCTAGATTTTATTTGGGAATCGGAGATCTTGTATTGTAAAACTAAATCTTCCGCGCCGGAGCTACCATGTCTCTCCCCTTTATTTGAAGTTGTTCTGTTCATCTTTATAAAACCTATAGTAATAAAGTGAATACGTATGATCGTAATGTAGACTACATCTTATTCAAGTACCTACCTATTATCCATGCTGCCAAATTTGGTGGTCTGTGTTGCGGCGTAGTTTATAAAATCAAAGAATCAAATATTTATTCAGAAATTAGGCATTGGCAAGCACTTTACCACGTCAGTACATTGTGCAGGGTCTAACAAAAAATACTGAAACTATTTTAGGGGTTGATTAAGTCCACGATACTGAACAACTTTCCCCAAAGAACATAATTATATTGACATATGAAAAATAATACATCAAAAATTATAATTTTTGGTGTCCCATGCAAGTTGATTTAGTACCTATATTTTGTCAGACGTTATAATATAGTGTTGGAACGAAGCCGTTTCCTAATTTAAAAAAAAATCATAAAACATAAAACTTACGCCAATAGCTTTAGGTAGGTATAAACATTTACGTACTAAACTTTTTTTTCATTCCTTTTTGAAAATGATGAAACGCGGCCATGTGCGCGTCGGACTCGCCCATGAAGGGTTCCGTAGCAGCAAGTAACATAATATAAAGTTCTGAAGGTAAATTGCGGCTTACGATTTATGACGTATTACAAAAAAACTACTTACTAGATCTCGTTCAAACCAATTTTCGGTGGAAGTTTGCATGGTAATGTACATCATATATTTTTTTTAGTTTTATCATTCTCTTATTACAGGGCCCCCCCTGTACGGGTCCCGGACGGGACACATTTTAGCACTTTGGAAGTGTCTCTCGCGCAAACTCTAGCGTTTAGAAAAAAATGATATAGGAACCCAATTTAATTTTTGAAGACCTATCCATAGATATCCAACATGTATGGGTTTGATGAAAAAAAAATTTTTGTTTTTCAGTTCTAAGTATGGGGAACCCCCAAAATTTATTGTTTTTTTTATATTTTTGTGGAAAATCCTAATGCGGTTCACAGAATACATCGACTTACCAAGTTTCAACAGTATAGTTCTTATAGTTTCGGAAAAAAGTGGCTGTGACATACGGACGGACAGACAGACATGACGAATCCATGAGGGTTCCGTTTTTGCCATTTGGCTACGGAACCCTAAAAACGGAACCCTCACTTTGTTGTCCGTCTGTTTGTCTGTCAAGATCTCTTTTCCCAGGAACGCGTGGAGGTAGCAAGCTGAAATTCATATCAAATACTCAAGTCTATTGTCCCTTGGAGCTGTGAAAAAATCAAACTTCAAGCCAATGCAATCAAAAGATACAGCCGTTTATGCCACAAATTTTCGATACTCGCAAGGGAATCAAAACCTACAGGGTACTTCCCGTGAACTCAGAGTCTTGAATTTTGGTACGAAGCAACGTCTTATAGTACAGATAAAGGAAAAATTGCGGAAAGCATAATTTTTTATTTGCATCATATAATAAGATTATTTTTATATAATTTTAAACTTACTTATTATATACCTACAGGTTTGTACGGAACCCTCGGTCCGCGAGACCGACTCGCACTTGGCCGGTTTTTTAAATAAGGAAGTTCCTACGCCGCACTCTGTATATGATCTGATTAGGTATTTTTTTTTGATGAAACTCATTGACGGTATGGATGTAGGCCGCTTCCAATCGGTCTTTTGGTAATCCTTGGGGGAGTTCAGCACTGGGCTTCCAGTGGCTGATATGATGATGATTGACAGTATTGGTCACCTTGCTACTTACCTGCCCATGTTTCTGTGTTTTTACAGCCTATGTCCCTCCACAACTATACCAAAGGCGTCACCCAATGAAGGTGGAATTTGCACATAATCACCACGCGGGGTAGAAGCATGGAGTAAACGTGAACACATGACTTTTCCCTATTCATGTAGGACCGACCAACTTCCTGACCAGGCTTTCTTCAGCAAGTTCAGTCAATGATACTGAACTACTTTCTATAAAAAAAGTTATTAAAAATCGATAAAAGTTTTTCGTCCTCCCATACAAAATCCGTTTGGCTGAGCGCTGATTTGTATGGGAAGGTAAATTTTTATTTTAAGTTTTTCGTTAATTGTTTTTACGTAAAGTAGTTTAGTATCATCTAACAATTGGCTGGTGGTTAAAAAGTCAGCCTATTTCCTATTTATTTCCAGAAATAATATTGTTTTGCATTTAAAGAACATTCAAGACACAATCCATGTATTTCTTTTTTTAATTAGAATATTTTATTTTTTATTTTATTTATTTAGTACGTAAAACAGGATACAGTTATTCAGACAAATATAAACACATAACTACAAGATTAAAAGATCAGACTGTAGCCCGAAACATTAAAAAGATTACAAATACAACCTAAAGTAAACATAATTATTGTTATTCAATTTAAATCCAATTATACTTTTATTTCCAAAACTTACAACACAACGTAAAACTAACCAACAACGAAGTATATACATTAGCTAAATTAATTTAAGTAATATAATTATTTGAAAGTATCGGTACCGTGGCAGAGCACAGTTCAGCAAAGCACCTAATCTAGTCATAGAATAGTAGGTACGGTACATGGTCGAATATATGGGTATGTATAATTAATCGTCCTCGACTTGCGGGTTTATTGCTTACATTTTCATTTAGACTTTGGTTTAGATCAGACCATTTTGTAACTCAATCTAGAATTTTCCTCTAATCTTATTATCACTCATGAACACGAAAGAAACATGTTACTTAAATAAAACTTATTTGGTTTAAAATTCGCACAGTTTATAGCAGGGGTTCCCAACCTTTTTTTGTCTATTGCCCACTTTAAGAATAAATTATTTTTTAACGCCCCCCTTTTTAAACATACTTAAAAACCGCTAAGTACTTAAACTGATTATTGAAACGCAACTTTATAGTATTCGGACAGTTTGTGGGATTTTCAATAAATCCGAATTTAATATATTCCGCAGAGTATTGCCGTCTCTTCTTTTTTACTTCCGACATTGTTTTGTTTTGAGAAATACGTAAGTGTTGAAATCAAGTACTGCTTATCTATTATGCACGAAACCGCAAATGAAAATAAAATAAATTTACGTCGTTTATATAGGACTGCATAAGCAGCACGCACCAACAGGAATAAGGCAAACGTGCATAAACTCGTTTATCTCATTCGACGCCCAATCGTACTCGACAAGCAAGAACAAGTATTATAGAACCAGCCGATTGATACAGGAATGTACAAATCGGATTATTTAACAAAAACTTGTTAAAACATGGTTGCCCGCGGTCTATTATATCGAACCGAGTTTGAACTATATCTTAATTAATATTAGTTGATATTCACAAGATGTAGTCGAGAGCTCAGTCGGTGTCTAAGTGTCTTCCTAGCTAGGTAGATGAAATTATAAATCGACCCCAAAGCCCTACACAACGCCCCCTTTTTTTTCTGGGTCTCTTACCGCCCCCATTATGGCCTGCAGCGCCCACAAGGGGGCGTTATCGCCCACGTTGGGAAAGACTGGTTTATAGGAACTTCATATAAAATGTTTTAGACATTTTAAGTAGAAATATAATAGTCGTAGTTAGTAGAATTTGTAGATCAATTCCATCTAAGTACTAAGTAGGTAAGTAGGTAAGGTATGGTTATTTCATTTCATCTACCACCACTAGCATCCAAAAAAAGATTGTCACAAATAAATCCACGAAACACAAAAGACTAGTTTTCTCTGTTCTGTGAATCAATATCTTAAAATAAAGTAAGTGGGTAACTGTCTCAGAAATTTTTCCGTCTGGTTGTTTATTTGTTTTAAGTATATTACTAAACTAGTGGATGAATTGCGGTATTTTAACACCGCATCAAAATTCATCCACTCATTTCATATAATGTGTAATTGTGTACCCAGTTTGGTCTGGTCAACTCAACAAACGCTCAATTCAGCCTATAAGTGTACATACACATAGGTAAGAAGTGGCATTGTGTGATAATTTTGCGGGACGTCATTACAATACTAAAATCGATCAATGTAATTGAATCGAACAGCAAACGTTTCATTGTTTACAAAATCAATTTAGATGCAATATACCTACGAGTATACTTACATATTGAGCCAATTTTAGTGGTCCAATCCTCAAATGTGTCGCTTTAGATAGTAAGCATTCAAGTACCTGGTTTCCTTATTTAATTACTTGACTAGTTATCTATACTAATATTATAAAGCGGAAGAGTTTGTTTGTTTGAACGCGCTAATCTCAGGAACTAATGGTCCGATTTGAAAAATTCTTTTTTTGTTGGGTAGTCCATTTATAGAGGAAGGCTTTAGGCTATATAACATTACGTTCCGACAACCACGCGAACGAAGTCGCGGGCACAGCTAGTATTCTATAAATTGCTTGGCGAATAGAGATTTTCTTTCTTCTTTTCGTTCTTTCTATAAGCTACTTACTATTTTTGAGTTTTGACCAACTTTAAGAATATTAAGAACTGTAAGAAAAAAAAACAGTTTTTGACTCTACAGTAGAGGCACAGCATAAGTCCCTATCTCAGTCTTAAAAATTTGAACTTTTGTGATGCCTGGTTGCCTTCTTAGGAGTCCATGGCAGGAAGAGGATAAAGTCAGTAGAAAATAGATGAATGGCTAAATAGAATAGAGCGTTCCAAAGACGACTCAAATGTTGTTTTACTGTTCATAGATTTCGATTAGTAATTTTTGTTATATTTCGAAATATTTTTTTTTTTATTTATTTAACTTTATTACAAAAAATGTAACAGACGGACTTAAGGCCTAGGGCCTTTTCTACCAGTCAACCTACAGGTGGTGCGGATAAAAGCAAAGCAAATTTTGGACGATTAGTTCATTCAAATTAGCTATTTGACCATTATTAAATATACATATTAAATATACCTAAGGCACATATTCATATATATACTTTCTTATACATTCATAGACCTACATATAAAAATACATAAATATTTTATAAATTCATAAACCCTACATAAACTACATAAATATTTATAATACTCTATGACAATTTGTGAAGATAATGAGCGCGCACAGCACTCTTAAATGCTTGGCGACTAGGGGCTTTGCGGATATCAACGGGAAGGGAGTTCCATAGCTTCACGGCTTGTCTGGTGAATGAATGTTCAAAAAACCCACTCCTGCAGCGAGGCATATTGAGAAAGAGATTGTTGGAAGAACGAAGAACTTTGAGATGGGTATCACCCAGAAAAGTGAAGTTATTTTTAAGATACATCGGAGTTTTTGGGTCGAAGAGTATAGAAAATAAAGTAGTGAGAATATGCAAATTGCGACGTTGACGGATGGGTAACCACTTAAGTTTAGATCGGTAAGCCGACACATGGTCGTACTTCCGTAGTCCAAATATAAATCGGAGACAATTGTTTTGAAGTCTATCAAGTTTGTTGAGGAAGTTGCAATTCAGATCTGAGCAACATACATCTGCGTAATCTAAAATGGGGAAAATAAGTGAATACACCAACATAGTCTTAATATTAATAGGGAGAAAGTTTTTAACCTGTATAAAGAGCGAAGGGCCCCCGTGACCTTACCCGAGACCTCGTCAATATGAACGTCCCAAGGGAGGTTTGTGTCAATGTGGAGCCCGAGATCCTTGACACTAGGGCAAAACGGAATTGGGGTATTATTAAAACAAACTGGTTGTAGTGAATTGCTGTCAAGCCGTCCTGTAAGATGTGAGCTACCAACTATAATTGCTTGACATTTATTTGGATTAACAGTGACCCCGAAAAGTCGCGACCAATCAGCAATTGCCGCTAAATCTGAGTTAATCTGGTCAATAGCCCTATCTACATTGTCAACATCCGTTTGTACATAAAGTTGCAAGTCATCAGCATAGAGGTGATACGTGCACCGAAGTTCTTTGGTGATAAAATCAATGAAAATGGAAAACAGTAAAGGAGAGAGGATGCCGCCTTGTGGAACACCAGTGTCCAACTCATACCAACTTGATGATAAGTCATCGATGCGAACCGACTGCTGCCGTCCACGAAGATATGAAGAAAACCAATCTATAGCCGAAATCTCTTTTCCATAATGAACATGCCCGTTCTAATTTCTTAACTCTCTGTAACGAACTGTCCATACTGTCAATCACGAAATAAAGAAGTTGGAATTTGGATTTCGGCAACGACTGACGTTGGAAGATATTATTATAAACACACGAGCGATAAGTAAATAGCCTGTCCACGTCTCTTATTTGATATTATGCTTAACTTTAACACACGTAATAGTCATGTGTCCATGCTAACTCCAAAGTTTAACGTTAAGACGATAATGAACACATCATGTATGCTACACCACGTCAACATCTATCTGCCAAACATGGCTAATGTAGACATTAAGGGTCGGCACCATGTAAAATGGGTTTGCGCGGGCAACAAGTTTGTACAGAAAGCGTTTGATTTAAGTCAAATAATGTATACACATAGATAGAGGAAGAGTTGGGACAGTAGACGAAAAAAAGGATTTTTTAAAATATTTTGTAGTTTTCCTAAAAACAAGCATTGAATTTACCCAAAAACATGCAAAACGCACTTTGCGCGGGCAATAGTTATGGCTTAAGTAGAAAAGACAACTAAGAAAATTACATACCTAGTTATAGGTGAATAGACTAGCCAGTAGACGAAAACCGTATTTTTTTAATTTTCATTCAGAAAAAGTAAGATAATTGTAAAGAAACCTGAAAGAAATATTTTAGAAAATCTTGCTACAAACTGGCTTGTTTTTCAGCGTAAAGAAATATTCTAACAAGGGATTGCATATATTTTATAAAAATAAAGGCTATTTTGAAACATTATTCTTTATATTTGCTTACAATGCAATCACGCAATAATAAAAAAAACAATTTTAAAAATTGGATGTTTTGCAACGTTTTTGACAGAATTCTCTGAAATGGCGGCCATGTTACTTCCATACAAATTTAGTTGCCCGCCGGGCGTTCAAGAAGGAGGCCGTGTCGAATTTTTCAAAAAAATCCATTTTCGAATTACGTAAAATTGCATTACAGTCTAAAATATTTCAATAAAAAACTATGTACAAACTGCCAAATTATGTCATACTTTTGCTACACTATGGTACAGTTTTGACATTTTGTTGACATTCAAGCAAAGATGTAATGCTATCGCAGATACGGCATCGCACATTTTTTTTTTAATTTTATTGAAAATTAAGCCAATGAAAAAAATAATTTGGTTGGATTTATTACCTATATTTTTGAATTGGCGATTGGGGTGAAAATCGGATTGGAACTTTCTCGGGTCGCGGAATCATATTAACTGGTTTTGTAATAAAAGCTGCTGTTTAATTAGGGTTTTACAATTATTTTGATGGGTGATTCAGTCTGAAATTTTGAACAACTTTTCCCCATGAATGTATATCAAAATACGAATTGACAATATGCGTAATATATCGAACCACAGGCTATACTAGATCTATTCTTGGCTAGGCAGACAGGCTATATTAGGCTATTTATCTATACTAATATTATAAAGAGGAAAGATTTGGTTGTTTGCATTACATGGCTCCGAAACTACTGGACCGATTTAAAAAAAACTTTCACCGTTGGAAAGGTACACTATCGCCGAGTGACATAGGCTTTGTGTGTACCAAGGGCGAAGCCGGGGTGGACTGCTAGTATAGTATAATGATATTAAAATAAAAGTCAAAAAACAAAAAAAAATCTGCATTTTCATACAAAAGTGTGCAGCCGCCCGGGAAAACCGATTTTTTTGGTGTTTTTACTGTTTATAAGGTTTCGCTTATCTGTCTGTCCGTAAGTCACAGCCAATTTGCTACGAAACTATTAGAATGATTTAGTTGAGATTTAGTACCTACACTTATGTAACTTAGTGACCCAAAGACTGCCAAGACAAGACTGTTGATCTGTTCAACGTGCAATCCTTTTTTACTGTCCGTACTTACATAATAAGGTGAATAGAAGTGAAAGGTGTTACGATTGCAGATGGTCGCTAAACGTATTGTTTCACAAAGAAAATTCAAATGTGTACATTTTCTGTCAGTGGAACACAAAACGTGTAGATTTCCAAGTTACCGCTCGCGTAAAATACTATTTCATTGTATTTTTGAGAACGTCCTGTCAGCGATAAGTAATATTGATTTACGCAGAAATATCATAAATTTGTCTATGGTTCCCTAGAATTTCAACTTAACCAAAATAAACGGGCACGTGCCGTAACGGGCCACGTCCAGTGTAGAGTTCCGTAGTCAGTACCTACTTGTTTTATGTAACTAACAACTGCCTAAAAAGTTAGGCAGTTGTTAGTTACATTGTTGTTCAGTATCATGGACTGAATTCAGACCTAAAGAGGTCTGAATTTAGTCCATGATACTGAACAACTTTCACCAAGGAACAAACGAAATACATAAATTATTTTTGATCTCTTACACACAAGATTTGGCAAAATGTAATATTTATGGAATATATGTATGGAATATGTAAGGACGAATCACACTAATTAAGCTAGCCCGAAAGTAGGTTTTAAACTTGTATTATGGAATACTAACTCAATGATACTATATTTTATGATAAAAACATACATAGATAAACACCCAAGACCCAGGGAAATTAGAAAATGACCATTTTCTAACTTGCCCTGGCTGGGCCTCGAACCCAGAACCTCCGGATTAGCGTGTTAACAATTACGCCACGGAGGTCGAATGGAAAGCAAACATTTTCTTTTATATTTAATTATGTGTTCCTTAGGAAAAGTTGTTCAGTATCATGAACTGAATCCACCTTAAATTAGTTTATGTACAGGGAGACGTTATATACCTACTACTGCCGTGAATTTTTTTTAAGTGTCCATATACAACCGTTTAACTGACAGAGAGGGGAGACACATGATTCTAACAAAAATTTGCAATCAAAAACCAAATATTTCACAAACGGATTGCTAAAACAAAAAAGGGTGTTTATAATCTTACAATATTTTTGAAAGACCTATTCAACGAAGACTCACAACACACATTTTTTTTTCAAGTTTTTTTTACCACATATCCATGCCCATGCCTAATTACAGCTTTCTAGTACTAATAGTCCATGAGGAAAACTGGGGACAGAAAGACAGACAGACATGATGGATCTATAAGGGTTTCTTGTTTACTACGGAACCCTAAAAAGCTGCGTGAAACAAAACAGATTCTCTATTCTAAGGGTTCTTTGTCATTTGCGCTTTAACAAATTTCAAAATACGAGTAATCAAAACCACTTGTGCATATATTTCGCTCCACTTCGCATACGATAAATTCAAAAATTGATGGATGAATGACCGTGCTTTTACAGGTTAAGCAACTTCTAGCTTCGTCACAGTTAGGATGGGTGACCGTGCTTTCAATCTTAATGTTATCCAAGTCAAATGTTGAGATTCTTATGAATAAATTTCAGTTTTCTCTACCTACATAACTTGGCAGCTATTTAAATTTCAATTGTTTTGTCGGAATTTGAACTTGGCATTTTTACATTTATGTTTTTGATGGGGTAAAATAAACACCCAAGAACCAGGACAAATTAAAAAAGGCCATTTACCAACTTGCCGTGGCTGGGAATCGAACCCAGAACCTCCGAGTGACGGACTAGCGTGTTAAGGAATCGCCACGGAGGTCGACTAATAAATTGAAAAAGTAATAAATTTTACGCAAGATTCGAATACCTATAACTTGGATTTTTTAGAAAGTGCTATATGAATTTCACATATATTTAAACTCGCTTTTTAAATAAACGTCTTGCATTCACGCACACTACTGTATTTTCGACTTTACTTTTTCTACTGATAGCCTGTCTACTAAAGTGTTAAGTACATTATAATGACGTCTGCCAAGGCCTTAATTCAGAAATAATAATTCAAACAAAATAATTATTTGATTTGATTGATTTGAAAATTTTAATAAGTCGTAAGTAAATCGCGGACTGGAAGTCTTGACGAAAAGAAAAAAGTAAGCTGTATACTAATTCTACGTTACAATTTATGATAACCTACATCTATTGTCCCGTTTACACATTATTAACTCTATGCAATGTCATCTTGACATTTTTATCCCCCTAGCGGGAAAATTTTGCATATTTCAGAGCCAAATCCGACCACGTGGCTTTGTGCATACCGTCCTTAAGATTGACTTTTAAAATCTCTTTGTCTAATAAATTACAGTAATTTATAACGCCATCGATAAAATATGGCGATGGGTACATATCTAGCAAGTAGGTGCTTAATTTATTTCGCGAAAACTGCCAAGACGTGTCGTTAATACATTAATAGGTACCTCATGATAAATGCATATAATCTTCATATAGGTATATAACATCTCAATAAGTATAAGTCAAAGAAATTAAATACAGTCTAGCTGTTAAGCCTACGAGCAATAATGTAAAAAAAAACAACGTTGAAAATTAAACTAACTATATGTATATAATTATATATTCATCATTTCCTGTTAGAATGTTGCAATCCATAAGGATCTAGGCATAAATAAAAACTCAAGTTTGGATTTTGTTAGGTGACTATTTATTACTTACTTAACCTTAGGTAAACAAAATATATAGACAAACTTGTCCTCATAATTTGAGTTCTAAATGCACATCCTTGCATTAAGTAATTTATGGAGAAAATGTATAAGTTACTTCATAAATATAATAAAATTATTAATTAATAGCTATTACACTCGATAAGAAAAGATAGACTATAAAAACTGTAAGACTAGCATAGAGTTATGGGCCACAACGCAGTGCTGGCTGCTCTACATTTCAAACAAATTGCTATCGTATATATATACCTATCAGGTCATAAAACATTAATGATTTATTATAATTGGAACCTGAAATCTAATTGCTTACAGTTTATTATTTTCTTAAAATACTAAAGCTCTTATTATTTCTTACTTTAGTTAAGAAGTAATAAACAATATGTTATAAGACTCCACATTTAAATCATTTAGAATTAACATACGTAATAGATAATTTACAATCCTGCGTGCTCTGCATAAAAATCTACTATTACACATATATAAATATATATATACGACCTCCGTGGCGTAATGGTTAACACGCTAGACCGCTAATCCGGAGGTTCTGGGTTCGATCCCCAGCCAGGGCAAGTTGGAAAATGGCCTTTTTCAAATTGTCCTGGGTCTTGGGTGTTTATCTATATATGTATTTATCATAAAATATCGTTAAGTTAGTATCTCATAACACAAGTTTAAAAAAAACTTACTTTGGGGCTAGCTTAATCAGTGTGATTTGTCCGTATATATTTATATTTATTTATTATTTATTATTTGAAGAAATACTGGAACGTATACAGAATTTTACGTATTTTTTTTTATTGAATTTTACCATGTTCTTACACCTAGTGAACTCTACTATCTAAATAATACTGTGAGAAAATAACTTAAAAACTAATAAATGCTGCTTTTCTTCTATTCTAAATTACAAACTTATATATAGGTATTCAGAATGGTACAAAAAGACGATATAACTAATCCTTGTATTTTATGTTTAGTTTATGACATTGTTAGTTCGCAAAATTATACTTATCTGCCTAAACAAAAATATTTAAGTAAATAAAACTATTAGAAATTCTTCAATCTGTATAGGCAATCAAAAGTTATTATAGATGGATAGGATAGAATAGAATATTTCGCCTTTTTGTGTCATTTCATTAATGATATTCAAGTAATAACATTTTGGCAAGATATCCCGTATTAGTCACTCTACACTCTTCTTCCGTCAAAATATGTCAGTTCTACCTATGTGCTCACGACTTATTATTAAAGTTGTGTGCTATTATTCTTAGAGAAAATATCCACGTAGTCGATGACCTCCCAGTTGCTCTCTGGTTCCTCGGGAAGATATGGCGGGAGAGCTGCTCGCACGATAGGCACTCCGTCGTCGTTGAGAGATAGGTAGGCGCGCATGGCCGCAGAGGCTGCATCCTCAGCTGGTGTCTGCCGAGCCCTTGCATTGAACGCTCCCCCTATGTCGTCACTCGGCAGTTCCCAGATATGCCATTGCGCCGTCATCTTGAAGTTCTACAAACAAACATAATTATTCGTAGACTCACAATGACTGCGCTAAGCGTATTTTAATGACGGTATTTATTTCACGAGTTTTGCATAAAAAATGTAATGATGTATTACAGTTTCAATAGACCAGAGTTACATATTACCATAATGACAGCAACATTGTTTAGTTTTCAGGCACATATTTAAATGTGAATGCTTAAAATGTCCGTTGCAAATTATTCGTGGCTTAACTCGGTAATAGCGTTTTTGGTTAATAATTGGCTTCGCACGGCAAAAATTTTCCACTTATAGCGTGACATAAAAGGTTTAAATTCATGCATTTTTGGGTGACCATTGACATGCATGTTATGTTTGGAGAAGAAAAAGCAGGAAAGCGCACCCCGGGCTCCGAAGCAGCACAGCTGAGGATGCAACCGGGAACGCGCTTAAACGAAGAAGAAGAAGTACCAGGTTTAAATTAATTCCCGACACATACTTGACGACTTATGACATACTTGATGACTTATGGCTCTGAAACGTGGTCCCTTACTATGGGTCTCATAAGAAGGCTCAAGGTCGCTCAACGGGCTATGGAGAGGGCTATGCTAGGTGTTTTTTTACGTGATCGAATCAGAAATGAGGAGATTCGTTGAAGAACTAAGGACATAGCCCAGCGGATTAGCTCATTGAAGTGGCAGTGGGCGGGGCAGTTAGCGCGAAGAACCGATGGCCGATGTGGCAGAAAGGTTCTCGAATGGCGACCACGTACCGGCAAGCGCAGCGTAGATACCCACCTGCTAGGTGGTCAGACGACCTGAGCAAGGTTGCAGGAAAACGCAGGATGCAAGCCGCTTCCGATCGGTCGTTTTGGAAATCCTTGGGGGAGGCCTATGTCCAGCAGTGGACTTCCTGTGGCTGATATGATGATGATGATGACATACTTGACGAGGGCCCATCAATATGAACAACATTTCCTATAGGACCAATGCTGGGATATCGAATTGCCCGTACAAATTGGTTCACAGTGCACCTCTTATGTGGCCCGATTTCCTGAGTTTCATTGACCACCATGCATTATGTACAGAAAAACGGGTTCTGCGGTTATAAAAATATATCTACAAATAAATTTTAATATTACTATCTTTTTTTTGGGAATTTAAATGTAAAGGTAGAAATATATGTTTCTTTCATGGCAAAAAGATTTAAATATCTAAATTCCCTTTACTTATAGTTAAACGTTTCGTATGACGAGCAAATTATATGCAAATCGACACATATTAGATATTATTATAGATAGACATCTGAAGGATGCAATGCTCTAAGCAGGCTCTAAGGCGATATGGGAAGGCGCTATAGATATATGTATATATATATATATACATATATCTATTGTAAATAAATGTAAGTTTTTTTAAATTAAGTTTTAAATTTAAAATTTAGTTTAGTTTTAGTTAGATAAATATCTATGTATAACCTTGTAAAACGAAATAATGTAATGATAAAATCGTTTTTAAGTTAAGTAAGTTCTATAAAATCAAAATATTATTCTTATGGAAATAGCATCTTGCGCCTGTTGCTAGAACATATTTAAACAATGAAACTTTTTTTATAAGACTAAGTAGGCAAGAAAAAGTGCTCTACACAACACGTTTCATAATATTTTGTAGTTTTAAAGTAGATGAACAGACCTAGCACAAAGAGGTACTTTTATTTAATTAATTTATTAATTGATAAATAAATAAATATACAAGGAGAAATCACACTGATTAAGCTAGCCCCAAAGTAAGTTTTAAACTTGTGTTATGGGATACTAACTGAACGATACTATATTTTTATGATAAATACATATATAGATAAACACCCAAGACCCAGGAGAATTTGAAAAAGGCCATTTTCCAACTTGCCCTGGCTGGGAATAGAACCCAGAACCTCTGACTCTCTGACTACGAATCGTTGATTTTCTGTTTTTTAAATAGGTATTTTCAGGCCAAGCTACAGTATGACTCTATCGCACTTGCTCGGTTGTAGTTCGGGCACAGCGCGACAGCAATATATTTTAAAAATACCTATTTTTAATTACTCTAGCCCTCTTAATATTTAAAACAAAAAGCAAGTATAGTATTCGCCGTAGGTAAGTACTTACATCGTGTTTTCTTTTCGATAACACACGCCATTCAGTTTTCGGCACCTCTACGTGTAGAGTGTAGAGTCTGTTATCATTCTCGTACTTGTCTCGACTACTTATTTATCGTTTCTTTAAACATAATTTAGTTGTAAGAGATGCAAGCCTTGACAATAACCACAATAACTCGATACTGCACTGTCCTTGTATACTTCCGGTTATGTGTCAACGCCTCAAGATCATGGCTCTTATTTCTTATATCTTATTTAATAAACGTCTATGAAAGTAAACAATCAGATCTGCGATATTTTTTCACGCGTAACGAAAAACTGTACCTTTAAGTTTATCCAATGTCACTGCCCTTTTGTTTATTACATAATTTATAATATTAGCAATGCCATTGTTTGATTTTACCTCACCTCACTCAACTTAATAAGTTTACTAACTTATTTTTTAGTAACAATTTTGCTCAAAATTTGAATGTCAGCTTAGGAATTCCCAAAAAAAAAACAAACACTTATAAGATTCTAAAAGCGATCAATACTCGATCACGTCTTTATCCATGGGGCAGACAGAGCATTTTGGGTCTTGCGGCTCGAAGCAGATAGAGCCCAGAGCTGCAAGTCCCAAAGGCCACTTTTAGCGAGATGGTGGACGAGAACGCTCACCATCACGCTTAAAGATAATCGAATCAAAATAGTGATGGGTTGCTAGCCACATCGCCTATTAACATGATTTAAAGTTCTGCGCGGGAAGTAAAACAGCAGCTGGTACATTCTAAGTTTTTTTTCTTTTCTCGCAGACTAGCATGGCAGATAGTAACGTAAGTATTTAAGATTTTTTCCGGGGCATATGCGGTTAATGTTCAATGACATGGACTTTGCTCTTTTAATAATTGTTTTGCCTTTCTGTAGCAAACTTATGAATGTTTGCTGCCCGGACAGACCTTTAACATCGTGTAAATGGCTATGAAATTACCGAAGTAAAATTTCGGCAGCAACGCGTGTATTCATGTAAAGAAATATTACCTGTTGGATTTGGACTGCACTCTTTACTTGACTTTTAATGATGAAATTATGCTAAGGTTCATATTTTAATCACGTGATCTTGCCCTGAACTCCTGGACAGTAAATGCGGCTCTATTACTTTAGCAAGGTTTACAAAAGCCTAAGTATAAATAATTGTAGCCTTTTTCTTTGGGCCCACAATATTGTGTTCCTTATATCTTGTATATTGTGTGTTATAACACACTCTGTATAGTACAGACGACAAATAAATCATTTATTTATCTATCTATCATTTATTTAATAATTTGGATAAGGCGTCAATAAATCTGGTTTTTGTAGACTCATCACCGTTGTAAACTCACCACCTAAATGATGCGTAAATTCATCACCTATTATTTCTCCGATCATTCTGATCAGACTGATGGAATTAACTGATGCCAGACTGATCGTGTAACCTTGCTCGTACGATGTAGCGTAACCCATATAAACAAATTAATAAATAAATATAACTGGTACTTTTTACTTAAAAAAAAAACGGAAGGACCGGAAACCGGATAAAAGTTTACAACAAAAAGTATTAGGCACAAATAATATTATTTTTTGACAAATGATGAATTTACTCCGAATGTATTATAATTTATAATTTGGTAGTGAGTTTTCAAGGTTGGTGAGTTTACAACTACCCAATAAATCTAAGCTAGGAAAAGTTCGTCAAGTCCCCAAACAAGGAGTTGGAAAATAAGCGCCCGTGTGTGTTTACTAATCACATTATCTTCTGCACACAGTGACTTCACGCGTCAGATTTTGGTAAAAAAACAATTTATCAGGTCTTCTTGATATCGTGACAGATTACCGACTGATTTACGGTAAATTAGCAAATATAACCATAATAGAATGACGCACGTGTGCATAGGTTATATTGCCGACTGGCTGATAGATAGGTAGTCACCGCATGCAGTGCCCATGTTTTATGAGGCTATTTTGCCGGCACAGTCTGGCACGTGACGTGACGCAATAGATATAAAACAATGGGATTAGGCAGCTTTATTACTCATTATTTGTAAATATTCTTCTATGCTGGTCTGGGAGAAAAGAAAAAACATAGAATGTACCAGCTGCTTCTCTTCCCGCGCAAATCGTAAAAGCCGATCGAGGGAATGGGCAAGAATCTTAATCATATCAATAGGCGATGCGGTTAGCAACCCATCACTATTATGATTTCTTTTTTCCACCTTCATGCTCTAGGCTCTGTCTGCCCCGTTAGGGATAAAGACGTGATAGTGTATTTGTAAATAATAGCAGACGCAATCACTGCCTTTTGCTAGTATTTGGGTTCTGTATAAATATTAAAACAGTATTAAAAAGATCAAATACCCATTCGGTTACGTATAGCATTCAATTGGCAGACAGTATCCGTTTAAAGGTAAGTTTTATAATACTTATTTCGTAAGTTCTGATAGTGACTCTCCTAGCCTACGAGTACCTATGTCATACTCATATCCGATTCTTCTAACAGCTAACTACCTATAAACTTGATAGGCTATCATTCATAAAATTAACACCCTTCACTTGTGTAAATGATACCTACGTTTCAACATAAAGAAAATCCTAAGATTACCTAATTCAATTATTACGTGAGCAGAATTTTTGCCATTTTTAAATCCTCGGCCCCCTTGTCAGCAAAAATAAGAAAATCTCTTAGAACCCCCCCCACGGTGTATGCTTATGTAAGCATTGTTATATTTTTACAAAAAGATTGCTTACGTAATCGAAGTCCTTCGCGTGGCCCCCAGCCCCCATGTCATCAAAAATAAATCCAAGATTCCCCAGCCCCTAAGTGAAAGTAACCTCATATTTCTAGAGATACCTTCTGTCCAGATAAATGTATCTAGTCAACTACTCGTAAATTACATTTTATTGGTCTGCAATACCAGTACTTTATCTGACTGTGTTTACAAACACGGTCAGTTTTGAGGTAAACGAGTCGACTTTTCAAGCCTGTTAATCTTTGGTTCGACATTCTACATAATAAGGAAAAATGTGACCGAAAAGATGAATTATTAGCCATTCATTTCAAAGAACACTATATAGCGCGGTATACAAGTATTAGGTGTCAACTAAGCTTAAACCTACTGCTACGTAAATGTGTTGAAGTAACCAGTTTTATATTCATTCATAATCAAAGAATATGATATGCTATATATATTGTAGCATTATGCACACAGATCTGTACATTGTGCACGAAGCAAGAAACTGACAAAGAAATATTTAAGTAAATTAACCCTTTGCGGTAAATTAACAACCGTCAAGACGATAATACCTATTTATGAAGTTGATGAACTTCTTTCTTCCGCCCTCTAAAAAAAAGGAAGAGTTAGTCATGATCGTCCCGATCATTATTGCTTCCAATATAACGTGCCAACCGATCCACATGAATAGCGGTGTATAATTACACCTACTGATAGGATTACCTTAGTACTCTTAGGTCTATACTGGGACAAGCTTCTGTTTCTTTAAGATTAAGGGCCCGAAACAACACACATACAATATTTGGCACATTGTACAGGACTTTAGATCAGAATCTAAGTCGAACACGACGAGCAAGGGAAACGAAACGCGGTTGGGTTTTTTACTTGAGCAAAGTCAAAAGGAAAGGTCATGTTATGATTCGTAGTAAGAGTTACAATTTTAGATTTAAAAAAGTAGCGGCCTAGCGGCTGCATGTAATTGTTTTTACCTGTCAATTTATTTCTACATATCAATCTTATTTATGCAGAGAGTCAAGATGTTCCTTACATCAGACTTAGTGAACCGAGTTCATGCGTGCAGTGTTGTGCGCCGATTTTAACGAAAATTGGCGTTCAAGTTCCTTGTTTTATTTAAAGTTTTAATCGCCAGGTCTACTGTTCTCACAACCACTTGTACATATGTAGAGCAGATAATCATGAAATGTTCTGTCGTGCAGTTTCCATGGCCGAAGATATTAATCACCGACAAACAGGACATGCAAGCTCGGTGAACCGTTTTCAAACAAAGCTTGTAGGTCGTCTGGTTATTTGTAGTACGCGATAACCGTATGATATAAATAAAATACAAATAAGAAATAAATTAGCACCAACTACGTTTTAACAAAGTGAATATTATTGCGATTAATCTCATTCTGTACGCAAAAGGCAAAGACCTAATTCCGTAAATAAATATACCTGACCTAAATGTATATTTAAATATAGGATACTACATACAGTACAGTAAACATCCTACCGCCTGGATATAGTGCGTAATTCCAACTCCTGTTCCAATCAAAATGTTATTTATAAGTTGAAATTTTGAATTAATTATAATTCCTGTGTAAAACAAGGTGACCCGCTCTCGCCCAAATTATTTACAGCTATACTCGTACTTCAGGAAGTATTCTAGTTGAAGTCAACTAGCAGACTCCTGGAAAGAAAAAGGCATTGCCGTTGGTGAAAATTGACTAATCTAAGTATTGCTGACGATATTGTCTTGTTCACTTCTTCCGCGGCCGAGATCACCGAAATGCTCCAAGATCTGAGCGCGGTAAGCCTTCACATAAACCGGGCAAAAACTCAAATCATGACCAACAGCACGCGACGTAGGGTAACGATAGATGGGCAAGATATACAATATGTCGAGTACATGATTGTCAAGATGAAGCGTAGTAGTCGCGCGCCGCGTAGGATTGACCACGCGTGGAATAGGAATTGGTCAATAAAAGACGACTCTTCGATATGTGTATCTTGCTCATCCTAACCTACGATGCACAAACTTGGTCGCTGATCTAAGAGCTCAAACTGTAGGTTTGCCAAAGAGCAATGGAGCGCAGTCGTTAGGTATAAAAAGGACAGACCGTGTCAGTAACACTACACTGCGCTCTGTATATATACAACTGGTTGACGTTGGAAAGAAATCTGCTTGATTAAAGTGGAACTGGGCGGGTCACGTTTGCCGCATGATGCCCGGAAGATGGGCCCACACAACAACATGGGTTCCTACAGACGGAAACAGGTCCAGGGGAAAACCTAGGATGAGATGGAAAGACGAGTTGTCTGCTGTTGGTAAAGAATGGAGGGAAACAGTAATTGTAAACAAAAAGAGGGGGGGCTTTTGCCCAACTATGGGACCTAAATAGCTAAAAAAATCCATAATTCAAGACCGCTACGTTAAGCGCCCGCTGCCCTTATATAGGGCGCCGTCAGAAATCATCATCCAAGGATGCCGAATCCCATGCATAAGCGACTTAAAAAAAAACCAGAACTATCAACTGATTTGGCTCTTGATTAAATAATCGGCCGCCTGTCTGACATCAACCTATTGTTAGCTATCTTAATTATTTCCGTTATTCTATTTTTGACAAGAACGGTCGCATATTGTTTTATGACAAAAAGTCAAAACACAGTAATTAACGATAATAAAACAAGAGCATTATTTATTTATTGATCTATTTGCTGTTTGACTTCGTGATCCTGAACTTCGAAACATTTTTTATCATTATATTATTTGTGCGAAAAGTTTTACAAACGGGCGCCGACCGCTGTGAATCCTCCTTGGGAACACAGTTGTTGTACGAGTTATTTGAGCTTAGTACTAAATTTAGTGTATCCACAGGAAGAGATGGAGTGGTCCTATTTTAGGCTTTTCTAGCCTGGCCACATGGCGTTGAGATTCCAACAAACTATCTAACTAACTAGTCCTGAGCTCCGTCGTGGTGGCATCACGTGCCATCCGGGAAGTACGGGTCTAAGCCTGCGTCGGTGAGATCCAATCTAACACGCTAGATGATATAATATGCTCACCTCCGGCAGACAGTGGTGCTGCAGACAGAAGTAGTCCTGAGCTCCGTCGTGGTGGCACCACGTGCCGTCCGGGAAGTACGGGTCTAAGCCTGCGTCGTTGAGCTCGACGCGCGGCGCGTAGAAGCCTCCACCCGAAACGCGGCGGCAGAACACGGCACAACCCATCCACATGCGAGCTGCAGGTAAACATTTTGCTTATTTTTAATTTAATTTATTTTAGTAAGGTGAAGGTATAGGCAAATGGCCTTGAAGTGGCGCCCTCATTTGAAATAAATTGTTAACTCGTACATATGGAGATAATTTCCATATTGCTCTTCGTCATGCACTAGATAGCCTTTTAAATTATTCTATGAACCACCGTTGAAAGTATTTACATTAGTCCGTCTAGCTTTAAAACTTGCCTCCGCCAAAAGTGGCCACGGCAAGTTTTAAAGCTAGACGGATCACCAATAATAGTTTCAATGGCAGTTCATAAAATAATTTAAAGGGCTATCTAGTGCATGACGAAGAGCAATATGGAAATTATCACCATATTTACGAGTTAATAATTTATTTCACACTTCAAGGCCATTTGCCTACTCGTATATCTCCACATTAAGCTTTTGCGCAACCTCTCCTTTTTGCTAGCAATGCACCCAGTTTCGTAGAAGGAGCTTCGAGGAACTACCATAATCGCTATGTAACCTTATTATTGAAGTGAAATAAAACAGAAAACGTACTGTCTTTTGGACACACAACGCACACAACGTTATGAGAAGAATGCTCTACGAGGGGCTACAATAACTGCTACACTATCGTAGACGTCGAGTACTGACTATTTATTAGAAATAAAACAGAGGAATCTGCTACGAAACTACCCCAACATTTCTTAGTGGGTGCTACGACCGACGACCGGTTACGATATTTCCTATCGGCGTAGTTCATGAGCTACGCCGGTAATGTCAAAATTGTATACCATAGCATAGGTAATTGAACACGGTAGAATATAAGAAATGATAGGTTTATATAACACATCAACAGTCCGTTTACCACATGTGGGGTCATTTTGGCTTTTCGATTGTGTCTGGTAACTGGACTGTGAATGTGTTAAATCCATTGTTACCATTGGCACTGTAGAATAGTTTTTTTTTTTAATCATAAGAAATTATCATTAAATTGGACTTAGCATAGCATAGCATATAGATAGGCTTTTTTTGTAGGCGTAGGTTTTCTTTTGTAAAATACAATACTTGGAACACGAAAAGTAGATAAAAGGCAGTTAATCGTTAAAATCATTGAAGTTAGTTGATAGCTACTGACTGGGGTCGTGGGGAGCCTGCAACCCCCCGCCGCGGGGGTCCAGCGTGGGCACCTTCGAAGCGTACTCGCCGCACTTGCGGGTGGCCAGCTCGCCGGCCGACACACGAGTCTTCTTGCCGCACACCTACAACACATTGTGAGAGTGAACTACATTGTGAAAGAATCTTGTTCGAATCCCTCATGAATCATATACCTACACGAAGAGTATAAGCTACAGCTACAGCTAAGTATAAAAAGAACGAACTTTGACGGTCATGATAACCTTATCGCCTGTTTATTGAAAATCCCTGGGCGACCCAAATTCGCTCGATGAAAAACACGGGGAAAAAGAGGTGTAAGGGTTGGGTTGGGCTACATCTTGCCGCACGGAACAGCACTTTGTTATGCTGCTATTCGTTTCTGATGTTCAGAACCGTCATTTGCTAGAGCGAGAAACAGAACGGGAATGCGGCCTCATCGCCGATTTCGCGGCATACCCGCTCTCTTTGTCGTATAGCAGCATAGGAAAGTGCTATTCCGTGCAGCCAGGTAACCCAACCCTTATAAAATTAAACCTTGTTGGATTAATTTTTACCCCCAAAACCCCCATCGTACATAGGTGACATTAATGGTCATGACATCAGGTTAACTTATGTTCTACCCAAGACGTACTTGTTAATAGATTTGCGATGTGGTTAGAGAAGAGACAAACATTGCCACTGTTTTGGAGTGCTTTATTGTTTTTTTATTTTGTTCGTCTTTACAGTCGCATCCATTGGCCGTTTGGGAAATGCATGTTCGGTCTGTTCATCATCATTGATGTGGCAGAAGGTACCCTTGCATCCAGCAGCCTTGCATCCAACACGTGTGTCTCCGTCATCCGAACCCTCGTTACCGCAGCGTGCAGCCCGACTAACAGTTAGTAGCTGCCGCAGTCGCCGCTGCTGATTCCAATGGCTCCAGTGCTCCCGTTGTCAACGTTAACGCTAAACAATAAGAACTCAAACCTTGGCATCATCACACAGTGCGACATCATAGGCGGTACCCTCGCAGCCAGCAGCTTTTTGACAAGTTCGCCTCCTTTCTCTGAACCCTCGGGAACGCAGTGTGCAGCCCGACTGACAGCTAGCCTCCCGCCAACTGCTCCAACCGCCGGCTCCGACGGCTACAGCACTTCCATTGTTAACTTCTTTGTTGTCGTCTATTGCGGGTTTCTTTGTCGTAGAGGTAGGTAGATCGTGGGATGGTACGCATTCGCCGCCTTGACACCACTGCAACAATTTTTACACAAGTATTATTGCCGTGTGGTTCCCGCCCGGCAGAGTAGAATAGGACCACTCCAAGTCTTCCCGTGGATGTCAAAGAAGGCGACTCAGAAACTGCAGCTAAACAAAACTTATAAACATCAATGAGACCTCTCCAACTGCTCTGGCCAAGTATGACTCTGGTAGGTAGTACAGAAAGGAGTGCTCCTACAGTGGAGACTAAAAAGGATCTATTGATAATATTATGGATGAAGTATTTTTAATTCAGGTACCTACCTACTAGGTATACGATCTCGCCATAAAGTTTAGCGTATGAAACATACATGTATGTGACGTTTTGACACTTTTTCTCACCATCATAGCCACAACACAATTTAAGATAGGATCATAAGTATAAAATGTCTCTTCGATGCATGAGACATGTATTAGTGGATGCGTGTGTGCATGATGAGGTTGGAGAGGAACATGGATAAGGTTAACCTTATCCATGTTCCTCTCCAACCTTCGGTAGGGTAACAGCATGCTTTGCCATTATTGGAGGCTTTTCTAACTTTTTTCGGTTTTTCACATGTCTGCCTATCCTTATTCAAAGTGTATCCAATAGATTGCCACGCACCATGCGCGGTCCGCAGGGCGTGCCGGGCAGCGCGGGCCCGGCGTAGTAGAAGCCGGCGCGGTGCGGCGTGCGGCACGCCAGCTGCGCGCAGTGCTGCGCCGCCGCCGTCGCCGGGACCACGGCCGCATCCGCGTCCCGTAGGAACACCTGCAATATCGACAGCACCAGTAGTTAGGTAGTGCGCTTCATTTATCAAATGGCTTGTTCCCTTTTATATTTAATCGCCTTCGGTATTATAAGAAGGAAACTGCAAAATCTACATCATCTCTACAGTTTAAAAATTTTGACATTAGGTATTTTAAGCTTTCATTTTAGGGTCCGTACCCAAAGGGTGCAAACGGGACCCTATTACTGTGACTCCGCTGTCTGTCCGTCTGTTCGTCTGTCTGTCCGTCTGTCTGTCCGTCAGTCACAGGGCTCTATCTCTTGAACCGTAATAGCTAGACACTTGAAATTTTTACCGATTATGTATTACTGTAGTGGCTAAAATAAAAAATAGTTAAAAATTAAAGGGGGTCGTCATACAAGAAACGTGTTTTTTTCAGCGTTTTTAACTTGATCTTTATAATGGCATTAACTGGATACTGGAAATTTTCACTAATTATGTATTACTTTTAAGTAATACATAATTGGTAAAAATTTAAAGTACCTACAATAACAACAAATACTAAAAATAAAATAAAGTTAAAAATTAAAGGGGGTCGTCATACAAGAAACGTGTTTCTTCAGCGTTTTAAAACATTGTACGGTGGTACGGAACCCTTTATGTACGAGTCCGATTCGCACTTGCCCGTTTATTTTCTATTGATGGAAATCTGTTAGATATTGATCCAAACATTACAGAGCTTTACTTAGTCCTAACACTGAAACAAGAAAATCTACCGCAGCACGCGCAGTGACAGAAAGCCACTAGAGCTCTGGTACGGGAAATAGCAGAAACAAAAAGAAACCTTTGAGATGGGCAGCTTATTACGTCGTCTAAAGGGTGACTTTTCCAAGTTCCTGCATCAGCACCAGAAGATGAGCAACAGAGCTTGACACCTGGCCAACGCCACCCTCTCCTTGAAAATTGGTAAGGCTCCAGGACTTGACCTGATAACATCGGAGATGCTCAAAACTGATTTGCCCTCCGCCTTCATGACACTTAACAAGATTTGGGATTTAAAGGAGCTGCCCAAAGATTGGTGTAAGGGTATTTTAATCACAGTGCCAAAAAAAGGAGACTGACTCAATGCAGCAATTGGAGAGGTATCACATTGCTTTCGATGCCCCCGTGTATAGTTTTCACCAAGATAATTTTGGATAGGATAACAAAGGCCGTAGAACCTCATTTGCGTAAAGAGCAGGCTGGATTCCGGTCTGATCGATCTCGCACTGACCAAATGAACACTCTTTCATACTTACTTGAATAGGCATCAGAATGGCAAAGGGTTGGCATCTTACCTTTGTTGACTTCGAAAAAGCTTTTGATACGTTAAAGTGGTCTACTTTGTGTTCTCGTTTGCTCTCCATTGGCTTAGAGTAACTCTTGTAGATGGCTTGTAGCCATCTACAAGAGTTACTCTTGTAAAGTTACACATTATGGCATAATTTCCGAAGACATCTCCGTATACGCCGGAGTTAAACAGGGTTGTCCTCTTCTGTTCCTAATCGCTGTTGATGGGATTACGTTCCGCATTTACGACAACGGCTGGCGAGGCATTGAGTGGGGTATCTCCGATGTTTTAGAAGACTTTGACTACACTGATGACATGTGCCTGCTGAGCCACGAACGTGCCGATATGCAGGCTAAGCTTAAGAGGAAACTCTAAGGTCGAGAGAATTGAAAAATAGGTATTTGTACAATCTTTTGCTGTCGCGCTGTGCCCGAACAACAATCGAACGAGTGCAATAACAGCTCGGACCAAAAATCCTACATACGAAAAGTGCACAAAATCAAATTTGTGCGATCTTCTGTCATTACATTATGTAATGACAGAAGATCAAACAAATTAATCTAGAAATTAAGAAAATCAGCAAGACCTTGAGTGAAGTTAAGCGCGTAGCTTAAGAAAGATCGAGATGGAGAGTCTTTGCGGACACCCACTATATAGAACCATAAGTCAAGTAAAACATCATTAAAACAGCTACGATTTAAAAATTAAACATGGGTACTGTTACCTCGCACTGCCGCTTGGCTCCCAAAACCGCGCCAGGCGCCCCGCCAAACTGTTCATGGCGCAGCTCATCCGGAGTGTCCAAGTCGTCTCCACCATCTTGAAGACAAGTGGCCCATCTGAAATTACAATAACTCTTGAATGGAGGTTTTTGTTTTTAAACAAATCTACATAACGTACCATGTTTTCAGCCTACTATGAGCGAGTTTAGCACTTTTGACGCTCGTTATAAAAGTACCATGCGAAGATGATATGATGATCACCGTTCTTTCTCTTTGCTCGTCGATAAAAAAGCCGTTGTTTTGGCCCTGATAAGCTAGCTACTTCCAAAGTGAGCCGGTGGAGGCTCCTTTTATGTACCTCCCATGTTTATCATCGTTCAACATCATCACCATCAGTACCTATGTTTAATCATTATTGATTAGGACTCTCTTTACTCATAGTTATTACTCTTATAACTACTTACAACTACTTACTACACTTCAACCACCAGAAAGGTATGTTGGCTCAGATGATGAACGACGATCATAATGATTTGTGATCACAAGGGATAAAACAATCTCGAGCTCCAGGCTGTCATGTTTTCAGGCAGCATCATCGAATAACGGTATTTTCCACCATCATATAAGAAAATCAAGCAAAGTGTATTTATTATTTATTTATTTAACTCTTTATTGCACACAATTTAACAAATTATACATAAATAATAGAGATACATTTTAGCATACAAGAGGCGGCCTTATCGCACAGCAATCTCTTCCAGGCAACCTTAGGGTAGTATGGATACAAAAGAAATTTAGATATGTTACAGATGAGGTGCAATATTTCAAAGGAGATATACAAATAAAATATTATAGAATACATATAATACATACTTATATAAAAAATATTTACATATATATAATATAAATAAGATAGTGTACACGAAAGAAAGTAAGAACCTAAACAAGATGCGAAAGGAAAAGAGTGACTTACAAAGAAGAAAGGAAGTGTGATTTGACTTGTGATTTAAAGCTGGCTAGCGTTCGAGCCTGTCGGATGGACAGTGGCAGTGCGTTTCAAAGCCGAACAGCTTCTACAGTGAAGGACTGAGAATAAAACCGGGTGGAATGATCAGGAATGATTAGTCGCAAATTTTCAGAGCTGCGTAATTTACGAGTTGCAATTTCACTGTAAAAAACGAAACGTTCCCTTAAGTACCTAGGGGATTCAGGATTGAATAATATGGAAAACAGGAGTGAAAGAATATGCCATTCCTGGCGACGTTTGATAGGTAGCCACTTGAGCTGGGAGCGAAAATGGGAGACATGATTGTATTTCCGGAGACCGAAAATAAACCGAATACAAAGATTTTGGAGGCGCTGAAGCTTGGTAAGTTGCTCTACAGTAATATTAAGGTAACAGGTATCGGCATAGTCAAGGATAGGAAGTAGGAGGGAATTTGCAAGCATAATTTTGATATCTACAGGAAGGAACTTATTCAGTCTTTTAAACGAGCAAAAAACACCAACTAGCTT
Organism: Acrobasis repandana; assembly: GCA_963576875.1. Classification (NCBI taxonomy): domain Eukaryota; kingdom Metazoa; phylum Arthropoda; class Insecta; order Lepidoptera; family Pyralidae; genus Acrobasis; species Acrobasis repandana. The sequence goes on from OY756215.1 coordinate 15,761,022, forward strand.
TTTACTTAATTCAACAATGGAGGTGTATGGAGTAGGTACTCACTGTAGATCAGCCACCACCTGCGCGCTGCAGGCGGACCACGTGGCCTCGCCGCTGGTGCCGCGCGACGGAGACATGATGTAGCCGTCGCGCGCGCACGAGTTGCCCGTGCCGTCGTGGTGCATGCCCAGGCTGCGGACAACAACGCATACGTAGGTATGTAGTTTATAAGTACTAACGTTCGCTTAATAAGAGAGCCCAGAAAAATTATCAATAGGCTAGCTTTGTCATACAGTCGTCAATTTATATTAGCGGTAGTAGCCAAGCGGTTTTGGCACTGGCTGTGTTTCTGTTACTAAGAAGATTAGAAGCCTTTAGGCAAATTGAAACATCTGAAACTATTAATAGTTTTACTAAAAATAGTGTATGTGAATAGTACTTTACTATAATCCTAGTGAAAAACATGTAAAATAAGCATTCAAATTTAATATACTATAAGCAGCCCTACCATTATGGCCGTGTGGTTTCCGGCAGAGTAGAATAAGACCACTCCAAGTCTTCCCGTGGATGTCGTAGAAGGCGACTTAGGAAATACAAGCTAAACAAAGCTTATAAATATCAATAAGACCTCTCCAATCCATCTGGCCAGCGTGGAGAGTGTAGGCCAAACCCTCTTGCTGCTCCAGCTAAGTATGGCCCTGGTAGTACAAAGAGGGTTGCTCCTGCCTGCAGTGGAGATTAAAAAGACCTGATGATGATGATGATGATGAGCCCTATCATAACCAACCAGCAAATCACATGTGATTTCCAGGCAAGCTTTATGTATCTACCTACTATAAAGCTTATAGACCTAGAATCTTTAAGAAATCAAGTTAAAAATAGAAAATGCAGTTTGAATTGACCGACTTGTGTCCAATCTCGTGAGCGAGGATATAGACGGAGGTGAAGCCGGCTGACGGGTAAGGGCGGCCCAGCATGTCGTTGGCCCCGAACTCCGCCACCACGCAGGCATGCGGCGCCAAGCACACGCCGCCCACGGGCGCCAGCCCCATCGTTACGCCATTGCGGCGACCGCCTTCTTCTGAGTAGAAGTCCAGCCTGGAAACATTAATGATGGAATTTTGTTATCGTAATAAGGACTTAAATACTTTTAAATTGAGCAATTTTATCAGATTTAACCCGAAGAAGTTTCTTTCATATTTGGATGCTGGTGGGCCGAATAAAGTCAACTATCCATGATATCAGTCGTTACATTAGAGGAGCGTAACGTACTTTCATACCATTATCCTGATTACACTTCTCTAGTTTAAGGTGTATTAGTATATTAGGACAAACCACAATCAATCGCCTTGGTCAGGTACTGCTAGCCCATAAAAAGAGGAGTAGATTCGAGCATGGTGTGGCCAATGTCACTATCTCGCCTGGCAATAGAGGAACGTCTGCTATACAACGGAAACATATAGCATGAAGCATTACTGAACGCCACCTTACCCAGATAATAGGAGAGCCATGTCCCAATGCTGCGGGTCATCGTCGTCCTCCACGTTGAGAGAGCGTTGATAGGCACAGAAGGCGTCGAGCAACCTCCCCCGCTCGGCGTGCGGCGGCAGGGACCGCGGCTGACTGCGGAGGAACGTCAGCCGCACCAGGGACAGCTGGATGTGCGTGCCGAGAGACGAGTGCTGGTATAAAGCTTGTACCTGAAAATGTAAGGATGCACCATACAACTTTACCAGCAGAAAATTCAATAATCTTTCATACAAAATGTGTTTGATTAAAGGTTGCTAAGTAAGTAGGTAGCTAGTGCTACTTATAGATTGATCTCATCATCTATACCTATATTTAAGAGATATGCACTTGTCGGTGGATTATGAATTCTCCTCTCCATTTGTCTCTAACATGCTCCTGTTTTACTTCGCCACGACGTTCACGTTATCTGTATCTGTTTTATGTAGCTTGTCGATAAAAATTGACGTTCAGTTTTCTATACGCTTTTGCTCGGAAGTCCTAATGTTTGGTGAGCCTGAATAAGCTTGGCAAGGTTCCTGCACAGGTTCCTGTGTTGTCATTGCGAAAAATAAAGGTTCTTTGGCGTGCCCTGCCGGCGTCTAGAGCAACTGGTCCACTTACTCTACCCAAGAGTAGCTAGTAGTGACTTCTTGCCTACGTAGTATAAAATGAAATAGTTCGATTACTTTAATACTTATACCTACTTAATTGAAATTTTAAAAAGTATTACTTGCCAACATAACAAAATGGGGAAAAAAAGTTAAAATTCTTACTTACACCATTGATATAAGCTAATAGCATATCCCGAAGATCAGCTTCATTATAATTCAGGAATGGATAAAATATTTTGTAAGCAGCTTCATCCAAAAAGAGTGCGATTTCTATGGTATAGTTAGGTGGGCCGGGCTTCTGCCTGGCTTTGGGTAAGTAATGTCGTCTTGGGGTCCGCGGGCGCGGTCTGAGCGGGCGCGCGTCGTCGAGCGGCGCGGGTGGCGGCGGCGCGCGACGGATCATATGCGCGGTGCGGTCTCCATTCTCAGCGCGACCGGCTCCGCTCGCCAGCGGACGCACCTCGTACGTCGAATTGTCTACCACGATTATCCCGTGCTGTAATGAACAATAATAAGAAGTTTAGATCCTCTTTGAAAATAGACTAGTGAGTTGAAAATGTTGCTTACACTTTTCATTATGAATATCTCAAAAACGAGGTTAAAAATTAATAAGAAATTGAAATGTTGAAATATGAAGATAAAATAAAATCCCTTTTACTAGTTCAAACTTTACTTACTGTAAAATTCTTTTTTAAATATAATAAGTACATAAAAGAACAGTGAAATATTTGTCGAGAGCGAACAAAGAATGGGTCCCGAGCTCGACGATATTTCGCTGTTCTTTTTGTATAATATTTTTAAAAAATTGTGTAGCGAAATTAACTAGTAATTTAGATTATACATTTTTTGGTATAGTTTTCATATAAAAAAGTGATTGTATAAAGTAGTGATACCTTTTTTAAAGATAAATTTGGCAAATTTAGAGGTATGTTTGCGATTTTTTTCTATCGAGCCAAAAATGCAAAATCGTGTTTTAGATATTGTGGGTGTCTGTAGAAAAATGTAATTTTTTTTTGAAAATAAACTGTAGTAGTTTATTATTTATTTTACAAATTATATATTTTACAAAAACACAGTATTCTTAGCTCTGAACTGACGGAATCTTAAGTAATTTAAGGCGAGATGAGTTCAGAGCCCACAATACTGTGCCTGGTTTTGAAAAATCGCTGTAATTAAGGCCCCGTCAGTTCAGAGCCAAGAATACCGTGAGTGTTTTTGAAAAATCACTGTAAATAAATTACTAAGTAAGTACAGTTTATTTCTCAAAAATTTTACATGAAAATTTTAAGGCTTTTCTACAGACGAGTGTGCTGTTTTTGTACATTTGAATAAACATATGTTCACACTACGAACACGAGCTCGTCACTGTACAAAATTAATGCTACAATCTAGCAAAACAGAATTGTTGCGTAAGAGTGTTTTTGGTCGAGCTCCTGTCATATACAACAAATTACCTAAACAACTACAATTGACTCAAAGTACAAGACACTTTAAAAAGACCCTCCATGATCTACTAGCTCAGAAATGTTACTATAAATTGAATGACTTTTTGAATGACAAGCAATTAAAATAATGTTTTTATTTTTTATTTTATTATAATGTAGTTTGTAAGTCATGTAATTTTGTATGCCTATGGGCATGAAACAGAGTGCTGTATCTCCATATTAAATTGTCATCTTTTGTAACTTGTTTCCACAAATAAAGAAGTTTGAAGTTTGAAAACACGATTGAGCATTTTTGGCTCGATACAAAAAAATCACAAACATACATTAGTTACTTCCGAAAATCGTCAAAATCGAACCGTTGTCGCTTTTTGTATGAAAAATTAACAGGGTAACAATAATCCTAAGCACCTTTTCCAAAGTAAATAAAAATATTTTCACATTTTTGTAAACATTAGCATTGATTATTTATAAATATTCAAATTATTCCAAATATCAACATAGTTTGTAAGCTTACCCCAGTATCATTTGAGAGAAATTGACCGAATCAGTATGTAATGACTCATGAAACCTATATGATATGACTACTACTTACTATAATATCATTATAAACAGTGAGACTTTCGTTACATACCGAGCACGGTGATCAATCACCGAATCTGTCTCATTACTTGTACTTTGCTGCACGATTTGGGTCATATCATAACACAAGTATTTACTTAAGTACCTACCTACTTTATACGAAAACCTCTTCTTTCTAATTTGTGTGTGTTAGATTCGAATTAGGCAGCCAATTGAAACGGGGGACCTTCGCCAACAATTTCGCTATGGCACAATTAAACCAATTAAAAAACTCAACTCGGGGTCAATAAGCCAAACTAACTAAGCCTACTTCTTCAAATTAAAATGTACCTAAATACAGGCGTATTCAACTCAAAATATAGATACAGTATCTCCGTTTCCTTTTTAAAAATGTATTTCAAATGGACACCGAAATATTCGATGTCGTGAAGGTGGAAAAAGGAAATCACAATAGTGATGGGTTACTAGTCGCATCGCCCATTCCCTCGAAGGGCTTGTACGATCTGCGCGGGAAGAGAAGCAGTACATTCTTCGTTTTTAGGGTTCCGTACCCAAAGGGTGCAAACGGGACCCTATTACTGAGACTCCGCTGTCTGTCCGTCTGTCCGTCTGTCTGTCCGTCTGTCTGTCTGTCCGTCTGTCACAGGGCTCTATCTCTTTAACTGTAATAGCTAGACACTTGAAATTTTCACCGATTATGTATTACTGTGGCCGCTATAACAACAAATACTAAAAATAAAAAATAGTTAATAATTAAAGGGGGTCGTCATACAAGAAACGTGTTTTTTTCAGCGTTTTAACTTGATCTTTATAATGGCATTAACTGGATACTTGAAATTTTCACCAATTATGTATTACTATGACCACAATAACAACAAATACTAAAAATAAAATAAAGTTAAAAATAAAGGGGGTCGTCATACAAGAAACGTGTTTCTTTAGCGTTTTAAAACATTGTACGGTGGTACGGAACCCTTCATGTCCGAGTCCGTCTCGCACTTGCCCGTTTATTTCTTTGCTCCCATGCGTCATGCGACCGTTCTCTTTTCGAATCGAACAACGACTGCCGCAACTTCAAATAATCACATTTTAATAATTACAGATGTAGTAAAATTGACTTCTAATAATTACGCAACTATTAAAGATTGATAACATAAGTACAATGCTAATATTCGCTAAAATGGTTTACCAAAGCATGGTCCTTGCAGGCCGAGAACGCAGCGACGGCGTCCGGGCCAGCGTGCAGGAAATGGCAGGTCACGTCGACGGCGGACAGCGGCTGTTCCTGGCCGCGCTCAGACCAGACGCCGAACTGTGGCGCCACCAGTCGCCGATTTGGCACCAGTTGCAACTCGAAACTCCTGGAAAGCAGATGGAAAAAGCTATAGAAGGTACCTATAATACCTATATCCTATTTCATTAACAGAAAATTATGAACATATATACAACGTTTTAAATATCTTACGTAATGAATCGAACCACGGCTATACTAGATCAAGTGTGCAGCCGCCCGGGAAATTTGTACGGGAATGTAGATTTTTGTTTTTTGAATATTTTTAGGGTTCCGTGCCCAAAGAGTGCCAAAGTTGCCCTATTTCTTAGACTCCGCTGTCTGTCCGTCCGGTCGTCAGTCGTCATATAAGAAACGTGTTTTATCAGCGTTTTAAGGCCCCGCCAGTTCAGAACCTAGAAAAATGTGAGTGTTTTTAAATAAACGGGCAAGTGCGAGTCGGACTCGTACATGAAGGGTTCCGTACCACCGTACAATGTTTTAAAACGCTCAAGAAACACGTTTCTTGTATCACTATGTAATATGTAATTTTTTTGAGGAATAAACTGTAGTAGTTTAATAACAGTGATTTTTCAAAATCACGCACAGTATTGCAAATTGTGAACTCATGTCGCCTTAAAACATTGTACAGAGGTACAGGGTTCCCCTTCATGTACGAGTTCGACTCGCACTTTTTTTACTGTTATTTTTAATAATATTATAAGCAAATACTACTTAGTAATACTTAGTAATCTAGTACAGCCCGTGTAGACTGGTCAACATGTACCTTTTTGGATAATTTTTTTGTATATTTTCCGAAAATTACGATCAAGATGTCATTCGATTCGGAATATTACGTAGAAAGTTTAAGGAAAAGTTCAAATTCAAAATTCAAATTCAAAACATCTTTATTATCATAGCATATTTATAATATCTCTTAATAATAGTCACTTTGTTTTGTTTTGCACAAATGTTGACGTCAAATCGTTACTTACAGCTAAGTTTACGCCGCTTCCTAGAGTGCAAGTGGAGAAGAAGCGGCAACAAACTGCACTGCACGTTTTCTCCAAAGACGTCAACTAACAAACTAAAAACTTAAAATTAGTTTTATGGATGGACTGAGATTACATTGTTTGTTATGTCATAATTAAATTGAATTATAAGAATTACGAAATTTAAAATAATGTCAATTTGTAAATTTAGTATGTACCAATGTACCTAAATTATGACATGTCTAAGTATACAAACCTTTAAGAGAGACCCGGGCCAAGCTCAAGCCAGACCTTTTAGCGCTATTTTTAGGGCTCTGTAAAAATTATAAATATTAAAGATAGAGTTCCGGGAGGTAGGATAGGAATTTTTTGAAGAAATTTTCTCCTCTTTTTAGATCTTTTTTTAAATTTCGAATATCTTTCATAGTTTTTGAGATATCAAAAAAACCAAACCCCTTTTTTTAAATTGTTTATAACTTTTGCAATTTTCATCGGCCCCTTTTGGGACTTTTCCTTAAACTTTCTACATAATATTCCGAATCGAATGACACCTTGATCGTAATTTTCGGAGAATATACAAAAATTTAATCCAAAAAGGTACATGTTGACCAGACTAGTGGTTCGATTTATAATGCATAGGTAAGTCATTTAATCGCTGGAACAATATTTTCTTCTAAATAGAAGAATTTTTAAATAGAAGAAATAGAAGAATATTTTCATCTAAATAGAAGAAAATATTGTTATTTGCTCTGTGATTCACCACTAGCCCGTGTTGTTAATGTAAATCGCTTCGAATGATGCTGCTCACATAATTTCGATCGAACTTCACTTGTAGGAATGAAAAACTCTTAATTGAACCAAAAAAAAATTTACAAAATAATACATTGAAAATTCATATACACATATGAACAATGGGCGGTTTTATCGCTTAGAGCGATCTCTTCCAGACAACCAGTGGATGGAAAGAAATGTAGGCACGTGAAAAGAAACGATGGTGCAAAGAAAACGATAAAATAAGTTAAATAAGTACATAAATATGGTTTACTTTTAATTTAGCATATATCAATACACTACACGTATAAGTATTCTATAATATACTTATACATACTACATATCTATCATACTTCACTTACAATACTACATATTAATAATAAGTAAGTTCGTTTGATCCTCCAATAATAATTCGACTCACCGTCCGAAGGCATCAAAGTTGTACGGTAGCGGGATGTCATCGTGGGGCCTGTCGGCGGAGGACTGCGCCTCCCGCGGCAGCAGCGCGGGAAGGTACACCACCTGCACGTCTGCGCTCTCCTGCGCCTCTGGCTCCCGACCTCGGCCTTCACCATCGCTCCACCATCTCTGTGCCAATACTACAATATTTTTACCTCCTAACTCAAATACGGCAAAGCGGTAGAGCACATGAAAATTTAAAGCAGAATGGATTTTTAATAAAATGCCTCACATTACCTACGGCGGGATCGCTAAATGGCGGACCTGGGTCCGCATCCGGACCGCCGACCCATTTTGTGAGGGCCATGACAACACAACTTGCACTTTTTTCTTCGAAGATGAACTTCATTAAGGCCGTACCTGAATTTTCCGGGGTCCAGTGCTGCCCCCATTTAAAACAAATCATTTCAAAGAAAGAGGAGACATCATTTAAAATTTTGCTACTACCAAGCACAATAACCGTTCAAAGTATTTTATGAAGTAATTTTTACAGTTTAAACGCACATTTGCGAAAAACGGCCACTTTTGGGCACTTTTGGTTCACAAAATAGTTTTATCTAGGACTTCGTAGTAAAAAAATTTTAATGATGTCTTCGTTTTCTTTAAAATGATTTATTTTAAATGGGGGCAATACTGGACCCCGGAAAATTCAGGTACGGCCTTAAGAATAAATTTCGATCTCGACTTACTGATGAACATTTCCAGGGTTTAATGTCAATAGCTTGAAAATTTCAGGTGTCTAGTGTCTAGAATATTTTTCCATTGATATGTAAAAAATACCTTTGTTGTTTAATAAATATTTTTTTCTATACAATGTTGTGCGGAACGCGATGGTCATTTCATTTCTTAAAACGGACCCCGAGCGAAACTAATTGGTGACCCCTGACGTACGGAATGGAATTGTTTATAGAAATGCATTAGGTATTAAGATTACTATATATCAAAGTTTATTCAGGTCAGGTAAATATGGTTAGCCTTTAAAAGATGTACCTGTACATTGGTTGTTAGGGTTGATAAAGTGGTAAGTACACTATAACTAAGTACCACATTATTACACTAAATATAATCTTCATCTAAGTGCGTCCCCAGTTGCATCCTTAGCTGTGCTGCTTCGGAGCCTGAGCGCTTTCCCGCTTTTTCTTCTCCAAATACAAAGGATGCCAAAAACCTTGCGAAGTGGAGAAGAAATAGCCGAAATCAACGAGATCTATATACTTACGTACATTTATTCGTATATTCATGTCAATGATAATAGAGTCGAAATAGTCAAAATGATTGCTTGGAAATGCATTTGTGCAAAAAGTTTTACAATCGACCGCCGCCCGACGTTAACCCTACTTGGGAATGCAGTTGTAACACGAGATGTTTGTGCTTATTCCTTTAGTTGCCTCTTACGGCATCCACAGGAAATGATGAAGTGGTTTTATTCTAGGCCGGAAGCCACAAAGTTTATGGGAACAAAAGGTATATTAGTTATAAGTAAATAAGTAAGCACTAATTAAAACGACCTAAAATTTCACCACCCACATCATAATAGTAATCGGAATCAAGGATTCAACAAATAGTGGATGACGCATAAGATTTCTAATGCTCTCAGTTAATTTGGCTGAGCTTGACCGGTTAAGCCGCGGATTACTCAGCGACTCTAGTATTTGACGTCTCTGTTTGACAATGCAATCAATGTGGGTATCAGGAACGCGTCAAAATGAACTTGATGATATGATAAATACTAGAGAAACGGGGTCGGGACGGGACGAGGACATTTGGGTGACGGTGCCGGCGCGTGGAGACGCACGACCGCGCGACATCTCGCCACTTTCGCACCATTGTCATTGCCATGTTTCCCACGACACTTATTATTCTTAATTTCTCGCTCGACAGTTATTAAGATTGCTGTTATCTAATCGCATCGCTGTGGAGCTTTCCAACAGTTTCTTCGGAAAATTCATCTATATTCATTATATATTATGCACCGAAGGCAAATTGAGTTAGGTATATAACTTTCTTCAAAATGAATACCCATAAGATTTTACAATTTTTAGGGTTCCGTACCCAAAGGGTGCAAACGGGACCCTATTACTGAGACTCCGCTGTCTGTCTGTCTGTCCGTCTGTCTGTCCGTCTGTCTGTCTGTCTGTCCGTCAGTCACAGGGCTCTATCTCTTGAACCGTAATAGTTAGACACTTGAAATTTTCACCGATTATGTATGACTGTGGCGGATATAACAAAAAATACTAAAAATAAAAAATTGATAAAAATTAAAGGGGGTCGTCATACAAGAAACGTGTTTTTTTTAACTTGATCTTCATAATGGCACTAACTAGATACTTAAAATTTTCACCAATTATGTATTACTATGACCACAATAACAACAAATACTAAAAGTAAAATAAAGTTAAAAATTAAAGGGGATCGTCATACAAAAAACGTGTTTTTTAGCGTTTTTAAACATTGTACGGTGGTACGGAACCCTTCGTGTACGAATCCAACTCGCACTTGCCCGTTTATTTATTCCGTTATCTGAAGACTGGTCAATTCTTCTTCGGTCCATCGTTGCACATGTAGATTAGGTGTGGTCCATGTATGGTAGTATGCATTTTAAACTTCCAGAATATAAGCTATGGGTATATGTTAGAAAAAACCTCATCTATACCTCATAAAATGTATTCTTCTCAAACCGATTTGTTCTTCCAACAAATAAAACAAATAATTTCAGTGTTTTGTTTGGGTACCTACTCTACTTTTTGAAACCTTTAAATATGCATCTGCCTACTCATATTTTACCTGCAGCGATCGAGACGCGAGACTATAAACGTTCGTTATAACGCAAATGAGCTTCCATAATACTTTGCTTTTATTTTTACTGAAAAATAACATGATTGATGATCTGCCTCGGAAAGGCCATTGAATGAAAATGTAAGTTGTTTGTTGGGCTCATTGTACCTACGTGTATAGATACTAATGTACGACTTTTGGCAAGTCAGGCCGGCCGATGGAGACGAGTGAAACCGAAATCAACACCACGTGAGTCAGCTAAGTGTAGGCTCCACATTAGCGGAGGCCAGCCAAGTAAAGGGGAAAGTAAAACTATTTGTTTTTCCATTTCTTCGGCGAGACAATGCGAGTTCCAGTGAATTACGCCCGACAAGTGCTGTGCAATTGTCGAAGTCATTAATTTTTATACAATTTAGGTGTTACGTCTGTATGTGACGGATGATGAAAGTTATTGGCATCGGTCCATTACGTGGAGCCGCCGATCACGTTGCGACGACGCCCGCGGCGCTGCATTGTGCTGCGCCGTGTGAATCATCCGCATTGAAAAACGGTACGCGAGGTTTGCTCTTGTGTAACCCGCTACGTGATCTGGTGCGGTAAAGCTCCAAACTTTATTATTATGTAATATAATTGACAAAATAAAATTATATACTTAGACATACGTACAAGAATTTTGTGAAAGTTTTATTATTAAGCCAGTAGCAAAATTACCTATCATTAATCGATTGCTTTGATTCTGCTGTGGTATGACATAATATCGTATTGTTTATTTCGTAATAGCGGTTAGCATGCCATCCGATTTACACGGACTTGCCCTGGTTTTGTTTTTCTGAATGACCGCTACAGTTTTTACTTTGTTTTCGAGTTGAGATGTTTGACACCCTTTATGATTGGTATTTGGTTGTTTTTGTATTGTTGTTTTATGTAATAACTAAATATATGCTATATAATAAATAGATAGTCATTGTATTGATCGCATATACTAAGTTTGCACCCCCTTGTAGACACATGCTACGAGCTACGTTCGCTACGAAACAAAACAAGTTGAACTCTTTTGTTCTGTGATTATTTAACTGCGTTAATCCTTTGATATTATACGAAGTTACTGTTACTAATACTTTCATTATAGAAGTTATAGGTACTGAGTAATCTTTATTCATATCATGTCAATGGAAAGTTTTAAATTAATCCGAATGCCAATTTTTTTTGCATTTGTGTTTTTCATCATCATTTACAATAAATCATGTGTTTTCGAAACGAACGCCTTCTAGGTACATAACATGACATAAATATTTTTTATTTATACTTATTTCAAAGCTACTGTGCCATTTATATAAAACGCTTGTGTTTTAACAAAATAAAGTTAATTTTACATAGAGCCTCATAAAATAATTTATCAAGATGGTACGGAACCCTTTGTGTGCCCGTGCAACTAGCTTTTGGAAGGTCTTATCTATATATAAACAATCATCAATAATCAATACTATGGTACCAGCTGGACATAACATAAGGGGGGTAAGTTATCAAAGTTGTCTTATAAAAGGTTTCTTATGTTGCTGTATTTGCAGCAGAAACCTTACACTTCCTATCGCACGCAATTATTCATAGGTGTACGAGTATGGTAAGCCCTAGGTAGCATACCTAATGCTGTTGTCAGGAGAATTTGAAGCCACAAAAAAAATGTCTCGAAGAAATTAACCCGTTTTTATCAAATCAAACCACGGGCTAGATCACTATAGTACAGAATGATATTAAAATATCAGTCAAAATACCAAAAAATAATTGGACATTCCCATAAAATTTATTACGTATATGTCAAGTGTCTGTTAAATAAAATAAAAATATTTAATTTTACATAGGTTTATAATTACCCTGGAGTTGTTATGTAACTCGGCATATTTATTATTTCTATATATCTTTTCCTTTAAATTTTCCCCACATTAATGACTTTGAGACAATTTATGGCTTAGATATAACTACTTAGATTGGATTTATTCTTAATACCTATGTGCTCTTATCATAATGTAAACCGAGCAGCAACGAAGAAGGAAATTGTGATGTATCCAATGATATTCTATCCAGTTTAATTTAAAAACCGTTCGAGCTGTGGCGATGACTACTACTATAATCGCCCGCCGTACCGACATATTGATAAATCTGCTCTGCTTAAATCAGTTATACATTCAGTAGGATGCTACCCACTTTATGAGTGCTGATTTTTCTGTCAAATTCATCAAAAGTCTGCTCAATATTTAAAAAAAAATTATTACTCACATATATGATTGATTTATGAGGGCAGATTTTTGAAATGAAAACTCAATTAGGCGCGTTGGGCACTTTTTGAGATGGGAAAAAACCATTGAACTCGCGACACTGTTACCGACACCACCTTGTGCAAGTTTTCACTCCCCGAGTGCCACTGTTTTAAGTAAGTAAGTAAGTACCTAGTTATGTCCTCGCAAAAGCTAAATAAATCAAGTAGGTCAAGTAGTTTGTCAATGGTTGTGAACTTGCGGTACACGCGGTCGCTGGAGTAGTTTGTTAACATTACATACATGTGTGTAAGACATGACTAACACGTAACAACGACCCCAAACATGTTCCACACACATCATTTGGTGTCTCTACAAATAAACTCAATTTTGAATATACTTACACTGAATTCACTTGTCTATATGAAAAATCATGGTAACTACTAGTATACATATATATATATATATATTATACTTAAGTACCTACTTCGTAAACTACGTCACATATGTAACTTTTCATAAATAGGTTTTTTACCTAATGAGCTCTCAAAGAAAGAAAAAATCTCGTTTGATAATAATCCTCTTTTATTTTTCTTTCTTTAAAATTAAGTATAATAGGTACGTATTTCAAGATGATCATTATATGAAATAAATAACTGCTTCTGATCTTACGACTAAGTACCAATTTGTGTAATCATTACAAAAATCGGAGATAAAAAAAGTTATGATTTCTTAAATTCTTCAACGTATTTCTAGTAACGTAAATTCTGAAAAATATTTCTAGTAATCCTGGCTCTAAGTAAGAGATAGAGGTCAAAGCGCGCGGCGGCCGCCCGCCCAGCGCGCCGCCCAAGCTTACTTACAGGAAAACTTGCAGGCGCGCCGACTCGTAGCACGAAAAGCAGCGCTACAGTCACAGTTCTCACGGTCATGACTGTTCTCTCACATTGCACTGCACCGGACACAAGACAAATCGGCGTTTCTCATTCGACGCACAACTTTATATGGACAAACTCGGAAGTGGCATGCAGGTGCTTTGAATATCAGATTCGCGATGCAACGCGCGCGAGCGGGCTCGTGTTGTGGCGCGATTAGAACGCGTACACTTATGCGGCGCCAGCTACCGAATAAGCATTGCGAGCCCCCGAATGAACACCTTTCGCACCTCGGAGAGAAAGTCGAAGGAAAGTGCAGATTTTGGCTGTCAAGACACCGCCCACACGCGTCCCCGGAGGAGCATTGTCGCGAGTCATCCATCAGCGAAGCCCGACCGCCACCACCGCGCCGACTTCCGCTAATCAAAACAAATGAACAATATCGAGTCGCAATCGTGGCGGATACCCCGCTGCTGTACACGCCGTCTGCAACTGACACTCCACCGAGCATGCATCCGTCAATTCAATTCAAAATATCTTTAATATCATAGGATATTTATACTATTTGTTAATAATAGTCACTTTGTTTGTTTTGCACAAATATTATGTTACAGCTAAGTTTAGTGGTTTAGTGCCGCTTCCTAGGCGCAAGCGCAGAAGAAGCGGCAACAAACTGCACTCCAGCATTTTCTCCAAAGACGTCAACTAACAAACTTAAAACTTAAAATTAGTAACCTTTGTAGATGGACTGAGATAACATTGTTTGTTTTGTCATAATTTAAATTGAATTATAAGAATTACGAAATTTAAAATAATTTCACTTTGTAAATTTAGTATGTACCAATGTCTGAGTACCAATGTATCTAAATTATGACATGTCTAAGTATACAAACCTTTAAGAGGGACCTGCGCCATGCTCAAGCCAGACTTTTTTGTCTTTAAGATAGTCATCGGTCCAATAATAAGCCACCACATAACTCACATTAAACTCTATCGACACGAAATTCCAAACATCGTAGAGATGTGATCTCATTAGCCAACTCATTATCTTTCCTACTGTAACATGCAGCATGCGAAAATATTTCACTAATAGTAGGAAACGTACACTTGCCGTTGTAGAGACATGCATAATAGGATACATTGCAGCCATTTGCAGCATTCTTATTTTTTTAATAACTAAACGACCCATGTTCCCTTTTTTGTTGTAGTTCATCTAAACAATGTACGTACCTACAAACAGAACAATTTCTACTTTCGGTAAAATAAAAGCGTCGGTAAGTCTGTTACTAAATGATTAGGGGACAATTTATCAACCCCGCTTAATGTGCCGGATGCCACTCAGACATTCAAGTGCCTTAAACCCCATAAAGTGTTCCATATCTTATCGCAAAATAAACAAAGGCTCCTCAGGTAAAATGGATATTGAACCCACATATCGATTCACCTTTCATTCGTACATTTATCAAGTGCAGAAGAATTCTTATAATATTAATATAATATAATATTAATATTAATCTTATAACTTACTTACCCAAGTAGTTACCTACATACGATTCTATTATCTATGAATGAGGTACCATAAGAATAAGTAAGTGGTGATATTAGGTATAAGTTTTTTTTAAACAAAGTTCTTGACGAGTAAAAAAGAGCAAACACAGTTTATATTTACAAATTTAATGTATCCACTTATTGTTTTGTAATCGAGATATAAAAACGGTATGTACCTAATCTACTTAAACATTATCTACTTATTAAATAGGATATGTCTAATTAACCTATCTCATTGACTTATAGTAATATTAATGTCTTTAAATCGATGAAATATCTACATTGACCGAATTGCACGTTACTGCACTTATTCCTTTTGGTTGTCTCATACAATATCAAATACAACATAAAATCTTTCGGGGAACCTCATAATTAGGCACTTACAAAAAGACGCATTCTCAAAGAATACAAGGCAAGCCGCGAAACACCTCAAAGCAAGTTGTGAATTGGAATAACGGAGCGATATCCCTTGACATGTTTGTTCTTTGTATTTCCCGCATTGTCTGAACTTGATGACTAAGAAGAAATACCCTGCCACGAAATAAGTACTTACGTTTCGTGGAAGTATCATAATTTTGACTACTTTTTGCTTTTAGGCTGTCTAGATTTTCAAGGCCAAAAACTAATGATGGTTACAGTCTGTAGACATTATGTTTATATAAGTTACTTACGTGCATACTTGTTTCATAATTAATTAATTACTACTTGCTGTTACCTGCAGCTTTGCCCGCAACAATCCCATAAACCTAAGCCGTAAAACTACTGGAATCAATTTTTTTCCAGAATAAGCTAATTCATGCCAATTTTTTTTTTGGGTTGGTAGGTACCTAAGTAACAGACATTCAAACATGTAAACCTAGGGACGGAAGTAAAAAATGGACTTTAAATTATATGGATGTTCTTTCTGCCTTTTCTTATATCCACTCGATAAACTGTAACTGCCGATTTTGTTGCGGTTTTCAGTAGCATGTAGAACATTTTACCGGTCGTGTTTACGTGTATATTACATAGTTACCAGTGCTAAGCCGGGCTGCAGCTAGTTCATAGTACTTTGTACAATTCTACCTCTTTTGATTGTGGGTTTTAGGACTGTAACAAGCTATCTACAGAGAAGTTCATAGGACTTTCACACATTTTTGGGAAAAAAAAAACACTGAAATCGATTCTGAACCTCATATTTATGTGGTTTCGTTTAAGAATATTGTAAATTATGTTTTATTTATATTCCGCTCCAATTAAAAAATAAGAAAGATAAAGAAAATGTGCCAACTGCTTCTCTTCCCACGTAGGTCAAAGCAAATCGAGGTAGGTACCTCGAAAGGAACATAGGTATGTTCTTATAAATAGGCAATGCGGCCAGCAACCTTGACATTTCTACACCTACACTTTTTTTACTGTGCCTAGGGTTGCCACCTTTTTTTGGAAATAAATCAGTACTTCTGGGTAATTGAGGGGAAAAAAATAGTACACATTATTTTTAGTCATAATTTATTTTTCCATGTGTTTTTGTTATTACTCTTAGCTTTCGTTAGCTTGGTTCCTATTTTTAAAATAATTAAAGGAATCTGAGCAATTTAGATCCATATTAAAATAAATTAACAAGTAATTTTTGATTATATTAATAGAGAACTGAATTATATATCTATTCCTTTCTTCTCGCCATTTTATATCCTTGATGGAAAAATTTGTTTCTGTAAAAGCGGATGTAGTAGGTATAATAATTAAAAAGGAAATTTTCAAATATATTTGTTTTCGTATCTGAGTTTTTAAAAAGCATTTGCCATTTTTCAGCTGTATTTTTAGATACAAACACTTGTTCTTTGCTTATTTTTTAAATTAATTAATTCATATATATTAACATTAATTAGGTATATCTGAATACAGGTTGTTGACATTAATATTTAATTTAGTAACTAAATTTAAATAATCATATATGCTCTCGAGTTGTATAAATTCAATTTTGATGTTTTAATTCATAAATTGGCATTGGTTGAGCCAATTAGTTGGGTTAAAATCTTAAATTGAAGAAGGATTTCTGTTGAAAACGACTTGAATGCCTTCGTTCTAAAATTCCTAATGCTGCGTTGCAGGTCTGTGTGTTCTAGTCACAGTTAAAAAAAAAGCGCAATAACTGAATTACCGATGAAAATACTTATAGTATTATTCGTACTATTGTTTTTTATTCTATAACATATTTAGTTAGGTTAGTTAAGATCTTTATTGCACCAAAACATAATGATACAGAGTAATAGATTAAAGAAAACAGATGTCAAAAGGCGGCCGTATGATGTATGTAAGGAAAAATATTTCCATGTTCAATAAAGTAAGTGATTTTACAGATAAAATTTACGTAATAAGAATGACTTAGTTAGCCCGTATTACAGGCTGAATACAGTCAGTAAGTCTTTTATGGGGAAGTGTATACTTTTTTATAATAAATTGTCAGAATCGGTCCTTGATATGCCAGACAGAAAATTCAAAGCTTATGTAAAGAAAGTACTTTGTGAGAAGGCTTATTATAGGACCGATGACTATCTTAAAGACAAAAAGGTCTGGCTTGAGCTTGGCGCGGGTCCCTCTTAAAGGTTTGTATACTTAGACATGTCATAATTTAGGTACATTGGTACATACTAAATTTACAAATTGACATTATTTTAAATTTCGTAATTCTTATAATTCAATTTAATTATGACATAATAAACAATGTAATCTCTGTCCATCTATATAACTAATTTTAAGTTTTTAGTTTGTTAGTTGACGTCTTTGGAGAAAACGTGCAGTGCAGTTTGTTGCCGCTTCTTCTGCACTTGCGCCTAGGAAGCGGCGTAAACTTAGCTTTAAGTAACGATTTGACGTCAACATTTGTGCAAAACAAAACAAAGTGACTATTATTAAGAGATATTATAAATATCCTATGATAATAAAGATATTTTGAATTGAATTGAATTTTGGCCTTATCGCACAAGTTATAGTACAATTGACTGAAATATAGCACGATACTATATAATATAGTACGAGTGGCAACCTAAACTGTGCCTTATGTTATGATTATCTACCTCGTAAAAGATAATATTGGAGTTGATATGTATTGGAATTTTATTATTTATAGTTAAAAACGTTTGCCCATATATGCATACGTTCTCTACGAGTAAGTATATATAGGTACATAATTATCATTATCGCGTAGGACGTAGACATAGACCTACGACAAACGCGGAACCATTGCAGCTTTTATTTATTATTTATCTCAGTTGCGTTGTATAGCTTTTCAACACATCAATATCGATGCAGTGATTTAGTAGCATTGTTGTCAGAGATAATATAACCACATTGTAGATATCCTACCTAAGACGGTCGCGGGTTTAGCGAACTCGCCGATTTAATTTGCAAACGACCACTTCAATGCATTAGTCGCCCGGTAGTAACATACATCCATTGAATAATAATGAGCAAATACTGCTATACAGACAGCCCTTCCATATTATTTCTTATATGTAGAACCTATAGCCTATCACTGGCACGCATCCTGCTGAGCACGACTTTCATACAACGGCCACAATTTCTTTCGCAAAGACGTTTCACACTACGTATTTCGAGTGAGACCTAATTTTATATCAAATCCGTTAGTTATTTGAAAACAAGACCTAAAGGGTACTTAATACATTGTGCAGAAGACTCAAGTTGGTGTTCACGCGTGTGCACATGTTGGAGCAGTGAATCACCACTGAGAAAAAAAATACAAGTCGAGTCGAAGGACGGCGGAGAACGCGAGTGACGCAGTGTCCGAGAGTCATTGATCCCGAGACGTTCCCGGCGCCCGACGCTCGCGCCATGCCGCAGCCGCCAGCGGAGCCCCTGTCCTCCGAGCCGCTCGTTCCTACGCTGGCCCTTGCTGTCTACATTGCGTGCGTCGGCGGCGCTGGCGCGCTTGCTAACTGCACGCTTTTAGCGGCTCTCCTAAAGTCGGCTAGAAACGGTACCTACCTAACTTTTCCTTTTCTTATTTTTTTTAATTTTATAGTAATATTTATTGAATACTTAAGTAGGTAGTTTGATAATTGTTTGGCAAGTGGCAACGCGCGCTTTCGACTTACCTAGGGATGCAAATCTGTCTATTTGGAAAAAAACACGGGTGATTTCATATGAATCACTACTAGGTTCTATTCTATCCTTCATGGTACCTGCAATACCAGAAATAATGCTCAGAGCAGAACCTGTGGCAGAACCTTACTTATACCAATACCTCCCCACTTCTCTCAATATTGTTTGATTTATTACCTCGACAACCCGTCTGGCCAGCGTGGAGAGTGTAGGCCAAATCCTCTGACTGCTCTGGCTAATATATGGCTCTGGTAGTACAGAGAGGGTCATGCTCCGGCAGTGGAGACTAAAAAGAACCCTGTGACAGACGGACAGACAGACAGCGGAGTCTCAGTAACAGGATCCCGTTTGCACCCTTTGGGTAAGGAACACTAAAAAGACCTGATGATGATGATGATACTCGTATGTTGATATTGTGTATTATCTAATGTAGATACTTTAAATACCTCCTCACTACTCTCAATATTTTTTATTTATTAGGTACCTAGGTAGGTATATGTTGATATAGGTACATATGTATTTTCTTATGTAGATACATTACCTGCAAGCAGTACCTACCTTACCGCAGTATAAACATATGTATGTAGGTAATTCTTGTTTTTTGTTTTGTTTCAGGGGTGTATTCCATCATTATACAATTGTCAATTACTGATTTCATCCTCATTGGAACGTCTTTAGCTCCGGAATTATGGTCCACAAATGCTAAGAATTGGCAGTTCGGAAGTGGTGCTTGTTCAGCCTATCAAGGGCTCCGAGTATTAGCTTCGACGGCATCTTCTTATTTGATCATCACTGTAACGTTACACACACTTGCTACAATCAATCTAGAAGAAAAGGCAGCAATAAAAAGAAACAAGCGAAATCTCCATGATGAAGATGAAGAAATGAGAACATCTAGACATAGCTTGGTAGCTAACAGCGATTCTTCTACACCGCCGCGAACAATGAATGTTGACTACCGCCTCGCAGACACCAGTGTGCCAGTCGCCCCGCCGACTACGTTTGTGTGGGTGCTGGCTGCTTCCCTGAGTATACCTGAATTTGTGCTCGCTACCATAGTTCACATGCATCGAGGACACGCCCAATGCACTTCAGTAGATACCAATCACCAACTCAATATGCACACATTGCTGGCGGTGTTTGAAGTATTTTTACCAATCCTTATAATGACTGTCGCATGTACTGTGGCTATTATAAAACTGAAAAGAAAGAAAATTTTGGAAGTATGGAATCGTGAGTCAATAGCCACTCTGAGATTATCAATTTGGTTAATAGTGATGTATGGTGTTTTTTGTGCACCACGGTCCATAACATCTGTCTATCATGTGTACGCTTCGTCTACTTCTGGAGGCGAAGTATTTCCAGTTGATTTGACACCAAGAACATATACAATTGCAGTGATAAGCTTAGGTTGCGGTGCTGCTTATCTAGCAGCAACTATAGTTCGACCTCTTCTTTGTATATTTTTGTTACCTCGTCTGAAGAAGGTGATATGTGGTAGTTCCAGAGACGATAGTAATATTGATAATGTGTGAATGTAATGATACACTATAAACTATGCTACTCTGTTTGTGTAGTGAACTTTCAAGGTGCAGGAGATACCTACTTTACTAGCACTTTACTTTGTGTGTAATGCAAGTGATTTTTAATGAGTTTTATATATTTTTATATGAGACATCTAAAATAAAAAGTATCTACCTATTAAAAGAACCCCGACTGAGACCGACGCTCGGAGAAGCGATGTTGATTTTTAGCATTTACCATTCAAAATTGAATTAAAACATATT
The DNA here is from genome assembly GCA_963576875.1 of Acrobasis repandana. NCBI lineage: Eukaryota > Metazoa > Arthropoda > Insecta > Lepidoptera > Pyralidae > Acrobasis > Acrobasis repandana. The sequence goes on from OY756215.1 coordinate 15,781,976, forward strand.
ATAAGTTTTAAGTACTTATATCTTTTTGTAATCCTTTTATTACTCGATGGCATCTCGATGGGTTTTGAGTAAAAAAATGGAAGATAGGTAGATATATAATTTGGCGCCAAAAATCCGCCTTTCTGGATTGTTTAAATTTTGTATACTTACTTACCTACCCAGCTCTCAAAGAATCCATCAAGCCGTTTAGGCTGCAGAGCGTGCCAAAGAAATATGTACAGTAGGTACGTAGATACATGCATACACTCGAAAAACTAACCCTCCTTTGGGCGCAGTCGGGTAAAAATTTATTTTACCGTGATACGGGTCAAAATATATTTATTTTACCGTGACACGGGTAAAAACCTATTAAATAGGTATTGTATACCTAATCCGAGAGCCGTAGGTGCCAGACCTTCAGTCGCAGAAAGTCCATTATTGGACTTTCTGTCCATCAAAATGTCCACAGTATCAGAATGAATGACCACTTTATTATTTTAAGGGTAGGATTGTTGTACCTACCCATAGGTACATAGAGCGGCAACTCCTATCGTATTTAACAAGCATATTTATTGATATTTTTTTTTAAATAAAAAAACCGACTTCAATCAGAAAAGCTAAATATTCAAATAATTGTATACTTAGACGACATATTTTTTCAAGTCTTTTTTCGTTTTAAATACAAACCATACAACCGATTTTAATAAAATTTCTATAGGACCACCTGGAAAGTATATCCTTTCAAACAAATAATTACAAATAAAACAAAACAAATAATTTTCCAAATCGGTTCAGGCGTCTTTAAGTAATCGGGGAACAAACATAAAAAAAAAACTAAAAATTCCGACGAATAGATAACCTCCTCCTTTTTTGAAGTCGGTTAAAAAAGAACGAGACCAATTTATAATGTTGTTTACTCACACGTTGTGTATGGAATAACTTACTTTCAGTCCCCTGTGCGGAGGTAAACCGATTTTAATAAAAATTATTTACATAATGTTTAGTGCAAAAAATCTAGTGATAAGTACACTTAAATAGCTGCATGCTGCAATAAGGAAAATTTACTGTGTTGTGCACGACTGCAGATCGAATTTAAAGAAAAATTCACAATGTTTTTCTTTTCACAGGTAAGTTTAATTTTGTTATTCTTTACTGATTGAACACTTATACTTAAACTTTGTATACTAAATGATGGCTCAAATTGTCTCATTTTATATTATGTACCTACCTTTAAGAATATCAAGATTTGAAAATAACTTTTTATAAAATACGTGAATTTCCGCCAATTTATTGACCACTGTTTTCACGCACACTAATGCAGCTGATTTTTGGTCTCGCCTTTTTCCCGCTGATTTCCAGTCTTGTAGTTAGGTTCAGTCCTTCTATGGGTTCAGTACAAGGTCTTTGTTTATAATCCCTTCCTTTGGTACCTACCTACTTATTTTCTCACTAATCATTTGTATGGACATAATAAGTATATTGTTATTATGTAGGTAAGTACTTTCAGTTTACGCAACAGACTCGCTAGTTTGTAAAACGGGTCGATTTACGGGGAATTCAGTCCATGATACTGAACAACTTCCCCAAAAACATATTAACGATACTTATACGAAAATAATGTTTGGCCATCAGCTGATTAGAGTTTCTATTGAAGCAGTGGCGGATTATCCTAAAGGTAATGTAGGCACGTGCCTAGAGGCGCGAGGTAATACCACAATTACTTTTGTGGCGAGGTAACAAAGGGGTGCCGCGTGAAAAAATTGCCACTCCCCCATTCTCCATCCCCGGATCTAGGGGGATGGAGAAGGGGGATTCTAAATATACCTAATACAAAAAAAAGAATAAATAAAACACTGCGAAATATCGTCGAGCACGGCTCCGGACCTTTCTTCGCTCTCGGCGAATATTTCACTGAGTTTTATTTATTATTTTTTTGTATTATATTTATTTATTTTTTTTTAGCCAAAACGGATAGATATTTAGATAACACATTTCTTGGTATAATTTTCATATAAAAAGGTGATTGTATAAAATAGTAATATGTATTATAAAGGAAAATTTAGGCAAATTTAGAGGTATGTTTGTGATTTTTTCTATCAAGTCGAAAATGCTCCATCGTGTTTTGAATATTGTGGGTGTCTGTATAAGTAAAATTTTTGAGGAATAAACTGTAGTAGTTTAATTACAGTGATTTTTTAAAATCACTCACAGTTTTCTTGGCTCTGAACTGGCGGGGCCTTAAAGAAACGAAACCAACTAAGTCGAATGACACCGCAGCGAAAAATATTATAGCGAATTTTTTTTCATAATTACATACTTACCTATTATTATGTGCTAGTTCAAAACTCTAAAGGCAAAATGAAATAAGCCAAACGGTACATAATGTCGCATTTTAGGGTCAACTCACACTGGCGCATAGTTGAAGCGTCGCGTCGCGTCATGTTTTTCGCTTAAGTATATTCATCTCTATTATTCCATTTATATTAAGGTACAAATTAAACCATCCGACTCTAGCCAAACTTAGACGCGCGTTGACGCAAGTCATCGCGCGTCGACGCACGTCATTGCGCGATTCCATATTTGCATAACACAAATTTGTACCTTAATAATAGGATAATAGACTTTAGAAAAAAAATATGACGTGACGCGACGCTTTGACTGCGCCAGTGTGGGGTGACCCTTAAGTGCAAACTCGCTGTCTGAACCGTTCCATATTTTTGTCTGAGAATTCTGAGATCATTTTCTTGTATTTTTCTCCAAATACTTTGGCTCAGATAGAAACGACAAGTTTACTGAATCGTTGCTGAAAAAACAGTGTTCACCGAATTTATATTAAATTAAGTATTTAGTACACATTTTTTTTAATTTCCGCCTGACTGCTACTGCTGCGTTTTAAAGCCACGAGTAACGTCACGCGAGCAAAATTTCTAAAATAAATATAAATTAATTCAAGGTATATAAATCAGAAATACACAATTAGTATCTTAAAATATAGAAAGCTATCCGAAAAACTTTATAACAATTAAGAGATACATTCATAACAATGCCCATTGCCAATTCAAAATCGGACATTATTTGTTCCGGGTTTAACTTAATATAAAGTACATACATCGTTTTATAAAACTGTCAAGTGCGAGTCGGACTTGTACATGAAGGGTTCCGTACCACCGTACAATGTTTTAAAACGCTGAAGAAACACGTTTCTTGTATGATGACCATCTTTAATTTTTAACTTTTTTTTATTTTTGGTATTTGTTGTTATAGCGGCCATAGTAATACATAATCTGTGAAAATTTCAAGTATCTAGTTAATGCCATTATAAAGATCTAGTTAAAAACGCTGAAAAAACACATTTTTTGTATGACGACCCCCTTTAATTTTCAACTTTTTTCATTTTTAGTATTTGTTGTTATAGCGGCCACAGTAATACATAATCGGTGAAAATGTTAAGTGTCTAGCTATTACGGTTCAAGAATAGAGCCCTGTGACAGACGGACAGACAGCGGAGTCTCAGCAATAGGGTCCCGTTTGCACTCTTCGGGTACAGAACCCTAAAAATTAATTTTGACATTTAAGGTGAAGATATAGGCAAATGACCTTGAAGTGTGAAATAAATTGTTAACTCGTAAATATGATGATAATTTCCATATTGTTCTTCGTCATGCACTATACAGCCCTTTAAATTATTTTATGACCTGCCGTTGAAACTATTATTGGTGATCCGTCTAGCTTTAAAACTTGCCGTGGCCACTTTTGGCAGAGGCAAGTTTTAAAGCTAGACGGACTAATGTAAATACTTTCAACGGTAGTTCATAAAATAATTTAAAGGGCTATCTAGTGCATGACGAAGAGCAATATGGAAATTATCTCCATATTTACGAGTTCACAATTTATTTCAAATGAGGGCGCCACTTCAAGGCCATTTGTCTATACCTTCACCTTAATAACAATTTTATTTAGTTAAAAACAGATAACTCGTTCGTAAGTACATGGTACTTACAATCAAACTTTTGTTGATTAAAATCTCTAAATTTCTGTGTTTCATTTCGCCTTTCGAGTTTAAACTAGCACATAATAATACCGTAATAACAAAAAAAAACATTATGTTTTTTGCTGCAGTGTCATTCGACTTGGTGAGTTTCGTTTCTATTTATATTATTATAAAAACAGGACTAACTTTGTCACTAGGTTTAAACGATTACCCGCCCAAATCAAGTTGACATCTAGTAATATCACACTATCTCACCAGTCAATGTTAACTTGATTTGGGCGGATAATGGTTTAAACCAAGTAACAAAGTTAGTCCTGTTTTTATAATAAGATGGTTATAAGTTTTCGCCACAGCGTTCGTCGCTGCGGCGTAATTCGACACTAAGAACCGGACCCTATTTTGATATATTTTCCTTCGGGAAAGTTGTTCAGTATTATGGACTGAATCTACCCATAGAATAGTTTTAATATTTTTTGTTAGACGTTATACAAAGTGTTAATGAACTAACGCAAAACCTCTCAGATGGTACCTCAGCCCATGAAACTGAACAACTTTTGTTTCACAACATTCCCAAAATGCCAAAAATAAAATTCGGATTTTCATACAAATTGACTCGATCAGCTGATCAGATTGTATGAAAATTTAAATATTTTTTTTTGGGTTTCGTCACAGACAGTAAGAGTATATATGTCGCAGTTGAATGGTATAATCCGCTAATTCACTAAACCTCTAGCTGTTTGGCATTACAGCACGGTTTTGTAAAACAGCGAACCCTAATACGCTGGATGCAATGAACGACTTGTATTTATCCATGCGGCTAGAGAAGTTGTTGAACAATTATATCTAAAGAAATTATATACAATGTAGAATTATGCCTACGAAGTGGCAATGGCGAGCGACGAAGCGAGCGTGCCGCGCACAGATTAATATTGTGTGCCGCGGCAGCGGCCGGCGACTGCTAGGAATGCTCTATTCATTTTACTAGGTTAGGGCAAACCTATAGCAATAAAAATCGTGGAGTTGTCTGGGAAATTAAATTCGATGTCGAAAAAAAACTGTATTCTAGCCAGTTACCATATTTCATTATGGTAACCCTACACCAAATCCTTATCATGCATGTCGCAGTTGTATTGTTTAACGGTTTCGTCAAACGTTTTACAAAAGCGCTAGCCGTTTGGAAACGTGGTTAGCGGTTTAAAATGATACGATGAACGTTGGGGTTAGCCTAATTAATTTTTTTTTATTCACTTTTCGTTGTATGGGAGGGGGGGGGGTTCTGAAAAAAAATTGTTTTTCATAATTTTAAAAACCAACTTTTGGAACTTCGATATCTCAATATCTATCTACACCAATTTTCGTGACAATCCGTGCAGTAGCGGCGGAGTACGAGCCCGGACGGACAGACTGACGGACGGACATGACGAAACTAAAGGGTTCCTTGTGGACTACGGAACCCTAAAAACAAAAAAAAAATTTCGACATTCCCATACAAATCGTCAGGGCGGCTGCGCACTTTTGTATGGAATTGGCGAATTTTTTTTTGTTCTTTGGCTGTTATTTTAATTTAATTATATAGATAGGTCGGGTCACGAAAGAATGCTGGCGGTCAAGCTACGCATTAGGCTATTTATCGAATATTATACCTAACATATTTTTCAAACTCGCAGCTTGGTATAATTAATTGGCTATTGGTAGGTACCAATAGCCAATTATACCAAGCCGCGCCGCGAGAGAAAAAATTACAAACACACCCCTTCTACTTTTTTCCAGCGTTCTTTTTACATGACGCGACCTATAACTATAATGATCTAGTATAGACCGTGGTTCGATTTATTACGGGTATATAACGTTACACGTTGTATATAAGTTAATGGATATACCTATACATTATGTAAAGAAAACCCTGTCCGACCGGAAAAGGACATATTTACCTAAATGACAAGTTCAAAAAATAAGAAAACAAAAATAGTAATAAAAATGAAAAAGTTCTCTAATTTCTAAAACATCAGAAATTTACATTATTTCCCTAAAATCGAGCAAATTCAAAGAAATCGACAACACCGTCTCAGGTGGCGGCATGTCTAGACCACGGCTAGACACAGCCAAGCGAAACATCGACTGTCGGCTCCTTTGATCGCGACGCCGCGCGCCTTTGAAGTAGCCGCCGCACCGCGACACGACAATTTAAAATTGAATTTTAATTTTTCAGGGGTAATTTTTTGTACCTATTCTCTGGCGAGAAACCGATAAATAGAACCTAAACAAGCTACCAAACATGACCTTCACGGCTCGGACAGGGTTTTTGTTACATACTGTATACTTACCCCTTAAATCTAGCTTTCCAGTCAGCTCATAAGTTATCGACGGCTACCGTGATATTGGTTGCCTGCCTGCCTCAATCATCTCAATGTGTAGCGCTGGCGCCGCGCGCCGGAGCGACATCAGTTTTACCTATGAAAATTATTTTAAAGAAGGTACCTACATACCTAACCCTATTTCTGTGATGTTACATCACAGAATTAGTAATTGAGCCTACTAATTCCGTGATGTAACATCACAGAATTAAAACGGGAGTAGGGTTAGGTATGTAGATGTAGGTACCTACTTTAAAATAATTCTCACAGGTAAAACTGATGTCGCTCCGGCGCCAGAGCTACGTCCATAATGTCTCTTTCCCAAAATGTCCCCTGGTTTCAAAATGTCCCCTCCCCAAATATCCTTACCTAACAATATTATTAATCAACTAATGACCCGCTCAGCTTTACAATGACTTCGCAAGGGTAGCTAAACCGGCTACTAGGTGGAGTATTATAATTTTCAAAACTAGCTTTTTGTTAAGGGATGGATTTTATAAAACCGGAATATATATGTGTAAGATTATTTGTATTTAGGAGCTATAGTAATAAATTTCATGTAAATTGGAGCAATTTTTAATATTTTCCATACAAATTTTCAACCCCTATGTTGCACCCTTAGGGAGTGAATTTTAATAAACCATGAAACAGTTATTCAATTAAATGTTTTAAAGAGTATGAATCTCACTTTTATCAAAGCAAGCAGATTTAAAGATTGATCAATGCCTTACCTATTTAGGAGATATGCCTGACATATCAGCCAGAAGCCGATTCAGCTACCGCTATCCTCTAGTCTTATGAAGCCGGAGCAGGGTAGTCATTTTGGAAAAGGGACATTTTTAGGAAGGGACATTTTGGGAAAGGGACATTTTGTTGAAGGGACATTTTGAAACCAGGGGACATTTTGGGAAAGGGATATTATGGACCTGAACGGCCTGACATATCAGCTAGAAGCCGATTCAGCTACCGCTATCCTCTAGTCTTATGAAGCCGGAGCAGGGTAGTCATTTTGGAAAAGGGACTTTATGGAGAAGGGACATTTTAAGGAAGGGACATTTTGGGAAAGGGACATTTTGGGGAAGGGACATTTTGGGAAACTGAAATTATGGCTAAACGAAATCAATGTGTAGGCTAGTTTTGTTACATTGTTTGATTTTAGCCGGACTACACTAAGTTACAAAAAGTCGTCAAATAACGACTTTCGTTGGACTGTGTAGTTTTAATAAAAAAATAATCATGCTCATGTATTTTCTTTATCCACCAAACGCAGTAAACTTTTTGTATGTGACTGTACTAGAAAATAAGCCTATTATACCATTATTTTAAGATGGTTACGCTCAAGTATGAAACGGTCGCTTTTTCGTAGCCTCCGTTATTTAGTCGGTTTATAGGAGAATTGATGATATTTGCTTATTTTTTTAATAACTTTTTAAAATGAACACCAATGTTCACTATAGTTTATCTTTTTGTATTCAGAGAGAACTGCGTATTCGATGGCCAAAGTCACACCGCTAGAAATTCGATGAAATGCCTTTATATCTTCATATCGCGTAATGTTTGTTCATCCGAATTTGTACACGTTAGAAGGCTATATCATACGTATATGTAACTGCTTTTGATTTGTTAGTAAATGTACTAGTTTACAAGTAAACCGGAATTTTCAGATTTTTTAAAATAATAAATTAGGTACTTCGATACTTGTTGATAAATCGAAATACTTATATTTGAACACATTTGAACAAATGAAGGCCTATAAACAGTATTTTTTTCAAAACTCTGCTACTAACAGTTTTCGAGATATGGAAAATTGCAAAACGTTACCCCATCTTGAATTTCTCAAAAAATATGGAAAATTGCAAAACGTTACCCCAACAAAATCTTGAATTTCTCAAAAAGTATGTAGTTACGTACTGTCAATGGGTTACGCATACTCGGTACTCATGTACAGTATGCTGGTTGAGTTAGATTATTATTAGTATGTAATACATAACAATAATAATACACAACTGTTTCAGAGGGTAAGATGCATGATATTAAAAGCTCAGTAAAGAAATTTCGAAATCATATTTCCCATACAAATGAAGATCAGATGAAGAGTAAAAAGAAAGTTTGAAATTTCCTGAGTTGATAATATCACGCATCAACCCTTTCTTTCTGAAACATCTTGGTGTAGGAACCTTAAGTATATTTATCTGTGGCCGTGAGAAAGACGCGACCTTACTCAGCGGAAGTGATAAGCTGATGTCTGTCGCATGTTTGATAGATGCAAATTGAAAGAAAACTTATTACACAATAGCTTTTTCCTTCAATATAATTGATTTACTACCTCGTCTTGATTATGTAGGTATTAGGTAAATTTTAAATTGAGATTTCTTATTACTGGCGTATACGGTTTTTTTTTTATTTCTTCTTGGGTGCTTCCAATAAATTAATCAGATTTTTAGACAAACATCTTTTTTGGGGTTAATAGGTGGCGGTTTATTCAAATATTGATTCTAAAACTAAAAATTGTATTTAATACAAAAGTTTATTGGTGAAAACATGAAAAATATAATAGATTAATGGCTGATAAAATGCAGCAGAAATGTTACAATATTAATTTGTCCATCACAAAAAACTATTTCGCTAATAAATGCCTGAAAAGTTCATATAATAATTATGTGATGGGCACAACAAAATGGTTAATGTCAATGTCAACAATAAGTTTTCCTTTGGTAATATTCAAAGATTACGGGACATCACAAAAACCACATATAAAACACTAACAAGTTTTTTGTGCCCTAATTTGATACAGCCATTACAGTGGGTTATGTATGAAAATCTAATTTCATAGTGTAGGGCGCATTTTAACAAAATTCAGGTTATCTAATTCCATAATTTTTAAACAATATTCACCATCATGATCTCCATTTCACTGCGGACATGCGGCGAAAGGAATGTTATTTTGGGGCCGACCAGGCTGTGAAGTTATTATCTAATTTTGAAAGGAAAACACTTTTAACTTAAGAAACCGTAATTTTAATAACTTAAGTTATAAATATTTATATCCATCAGGTCAGCTCGATATCTGTAATCCAGTGTAAATACAGAAATACAAAAACCGTCAAAGATGACACATAACATTTAATTTTAGACGGAACGTGAAGGTCCGCTGCGAACGACATTTTTAACATTTTTTACAAGCGACGGCTCGCAACAGCGGCGGGTGTCCGGCGCCGCGCGGCGTTCTCGAATGTTACTCGTTTTCTTATAAAACACCGATGAGAACAAATGCGTGTGCGGGGCGCGGCGGCGGCCTAGTTGTCGCCGCCCTCGGCGGGCTCGTCGCCGTCGCCCTGCGTGTCCGACGTCCACAGCGTCAGGTTGTCTCGCAGCAGCTGCATGATCAGCGTCGAGTCTTTGTACGAGTCCTCGTTCAATGTGTCTAATTCCGCGATCGCGTCATCGAACGCCTGAAAATGTTCAATAAAATCGATAAGAATTAATATTCTTTATTAACCTACTTCGAAAAATCAAATTCAAACTGCTTATTGTTATATGTAATATCTACAACAGTAAGTTAAAACACTCTGATACTGGCTGGATCGAGAATTAGAAGGTGGATCGAGAATTAGAAGGTTAATCGCTTGGCCATGCTAAATATGTAGAACAATACAACATTATTAGTAAAGGTACCTTTGAACTTTAATTTTGATAGATTTTTTTTCATGCAATATTGGAAATCAAAGGCAACCTGTAATAAGTTAGTAAGGATGTTCGGTTTCAACATCAGCACACAGCAGACCAATTGTGCAATCGAGAACCTGTTTAGCTAAATGGCACGCTCGCGCAGGGGAGTTGATAATCTCGTAATAAAATACGGAAAAGTTGAGCGCTAGACCAAGTCTGATGGGGTGGGTTGGTTGCATTTTGGCCTTAGCGATGTCAAACGCCTCCTGGTAGGCCTTCTGCGAGTCCTCCACGACGGCTGGGGACAAGCGAGTACATTAATACGCGAGCCGAAACTGTCTCGTGCCAGCCAGCACAGAGCCTATGCATAACTGACACAAATAATGACCTGTTTGGCGAGCTGACACGCCTTATCTGGTGAATTTAATATCTCATAATAGAAGACGGAGAAATTTAACGCCAAACCCAGCCTGATTGGGTGTGTGGGTTGCATTTTTGCCTTGCTGATTTCAAAAGCATCTTGGTATGCTTTCTGTGAGTCCTCTACAACAGCTGCAATATAAAGGGATGTGATGAAAGGATACACATTACTTATTTAAATATAATTAATATGAAAAAGTAAGTCTTGAAAAAGTAACGCTATATAATTTATGTTTAATTGGAATGTGAGTTAAGAAAAATACTCACAATTTCTGGTTTCTCCTGTGGCCACTTCCGCAAGGTACCTGTAGTAATCTCCCTTCATTTTAAGGTAAAATACTTTACTTTCTGGATTACTAGCTTTAGGAATAAGGTGCTTGTCGAGTAAACCCTGAAACAAACAAAAACTATTTTGAAAAAATGATTTTATAAACTTAGAAATTAAAAGCAATATCCCATATTATTTCGCCAAGAGAAGGGTACTACATATACCTAAAGAGTACCTATTAAAATAATTATGTTTATCATCCGAAAAATATATGCAAATTTGAAAATTTGCAGTAATGGGCAAAATATCATAAATAAATTATGAAAATAAGTAATATAGAGATAGGGCAACGAACGAAATGGGGATGGAAGCGCGCGCAGTGACGCGGCGCACTACGTCACCCACCCGCCCCCTCCCATGAGAAAGCCGCACCCGCGCCCCTGCATGCTCTCACGTGTTACGGATACTAACGCCCTTCATTACTCAAAAGAAAAGATTATCGATAAATACCAAGATGACCATATGCTTGCATCATCCCTCAAATAAGCGACGCGCAAACATGACGTCATCCGCGTAGGAAGGAAGGTGATAAATGACGCTAATCCTACTTGACAATATTTTTAGTTAGATTTCAAACGTTAAAGCAGGTAAAAAATCTTACCAAAACATCATAGCAGATTTCTCTGAGCTCCTTTTCTACTTTAACCCTATATTCTTTCGCCATCTGTTGTTTTCTTTCCGATCCTTCGGTTTTCTGTTCAATTGAGGAAATGACACGCCATGACGATCGTCTTGCGCCGACCACATTCTTGTAAGCAACAGAAAGGAGGTTCCTTTCCTCGTTGCTGAGTTCGACGCCGGTTTCCGTGACTTCCTTCATCGCGGCCGCCATGTCGTCATATCGTTCAGCCTGCTCCGCCAGTTTGGCGCGTTGCACCAGTTCCTCCTTGTCGACGGACATCGTGGACGATGGGAGAGGATTATTTTACTGATGCCCCTGAAATAAATAGTAATTCACGGATCATATACCTGATCTAATACGACCAGAACAAAACCTACAACTTTGTTCTCTCAGAAAGACTAATCGTTAGGCGTCACATTCACCGAAGCGAATCCCACTTGGGTAATGTTTCATCATGAAAAACAGCGCACCTTAGACCGAGGCTCACGAGCGCAATGGCGCAAAGTGAAAACTCAATGTAGCTCAAAGAGCGACCCTCACGCCAAACGCGACATCGACGCGGCGTCCGATCGGATTGACAGCATCTCACAGACTCTAGCAACTAGCTGGCGAGGCACGCGCCGTGTCGCCGCGCCGCCGCTTGGTCACCGCCACTGCGCCACCGGTATTGATCCGCCGACGCGGGATAAACACTCCAGACGAAATACGACTAGCGCGACGCTTGCACACGCCCCGCACCCTGCCACCCTGCCCGCGTGCACCGCGCCCGTCGGCCCGGCGCCTACCTCACGCTACCCTCATCCACCTACCTATAACGTACTACGGCCATCCCCTGTTGCTAAGCTATCACATTATGCATCAATACATTTCATTATTCAAAAATCTAAGACACAGGTTCCAGGCATTACGCTATTATAGATAAGCATTACTCGACCTTACCCCTTATTTTTTTCCCTTTGCCAGTATAAAATAGCGGACTTAAATATTATCTGGTATGCTCTCATCTCACCCCTTTTGTGAACCTATGTTACCTAATGCATCAATAGAAAATAATAAAAGCTAATAAACAAACGGAATCTTAAAGGCAAGACTATAAACGAGTCCCCTAAGGATAGGCATTGTCTAGTTATGTGCCTACTTTCATCTAAATCGGTAAAAAAAATAAGAAACATCGTAACACTCAAACATCACAACCAGCTAGTAAGAAAGTTTGGATATTTCTTACTCAATCACGCAAAAACATCGTAACGAAAATGAGAAAAAAACTAGTCGTGCAAGTAGACCATGCCATAACAAAACATAAATCATGTTTTTTTTTCTGGTTAAAATTAGATTCCCGAGGAAAATACGTATTCGGAGATAGGACACAAGGAATAAGTTGGTATTTAGCTAGGTGAGACTACAATGCGTTGTTATTTGGACAAAATGAGGTACCTATTGCGATCATAGGTGGAGGGAGAATCATAATTTGGATAACATCATAATAAGATTAAGATCAGCAGCAATTGGATGTGTTGCTCTTTGAGGGAAATTTGATTGAGACACATTTAGGCCAAACATGTAGGTACTGCAGTACATGAATGAATGCAGTCTTTGACTTTGGAATTAACCTTAAAGCAAGAATGATGTACCATCACAAAATTAGTTGTAGGTTGTAGGTATGTGTGTTTGAAATAGACAAGTGATTGAGTTTGATGATTTGCAAATTTTGAGTTGTGATTTGGAAGTTAATCTGTGGTTTAAGTGAGATAATTTTTTTAAAGTTACTATTTGCACGAGATGAGACCTTTTCTGTTTAAATGATTTTAGGAAAAGTGGTTACCTGAATGTAGCGATTTGTACGAAAATTTGCAGAACACTACATATGAGTTGCAATTTGTAAAGTCGAGAATACATCTTACAAGCTGTACTAGTAGGTACATTAGGTACCTATATCTAATCGCAATGTGTCAATTGTGACCTTGCGATTTGGCCATACGATTTTTAGACGACCAACGTTTTTAGTAAGTAAAGTTCAGTAACCAAACGCCAAATATAAAAAATCTAATTAGCGTACTTTTGAACAGCTGATACACATCTGGGAAAGTAGGTCTTTGTTCCCTTTTTTGCTGTAGCCGTAAAAATGATTATAATGACGCATCACATACTAACTTGTACCTACTTCTTGACAGTTATTGTATGATTCAAACGGACTATGGGGCGAACACCTCGTGGAACGAAACGACCGAACACCCGTCAAAGTAATAATATAATTCGCCGTTTTTACAAAATATTTTTTTTCGCTCTTCGCTACTGAGTGAGCAAGTGATGGCTGTAGAAAACGTCTGTAACTTTAATAGTGATATCACTACGTTTTGATGTGTTTTACAAGACCTTATGGACCCCCAAAATTCATTGTAGAGTGCAAATCGGCCCATCCGCCGTTAACGCCACGCCATACGCGCCGCCTCTCCAAAATCGGAAGTTTGGATCGGTATTATGCTAAATTGAGCGCCTGTCGCCGCGGGCAACGTTGCGGATGACACCGTAAGCTCATACATACGAGTACACACGGAAAATCGCGCCGCAGACGCATGACATGACGGTATGGTAGTTCAAACCAAAAGTAGAGAAATAATGAAATTGACAATATTAAACCAACAACTCCCTAACACGTTTTAACTGTGAACGACATGACAAAAATTTTATTGACATTTCAAACTGCAACTGATTTTCAATATGGTATGAATCTTACTGCGTTATGATATGACCATGAATATAAGTTTCTACGGTATGACTTACATTACTATACAAAGTGTATTCAATAAAAGTGTCCATAATAGAACATTAAGTAGGTACAAGAATTACAACCTGTGATGATAACATTCTACAGTTGAATTTTAAGATCAGACAAATATGTATCTGCTTCCCAACTAAAATTAAAGAAAGATGTAAGGTCTGCATTGTAGGATTATTTAGGCACAAATTCAGTACCTACCTAGATTTGGTTGCTTATTCAATCTACATATTTTCATAGCCATTATTTGAACTTTTTAACAATTACTGAAAAGTAGTAAAGTAGAGTAGATGCATTTAAAAAAAAGTGATGAACTTCAAATACCTGTCTGTTACTATTTACATACTATACGTAAATTAGTAAATTATTATGCTGAAATAACTAAATAAAATAAATTCTGCAGGAAATGCATCTAATAGCAGAAACTTCTCAGCATTTTTAGCACTACATCTATTTGCAAAAAGTGACTGTAGGTGATTGGAAGACACATTATTTCTTGCCACAATGCCACATATATCTGATACCTACATAATAAGTAACAAACATTGAGTCAACCCTAGCCTTCTGCTGTAGAATCGTTTACAAGGATAGGGGATAAAGGCTCTAATTTGCTATTACACATATTAAATATACTCAACTTTAAATATGACTGCTCAAAGACACCTACATCTGGCATCTCTTCTTTTTGATGTAATTAAATTTAGAAAGCCATTCTATCTATACTATTAATTTAATTTTTCATATTTTCACAACAGGTATGGCACTAGATCCATGCTTGGTATTTTAGCAGGTCACTCACACAGAACAGCAGCTTTTGCCGGCAGTTTCCACTATCTATCAACCAAATGCTGGACCAACATTCCTCCTCCTATAAGGCTATTATCATCCAAGTATTCTTTTAAGCAAAATTTAAGGAATTTCTCATGAACAAATTGCAGGTCTACCACGAGGTTGGTCAGTAGCGGATTTTGCTGTGTAAAAGACTAGCTGTTCTGATAACACATACCCGACATACATATACTGTCCACCACACAACAATCACACATCAATTACATCATTCATATCAACACCATTTCTACAGAAACATGTTATAGGTATTTATGTTTTTATAAAAATGTTACTTAAAATGGTTTCAATTGATATACATTTCAATATATTTGCCACGCAGTACTGTAATTTTAATTAAGTATTATTTTTTTTGATTTCTGTTCCAAAATAGTCGTCAATCACTTCATTTAGGTCATAGCAGAAAACTAGTGCTTTACTTACATCCGTGCGTAAGTAAAGGTTTACACTGAGCCTATGACCTTTTTGAATTGAACTCACACAGGCTATTAGGCTCTTTTTTTTTCTTTCTTTTATGTATTATAATTTCTGTATTTATGTTTTTATTTTTCATTTTTGTTGTAAAAGATTGTGTGTGTGTTTCAATTCAAATAAAGTTTTATTCTATTCTATTCTACACACAATTTTTTGTTACTAAGTGAATTCAGTGAGATACAATGTCTAATGGAATATACATACATATGTATACAGGGAAAAAAAAATGCGGAAAATGACCACTTTTGGCAAAAAAGCTAAGAAAATCTTAACATTATCACTTTAAACTGTAAACAGTAGTTCATAAAATAGTTTCAAGGGTTATCTACTGCTTCTCAAAAACAAAATTTTAAATGATATCTCACGTTTCCTTCGAAATCATTTATTTTAAATGGGAGCAGCACTAGACTTCATGTATCCCCTTAAGGCTTCCATAATAAACAATATTAACACTTTGC
Source organism: Acrobasis repandana (assembly GCA_963576875.1). Classification (NCBI taxonomy): domain Eukaryota; kingdom Metazoa; phylum Arthropoda; class Insecta; order Lepidoptera; family Pyralidae; genus Acrobasis; species Acrobasis repandana. The sequence goes on from OY756215.1 coordinate 15,797,893, forward strand.
CTGCTGAAAAATGCACTGTGTGTGTTATGCGAAAATGAAAACACATAAGGTGCGTTTTCAGCAGGCGAAGTAAATAAGGTAAATACCTAACTACAATATTTACGATCTACGGAGTGAACAGACCTAATTTTTAAATTGAAATAAATAACATGAAAATCGAATATGCTATTTATTTTTAAAAAATCTAAGTGCAGAATATGCTTTATTTAGATCTGATCTGCAACCACTTTGAAGGGGACATATTTCCAGTTACCTGTATTTTTATGGCAAAAATGCCTTTCTTCATTTTTGCAAGTTGTAGGTACTTGTCTAAATAATAATAACACAGGTTTACAAAAATTTTTGTTTTTTGTGCTCATCATATGAAACTTGTTTCTTTTAGATTTTTGTATGCTAAATACGGATCTGATTATGATTTTTTTCTAGGATGTCAGAATTGGAAGTATTGTTATAACAAATTTCCAAATTTTACCAATTTCACCTTTGTTTTTTTTTTGTTTTTAGAAAATAAACTACTATGCATATAATTTACTTTTATATTGTAAAATAAAGATCACTCTTCTTAATCAAAATAAAGTATGATTTATCATTCTATCATTCTTATGTACACAGATATATGAAATTCAAGTTGCCAAAACATTTCTCATACTTTGAGCACCGCTGCACATTGTACGGCAATATACATACCGGTCTATACAAAAATGCGAATAACTCAAATTCCTAAAAGAATTGAGCTGTGATCTAAATTAATTGTATAATAGAAGGCTTGCACTATAATAAACTTGAATTAAAAAGTTCCAAAAAAAGTAATTGAATTTGCAAAATTTACGAAAATTTAAAACCAGATATGTGTTTTTTGAACTGAATTTTTCATGAAACCGCTGCAAGTAAGCGAACAGCTAAAAATTTTGTAAACTAGTGTAATAGAAGTCAACAAATCTTTACATTTTTTTTTAAATTGTGGGTGATCCACCGACCGAATGCTAAAAGATGTCTTTGTTCAATGAGTGACAGATGATGAATATGGTAAGAATATAATAATATCTAAATTAAGTAAAATGTATAGCTATCAATGCCTCAATTACTATTGTACACTACTGTGTACCAGTACCTTATTAATGGAAGTAAGGTACCTACGCCGCCTATTCAATGTCACGCACGTGCCCCATCTCGTTGAAAAGGCATAAGTTGTGTCTTTCAAGAGATATCGTGTGCCGCACGATAATATCACGGTCGTGCCGTTGATGAGATGTAGGTACCTAGGTAACTTCGAGACTAGCAATAGCAACGAATACCCTACCTATAAAATATCCCATGTTTAGCGAGTTAGTTACACAACGCCAATTCACTAAATTGAGTCATGCAAAAGGGGAAAGAAATGACTAACTAATTCACGATCACAGTTTTAGATGCTTTTAGAATAAGTAGGTATAGAACCTCAATGATATTTCATCGTTATCGACCGAGATAACGGCATACTACGCAAGGCAAAATTACGACGCACTAGAGTGATCGCTCGTTAATCCTACGAATAGGCAGGCCTAACATTCTACCAACCCACGCATTTCTAGTCTGCTTCTACCAGACAGTAGCAGTATAGGATCTATGTTTAATTCGATATCTTTAATCTACATGAATCTCAAAATTATTATAATTATATGTACTGATGAAGGAAATGAAATGAGCCAAAAAAATTAAACTTGCAATACTCACGAAATTCCGATGTGACTAACGTGATGGTTTGTACAAATAGACTATAGATTTAGAAGAATTAACATGCGGCGAATTTAAAACAACACTGATTCCATTCAACGAGAATTTTGGAATAATAGCTAACCGCGCCGCGAAATGTGTCGCCGGCACAGGCAAAATGGCTGCTAAAGGGGCACTCCTTCTATGCGTCACAGTCACAGATTTGTGGCAATTCAGTTTTTACAAGTAGACACATTATTCAAAACACATGAAATCATGTTCACTTGATGAAATTACTATGCACTTACTTGTTGGAAGGGAAAAATAGTAATAGAACCAGCAAATTGCTATATAATATTCAGTTTTTCTCTTGCGGTGAACGATACACTACACTGACGGCAGCGGGGCCAGAGGGGAAACAAAAACCGGAACAGGGTTCTCATATCAATACGGCCATTTTGTGAGCAAGAGCAAGTCACATCCACAGATAATACAATAGCCGGGCTCAGTGAGCCCGGCTATAATAGCCGGGCTCTAGCCCGGTAATCAGATTTTTTTTTATACAGTGTGAGATCCTACTCTCCTAGTCATCTCATAGTCATAGATCTCCTAGTCAGATCAGGCCTCTGCGCCTCACGCTAGGCCACAAATATACGCGACAGCGACGGCGACGGCGACAGCGACTTAGTTGTTAACATTAGTTGGAGGGGGAAATAATTTTAAGAAAAAGAAAAGGGTAAAAACGGTACCCTATTACTTAGACTCCACTCTTGGTCTGTCTGTCTGTAAGCAGGCTATGTCTCATGAACCGTGATATGGTGCATCCGAGCATTTCGTTCCGAATTGTCCATTTTTTTTTCCTTTTTTTCCTATCAAGTGACAGCCGTGCTTTGCAAGATAAAAATTTTCATATGAACTTAAAATGTAATTATACCGTTGTGCCTTAAAATTAGGCAAGGATTTAAAAAATATAACAATTTAAAATTTTATTGTGTGAATGGTAATGACGATGTGAAAATGGTAATGATAACAGTCAAATGGTAATGATGTAATATAGGATAAAATTAGAGATGGGCCGACTCTAACGATGACATGAAAAGGTAATGTTGCCGTGTTTAACGGTAAAAATTTACACATCACGATAAATACATACACATATATAAATATTGTATACATGTTACGCTCAAAGACCAAATTCGCTCATTGACCGAAATAATAGGCCACAACGCGTTGTGGCTATTGTGAAAAGACCACGACGTGAAATTCGTGTCGTGGCCCTTACCAAAATGGCCACAACGCGTTGTGGCAATCAATGAACGACCACAACCCGTTTTGAGCGTTTTAATAAGGGCTACGACACGAATTGGAAATATATTCAATCAAAAAAGTATCGGGAATGGATGATTTGTTTATGGTTCCAAATTAATTTCTTTTGTCAGTCAAAGTCGAAATTATTTATTGCTTAAGGTGAAGTGGTAGCATAAGTGGTCTTTTTAGACATGATGATGACACCTATCAAATTTTTAAATATCACCATATTTAGTTTTAAACAATTTATTTCAAATGAGGGCGCCACTTATGCTACCATTTCACCTTAACTGTGTTTTTAAAGATTATGCATAATGTGGTATGTTTCAACAGTTTGCCCTTTCAGGCATGCAATAGTGATTTAACAATGTAATCATAATAATTGAAAGCAAAATAGTTAACACTATAACCTATAAGCACACGCCGCACAGTGGGCTGAAATCGAACCGTGGAAGACTTTTTTTTTATTAGCCATTTATGTCCCACTGTTAGGCAAAGGCCTCCCCTATTTCCTTCCACAATTCCCTATCCGTGGTCTTCACTTTCCTTTCCTTATCAAATGCACGCAAATCGTCTGCCCATCTCGTCCTCGGTCTACATCTCTTTCTGTATCCATCTGTTGGAACCCAGTCTGTGACAATATGAGCCCATAATTAGAAGACTTAGGGAATCGAAAAAACTGATCAATTATTAAAAAAAAAAATAACATCACAAATGAATATTTTCTTGTATGAAAAAATATACAAATCTATTAATAACTCATAATTCTCAAGATATCTTCAAATACAAATATTAGATTTCGATAATATGATTTTTTTCCTATTTATGCACAGAATGAGGTGCTTCGATATCCTTCGATTTCGGCAAAAAAAAAACAATGAATATTCTCTTGTCCACACCACCTCAGAGGTAAAGAACCAGGCGCGTATTTTTTCTAAAGCTGGCCCCAATAGGCTATTATTTCACTTCATAAGAACAAATAATAGATTCAAGTTGAGTTATCTCTATTCAAATAGCGTTTTCAGCCTCAGATTCAGTGCAATTTTGTGTGTGGATGCTTATAAATTACAAACTCAATATTTTCCTGTTCTATTTCGTCATCGAATTTCTCCGTAATAATTAATAATCTTTTTGCCTCCTCTGAGAGCATTTTGTGGTTTTGTAGTAGTTTGGGACGATTCATGGATATGTATGGATCCAAACTGATTAACAAATTATTTAAAATATCCTCGTTGGTAGCCTTTCTACATAATTTTCTTAAATGGTTTTCACGATATCTGTGGAATTCCTTATTTCTAGCTTCAGCTGCTTTTTCAGATAATTTTCCAATTGGAATTACACCCAGATTATCGATTATAGCTGCTCCATGAGCAAGAACTTTATACTCATTCTCAGGCATGTATACCCATATAAATCTACGTACAATTTCATAGTGGCATTTCTATAGTCCTGGAATTTATTTGAATCTTCACCTGTAGTTCACCTGAAGATATTGTCTCTAGAATTGTCGAAAAACGTTTTATTAAGTCTTCAACGCCAGTGACAGAAGCTGCGATTTCAAAGTTTCTGAAAAATCTTCTAGCGGTATTTCGATCGTTGGTCGTACCGTGACCCTGTTTAACAACATCAATTATAAGACCTGTTTGTTTTCTTAAAGCTTCCTGAATACTCTTTTTTCTATTTTCCATAACAAGCCTATTGCTTTCACCCTTACAATCCATGTCTATAACTCTAATTTATATGCTATGTGGAGAATGCAGTCCATGAATCGTATCCAAATGATGCCAAACCATACTTATATAAGTCACTATCAATTTTTTTTTCATTATTAAGGGCAAGTTATTCATTTCTGTAGGGGTAGCTTTGCATATGTCACATCTTTGGGATGATGTTCCGCATAAGGTTGATGTAGCTTTACCGTCTATCATCGTCAGTAGTAATGAGTGCGAAACACTTACATCTCCAATTTCAGTTTTCCTCAAATTTTTAATCTCCAACTCGATCGCATTTTTCTCTTGTAATGTGGTGAATTTGTCTTTTTTTACAAATTTGAAGAAAAGTGGACACCAATACGTCGAATTAGGTTCCCAGATGACTTGGTTGCCTGAAACTAGTTTAATAAAGGTACCAAACTACCCATAAAAACACTAGAATCATCATAGCTACTCTCTATATCATCTTGTACTTTTTGTATGTAGTTAGATTGGTTAGATGCACCTTTAAAGCCCTATTTACTGAAAAATGTTAATTCCTTACATGACTCATCAGTTGTGATTGGTTTAAGTATTCTTCTTGTCGTAATATTCAAAAGAGCCTGTAGCTCTTTTTTTAGCTGAATACATCTTCTTTACTATGTGCACTCGGCATTTTTTTACTAAGATTGTAACAATATTTTGCACAAAATGATTTAAGTTGTTTATCATTTTCATTATTTAAATTTGAAGGTAGCTTTGATTTTATAATGTTGTATAAGAAATTATTGTTTTTAATACAGCCACTTTCCTTTAACTTCACTAACATGTCAACATTTGTCACCAAATCTCGGAACATTTTGATGAAATAAAAGTAAATTAGCAAGTAATAACACACGACACGAAGAATAAGCAAGAAATTATAAAGTAGGTTAGGTAGTGCGACTGATACGGTGTACTGAAGTTATTTTAAATGTTCAAAAGCACTGGTAACATTAATTTCTACCTGCATGCTTAAAATTTACTGCGCTCTGATTGGTCGACATCACTAATGACTCATTGATCACAACCAAACCGGTTTGTTTTTTTGTTTGTTGTGTAAGTGACCATTGTCTTTGACATGACGTCACGGAAGTGGTGTGAAAATTTGTAATCATACACGAGATTTTGATCATAAATCGATACCATCTAATTGGTAGGTATATAAATATATATAAATAGACGGTAGATAATAATTTTATAAAACAAAAAAAAAAACTTTTTTTTCATATAATATATAAACAGGTATAACTCAGAAAGTATTGGGTAGAACGAAAAAGTCATAAGTATATAAAAGTTTTCTCTTGGTACGTAGAATATAATAAGCTGTCGCCGTCGCCGTCGCTGTCGCGTCTCATATATTCATGGCTGACATTAAGAATCAGAACTTTCAGAACAAGGAATCAGAACGCTTCTTGCATCATTTTCCAGAACGTTCGGAACAAAATCAGAATCTGAAATGAATTAGAATTCAAAAGTTAGAATCTGAATATTCCGGACGTGGACACGTGGACGAACAGCCTTAAAATCTTGAAATCAGGGCCGTAAAATAATTTAAAAAAAAATGTTGACAGGCAAGTTCAGGCTTCACGCAACTGAGTTTTTGGCGGGAAGTCAAGGGGTTCGGTTGGGGTTTGCTTTAAATTATTTTGCAAATTGGTTTTAGTGGACTTTATAATATGAAATTGGTGTTTCTTGGTGTTAAAAATGCTCATGCTCATGAATAATGTGTAAAATAGTTGAAGTGGACAGTCATAGTACGGCTGTCTTAGATCATTTAATACAGGATAAATTACGCAGACAAATCTTCTTACAAAACTTTCTGCCGTTTTTGGTGCGGGGGGAAGGTACTACTACATCTAAAAAACACACACAGTCACAAAAATAATTTGTGTCGTTATAAACGCTTACGTAAAATTGACACACTATTTTCTGCACACTAGCAAGACTCACACTAAAACAAATGTGTATGTACATGTAATAATACACCCTAGTGCAAAAGGATTGAACAACAAAAAAAAAATAACGACATCGATATTTCGGAAAAAAAAATTACGTTCGTTTTAACTCTGGAATGTTTTCATATAAATATGCCGGAAATTCGGGATAGAAGTTAATACGTCACGTGAGGCACCACGTGAGCAGTTTAAATAATAGAACTTGTTTAGTATCTATTTAGTTTTACAAGTTTTATTATTTATACTGCCCACGTGGCGCTTCACGAATACTATAAAACTTGTTAATTAGTTTAACAAGTTTTATTATTTAAACTGCCTACGTGGCGCTTCAAGCATACTACAATATAATACAAGTTTTTGAGTATTTAAACTTGTATTATGGGACACTAACTCAACAATATATATTTTATCATCTTCTTCATTTAAGCGCGTTCTCGGTGGCATCCTTAGCTGTGACGCTTCCCCGCTTTTTATTCTTCAAATATAATATGGTCACCCAAGTAGGCCAAAGACCTTGCGAAGTGGAGAAGAAATAGCCGAAACAGAAAACTTAAAAACTTGTATTATGGGATACTAACTCAACGATTGTATATTTTATAATAAATACATATATAGATGGGGTTATGTCGTTTAATCACGGAGTTCCTATGGCCACCTTCCAGCTCCATCATCAGACCCTGGATACCATCTAAAGACAAAAAACCCGTCAATATGAATCATACGAGCCCAAACTCGATGGGCTTATGTCGTTTAATCACGGAGTTCCAATGGCCACCTTTCAGCTCTATCATCAGACCCTGGATACCATCTAAAGACAAAATACTCGTCAAGACAAATCATACGAGCCCAAACTGGATGGGGTTATGTCCTTAATCACGGAGTTCCTATGGCCACCTTGCAGCCCTATCATCAGACCCTGGATACCATCTAAAGACAAAATACTCGTCAAGATGAATATTACGAGCCCAAACTTGATGGGGTTATGCCGTTTAATCATGGAGTTCCTATAGCCACCTTCCAGCTCCATCATCAGATCAGATCCATGTTGTCATAATATTGGATTGTCACGCGACATACGTATGCGTGCAAAATTTCAGCTCAATCGGAAACCAGGAAGTGGGTCAAATTTAACTTGCAAGATTTGATTACAGACAGACAGACAACGGGACAGGTAAAACTAAATAAAAGCTTGTAAAATAATTAAAGTTTTTCGATATTAAAATTATATCACAAATAAAACCATATCAAGGAAATGTTAATTTTATCGACATCGATAATAATGCGATGTCTCGTCACTCATGGCAGGATGGCAGGAAAGCAGTTGCAAACTTGACTCAATTATTTTTGCCGTAATCTAAACTGAAAGATATTATATCGGTTTTTAAGTAATTACCTACATTTAAATAGAAATCAATGTTAATAAAATAAAAAAATACTTACAAATGAAAGGTTATTCCATCTTTACTAAGATTAGAAGTATTTGACCTCTTTTTACATGCGTTAACTGCACAATTTGGCATTTTTAATCGAGCACTTGATGACGTCCTTTCGATGCACATAATGATCATAATCGATTACGCAACTAGTTTTTATGAACGTATTAGAGCATGCGATCTTATACTTCGGCAGAGGGGAACGCGCAGGTAAGGCTTATCCTGTATTAAATGATCTAAGACGGCTGTAGTAATATTTGTTTTGCGGACTGTGTTGGCGTCTTCGGGCGTCGTCCACCACTCAGTTGTCTATGAAAACCAGTGGACTCTTATATTTAGATTTGTCCCCAGAAGCTCCCGTCAAAGGCCTACACCCTACACCACCCTTTGATTGTAACCTGTTAGAATTAGAACAAAATTAAAGATTGGCTCTAAAAGACTTGTATCCAGAGCCGTAAAATTACTAAAAAAAAAAATTGACATGCATGACTGACATTGACATTCATTATGATATGACATAACACCTCATGACACCTTCCTTCCCAGTGTTGCCGTTTTAGCCACTTTGTGGCTAGATCTAGCGGATTTTTAGCGGTTTCAGCCAAAAGAAAATCTATTTTAGCCACCAAAACAAATCTAGCTACTTCTAGCTACTTCTGGTAATTATTGTTAGAGCTAATTAGTTCTTTAATTAAATGTGTATGTGGTTATCACCTTTTACTAAATAGGCAACACCACTCGGTGCGGTTCGTTCTCCGCGTGTGTCCGCGCCGCAATTGTAATCTACGATTGGGGTTTCCCCAACTCCACTCATAATGTACCGTAGTCCTACTACCTATATGTAATCTATGGTCTGGATTTCCCCAACTCCCCTCACAATAGTACTACCACCTATATGTAATCTATGATCGGGATTTCCCCAACTCCCTTCATAATGTAGTGTAGGTACCGAAAGTCGAACGAAATTACGAAACGAGCATTCCATTGCAGTCATTTGTCTTGTTTAGCCGTAGCCTCTCAACTCAACGCGTGGATAGGTCATTCTTTTTTGATTTTTGTTAAGTTTTGAAGGTGATACTTGAGTTCTTGTCTTGGAAGGTGAGATCATGGAAGTTCCTCTCAAGAAGAAGTGCTACATTCAAAAATATAGAAGTGAATGGGAGAATGACGAAGACTTTAAACAGTGGATAAAGCCAATAGCGGATAACCCAACGAAAGCCCTTTGTACGTATTGTCATGTTGAAATAGCTGCCAAAATTTATGATTTGCGTAAGCACAGAGAATCTAAAAAACACAAAGCGAAATGTGAATTAATCACAAAAAATAAACAAATTCAGTTTACCTCTACACCTGATGGTTCAACGAACAGCCAAAAAGCTGAAGGCCAGCTTGCCTTGTTTATTGCTGAACATTCTTCCATATCCAACATTGACCACCTTACAGACCTTTGTAAAGAAGTTTTTCATGATTCAAAGTGTGCCAAAGATATAAAAATGCATAGGACTAAATGCACACAAGTAATAAATCAAGTGCTGGCACCACATTTTAAGGAGAATCTTCTAAAAGATATTGGCACACAGAAATATGGTATTATTTTAGATGAATCAACGGATGTTAGTGTCTCAAAGTACATGGGAATAATAATACGATATTTTAGCCAGAATATGAATGCTATTGTATCGTCATTTCTGTCTCTGGAGCCTATTGAAAAAGCTGATGCGAGAGGTATTGTCACAACTTTAGTAAAATGTTTGGAGTCACTGAGCCTTCCAATACAAAATATGATAGGGGTCGGCACCGACAATGCCTCGGTCATGACGGGTCGAAATAACAGCGTAATTGAAATTTTGAAGAGAGAATATAATTTGCCAAATTTGATCCTCATTAGATGCATATGCCACTCTTTGCAATTGGCGGTCAGCCATGCCTCTGAAAGCAGTCTGCCACGTAACATAGAATTTCTGATAAGAGAGACGTACAACTGGTTCTCAAATTCTCCAAAACGCCGGGACGAATATAAAGCACTGTTTCAAGCATGATCCATTAAAAATATTGAAAGTGTGTGATACCCGTTGGTTATCGATTGAGCCTGCTGTGTTAAGAATATTAGCGCAATGGAACGAATTAAAACTTCATTTTTCTTTAGCTAGAGAAAAGTGTTATACAGCGGGACTTCTTTGGGAAATGTACAACGACGAGGGTAATCAGCTATACCTATTCTTTTTGAAAAGTATTCTTCACGACGTTCAAATTGGCATTAAGGTATTTGAAGGTGAAAATATTGATCCTGTCAAACTCTTAGAAACTCTGATGACTTTGTTACGATCTATCTGCGTTAGAATAATAATACCAGGCGCCGCGACAACAGACAAAGATTTCCTCACAATCAAAGTAGAAGATCATCTAGACCCAGTTGCACACTTGGGACATCTTTTCGAATCTAATGCCAGTAAAAGCAAATTATCTCCACAGTCAATTTTGAACATTAAGAAACGGTGCATCGAATTTAGTGTCAAATTGGTGAAAGAAATTCAAAACAGAATACCTTCCAATTACGAAATTCTTGCCAAAATAACATTATTAAGTCCTGAAAATACATTAAAACAGATCAAAGATCCTCATTCACTGATTGGACTGGCAAGAGAATTGGGGTTCGATGAGCAAAAGACCGATAAAATTGTCCAACAGTGGAAAACTATTCAATTTATAGAATGGACAACTACAGATGATAGTGTCAAATTTTGGGCTCACGTTCTAAAATACAAAAATGCGGCAGGAGTAAACACATTTCAAGAATTAGCCGACTTGGCTATTGCTGCCTTGTCCCTTCCCCACTCTAACGCAGAAGTAGAAAGGCTATTCAGCGTCATGAACACAGTAAAAAATAAATTAAGAAACAGACTGTGTGCATTAACACTTAATTCTGTTATTATGATTAGAAACCAATTGAAAATAATGAAGAAAAAATGCCACAATTATGTTTTGCCACCTGAAGTTTTAAAAAAAATCACAAAAACAGTCAAACCTATGAAACAAATCCCAGCACCATCTACATCATCATCACCCATTGACGAAGACACCATAGAATTACCAGATGACATTGTAGAGTTACAACTTGATTTTTAACTTAATTAAGAATAAAAAATATTTATTTAAAAAATATTAATAGCAGTACCTAATTTTATAGGTACAAATCTTTACTGTCACTAGTTTTTATTACATGATTAATTTAAATACTGTTTTTATTACTTATCCCTATCCCTGTATGTAAATTAAATTGGCAAAGGATATTTAGCCAATTCTAGCTACTTTTCGAAAGCGTTTTTTTTTTTAAACTGGCCACTTTTTAATTCTATGTAGCCACAAACTAGATTGTCCTAACGGCAACACTGTTCCTTCCCTACCGACGAGCGAGACGACTCCCGTTTTCGTTTTCCATTTTCACGCACGCTTGCTTTTGTCATTTATGGTTTGGAGTGCACGTGTGTGTTTGGAACGAAAAAATTACAATAGTTTTTCGTACCTATTATAAATAATTATATAAGTGAAAAGTTATTTAATACAGTTGCCTGTCCATAACCATGCCGAAATCTAAAAGGGACAAAAAAGGTAGGTACATAAAGCACTTGAATAACACTTTACTTTTAACCTATTATTTTAATGCTTTGCATAAAATAATGTGCGTACAAGATACCTAAGGAAAACTTAAATGATCAAATACTTTGTTTCTTCCATTATGTAGAATTATTCTTTGAAATAAATACAAATTCTTGTAGTTTTGAGACTGCAAAAATATGTCATAACGAGGTTCTGTAGTTTGTTATTCTAACATACATAGGTACATTCTTATCACGTCTGTTTCTCACGACGGTAGGCAGCGACTATGGACCTCCACTTGTTAGTATAAGCACAGAATAAATAATACTAACGTACAGAAGTCCCACTCAGCAAAGTAATTCAAATAAATAAGTTTGGAAAATCCAAAAGTGCACGCCTCATAATCTCATTTTTCACAATTAAATTGAAATTACGATTAAACTACATTGAATTAGACCGTGATCTTCGAAAGGACTTAGTTTTGGATAATACTGAAGCGTATAAAAAAAAATGGACTTGATCAGATAATTTTTTCGGGAGTTATCGTGACCACGCCAGTTTTCATACATACAGACACACGGACGTCCACAAAATGATTTTATTAAACATTGTTTTTATTTATTTAAAAGGCAAAATGTCTTTTAAAAATGTCATAAGTGTTGAAACTAGTGTTTTTCCTTGACATTTATGCGTAAATATTATTGTACAAGTGCGATAGAAAATAAATAGAGACACATTTAGTTTAAAAAATCACTTATTTTTTGTAAGGCGAGAGTAGAGCACTACCTCATGCGCTTCGCTTATGAGGCGTGCAATATCTACTCAATATACCTAGCGATATGGTTTAATTTAGCTCACGTCAGAAGTCAGCACCTTTTCGTATAGATATCTAGATATCCATTGCAAGCCAATTTAATTCTTATAACTCTGGACAAACGATTCGTATAACTGAATTTACCACCCGGAGGGGCCGCCTGCGCGCATAGTAATAATATAGGTACATTTTTGATACCTAAACGGGGAATGACACAGGCCTGGTATAAGCTAGCCCTAAATGAAATTAAACCTTGTACATTTTATTTATATACTAGCTGTGTCTCACGTGATTTGTTATTTGACAATATCACTGGTATAGGTCGTGTCATGTAAAAAGAACACTGGAAGAAAGTAGAGGGGGTGTGTTTGTGCATGGATACACTTGCACACGAAGGTACTAGACCTATTGTTTTATTTTCACTCGCAGCTTGGTATAATTGGCTATTGGTAGGTACATTGAAAAATATATTAGGTATAATATTCATTAAATAGATCGATAAATAGCCTAATGCACAGCTTGACAGCCAGCGTTCTTTTTACGTGACGCGACCTGTACTTCAATTTTTCCGCTACCTACATGCCTTCCAAACTATTTAGATATTTCTGCATGATTGAAACTTTCAAACTCTTAGTCTATTATTCACCTTATCTATTGTCACTGTAATATCATATGGGTAAATAATAAATATGACCCTGCATGCTAGTGGTTTACTTAAAATCCTACACTTGCATTTTTGAGATATTTATTTTATAAGGTTGTTGCTTTTCTACTATAAGTTCTACACTTAAATGTTGCAGTATCTCTGACAAAAACAAACAAAAAGGGACTTGTATTAAAACAAAAAATTATTGAAGAAATAAGAAACTCCATAACAAAATTTGAGCATGTATTCCTATTTACTGTGGATAATATGAGAAATACAAAACTAAAAGATTTGAGAAATGAGTGGAAGGATTCCAGATTCTTTTTTGGCAAAAACAAAGTTATGGCTGTAGCACTCGGAAGGTCAAAGAGTGATGAAGTAGAAGATCAACTTAACTTGGTAAGTTCTAGTTGTTACGAAATTGTTTACTCTTAAACATATGCCATGCAGTGTATAAGATTATGAAAAAAAGAGTTATTGTGAATTAAAGTATTTGCCATAACTATTGAACTGAACTGAACATCATGAATTCTTCCTAATAGTAGAAAGTCACTAACAGATTTTAGAGTCAATGTGAAAATATGAAGTAAAATAGACATTGAAAATATTATCAATATGAAAGAGGTGGATAACATATTCCGTTGTATGATAAAAATGGTTACTTTCCGAACTTTATTTTCAGCTGTCAAAAAAACTGAAGGGACAATGTGGATTACTTATGACAAACCGTGATGTTCCAGATGTCATACAGTGGTTTAAAGATTTCCGTGAAACAGAATATGCTCGGTCTGGATTTGTAGCTACCCGTGATGTTATATTACCTGCTGGTCCTTTGGAAGATTTTTCACATACCATAGAACCTCATCTACGGCGACTTGGCTTACCCACATCTCTAGAACGAGGTGTTATACATCTTATAAAGGAATATCAGGTAAATTTCAATTGAATATAGTTTAGACTAAGAGCATCATCTCTCACAGACCTAACTTGGCAAGACCCTCGGATCCCTGTATTATTTTTCTTTTACAGGTTTGTAAGGAAGGTTCTGCACTTACTCCAGAGCAGGCCAGCATCTTAAAGCTGTTAGGCATTCAGTTGGCCAAGTTCAAAGTGGTAATAAAATGCCACTGGACAAAAGGAAAAGGTTTTCACAAAGACCTAGATGTGCCTAGTGATAATGATGACGAGAATGAAAATGATGACAATGTATTAAAAGATGAAGAAATGGAAGAAGACGAAACATGAATAGATATTTGTTGTTGTAATCATTTTGTTTTATTGGAAATTCTAGAACTATTTACTTACGTCAGCCCTTTTTAATTAAATCAAATTCCAAATATAGGGGATCTATTTCTTTTTATGAGGTTTCACTTGGTATCACTTCTCATAACCTTTTGTATGAGAGAATGTAAGTTTTTTTTAAATAAATAAAAAAAGTAAATAAATAAAGGTTCTTAAGTATAAAACATTAAATAGGAATATTTTGGTACATACTTTTTTATTAAAACAATCACAGAAACAATAATAAGTTACTCTATAAAAATACCAAATTAATCAGGTTAATTACCTGCACTTCAAGTTTACAGAATCTGCAATGAACTTAATATAAACGTCATAAAGAAATAATATTTGACTAATCCGATATTCTAAAAATCATTTAAATATAAAATTAACAAAACTAGGTACCTTATAGAGGCCATGCCTCTGTGTAAATTATGAATAATATAATTATGTGAATGTAATGTAGCATAATGATAACTTAGCACTCATGCATACATTCAAGTAATCACAGTATAAAAATAAAGCATTGTTATATCAGTCAACATCACAGCTTATACCTCGGCAAACCAAACCGCGAACTGCTTATTTTAATATAAAGAACCTAAAAATCTACAAAACAATGTCATTGCAGCGTGGAACGTACAGTCTTTATAATAATACACATTTATGATTAAGCTAATGGATTATTCATTATTTAAGCAGCTTTCACTGGAGATTCAAGACATCATATTTGATAATGCTTGATATCTTGTCACAAAATAGCAATTCTACAAATCTTACCTTTTAAATTAAGCAGCGTTTGTCATGATCAGTTACTTAAAATGTGTTTTATATTCTGTGTAGATGTGTCTATTAATTTAACCAAGTATTATTCGTCAGGAATAATTAAAAATAGGCAATAAATTAGTCCTATTCTTATAGTACTATTCCCATATGATAAGGGCTCACACATATTAGAAATCAGGCATTGTGTTGAATATTCGGTTGCGTTGATTGAACCTTACACAAATAAAGTCAAACGCACCTTTGGCCAAGAAGCAAGCGGGTGTTATTTGTACGCTTGTACTATTAATGTGTACGAAACCTAAAGAGTCATCTTGATTGTAAGACGCGCTCCAAGAGCGATAAAATTACCGTGCGTAGGAAGAGTTAGGTGACCTGACAATAAAGCTCACGCGACACTGAATTAGCAGCGACGCGACGACTTTTAATAACAAGACATAAACTTTATGTGTAATGTCATAAGATATAGAAACGCATGATAAAATAGCTCGAACAGCAGTTATTCAGTGTAGTTTGAGCCTAATATCACTTGGCGACTTTATCGCCCTTGTAGTTGTAGATGGCGTCCTATCTGGATTTCCCGCGTCGACTCGCCGGGGGACGGTGGGAGGCGGCGACGAGAGTGACTCATTTTAACTATCGACTAGTAGCTGTGAATGTGAGATCATTTTATATCACAGCATATCACTGTACACCAGAACATCGGTACGCATTGTGAGTTTTGTCGATCTGAATCCTTATAAATATACTAGTATTATCGTTATCTACATAAAATTAGGCTCTACTAACGTTCTACGAAAACATTCATTCAATATACGAAGTACAGCTTATAATCACACTTAGTAATGGAAACTATTTTATAACTACATAATTTTACTTTACCTTATTCTGTTTTTTGTTGGATTTTATTTATTGCTGTTTATATACCTACAGTTCATAGATTACTAAAGTAAACGGTGAGCGTGCAACCACTAAGCAAGTGAAATTTGTGTTCATTTTTTCTAATAATAAGTCCTAGTCAACTGATTTATGGAACCATATTATTGAAATGCGGAGTCACTAAACGAGCGATTTTTTGTATGAAAATACCATTTGCTTACTGACTCCGTCTTTCAAAGATGGGGCTTATAGTTACAAATTATCGTCTTAAAAGCAATATTATCACACTTCATGCTACGAGGATAGATAGAGGTTTATGCTTTGGCTTTATTATTATAAAGATATGTATGCTTTAGCTTTGAATATTGAATAGCTTTATGTGGTATATGATATACCTAATAACATCTGTCGATTCGCCAATTTGCTGTACTGCAATGATCTAAAGTAAAACCGGCATCCATCACAGCTTAAATTTATGTTTGGTACATATTTTAAAACATACGAGTAACTCAGACTAAAATTTATCATCAGTGTAAGTAAATTCCTGGAGAACCAGCTACACGAGCGATTGTAGCGGTAATCTGCAAGGAGTAGACATTTATCTCTTATTCATTTATTGCACATAGATTAGGTGTAGATGTCGCAGTTAAATTGTATAATTCGCTCTTTACAAAACCTCTAGCTGTTTGGCATTACAGCTTAATTTTGTAACATCTGAACATCGTTCAGCTGGATTGTCAATGTTTACTATGTAACTTTAAATCAAATTAAAAATCCAGTCTCCAACATCAATAAGGAATGATAATCAGCTCGATGCGATTTGGTATCGAAATGTTGTAAACGCGACATCTCATTGGCGTAGGGGATTCTCACGGCCTTCAATTGATTTACGTGTATTTTCCATCTTGCCGGAAGGCGGCCGGCGAAATAACAATACGGGAACAAACTGAAGGTCTGCTTTATTCATCTCAACCATTTGCAGTCCGAAGTCATAAACGATGTTTTCGATAACTTATCGGAGGCCATTTTTGTTGTTATGACACTGAGCCAACAAGTGGCAGAATTCAGAACTAAAATCTACAATCTTTTACGAAGTTTTACATAAACTAAACGTTAACCCGCGACATTGATGAGTAGGTACAAATCGTACATGTATTTTTTATTTCGGGTTTATTTATTTAACTAAAACGCTAAACTTCATTCGCTGTTTTACAAAATCAAACTAGAGGTTTTGTCAAAATGATACGATCCAACTGCGACATACATATGGCAAATTATTGCGATGAAATCGCCGTGAGGCGCCCATAGTTTTTATAGAATTAAGTGACGCAACACGACCAGAGATAACTTATAGCTGGTCCCTTACAAATATATTTAAGTTCCAATCATTAAAAGGACTGCATTTCCAACCGAAACCTATTTCTAATCACATTTTTGGTTTATTGTTTCACTGAAACAATCTGCCATTATTTTTTTACATCAGGATCTGTTCGGTGTGTAGGGCCTGCGGTTGTAAACCAAACAAAACCCAAAACTGATTTCTTCAGGCCCATATTCCACTAAGCCACATCGTGATGATATCTGTCACGATGAATACTTATCATTATAATTGTCTTCCGAAGAACTATTTCACTTTAATTGTTTGTAGCCAAGAGTGAGCCGATAACGTGCGGCCGCTCATTCTCCAGGTTTTGTTCTCCGCCTAATTAACACATTGTAGGACACACGTCTATAGACGTAAATTAATTGTTATTTCTATTGTGTCTGGCTTAGTATCCAGCAATGTGTTGACGCGCCGATTTTTTACCTCTTGCTTTTGGACAAAATTAACACCAAATGTAAAAAAACTATCGACAATACAATGTCTTAATTTTATCCTATTATTTTTTTATTATATTGTATTTATATTTTTTAGTTTGTATTTTATTTTTTATTATTTAATTAGCCGTAGAACAAAACTTGGAGAATGACCGCGTAACTTTTTGTTGTGGATTTTGGTACCGCGATTCACGCCTACCTAAGGCCGCGTCCACGACGCGCCGCGTGTCCATGGACGCGCACTAAGTCGTGCGATCGTCACTGGCGTCGCGTTTTCGAGAAGCACACTGATTTCAACGCGTTTGTTTGGCGGCGGGCGGCGCGGGCGGCGGCAGCGGCAGCGACACGTCGGGCAGCGGCTCGCGCCAGTACACCGTGTTGGAGAACTCGTCGCTGGGCTCGCACAGCGCCGGCGGGAACACCTGGTCCACCATCACTGACATGTGAGAGTACCTGCAATTTACATATTCACTAAAAATTGGATTGGGTAGGTACTTAACTCTTAAAACAGGTATGAAACTTCATAGAAGCGGAGTATCATTTATGCCTACACTACTACAAACTTTACATCCGTGCCACACGTCAATGCGTGTGTGTTCGCCCGCTCTTGCACCTCGACAAGGGAGAACGGGGGAGCGGTGCGGGAACGGGGAACGGAGACGCATTTGATGGAGCGCGGGATGTTAGAAGATTCCATTCTGTATGAAATATTCTTATTAATTTCTGTGCTCTTAGGAAACAGCAGAGCCGTGTCCAGTCTAGGACGCATTTAAGCAAAATCCAATCGTGAATTTTGAACGTGGCGGAAAACGATTCATCCATTACTTTTTTGGACCAATAACTACCTAGTCGCGTCAAAGTTCTGTCACATAGAATGCGAGCCACAAAAATATTTATTAAATTCGATAAAGTTTTGTGAAAATAAATATGTGCACTGTACCTACTTCGAATTTAATTTATTTTTAAACATGGAGAAGACCGAGTTGCGGTTATCGCGTTGCATCGGTGCGGTTACGCGCCAAATCAAATTTTTGTCCTACAAAAAATTTGAATATAAAAATATTTGTTTATCGTTCTATCAAACGTTTGAAGATTTAAGTGTAGGAAACAGAAAAACAAGAGGTCGCCCTTGCACTGTTAGGACTTCAGCAGTGATAAAGTTGTAAAGGTGCGAATCCAAAGAAATCCCATGTGTTGACTCTTCAAATGGGGTTAAGCTGAGTCACGGTGAAGAGTGTTGAATGAAGACTTAGGGCTTTGAGTTTATCGAAGAAAAACAAGTCATCGTTTGGTTTGGATGCGCGTTTAATAGACAACATACTGAAGATATCCGCGTTTTGTTGAAACGTTCAGTAGCATTTCGTCAAAAGCGCAAAATGACAAAAGAGCAGAATGTCAGAAGCGCAGATAGTCAAAAGCACAGAATGTCAAAGGCGCACAATGTCAAAAGCGCACACAGTCAAAAGCGCATAATGTCATAAATAAACTTAAACGGACTTATTTGTTGTTATTAAATATTATTATTTTTGGCAAGTCATAATGGGAAATAAATTATTTTTTTAAGAAATATATTTATTTTATATGTAAACTAAATACGTTATTTACGTTAAACTAAAACGAAATATAAAAAATAATTTTTGGCCTCCCATACAAGTTGAGTGATCAGCTGATCCGAGTTTGTATGAAAAGTAAAAAATAAATTTTATATTTTGATATATGTTCCTCGGGGAAAGTTGTTCAGTATCATAGACTGAATTCACCCTTAAAATAGTTTCAGTGAATTTTGTTAAACGTTATATAAGTCCTAAAGAAGTTTTCACTTCAATAAATATGTTTCAAAAAAATATATTTTATTTCCCATTAAGACTGGCCAAAAATAATTACAAAAACAATCAGCTCGTTTAAGTAAATTTTTGACATTGTGCGCCTTTGACATTCTGCGCTTTTGACTTTCTGCTCTTTTGACAATTTGCGATCTTTTGTCATTTTGCGCTTTTGACGATATGTTCCTAAACAATAAGGAAACCACAACAATGAAGAAGCGAGCAGCCGCATTCCGCGTGCCCAGCGAGGCCATTTTCCATCGTCACTAATGGTTTGGGTCTCGTATTCGGGCTTACCCGAGGTATATTTTTGTGCGAAAGGCTTAAAAACGAATGCAGCTGGGTATCAAAATACAGTTCTCACAAACCTTGTGGTGCCGTTTCTCACATCATGTTCCAAAACAGATACCGACCCGACTAGGTATGTGTATGGATTTTACTTATATGCTTTGGGATGCACCGCGCGGGGGCCGAGGTCCAGGGTTTGGTTTTAATTCATAAAGCATGGTCCCCTTCTCTTTATTTGTTGAGTAACAAATAATTATTTTAACAAGTAAATTAAATAGGAACGACGTTTTAAAATAGCATCCAGTCTGATAATATATGTATTTTCACTTTAAGGACTGTATGCACAAATCCACGTGGTCGGATTTGGCTCTGAAATATGCAAATTTTTTCCGCTAGGGGGATAAAAATGTCAAGATGAAGTTACATAGAGTTAATACTGTGTAAACGGGACAATAGATGTAGGTAATCATAAATTGTAACGTAGAAGCTGACTTGTTTCTTTTCGTCAAGACTTCCAGTCCGCGATACTTATTAAAATTTTCAAATCAAAGAATTATTTTGTTTGAATTATTATTTCTGAATTAAGGCCTTGGCAGACGTCATTATAATGTACTTAACACTTTAGTAGACAGGCTATCAGTAAAAAAAGGCTAAAGTCGAAAATACAGTAGTGTGCGTGAATGCAAGACGTTTATTTAAAAAGCGAGTTTAAATATATGTAAAATTCATATAGCACTTTCTAAAAAATCCAAGTTATAGTTATTCGAATCTTGCGTTAAATTTATTACTTTTTCAATTTATTAGTCGACCTCCGTGGCGATTCCTTAACACGCTAGTCCGTCACTCGGAGGTTCTGGGTTCGATTCCCAGCCAGGGCAAGTTGGTAAATGGCCTTTTTTAATTTGTCCTGGTTCTTGGGTGTTTATTTTATCCCATCAAAAACATAAATGTAAAAATGCCAAGTTCAAATTCCGACAAAACAATTGAAATTTAAATAGCTGCCAAGTTATGTAGGTAGAGAAAACTGAAATATATTTAAAGGAATCTCAACATTTGACTTGGACAACATTAAGATTGAAAGCACGGTCACCCATCCTAACTGTGACCAAGCTAGAAGTTGTTTAACCTGTAAAAGCACAGTCATTCATCCATCAATTTTTGAATTTATTGTATGCAAAGTGGAGCGAAATATTTGCACAAGTGGTTTTGATTACTCGTATTTTGAAATTTGATAAAGCGCAAATGACAAAGAACCCTTAGAATAGAGAATCTTTTTAGTTTCACGCAGCTTTTTAGGGTTCCGTAGTTAACAAGAAAACCTTATAGTTTCGTCATGTCTGTCTGTCCCCAGTTTTACTCATAGAATATTAGTACTAGAAAGCTGTAATTGGGCATGGGCATGGATATGTGGTAATAAAAGCTTGAAAAAAAAATGTGTGGTGTGAGACGTCGTTGAATAGGTCTTTCAAAAATATTGTAAGATTATGAACACCCTTTTTCGTTTTAGCAATCCGTTTGTGAAATATTTGGTTTTTGATTGCAAATTTTTGTTAGAATCATGTGCCCTCTCTGTCAGTTAAACGGTTGTATATGGACACTTAAAAAAATTCACGGCAGTAGTATATAACGTCTCCCTGTACTTACGCTGTTAGGAGAATAAGACAATTGACAGATGTAGCAACTGCTAGACAAGTGTACTTTAGTTACTTTCACAGTCTAATGTCTTAAGGGATACTTCTATGGGGGAGTGCAGCGGACATTCAGACTATTTTTCTTTTACAAAAAAGAGCAATTCGTGCTATTTACGGTTTAGGATCGAGAGACTCACTGAGGGAATTATTCAAGGAAATAGGTATACTTACTTTTGCATCACAATTCATATTTGAAAATATAATGTATGTAAGGAAAAATATTTCCATGTTCAATAAAGTAAGTGATTTTACAGATAGAAATTTACGTAATAAGAATGACTTAGTTAGCCCGTATTACAGGCTGAATACAGTCAGTAAGTCTTTTATGGGGAAGTGTATACTTTTTTATAATAAATTGTCAGAATCGGTTCTTGATATGCCAGACAGAAAATTCAAAGCTTATGTAAAGAAAGTACTTTGTGAGAAGGCTTATTATAGGACCGATGACTATCTTAAAGACAAAAAGGTCTGGCTTGAGCTTGGCGCGGGTCCCTCTTAAAGGTTTGTATACTTAGACATGTCATAATTTAGGTACATTGGTACATACTAAATTTACAAATTGACATTATTTTAAATTTCGTAATTCTTATAATTCAATTTAATTATGACATAATAAACAATGTAATCTCTGTCCATCTATATAACTAATTTTAAGTTTTTAGTTTGTTAGTTGACGTCTTTGGAGAAAACGTGCAGTGCAGTTTGTTGCCGCTTCTTCTGCTCTTGCGCCTAGGAAGCGGCGTAAACTTAGCTTTAAGTAACGATTTGACGTCAACATTTGTGCAAAACAAAACAAAGTGACTATTATTAAGAGATATTATAAATATCCTATGATAATAAAGATATTTTGAATTTGAATTTGAACTAAAACTAATTTAAGGTGGATTCAGATCATGATACTGAACAACTTTTCCTAAGGAACACATAATTAAATATGAAAAGAAAATGTTTGCTTTCCATTCGACCTCCGTGGCGTTATTGTTAACACGCTAGACCGCTAATCCGGAGGTTCTGGGTTCGAGCCCCAGCCAGGGCAAGTTAGAAAATAGTCTTTTTCAAATTGTCCTGGGTCTTGGGTGTTTATCTATATATGTATTTATCATAAAATATAGTATCATTGAGTTAGTATCCCATAATACAAGTTTAAAACTTACTTTGGGGCTAGCTTAATTAGTGTGATTTGTCCTTACATATTCCATACATATATTACATAAATATTACATTTAGCCAAATCTTGTGTGTAAGAGATCAAAAATAATTTTTGTATTTCGTTTGTTCCTTGGTGAAAGTTGTTCAGTATCATGGACTGAATTCAGACCTAAAGGTAGGCAGTTGTTAGTTACATAAAACAAGTAGGTACTGACTACGGAACCCTACACTGTACGTGGCCCGTCACGGCACGTGGCCGGTTTATTTTGGTTAAGTTGAAATTTTAGGGAACCATAGACAAATTTATGATATTTCTGTGTAAATCAATATTACTTATCGCTGACATGACGTTCTCAAAAATACAATCAAATACCTAGTATTTTACGCGAGCGGTGACTTGGAAAACTACACGTTTTGTGTTCCACTGACAGAAAATGTACACATTTGAATTTTCTTTGTGAAACAATACGTTTAGCGACCATCTGCAATCGTAACACCTTTCACTTCTATTCACCTTATTATGTAAGTACAGAGGGTAAAAAAGGATTGCACGTTGAACAGATCAACAGTCTTGGCGTAGCAGCTGTACGTGCTCAATCAATGACTTGACTGTTTGATTTTGTACAATATTTTTAACGAATCAACAAAGAGCACTAAAAAGAAATCTTTTCCTGAAAACAGCTAAAAAATTGGTTGATTAATGAAGCAGTAATTAGCATTGAGAATAGGTTTTCCTGTAATCTATAGGTAAAGAACTATTAACTGTATATTTTTCAAAAGATTGGATTCAGTGGTTTCGGAGATAAGTGTATTTTTATTATTTATTTTCAAAAATAACTTCAAAAACACCAACTTAAAAAATATAGAAAAATATATTTAATATTATCATAAAATGCTCTTTCATTTGATATTTTACGCGATATAGTTCACAAAACCCTTTTTCTAATGTCTCATTTATCTCCCATAAAGTGGCCCCATTTTTTATTTATTTATTCATTTACCTACATTTTACTTCCGTCTTTGGGTCACAAACTTACATTATGTGCACCACATTTCAACTGAATCGGTCCAGTAGTTTAGTAGGGGGGGTAAATTTTCGCCCATTTTCTTAAATAACTTAAAAATACCGATCTAAGAAATAATAAAAAATAAATATATTTAAAATTGTCATAAAAAGTTCTTTCATTTGATATGTCACACGATTTTGTTATTAAAACTTTTTTTAATGTCTAATTTACCCACACTAAGTGGCCCCCTTTTTTAAATTTCATTTATTTACATTATACGTCAATCTTTAGGTCACTAAGTTACATAAGTGTAGGTACTAAATCTCAACTAAATCATTCTAATAGTTTCGTAGCAAATTGGCTGTGACTTACGGACAGACAGACAAGCGAAACCCTAAAAACAGTAAAAACACCGAAAAAATCGGTTCCTATACAAATTTCCCGGGCGGCTGCACACTTTTGTATAAAAATGCAGTTTTTTTTTGACTGTTGTTTTAATATCATTATACTATACTAGCAGTCCACCCCGGCTTCGCCCTTGGTACACACAAAGCCTATGTCACTCGGGGATAGTGTACTTTTCCAACGGTGAAAGTTTTTTTTAAATCAGTCCAGTAGTTTCGGAGCCATGTAATGCAAACAAACAAACAACCAAATCTTTTCTCTTTATAATATTAGTCTGCCTGCCAAGCCAAGTATAGATCTAGTATAGCCTGTGGTTGGATATATTACGCATAATGTCAATTCGTATTTTGATATACATTCATGGGGAAAAGTTGTTCAAAATTTCAGACTGTATTACCCCTCAAAATTTTTGTTTTTATTACAAAAACAGTTAATATGATTCCGCGAACCGAGAAAGTTCTAATCCGATTTTCACCCTAATCGCCAATTAAAAAATATAGGTAATAAATCAAACCAAATTATTTTTTTCATTGACTTAATTTTCAATAAAATTAAAAAAAAAATGTGCGATGCCGTATCTGCGATAGCATTACTTCTTTACTTGAACGTCAACAAAATGTCAAAACTGTACCATAGTGTAGCAAAAGTATGACATAATTTGGCAGTTTGTACATAGTTTTTTATTGAAATATTTTAGACTGTAATGCAATTTTACGTAATTTGAAAATGGATTTTTTGAAAAATTCGACACGGCCTCCTTCCTGAACGCCCGGCGGGCAACTGAATTTGTATGGAAGAATCATGGCCGCCATTTCAGAGATTTCTGACAAAAACGTTGCAAAACATCCAATTTTTAAAATTATTTTTTTTATCCTGCGTGATTGCATTGTAAGCAAATATTAAGAATAATGTTTCAAAATAGCCTTTATTTTTATAAAATATATGCAATCCCTTGTTAGAATATTTCTTTACGCAGAAAAACAAGCCAGTTTGTAGCAAGATTTTCTAAAATATTTCTTTCAGGTTTCTTTACAATTATCTTGCTTTTTCTGAATGAAAATTAAAAAAATACGATTTTCGTCTACTGGCTAGTCTATTCACCTATAACTAGGTATGTAATTTTCTTAGTGGTCTTTTCTACTTAAGCCATAACTATTGCCCGCGCAAAGTGCGTTTTGCATGTTTTTGGGTAAATTCAATGCTTGTTTTTAGGAAAACTACAAAATATTTTAAAATATCCTTTTTTTCGTCTACTGTCCCAACTCTTCCTCTATCTATGTGTATACATTATTTGACTTAAATCAAACGCTTTCTGTACAAACTTGTTGCCCGCGCAAACCCAGTTTACATGGTGCCGACCCTTAACTAGTAAATCAGTTATTATTTTAAAAATTCCTACAGTACATTAATTATTATTTCCCTAGTGCTTTGCAGAAATAAAATTTTGTAACAAAGTAAAAACAGAAAGAAGTAAAAAAAGAAAGCCTGCTAAGATCATTCTGTTTTAAACTAAGAAATTATATCTTAAAATCAATATTTATTAGTAGAAATTAGTATGGGTGTGCTGGATAGAAAATTATTTGATTTGATTTGATTTATTTACTGTCACAAAATCCACAGGTCTTAAATAATTTACAATATTAACCTTAGTAAGTACAGCACTGACAGCCAATAACGGATTTACATTTTTTAGATTTTTTCTTAAATACAAAAAACAAACATTGTTATTATAGTACACAAAAGATGTTCCTATGTGGAGAAGACTTCAGAATTCGGAAATCCGTGAAAATCACACAATGAAAGATAGCCATTACCATGAATGAATAAAAAACACACGAATGTGGAAATGAAGCAGGCGTAGAAAACCATGGACAAAACACAGATATAGACAAAACAGATGACATGTCGATGATTACAGAACTGTTATTTTTAAGTTTTTCTCTGAGCAAATGACAAGTTATCGAGCGATATATGTTATTAGAATTTGATGGTGGTGCAGGGTCTTTGAGACCAAGTGTTACGAGTCATGCCATACGGTACGGCTTACCGGTAACGTTGGGCCCGCATTTCTTTTCGCTAATTTATCTACCTATAGTCGAGCTAGATTATAAGAAGGTTATCACGTTTCAGTGGCGGGAATAAATCATCGACCATGTCACTTTGCACGTGGTAACTGAAATAAAAATATATGTACTTATAATAAACCGCATAACTGAGAATCTGCCTGAGGAAAGGTAAAGCGGGGAGGGAGAAATGCTGGGAAATACGAGTATAACTAGTATTGCGTTTGTCAGGTGTCTCTCCCTATTTCGTCCATATTCGTCAGGCATCATTTAAATTATGAGCTGTACTATAATAACGGTAGGGTTTGTGTTAGTTACAGGGTCTGGGCAAGGCGAATGGCGAGGTGTGTGACGTAAAAGAGGTACTTACGTGGATTGGAATGTCTGAGTCAGTTCGTGCTTCAGCTCTCCTTTGTAGTTAATTGTGAATATTCTCACGATAGGAATGCCGACAGCTTGGTATGCGCACACGTCCTAAAAAATAAACGTCAGTGTGTTCAAAAAATATTCAATGTAAATATACAATTTATCTTAACAATAACAAGCAGTGCAAAGGTAATGAGACTTCGCTAAACGTCAAATGTAAAAATGTAGCCTGTTTTCTGCTTAATACGAAAAAATTTAATCCTAAATCTAAAAGACGTTCTGGCGTACCGCGTTTAAAAAAATTCACTACGTTTTAAAACATGTTACACTTTTGACACTTCATCGCGGAATCTACACACCTCCAATATGGAGAACAACTGTTCACGCTTGCCATGGACAAATCAAGATTTAAAAGAGCTGACTGCCAACTTCAGGAATCAAACGGCACCTAAAGAAGAAGAAGCATCAAGTCATCAAAAGCTGTAGTGTAACTCACATTGACCCTGTTGCCGTAGCCAGCGTAGAAGGGGTTGGAGCCGAGCGGGAACAGCGCCTTGATGTCGGCGAGGCACTGGATCTTGAACTCCTCGGGCTTCTTCTCGATGACCTCGCGGTGGAAGGCGCGCAGCAGCGACGTGGGGTTCAGCAGCAGCGGCCCGTCCGGCAGGCACAGCTCGCCCTGCTTGATGGAGCGCAGGTACTCGCGGGTCACCTGCCCAATCAATACGGAACGGATCAACATTTTGAGAACGCTTCAATATTTTTCTGCTGTTTGTAATAACATTCCTTTTTACCAGAAAAAAATTACGGATTTTTCTGTTTAATCAATTAAATATAAAGAAGTAACTCAAATCACGTAAAATTTACGTCTTTACAAGGTGTCGTCGTCATTTCTTTTGCCCTGAACGTCTAATGGATAAAAAATAACAATGTCATATGACAGTTGACAAGGTTTTTTGGCGGGAAGTCAAGGGGTTCGGTTGGGGTTTGCTTTAAATTATTTTGCAAATAGATTTTAGTGGACTTTTTAATATGAAATTGGTGTTGTTTGGTGTTATACTCATAAATGCTCATGCTCATGAACAATGTGTAAAATAGTTGAAGTGGACAGTCATAGTACGGCTGTAGTGATATTTGTTTTGCGGACTGTGTGAGCTTCTTGGGGCGTCGTCCGCCACTCAGTCGTCTATGAAAACCAGTGGACTGTACAGATTTGTCGCCAGAAGCTCCCTTGAAGCAGTCAAAGGCCTACACCACCCTTTGATTGTAATTTTTTAGGATTAGGTTAGGATAAGGAATATAGAACAAAATTAAAGATAGGCTCTAAAGGACTTGTATCCAGAGCCGTAAAATTATTTAATGAAAAACAGTTGACAAGTTAGCTGTCATTGTAATAAATTAGGCACACTGTTTTGAAAACTCATCATCATCATCAGGAGTGCTATTTTTCATTTGGGGACTTAGCGAAACACAAAACGTGTAGTTTTCCAACTCACCACTCGCGTCCCGACGCATTGACTCGTATTTTTGAAACCGCCGTGTCAGCGATTAGTAATATTCGGTTACGCAGAAAATATCATAAATTTGTCAATGTTTAGAAGACCTAAACATTTCAACAAAAATAAAAATAAACGGGCAAGTGCGAGTCGGACTCGTACATGGGCACAGGCCGGAAACTCCTAAGGTACGCGCAATATGCGTCACCCAGGCGTCCCCGTTCCCCGTCCCCGCACCTCTCCCCCGTTTTCGCCTCGATTTCTCACGTTGGCCGTCAAGAACCGGGGGAGAGGTGCGGGTGCGGGGAACGGGGACATATATTGCGCGTACCTTAGAAGAGGTTCTGTTTACTCTTACTGTATTCTGTGACATGGGTTCCGTACCACCGTACAATGATATAAAACGCTGAAGAACCCCCTTTAATTTTTTACTTTATCTTATCATAATTGGTGAAAATTTCAAGTATCTAGGTAATGCCATTATAAAGATAGAGTTAAAAACGCTGAAAAAAACACGTTTCTTGTATGACGACCCCCTTTAATTTTTAATTTTATATTATTTTTAGTATTTGTTGTTATAGCGGCCACAGTAATACATAATGGATAAAAATTTCAAGTGTCTAGCTATTACGATTTAAGAGATAAAGCCCTGTGACAGACGGACAGGCAGCGGAGTCTCAGTAATAGGGTCCCGTTTGCACCCTTTGGGTACGGAACCCTAAAAAGCAGCGTGAAACGGAACTGATACTCCATGGAACGTTTCTTTGACATTTGTACGCTACAAATGTCAAAATTACAAGTGGTTCAGACCACTCGTTGCAAATCCTTCGCATACTATCAATTCAAAAATGCGCCCGTTTGGAAACACTCGCGCAAATCATTCGTAATGTGAGTTCCTGAATGAAAAATAGCACTCCAGGTCTTGTCTCCACTGCAGGAGCACAACTATGACAGTTAAATGTCAGCTAAGTTGTCAACTGTCATATGACAGTGTAGTCTCTATTTTACCATAGTGCGTAGTTTACGCCATATTACGGCACGCTGGGAGTTTTCGTTCTGTACATACTACTTATACTATTTCTGTGCTTATAGCTAAGCTGCAGAAACACTCACTCTGGCCTGGCCGATGGCGCGCGCAGACAGGTACAGCAGCTGGTAGCCGTTGTTCTTGATCTTGGTGAACAGCTGCGCCACGCCCGCCTGCGCCCAGTCCTTGCCCACCAGTGGGAAAATGTGACCCAACACATCCGACCTACAGCAGGTTATATTTATTAGCACATACAGATTTTTACTTTTTACCAATACCTTTATTTATGGAGGGAGGATGAAGGAAATGGGCAAGTATTATTAGGGGATGCACCTAGCAACCCACCACTATTTTGATTCCGTTTTTTCATCTATAACGCTCACCATTATGCTAAAAGTGGCCTTTGGGTCTTACAGCCCTGGGCTATGTCTACCCCGTTAGAGATGCAGAAGTGATAATGTAGGTATCTATATTTATCAAACTTTATTGTTTCAAAGTAAAAATACACTTTTAACCTAACATACTTTTAACAAATGGCGGACTTAATGCTAAGTAAATAATAAATAAATATATAGGGACAAATCACACTGATTAAGCTAGCCCCAAAGTAAGTTTTTAAACTTGTGTTATGGGATACCAACTTAACGAAACTATATTTTATGATAAATACATAAACAGATAAACACCCAAGACCCAGGACAATTTGAAAAAGGCAATTTCCAACTTGCCCTGGCTGGGGATCGAACCCAGAACCTCTGGATTAGCGGTCTAGCGTGTTAACAATTATGCTACGGAGGTTGTCAAGTAGTATATTATTCTGTGCTAAGAGCAATTAAAGTTTTAATTCTTATAAATTACTTTGTTTTGTTTTAACGTGTGAAAATATTGATTAAATTAGAAAAAAATGTCTAGTTTCAAGCCTAAGGGTTTATGACAGAGACGGACTGAACCCGTCCGGGGCGTCCGCTTCACGTAGCTTAAAGCCTAAAGGTTTTGACGAAGTATAACCACAGGAAACTTCGTAGAAGCGGAGTATCATTTATGCCTACACTACCACAAACGAAACTATACATCCGTGCACACGTCAATGCGTGTGTGTTCGCCCGCTCTCGCCCCGCGACAAGATAGAACGGGGGAGAGGTGCGGGGACGGGGATCGAGGACGCATATAGCGCGATTTGTGCGGGACCTTAGGAGATTCCATTCTGTATAAATACTCTTATTATTTCTGTGGTATTACTGACTTTGTGATGGTGCCGTCGATGTCGGAGATGACGATCTTGTCGTCGTACCGCCAGCGGAACACGTTGCACTTGCACTTGGTGGTGCCCTGGTACGCCGTCGTCACGCTGAACACCATCTCGTTCATGCCTTGGCGCAGGTTAAGGTTTTTCTGAAATATTACTTAATGGTATGGGTACCATAATTTTCTAACTTGCCCCGGCTGGGGCTCAAACCCAGAATCTCCGGATTAGCGGTCTAGCGTGTTAACAATTAAACCACGGAGGTCGAATGGAAAGCAAACATTTTCTTTTCAAAAAACTTTTCCTAAGGAACACATTATTAAATATAATGTGTTCCTTAGGAAAAGTTGTTCAGTATCATGAACTGAATCCACCTTAAATTAGTTTTAGTACAGGGAGACGTTATATACTACTGCCGTGAATTTTTTTTATATGTCCATATACAACCGTTTAACTGACAAAGAGGGGAGACACATGATTCTAACAAAAATTTGCAATCAAAAACCAAATATTTCACAAACGGATTGCTAAAACGAAAAAGGGTGTTCATAATCTTACAATATTTTTGAAAGACCTATTCAACGACGTCTCACACCACACATTTTTTTTTTCAAGTTTTTATTACCACATATCCATGCCCGCCCATGCCCAATTACAGCTTTCTAGTACTAACAGTCTATGAGTAAAACTGGGGACAGACAGACAGACAGACATGACGAAACTATAAGGGTTTCTTGTTTACTACGGAACCCTAAAAAGTTGCGTGAAACGAAACAGATTCCCTATTCTAAGGGCTCTTTATCATTTTCGCTTTAACAAATTTCAAAATACGAGTAATCAAAACCACTTGTGCAAATATTTCGCTCCACTTCGCATGCGATAAATTCAAAAATTGATGGATGAATGACCGTGCTTTTACAGGTTAAGCAACTACTAGCTTGGTCACAGTTAGGATGGGTGACCGTGCTTTCAATCTTAATGTTGTTCAAGTTAAATGTTGAGTTTCTTATGAATAAATTTCAGTTTTCTCTACCTAAATAACTTGGCAGCTATTTAAATTTCAATTGTTTTGTCGGAATTCGAACTTGGCATTTTTACATTTATGTTTTTGATGGGATAAAATAAACACCCAAGAACCAGGACAAATTAAAAAAGGCCATTTACCAACTTGCCCTGGCTGGGAATCGAACCCAGAACCTCCGAGTGACGGACTAGCGTGTTAAGGAATCGCCACGGAGGTCGACTAATAAATTGAAAAAGTTATAAATATTACGCAAGATTCGAATAACTATAACTTGGATTTTCTAGAAAGTGCTATATGAATTTCACATATATTTAAACTCGCTTTTTAAATAAACGTCTTGCATTCACGCACACTACTGTATTTTCGAATTTACTTTTTCTACTGATAGCCTGTCTACTAAAGTGTTAAGTACATTATAATGACGTCTGCCAAGGCCTTAATTCAGAAATAATAATTCAAACAAAATAATTCTTTGATTTGATTGATTTGAAAATTTTAATAAGTATCGCGGACTGGAAGTCTTGACGAAAAGAAAAAAGTAAGCTGTATACTAATTCTACGTTACAATTTATGATTACCTACATCTATTGTCCCGTTTACACATTATTAACTCTATGCAACGTCATCTTGACATTTTTATTCCCCTAGCGGGAAAATTTTGCATATTTCAGAGCCAAATCCGACCACGTGGCTTTACGCATACGGTCCTTAATAATAAGCAATAAAGATAGTTTTTGTATGCGTCGCTGTCGGTCATGCGTCTCGATTTACGATACAATTTAGTATAGTGTGATCATTAGCTAACAATTTACAAATTGGATAGTGTAATAATCGTTTATCTCTATGCTATTTCCTAAACGGATATACCGTGATGGCATGTATTGATTATATAAATACATGTACTTTTTAGATATACTAGATATAGCCTTCTTCTTCCTCACCTTATCCCACTATACGTGGGGTCATAGCAGCATTTCTTTTATACTAGATATGGTATATCTAAATAATATGTAAGTAATTATACGCAGTCTCGTTCATAACTTTTTTATATACACAACGTTGCCACTAACCTCTCAATTCGTGAAACTAAATAAGAATATAAAACTACTTACAATTTGTTCAGACGAGAGTCGAAGTGTTTTGCGGAATGTAGAATGGCGGCGTTTTGGTCTCTGCATGTGGCCTTCTTGGTCGGAATCCGACGAACTATGTTCGAGATGATCTACAACAAAAAAACTATTTAGAAAAAAAAAAAAAAAATTAACACACTTAATTAATCGATCAAAACGTATTAAAATGACGTATTTGAAGGAAGAGGCCTTTAGTTCAGCAAGTAAACCAGAGCAAAAAGGTACCTTCTTATAGAGATAATCTGGTTAAAACCCATATTTTGTCTCTTTCTGTTGCTAGAATGAAACTTCGCTGAACATTATCATCATCATCTTCCTCGTCTTCTCCCTATTTGGGGTCGGCTCTGAATGTCAACTCTTTCCATCGTTTTCTATCATTTATTATATCTGTACTAACCCCCCTGTCCATCATGTCCCGCTTAAGGTGACGTGGGTTCACAATTTCCAATACCGTGCGTGTTTTTGAAAAATCACTGTTATTAAACTACTACAGTTTATTCCTCAAAAAATTTACATAAAAATCTTAAGGATTTTCTACAAATACCCACAATAGCCAAAACACGATTGAGCATTTTTGGCTCGATAGAAAAAAATAACAAACATACCTCTAGATTTGCCTTTATAATACATATTACTATTTTATATAATCACCTTTTTATATGAAAATTATACCAAAAAATGTATTAAAAATTTTTTTTGTAGCTAAAACGGATATATATTTACATAATACATTTTTTGGGATAATTTTCATATAAAAAAGTGATTGTATAAAAAAAGTAACACGTATTATAAAAGCAAATTTAGGCAAATTAGAGGTATGTTTGTGATTTTTTTCTATCGAGCCAAAAATGCTCAATCGTGTTTTGGCTATTGTGGATGTTTGAAAAAAATCCTTAAGATTTTTATGTAAATTTTTTGTGGAATAAACTGTAGTAGTTTAATAACAGTGATTTTTCAAAAACACGCACGGTATTGCAAATTGTGAACCCACGTCGCCTTAACACGAAAAGAAAAATGTAGCCTGTTTTCTGCATAATACAACAAAATTTAAATGACATTGACTTCTGTTTAGATGACTTTTCGATTTACTAGCGTCAGCGTCCTGGCGTACCGCGTTAAAAAAAATACGCCACTACGTTTCAAAACAGGTAACACTTCATCACGGAATGTATATACCTACCTCCATATCTCTGAAGTAAACACTGTATTGTTCTCACCTTTATTCTGCATTTTGGTATCTTCAAGTACACTAGGCGCGTCTTCCACCACTGGTTCCGTGGGCTCCGTGACTTCGTTCACGTTTCGCTCCTCAGCTTCTTCCACTGGTTTTTCTTCTTGAGCATCTATGGGCTTCTCTTCGGCTTTATCAGTCTCAGTTAGACTAGCATCTTTTGGTGTTTCGTCCTTCGTTGGTGATGTGTCATCGCTGAAAATAAATTATGATTTATTAATTAAAATCCCTGGATGACTACCTTGTGGGTGCCAGAAGGGCGCAGGAGAGGTAGACTACAGAGGTGGCAAGACGACATCGATAACTTCGAAAAGGAACGGCAACAAGCTGCTTTAGTTAGAGATCAGTGAAAGAAGGATGGGGAGGCCTTTGCCCAGCAGTGGGACACATTATCAGGCTAATAATTATAATTGTTATTAACATTTTACCACGCCCTTTAAGCGAAAACATTAGTTTGTCCTTTTAAATACTTGGATAAGTAATTGTCCGTTTTCATGTTTTAATTGCATGAATATGCAAACACAACATGAACACTACTGAGCCTTCCTTGTTGGTCGTTTTCTCCAACCCTTGTATAAGTTTCGTTTGTCTTTCGTGTATATGAGTGGTCAGATTTGTCTAACTAAATATAAATAAAGGCATCTGACTTAGCTTGAAGACTAGACGACTGTCTTATAATGATGTCCGCCGGGACCGGGACCAACGGATTAACGTGCATTCCGAAGCACGGAGGAGCTTGAGATATTTTTATCTACTTGTACTATTTTTGTGTCACTTGTAATATTTTTGTGCCACTTTTAGTATTTTGTGCCACTTTTAGTATTTTTGTGCCACTTGTAGCATTTTTGTTCCACTTGTAGCATTTTTGTTCCACTTATAGTATTTTTGTGCCCCGGTCGCGGTCCGCACTTGATACCGCACGAATACGGACCACGCCCGGGGTTACCTAACTTGCGAAACCGCTAGCAATGCGTGATACCGCCGGGCCACCGATCTCCTCATTATCATCATCATCAGGTCTTATTTGGTATCCACTGCACGACCCTCTTTGTACTACCAGAGCCATACTTGGCCAGAGCAGTCAGAGTATTTGGCCTACACTCTCCACGCTGGCCAGACAGGTTGGAGAGGTCTCATTCTACGTCGCCTTCTACGACATCCACGGTAAGACTTGGAGTGGCCTATTCTACTCTGCCGGGAACCGCACGGCGATCTCCTAAGAGCTTGTTTATGTAAGTAAACGTAAGGTGCTGACCGTTTGGCCTCCACGGGCCGTCGCCAGCTCCACCAGGAGTAGCCGCGCGGCTTGGCGGCGTCCGACGGCGGCGAGCGCGGCGCGGGCTCCGAGCCGGAGCCCTTCTCGAGCGACTCTAGGATCCGCTGCAGAACAGAACATTTTTTTTTAAATCGTCCAAGATCATGTCTTATCGTCATTCTTGGTCTGAGGTATCGCCTTTTAACTGTGGTGGATCCAGTATTTTGTTTTTTTGGGGGGGAAGGGGGGGGGGGGTTGCTTATGAATATAAAAAAATTAAGGTTAACTATTTACTTTATTTTGTTTTGCTCGTTAGATGACAAGGTTTTACGAGTATATGTATAGTGCACAGAAAAGCGAAAGACATAAAAATAATGTAACAATTTCAAATCAAGTTGATTATAACTGTACAGCCAATTTCACACTCATGACTTATTCAGATTGAAAAAAATACTATAACCATGTGACAATGCACATTTGCATTGTATACTTAAGATTTATGTACCTAGCGCATTCTTTGAAAAATTATGAATATTCAATTTTTTTTCGACCTTGAGATACGAGTACCGTTACAATATCATATGTTTATTCATTTAATAGCGCAAATATACAGAATGTAGTATTTGCCGATATCATAATATTGTAATATGAATGAACGAATTGAAGGTTATACTCGTATAACGCTAGGACACTAAATCGTTTCTAGGCCATCGCCTTCATCAGCGAAGTCACATAAGGTCCGGGTCCGTGGGTCACGGCATGAACCGGTCGCGAAGCAGTACCAGTGAGAGAGAGAGAGAAAGAGGTGACGACTCACGTTGGGCAGCGGGCGGCGGTAGGCCAACAGTGAGAGCAGCAGCGGGCCGGCGCTGCGCCACGGCATGAGCCGGTCGCCGAGCCGCACCAGCAGCCGGCCCTCGCCGGCCAGCGCGGCGCCGCGCGAGCAAAACTCTTCGAATGGCAGCGCTCGCGATACCCTCTCTTCGCGTACGTACACTTCTATTTGACCCCTGGGCACAGGATTAATATAAGTATTAATATACAGAACGGAAACTCTTGTTTTATTATTGTATTTTACAATAATAAAACAAGAGTTTAAGTTAGTTTATGTTAGTTTACAGTAGAGTGCATGTTAGTTTATATAGTTATTATATGTTTAATAGTGTATTTTTGTATAAGTACCTATATGTGCTTTTGGTTATATCTACAAATAATAATCCCTAAAACGTAACTAATCCCGAAAAATCATTCCACGCGATATGTACCGCGGCGGGCGGGCCTTAAAATATGAACTGCGCGGCGTGACAGTTCGCCATGACACTCGATGTCGTGCGGTTGCGTCGCAAAAAGTTTCCTTTGATAAATATTGCTGTTGTTTTTGCGATAATCGATTCATTAAAAATGCCGTCATGTGCCGTGAAGTGCTGTAGAAGCCATACAGGCATGAAAAACACAGGACTCGCCTTTCATATGTGAGTAAATAAACATTTTAATAATCGGCTCAGGGGAGCCGGCTACTCGACCGACGCGGCTATGACGCGTGCGTGACTTTGTCACGTGAAGTAGTCATCTCTCTCTCTCAAAAAAAATCGCATGCACCTTCGTCTATGTGTGTGTTTGAGTGTTTCGTTGTAATTACTGTTAGTTTGTTTGCGTAAATGGAGTCAGAATCGAAGCGGAGAATGTTGGAGCGTTAGATTTCTAAAGATAATATATCAATGGGTTAAATATATTTGAGCATTATTTGTTAAGTAGGTAATTTACTTATTCATGAATTATATTACGCCAGCCACACATATTTTCTGCTTGGTCTAATGGTTGACCGGGAGATAATGCCATATGGCATTAGGTCCGCCACGTGTACCTTTATTTTAATTGTGCAATAAAAAATAAATAAATAAACTTGCAGCGTCTCCCGAAATATGGCGTCTCCGCACCCCTTGCCCGTTCTCGCTGCGTTTGATGACTTTGAAGGCTCAAACTCTCTCTCTCACTAAGTTTGTATGAAGCGCCATACCTGTGCCCTGAGAGCAACACGTTAGTGTTGTATGAAGCAGTTACATCAGGTAACAGGAGATAAAGTTCGTAAACTCTGAACAGGTCATAATACGTTTTGTGCGAAATACAAATGAATACTGAAGGATAAACTGTGTTAAGTAGGTACCTAACGTGTTATTTTGCAAAAAAAATGCCATTACTTTGTTTGTATACAAAAGTTACGTAGGTATATGACAGTTGACATCGTGTTTTTACTATGTAAAACTGATAAACACAAGGCAATGCTTGTTAAAAAAAACTAGACTGCTATGTAAACATGTGTGGCGTGACAAACGTGTTTTACCATTAACATTTTAAAACAATAGAATAATATGACATTTGAAAATTCACGAATTCACAGAAACATTTTCAGCATGTGGATGTGATGTTAAAACTGTGTATTATATAAGCAATATTTTGCGTATAAGACGTATAAAAAAGTAGACATAGCATACAAGGACAGACGAAGACATCTAATAATAGACGGGCTATTCTGTACACTAACTTGGCAAGGAGTTTCTCGTCGTCGTCGGAGTCGAGCGGCGGCGGCTCCAGCGAGGCCGGCGACTGCGGCAGCGAGGGCCCGTTGCCCGACTCGTACTCCTCCTCCGTGGGGCCCGCCGCCGGGATCGGATTGCTACTACCTGACACATAACGAAACAATGTCACAGAAATAAAAGTATTTCATACAGAATGGAGTCTAAGCTAGCCTTAGGCGGTGATCTCACTGCACCGCGCACCGTCTCGAGGCGCGGGGCGGCAGATTTTAACATTGTATGCAAGTATCTCAGTTTGTATAGAAAACATGCCTAGTCCAACCCACTAATAAACGGGCAAGTGCGAGTCGGACTCGTACATGAAGGGTTCCGTACCACCGTACAATGTTGTAAAACGCTGAAGAAACGTTTCTTGACGACCCCCTTTAATTTTCAACATTTTTTATTTTTTGTATTTGTTGTTGTAGCGGCTAAAGTAATGCATAATCAGTGAAAATTTCAGGTGTCTAGCTATTACGGTTCAAGAGATAGAGCCCTGTGACAGACGGACAGACAGCGGAGTCTCAGTAATAGGGTCCCGTTTGCACCCTTTGGGTACGGAACCCTAAAAAGGCGGCAGATTCCGTAAAAACGCGGCAGATTCTGCGCACCGCGGCGGGGCGCGTTGCTAGTGGGTGAATCGCCTCAGGTCCCGCGCAATATGACTGCGTGTTTTTTTAAATAATTTTACGGCCTTGGATACAAGTCCTTTAGAGCCTATCTTTAATTTTTTGCTTGTTTATTCCTAACCTAACAAGTTACAATTAAAGGGTGGTGTAGGCCTTTAACTGCTTCAAGGGAGCTTCTGGCGACAAATCAATACGAGTCTACTGGTTTTCATAGACGATTGAGTGGCGGACGACGCCCGAAGACCACACAGTCCGCAAAACAAATATCACTACAGCCGTACTATAACTGTCCACTTTAACTATTTTACACATTGTTCATGACCATTATCATTTATAACACCAAACAACACCAATTTCATATTATAAAGTCCACCAAAATCAATTTGCAAAATAATTTACATAAAAGTCAAAACACAAAAAAAGAAATTTTGGCATTCCCATACAAAAGTGTGCAGCCGTCCGAGCAATTTGTATGGGAATGACGATTTTTTGGGCATATGTCAATTAAATGTTGTATATGCGTACAAAAAGATAAGTTATAAAGATTTTATATTTCAAACAAAGTAAAAAAATTCTCATTCTCACCTGAGCGATAGCGATCGGCGTGATGTTTGGGGAAGTAAAGTCCCGGGTCGACCTGCCCGCGGTCTAAATCATCCAGGTAGACGCCCTCCGTTATTCCGCTGTTGGGGTCCCGCGCCGACATGAATCTGAACATGCCGCTCAGCACTCCGCGGCGCCCATGCCTCTCTTCATCGGAGCTGAGGGGTTCCGTAGGGGAGGCAGGCTCCGCGGGGCTCGAGGGGGAAGTGGGCGAGGTCGCAGACTCCGGAGTAGCGGGAGACTCCGCGCCGCGCACGGGCGGCTCGGGCAGTTCACCCCAACGCCATGATTGGGACGACTTGTCCCCGCTTGTGCGAGTCAGCTCAACTTCTGTGTCTGATTGTACTGGAGTGCCACCGCGTGAACCCCTGGTTATATTAAAATTGTGACAAAATGTTAATGAGTCAACAACTGCAAGCTATCATAATAGCAAATGTTATTCTAATAGGAAACAAATTACTCTTTTTCACAATATACTTTAATGTGTACTTTCTTATTATTAGGTAATGTACAGCTATGTGTTTTATACTTTGCTAAAAAGAAACGGAAACGTACGTCAATCCCACAAGACGATGCTTAACATAAACACAGCTATATGATGTTTATTGTTTTTCTTAAATCAAAACATAACCGTTAAATTAATATAAAATAAATTTCAGAATATCATCAAAACATCGTTTTATGGCAAGGGTTGTGTTATGTGCTCTAAGGATAATGACATTGCTTTACATAAGCGTGAAAACGAAAGCGGTTCTAACTAAATTAAAAAAAAAATTGTAGAGAACATACAACATCAATATGGAGCTATACAAGTCGCCAATTAGCGAGTCAATAGCAAACATCTCTAATGTCTACCTATACTTGTCTTTACTAGTTTCGCAAACATAAGACAAGATCAGACCAACAATCAGCATGGCATGAAATCGAAAGATATTCTAGAGAGCGCGCATGGAGAGTGTAAACCAAATCCTCTGGCTGCTCTGGCCAAGTATTGCTCTGTTAGTACAGAGAGGGTCGTGACTCGTGCTCCTGCAGTGGAGACTAGAAAGACCAGATGATGATGATGAATGCCTTATTGACTCGTCATCTGGCGTGTGGATTAGGTTGTGAGTACGGAAGCGAAAAGTGGCGCCAGTGGCGGTACGGAATTAATATCATTAATGTTTACGCATTTCTCGAGGCGGCGTGCACCTCAAACGCAGTGTCGGACAACGCCATCGGGATGCGGTTGTCGCCGCTCAGATTGAGGTTGGACATCTCTTCGCTGCAACCAGGCGACTCAATATTCATCCCACTTTTATCAAAACAAATTTATATTGTAGTCAACAGCTAAACTAGATCTACCTTCATAAGATTTAAGAGCTTCCAACACTGTTATTAGCACAATTAAAGATTCAAATAAAAATTAACGCCACTGCATTGTAAAGATGGATATGTCACAGTCCATGATGTGCACTTTGCATAATTATCGTCATTATTTCGTACCTAGCACTACAATTTTCCAATTTCTGGTCGACATTCAAGGGTAATCTACATACAGCAGTACCTTCTTATTTTATTATTATGTAAGTACCTAGATTGAGGTACTTACCCTGACTTTTTAGCTATGATGATGATAAACCTATACCTACCATTCGCGGGGCGTGATTTTCTGGCTCGGTACAGCCGGCCAACCGGGCCAACAGACGAAATCAATCAAGTACCCATATTTAATTATATAGGTTCCTAAGATAATATGTAAAAACCTTGTATACATTATATAGGATCCACTAAGGCAACTCGAAAGGAATGGTGTTAGAAGGTATCTTCTCTCCTGATACCTACTCAATTTTATTTCATAACAAATCATACACGTCGAGCTACGCTATACAAAAAAGTTTCAATTCACACGTTAGTTCGTATGATAACCAGAGACAAAAATTAGCACGTCCCCAACGCTTCCTCCATGATACCTAAAATAAAGCAAATAAATGTCAAATCGAAAATGGATCTCACCTAAGTGCCGCGGAGTGTACTTCAGTGTCACTGAAGAAATTAATGTCGGTGGTGTTAGGGATGGCCGTGGGCTGCGAGCCGCGGTGCTCGGAGCCGGCGCGGTCGGACTGGCTCGAGATAGAACTCGTCGACGACTTCCGTTGATGCTTCTTCTTAGAGCTAACTTTCCTCGTCTTTTTCTTCTTCTTCCCATTACCGTTCTGTTTGCCTTCATCAATATTAGAGGAGACGGCTTCGATAGGTCGGAAATCATTGTGAGCACTGATTTTTTGCACTGTCTGGTGAGCAACGCTCTCCACCTCTCCCAGTTCGGTCGCTGCGAAAGTTTTAGGCGTACGGCCGTCGTTCCAGTCGGCCGATTGCTCATCGAGCCCGTCCATTTCGAACAGAGCGTCATTTTCATTGTTGTTGTTAGCTGAAGTTTCCTCTTTGGTACTTTTTGTTAATTTACTGAAATTAGGTTTCTGCATTGTTTGTCCATCTGCAGTGTATCTGCAAAGAAATAACTTTAAACGTTAGTAAAGTGATCTTGTAATATTTACTGTGTTTATTCATTGACGTAAGTATAAATAATGCTAATGCACAGCTTTGTTTCGCCTGTGGTTTCGCTTTCAAATTACACGCAAACGTAGATTGCGATCGAACTATCGCTTTCTAGTGTATTTACATATATTGCGATTTTCCGATTGAAATATCTCATCCATTAAAAGATTTTTTATATACAGAAACCAAAAAGTAAAGGTACTAAACACAGTAATAAGATTTTCGAGATCTTATATGCAAATAAGCCTACGTCGATTTCCTTGCTATCTTCGATACTCACAAGTTCACAACACAACTGTAGCCTAAACAAACAGTTTGATGGATTTATTATTTATATGTTAAGGTTGTGTAAAAGGTGCCAACTACATACCTAAATTTTTTGAATCTAATGTTCGAGTTGACAGTTATTTTTTATGGGATTTACCTCCGCTTGGTATAATCAGAGGCCTGCCCATGGTCAGGCTCGACGGCAGACAACGAGTTCCTGCGGCGAGGCTCGTACAGGTCCTCGAAGCGCGCCGCCGGGATGGGGGACGTGGCGAGGTGAGCCGAGCAGGCGGCTTCGTCCTCTCCCACCTCCTCCACAAAGAACGCCTCGCCTGACTCTCCAAGCTTCATGTGGATGTTCAGTGGCTCACCATTTAGCTCTAAGTCCACCTAAACAAAATAGAAAACGCATTTAGTAGAAATGCAAAAGGATCTAAACCAGATATTTTATTCCCGAGTAGGCAAAACACAGCGCCATATAAATCAATCAGTCTGCGTGACGTCATGTTAAGGAAGGTGGTGGCACAGAATACATATTAGTACAGGTGGTGGGCTACGTGCAATTTCTTTCTAGAGCAGCAAGAATGATTTATAAGTAGAATTAGATACTTTAAATTTTAATTTAAACCCGTGATTCATCAGTCATCACCAAGTTATTATAATTCAAAACGTCACCTTCAAAGATCTATCGTTTCGCACCAGTGTATGGCATTGACCATGTTTATTTTTACAGAAAAAAAGTCCACAGTCGCAGAGGTTGTTCACTCAGTACAGGGTCATAATGAAAAGCATTACCTACCCGGCCGGCGAGTAAAAAATTAAACAGGTGGCCGGATGAACTAACATCTTGTGCCAAATACTCCTCGCGTTTCTTGGTTGGAATTGCTGAAGCCCACATTTGGCAAAAATCCAATTTTCAGAGTGAATCAGGCGCAGTTTTCTCGTCTGTTTTGGCAATGTCTCTTTATAAGATAGAATGAAGACTACTGAATTATTGTTTTTATAATAGCATCTAATCTATCTATATCTGTGCGGTTTACTCCCCCTTGTCTGCCATGTTATATGTATTACATGACTTGAGCTCTCGGATAGCTTTTCACATCATATAGATAGGCCCTAAGCCAGCCTAAGCGTACACAGGGCCTCACGACTTAACCACGGCATTATTTATCTCAGGTGTTATATAATAGATCTATTTTATTTATCTCAAATTCCAAAC
This sequence comes from Acrobasis repandana, assembly GCA_963576875.1. NCBI lineage: Eukaryota > Metazoa > Arthropoda > Insecta > Lepidoptera > Pyralidae > Acrobasis > Acrobasis repandana. The sequence continues at coordinate 15,840,859 of OY756215.1, forward strand.
TAATGACTTCTCGATTAAAATAAATAAATGGACATACATCTATTATCTTGATGGTTCTAATTAAGTCAGTAGATACCATTTTAGGAATAAGTGACGGTGTCTTATGTTATGTAACGCATGTAGCACGTCGAGCATGAAGATATTTTCTTGAGCGCGATCAGATAGCAAACTTTCTGTAACCAGAACATTCTAGAAATCTACCGCCCGTGGACTTGTTTCTTTAGAGTTTAATTTACTTTTTATTTGACGACAACGGGGGTTCTAGGTTGGATACCCAGCCAGGGCAAGTTGGAAAATGGCCTTTTTCAAATTGTCCTCGGTCTTGGGTGTTTATCTATATATGTATTTATCATAAAATATAGTATCGTTGAGTTAGTATCCCATAACACAAGTTTAAAAAACTTACTTTGGGGCTAGCTTAATCAATGCGATTTGTCCCTATATATTTATTTTATTTTATTTATTTATTTAATAACTAGAAATTCAATAGTAATTCCTTTGGTGCTAGCAGCTAGACAAATAAAAACGCAAATTGTACCAGCTACTTTCCCTCTCGCGCAGGTCGTAAAAGATGAACAAGGAAATAGCGATCTTGAGACGCCTGGTTCCCGTAAAGCATAAAGACGTCTCTTTTTCTCTAAAACACAAAGGCAGTCTGTTTCTGTCTCATGCGTTTCTCGTTAGAACTGACTTGCAGTTGCATATAAAAACCAAATTACTGGCGAATTCATGTTTGGCTAAGAATTTAATGACGTAGATCTACCTACCATGCAGCCAGACTCAGAAATCATTACATCAAAGCATCGACTATACAACAGTCGAAGCATCAAAGTGAACTTTGTAATATGTATTATCGTGACGAAGTCATCTTTTGCTATTCTCTGTGAGTATTTATTACATTAATAAACATAACACCCACACTAGGTAAATGGTGACATAAACAATACAGTAAGATCGCATAGAAAAATTAAACATCAATGAATGAGTTTTACATTTTATTTCGCAATTCAATCTCAACTCAAGATTTTGGTACCTACTTTACAAGACCGTTCAAAGACTATGTTTGGCCGAAGCTATTTATTTCTAAATACATAAATTTACATAATGATGGGCCGCGTCCGTGATGAGAGGTTATGTTATTTTATTGCCTAAAAATGGATAGTGGCAGGCAAGCAAAATGTTCATCCTTTTGACTCCGTTAAATTACACCACAGTAATTAAGTCAATGATTATTTCATAATTCCATATAATAGCTGAGACACTGAGAACATAAAATTTGTCGTTTGTTGCCATGCAATAGGTGAAATTTTTATTTATAGGGACTGGACAGGAACAGGCGAATAGTTGAATAGTTTGCGTATTGTGTATTTGTGTGTCAAGTGTACGGAAGATTTTTAAAACGTTGGCCTTGGTAACGGCTGGGTTTATAGTCCAGCGTATAAATGGATGGCCTAACGCTTTATCGTCACGCGCGTTTGTAGATAGAACTCGAATTCTGAACGCCTTCCTATAAATACGACTAGGCATGCAGACAGTCGAGAAATCACGGATTATTTTTCTTTCAAAGATCTACATTTTTGTGACATAGCTAGACAAATACCTGCTATGCTTTTACTTTTACTATATTGCTGATTAAAAATTGCGAAATAATCGAACAGAGCGTTAATCGCACTTCTTTTATTTTTAATAGTTAAGCACCTCTCAGTTTCATTCAAGTCACGAAAATAAAGACGAAAAATTACTCACTGCAAAATGGCAAAAAAGAGAAAATGGGCTGAGAAAGAAAAGAAAAACGATAGTAGGGCTCAATTTTCATATCGACTGATTAACAAAATCTATGCATAATACTTAATTAAATTAATAAATAATTGATTTTAAAATGTGTATACTAAGGTTACGCAATTTGTAAGCAAAGGCCACAGCAAAATATGGATATTTGGAAGTTTGAAATACTTAATACAGCTGTTAGAGTTGCGGCGAAGAAGGACAAGGTTTTGCAACACTTAGCTAACAAACTGCACACTTGTAAACGCAAAATAATTTAACTTTAGTTGTTAGTAGTTATTACCGACGAATGTAGGATTGTAAAAACCAGTGACGTAGCGTGACTAGGAAATCAATCACTGTTCCTGTGTTCCGTGGACTCCACATGTCCACAAGTGACAAGACAGACGTGTTTCAGTGTCAAGCAACATAAGGCGTTACGAAATTATAATAAAGTCTAATTTGGATTGACATAGATATAGGGCGATACTATCGGACGACTATCGTGTTATTTTATGAAGTAACAGTGGCGTCTTGTTTATCAACGGTGTCTTACAAAAAGGCTGTGTTTAAAAAAAGCCTTTGAAAAATTACACACTTGTTAGTAACGCCACTGAAAATTTCGATTAATATAATTGTATAAACTGTACGCTACTGGTACGAGTAGGTACCTACGTTATAGGTACATATATTGTTTCAATTGGCCGAAACATATGTCAAATTTAATATAATTGTATAAACTGTACGCTACTGGTAGGTACCTACGTAATAGGTACATATATTGTTTCTATTGGCCGAAACGTTTATATGTCAAACCATAATTTTAAGTGTTAACATTAGATTTACGCATTTACGGACTTACGCAATGATGTATGTTATGTGTAGAAGTATACACTTTACACGGTATAAGGATGGATAAGGATGACGTAATCGTTTTTTTTTTAATTAACCGAATTATTATATATGTACCTATTTTCAAAATTTACCAATATAGCTATGTACTAAAATTAATCCATTATAGCTTTGCTATTTTGTTCAATTTCAACTACCTGGTTGTTTAATAGTATCGAATACAGTGTACCTGATACTATTAAAACTAACTAACTAGCGTAAAACGTAAACACAAAATAAGTGTACACGGTACACTTACTTTGAGTATTTGTATTGAAGTTGATTGCTGTGACTAATTGTGACACGAAAACTTGATTAGTGTATTAACAACTCGATTAGTACCTATAGTTTTTTTTTTGTATTAGCAAATCATTAATATTTTTAAAAACAATTATATCGCTCATAGTAAACAAAACCCTTTGGTGACAATGTTATATATCACCTCATGCACGCAAACAGAAGGTTAGCATGTCATCAACGTCACATCACAGCTCATGAAAACGATAACAAAAATTAAATAAATCAAAAGTTTACACTGATTGAAGATCTCTATATAAGTAAAGGTCAATCAGTTACGTTAGTGGAAGAGGTTCGCGATTGCTTCATCTCAACCACGCCACAAATACGACCTACGACACTAAAGAAAAGGTGTTGACACACGCGTAGGAAAAATCTTGCTAGCCTTCGCGTTTGCTTACATTGTCAACAATTTGGAAGCAAACCAAAACACGTAAACTTTAATGAAATATTCGATTTCCTAGATGTCACTTCTTTTAGCTAGTTCAATTTTTCAGCAAATAAAACGATAAAATTATTTTATGCATAACGTTTATGTAAGATTGTAATTTTATTATTGTGCCTATTATTGAAATTTATCCCAACCTTATTTTATCTTACAAATCAAAATTGAACTGTGAAAACAGCAAATACGGCTTGTAGATAACATTTTCAATCAGTAATCGACAGTTGTAAACAACTTGGCACATGACAGTGGTAGGTAGGTACCTACTTGTTTTTCTATACTGCAAATCGTGCGTACTTTATATTGCGTAGTGTTTATCAACAGACACACATACAACTTTGATCCATAGCCATATACATATATAGGTCAAACTCGAGGATGGAATTCACACTGCTCAACAAATTTTCAACTGATTTTACATCTTTCACAAGACTAATTTTTACTTATAGATTTTTGTGTACTGTATAATTATGGACATATTTTACTTTTGTTTCAAGGACGTCTGAATTGGGAGTAATATTAATAGGTATCGTAATTTTTTACCAATTTCAGATATTTTAATTTTTATTTTTTTTTTATAGTCAATATGCTACTGTGCAGATTACTTAATTTAATTTTATAACGTTAAATAAAATATCACTCTTCTAAATCAATAACCATTCGATTTACCATTCAACCGTTTTTATCTATGGAGTTATACAAAAATTCAAGTTGCCTATATAACAATGCATTTAACGACTCGCCCAAAATTATGAATAATTTTTTTTTTATATTTTTGCAATAATATAAATAGTATTGTATTTAAGGTTTGCACTATGTTAAACAGGTATTTAAAAAGAGACGTTAGATTCCTGTTTTGTTTCGTGTACTGAAGTCATTCTAGATTAAAAATAGTTTGGAAAATCCAAAAGTGCACGCCTCAATCTCATTTTTCACAATTAAATTGATTTTGATTGTTTTATTGCTAACTTAAAACGAAGAAAAGTATGTGTCGGCTTTAACGCACGACTGAAGATTATTTTTAACTTTTATTTTTAACTTCCCGCTGAGAAAATTGAAAATTTTCAAAATTCGGGACGTTATTAGTTTCACCCCCTTTTTGAAAAGTCAAGTTTTCATCAGATCTCGACGTTTAAAGGTCTCAGGAATCTTCCCTGACCACTCACGAGCAAGTGTCATGCACCCTATCCGTATGTGTGTGTGTGGGTGTGTATGTGACCCGCTTATAACTCTTGAACAACTAAACCGATCGGAATCAAACAAGTAGCTTTCCAAAGAGTTCTATACAACTCAGATTTCCTGTGAATTTAAACCGATTCGGACCGGTAGATTTTGAGAAATCTCAAAAAACTAAGCAAAAACAAGAAAAAGACACAAGACTACGTCACGAATGTCAAGAAAAGTGTTACCACTGATTGTTCTTTTCATTCTCAATTAGTTAATGCAAATTAAATAAAATATTAACTAACTTATCGCTTCTTTTACATTTATTCGTCATTCATATTTAATAAAACAAACAAAATCACAACATTCTTTATTCAAATTTCTTTTTACTTCTTTTCTTACTTGCCAGTTACACATTCGTACTCATCATACATAGGTATTCTCTTTCAACAAACCTCACATCCAAAATTATTTTTAATATGTCACCTGTGTTTTTATAATAATAATTACGATTAAACTACATTGAATTAGACCGTGATCTTCGAAAGGACTTAGTTTTGGATAATACTGAAGCGTATAAAAAAAAATGGACTTGATCAGATAAGTTTTTCGGGAGTTATCGTGACCACGCCAGTTTCTATACATACAGACACACGGACGTCCACAAAATGATTTTATTGAACATTGTTTTTATTTATTTAAAAGGCAAAATGTCTTTTAAAAATGTCATAAGTGTTGAAACTAGTGTTTTTCCTTGACATTTATGTGTAAATATTATTGTACAAGTGCGATAGAAAATAAATAGACACATTTAGTTAAAAAAATTACTTGATTTTTGTAAGGCGAAAGTAGAGCACTACCTCATGCGCTTCGCTTATGAGGCGTGCAAAAAACCCTGTTGAGTAGTGTTACATATATAACTTACTAGCTTTTGCCCGCGGCTTCGCCCACGTAGACTACACAAATTAGATTGTTTTTTTTTTTAACTGGGATTGCAATTTACTAAAATCCAATTAATGGATTATTATTTTTGACTAACCACTAATTCAAAAATGTCATGTGTCTCGCTTCAAAAATTACGAAGTTTCATACAAACTGCCAACCCCTATTTCACCACCTTAGGGATGGAATTTCTAAAAATCCTTTCTTAGCGGACGTCTCCTAGTCACAATCTACCTTCCTGCCAAATTTCATCTTCATTGGCTAAGTAGATTTCGAGATTTCATGATGAGTGAGTGATTTTTGCTTTTATATATATAGATTTATTCAACTTATATATTTTATTTCATCTTATAACTTTTAGGAAAACTTACACTTAAAACTTTCCACTTTGAATCTAGATCGGAGGACGCCCAGCCTTCCAAAGCGGACGTAGATTATTCAATATTTTTGCAATAATATAAATAATATATTATTTAAGAAGGTTTGCACTATGTTAAACAGGTATTTAAAAGAGACGTTAGATTTCTGTTTTGTTTTGAAGTCATTCTAGATTTTTTTTAAATCCTGTTGAGTAGTGTAACATTATATAACTTATTTATTCAACTTATATATTTTTTTATTTCATCTTACAACTTTTAGGAAAATTTACACTTAAAACTTACCACTTTGAATCTAGATCGGAGGACGCCCAGCTTCCCAAAGCGGACGTGGAAAGGCGAGCAAGTGAAACTGCCATCAGGTTGCTCTACCACCACCACGTCGATGGCGCCGGTGAGCGTCGCTGCGTTGATCTCGTTGTAGAACTCGCGAAAGTTCGCTATGAACTTGCCAATGTAGTTCATAGAATACATGGCTGTAAGTTTATATTATCCTCTTCTTGTAACACTTGCACTTGCACTGAAGTTTATTAATGTTTAGTTGCAACTAAGTTCAGTCTTTGTGTATTACCCCATATTTTGAGAAGCGCCTGCGCGTACTCAGCTCGGTTCTGTAACAAAAAAGGGACTTATAACATCTACGTAGACACAAATGAAAATTAAGTTAGGTATATGTCGGGATGGTAGTTAACGCCGTGGGTAGTTTAATTTTATTAAATGATACGTGCGTCGCGCACCTGTATATCGTAAACCTCACTATTAGCTTGTTGTGTACAAGTTACAACGTATAAAAGAGCCGCACGGTCGATAAGTCGCCAGTTAACGGTGTGGACAACATCTTGCCACTTTGGCAAATGTTGGTCCCGCCTAACACGTCGCGCCCGGTGAGCTGTAAAATGCCCTCAGCATACAGCGTAATACTTCGTTCGAAAAAAAAGATAAGTCGCCAGTCTGCCTCAGACGCCGCATGCACGATGCCCAACTCGTGAATGCACTTCGCTGTAGCTATGATTGGTCATGACTCATTGAGATACGATTACGGATCACATGACCTATTTATTATACTTAATGACATTCTACTTCACCTGGACGGAGCCTTGTGGGCACAGGATAACTGTGCAGGCTAGAGAATTAGTTTCATCTCTCATGGAAGCTTCTCAAAGGTCAGCGCGAGAAGAGGCGCTGACCTTATTGGCATTTTAAATAATTTCCATTTACCCCTCATTGCGACACCGTACATCGTGTTAATGAAAGAACGCTAAACCTCCCAGATGGTACCTCAGCCCTTGTAACTGAACAACTTTTGTTCAACAACTTTCACAAAACTAAAAGAAATAATTTTAATTTTCATACAAACTGATCAGCTGATCGAGTCAATTTGTATGAAAATCCGATTTTTTTTTTGATTTCTTGTTGTTGAACAAAATTTGTTCAGTTTCATAGGCTGAGGTACCATCTGAGAGGTTTTGCGTTCTTTCATTAACACGATGTACCTATATAAACATCCGGCTAAATACGACACAAAATGTAATGATAAGAAACATACGTAATCCTAATCCCGATTAGGTAATCACTGCGCATCGATTTTAGTCACACTTATCTACACAGGTATGGTAAGCAAGCACTTTTAATTTATTTTATTTATTTAAATGGAAATGTGTTACAATGTATTAATGTAATGTACCATTTCGACTCGATAAGAAGAAGAAATGTCAATCCAACACCGCTTGATTGGAGGGGGGATTTAGGCACATTATGCGGGGATTCTCCCATGATTTACTTTATTTTCTGTAAATATAATGACGAACGTTCATGTATAGAGCAGATATCACTTGAAATTACTGGGTCGATGCACTTACCAAGCAAGCGCAGGATATTGCTCAACATTGCACAGCATAGTCAAGAATAGAATAAGGAGTTCATAAATAACGAGCAATGCAAAATGTACGAATGTGGGCATGTGGCCGTATCGAATTATTCAGGTCATTGACTGACACAGTGCTTGTTAGAGAACAAAAGATAATGAGGAGTAATGGCAAAATTATGACGCTAGACAATTTCTAGTCGTTACAGCAATTCCATTCACCTCACGAAACTCATATGCTATGAAAGCAAGATATTTATGCAAAAAAAGATAGGTACCACGCGGCAGTAGCGTGCGTGTCTCGCCGGGGACTCTGCCCCGACACTTACCTACAGTGACTAATCCGCGAGAATAGCAATACAACAACCGATTCACACAACCAGTAGACCAAAAGGAATTTGGCACGTAAACAAAATATTTTTTTGGTAAATTAGTGTTACCGTATAAGACATTATCCAATAATAATACTTTTACTTTATTTGCACACGGGGGGCCCTCCCTCACCCGTATCCTATATGCATTTAATAATCGATAAAAAAAATCTGACTTAAATTTAATATACTTTTTAAAAAATCCCACTCTTTACTTATTTATACATAAGTACTTATTAATAAATAATTAACGTAATTAGTAGCAAATTTATTATCATGTGGTTAGAGTGGCAGTTCTACATCTCGTTCCCTGTCACGAGCCGAAGTAGACAAAACAGTTTAGATTAGATAACCTATTGGTCACATCGCATCGATTGGAAAAGCTATTTAATTGTACAGTACATATGAAAACTTTTTTTTTCTTCTATACGATTGGATTAAATCTTATTTTTAATGTTGCACTGTACATATCATACATATTTAATGTTGCACTGTACAAGCCACCGGATGTTTTTAGAATACCTCTGGAAGGGTCAAAGCGAATGTTTAATCAATGTTCATGAGGAAGTAGTATTTGCAACAGAAAGGAAGATAAACGTGCGTTTATTTATGTATGACGTGCGTGGACAGCGATAAAATTTGGTCGAATTTGCGATGGTGAAATCATTTAAATGACTGATTGTTGCTATCACATTGAGGTCAACAAAGATAATGAAGCTGGGTGAAAAATATTAAAACTATAAATCGAAGAATTCCGTTACTTTGTTTTGATGGACCAAAGAAAGTACGGAAATGAACTATACCAAGTACTATAAAACGATTGTATTTGTTTGTATAGAAGAATTAATTATATTTCCTTAATTATACATTATTAAGGTAAAGTGGTACAAAACAGCAGAACTATTTTTAAAAAAAACAACTCGGTAAATATTCAAGTAGCACCTTGGCAAGTATTTTAAACGTTACATTGTACTTAATAAAATAAATTTAAAATAATAAAACTTTCTTATAACCATAATATAACTTTATATACCTATATGAACAATAAATATTTCGGTTGATGTAAGTCTTTGATAATTAATGACACCAATTTATATTGGGTCTCAGCACAGCACAGTTAATTGTTAATATGTTACTATTTTAAAAAAATTACTAACACAATATTCAATGAAATTAATACGTGGAATGAAACCTTATAATAATGTTGTTGTGTTAGTCAACACCACACATCTTCACGTGTCTCTACACATGCATGCGATCTAACGTGTGGCTATCGATAACGTCCATATTATAGCGAAAATTAGGATATACTTTGTTAAAATACCCTTATCCCACTTAAAAAGAACTAAGAAACATAAAGAAAAAAGAGATATATAATGAAGACTGGAAATCAGTCATAAGTAAATGATCGGTAATGAGTCAACACATATCCTATATCACGTAGGTTCAGGTTTTGTCTAGTGTACAATCATAATTATAATATTTTTATTTTTTTTATTTTTTTTTAATAGAAATTTGAGTGCGTTTGATCTCTATCTAGCCTGATGGGAAGCTAAGATGAGGTCTAAGGTGTATCACGCAAACTCAAAAAATGCCTGTTCACTCTTGCCTTGAAAATCCCTAAATTATATGTATGGGGAAACATCGACGCAGGGAGGGAATTCCACACCTTAGCGGTTCGCACAATGAAGGAGGAGGCGAATCGAGAGGTACGATGAGGAGGAATATCGACCACAAATGGGTGGAATCCCTGTCCACGTCGTGTTGTCCGATGGTGGAATGGTGCAGGGGGAATTAAATTATGTAATTCCTGCGCACACTCCCCGAAGTGCAACCTGTAGAAGACACACAGACTTGCTACCAGTCGGCGATGTTCGAGGCTGTGGAGCCGTCCTGCCGTAAGCAACTCATCACCAACGAGTCTTCTGGCACGTCTGTCGATAGCTTCCAGGGCTTCGAGCTGATAGCGGGCAGATCCATCCCATAGGTGGGAGCAATACTCCATACATGAGCGGACTTGAGCTGTGTAAAGGCTCAATTTTCTCCATTTATGTTATGTCTACTAGTTAACAAACGATGCGCGGTCAACTTGAACAGTTTCCGATCGGCGAACAAACAACTGGTTCCTCAGTAATCCTATCAAGGTGAAGTTTAATTTGCACATTGTCAACAATACATTGGAAATGTTGGAATTGAATTATACAGTGTAACTATAACATGACTTAAATTCGGGTTACTCATGGAAACATAGTTATTGTCAGCTGCTTGACCCTAATCCTAAGAAAGAGGAAACATGTACAAATAAGGAAATTTGAAATGCAAATGAATATTTTATTTCTTCCGTGGTATAAGTTCCGAATTGCTAATACGAACTTCAGGAAAAGACATTGAATGCAGCAGATTTTTTATATAAAACATGCAGCGCTTTTAAAAGAAGGAATTGGAAGGATCGAAACAAAGACTCCGCGAAAGAAGATAAACGAATTGTTGATGATTTCGAATACCAACAATAGGCCGGTTGGGTACTGATTAAACGCACTGAAGCAGATAAAAAAGTGAAAATAAAGCAGTGAAAAGCGTATGAATAAATATTGATGTTGTACAGAGACATCGTGAATAAGAGGATGGTGAACAGGTAAATGGAAACAACGCATATTTCTTAAAAGAAAAGGTGGACCAATATCTTAATCGTAATCTCATTAAGTCATCAATTCATGAACGTTACAAACCGACGGAGCAGCTGCTCACATCACAAAGAACATAGTTCTTTGCCACCTGAGGCCAACGACTTTGCACTTTTTTCAATTGGCTCAATTAGCAGGTACACATTTATAAAAGCCCGGTGAATTAAGTAATTGGTTGCTTAACTATTAGGAGGCAAACAAACAACTAATAAAATATGTAATACGTTATAGGAAAATTTAAACTTAAGCAACTTTGTCTAGTCTAGATTTTAACTAACCTTATGAACGCGGCTGGAAAAATATTAATCGGGTATTTTAATTCCTGGGTTTAATTAAATTATCTTGAAGCACAACTACATATAACGATCAGTCCACGTTTATCAGCTGTAATTTCGCGAATCACACAGTACGGTTGGCAAGATTACGACGCGTGAAGTACGCGCCGATGCTACCACTATACTGTTGTTATGAGCTAAGCAATCAAGACGGCTGACGTCGCGTGACGTCGCCAGTACAACGGATGTTGATACGATTGTATGGTATGGCGAGCGGCACACAGCAACACCACACACATACAAGCCAACACCACCACGTGTTACGCCCTCACCCACCACGCAACCTGTTCGACCACACCGACCGAGTTTAGCATGACAGCAGATCGCGCGGCATGGCGTGATATCGTACCACTTGCGAAAGTTACTTACTTCATCACGTAAAAATATGAACCCTTTATGAACTTTATTCCTTTCAGTGCGGTGTTGGATGACGCAGACTTAGAATTGTTTTTAGTACTTTTATATACGAGGGGGGGTCAAAAAGTTCGCGGAATGGAGGGGATAGCGGGGGGTGGGGGACCTGCCGCAGGTAGTAACTAATGAGCAACTCTTTGTGAGTATATATGCCAAGTTTGAACCTGATTGTGTCAATAACCTTTGACCTGTCGTCGATCAAACAAGTGAATCCGGAAGAAAAACTTGAACATGGAAAAAATCGAGTTTCGTGCCGTCATAAAGTTCCTCACTAAGCAAGGAAAACCACCTCAGAAAATTTTGGAAGAAATGTTATCAGTATACGGGGACTCTTGCCCTGGGAAAACCATGGTGTACAAGTGGAATAGCCTTTTCAAGCAAGGCAGAGAGTCTCTTGAAGACGACCCTCGCTCAGGACGGCCGATTGAGGCCACCACCTCAAACATCGTTGAAAAAGTGGAGAATCTTATACTGGAGGATACTCGTTTGAAGAAGAAACAACTTGCAGAAATGGTTGGAGTATCACCTACAACCATTTTAAATATTCTACACGACAATCTTGGGATGTCAAAAGTCAGCGCAAGATGGGTGCCAAGAATGCTCACACCACCACAGAAACAGCTGCGCGTCGAGTATTCAAAGGAGTTTTTAGACCTCTGTAGCGCCGACAAGGAAGGAATTTTTGCAAGACTTGTTACTGCAGATGAAACTTGGGTTCATCATTATGAGCCTGAGTCGAAGCAAGAGTCTATGCAGTGGCATAAAAAGGGTCAGCCCCCCCCTAAGAAATACAGGGTGTCACAATCGGCTGGAAAAATCATGGCAACTGTTTTTTGGGATACAGAGGGTATTTTATTAATAGATTATAAAGATAAGGGTGTTTCTATAACGGGAGAATACTACGCTAATCTACTAAGACAATTAAAAGAAGCAATCAAGGAGAAAAGGCGGGGAAAGTTGACAAAGGGTGTGCTGCTTTTGCATGACAACGCACCGGTACACAAGAGCCGCGTTGCGATGGCTGCCCTTCATCACTGTGGCTTCGAAATGTTAAACCATCCTCCCTATAGTCCAGACTTAGCCCCCTGTGATTATTTTTTATTTCCCAAATTAAAAAAAGAGCTTCGGGGGAAGAAATTTTCCGATGATGAAGAAGTCAAGTCGGCGATTTCGGCCTATTTTGAGGACAAAGACAAATCATTTTTTTTCGACGGTATTAATAAGTTAATAGAGAGATCTGAAAAATGTATTCGACTTAAGGGGGAATATATTGAAAAAGAAAAATAGTACAGTATTTTATTTCACCCCCCTTCCCCTCCGTTCCGCGAACTTTTTGACCCCCCCTCGTATATATGTTGCATTAGAACGATTTATCTAAATTACTCTAGACTACTACTAATGTTATAATATAATTTATAATATGAACATACATGAACTGTTGAACATGAACATTAAACTATTTTAAAAATCAACTGATAAAAATGTGAGCCGACAACAAAGGTAAAATGTGTTGTCACATTTGATTAAAATATTTATATTTTAAAATGACCTTGAAGTGGCGCCCTCACTTGAAATAAATTATTAACTCGTAAATATGGAGATAATTTCCATATTGCTCTTCGTCATGCACTAGATAGCCCTTTAAATTATTTTATGAACCACTGTTGAAAGTATTTACATTAGTCCGTCTAGCTTTAAAACTTGCTTCCGCCAAAAGTGGCCACGGCAAGTTTTAAAGCTAGACGGATCACCAATAATAGTTTCAACGGTAGTTCATAAAATAATTTAAAGGGCTATCTAGTGCATGACGAAGAGCAATATGGAAATTATTACCATATTTACGAGTTAACAATTTATTTCACACTTCAAGGCCATTTGCCTATATCTTCGCCTTAATGATATACATATCTAATCAAAATAAAAGGGTAATTTTTAATAAAGGAACAATTCATATGGAGATAAATAAATTAAATGACCGAGCGAGCGACGACGCGTCTTAGTTTCGAGATTGGCGAAAAAATATTTTTTTCCGTCTGTTCGTTCTCGCCTAGGTCGCATTTTTCAACCGATTTTAACGAAACTTGGCACACAATTTGAGGTCTAATGTTCTCACAGAACCACTAGCCTATATGCCTCGTACTAAGTGCAATAACTAGAAAGAAGATCTTCTTCTTCTTATTTAAGTGCTTAGTGGCTCTTGCCGGTGGAGTATGCGCCAAACTTCTCGGTTCTCTGCCTTACTTTTTAGTGCTTGATACGACATGACATGCTTTTTCTTTCAGTTGGTCTACATAGCTCTTTTTTTGGTCGTCCTGGATCTTTTCTACCTTTTATCTCTCCTTCTAGTATGTTTTTATTTATCTCATTTTATCGTTTTCTTTGCGCCACCGTTTCTTTTTCACGTGCCTACATTTCTCTCCATCCACTGGTTGTCTGGAAGAGATCGCTGTCAGCGATAAGACCGCCCATTGTACCTATGTATATATATTTACAAATTGTGTTTTGTTAACTTTTTTTATTTATTTTTTAGGTGCAATAAAGAGTTATTCATTCATTCATTCATTTTTAAATAAGGAGTCATGTCGTATTAAGTGACCAATCATTTTCCCTCCTATTTTCTAGAAGAAAGAAAGAAGATCATACATACTTATATTGTAGTTCCTGCTAGTTCTTCTTGTTTCTTGTAGTTCTAAAATAATACATATATTGGCAACTATATGTCTCCGGCGCCATATGAATTGTTTGTTTAGTTCAGAAACAAATCGTAAACATCAACAAGTCGCAACCTACGAGTACTGGCTGATGTTTATTCATATTATCTTGGTATTAGTCACTTCAGTTAAAAATAATGCCGTTCTAGCGACAAGAAGTCCACCTGCTATTAAGGGGTTGGCCTCCTCAAGGGCTTCTGAATGGAAGATTTTCTTCTTTTTTGATTTGAAAGTATTTATTTAGTTTCACCTGTACCAGTGTCTCTCTGTTATGAATGCCGTCTAACCTCGCGGTCAAAATAACGTAAGATAGTTCAGAGGCTGGGCGTCTCACTTCGGAGAGAAGATTTGCAGGACTTTTTTTTATTAAGTGGGTACAAATTAATCCAGAAACCGCAAGATTTTTACAATCGATGCAAAAGTGCATTCCATTATTTATAGCTAACGCCTCAACTTTGGTAAATATGAATCCGAGTATCCGATCTCTGTTCATAATCTAAATGATTGTACCTACTATGATATGTTAATGTTACTAAATTGTTTATTAAAAAAAACAGTTTTGATTTGAACAAACTTCGTTATTATGATAATATTTGGCTCCAAAAAGGTATAGGTATATAATAGCACAGAATAAGTAGTACTAGTAATAGATTTCGAATCGTCCGTTATTCTCTCTATTTCAGGCTCATCCATCGCCTTCCATCTTTTCGCACACCATAACGCTAAAAGTGGCCTTTGGGTCATGCGTCTCTGGGCTCTGTCTGCTTATAGAGCTGCAAAATCTAAAATGCTCTGTCTCTCCCGGGGTAAAGTCGTGATAACGTATCTGTATCTCCTTCCTGTTTATTTGCAAACATCTACCAAACATCTCGTATAATTTAACGAAATATGATAATAATGAAAATGAAATAGTATACTGCATTGAGATATACAGGGTGACTTTTTAAACACTAGTCAAATTTTTGGACCAAGTTCAGTCCATGATACTGAACTACTTTCTATAAAAAAAGTTATTAAAAATCGTCAAAATTTTTGACCTTCCATACAAAATCCGTTTTGGCTGAGCGCTGATTTGTATGGGAAGGCGAATTTTTAATTTAATTTTTCGTTAATTGTTTTTATGGAAAGTAGTTCAGTATCATGGACTGAACTTGCTCCAAAAATTTGGCTGGTGGTTAAAAAGTAACCCTGTATTTACTTGATATACAAAGTGGAAGGGACATGCCTGTAATAAATCAAACCACGGGCTATACTAGATCACTAAAGTATAACGAAATTAAAATAAAAGTCAAAAGACCAAAAAAAATATCGACATTCCCGACACAACAAATTGCCCGAGTGGCTGCACACTTGTATGGAAATGCTGATTTTTTTTTGTTAATTGGCTGTTATTTTAATTTTATTATAGTATAATGATCTAGTATCGACCGTGGTTAGATTTATTACGGGTATGTCCTTTCCACGTTGTATATGTCGATGGTATACTGCAACCTTATTAGTCTAAGAATGGGTGTGTCTATGACGTAGTTTGCAAATAGCGACGACGCGACACGGCGCACAATACCTGTTGCGTATCATTTAAACCGACAAGGTCTTTTGGTTCCCGATGCGAAAAACAATTCCAAGAACCGACCTATTTTCAACTGTATAGCTATACCTATAAGTACTAAATTGGTACAAGTGCGGTCAATATGAAAGCTGTATGCGTGTGCGCATAAACAAGCATTATCGTTCAGTTGGCTTGGCCTTCACGTATTCTAATAAAATGCGCATGAAATATCACTCGTTCACGCGGAAAAACAAAAATATATTTTGCAAAAATCTTACTATCTCAGGCGTTAATAAGATTAAGTATCTATAGCATTATTTCAAATAATATAAATTTGTAAATTACATAATGCTTGATAGATTAGATATAATCATATAAGAAAAACCTCTTAGGTAAACATCAACTTATCTTGATAGTTTGATGAAATAAATATTGCGTAAAAGAACAATGATAAATTCTGTTTGTACTGTGATGACTTAGTGACCTATATTAAAACTTTACATTTCATATTCGTACATAATTATATTATATTTGTTTTTTTTTATTGGTTTGTGGAAATAGTACATTTGAATATTTTTTAAATATTTTGAATATTTTAGCTTTAAGCTGCTCGTCTTAAATTCAAACAAATAAATAAAAATAAATCTTACGTTATTTAGTTATCAATCCATAGCAGAAATGTTCACATACATAAGTACTGTGTATGTATGTATGTAATGTATGTTTACATATATGTTATTTCTACCTTCCCTAATAACTAATAAAATAAAACTAAGGTGGTTCACATTTTTAATACTGTATGGTGTAATGTAGACATGGATTACTCCGGATTCGAATATTTAAATGAGCCGATTCATCAACAGGAGCCGATACCGGCTCCCGTTATCGTTATCGGCTCCCGCGAGTTATTGAGTCCGCACCGATCTTGGTCCCACCGGGAACCGGCGGCGCCTGTCAGGTCGCGAGCCGCGAGCCGCGTTTCGACTCCACCGCGTCTCGGGAGGAATCGGGAGTCGGGAGTCAATATTATTCTGTATTGAAACCGGTACCAGAAAGGACGTCTGTATTCTGTAGATTCAATAGCGAAACTTAGCGGACCTCGGAGCTAGAGCCGATAAGGGAGTAGGAATCATTAAGATGAGTCGGTACCGGATGCGGAGTAATATTTATTTTTGGATTATCAGTCAATTTCTTTTGTGATTTCATGATAGTTGTTGTTACAACTAAGTTTAGTGCCGCTTCCTATGCACAAGTGCAGAAGAAGATCATTGTTTACAGAAGATTTTGTAACATAAGTTTTTTAGTTTTCTGTTTCGGCTATTTCTTCTTCACTTCGCAAGTTCTTTGGCATCCTTGGGTATATAACTTTATTATATTTGGAGAAGAAACAGAGGAGAAGCAGCATAGCTACGAATTCAACCGAGAACGCGCT
The DNA here is from genome assembly GCA_963576875.1 of Acrobasis repandana. Lineage (NCBI taxonomy): Eukaryota > Metazoa > Arthropoda > Insecta > Lepidoptera > Pyralidae > Acrobasis > Acrobasis repandana. The sequence continues at coordinate 15,858,099 of OY756215.1, forward strand.
TAGATGAAGAAGATGATAGAATATATATTGTTGAGTTAGTGTCCCATAAAACAAGTTTAAATACTTAAAAACTTGTATTATATTGTAGTATGCTTGAAGCGCCACGTAGGCAGTTTAAATAATAAAACTTGTTAAACTAATTAACAAGTTTTATAGTATTCGTGAAGCGCCACGTGGGCAGTATAAATAATAAAACTTGTAAAACTAAATAGATACTAAACAAGTTCTATTATTTAAACTGCTCACGTGGTGCCCCACGTGACGTATTGACTTCTATCCCGAATTTCCGACATAATTATATGAAAACATTTCAGAGTTAAAACTAACGTAATTTTTTTTTTCCGAAATATCGATGTCGATATTTTTTTTTTGTTGTTCAATCCTTTTGCACTAGGGTGTATTATTACGTGTACATACACATTTGTTTTAGTGTGAGTCTTGCTAGTGTACAGAAAATAAACTAGTGTGTCAATTTTACGTAAGTGTGCGTTTATAACGACACAAATTATTTTTGTGACTGTGTGTGTTTTTTAGATGTAGTAGTACCCTCCCCCCGCACCAAAAACGGCAGAAAGTTTTGTAAGAAGATTTGTCATGTTTGTGTACGATAGCGCAATAAATAAATATTGTATTCTACCACATAAATGATAGTACTTTTATACTGATAATTAAAGCAATTCGTGCAAAATTATTCCCTAACCATTCTAAAATATCAAAAATGCACAACGTTAATATTCAAGTTTTCACTTTTGCCGGCACTCCCGGAGTGCAAACCATCGTTTTTTTTCTTTTATTATTATATACACTTAATACTATTTTGATTTCTTTTTCTACCTTCTCACTCACCATCACAATAAAAGTGGCCTTCGGGTCTTGCGGCTTTGGATCTGTCTACTTAGACCCGCAAAACCCAAAATGCTCTGTCTGCCCTATTAGGGATAATGACATGATAGTAAGTATACAATATACATATATGTATTATGCTATTATTCCATATAAAAAATTATTAAGTTATCAATTTTAAGGTGTTTCAAATAATAGGTAGTATCTTATTCATTGGTTAAAAGAACTTTACGGTTTGAAAAGTCTGATTTAGCCGACTCAGATTTTTTTAAATCTGACCATTTCAAATTAATTTTTTCGTAAGTGATAGCGATAAAAATAATAAATACCATTTAATAATTGGTCTCCACCATCCCCATAGCCAACTAGCACCACTTCTTTATTATTTTAATTAATTAATAATGCAGAAAAATAACACATACCATATCTATATAGATAACATGCATTTATATAAACAAAATGCAAATTGGATAGATAGCAAAATCACAAACTAATATAAGACAGGATTTAGGTATTCTTAAACAATACTTTGGTTTTTTTTTTCTTATTTGTTTCTCCCCATCATTGGACACCTTAGTACCAAAGCAATGTGTTGCGAACATGCATTACATTCTCACTAAAAGAAAATGGCTGCTAGTATTATCTTTAAGTAGTCTTTTAGCGGATGATTTTTAACTACCTGATTATGGTGGTTATTATCATGACCCGAGTAAGTATGTTTGTTTCCATGCAGAATTGCGACCATTTTCTTTGCAGTACACTAAACTGGAGGGGAGGCTTTTGCCCAATACTGGAAGGCTAGCAAAAAAATACTATAAAACTGACAAAATTGACCATTTTCGCAAAAAAAAATACTTTATCTGACCAATCTACAAAGATCTGACTTATCTGACCAGTTTTCTTATTACATTTCTCTGATTCTTGGGAAGAATGATGTGAAAAAAAATTGCATGAAAAAAGCTTTTGGGAAAAAATGGTTGTTCATGTAGAGGGCTACAGACAGATAAACCTTGTAAGTACCATATGTAAATGGCAGCTAAGAAGAATCACCGTTAAAAATGTTATGGTGCTTTCAGCGAATAGGAACATTGTTTTTACCCGAAAATGAAGCGCAACATAAGAACAAAGCCCTAACATAAAATCATCTTACATGAGCCGTTGTTCAGCAGTGAAAGTAGATATATAAGAGGCCTAAACGAGTAGTAGCTAAAGCAATGGTTTGATAGAAGATAACTGTAAATATTTATTATTCCAATTCTTCAAATTCTTGGAAAAACCAAGGATTAGATACTTAACACAACAGCTAGCCTGTAGTGATTTTTACGAATTTCTAATAAAGTTTTATTTACTTACGATATGTGGTATCCAGATCACGAAATTCCTTTGACCTAAGTCTACAGTATCGATAAAATTAGGCTAAAATATTTCCAAAACAATAAAATAGGTAATCGTTTCTTTCACTTCTCTCATTACAAAATAAATTAAATTGAATGTCACTTTAATAAATTGACGTTTATTTGTTATTTTTTTGTAAGGACGAAATGTCTTTTGACGTTTTATTCATTTACAATTTTACATACATGTACTGTACCTAATTGCGTTTTGTTCGTTGAATATTCACAGCACAGAACAATTTTACTCCTATTTGAAAAAGAATAGCAAGTGTAGACAAAATGCAGATGACATATTTTTTTTTATATTTCATTGGTCTGTAAATTATCCCACCCTTCAAGATTGGCTCCCAAGAATTAAATAAACCAATGAGAACGGCGCTTTTGTCATCGTAGTAGATAGGTAGAGGTAGGTAGGTACTATACCTATATATTCCGTGGTAGTAGGCTAAATTATTATTATATATGTAGGTATCTAACATAAGAAATAAAATAAATAAGAATTACTGACAAGGATTTATTAATATTATATATAAATAATTTAAAACACTGTAGACTAATCATGACATTACCGGCGACAATAGAGGTTCCTTTTTCCCAGCTTCAAACACGGAACAGTTAGATGAAATTTGATGTCATCTTCTATAGCCGCACTTAAAACATTTCGGCCTGTTTTCTTTATCTGACATTATTTATGTTATGGCACTAATTACGAGTATTTTCTCACTAACTAAGCTTCATAGTCAAACACAAGCTCACAGGAGTATTTTTTCTCGAAACTTCAAAAAAACGGAGGAACAGCTGTTCAACAACGTTCTCTGACAAGATAATATCTCATCAGCACAGTTCACAACGCAACACAGCAAATTCAAAGTCAGAGTAATTTCTTAATGGAACAAAAACTCAACTCGACGAAAAACACACGACAAAATCCAAAACGCCGGTTCATTGTAAAAAATCGCCATTTTTGTTTGACATTGAGTAGTGTTACCAGTACTAATGAAAAAAAATTGGTTGTCTGTAAAGTCGGTTTACGGACGGTAGTTTGACGAGACAATGTCAAACATTCCGAACTGAGCCGATCATGCCTCTCTGTCGTTCGTGCCGCGCTCTCGCTTGCGGAGCGCGACAATGACGTCATCTTTTTCGTGCATGCAGCCCGTAGTATCGAGTTACTAGACGTTGTCACGTTAAAAGTTACTACAATATTTGATTTTTCTACTGCAATAGTAGTAAGTATAACTTGTATACAGTCACACTGTTTTTATCCCTCGTAGGTAGTTTTCGAAGGCCCGTACTAACTTGACCAGGGCAGAGGGCTGTTTGGAGATTCACAGGGTTAAAATAGGAATACAAAGCAGGGCTTGTTATCGATACCAAATTAACAGTAAAAGTAACGTTAAATAACGTTATTTTCATACGGGTAGTAGTGGTAAAGTTATAAGGGGTATCGATAATACAGTTTATAACGTTATCAATTAACGATACTTTTTTCGATACTTGTAAAATATTATTTAAATACCTAGCTCTATTAGCTTACTATAGTCCGTTTTGAAATCCCGTATAGTGAGTTTTTATGAGTAAGAACATATGTTTTTTAATTTTTATTTATGTGATAGATTGTATACATAAAAGAGAGACAAATAATACTTATATTTGTATAGTAAATAAAACCAGAATTATTTATTTCTTTAGTAGGTATATATCTCTAGGACGGTTGGTCTGATATTTACATTTAATATGTTGTATTGTGTCACTGTGTAACATGAAATTTAAAGTTAGTCTTTTTTTACAAATACTTATATTATGTATGTTTGTAGGTCACACGGTCAATAAACACTGGGTAGACACCGGTATACAATCTTCTCGGCAGGCTTTCTTGGAAGGTTTGACAACTGGACTCAAAGAACCAACGGGAAAAGGAAGGCGATTGGTGGACCGTCTTTTGATTTTTAAAGCAAAAAAGGGTCTTGATGACTCCCATAAAGAAATGGATTCAGAACAGTATGAATCGTCGCTACGGTCTCTATTTCTGAAAATGAAAGAAAATTCCGTGTTAGTTATAGATAATGCACCGTATCATTCGAGAAGATTAGAAATACTACCAACATCAAAATGGCTAAAAGACGAAATTCAGGAATGGTTTTTGTCAAAAAATATATCTTTTGATGAAAACTTATACTGGGTGGCGCAAAAGTACTGGCACTAAAGAAAATACTTTTATTTTTTTTATATGACATTTTCTGTCATTCTGTTGTTGAAAATTGTGTAGTGAACAAATGTAAAATACACTGAAAATAAACATGGACCGTTTTACTCCCCAAGAACGTGGAATAAACACTATGGACTTAGTGAGGGACGCTTTTCCAGGCCGAGTTATCTCTCGTTTTGGCGATTTGCCTTGGCCTGCAAGATCACCCGATCTGACCAGTCCAGACTTCTTTCTTTGGGGTTTTTTGAAATCTCGGGTGTATGTGAACAAGCCACAGACTCTCGCAGCTCTAAAAGAAAACATTCGTCAAGAAATAACGAACATATCGCAGGAAGTGTTACGGCAAGTTATGCAAAATGTCATAAATAGGGCTCAAATGTGTATCAACTCTGGAGGTCACCATTTAAAAGACATCATCTTTAAATCCTAATGGTACGAAATTTAATGGCACAAATATACATTTAAAAAAACCTAAATCTAGTTTTCTAATTTAGAAAAAATGTTATAGCTGAACCAAATAGGGTCTTTACTTTTGCGCCACCCAGTACAAATACGAGTTATTAAATATTGTTGAACATTTAAGAAAAGAAAGACTACGACAGGTATGTCTTTTTTTTTTTTTTTATTATATAATTTTACGGCTCTGGATACAAGTCCTTTAGAGCCTATCTTTAATTTTGTTCTTTATTCCTAATCCTAACCTAACCTAATCCTAACAAGACAATCAAAGGGTGGTGTAGGCCTTTGACTACTGCAAAGGAGCTTCTGGCGACAAATCTATACGAGTCCACTGGTTAACATAGACGATTGAGTGGCGGACGACGCCCGAAGACGCCCACACAGTCCGCAAAATAAATATCACTACAGCCGTACTATGACTGTCCACTTTAACTATTTCACACATTGTTCACGACAGGTATGTCGTTGACAAAATGGCCGCTCAACATGGTGTTACAATTTTGCGATTACCCCCTTACCATTGCGAGCTCAACCCAATAGAGTTAGTTTGGGCCCAAGTAAAGGGATATGTAGCTAGAAATAATAAAACCTTTAAGGTAAATTAAGTGCGAAGGCTAATTGAAAAAGGGCTTTGTGAAGTGACTCCGCAGAGGTGGAATGGAAAGACTGCATATCGCACGTCAAATAAATTAAGGATAAAATGTCCAATCGAAGTCAAAAACATTACCGAAAGGTTCATAATTGATGTTGGTAAAGATTGGAGGAGGAATGGAATGAAGATAGAAATAGAAATCTTTATTTGGAGCATAAAAATAACAAATGACATTGAACATGAAAGAAAAAACAAATAATGCTACCAAAATGGTTACTCTCAGCATTATGTCGAGGCTTTTTGCGGCCAAGACGCTGATTTTCAGAGGAACCAGTTGAGTAGGAATTGCTCTGCCTTACAATAACAACTTGAAGTACTTATAAGTAATTTACAATGCACTGTAAATAATAACGCACTGTAATAAGAAATAAATAAATAAATAGCTATGTTGACCAGTCTTTTCAAGCAATATCAATTATAGCAAGAGTTGCGTAGGTATTAGGTAAATAAATACGCATGGTTGTTGTGGTTGTTAGCATAGTACAGCTTATTATGTGTTACATAATACATGTTACATATTACATAATTGTTTGGTTAATTTATTCCGATATCTTTAGATATGTAAGTAATAGATTTTAATTTGGATTGCGAGCTTTAATTATTTAATACTTATATTAGAATAAGCTTGGATTATTTGTAAGTATGTTGATTATAGTATGTAGGCAATTGTTAATATAATTTTATGTTGTTTTTTTTTGATAAATGCTTTATGTTGATCAGAAGAAGTAGGTAATTGTTTTTTTTTTCTTTTTTATTTAAGTACTAAATAAATATTTATTCTACTCTATATGTTGTTTGTAAGATGTTTTACGTTACGAGTTAAATGATCATATTTAGTACATAATTTTTAATTTTATTTCTTTTTTATTTTAATGTTATTCAACAAATATTTTAAAAATCAGAAAGGACTAAGATATATCTTAGAAGGACTAAGATTTAATTTTGATAAGTAGGTACTTTATATTATTATTTACTTTTTTATTTTAATTTTGTTTATTTATTTCTTTTTGACTGTCGAAATATTTTTGTTGAGTAAATTTTGATAAAGACTTTATATTTTTATTTACTTTTTTTTATTATGAATACTGAATAAATATTTTATTTATTAATTGTTTGTTTAATTTATTCCGATATCTTTATATATGTATTGATTGGGTTTTATTCGGTTTATCATTCACATTTAAGAATCAATTTCATCAAAAAAGTCAAAGATCATATTTTAAACACTTTTTTCATTATATGAAAAGAAAATACATCTTTCGGTAATAACCGGTCGTGGTACATGCCTATTTATTGAATGTAAAAAACAGGCAACGTTCCAAATGTCAGTGCACTGTATGGGATTTTTAAATGGAGTAATAGACTGTCAAATATCGAAAAGAAATAGTGTTGACAATACCTTTTACCGTTAACAATACCTTTTTGTCAACAACATTGTACCTATTTAATAGATATAACCGTTTCTCGTGGGATACGTTACTACTTACTTGTAATTAACTCGTACTTGGTTGCAAACGTAGTTTAAAATACAATTATGATTTATAAACGTGAAATAGCATAGATATAAGTTGATTTTCTTTGGAATTATTTGAGTCTCAGGCATGGCGCCATCCCCACCCTTTTTGTATAAAAAGGGGATGCCGCCATTGCCTCGGGCAGTTCGTTTCGATCGCTGGAGCAGTCAACACCTAAAAATTGTAAGTGGTTATTATGTTATTTTTCTTGTATTTCACTGAATTTCTTATAATATTTTTGTGTACCTATAAATATTTATTTTTAAAACAAACTAGTTATTTCCTGTAATAAAAATATTTCATAGTTTAACGGATTTAATTTAAATGTCATTGCATTTTTATAAGTAAATACTTATGAATTTACCAAAATATGCCAATTATAATTGATTGAAGTCTTTTATTTCACATTTTACCGATAATATCATTGGTAACGTTATCTGATTTATCGGTAAATAGTGGGAAAAATGCCGTTACCCAGCATATCGGCGTTATGGTTAGCAGCAAAGATAACTCTTTGCTGATAACGTTAACGCCGTTTGACAGAATTAACGTTACCAGATTTTTAACGGTACCTATTCCAAGCCCTGAATAAGCTGAATTACAAAGTGGCCGTACAGAGATATCGGTATAGGAGGTAGGTATAGAATTAGTAAATAAATAAGGGCACATCACTATGCCAGGCTAGCCCCAAAGTAAGTTTTAAACTTGTGTTATTGGATACTAACTCAACGATATTATATTTTACTAGCTGTGCCCGCGACTTCGTTCGCGTGGTTGTCGGAATGTTATATAGCCTAAAGCCTTCCTCTATAAATGGACTACCCAACAAAAAAAGAATTTTTCAAATCGGACCATTAGTTCCTGAGATTAGCGCGTTTAAACAAACAAACAAACAAACAAACTCTTCCGCTTTATAATATTAGTATAGATAATAAATACTTAAATAGATAAACACCCAAGACCCAGGACAATTTGGAAAAGGCCATTTTCCAACTTGCCCTGGCTGGGGATCGAACCCAGAACCTCCGGATTAGCGGTCTAGCGTGTTAACCATTACGCCACGGTGGTCATCAAAAGAAGATACCATATATTTATGAAGGTAGGTACCTTTTTAGCTGTTTGTCTGGTTGGGTACATTTACGTAGCCTGTGCTTGGGCCAGTGGGCCTGGTCTTATACCTAATTAGCTAGTAATGCTAGTAGAAGTACCGTAATATCATGTATTATTTGGATCATATAAATAAAAGATTGACTATAAAACATAGTTATACTTTATTCATCACATTATTTAAACTTTTAAATGAACATAACTGAATGTACGGATCTAACGGTATATATCTGATACAATACAATACATGCATACAATATAGATACACAAAGTGCTATGGAAGCTGAGTTTGAGAGCGGTCTGAGGTGCTTTCTGTTGAATCTGCCGCGGCGCCATTGGGCAACGGTTCCGGCGTGCCTGATCTGGCTCTGGCCATTGCCATTGCATTTTGACACTTATTCCGTAGTTCGAAAACCTGTGTTATCGCGTCACGGAAACACAGGAAGTTGTAATCTATGACACCTGAAAATTAAAATAATAGTTATAATTTCTTAGTAGGTTAATATGTTTCTTACGAAGATTAGCTAATATTATAAATGTTAAAGTGTGTTTGTTTATTATACATCCTTTACGTCAGAACCAGAGACACTGGAGAATAATAAAGAGTAGCTATAAAATTAGGATGAAGTTTGTAACGGACATCAAGTCGCGGGCAAAAGCTAGTAGATATATTCATTACAGTGCATAAGAAAAAAAAAGTAAGTACAAACCAACACGCTACCACAGAATAAGTACTAGTACTCATACTCACGTACAGAAGTCAGAAGTCTTACTCTGCAAAGGTATTCAAAGAAATATCTACTCAATGTGGTGTAATTTAGCTCGCGTCAAACAGAACGCAGCACCTTTTCCTTCAGATACCTACAGAAATCCATAGCAAGCCCATTTTATTCTTATAACTAAGGACAAACGATTCATAATATACAATATGTAAAGAAAACCCTGTCCGACCGGAAAAGGGCATATATGTACCTAAATGACAATTTCAAAAAAATAAGAAAACGAAAATAGTTATAAAAATGAAAAAGTTATCTAATTTCTAAAATAACACATTTATTTCCCTACAAACGAGCAAATTCAAGGAAAGCGACAACACCGTCTCAGGTGGCGGCATGTCTAGACCACGGTCTAGACTAGACACAGTCAAGTGCGGCATCGACTGTTTTCTTTGATCATATTCATATACAGGAAATAATCCTGACGACCATTATAATAAACTATTTAGTACTGTTTCCTCTGAGTATTCTAAAACATTGAAACAAAAAAGAGTAGTAGTTCATAGTAAATCACAGTTTAGTGAATGGGCTACTACCGGCATCTACATAAGTAGAAACAGGTTATATGATCTATATGCCCAAAAACAATATAACTTTAATCCTTCTTTTATAGAATATGTTAGAAATTATTCTAAAATATTTAAAAAAGTTTGTAGACGAGCCAAGTCGAATAGTATTAGCAAAAAAATAAATAATGCTCCTAATAAAATTAAAGAAACATGGAGTGTCATAAATAAGGCAACAGGTAAAAATAAAACCAAAGAAAATATTTGCCGAATCAAATGTAGTGGTAAAAATACTTCAAAAACTGAAGAAATAGTAAATATATTTGATGATTATTTTACTAACATTCCTTTGGAACTCACTTCTAATGTGAGTTCTAGCGCCCAGCGTGCTGAGGCTTTGCTTAAGAGTAATGTTAGCCCTTGTGATTCTAAATTTAATTTTAAGCATGTTAGCCCTAGCGATATAATAGATGCTTTTAAACAGTTAAATTTAAAAAAATCAGAAGATCACTGGGGCATGTCAGTAGCCGTAGTAAGTCATATTATACACATAATTGCTGCCGATTTAGCTTTCATATTTAACGAATGTATTGATGAAGGCATATTTCCTAACTTAATGAAATGTAGTAAACTAATCCCCTTATTCAAAAAAGGAGAAAAAACAGACCCTGGCAACTACAGACCTATCTCTATTCTGCCAGTTTTGAGTAAGGTGTTCGAAAAGATAATGCTCAATCAAATGCTACTTCACTTTAAGACCAATAATCTTTTCCATAGCCAACAATACGGCTTTACTGCTGGAAAATCGACCACCGATGCAGGAGTAGCACTTATTACTAATATCTACGACGCGTGGGAAAACAGAAATGATGCAATTGGATCATTTTGCGATCTTTCTAAAGCATTTGATTGCGTTGATCATCCAACACTTTTGCTCAAATTTCGTCAATACGGTTTTGATGATAAGTCAATTAAATTAATAGAATCTTACTTAACAGATAGGCTTCAAACTGTTGATATAAACGGCGTAAAATCACACGGGTCTAATGTGAAAATGGGCGTTCCCCAAGGTTCAATTCTAGGACCGTTCCTTTTCTTAGTTTATGTCAATGACTTGCCTTACATGGTTGAGAAAGAGGCTGACATGGTGCTGTTTGCTGATGACACCTCGCTAATATTTAAAATAGATCGACATAACAGTGATGCTAGCGCGGTGAACAGCACCTTATCTTTAATTTCTGATTGGTTTTCGGCCAATAACCTCATGTTAAATGCGAACAAGACCCAATGCATTCGATTCTCTCTTCCTAATGTGAATCAAGCCTGCGTTGACATACTAATTAATGGTCAGAAACTCGATCTGGTTGAAAGTACTACCTTTTTAGGAATCACAATTGATTCGAAACTTCAATGGGGCGCTCATATAACTAAACTTTCTAATAGGCTTAGCTCTGCGGCTTACGCTGTTAGGAGAATAAGACAATTGACAGATGTAGCAACTGCTAGACAAGTGTACTTTAGTTACTTTCACAGTCTAATGTCTTACGGGATACTTCTATGGGGGAGTGCAGCCGACATTCAGACTATTTTTCTTTTACAAAAAAGAGCAATTCGTGCTATTTACGGTTTAGGATCGAGAGACTCACTGAGGGAATTATTTAAGGAAATAGGTATACTTACTTTTGTATCACAATTCATATTTGAAAATATAATATATGTAAGGAAAAATATTTCCATGTTCAATAAAGTAAGTGATTTTACAGATAGAAATTTACGTAATAAGAATGACTTAGTTAGCCCGTACTACAGGCTGAATACAGTCAGTAAGTCTTTTATGGGGAAGTGTATACTTTTTTATAATAAATTGTCAGAATCGGTCCTTGATATGCCAGACAGAAAATTCAAAGCTTATGTAAAGAAAGTACTTTGTGAGAAGGCTTATTATAGGACCGATGACTATCTTAAAGACAAAAAGGTCTGGCTTGAGCTTGGCGCGGGTCCCTCTTAAAGGTTTGTATACTTAGACATGTCATAATTTAGGTACATTGGTACATACTAAATTTACAAATTGACATTATTTTAAATTTCGTAATTCTTATAATTCAATTTAATTATGACATAATAAACAATGTAATCTCTGTCCATCTATATAACTAATTTTAAGTTTTTAGTTTGTTAGTTGACGTCTTTGGAGAAAACGTGCAGTGCAGTTTGTTGCCGCTTCTTCTGCACTTGCGCCTAGGAAGCGGCGTAAACTTAGCTTTAAGTAACGATTTGACGTCAACATTTGTGCAAAACAAAACAAAGTGACTATTATTAAGAGATATTTTAAATATCCTATGATAATAAAGATATTTTGAATTTTGAATTTTTTGATCACGCCGCAAAGAAGCCGCCGCGCCGCGACTTAGGCGCTTCCCGCCCGTCGCCCCCTGGGTTGCCATGTGAGTTACAATTTAAAATTGAATGTTAATTGAATTTTGTCAGAGGTAATTTTTTTGGACCTATTTTCTGGCGAGAAATCGATAAATAGAACCTACACAAGCTACCCAACATGACCTTCACGGCTCGGACTGGGTTTTTGTTAAATATTGTAGACATATGACATAAAATCGATTCAGTCGCCTAGTCGGCTGCGCGCTAGGGTTGACTGCTACATTGTTTATTTTTGTTTTTGTATTAAGTGGCCAACATTGGTGTCAGAATTTTCAAGCTGCCGAAAGACATCTGACATAGTTTGACGACTGCCATAAAATAATGACACGGCAGGACTAACGGCTTTACGTGCCTTCTGAAGCACGGAGAAGCTCAAGAAATTTGTATGCCACTTGTGGTCACCCATCTAAGTGCGGACCTCGGCCAGAGTTGCTTGCGAAAACGCTGACATAACGAAATCAAGAGTAGACATGACACCCATCGTGTTCAATTTATCTCACAGCTAATTTAAATTGCACACTGCACAGTATTTTTGCGCTTTTCCTTTGGGTTTCCTTGACAAAAACGATCGATGAAGTGAACACAGCTGACCAACGTGAGTACTAGTACTTATTCTGTGACAAAACGAGCATGCGTCTCTGCTCGCTAGCCAGTCCCTGCTGGATAGCCGTACTGGGCTGGCCGCCGCGTTTAGGTATGTATATAACACCTAGAGTGAGACAGACCTGATCTGTGGGCCTGATGCTACCAAACCAACCTTGTTTCTGGAAATTCTCCTCACGCAGTATACACACAAGTGCAAGGAATTTGTTCACTTCCCGCAAATACAGAACTGTACCATTGTTCAGTTTGATGAGACTGGAACTCTGATTGTTGAAAGTATTCACTTCAGTCTCATCCACCATCCTGAAAAGTAATCAGTTGTAGTCTTAGTACTTGCGACGAGCAGAGTACAGACAGTTATATTGTTGAGTCAGCTAATGAAAGAAATCAAAAAAGGCGACGGATAACGTAAATACTTCATAGGTGGAACTCCCATAGACCTCGTATTTATGGGAACCCTTGATGAAGGGAAGAAGTTTATATTTAAATTACTCTTACACACAAACATCAACTGTTTTAGTAAACCCAGAGAACTTCTCAGCAGACTTGCTTAACCAATTGTATACTAAATCATCTTTACTTGCTCACTCAATTTAAATTATAGTATTATAAATTATAAAATAGACAGTTTAATTTAAGGTGAAGAAATAGGCAAATGATCTTGAAGTGGCGCCCTCATTTGAAATAAATTGTTAACTCGTAAATATGGAGATAATTTCCATATTACTCTTCGTCATGCACTAGATAGCCCTTTAAAATATTTTATGAACCACCGATGAAAGTATTTACATTAGTCCGTCTAGCTTTAAAACTTGCCTCCGCCAAAAGTGGCCACGGCAAGTTTTAAAGCTAGACGGATCACCAATAATGTGTCAACGGCAGTTCAAAAAATAATTTAAAGGGCTATCTAGTGCATGACGAAGAGCAATATGGAAATTATCACCATATTTACGAGTTAAAAATTTATTTCACACTTCAAGGCCTTTTGCGTATATCTTCACCTTAAAACAGTGCAACAATGAAACACTAACAACAACATATACATACCCATAAATACATGATATGTCTATGACAACATCAATCATATCACAGCAGAGCTCATAACTTTGCATATCAACAGGGGAGCTATCAGTTGCTATGTATATTTTTGATACTACATCAAAAAGGAATGCCTTTTCTATGCCAGAATTCTGCAAATAAAATAAATTATTGCAAATCCTGGAAGTACATTAAAATGAGTTATGGAATCAAAACCGTTGCAAGTTGCAAGAGAACCATTACACAAGTTTAAAAAACTTTGGGGCTAGCTCAATCTGTGTGATTTGTTCTTATACATCGTGTTAATGAAAGAACGCAAAACCTCTCAGATGGTACCTCAGCCCATGTAACTGAACAACTTTCACGAAATAAAAAATAAAAATTGGGATTTTCATGCATATTGACTCGATCAGCTGATCAGTTAGTATGAAAATTCAATTTATTTTTTTAATTTCGTGAGAGTTATTGTACAAAAGGTGTTCAGTTACATGGGCTGAGGTGCCTACCATCTGAGAGGTTTTGCGTTCTTTCATTAACACAATGTATATCTATTTATTATCATTATTTATCTAGACATGACTAGACATGATACAAATAATATTGTATATGATTGGTTAAATGTCCATAATATATTATTAGATAAATAGTCAAACTTACTGATATTAAAATATTGAGTAAATTTTCTAAAGTTGGAAGCTGTGGTATCAACTTCTGGACAACTTTACTGAATGCTTCAAATATGGAGTGATCATATATGGATGTCAAATGAAATGACAAATGTACATGTTCCAATCCGGCTTCAGCAAGATCTTCATTTGCACGATGATGGATGTCCCTCTGAGATTCCATCTTATAGTCGTCATTGAGGCCATCAACCTGGAATTATTTATTTTATTTAGACGAAGTTAGGTGCTGATATGTCTATTTCACACAGTGCTGAGAGTCCATAGTCTTTTCACAGTTCATTTAATTATTCACAACACTTTATTTGTCCTTAGCCACTTGTTGAGTCTATTTTTAAATATTCAGTTACATTAATAAATATGAGTGCTATCTCAGATTACAATTATGATATAATGTTATTAAACTCTATTATATTTACACCTGTACGTATATACGTCGCAGTTGGATGGTATAAACCGCTTATTCACGAAACCTCTAGTTGTTTGGAATTACAGCCCGGTTTTGTTAAACAGCCGAATATCGTTCAGCTGGATTGTAAAATTGCGCAACGTGTTACGTTCATTACAATCGCTAACCACGTTTCCAAACGGCTAGCGGTTTTGTAAAACAGTAGCAGTAATCTGCTGTTTGACGAAACCGTTAAACAATCCAACTGCGACACATGCATGATAAGGATTTGGTGTAGGGTTACCATAATTAAATATAACCGGGTGTCTATTAGAATACAGATTTTTTTCGACTTCGAATTTCATTTTCCAAAAAACTTCCACGATTTTTATTGCTATAGGTTTTCCCTAACCTAGAAAAATGGATAGAACTTTTCTAGCGTGTGTTGGTCGCAGTTCTAACCTAACCTATAGGTTTGCCCTAACCTACTAAAATGAATAGACAGTCCTAGCACTCGCCGGCCGCTGCCGCGGCACGCTCGCTTCGCTCGCTCGCCATTGTCACTTCGTGGGCATTCTAAATTGTATATAATTTCTTTAGATAGAATTGTTCAACAATTTCTCTAGCTGCATGGATGAATACAAGTCGTTCATTCCATTCCGCATATTAGGGTTTGCTGTTTTACAAAACCGAGTTGTAATGCCAAACAGCTAGAGGTTTAGTGAATTAGTGGAATATACCATTCAACTGCGACATATATATATATTAGTATTTACACCTGAGGCTGGCGCCGGCCCTATGCACGATGGGTCAAGTGATGCAGGCAATTTGTGGAAACCTATCCTTGACGACAAGTAACAAAGTAGTATGTACATATTGGTTACACATCTATGAGACATACTAGAGGTGTTATAAATTGTAATGATTTAACCTCAGCCACCACCATCGCAACAACTAGTTGCAATGGAAGAATTTCTTTATACACTACTGCTTGTGTAAAAGAATCTTATTTATTGTTTATGGCTTTAATTGTTATGGCTTATGATCCTCCTGCCAGAGTCCATGCATACAACATGACAATGCAAAATGCATCCTTTTATTTTTTTGTCACATTATTACAATGGAACTTATGTTGAAGTACTTACTACATTTCAAACATATTGTAAAATACAAACAAGCCAAAATTAAAAAAAAACAATACCTAGCTTACCTTGTGTATGAACACTTCAAATTTTATATTATTATTCACTCTATATGCTTTGGTAACCGTAAGTTGCAGTTTATCCAAAGCATCTTGATAGTCATCCTGTAACGAAAAGAGAATTCAATTAAGTAGGTACATATAGTATTCATATCCAATAAATTTATATAATAATAAATGTCTAGCCAAATAATAAAATAATGTTGTAGGTACCTGTGCATCTATTACAAATACCAAAGCCCCACATCCTCCAAATATTGTATCAGAATCAAAAGTGGCATCGAAAAAGTCAATTTGACCCGGGAAATCCCAAATTTGGAATTGCACAAAACTACTGTTGTTTATGTCATCCTTGACAATCTTGTTTGTAGACTCCAAAAACAAAGTCTCATTTGGGGACATCTTATGAAATACAACTTTTTGAATAGATGATTTTCCTGATCTAAAAGAAAAGATTTTTTTTATATTGCACAATTAATTACTTTACGAAATATGTAATTATGGAACTAGTAAACAATCAAACCTTCTAAGACCCATTAGAAGAATCCTTGGCTTATGATCCTCTTGCAATGACGTGTTGTCACCCTCCCCATTTTGCTCAAAAGGCCCATAACTAAAGTCCTTGGGGAAGGAACCTCCATAGCTCGGTTCGTCCTGATAACTCTGAATCATTCAAAACGTAATTGAATACAATGAGACAGATACATTCCATTGAGAGATAAGAACATAAATAAGACTTACCATGATTCTGAATCTTGATGAATTGTTAAATCACAACATTATAATACACAATCACGACCACCATGTACTACGCAAAGTTCTACATTTATTACTTACATAAACAGATACAAATATTTCAATAGAAAGTTGGAAATTTAATAATATTTTCAACAGAAGTAGTGCACTAACGAACAAGAGATGTGACGTCTTTGTTTTGTATTTCAAAGTCAAAATCGCTGATTATGAATCATTGTCAAAATGCTGTCATTGTGTCTGTCACTTAAGATTTTTATTCAGAACGAGTAAATGAATACGATACGATGAATATACAGTCAAGCTTGTTCTGAGAGCCAAGCCAAAACCAAAGCCATGTGATGTGAATGAAAACGCCCAGTCACAAATATAGGCGTGTGCATGTGCTGCGGTGCGGTGCAGTGCAGCCCGTTCAGCGCAGCGCGGGCCGGCCTATGGCGCGCGCGCCGCAGCGCATAGATCAATATTGTATATACTAAAATAGATAAGAAACTGTGGCTTTAACATTAGATCAAACCAGTGGCGCCATCTGGTAACATGCTTTCGCAACACCAAAGGACTAAAAGATGAAATAAAACGGTGAAAAAATTACTCCGTGAGCTGGGACTTGAACTCGCGACCTCGGTTCATATACGACTAAGTTAAATAGCCTAAACAACTGAGCTATTAAGTGATTAACCGCGCAAGTCGAATTAATCCATCATTTAATATTCCTATCAAATAAAAAAATAGTGTAAAAAATGGTTGCCTGTAAAGTCGGTTTTACGGGCGAAGATTTTACGTGACAACGGCGGCAGACCGATCATAGTTGAGTGGGAGAGAGACGCAAGGCATTCGGCGGGCCTCTCTCTCGTTCGGTGACTCATCGTAACGTTACCGAGCGTTACACTTTTTCATAAGTGACTCCCAGCCGCAACCTAATTTAAGACGTTGTCACGTCAAAAATTTACTGCGTGAGTGGGACTTGAACTCGCAACGTTGCTCTTATTTTAACCGTGCTCAAATCAACTGAGTTATGACGTGTTCTACCTCGTATGGCGAATTTCTCCACCATTTGATATTCCTACTCTATAACACGCATTAGGAGTTAGGTCAGCTGATTCGTGACTAGATGGCGTTTTATTGAATTTTTTATCAAAGTTCTGCAATGTTCTAAGTTTCATAGGCATGTCGCAGCGCGGGCGAGCGATAGCTCGCAAGTCGCAATGTTTTGCGAGTCTTGCGATGCGACAAACAAATACAAGGAATGTATGATGGCTGATTGATGAA
This sequence comes from Acrobasis repandana, assembly GCA_963576875.1. NCBI lineage: Eukaryota > Metazoa > Arthropoda > Insecta > Lepidoptera > Pyralidae > Acrobasis > Acrobasis repandana. The sequence goes on from OY756215.1 coordinate 15,875,930, forward strand.
TGCTGCGATCAACAACGATAACGGCGGCACAGGACAACGGCGACTTTTCAGGCGTACTTTGGTGTGATCGATCACAAAGGTGTGATTAGACGCGCGTATTATAGTTGCCAGGTCAGGTTTTGACTGTACTGTACTGTACCCGGCTTGATCCCATTTTACCCTAGATAAGATATTTATAACCAACTTCAAAAAGGAGGTTATCAATTCGACTTTTATAGACTATAGGACATTAAAATTTAAGGCCCATTATGGACCAAAATTTATGTGGTTTCCGTCCGGCAATGGAATAGGAGTCTTTCCGTGGATGTCGTAGAAGGCGACTAAGGAAACGCAAGCTAATCAAACTTAAGTACGAGTATAAAATTATCAATGAGACCTCTCCAACCCGTCTGGCCAGCATGGAGAGTGTAGGCCAACTCCTCTCCTCTAGCCAAGTATGGTTCTGGTTGTACAGAGGGTCGTGCTCCTGCAGCGAAGACTAGAAGGACCTGATGATGATGATGACGAAAAACATACCTACTGCGCATTCAAATTCCGCATGACGTCACGATGAAGTACGATTTTCACTTGACGGTGACGTTAATCACCTCCACTCCGAAACATAGACGCGTTGTATCTTTGTGAATTTCCACTACTTTAATAAACCGAAAAATATCCACTACTGAACTTTTCTCCTCTCCGCTTCAGATAATAGGCAGAATAATATTTTTTTGTCTAAGTAGGTAGGTACCTATAGTATATGTAGGTACCAAAAATAATATCAATAAACGGGCAAGTGCGAGTCGGACTCGTACCTGAAGGGTTCCGTACCTCCGTACAATGTTTTAAAACGCTGAAAAAAAACACGTTTCTTGTATGACGACCCCTTTTAATTTTTAACTATTTTATTTTTAGTATTTGTTGTTATAGCGGCCATATTAATACATAATCTGTGATCATGTATCTAGTTAATTGAATTATAAAGATCTAGTTAAAAACGCTGAAAAAAAAAGGTTTTTTGTATGACGACCCCCTTTAATTTGTAACATTTTCTTATTTTTAGTATTTGTTGTTATAGCGGCCACAGTAAAACGATCTATGAAAAATTTTAAGTATCTAGCTATTACGGTTCAAGAGATAAGAGCCCTGTGACAGATTGACAGACGGACAGACAGACAGACAGACAGACAGACAGCGGAGTCTCAGTAATAGGGTCCCGTTTGCACCCTTTGGGTACGGAACCCTAAAAATTAATAGACTGCCTCCATGGTCCAGTGGTCAAGGCATTTGCCTTGAATCCGGAGTTCGTTGGTTCAAATCCCACTAGGAAGGATTAGTGAAAAGTTGTTTCCAGTCTGGTTAGAATATTGCCGGCTTGTATCACCTGATTATCCGAAAAGAAAGATGATTCCGCGCTTTGGAAGGCATGTAAGGTGTCGTGTCCACGTATCCGGTTTGCGCCGTGATGGCGCGCCGGACCGGCGGCGGCGTCCAGTCGATCAGTCGTCATTCATGCATGCGTTGAAATCTCTAGGTGCGTCAACGTCGCCTGTGACGGCGCCGCGCCGTCACGGCGCAAACTGGGTACGTGGATACGAGGCCTTACTCATGGGCCTTAGGTTACGCTGTGGGTCCCAAATGCCATCTAGCGTTTGTTTAAATGCTAAATGTTTGGGTTTCGCAGGTCAGACGGCAGTCGAGAGCGACTGCCGTCTGACCTGCAACATTTAGCATTTACACAGAGGTGTACAAGTTTATTTGCTAGGCAAATTAAAAAAAAACCTTCGACTGTCAAGAACGCTATCTAGTGAATATGTGTAACCCCAGCATAATGTTGTGCCTTAGAGAAATGAGAGTATTACAGATTAATGGTTCATAGTAAGCCTCAATGTAAACAACTATAGCAAAATTAGTTCATGTTGTATTTTCGAAGTTATTAGAGAAAAACTGATTTTGCTGGGGTAACGTTACCCCAGCAAAACCTTTTTCAAAAAAAGCGTTTAGCCTAGAATCAAGTATATGAAAAGATAGCTCTTAATGAGTTGCAAATGTATACCAATAGCAAAATCTGTTCATCTTATACTTTTTGAGAAATTCAAAATTTTGCTGGGATAACGTTTTGCAATTTTCCATATCTCGAAAAGCAGCAGGTAGCAGAATTTTGAAAAAAGAAATGTTTATAGGCCTTTATTTGTTCAAATGTGTTCAAATATAAATATTTCAATTCATCAACAAGTATCGAAGTAATTTATTATTTAAAAAAATCTGATAAATCCGGTTTACTCGTAAACTAGTACATTTACTAACAAATCAAAAGCAGTTACATATACGTATGATATAGCCTTCTAACGTGTACAAATTCGGATGAACAAACATTACGCGATATGAAGATATAAAGGCATTTCATCGAATTTCTAGCGGTGTGACTTTGGCCATCGAATACGCAGTTCTCTCTGAATACAAAAAGATAAACTATAGTGAACATTGGTGTTCATTTTGTTACAAAACATGCCTGAAAGTTTCGGCTTCAAATCTCGGATGATATAAAAGTTATTAAAAAAATAAGAAAATATCGTCAATTCTCCTATAAACCGACTAAATAATGGAGGCTACGAGAAAGCGGCCGTTTCTTACTTGCGGGTTTCCTACACAAATTAGCAACCTAATAACCGATAAAAAGTACAGTCAAGCAGAATAATATTCATGTAGCCGATATTTCAAATGTTTTAAGTACCTATGTACTCTATTATTATTTGGTGTGAATCAATACATTTGTGACTTAATTAGTTTTTAGCAATTGCCGCCCACCCACGCTCAGTTACCTCACAGTTACAGGCTGCAAGGACGCGAAGACGCGGTGCGCAGAGCGGTCACGTAAAATATTCAAATATTTACAAATACTTTTGTAATGGGCGTGTTTTGTGCTGTGTACGGTTGTTTAAGCTCTATAAACGACAAAACTAAAAGAAAGTTCTACAGATTCAGGCAAGTACATACCCAGTTATTTTTAAAGTGTTTTATGTTTTAGTAGAAAACCAACTTACAATAGGTACTTATGTTTAGTATTTCTTTTACCCTATCCGTTTTAGACCTAAACCTATCAGATCACACTGAAAACAACACAATATCTTTATGAACAAAAAATCATGTTTTCAACTTACGTAATACGTGGGGCGCACTATAAGTTTCCGGAATGAATATGAAAAAATACTATTAAAGGTACAAAATTAATTTATTGTTTTTCAAAATAATCTCCCTTGGCGTCTATGCACTTTTTCATTCGATGAAACCAGTTTTGAAAACTTTTGTGCCACTCCTCTGTGGCGACATCTGAAACGTGTTTTTAATACTCCTCGACAGCCTCTTCTGGTGATGAAAATTGTTGACCGCGTAATTGGTTCTTAATTTTTGGGAACAGAAAAAAGGTCACAAGGTGCCAGGTCGGGACTGTATGCAGGATCTCATGAGTTCTACATTTTTCGCCTTCAAAAAGTCGTTTGTCTGTCTGGCCGTGTGAGAACTACATTGTCGTGGTGCAGGATGATACGGCGTTTACGGTTATTTTTACGGAGTTCGTCAATAACTTCCGGCAAACAAATGGTCGTGTACCAGTCACTATTCACTGTACGACGATTCTCTAAAGCAACAGTAGCCACGTGTCCAGTTTTATTAAAAAAAGAAGCAATCATCCGCTTAGATGCATTTTTTACGCGCGCCACTTTGGTTGGTTTCGGCTCATCTTGAAAGACCCATACGCTCGATGGCTGCTTTGTTTTGGGATCGTAGCAATAAATCCATGTTTCGTCACCTGTTACTATGTCCCACACCAAATTTGACGCACCTTCGTTGAATCTGGTAAGCATGGCACTGCACCAAGTGACGCGGTCCGTTTTTTGAGCCTCGGTCAAATTGTGTGGGATCCACCGCGAGCACAGCTTTCTCACACCCAAATGTTTGTGTAGGATTAATTGTATTTGACTCATGCCTATTTCTAAGGATGCGCGAATTTCATGGCAGGTCACATGCCTGTCTGTTTCAATCATACGGCGCACAGCATTGATGTTTTTGTTGGTCACAGCGGTGGACGGCCGACCATCGCGAGATTCGTCACTGAGATTGATGCGACCACGCTTGAATTCTGCAAACCAGCTATAAACAGTTGTCTTGCATGGTGCTTCATTGCCAAAAGCTGTTTCAAGCCGAGCGATGCTCTGTTGAGCTGTCAAATTACACTTAAAATCGTAGAAAATCATACTACGAAAATTTTCCCGAGTTAAATCCATGTTGATGCAGACACACAATTTTTTAAATGGCGCCACAAGGTAAAAACAAAAGACAGTCAGATGAAACAAACTGCATTCTACAGCCAAAGAGTTCTATTTTCAAATGTTGCAATAAATTTTTAAATATTGTTTATGTAAGTGGCCAGTTCCGGAAACTTACAGTGCGCCCTATGTATTTTGGTGGCCTGAATTTCCATACCAAAATTTTGTTACTTCGTTTATACTGATTCAAAATGGGAAACTATTGTATAAATCGAGCTTAGATACCCACCTTACAGCATAATATGATCCTTATTTCTTCCTAATTCGCGCAATGAGTTTTAAGTCATTGAGGTCATTGAACTTGAACGCGAGCGGCGGCGCGGCGTTAAACCTAGCAAGCATGTCTTATCTCACTCACACAAGCATGGAATGCGTTCACCTACACGAACTTAGACTGTGTGCGTAGGAACGCGTTTGTTTCATACATTTTAGCGCCAGTGACCGAGGTGTGCCAATGGTCAACCAAGGATGCCAAAGACGCTACGAATTGGAGAATAAATTTCCGGAACAGTTAAAATGATTCGACTGTAATTTTACGACCGGCCGCCTGCCTGACGTCAACCCTCTTTGAGAATGTATTTGTGCGAAAAGTTTTACAACCGGCTGCCGCCTGACGTTAACCCTCCTTCGGAATGCAATTGTAGCACAAGATATTTGTGCTTAAGTCCTTTAGTCGCCTTACGACATCCACAGGAAGAGATGGAGTAGTCCTATTCTGACCCGAAACCACACGGGGAGTTCTTCTTTCTTGATTCTTGTTAAAAGTTCTACTACAAGCAAGATATGGTCGTTTAGCCGGCTATGTAAGAGAGCCAGATAATCAAATTATTTTGTGTCCATTTTACTCTGATCGTATCTTACCTAGTTAAGTAAAGTGTGATAAGTTGATAACAAAGCAAACTAATGACCTCATCAAACTGTGATTTGAAATTGTACTGAAAAGCATTTAATATTATTTAAGTTTAAAACTAGTGAGAGTACACTTGTTAAATAATACTCAAATTATCTGTGATTTTCCTAGTTTAAGTAGTTATAAAGCATACGATTATTGTGAATCAGTAATTTGAATAAAAAATAATCATGCTCATGTATTTTCTTTATCCACCAAATGCAGTAAACTTTTTGTATGCGACTGTACTAGCAAATAAGACTATTATACCATTATTTTGAGATGGTTACGCTCAAGTATGAAACGGCCGCTTTTTCGTAGCCTCCGTTATTTAGTCGGTTTATAGGAAAATTGATGATATTTTCTTATTTTTTTAATAACTTTTATTTCATCCGAGATTTGAAGCCGAAACTTTCAGGCATGTTTTGTAACAAAATGAACACCAATGTTCACTATAGTTTATCTTTTTGTATTCAGAGAGAACTGCGTATTCGATGGCCAAAGTCACACCGCTAGAAATTCGATGAATAGCCTTTATATCTTCACTAGCAGTCCACCCCGGCTTTGCCCGTGGTACACACATAGCCTATGTCACTCGGGGATAGTGTAGCTTTCCAACAGTGAAAGAATTTTTTAAATCGGCCTTTTTGAGCCTATTCATTACAAACATACAAAAATAGGTACAAATCTTTCCTCTTTATAATATTAGTGTAGATAGTGTAGATGTAGATATCGCGTAATGTTTGTTCATCCGAATTTGTACACGTTAGAAGGCTATATCATACGTATACTCGTATGTAACTGCTTTTGATTTGTTAGTAAATGTACTAGTTTACGAGAAAACCGGAATTTTCAGATTTTTTAAAATAATAAATTACCTCGATATTTGTTGATGAATCGAAATACTTATATTTGAACACATTTGAACAAATAAAGGACTATAAACAGTTTTTTTTTTCAAAATTCTGCTACCTGCTGCTTTTCGAGATATGGAAAATTGCAAAACGTTACCCCAGCAAAATCAGTTTTCTCGAATAACTTCGAAAATACAACATGAACGAATTTTGCTATAGTTGTTTACATTGAGGCTTACTGTGAACCATTAATCTGTAATACTCTAATTTCTCTAAGGCGCAACATTTTGCTGGGGTTACACCATACATCTAGTGATGAGTAGCGCGGAACTACCGATACAACTTGGGTGGGATATCAAATTAAGTCGCGTCGCGCTACGGATAGCGCAATCTATTATTTGCTAGAGAAAACCATTTTCCGGGGTCCAGTGCTGCCTCTCTTTGAAATAACGTTTTTGAAAGGAAACGGAGATTTCATTTAAAATTTTGTCTCTAAAACCTAAATAACCCTTCCTATTTTATCAACTACTTTTAATTAAAGTTGTTTTTTTTTTTTAATTTCAATAATTTGAACGGAGTGTCAAAACGTGTTTTGGCTAAAAGTGGCCACTTTAGGCGGTCGCCAATAATAGTTTCAACGACAGTTCATAAAATAATTTAAAGGGCTATCTTATCTAATGCCTGACTTTTAGAGATATGGAAATTTTCACATCAAACTATTTCAAATAAGGGCGCCACTTCTGTATGGTATTCACCTTAAAATGAAACTACTATTTTCTGTTAAAATGAAATTGTAAATATTTTTAAAAACATAAAACAGACTTCAATATTCGACCACTGTGACAGTCACAGAAAAACCAAAAGCTAAATACGGAACAATTGTTTAACTACCTAAATGACATTTTTTTATTATTTTGGTCTAAAAATCAATCTACTGAACCTATAATGATATTTTTTGACAATCGTTTTTATGGGACCTGTACTATATTCATATCCTAAATTATTTTAAACAAAGAAAGAATGAGATGGAAAAAGCTGACATGCTGTGTCGAGTTGCCGACCCCATACATAAGGTAAGTGCATCGTACTTCGTGACAGTAGATATGTCGCAGTTGAATGGTATAATCCGCTTATTCACTAAACCTCTAGGTGTTTGGCATTACAGCTCGGTTTTGTAAAACAGCGAACCCTAATACGCGGAATGGAATGAACGACTTGTATTCATCCATGCGGCTAGAGAAGTTGTTGAACATTCTATCTGAAGAAATTATATACAATTTAGAATTTTAGAATGTTCTATTAATTTTACTAGGTTAGGGCAAACCTATAGGTTAGGTTAGGTTAGAACTGCGACCAACACACGCACGAGCCGAGCGAGCGGAGCGAGCGTGCCGCGGTAGCGGCCGGCGACTGCTAGAAAAGTTCTATTCATTTTACTAGGTTAGGGCAAACCTATAGCAATAAAAATCGTGAATAGTTTTCTGGGAAATGAAATTCAATGTCAAAAAAATTTTAAGCATGTGTCGCAGTTGGACTGTTTAACGGTTTCGTCAAACAGCGGATTACCGCTACTGTTTCACAAAACCGCTAGCCGTATGGAAACATGGTTAGCGGTTTCAATGAACGTAACACGTTGCGTAATCTTAGACAATCCAGCTGAACGATATTCGGCTGTTTAACAAAACCGAGCTGTAATGCCAAACAACTAGAGGTTTCTGTATTAGCGGTTTATACCATCCAACTGCGACAGATATATAACTTGGTTAGGTTAGGAAAATCGGAGTGTAGGGTAACCTTTAAAGTTGAATATTTTTTTTGCCCATATTGCCACGGACTGGGTTCAAACAGATTGATACAGAAAGAGAGGTAGACCGAGGACGAGATGGGCAGACGATTTGTGTGCATTTGATAAGGAATGGAAAGTGAAGACCAAGGATAGGGAATTTTGGAAGGAAAGAGGGGAGGCCTTTGCCCAACAGTGGCGCACATAAATGGCTAATAAAAAAAAATTTTTTTTTTGTAGTTTGATAACAAGAAGCTTCTGCCAGGCACGACCACTGGAACATCTAAAGTATAAGAGTACACTTTTGAAATGTGTAAGAACATGAAAGTACTTACTCTTTATTTCATTATAATATTTACCTACCGAATACAAGTAAGAAAAACTCCCGTGGTCGTGCCGAGTAGTAGGTATAACACGAAATCGTCACTTGACTAAGAACGGCTGTATGGGGTGCTTTAGTGGATAGCATAATATTTCGTATGCTTATTACGAGTCAAGGATAAGGGAAAAGTCCATTTGAATACATTTTATAACAATGCGTTTTGTGTTTTTTGACAATTAGTTTTGCATACACAAATATTATAAACAACCAAAAAATTCGTCTAAAATTGCAAAATACCGACTTACGAAATATGCTTCATATTACTTCGTGATACTAACGAATTAGTAATTTTTGGTATTATTTTAATTTGCTCGAAAAAAATTGTTTATTAATTGCTTAGTGATTAGCCTAATTTAGAAACATCGCCAAATTTTATGATAAATTAAAGTGCAAACAGGTCGTTATCATTAATATATAATTAAAAATAAAATACGAAATAAAATGACATACTTAATGAATGCATATAGTAAATTCCATATGTATGTGAAAAATACTTTGGGAGTGATATCTTTTTTGGACTAAAAAAAATGTCAAAGTCCCGAAGTTTGATACACTTACCTTAATAGTGGCATAAGGACAAGGCAGAAGATACTTTTATACAAAAAAGAACATTTCCTTCTTTTTCCTCCTTTTTTTGAAGTCGTTTAAAAATATACCTATAATAACCCTAAATATGATAATAATTCCTAAGAAATAAGCGTGTTACTAAACTAAGTATAGGGAATCAAAATTATATAAGGCTAGTGTCATAATAAACATTGCAAGGCGCAGGCTTCCGACATTTGCAGTACAATTTGCTCGCTCCGACCGTAGACGTGGAGTCTACTGTGCGCAGCGGTAGTTTCATAGGCCGAGAGGCGGCGGCTGTAAGGCGATCCGCGCTGGACATCGGCTCAGGCCGGCGAAGGCGTCGCTCTCTCTCCGACCTACATCTGTCGACTCTTTGTGCATCCGCTACATTGCGCTGTAGTTCGGCAAGACTGTCAGTTCGAGCTGGTAGACGTTCTGCATTAACCGACACTTCGCCGACTTCTGCAGTATCTGTGTCAACAATTTCCTTGTGGTCTAATAGCATACCGATGTTCAGTTTTATATTAGTAGTCCCGTCTCTGTAGAGCAAATAGACGGTAGCTTGGTCTAACACTCGCAAGGAAAAGTTCTCATTGATTTTCAAAGCCTTCATCTTGATTTGAAAAGGCTTGAATGATTGTGACAGTTTAGCGCTCTTGTCTTTGATGAAGTTATCGAATTCTATGGCCAGCATTTCCTCATCATCGGGCCGTGGCTTGTTTTCCGCTGGTCCCCCTAGCTTTAGTATTTGAGGGTCTTTGTGGGCCATTTGTGTGTCTATCATCACCTGCTGTAGAACTGGAGGGTCGTTCAAGGTGTGCCATTTCCAGTGCGACACTGGACCCAAGGAGCGGTCCAGTACCACTCCCTCGGTTTGATTGTATTTCAGTCTGCAATAAAGTAGGTAGTAGAAAACTTATAGGCACTTACGTTTTGTATTGTTCAAACAGAAAAGAGTTACAAGAAACTTTTATAGTTTCACTTTGTCCGTCTTAGTCATTGTAGGGAGGTACTTGATGTCGGAATAGTTTAAGAAGTCAAAATATCCATTGTCATCACCTTATTTTGCCCGCGTGATCAAACACGACCCCATTTCCGAGGTAATCGAAAGTAGCTAGAACTGTTCTCGGATGGGTTCTACCACGTTCGTCTGGTTCCCCACTGCTGTAGATCACAAAGCGCTGCTGAGCGTTCAATTCTGTAAAATTATATCAATAAGTTGTAAAAAAGAACTTTTAATATGATTAAAAATAAACCAAGCTTTCTTTAACACCTCTTTATCAGGCTTTTTTAAAAGCCAAGAATATTTTACAGAGGTATTTTATTTACGAGGAATGGGTGCTTAACTCTAAAGCTACTGACTCTCTCATCATGATCTTTCATCATTTCATCAGTCCATTGCTGGACATAGGCCCCTTCCAAAATGACCGATCTAAAACTGCCTGCAAATGATCTTGACTTTAGAAATTATTCATCTCATGAATGCCAAGCGTCTTACACTAATAAGAGATTCGGTCCATGATTTTTAGTTTCTTAGACTGAATAACTGCGAGACTATTTTGAGGGCCCGTCCCTTGAAATAGTTTCAGTACATTTTTACGCGTTTTAAAATTTCTCCCATGCTGGTGTTAAGGGTCGGCACCATGTAAACTGGGTTTGCGCGGGCAACAAGTTTGTACAGAAAGCGTTTGATTTAAGTCAAATAATGTATACACATAGATAGAGGAAGAGTTGGGACAGTAGACGAAAAAAAGGATTTTTTAAAATATTTTGTAGTTTTCCTAAAAACAAGCATTGAATTTACCTAAAAACATGCAAAACGCACTTTGCGCGGGCAATAGTTATGGCTTAAGTAGAAAAGACCACTAAGAAAATTACATACCTAGTTATAGGTGAATAGACTGGCCAGTAGACGAAAACCGTATTTTTTTAATTTTCATTCAGAAAAAGTAAGATAATTGTAAAGAAACCTGAGAGAAATATTTTAGAAAATCTTGCTACAAACTGACTTGTTTTTCTGCGTAAAGAAATATTCTAACAAGGGATTGCATATATTTTATAAAAATTAAGGCTATTTTAAAACATTATTGTTAATATTTGCTTACAATGCAATCACGCAATAATAAAAAAATAATTTTAAAAATTGGATGTTTTGCAACGTTTTTGACAGAATTCTCTGAAATGGCGGTCATGTTTCTTCCATACAAATTCAGTTGCCCGCCGGGCGTTCAGGAAGGAGGCCGTGTCGAATTTTTCAAAAAAATCCATTTTCGAATTACGTAAAATTGCATTACAGTCTAAAATATTTCAATAAAAAACTATGTACAAACTGCCAAATTATGTCATACTTTTGCTACACTATGGTACAGTTTTGACATTTTGTTGACGTTCAAGTAAAGATGTAATGCTATCGCAGATACGGCATCGCACTTTTTTTTTTAAATTTTATTGAAAATTAAGTCAATGAAAAAAAATATTTGGTTTGATTTATTACCTATATTTTTTAATTGGCGATTAGGGTGAAAATCGGATTGGAACTTTCTCGGGTCGCGGAATCATATTAACTGTTTTTGTAATAAAAGGTGCTGTGTAATTAGGGTTTTACAATTATTTTGAGGGGTGATTCAGTCTGAAATTTTGAACAACTTTTCCCCATGAATGTATATCAAAATACGAATTGACATTATGCGTAATATATCGAACCACAGGCTATACTAGATCTATACTTGGCTAGGCAGGCAGGCTATAGTAGGCTATATATCTATACTTATATTATAAAGAGGAAAGATTTGGTTGTTTGTTTGTTTGCATTACATGGCTCCGAAACTACTGGACCGATTTAAAAAAAACTTTCACCGTTGGAAAGGTACACTATCCCCGAGTGACATAGGCTTTGTGTGTACCAAGGGTAAAGCCGGGGTGGACTGCTAGTATAGTATAATGATATTAAAATAACATTTTCATACAAAAGTGTGCAGCCGCCCGGGAAATTGGTATAGGAACCGATTTTGTTGGTGTTTTTACTGTTTTTAGGGTTTCGCTTGTCTGTCTGTCCGTAAGTCACATCCAATTTGCTACGAAACTATTAGAATGATTTAGTTGAGGTTTAGTACCTACACTCATGTAACTTAGTGACCCAAAGATAGACGTATAACATAAATAAATGAAATTTAAAAAGGGGGCCACTTATGGTGGGTAAATTAGACATTAAAGAAAAGTGTTGATAACAAAATCGTGTGACATATCAAATGAAAGAACTTTTTATGACAATTTTAAAAATATATATTTTTTAATATTTCTTAGATCGGTATTTTAAAGTTATTTGAGAAAATGGGCGAAAATTGACCCCCCCCCCCTACTAAACTACTGGACCGATTCAGTGGAAATGTGGTGCACATAATGTAAATTTGTGACCCAAAGACGGAAGTAAAATGTAGGTAAATTAATAAATTTTAAAAAAATGGGGCCACTTATGGGAGATACGAGACATTAAAAAAAGGGTTTTGTTAACTATATCGCGTAAAATATCAAATGAAAGAGCATTTTATGATAATATTAAATATATATTTCTATATTTTTTTAGTTGGTGTTTTTGAAGTTATTTTTGAAAATAAATAATAAAAATACCCTTATCTCCGAAACCACTGAACCCAAACTTTTGAAAAATATACAGTTAATAGTTCTTTACCTATAGATTACAGGAAAACCTATTAGAAGATAAAAAATAAAAGGGTGCAATAATGCTAATTACTGCTACATTAATCAACCAATCTTTTTAGCTGTTTTCAGGAAAAAAATATTTTTTTTCGTGCTTTTTGTTGATTCGTTAAAAATATTGTACAAAATCAAACAGTCAAGTCATTGATTGAGCACATACAGCTGCTAAGCTAAGACTGTTGATCTGTTCAACGTGCAATCCTTTTTTATCCTCCGTACTTACATAAAAAGGTGAATAGAAGTGAAAGGTGTTACGATTGCAGATGGCCGCTAAACGTACTCGTATTGTTTCACAAAAAAAATTTAAATGTGTACATTTTCTGTCAGTGAAACACAAAACGTGTAGTTTTCCAAGTCACCGCTCGCGTAAAATACTATTTCATTGTATTTTTGAGAACGTCCTGTCAGCGATAAGTAATATTGATTTACGCAGAAATATCATAAATTTGTCTTTGGTTCCCTAAAATTTCAACTTAACCAAAATAAACCGGCCACGTGCCGTGACGGGCTACGTGCAGTGTAGGGTTCCGTAGTCAGTACCTACTTATTTTATGTAACTAACAACTGCCTAACTTTAGGTCTGAATTCAGTCCATGATACTGAACAATTTTCACCAAGGAACAAACGAAATACAAAAATTATTTCTGATCTCTTACACACAAGATTTGGCAAAATGTAATATTTATGTAATATATGTATGGAATATGTAAGGACAAATCACACTAATTAATCTAGCCCCAAAGTAAGTTTTAAACTTGTATTATGGGATACTAACTCAATGATACTATATTTTATGATAAATACATACATAGATAAACACCCAAGACCCAGGACAATTTGAAAAAGACCATTTTCTAACTTGCCCTGGCTGGGGCTCGAACCCAGAACCTCCGGATTAGCGGTCTAGCGTGTGTCCATATACAACCGTTTAACTGACAGAGAGGGGAGACACATGATTCTAACAAAAAATTACAATCAAAAACCAAATATTTCACAAACGGATTGCTAAAACAAAAAAGGGTGTTAATAATCTTACAAGATATTTGAAATACCTATTCAACGACGTCTCACAACTCTCACACCACACATTTTTTTTTTCATGTTTTTATTACTACATATCCATGCCCATGCTCAATTACAGCTTTCTAGTAATAATAGTCTATGAGTAAAACTGGGGACAGACAGACAGACAGACATGACGAAACTATAAGGGTTTCTTGTTTACTACGGAACCCTAAAAAGCTGCGTGAAACGAAACAGATTCTCTATTCTAAGGGTTCTTTGTCATTTGCGCTTTAACAAATTTCAAAATACGAGTAATCAAAACCACTTGTGCAAATATTTCGCTCTACTTCGCATACGATAAATTCAAAAATTGATGGATGAATGACCGTGCTTTTACAGGTTAAGCAACTTCTAGCTTGGTAACAGTTAGGATGGGTGACCGTGCTTTCAATCTTAATGTTGTCCAAGTCAAATGTTGAGATTCTTATGAATAAATTTCAGTTTTCTCTACCTACATAACTTGGCAGCTATTTAAATTTCAATTATTTTGTCGGAATTGGAACTTGGCATTTTCACGTTTATGTTTTTGATGGGATAAAATAAAGACCCAAGAACCAGGACAAATTAAAAAAGGCCATTTACCAACTTTTGCCCTGGCTGGGAATCGAACCCAGTACCTCCGAGTGATAGACTAGCGTGTTAAGGAATCGCCACGGTCGACTAATAAATTGAAAAAGTAATAAATTTTACGCAAGTATCGAATAACTATAACTTGGATTTTTCAGAAAGTGCTATATGAATTTCACATATATTTAAACTCGCTTTTTAAATAAACATCTTGCATTCACGCACACTACTGTATTTTCGACTTTACTTTTTCTACTAATAGCCTATCTACTAAAGTGTTAAGTACATTATAATGACGTCTGCCAAGGCCTTAATTCAGAAATAATAATTCAAACAAAATAATTCTTTGATTTGATTGATTTGAAAATTTTAATAAGTATCGCGGACTGGAAATCTTGACGAAAAGAAAAAAGTAAGCTGTATACTAATTCTACGTTACAATTTATGATTACCTACATCTATTGTCCCGTTTACACATTATTAACTCTACGCAACTTCATCTTGACATTTTTATCCCCCTAGCGGGAAAATTTTGCATATTTCAGAGCCAAATCCGAGCACATGGCTTTGTGCATACGGTCCTTAAAGAAAAGACAAAAAATATAATTAATTTATATGTAATATTTATAAACAAAATTGATCAAGCAAGAGTATGGGCAAGAATAAAGTCAATAATATATGTAGTATGCGGTTAGCAACCCATCACTATTTTAAAATTTCAGTCAAAAGTGGTCCTTGGGCTTTAGGCCCTTGGCTCTTTGTAGCCCATCACGCCGTCAGGGATAAAAATGTGATAGGTAGGTTAGTGTTTTAATCGACTTCAAAAAGGAGGAGGTTATCAATCGTTGGAATCTTTTTAACCGACTTCAAAAAAGGAGGTTATCAATTCGACTGTATGTTTTTTTATGTATGTTTGTTACGCGATATCTTCGCCAATTGCGGACCGATTTTGAAGATTCCTTTTTAGGGTTCCGTACCCAAAGGGTGCAAACGGGACCCTATTACTGTGACTCCGCAGTCTGTCCGTCTGTCTGTCCGTCTGTCTGTCAGTCTGTCACAGGGCTCTATCTCTTGAACCGTAATAGCTAGACACTTGACATTTTCACCGATTATGTATTACTGTGGCCGCTATAACAACAAATACTAAAAATAAAAAAATGTTAAAAATTAAAAGGGGTCATCATACAAGAAACTTGTTTTTTTCAAGCGTTTTTAGCTTGATCTTTATAATGGCATTAACTAGATACTTGAAATTTTCACCAATTATGTATTACTATGACCACAATAACAACAAATACTAAAAATAAAATAAAGTTAAAAATTAAAGGATCGTCATACAAGGAACGTGTTTCTTCAGCGTTTTAAAACATTGTGCGGTGGTACGGAACCCTTCATGTACGAGTCCGACTCGAACTTGCTCGTTTATTTATTTGAAAGCCTACCTACCAGTCCTACCACCAACTTGGTCCCATTTAAATTTGGTGAAGATATGATATGATGAAGAACTTTGGAGATATGGAAGAAATTCCTAAAAACATGAAGCCGGTTTTTTTTTTGTTAAAAATTTAATTATTTTATGGTATGTTCCCCGATTACTCGTAGACGCCTAGCTGGACCGATTTAAAAATTCTTTTTTTCTTTGAAAGGGCAAGTATACTTTCCAAGTGGTCCCATACAAATTTTATAAAAATCGGTAGTGTGGTTTGTTTTTTAAACAAAAATAATTAGAAAAAATACGAGTATGTCGTCTAAGTTTAGAATTGTTTTAATATTTAGCTTTTTGACGTGACAACGTCTAATAACTCGGTACTACGGCACAGAATACATAAGAGACTACGGGCTGCATGCACGAAAAAGATGACGTCATTGTCGCGTTCCGCAAGCGAGAGCGCGGCACGAACGAGAGAGAGGCATGATCGGCTCAGTTCGGAATGTTTGACGTTGTCACGTCAAACTACCGTCCGTAAACCGACTTTACAGACAACTAATTTTTTTGGTATACTTAGAATCGGTTTTTTGCTTTGAAAAATTATCAATAATTATATAACTTACCTTCAGCATTATAATAATCAAGAGCCAATTTTCCATTCCTGTAGTACCAGCGTCCGCGGCCATCCTCGTCAAATTCCGCCAGTCGTTCCCCAGTGTCGTACTCCAGCATGCCTTTCTTTTTATTGTGCTCGAACCAGTCGAACTCGGGGTGCGCCGGTCGCATGCGGTACACATTCATCTACATTAATAAATAAATAAATTACTTAATTCTACCTGGTCTCTGACTGTCAAAGTCAAACGTCCAGACTCAAGGTATGCCAAACGAGCGATGGAACGCAGGAGTCCTAGTACTCGTAGTACGAAAAGTGGATAGGGTAACTACGTAGAAAACTGCCAACGTAAATAGTGGGATCGCCTTTTTTTCTCCTACTATTTTAAATCATATCATAATATTGTCATTACAACTTTGTGTTATGATGACACAAAGTTGTATGACGCCTAAAATATTACTTACCTACATAATTTTTAGGATGTGAACTAAAATTTATATTTTTCCTTTTCACCGATTAAAAAATAACAATGAAGATACCGCGCATTTTAATTTTGCATGACGTCACGATCTGATTGTACCACAGTTGTCGGACAAACCGTTACCCCATGTAACTCTATTCTGAGCGTGGCCCGACACGCACTTGGCTGATTTATTTCATAGTATTTGTTGTAGACATATAGGTACATCTTCTTTTTCCTTCCTGTATCCCGTTATGTGGCCATAGATTATTAAAATTGTTTACTTATTTCAAATATTTATTTCATTAATTTATTTAAATAAGTACCTATCTACTAAATATTGTACTAGATTTATATATGTATTATTATCTAATATTTTTAATTTGTCAAATAAATAGGAAAACTGTATTAAAGTTAATAAATAATTAATCTTTACTAATTACTGAATAAATATTTGATTCTTGACTTTTTGTCTTTATTTGTTTAATAACTTTCTTAATATAACTATTTTTATAACATTTGTAATATTTGAGAGCCAGTTGAATAGCTTTCATTTCAATTTATTAACACAGTTCTTTGGAAATTTTAAAATCACGGCTGTTTCACCCTTTGGGAGGCTTGCATAGGGATACAGATTCAACACGTAGAGGTCCTTTGGAGATGTTGATGTAATGAGGCGCTTCCGCCAGAACCCATGAATAGGTTTCGGAAGAATCTACCTATTGCAAGAAAATGAAAGGTTTACGGGTTATGAAATGAGGTTGCGCTGTTAGCTAGTACCTAATATAAGTCAATGGGTCGGCCTTAGGGGGTGGCGAGCCGGGCAATCGCCCGGGGCCTCGCGCATCAATCCGAGCTGATTTCCGAGTTTGAGTTATTATAAAACAAATAAAATAAATGAAGTACAATAAATAAAATGAAGTTTCTTACTAAAATAAGTTATTAATTTGACTTCTATTTGCACCCTCTATGCGTTGCGGTTGCGAGTGTTGTGACCCGGCGAGCTCTAAAGTGCGAAGTAACTATACATAAATTATTTGCATCAGATAAGTTATGTCATGCATGTAATCATCTACTTACCTTGCGCACAACTTTCTCTGTAGGTAGCATCGTCCAGCCTTTTTCTATAAACGTACGATCAGATAAAGCATACCGTACGACTCCTTTGCCGAAGTCTTGGTCAAACTGAAAATAATAGATAATAATAAACATATATCATACACACAGTTACCCTCTGCCTCTGCCTTGCCTTAACCGGCCGGCCAGAGTGGAGTCGCAAGAGCAGTACATACGCTCCAGGGTGGAAGTGTATTGCACGTAATGGCGTAATAACGGGGAAACCCGCTCTCGGGGGTAAGCCCCGTGATGGTGAAACCGGAGCCGCACCTCTCGACACCCTCAGCTGCTCACTTGTGTTGCGCCCTGGCCGCATCTTCGTGGCTAGTTAGGGTGCCCACAGGCAGTGTAGCCAACGAGCAGCAAGTCACCATCTACCAGGCTTAAATTGTTGTGAGAGTTTTTAGGTAGATGTCCGTATCTCACTCCATAACCCAGTTATCCGGTCCACTAACATCCCATCCACATAGCCCAAACCAAGTAAATCCCTCCCTGGCAATAGTTCAGCAGTGACCCGTGAAAAGCGTACCGACATAATAATAATAATAAAAATCGTTTATTTGTCTCTTATTGTTTACATTACGCTACAACAAATACTAGAACTACTTATATATACAGGTTGATCTTAATATAGAGGCACAGCTACTCGTATTCTAGTTATTATTACAACTATTTTGCAATCGTTTGAGAGCCCGGTGCCCGATGATGGCTTCGGAGAGGCCTGGATAAACGGGTCAACATTGCCCACTCTCTGTCTAGAATGCATATTTATTCATTCTGGCTACTGTTACATTGCTAGCTAGGCTTGAATACAACTAAATACAATATAAAAAGCAACTAAAAGGTAGTCTTATATGTATATCTAAGATATGGTTAGTATATGGTGTATTGTTCTTATTGTTTGCTTACTTACTTACAAAGTGGGTTCAAACATTGATTTCTTACCGGGTTTAAACTTCTAAAGTTACAAAATGAAGCAAGTGATTTAAACAATAAAAGAACCATATGTAATATAACATAGAACTAAAAATTGCTAACTAGATTTTGCTAAAGAGCCTCGTCTACGGTGTCTTGGTCATCTGGATGGAATGAAAGAGGATCATGGCGTTAAAACACCATGTCTGGAAAAGTTATACTAAGGCCGAAGACGAATTTAAGTGTAGCGCGGCGATTGATCTGCGTAAAGATATCACCCAGACAGAATAGAAATATCCTTGGAGCTCTGTTGTACCAAAGTTGTTGCAAGTAACTATGTAAATTGTTTTCTTACAACTACAGGTTCCGTATTTTTAGCTTTAGCCATTGGTTTCTCGAAAAATAAAATCACGAAAAATATACAAAATTAAAAAATTGCTCCGAAAGAAACTGTCCCAAAGTCATTGGCAACGTCAATAGACTACACAAAGATAAAATCACTAAGACATGTGTCATCAAGGGCCGAAATAATTTAAAATGATCACTGGCCAGTTCTATATTCAATAAAGACCGTAAGGAGTTTTGATCTTTGAGACCATAGTTTGAAACGAGTTTGAAACCATGTTATGCGTTCATATAAAATCGATTGCTTTGCACAATTTTTTTTATCAAGTAAGTATATCTACTTGTTTATTTTTTATATTACCTTATGTTCAAGTATATGTATGTGATCCACATTAAAAAAATACGTCGTAAGAAAATACCCTGCAAATAGAGACGGGAATAAAAAAACCGAAAATTAGACAAAAAGCACGGACTTTACACAGAAACGGAGGCAGACCTGCCCGTTGGAGTGTTAAAATGTAGTTTTATATTTATCTAAGGGGTCTAATTATTATAACAAAAGTTTTGCTTGGTCCGGCCAATGACCTTCCATGTCCGGCCGTTGGACCTTCGTTCCGCGACGCACACGGCCGGGACGCCTACGAAATACAATTTTTTTTTGTCCACTACGCCCACGGCCGCGACGCTCCTGTTTTCATTATTTTTTACAAAAAAATCGTTGGACCTTCGTTCCGCGACGCACACGGCCGGGACGCCTACGAAATACAATTTTTTTTTGTCCACTACGCCCACGGCCGCGACGCTCCTGTTTAGGAGCATTATTTTTTACAAAAAAATCGAGTGAGTAAGTACTGTTGAGTGCAAAAATTTTAGACGAAAAAAATATTATCAAAACCACGTGTGTAACATGTGTTAGGTAGATAAGTAATAATAATAACATTCAGTTTCCATGGCATATTGTATACACTCAGTGGCGTAACTATACCGTTCGAGGCCTGTGGCAAATTCATCGAATAAGCCGAAACACATTTTTAGGGTTCCGTAGCCAAATGGCAAAAAACGGAACCCTTATGCATCCCTGTATGTCTGTCTGTCTGTCCGTCCTATGTCACGGGCACTTTTTACCGAAACTATATGAACTATACTGTTGAAACTTGGTAAGTAGATGTATTCTGTGAACCGCATTAAGATTTTCACACAAAAATAGAAAAAAAAACAATAAATTTTGGGGGTTCCCCATACTGAGAACTGAAACTCAATTTTTTTTTCTTTTTATGGATAGGTCTTTAAAAATGATATTGAGGTTTCTAATATATTTTATTTCTAAACTGAATAGTTTGCGCGAGAGACACTTCCAAAGTGGTAAAATGTGTTTCCGCCCCCCTGTAACTTCTAAAATAAGAGAATGATAAAACTAAAAAATATAATATAATGTACATTACCTTGCAAACTTCCACCGAAAATTGGTTTGAACGAGATCTAGTAAGTAGTTTTTTTTAATACGTCATAAATCGAAAACCGCAATTTACCTTTCATTCAATCAACTCAAATATAAAAAAAAAGTGTGGCACTCGGGGACTGCCGGCCTTTGGCCTCGCCACACAGCTCGCCCTTCGGACTCGCGTCACTCAGCCTGCGACCTCGCGGGGGGTGCTCTGTATTCGGCCTTTGGCCTCAGGCTGCGCCAAGTTACTTAGAGGAGCCATTACTATGAAATTAGTATGGGGGGGAAACTTTTTTCCGAAAATTAAAAAAAAAATACTGGGCTCTGGTAATTGCTTAGGTACCCCTTCCATTTTGTCTATGGGGCCAAATCTCCAAGTCTTACCGTTTTGCCAGGCCGTACCCCTTCCACATCAGGTTTCTGCAAATCCGCAAATGTCAGATTTTTCTGGTACTCGAACCCCAGCCCTCTATAGATTCCACTAAATGCTATATAGCTTGTAAGCCTACATGGTAGGCGGAGTGGCGGTGTTAGGTTTAATTTTCGTTACGGAATTTCTTAATTCGATCGCCGCGCGCGATAAAAGCTATGCAATAACTTAAAAACATTTAATACTTAATAAATAAATAATTAAATATATAGGGACAAATGACACTCAGTCATCAGGACAAATCATCAGTCAAAGTAAGTTTTAAACTTGTGTTATGGGATACTAACTCAACGATACTATAGGTATTCTATGTCAAATACCTATATAGATAAACACCCAAGATTGCCCTGGCTGGGGATCGAACCCAGAACCTCCGGATTAGCGGTCTAGCGTATTTACCATTACTTGCTGCTACGGAACCCTTCATGGGCGAGTCCGACTCGCACTTGGCCGCTTTTTTTGTTTCAGTCAAAGCCTATTATAGAAGCAAACACAATTATCCTGTATTCCTGTTGTTATTTTCATTGTAATCATTTAGAATGTGTTCGAAATTTTTCGGGGATGATAACATCGGAAGGCTCCTTAAACTTTGTTGTGGGCACTTTTAAATGCTCTGTTCCTGCGGTTTTTTATTTTATTTATTTAATATTTATTGCTCAATAATCTTACGATTATGATACAAAAGGTAATACTTAATGCTAAGCATTGTCTACCAGTTCACCTTAAGGACCTAAATGATCGTTGTCTTGACGTCTGTGTACAATGTAATTTCTGCATCAAAACCTTTATTTATTAGCTGTGCAGTCCGAGATTCAAAAATTTTCTTTACAGAATTTTAACGTTGTCTCCTCCATTTCTGTTCTGAGTCCACCCAGCCACCAGTTACGCTGCAAGAGCGTATGAATGAGGTCTACCTTGGAAAGTGCATCATCACGCTTACAGACCAAAGCCTATACGTGTACCAACCTCAGTTCATTGATTGTGGCGATGCTAAACCTCGTTATACCACTCACATAGCTCGAGAAACCATTTAGAGTCGTAGATAGGGATAAAGGAGTGTAAGAGACATTCGCAGTCGGAGGTGGGAGAGAAAAGGAGTTGTAAGAACCGACCGAATCCAGACATCAAATCAGTATGGGGAGGATAGATATTATACTTGGTGTGTAATACATACTTGGAAGGATGAAAGACTGCTTTGTTGTTTTAGCGTCCGACGCGTTGCTGCATGTCTTCTTTGTAACTACCATGGTGATGTTGGAGTTGGTAGTCTGGGTCTTTTGCGACATCTAAGTTTACTACGTATCGAATGTCAATAATACTCGTAGGCTACTAGTAGTTCAGTATCCGTTTCGGTGTCAGTTTCTGATAATCTTGACGAAGAAAATTTGTTATTTTGACTTTGTAGCCCTTGAGAGCAAGAAGGACCTTCACTCGTTATTTTGAGATGACACACTGATCTGCTCATCTTCCATATCAATACGCATGATGACTGAAAAAATATTTTTGGCCCATCGGTTAGATTATTAAAAAATACTACACGTATTTTTTTTTCTCAGAAACAATAAATAAGTTTTGTTCAGAATATTTAATATTCTGTTTTGTTTTTAGGGTTCCGTACCCGAAGGGTGTAAACGGGACCCTATTACTGAGACTCCGCTGTCTGTCCGTCTGTCTGTCTGTCTGTCCGTCAGTCACAGGGCTCTATCTCTTGAACCGTAATAGCTAGACACTTGAAATTTTCACCGATTATGTATTACTGTGGCGGATATAACAACAAATACTAAAAATAAAAAATAGTTAAAAATTAAAGTGGGTCGTCATACATGGAACGTGTTTTTTTCAGCGTTTTTAACTTGATCTTTATAATGGCATTAACTAGATACTTGAAATTTTCACCAATTATGTATTACTATGACCACAATAACAAAAAATACTAAAAATAAAATAAAGTTTAAAAATTAAAGGGGGTCGTCATACAAAAAACGTGTTTTTTAGCGTTTTAAAACATTGTACGGTGGTACGGAACCCTTCATGTACGAGCCGGACTCGCACTTGCCCGTTTATTTTACGATTACAAGAGTAATATTAGGTTTACAAGCCATGTTCTAGGCTTAAATGAAAGGCAATTAAATTTTCATAGCTTCAGCGGTTACGCCGATATTTGGCTGAAAATACAATAACCAAAACTCAAAAATTCACTATATTTGAAAAAATAATCCTTTTTCGAAGCCTCATATCTCCAAGGTTATTGTACAGAGCTGTGGGTGGGCTTAAATTATTGAAATTTAATACACTTTCAAGATGTCAAAGCAACTAATGCGCGAAAATCCATAGCTTTTGAATTTAACGACAAAACCTGAGAACAGTGAATATTTTGGGGATTTTCAGGTATTACGTAAGTAGTACAGTTTTTTTTGCTTGCAAAATGTAGTTTCACACTCTCCTAAGGGGTCCCAATAACAAATCAAAAATGCAGTTTTACATCGCGATTTGCACTTTTCATGTCGATATTTACTGGCCAATAAACTGAGATATAACTTACATAGCTTTTTACGGTGCAAAGTAATTCATGCTACGACTGTGTATGATATATGTCACCTATGTAATATAATCACCTTACATATAAGAATCATACCTGCAAATATCTACATAACTACACGATCTATGACTGAACATACCATTGTAAATTGTAATGTGTTTCAAATTAAACAAAGTAGTAACTTACACCTTTAACAACAGGAGTAGGCTTGGGTTTGATTTCTGGTTCAGGTTCAAGTTCCAGTTCAGATAAGTCAACTTCAACCTGCTCAAAGTCATCGAAATGCGTTCTGAATAATTTAGGTTGGATTCCTTCTTTTATTGGCGCTTCAGGTATGTGCGACTTAAATTTCTGGATTTCCTCGCCAATAATTACTTCATTAAATACATTTTTCATGTCAAGTTCCTTTTGTTTTCTCCTTAGTAAACTTTGCAGGTCAAGTTCTAAATCTGAGTCATTACATATTCTGCAGGTATCATCTTTTATATCGCCATGGCTTTTATGCTCTTGTATTTCTAAAGGGCTTGGCAAAGTTCTTCTTTCTTTAGGCCTCTGTTTTGGTACAATCAGATCATAAATAGATGGTCTTTGCATTTTTATCTTATTTAATGGCACTTCTAAAGAACGGGATTTTGGCCTTGCAACTTTTTCTGTCTTTTTTTCTGACTTATCTTCATCAGTTTTTGTCTTTTCCAACTTCAGCTCCTTTTTCCCTAGCTTTGGTTCCTTTTTATCCACTTTTTGTTTGGCTGCTTCTGCTAATTTTTGATCGGCTGCTAATTTTAATTGTCTCTCTTCTTCTTTCTGCTTCTTCATTTCGGCAAGTAGTTTCTCTCTTTCCTTCGCTTCTTGGTCTAGCTTCTTTTGTAAATTTTCAAATTCGTGGTCTCGTTTGCCAGTGGCAGCATCTTTATCTTTGTTTTCTGTAGTTTTCACTTGTTCGGTTTTTGTTTCTTTAACTGTCTTTTCTTTTGTTTTTCCATCCTTCAGATTTTCTTCCTTTGATTTGATTTTTGCTTCTGGTCTTGACTGACCGACTTGATCTTCCTTTTTTGATTTAGTTTCCATTTTTTTTTCAACATCATAGGTAGCTAAATCAGTTTCTTTTTTTCCTTTGCCTTTTACTGCCCTTTCTTTCCCTGTTTCGTCTTCAAATTGTTTTTTTGGTGCATCTTGTTTTTTGAATAAATCTTGTTCCTTTTTGGTTGAATCTTTTTGTCTTTTGTACGCATCTTGATCCTTCTCTATTTTTGATGCTTCTTGATCTTTTTTGGATGCATCTCTTTGTTTTTTTGATGTATCTTGATCTTTTTGGGATACATCTTGTTTTACTGATTCAAAATCTTTTTCTGAAAGGTTGATAAAATAATATATAAAGGATTATGAGCACGGCGCTATGGCTGCTGGTCCAAAAGCTCTGACAGATCACATATACTTCAAATGATATGCCATGATGAGTCTTCAAACGAGCCGAGAGCATCAGATTATTTTTGGAAAATCTGTAGCTATTTTAACCAAAACTTAGACCCCTCACCAGTATCTCCTTATATATGAGAGATCTAACTAAACTGGACTATGAATGTTTTCGGAAACTGAAGGAAGGAAACGGCGAGAAGGTCCTAATAGTCGTGATTGTTAAATCGACTAAAAATCTAATTTAAATTCATTTCCATTCACTTGGTCGGTGTCTTTGAATCGATTTAGCGCAAACAGAATGTTCTCATCACTAAATGTCACCACTGACATTTGACAGTTCAAAATTGGCACTGTAGGTTCCCATACAAATTGAAAGGTTTGTTTTATCTAGTATATACAGATCTGTGCCCGGGACACTCAAATCAAGAAATGGGTGTATTAAGCGTCCCATCATAAAACTCCCTACTACCTCTTACTCAAGATGAATCGCCAATATAACAGAGTCACCTACCTCAGCCAAAAGTAAGAACATACAAAGTCCGTGATACAGTCGACGCACTAGGCAAAAGTCAGCCTCATTCTTACAGCGACTTAATTCTGCATTTATCATGCTGTTGATGTTATTCAACTTTTTTATAACACCGTCAACGGCGTCAACCAAACAGCTCTACAAATCTAGTCTACTTCGATAATGTCACCGATTTACAAATTGTACAGGACGAGTTGAAAATGGTTGTACACTACAACATGACAACCTATAGAAATAATTTTTAACGACACGTTTAAACATACGTTACACATATATATCTCATCAATCTATAGCTTTTAGTGGCCAGATGAGTGTAAGCAGCTTGAAAAATCTGACACAAATGTTGGCCATGCGAAAAACAAACACATTAATTAAATAAATTTACATACCCCTTCCTGCTTCCTTCTCTTTTTCTGATTCCTTTGTTATTTTTGCACTGAGCAATTTTATTTTCTCCTGCTTTTCTTTCTCATGCTGCTTTCTAATTTCTCCTTTCAATCTATCGGCCTCTTCACGTTGTGTTTTTTCTTTTTCTATTTTAGATTTTAGCTTAACCATTGTATCTTTGATCAATTCTGAGGAACTTACTGCACTTTCAGCTCTGTCCCTTCTTTTTTTACGTTCCTCAGTTCCTTCCGGGAAATAAAGGTCAAAACTTTTATGCCTCTGCTTCCTTATTTCGCTTTTCACCTTTCTTATACCAGCCAGTAGTGATTCTTCAGAATGATGTTTTTTAATGCGTGATGGAGATTCAAATAATATTTTGGTAGCAGTTCTCTTCGCTCTTTTTTCGTCTGTTTTTACCTTTGGGTGAAACAAAGCAGAAATATCTTGTGTGTAACGTCTTACTGCTGCCGGAATGAAGTGTTCTTCCAATTTTTTGGGATCTTTAAGTGCACCTAATTCCATTTGGCTCACATCTTCGATGTGTGTATCAGATACTGAAGCTAATTCCTTCTTTTTTACTGATTCATGAGGTGTTTTAGAACCAGGTTTAGCACCATGTGCTAATCCTTTACCCATAGCTGATATATAACCTTCTGTTACCTTTTCTTGTCCCATTTCAGGTTTAAATTCTCCCCGTTTTTCTTCTTTGGAACGTTTAGTACCCCGAGGTTCGTCGGCACGACGTATACCAGCTTTCTTCATTAATTCCCTTTTTTTGTCATCATGAGGTGATTTAAAAAACTGCATACTATTTTCAGCTCCGTAATGTTTACTATCATTTGAAAGGTAATCTCTTCTTTTTCTAGCATCATGATGCGAATCGGAATCCGACATATATTCTTTTCTTTTTCCGCCTTCATGACGTACATCAGCTTCCGAAATGTAATCTTTCTTTCTATCACCAACGTCAGGTTTTCCAGATGTATAAGGTGGAGTATGGGTTCTTTTTCTTCCACCCTCATGATACGAATCAGACACGGGAATGTTATCTATTTTTCTGTCACGTTCTAAATGTTTATCATGTCGTTCCTTCTTTTTACCACCTTCATGCCGCGAGTCAGAATCAGGAATATATTCTTTTATTTTTTCAGCCCCATAATTTTCATCAACAGAGCGAACATGCTCTTTCCTTCGTATATTTTCATGATGCGAATCAGTATAAGGAACACGTTCTTTCTTTTTGTCAGTTTCATATTTACTTTCTGAAGGACCAAGATCTTTCCTTCTTACATTTTCATGACGCGAATCAGTATAAGGAACACGTTCTTTCTTTCTGTCAGTATCATATTTACTTTCTGAAGGACCAAGATCCTTCTTTCTTACACTTTCATGACGGGAATCAGTGTAAGGAACACGTTCTTTCTTTTGGTCACCTTCATAATATTTACTTTCTGAAGTACCGAGATCTTTTCTTCTTACACTTTCATGACGCGAATCAGTATAAGGAACACGTTCTTTTTTTTTGTCAGTTTCATATTTACTTTCTGAAGGACCAAGATCTTTCCTTCTTACACTTTCATGACGCGAATCAGTATAAGGAACACGTTCTTTCTTTCTGTCAGTATCATATTTACTTTCTGAAGGACCAAGATCCTTCCTTCTTACACCTTCATGACGCGAATCAGTATAAGAAACATGTTCTTTCTTTCGGTCACCTTCATAATATTTACTTTCTGAAGGTCCAATATCTTTTCTTCTTACACCTTCAGGACGCGCATCACTGTAAGAAACATGTTCTTTCTTTCGGTCACCTTCATAATATTTACTTTCTGAAGGACCAAGATCCTTTCTTCCTGCACTTTCATGACGCGAATCAGTGTAAGAAACATGTTCTTTATCATAACGTGTTACCTCTGCTTGCGACAAATAGTCACGACTTTGTTCATATTTCTTATCATTAAGAGCATGTTTTAGCCTTTCATCTTTATATCGACTTTCTGGTTTAGCAAAAAAATCTTTAACACGTGCATCCGTAACCGTTGTACCAGATGGTGCGTGTAATGAAATGTTATTTTCGTAACGTCTTTCATAAACCGGAATAAAGTCATCTCCATCTTCCTGGGGTGTGCTATAAATCGGAGCAGTTCCATATTGTCCGTCTTCATATTGGGTCAACGGTTCATTAAATACTACTTCTTTTTCGTTACTTGCTCCAGGCAAGTATGATCGCTCACTGAGGGATCCTTTTTTTCCCGGATGAAGATAACGAATGTTGTCTAAAAAAAGATCTTCTATTTCAGGTTCGTGATCATTTTTAATTTTTTTTGGGAATAATTTACTAATATCAATATCTGAATGCCTGCGCTTTATGTGGCTGGTTGATTCTTTGTCTTTTTCTTCAACGATGGTTGGTTTAATTAACTGATGTATTTTTGACAGCCAAGTTTTAACGCGCTGAGCTTGGCTTTGTTTCCCGACATCTTTGCTCAGTTGAAACTTTTCTACAATTTTATCGCATTTCACACATGTTCTTCCAGCTTTCTGTCGACAGTGTTCACAAACTCCAGTTACATCATTTTTACCAATATCTTGATTTTTAAGTAATCTTTGGGCATGTTTTAATATATTGGCACATCGTGGACAACTTATTTGATTTCGATCTGAAAGTAAAAAAAAAATATTATAAATAAATCTAAAAACAGATCTTATTTTAATAAAGGCAGCAACTCATTCCTCCTTACGATAAACGTAGTCACTATTATCAGTTTTGACATTGCCAATTTTCGTCTTTAAATAGGTCAATAAGTCTCTTTCTGTGGATATCGTAAAGGGTGATGTTCTAATCACAACACAACCTTCTCGTGCAACCACTACATTCTCAAGAGCTGTTGCCATCGGATCGCGGCCGGTTATACGAGAAGAGATAAAATCAGGCAGGCGGCAAGCAGGTCTTAAACCCACAGTTAAATCAATATTTAACACGTAGGTACATTATCCTTAAAGAAGAAAAATCACAAGATGCAACCAGAAATGCACTCAGATGAGAAGGCATGGATAGTTGCTCTCCCTTCTTTCTTTTTAGAGACTTATTAGCAGGCAGTTACTTTATGCCTTGAGGTAAAAATACATTATTTTGAAGTACCTATTTCCGGAGTGAAATCTATGTTCTCCAATCCAATGCCTTGTGTATTTTCTATAATAAACACATCATCTATTGTATTAGTAGTGGTTTCGATAACACCAGTCTTTTTATTAATCTGCGAAGTAAAAACAAACTGATGGAACAAAATTTAAAATAAAACCGATATTAATGCGACGGCCTAGTACCTATGGGATGGTTGTGAGCTATAGTATCGTTCGAGTTAAAGGAATTCCACAGCTAGACATTAGAAAAGCTCTTGATATGTGTATTTTGCCCATTCTAACCTACGGTGCTCAAACTTGGCCACTAAACGAAGCACAAATGTTCAGGTGCAAGTTTTCCAACGAGCTCTTGGAGCGTAGCATGATAGGTACGAGTAGGTATATAACGGACGGATCGGAAAGTGAAAGATGTTTGTAAAAGAACAGGTAGGTTAAAGTGGGATTGGGGGCTGGCATCGACTGGGGTTGGCCATGTCTGTAGTATGTCAGAGGGCAGATGGGCTCATATCGCTACTGACTGATGGATGGACGAAAGATGGCAAGAGGAATAAGGGCAAGCCTAGAACGAGGTGGTCTGATGAGCTAAGTAATATTGAAGAGGATTGGAAAGAGAGAGAGCGAACAACCGAGAGGATTGGAAGCGTAGATATAACACTTTTGCATAGCAGTGGGACAGCTGAAAAAAAAAGTGCAAATGTTTTATGTCACTCACATCTTCTACGCGAGTAACATGTCTATAAAGAATAAAGCCAGCCTCTGACTTGTCCAAGACTTTCTGGAATCCCGGACAATTCGGACATACTTTACAACACGGACAATGTGAGGTTTTCATTCTGAAATAAAAAAAGAATTTTAATAATTTTATTTATTTATTTAATACTCTTTATTGTTCTAAAGTAAAACATACTTTTAACAAATGGCGGACTTAATGCTAAGAGCATTTTCTCCCAGTCAACCACAAGGATAAACAGAAAAATATTTTTTTCGGCGCATAAAACAAAATTAATCAATAAGGAATATGCATGTAATACCAATCCGGCTCATATTTTTATTATACAATTTCCTTTAAAACGTTACCACGCCTAGTTAATTATTTTTCTTACTGACTCTTATTTGGATTAGAAATAAATTATTGAAAATATGCAAATATTGCGCGGGAACTTTTGACAAACAAAAGGGAAATGACGACAAAGTTCATAAAAAGGAAATGACAAGTTCGGGTGCGTTCGGTAGGACTGTCCGTCCATGTAGTTTGACTATCGATGACATTCGAAATGTATGTACTTTTATATAGAAGTTTAACAAACGTCACTGGCTGATAACATCGAAAGTACCCAAAAAAGAAAAACATGCGTTGACAGCTTCTGTCTCTAGCGGATATTGCAGACATTGACGTCATATTTTAAAATGGCGTGTTTTAGTTGTTATAATCTACTTGCTATTTTTAATATTTATTTTCTACACCATATACATGTTTTTCGGCACTGATTTATTTTTTGCGGCTATTTCTCGACGAGGACTATCGATTAAAAATATAAAAAAAAGTCATGCATACTCTCTATTATGACTACCGATTTAATAAATACTTCATATAACATATTAAGAACATACTCGTATACATAAAACATTACATTACTACTACAATACAATTATTAAGAATTCGATCAAGTTTATTAACAAGATCTACATTTAGGTCAGGATAACACACATCAGCATAGTCAAAGAGAGGAAAAATTAAGGACTGAACAAGTACCTAAGATCTTTGTTTTGACAGGAAGAAAATTTCTAAGACGGTTTAATTGTTGGAGGCTTACGGTGATGGATCAACTAATTGCAGCTATGTGAGTGGTCCAGCTAAGAGTTGAGTCGATATGTAATCCAAGATTTTTTACTGAATTACAATAAGGGATAATATTATTGTTAAAAGTAACTGGTTGGATTAATGTAGTATCAATTTGAGCAACTTGCTTCGAACTACCCACGATTATAGCCTGACACTTAGATGAATTGTCATTTATTCCAAAATCTTTAGACCAGGACATAATCGAAGATAAGGCGGAATTACTGGTGATGTCTTCTGCTGGTGACTGAACATAAATTTGGAGATCGTCGGCATAACAATGGAAAGAGCAGCCAATCGTAGAAGAAAGAAGATTAATAAAAAGAGAGAAAAGCAAAGGAGATAAAATGCCACCTTGAGGTACATCTAGAGAGAGAGTTTTCCAGTCCGACAGGTCACGGTCCAATCGAACCGATTGCTGCCGATCACGTAAATATGCTGAAAACCAATCTACCACTGGGGATGAGAACTGAAGATAATTAAATATAGCAAGGAGAATATCATGATCAACCATGTTGAAAGCGTTAGAGAAATCAATGAGGACAAGGATGGTGACTAACGTATTCTCCATGCCCAATCTTATGTCCTCAGTGACTTTAAGAAGAGCAGTAGCAGTACTGTGGCCAGGGCGAAAATCAGACTGTAGAGTTGTAAGGAGAGAATTAGAAAATACGAAGGAAGAAACTTGTGCATGCACTACAGCTTCAAGGATTTTGGAGAGGGAGGGGAGTATAGAATTGGCCTGAAATTATTTAAGGATAATATAAGGATATCAATATGCACTCATTACCTACTCATACAATAACAGAGTTGCCAACTTGCCAAATATAGTGTTACTCTCTTATTGTAGTATATAATACTCTGTTATTGTAGTCATATTGTGTCGTAGAAAAAGATAAGACCCTTGATCTTAATTGGTGAGAGTGGACAACTGGGAAGGAATCGTAGCTTTAGTCACCCGTAGGTACATATTTATATTATAACATTTGTACATACGTCCGACCAGAATGTATCCATCACCCTCTATCCCTCATAAGTATGTATTCTTTACTAGTAGCACAGAATAAATAATGCCAACGTACAGAAGTCTCACTCAGCAAAGAAATATCTACGTCAGAACGTCAGAACTCAGCACCTTTTCGTATAAATACAAAGACAAACGATTCGTATAACTGAATTTACCACCCGGAGGGGCCGCCGCCGCCTGCGCGCATAGTAATAATGTAGGTACATTTTCGATACCTAAACGGGGAGTGACATAGGCCGGCCTGCTAGTAGATATGTATCTATATTTTCACACCCGTTGGCCGCCGCGCAGATGCAGGTATGTAGGTATGAATAGGGAGCTTTTGATCGAGCAAGCAAGACTATGTTGACAACGTTGAAAACTTAGGTTGAAAAGGTCAAAATGATGAATCAAGTATAAAATAAATAAGATGTATGTACTTACCCTCCTCCTGGCCACATTCTTGATGCCATATAAAATTATTAAGTCCAAAGAAAACAGAAACGCTTGTAAATGCTTACCAAATACAAAAAATAATAAATATTAAAATAACTTACAATAAAACCAAGATAATGAATTGCTTATAAAACGACTTTTTGCGCGTCAAATTGACTATTACGCGTCATAATGATATTCCTGTGTCGATTTTCTCTTTCATTAGAAACTATCCATCTAAAAAAAGTCTGAAGGTATGCACTATTGGATAGTAATTTTTTAACCGACTTTTACAGACAGAAATAGCCGTTTGTTCCCGATGAGTATTTTAAAATTGTTGCTCAAGGGGAAAAAACTTCGCGTTGAGCTCCAATAACTCATTGCAAGTATTGCAACTAACATTTCACCCGATGAGTAAGTACTAGAAGAACGCGCCTGTCCGTATTTCCGTCAAGTATAACACTGTGTCCAAGTTTTACTTGACGGGAACAAACACAGCATTCCGTATTCCCATTTCCCATTGAGTAACAGTTACAAGTAGCTTAAAAAGGAGAAGTACTTAAAGGTTAGTACTTAATTAAAGGTGAAATGAAACTACTGAAGACATAAAAAAAATTTAATATTTATGTATAATAGATTAGGGACATACAAAAGGAATTTTACACTTGGTTGGCTGTATTGTATCGCTCGCACAATCAAACATTTTTAAAGATTAAATGATGAAATAAGAAATGGTGAAAAAATACCACGTGAGCAGGACTTGAACCTTAGTCTCAATACGACTATGCTCTAACCATCTGAGCCATCACATGTTCAACCCCGCACGCCGCATTTCGCCACCATTTGATATTCCTATTATATATTTGATAGTCGTGGGTTCAGGTTCTGCTCACGTGGTATTTTTTCGACATTTCTTATATCTTTATTTAATTTGAGTACTTTAGTACTTACTGCATGAGACGAAAAAAATTTCAAGCCAATGTTGGCTCTCTCTCTCAACATGCACACCACTAAAAAAATCTAGGCTCAACTGGCTTCATCTAAACAATCGAGCCAAGCCAGCGGTGGCGTTAATGTAGGACTGGCGTCAGGGCACTGGCTTCAGCTATTTATTTGGAATTGGCTGCAAAAAATATTTTTTTCCTGAAAATGCTGAACTTGGCTCTACATGGGCTCTTCGAAAACCCATATAAAATATCTGTTGTTTTATTCCAAAAAATAAATACTTACTTAACTGAATTTAAAATCGTTTATTACAGTCTAAGGATAGTCATAAAAAATAATTTATGTAAGAACTAATAAAACGTACAACCATTAAAAATGCAATGTGTTTTTTTTTATTCTCAGTCTTAATCGTGTCGTGGCATCGTCATATTTGTGACTTCGTCTCTACAGACTGAGATGAAGACACAAAGCTACTGATGCCGTCACAACTGCATTTACAGAGGCAGTGCAGTAACCAGAAGCTCGGTTCTTGTCTGGGTCAGTGTTTTAGGCAAGATTCGAAGTTGCATCAAGATAAAAAAGTGTAGAATATATAACATCCTAAAGAAGAATTCGAAGACAATTTTTAAATCCTTATAAATAATTAAATAAATAGATAAGAAAAAATCACATAATATAAACATTAAGATGTTAAGAAATACAGCTGCGTATTTATAGTGACATGTGTTGCTTAAAGCCCCGACAGTTCAGAGCAAAGAATACCGTGAGTGTTTTTGAAAAATCACTGTAAATAAACTACTACAGTTTATTTCTCTCTTTTCTACAGACACCCACAATATCCAAAACACGATTGAGCATTTTTGGCTCGATAGAAAAAAATCACAAATAGATGTACCTCCAAAATTGCCTACATTTACCTTTTGAAAAGATTCCTTTTAAATTCACTTTTTAATAAAACACAGCGAAATATCGTCGAGCACGGGTAAACTGTAGTTTAATTACAGTGATTTTGAAAAACACGCACAGTATTGCGGGCTCTGAACCAGACAAATACTTGAGAACAGTTTTTCGATATTTATGAGTAATCACTACATAGTATAAAACAAAGTCGCTTCCCACTGTCTGTCCCTATGTATGCTTAGATCTTTAATACTACGAAACGGATTTTGATGCGGTTTTTTTTAATAGATAAAGTGATTCATGAGAAAGGTTTATATGTATAATACATACACGTGCGAAGCCGGGGCGGGCCACTAGCACTGGTAGGACTCTCCATTGATTCAGAGTAACATATATACCTACTACTACTACAAACGAAACAATTTATCTGTACACACGTCGATGTGTGAGTTTTATACTTAGGGTCGCACTGCAGAATTAATTTAATACTTACCTACTAACGAGTTCGACATATTTACGATTATATCTTTCCATACCGGAAGATTTGCGAACACTATGACGTAAAAAATATTCTGTTTTATATGTATTAAATGTTACAGAAAAGCCGGAAACAGCTACATAATATCACTTCACAAATATTTTTCATTATGTCCATTGTCCATTTCACCATTAGTTCACTTAACTGATTATTACTGAGTCATTTATAATGTAACGCACTAATTCCACTTATTCACTATTGTAATATAGTAATTTGCATATTCGGCGCAAAACTATACGATAATGATATGAATAAATTCAATGGTTACTATTGGTTGACAGTTCTCAAGACAACACACGTCGCGTATTGCGTACGGCTAGTAACTAAACTAAAGCTGTCAAAGCTCACAAAGTGCGGGGGAGAGGTGCGGGGACGCCAATTTGCGGGAGACGCTGTGAGTTACCATTCTGTTTGACTCTTATGTATTCTGTGCCACTAGTCACCCATAAATGCCCCTATAATCTTAACATCTTAAACTTAAATAAAGTAGGTAACAGATATTATAATAAAATTTGAACTCAGTCACTCAGTCAAAAAATCATTGCAGGATCTTAAATGCTAATCTTTCTTTCTCTTTATCAAATTCATTAGTTTTTGTGATAAGGACACAGGTAAGCCTACGGGTTTAAGAATTAGTTCTTTGGTACAAATATTATGGAGAGGGCCAAAAGCTAAGGCCACGACTGTACAAGCAAGACAAATAACATTATATGGCATACTGAAATCTGGCGTTGGCAGCGAAACCATGCCTCCATTGGTTCTGAAGACAGCTGGGTACCCTGAAATCAAAGAAAACTTGTGACTTAATTATATTACAATGTAATTGCTTGAAATACTTCCATTTGCTTTATTTTTAAGGCTGATTTGTGCACTGACCCTGTGTAGGGTCAGTGCACAAGTCTTAATTATCTTAAATAACTTCAAAAATACAGATCTAAGAAAAAATAAAAAGTATATGTACCTATTTAAAATTATCATAAAAAATTATTTCATATCATATTTGTTTACAAAACTTTTTTAAATGTCTAATTTAACCCCATCAGCGGCCCCCTTCTTTAAATTCATTTATTTACGTTATACATCCATCTTGGGTAAAGACCCAAGATGGATGTATAACGTTAGTTAAAATTTGGTACACATATGTAACTCAAAGGAGTTACATGTGTACCAAATTTTAACTCAATCGGTCCAATAGTTTCGTAGCATATTGGCTGTGACAGACAGACAGACAAGTGAGTGATTCTATAAGGGTTCCGGTACGGGACCATAAAAATTGACAATTATCAATTAAGGCCCATCAGTTCAGAGACAAGAAAACTGAGTGTTTTTGAAAAATAAATAAAACAGCGAAATATCGTCGAGCACAGGTCCAACGACAGGCCTTTGTTTGCTCTCAATGAATATTTCACTGTGTTTTATTTATTATAATTTTTTTTTGTAGCGAAATCGAGTGTACATTTAAATAATACTTTTTTTGGTATAATTTTCATAACAAGGTGATTGTATAAAATAGTAATATGTCTTATAAAGTTAAATTTAGAGGTATGTTTGTGATTTTTTTCTATTGAGCTAAAAATGCTTAATCGTGTTTTGGATATTGTGGGAGTCTGTAGAAAATCCTTAAGATTGTTATGTAAATTTTTTGACGAATAAATTGTAGTAGTTTAATTACAGTGATTTTTCAAAAACACGCACAGTATTGCAAGCTGTGAACCCACCTCGCCTTAATACTACATACAAAAATAAATAAATAATTTTGACTTTGAGTAGTTATCATACAAAGCAATATCTAAAATACTTGATAGAAATTGAATAATTACACGTACAAGGTTTTGAAGCATTAAATGTTGAATCAAATGTTGTGCCAGTTAAAGGGAGACTGGTATAGTTCTTAGCTGTAGGTAGATTAGCGGATATAAGAGCTGAGCCGATGTAGAATCCATGGTTAGCATCCGGTGGATATTCTTGCCATTTCAAAAACACAAATTCAAAATCAATAGTTACAGTTGTTGTGGATCTCGGAGGCAATCTCAGCATCAGCTCCAAATGGTACGGTTTCTGGCGACTGCACCCAGGAGAATAGTACTGTGACAAAATCAACTTGCTTTCTGCTGCTCCATTCACTCTTAAGGTGCTAAGTTGTATTGGCAACCACCAGGGAGCATTTTCTAATAGCACAACATCAATGGCAGTCCAATAATTATTAACTAACTCTGTGACAATCCCTCCCAACTCTTTACCATATCCTAATATATAACGATTAAAATGTAGAGGAGGTGGTAGGGTCACCATTAAACTGTTGCTTGCATCATACTTGGCTCCAATGTTAATCATTTGGCCATTTGATTCTATGTTGTAAATAGCCAACTTGGTTTCACTGCCTCCTCTTTGAGACAGAACTACTTTATCGGGAGGTGGAGTAAGCTTAAATGGTTGTGAATCATTTGTAGTAACATCTACATATACTGTGCTAGCAGATGAAAGAGGACAAGCCCCAGGGAGCCCCTGGCCGAATAGTTTCCTGAATGACCAATCCATACTATTTATGATCTTCGAGTCATAGACAAGTGCCACTGTCTGCTTGAGTTCAAAATGAGTTGCAGTGCAATCCTCAGTTGAGCACATTTTTCTAACATGAATGCCAATTGAATGATAGTTAGTATTGTGAATCAATCTGGAGTTAAGAAGTGCTGAAAATCCTTGACTAGACTCACACGGCAGTAACTTCTTCCACGGTGTTAAATTCTCAGTACAGACTATTTCTCTAGGTAGAGAGGAATATCTCAGTTGCGATGTCACGTCTTGTGTTGGTTTTACTGCGCCAGTCGGCCATAATGCCATTTGAGGTACAATAGTATTGAAATTATCTATGAAGTTTAGAGAAGCACAAAATATTCCTGATAAAGTTGAACTCAATTTTGTCCATTGAGCATCTACATCTGTAACTTCCGGTTCAAACCATGCATAGAGTTCAGCGCCGGGAGCTGCATCCACAACTGGATAACCCCACTGATGATGCCTCCATTGTCCTTCTGTTAATGTCAGGTGTAACTCTTCTACTTGGAAACGCGATATCACTTCACCGAGAGATCTTGGAGACAAGTGAGAATGTTGGACTGGAAAACAATTTGTTTGAAAGATAAATAATGTACCTACTTGCAAAAGCGAAAAAAAATATTCTAATTTAAAAGAAGCACTATTTAGGTACTTACATGAAGTCTGATTGTTTATTGATGTAATAAACTGAAAATATGTGTAAATATGCGTCGGTGGCAAAGGTTTTATAAATATTTCTTCTTTGAAATCATCGCTTTGAGCATAAATTATTGAATAAAGCAAAAACATAAAAAATACGAGACGTATTATGGAATACATTTCTTTACATTTGCAATTATTATTAATAAATAGTTAAGTTTCCTAAAGCACATTAACAAAACGAAAACGAACTAATTTTATTATTATTTTGTTCGTCTTTTTGATTTCGATATTCTCGAATCAAAAAATGAAGAGAAAGAGAAGATTAAAACGAAGTGATTATATAGGTAGGTACTCTTTGGAGAAGATAGGTATGCATGCAATGCCAATGCAATGCAATTCAAGTCAAGGGAAAATAATGTTGACTTTGACAATTATTTCGTGTTTTGTTTAACTTTTATACTGAAAACTGCTGACCACTGCTGACTGAGTGAAAATCGCATATTCAAAATCCATTGCTTACATTAGTAACAAAATTTTGATGGCCTAGTATTTATAACACGCAATGAAAATAAAACGATTAGATACTTTTACATTCATTCGTTGTCATACACTTGTCAATCATCGTTCAAATGAAGCGTTATTTTAACGATAGTGTTGTACGGTGTTATGTTGTGACTCTAAATCGATTAGGGAAACATTGGTTTGAGAGGTACCTAATGTTTGCTTTGAGATATTTTGTGGCATAAGTGTGTTTGTAATATATTTGTAGAAACTAACATTTGTTGACCGAGCGAGCGAAGCGTTTCAGTTTCGAGATAAGTCGAAAAATTATTTTGTCTGTTCTCGTCTACAGATTGCATTTTTCAACCGATTTTGACGAAAATTGGCACGTAAGTTTCGTGATTTATTTAAATTATTAAGTCAATCGCGATTTTTGATTGGGGGGAAAATAAGGGGAAGAAGTGGGGGAAGTTTGCAATAGCATTATTTATCAACGGATTTTAGTCTTGGGAAGCATACTAACTAACCACTCGGCCACGAATATACGCAACAGCGACATCGCTGTCGCGTATATTTGTGCTCGAGCAGTAAGGACTTAATTCTATACAAAATGTTGCAAAAAAGGGGGAGTGGATGAGGGAAAACTGGGAAATGTCTGCTTTTGTGGATACATGGATGGATTTCGATACTTCACAAATTTTTGGATAATTTATACTTAACCACAGAAGACAGTAAGAGTATAGAGTGGTCCTATTCTATTCTAAGCTGGAAGTCACGCGGCATGCCATCCATTTGATCGAATAGACTAAATATTTGGGGACTGGGGAGACTACAAGTATATTTATGCGAATTATATGATACCTACCACACTACCTATTAATCATCTAAGCAAATCAGTTAAGTACTTACTCACATCTATCAACAATACATTTTAAACGCTTCATATTTACAAAAAATTGTCTTAAACGCAACTATATTTACACCACTAATTAAACGAATTACACTTAAATACAACTAATTATATACACTTTATAACAATATTTACCCACATAGTAATAGTCGTAAGTTTAGTTTAAACCAAATCAAATAAAATCTAGGGCAAAACAAAATAAATGCCGCACATGAGTCGGGAGGCCAACTTCGACTGGTTTTGGTCAGTGACTCAATGAACGCCAGAAAGTACGTAATTTTAAGAAGTAATTCAAGTTATATATTGATTCGCTCGCTCAATCACGTTTGTGCTGGGTACAGAAAGAGATAGAATGGTTCGTTCGGCTTCAATCGTGTCTGCCGAACAATGGCCGGTGCAGCGCTCGGACTCTAGATACGTATTCGTTAGAATAACTTAATAACGTATCGTATCTAGTAGGTAACGGATAACGTGGAGGAACGTCAGAACTCCACGTTCCGCGAGCACAGGCACGGTTTGAGATACTTATCTGTTATTTGACGGTTACTCGGTATCATGTTACTCGTATATCAAATAACCTAATATATTGGTAACATGCAAAGAATTTATAATACAATCTAGAATAACTACGAGTAAAAATCTAAAAAAAACAACATTGAAAATTAAACTTAATGCCACGCACATAAAGCTCATATTTTCATAATGCTTACTTTTAAATCCCTAACGTTCCCAAAGTTATAGGCAAACTGTCAGTGCAATAAAGTAGAAGGGGAGAGCTATAACTTTAGGTATAATTTTTGGAAACGGCTTTGCCACTTCGTCAGCATTCTAGATTTGTATACAATTTCTTTGTTAACATGTTCTTCAGCACTAATATTTTCATTTGGTATTAATACGCTCGGTCCTTCTATCTATGAAAGAAAATCGCATTAAAATCCATTGCGTAGTTCTAAGTGCACATACATACATACAGAGGGGCAAACGGCGAGAAGCTACTTGTAATCGTGATTCGAAATAGTGATAATTGACTGAAAATCAGATTTGCATTCATTTTCATTCAGTTGTTCGGTGTCTTTGAATCGATTTAGCGCGAACAGAATGTTCTCATCACTAAATGTCACCACTGACATTACATTTGACAGTTCAAAATAGGCACGCATGGACGCACGAGCGGTTCTCATACAAATGGAAAGGTTTTATTTATCTAGTAGGTATATACAGATCTGTGGCTGCTGTGCTGGCTCAGCTGGCTTGGCTGTACTGGCGGCTTACCATGACCCAGGACAGGAGTTATATTGTTCTGTGACCATGATC
Organism: Acrobasis repandana; assembly: GCA_963576875.1. Lineage (NCBI taxonomy): Eukaryota > Metazoa > Arthropoda > Insecta > Lepidoptera > Pyralidae > Acrobasis > Acrobasis repandana. Next base: position 15,916,415 of record OY756215.1, read on the forward strand.
CCTTATAGCAGGCAGGACCTAAACTGAACAGCCCTGCTCACCATGACACCCTTTATAGCAGGTTTTCAGCAGGATTGTTTATGGTTCACCACTTTTTTGTATGGACTATTCGTACCATGAACTCTGGGTATACTCTACTCTACTAAGTAGCGTTGTCAACGCGGTTAGAGTTTTGTGGTTACAGTCTACTTAATAACCGCTTATTAGGATGATGCCAACGCCGTACAAAAATAATAATAAAAAAATTAAATGTCAATGTCATATCCTGTTAAGTCAATGTCGTTTCCATCTGCCTGCAAGTTTTATTTATTGTTCTGATTTTGAGTGCAAGTCTGCAACTCTGATACGTATCTATCTAATTTGTAATTATCTCTGCTGCCTGAACTCCGAAGACTAAAATAATTATTATGTTTATGATATGAAATGAAATCTGTTGCTCTGATTTCTATTTTCGACGGTCGTCTCGTCTCATCCATCACAAATTCACAACAAAAATAAGAATTAAATTGATAAACGAAAAAGAGGAAAAAACAGTGTACTTACCCAGTTTACTAGATTTAGATAGTAAAAACTAATTCTGTGCTTATTTTTTTAAATGAAGGATGCAGAAGTCTGATCTCAAAACAAGTTGTTCGAAAGTATTTTGTTCAAGAAGTGTTTACAGTGTACTTTAAAATAATAATTCACATTACAGTACACAAAACATACATAAAAATGGATAATGAATTCGTAGACATATCGACAAGTTTAAAACTTCAGTTAGGTTATGGTGTTGGTCACATATTAAACGATGTTTGTGCAAGTTTATGGTTTACCTATTTTTTAGTGTTTTTCCATTTAGTGCTTGAGTTTAGTGCGAGTCAAGCTGGAAATTTAATGTTAATTGGACAAGTAGTAGATGCACTAGCTACGCCTTTTGTAGGATATCATTCAGATCATACTGATAATTCAGTAAGTACTAAGTACGGGCGGAGAAAACTATGGCATCTCTTTGGTAAGTATGTTATTTATTAATAGTACATTCTCAGTGTTTCAGTCTGTCGTGAATTATAGAAAGGTATAAACTGTCTTTTGTTTTTGCAGGTACAGCATGTGTGCTAGCATCATTTCCATTTATTTTCTCACATTGCATAGGATGCTCAATGACTCATAAATGGGCCCAAATGTTTTACTTTGCGTCCTTCATATTAATATTCCAAATTGGTTGGGCCGCTGTGCAGATTTCCCATCTGAGCTTGATCCCTGAGCTCTCTGACGATGATCACACCAGAAGCCATCTTACTGCTGTGAGGTACTTAGTAACTTTTTTGTGGATATTACTTATAAGGAAGCTTTTGGAAGAAGGTTGGGGGTGGCAAAATATGAATAGCCTACTAGTGGCAAATGTGTAAAGGATTTGGGACACATTTGTATACTGTACTGCTAACCTCTTTGTAAGTATTTCATTCAGTTTGTGTGAAAGGTGTGTCCTTATACTTACCCACACTAATATTACATTATACCTATAATATGTTATAGTTTTTTAGTTTGTCCATCCTTCACATTAAAACAATGCAGATACCAGGAAGGCTACCTAACATGATCATAATTTTATGATTTTGTTTGGATGCTCAAACAAAGTTGTGATCAATAGCATGGTTGAATAATTCAACCTAGGCTTAATTATATTCAGGTGTATTTTCTATGTAACAAAATGATACAACTTTGAGAGATTATATATTTAATAAATATGTATTTATCAATTTTAGGTATGGATTTACAGTCTTTTCCAATTTATTTGTCTACATTATCACATGGGTAGTTCTGCATATGACTGGAGAGTGTGATAAAAAGGTATGTCAATCAAAATCTGGTATAACAATTATTGTTATTTTTATTATTTTGTGTATATATGTTACATTATTATTTCGTTCACACCTACCTTTAGCCGTAACATATTATACATCAGATAGATAATAATCAAAAAACATGAAAGGTCCAAAAAATTTTTCAAACTTCAAAAACTATTTTATGATACATATGTATAGGATAGGTCATAGTATTACCACTGTGACTTCTCCTTATGTACTTTGATGTTGTTTTGCAGCAAGTTGGCCCAGGTGACGCATGGAAGTTTCGTCAAGTTGTATACATAGTGCTTAGTGTGGGCATCATAGCATCACTTATATTTCACTTTACCGTAACTGAAAGACTGACTAGCAGGCGACCGGAGCAACTGACTGATTATGATAATAACGAGTCAGTAGGGATAGGAACCCATTGTGAATTTCTACGCAGACCTCTTCTGTATCAGGTATGCACCACTTATATGTTTTGCTGAATTAATAATTTGAATTTGGTATTAATTAATAACTAATTAACCCTCTAGCTCGGACTGCGCACATTAATGCGCCAATGTATGAAAAAGCATCCCCCGAGCTAGGGGACCACTAAACGTCAATACCACTGGACCACAGTGGCAGGCCCAATGAATAAATAAGTTGTGTTTTATAATTATTCTATTTTTCAGGTAGCTGGGGTCTATATGAGTACAAGACTAGTAGTGAATGTGTCTCAGGTACTAATTCCTTTGTATCTTCATCGGACATTGGGCCTGGCGGCCCGGGCGCTGGCCGTGGTCCCCTTGGCGATGTACCTGGGTAGTCTCGCAGCGGCCGGCGTACAGCGGCTGGCCCCAAGGTCCTTCAGTCGAAAGCTAAACTACTTGTTGGGATCTGCATGCGCGCTTGCCGGTTTTGTGTGGATTCATATACCCTCTGATGATAATTATAAAATCTATTTCATATATTTAGTTGCAGTACTCATAGGTTGGTATCGGGCAATGGCTCATTATTTTTCAAAATTTTAATGTTTTTTGCAGCTAATTAATTGAGTATTTTCTTTCTTCCTTGGGTGGGGCAGAGGGCCAGAACTCGAGCAACGTCTTCAGTTAGGGCCAAAACTGACCAATTTATTGATTGAGGATTATTTACTATAAGTATATATTTATCTCTGACTAGCAGTCCACTCCGGCTTCGCCCGTGGTACACACATAGCTATGTCACTCGGGGATAGACGATGGTGAAGTTTCCCAATGGTGAATTTTTTTTCAATCGGTCCAGTAGTTTCGCAGCCTATTCAATGCAAACAAGCAAATCTTTCCTCTTTATAATATTAGTATAGAAGTGTATGAGTAGATAGTATAGATAAAGCATGAATTATTTCCCCCTTACTTGTATATATCATTAAACAAAGACGTTGTTTATATTCTATCTAACATAATTTCAATATCTGTTTGTGCAGTTGAATACGACCTTATTTTCATAACAACTGTATGTATCTAAATGTATTACTCACTCTCAACAGATGTTTAAACAAGTAGTACGATCTGTATCTGGACACAAGTTGATAATGATTAACTGTTATTTACATAATTTTTGAGTCACACATACAGTGTCTTTGTTTCTGTTACAGAAATGCGACTCCCTACGTTTTTTCCTAGTTAGGTCGTTCAAATTGTCGCCAGATGATTCATCACTCATTCTCCAAACTTTAATAAATCGGACAGATCAGTGTAAAAACCGAGGGTGTTTCATTTGCGATACGGCTAACAACGACTTGATGTGACACTTCCTGCACTGCGTTTTCTAATCGTGAACATAATTTGGCAAAAGCCTATTTTACATTGTTTTCTAACTCACATTTAAAGTTACTAACGACATTAGTCTGAAGTTTAGAGTCTGAAACATATATACCTACCTTTTTTATTTATTTTTGCTGACGTTTCATCCGGGTTGCACCGAACGTGGTCTCTGCCTCTTGAACTGATAGTTCTAACCTTGTCCTCTTTAAACTGTACTCGCATTCGTGAAATGTTTGAATTTTTCAAATGTTTTGTAGGTTTTGGTGGAGCCGTCATGTTGGTGACCAGCCTGTCCCTGACGGCTGACCTGGTCGGGGCAAGGACTGAGGCCTCGGCCTTCGTGTACGGCCTCATGAGCTTCACTGACAAACTCGCCTGCGGTATCGCTATAGCTCTAATACAAATGTAGTAAGTAATATTTTAACGTATGATAACGTCTTTATACCTAACGGCGTAAACAAAACTTTAAAGGCCGTAAGAGTCAAAGGCCACAGCGTGATGGCGGCCGTTGAAGTGCAAAAAGTTATTTGGATATTTCATATTTCCTATCAAAGCAAACAATAAATTACAATTTAGTGTCACTTTGGATTATAGGTTATTTTATTGTCTGAATTAAATAATAAATGACTGTTTCGGTTTTACAGCAGAGACGTAAGTCACGTAGATTTACGTGCCACAGATAAGGATTAATAGTAAAGATAATCAACTTCATCTAAGATTTGGTTTTGATGGGATAAGTAGGGCGGCGTGTATGTCTTGTAAATGTCTCCTTCACCATATTAAAGTATGTGTACCAATCGTTAATAATCCTATTTTGAAAATCCATAACAGACTTTAATTTGTATAACATAATTGAACGGGCGAAATGAAATGAATGAACTTTGTTGCCGTTCATGAAAATAAGTAAAAAGAGTTAAAATATAAAAGTGTTGTGAGGTCGCCGGCGGCCGTGGCGAGTCTGTCCAGCGAAGTCGTCCTTTGTAAGTAATGTCAGTCTGTCGGTCTCTTTTCTTCCTCTAGGCATAGTCTCTTTGCCTAGAGCAAAGAGGCCGTAAAAGTCCGTCTGAAAAGAGGCTGAGCGACCCAACAATAATAAATGTATGGCCTAAGCGCCTCACCATCCCCCCAACATTTTCAATATACGAGTAGGCATATTAAATTATAGATTTGAATATAGACCCATACCTATCAGTACCACCTACCAGAAATTTTGCAAACTCAAGAGGCCTGGTTAGGGATCGAGGCTGGGACCTTTCGATTATAAATTTTGCTCTTAAACCACTACTGCTTTATACCAATTATTCTTACCAATGTGACTTATACTATCTGCGTGGGAAGAGAAGCAGCTGGAACATTCCACGTAAACGTACCACAGAAAAAAAAAGTATATCACAAGATACCTATTGATGATAATTTGTCATACTTATAGGCTTGAGACGAGCGACAGAAAAGGATAGCAGCATAGGAAAGTGCTGTTCCGTGCTGACAGATGTGACCCATGTCATAGTTGATATCGTGTATTGTGTATAACTATATGTGTGTCTGTTACAGTGCAGATAGCTCCGTAACGACGTATTATCGCGACGTGTTATCGTGGGTGTGCGGCGGCGGTGCCATCTCCGGCCTTGTCCTCACGCTTCTATTACCTAAATTTGCGCGCGATGACACACGCTCGATAGGAACTCGTAAGTACGAGTATACAATATATCATTAATTTATAGTAAACTTATGAAGAAATTTCTGATGATGCCGGCAAAAAACGCTGACTTGACGTCACCTAGTGTATATGTCACCGTATGATTGTGAATGCCTAGAGTTTATAAACTATCGCGCGAGATTTTAAACTATCGATAAATTGTAAACTGAACCGTACTGCTCAAATTATTACTATATGAATTTACGATAGTTTATAATCTATGGACGTCAAACCGTCAAATTGTGAACGAACTTGCACTTACAGACAGGGTTCACAATCTCTCTGATGTTATCACTCGTAAAAATGTAAGTCGTCCCTCATAGGTCGAAGCGAAGAAACCAGGAAATCTGGAAATGCGTAAAGATGAGGGAGAGAAAGAGAGATCCTCACTAACACCATATTGTCAATCTGGTTAAATAATCCAGCTTCAGATAATAATGTTAAATTTTTCTGTTTATTTTCAGAAAATGTTTCCGTAAACTCTGAAGAAACCCGTACACCAACACCAGCAGATGTTTTATAATGCTCAAAAATAGTTAAGTAGTTAAATGGTTTCGAAAAATAATTTCATGTGAGATTCTTTTTTTTTTCGTGTGTGTAAGTGGCCAACACTGGTGTCAGATTTTTCACTTTCCATAGAAGTAGGTTAGGTAGTAAGTTCCAGGGAGCTAGTAACAGTGCCGGTTTTAGCCTTACCAGCGCGATTCGCTCTCGCCCCCGGGCGAGATTCCCCCCCCCCCCGACTACAATTCAGACTCACCAAGGCTTAAATACCATTCATATATATATATATGATTTGATATGTTTATATCAATTTGATGTTAAATTAAATGTCCTAGGAGTCTAGGAGTTGCCGCCATTAATCAGCCGCTACAAAAAAATACCTATCTTTAGCCCCCTTGGCGCCCCTTTATATCTGGCGCCCTGGGCGATCGCCCAACCTCGCCCTACCCTAACGCCGCTACTGGCTAACGCTGGCTAGTAATGCGTATTCTCGCCGGGCCACCGAGCTAAAGATGTCGCTCTCATATCTCAATTCGTGATATTACATCATTATCTTTTAAATAATATAATGTAGGTACATATTAATAATTTACATGACATTATTTTAAGATATACTTAGAGAATTCGATACCCCGTGTGCAAAAGGCGCCCTTATCGCTAAGCAATTTCTTCCAGGCAACCAATTAAAAATATATATAAAAAAAATTCGTCTTTCCATAAAAATCCCTTAGGTCGAGCGCAGATTTGTATAGAAAGGTGTTTTTTTTTTGTTTTTCCTTAAAATTTATGGATGTACATATTTATAAAAGGAGGGCGTCACTTCTGCATATCTTTCGCCTTGTGATAAAATTGATGTCCATCATTGTGTCGTACTCTTCAATCTCTTGTAGCTAGTAGTTTAGGAAAAGCCAGAATATAATTGGTTGCTAAACAAGTAAATGGCTGTTATGCTGATAAAATATGTTCCACATATACATATATATTTAACATGTTAATTCAGCGGCAGTATGATTTTAGAATTTAATAGAGCTGTTTATTTATTAATAAAATTATTAAGTATCTTTACATAACAGCGACAGTGCAGACAGAATTAATAAATGCTCTATTTCACAGGTTACTTAAATATAACTATGTTGTACTATAGTATTTAATTCCACCCTGTAGCAGTACATATTGTTACCTTCAGTGAACGAGTTTGTTGACGATATACCTACTGTATGAAGTAATTTTATTTTCATAGATAAAAGCGAATGTAGAAGATAAATAATTATATGATATTGTATGACAGACATGTAAATATATGAAGAAAATATTTATGAAATATATCTATTTAAAAGTACAACTTTTTTTCAATTTTGTTTGAACCCTATAAAATTCTAATTATTCAATCAAACATTGAGACAATGCGTTGTTAATGCTAGTGCATAGGTTAAGCTGGTAAAGCTGGGGTCTATTTGTCAGTTGCGTAAGCTGGTAGTTAAAACAAAAATAATTTTGGAGAAATTAGACATGTTACATAAAAAAGCAACATGCACTTCTCTAATTCCCAGGGCCATGATCCGGCCGCGTTTATCAATGATGCCACGCAATCAAAGGCATAGAAGATAGTAAGAGTTAATTCTCTTACTATCTTCTATGCCATTGATTGCGCGTACCTTAGGAAATTCCGTTCTGTATGTAATCATACAGTACGGAATTTCCTAAGGTACGCAATATACGTCCCCGTTCTTGTACCGCCGTGCACACGTCAATGGGTAGGTATGTGTTCGTCTGCATATTGCGCGTACCTTAGTAGATTCTGTTTATAGGGTTCCGTACAAAAAATGAAAAAACGGAACCCTTATAGGATCACTCGTGCGCTACGAACTATGCTCGTGCGTCTGTCTGTCACAGCCAATTTGCTCCGAATCTACTGGACCGAATCAGGTGAAATTTGGTAGTATGGTGTAATCCTATGACCTAAACACATATGTGCAAAGTAAATAAATATTTTTTAAAATAAGGGTCATTTTCGGGGGTTAATTAGGAAATTAAAAAATAAAGTTTTGCGAACCTTACTGTGTCATATATTCAATGAAAGGACTTGTTATGAGGATCTCAAATATATTTTTGTTATAATTATAAAATAAATAGTTTTGATTTTATTCATGAAAGAAGACGAAAATTTACCATTCCCCCCCCCCCCCCCTGATCTCCGAAACTACTGAGCCTAAAATTTAGTAAAAATTACGAAATATAGTTAATTGCTTGTAGATTACAGGAAAACATATAAGAATTCAATCAATTGTACGGAACCACGCGAGTTTAACTCGCACTTGGTCGGTTTTTTTGTATGTCTCTTACTGTCTTCTGTGTCAATGGTGAGGAAAAATTCACAATATACCTAGTAGGTACACATCATCTTGACAGCCATTGTCAGCTTGTATATAAATAAATTCCTATATGAACTGGTCCTTCTTATTGTATGAATTTAATGGGGATTGCTACTGTAGATTCTTGAAATTATGATCCTTTCTGTGCAGCATGTGTGCATCAAATATTCAAATATTTTAAATTTAATAACTTCGAGAATAGAATACTATGTCTTCATATTCTAATCCCATGAAGTCTGGCCAAAATATTAATTGTGGCCGAGAGGAAAATATAAATAAAATCAACAAACTTTCATAATAAATATTGTATTGTATCACAAAAGCTTGCCCTGCATTGCACTTTTCTTGTATCAAATACAACTTTAGCATGAACAATTAAAGCAAAGAGCTGAACCTATTTTTAGGTTGCAGACATTTTAGACAATTAAAATAGCAGCTGTATGTTTCATGTTTATTCTGGGGAATCTAATCAGCTGCTGCCAAAGCACAAACTGTAAAGCGAACTTCATTAGGATCACGGGCCATGAACTCCTTGCAAACTTTAGCAGCATCCTCCAGTAAATTGTCTGCAGTCGTAGGCCCATGATTCACTGGGAAAGCCTTGCGGCCATCTAATTCATACAAAGCTCCATCTTTGTGTACAAAAGCTATAAAATGGTGATTGACAGGGTCATCAGCAGTAGGAGTATTAGTTTGGCCTTCTAATGCCAGTTCCTTATGGGCTTTAATAATAGCTTCAGTTTTTTCCAATAAAGTTCCACGAGCTGCAGCATCTAATCCTTTAGCTTCTTCTAGAAACTTTTTCATTGCACCATCAGCAAGTTTAATCTTATCACAGTTATTTGCTACGCTATGCACAAGAGCAATGGTACCACAAGCATTGCTGATATTTTGCTTCATGTAGAAAATGTTGCTGGAGACTTCTTGACCTGTTGATAAAATATCACTCTCCTCCTTCTTCTTGTGATTCTCATAATTATCAGAGTGAGGGAACAACAGCATGACAGAAATAACAGGGCGAGGTACCCATGCTAGCATATCAGGGTCAAGTCCCATGACATCTACTACAGCCCAGTTACTGGGAACACCCAGCTTTTGCAGGAATTTATTCATTACTTCGGGATTTGACTCCAAGGGAATAAGAGTTTCAGTCGCCATTTTTGTCTGCAATAAAATGATTTACAGGTAGGTACATACAGAAAGAGAAACAGTTTGAGGTTACCGGTGTTACAACTTAATGGACCCAGTACATTCATTCACTCGTAACATATTTACCTTATTTAATAATAATGAACGCAAAAGTACGTAGAATTGAAGACAAAATTATATTCTTTCTCGAACCCGAAATGAAAAATCAATAAAAATCTACAAGTCACTGCCGAATGCCGCCGCAGCAAACTATTTTTTCCATTGACAAATTGAAAACAGACAGACATTTCATTATTGACACTGACTGACATAAAATTTTTTTTAGTAACTTTATTATACCATGATTCTCTTTATTTTCTTTCTGGCAATTTTAAGTTCTGTCAAACGGACAGACGTAAGACATTTGACATGCATGACATCGACATGATGACAGTCGAAGACATTTAACGTTTTGTTGTAAACGTACGTACATTTGTTTGTTGTAGTTATTCACTGAGATTTACTAAAATATAGTAAAATATGTGAAACAGTTTCGAAGATCCCTTACAAAACTATTTTTATAATGAATTAATGTATAACGTTTCTAAAGGCTCATAACTATGGCAGTTTGCGGACTTAGGACTTCGTTATTGATAGTATGCGTTCTTGATCTGGTATGAGAACCTTCGATTTCTCTTTAGCTACGATCTAAAAGCATTGAATCATAAATTAAACGTGAATCATTTATAACTAACGCAATGTGTTTCTTTCAGATTGTTACTGTACAACGTCAGGTTTTTGATTTCCTGGGTTATATGTGGCTACCAATAATCGCAAACTTTATGAACCTGTTGCTCATTATATTTGGATCATTTGGGATTGTTCAGTATATAACAAATTATCTTATTGCCGTAAGTTTATGAACATTAAAATAGTATTAGATATTTTTTACTAAAAATATAAAAATTATGAAAAATTGTATTATATATTGAATTTTGTAAAATAAAGAGAGTAGGTAGCTAAAATGTTGCTTCAGGCTTGTTCGGACTAGGCAAGTATTTTAGTCAAGTGGTGAGTAGTTACTAAAACTAGTCAAGTATACTAGTAACTAATTTAGTCCTCTTCTAAAATAACCATTACTTTAAGCTTTATTAGCTTATTCACTTTATTGCGTTGCAGTTTACAGTTCATTTATTTTGAAGAACACCACACACTTGTGTACTGCACTTGACCGTAATGTGAATGATTTCTGGGCAGCAGCAAGTAGTTTACCCACAGAGTTTAACTGCAAAATCACTTGTCACTATACTAAAATACTAAAGTAGTCCAAAGTAGGCTTTACAGCAACTAACTATAAAGTGTTGTTCTTTAATTTCCCTTATTTAAAATGGACAAATTCATATTTAAGTATATCAAACTAAAATAAAGAAAATTATGATGTTAACTCATGCATGCAACTTCATGAATATTTTGTTTCCTAACATTTTGTTGATGATTTTACTATCATAGTAATAATTTAAAAAAGTTAATAAACAGTATGTAGTAGGTTTTTGATAACAATATTTGCGTGAAACTCATAATATTATCAAAGTGACAACTTCTGAGACATTTATCTTCACAATTAATTTTTATTTACAGTATGCAATATGGAGTTTTATGTGGCTGACTTGGAATGCATTTCTCATATGTTACTACTTAAATTTAGGGTCACTAAACAGGGTAAGATTATTTAATTTGTACAAAAATGTCTATGGGCCATAAAGTAGTCAGCTCTTAGTCATTAGACCTTGAATTTTTACTTGCTTTTGGCCTGGACACCACACAGGCCTATGTTTAGCAATGGGATTCATGCAGCTGAACTGATAATGGTGTCTGTGTTACGTTACCCAAAATATTTATCCCATTGTAGATCTTAGATTATCGATAAATCTGTTTGTAATCACTTGGACATCTCAGTTTGTTATGATCTCATGATGGGTTTTTAATTAAATTCTGATTGGACATTCAAACAAATTGGAATCTTTTTTACAGGAAAGTGGCCTACTGTCCCTGGGGACGGAAAGTGTGAGTTGGTGGGAGACCAATGGTTGGGGATGCCAGCCTGTTTGGGGTGAAGAGACCCCTGGCAACTGGCGGCCTGTTCGAGTAGATGGTTGCTTGCTGCCATGGTACCATGTAGAGCTAGGACAAGCTTCTCTAGGAGCCATTCTTGCAGCCACTGCCTTGCCATTAGCAATAATTTTGGCTATAAAATCATTTAAAAAGTGTAAACCAAGTCAAGGTAATAGTTTTTCTTATTTGAGATCAATAAAAAAAAAATATTTAGGTACAATGAAGATATCAGCACAAGAAGAAATAATGAAATTCAGTTCATCTGTCTAGTCTGTGAAAGTGATGATTGTATAATATTTTACTTTGCCATTTTATTAATGTAAAAATATTTTTATTAGTGAAGTTTATTTGTCTTAGTTTCTTGGTCTCTGTACATCATGTACAGAGGAAAGATAAGATACCTGTGCCACCTCACGTAGTGTGCGACGCGTGCAGTGTCACAGGTATCTAACCGTCTGTACCATAATAAACAGCCTAATGGCCCTAGGTCCTGTCTATCCCGTTAGGGATGACATGATAATCTATCCGTATCATGTACATTATTATTATTATAGCAGCTTGAACTGCGACAAAGGAGTTGACTTACCATTTATATTCCATTATTTATAGCATTTTGTAATAACAACAATTTTATTTGTTTCAGAAAAAGATACTTTACAAAGACGCACTGTTTATACTATGGAAATGAGTCAGACAGAAACAACTGTAAGTGAAGGTTCCTTGAAACCTATGACGCCACGCAGGGTCAAACGAAGATCTGGTTCACGCGCGGCGGGCTCTTCTGTCCGAAGGTCGCGCCGCTCATATAGGAATGCGGGCTACCTGGCGTCCGCTTCTTCCTTGCCGCGGGAGTCCAGAAGCTCTCGCCCTACGTCAGCACATTCCTCATATTCAAATTTCCACGCGGCTCGTCCGGCCTCATATCACGCGCCAGATAGAGAAACAATGTCCCGGTCACAGGAAGCGTATAACCCACCACAGCAGTATCCCGTTTCGGAATCAGTTCCTATAAATACTAACAGGTTCGATACAGTGAGAAGAGCCAGCAAGGCCTCCGGCTACGACGTCGCCGGCCCGTACAACGATCCCGCTGGTTACGATCCGCCGCCGCCGAGGAATTACGATCCAAGCGTGGTGTCGTACGATAACATAGGGCGTAGTTACGAGTCGGCGTCGAATTATGATCCGCGAATGGAGACTATTTCGCCGTGCGAGTCGGAGTACGGCAGCGCGTACGGCGCGGCGGGCTCGGCGTGGGAGGTGCCGCCGCCGGCGCCGCCCTACAGCGCGCGCGCCACGCCGCAGGCGCCCGGCCCGCCCGCCTACCAGCCCGCCAACGACACCTACAACGTGATGCCTTAAAACCCACCTGAAACACATCCATGTGCCTTATTCCAGTGAAACTTAGTTTATAGATGATTAAGAAGACAAACAAACATGAGTAAATGAGAATTGAAATGAGTAAGTAAGGGAATGTATCCATAGTATGTGACCATTTCAAGGTGAATCGGTCACAGAGGAGGAAGTGGAGTCTTAGGTGTAACTCACGCAATAAATATTCTCTAGGGAAATCTCACGCATTTTTAAGCTCCAAATTATAGCGCATAGCTTTCAGCGTTTCTTAAACTAATAGTTTCTTCTAGATCATTGTCATCATCTAGATCTAGGTTACACAGTAACAGTGTCGCAAGTTCAGCGGTTTTTTCCCATCTCAAAAAATGGCTAACGCGCCTAAAGAAGTTTTCACTTAAGAAATCCCTTTGATATGATAAACATACTTACATGCACTCTTTGCGTCACTCGGTAAGCGCCGCGCCGTATTTGAATAGACTATTTTGAGCTAGTTTTTCTTTTTAGCTTGAACTTTGCAAAAAAATATTTAAAAACATTTTATGAATTATTGCTACGTGACAAATACAGGGGGGGGGGGGGGGAGGGGGGGGTTTAGTCGTAGCATTTACTACGGCTGGTCACCAAACGGGCGTAAAAATGGGTCACGTAGTATGGGTATGTGCCTAATACAAATATTAGACATTTTTCACCTGAAGTGCATTATGTTAAACTATTGATGAGATCTAAGAAAACTTGATGCAAGTCTGCATTCACTTTGGCAATACTAGGCTTTATGACGTTAACTTTGTGTTTCTATTTGGAATAGGACTGTCAACGGCCATGTATCTATTACTTTTATTGTTATCATATTATGTATGACAAGGACAGCGATAGCATATGTCTGTTAGATTAAAATTCTTACATAAAAGACAAAGTGCGTACATTTCATTGGCTCACTTGAAGTGCAGCTTAGAAAGATATTATAATTATTTTGGTAATGGTTTATTTACATTCGGTATTTTACTAAAGAATCTCATAAGTCAATGTGTTATTGTTGTTTGTTTATGTATGAAATACATTCCTCTTTTTTATATAGTTAAGGACTTTCTTAGCTTTAAATACAAAATGTATTTTTTACTATGTTTATTATAAGATTTGTACGTAGGTGGTAGAAGCGCGGACTTATGACAGGTGTTATAAATTGTCTATTTTTTTACTTTTTTTTACCTAGCGCACTCTTGTATTATAGGTACCTTCTCTCATTCCGAATTTTATTGTAATTTTATAAACTACTTTTTTGTGAACTAATTTTAAGTGTAGGTAACTGTTAAATATTTAACCAGTACTTTTTGATCATTTTGGGCCTTCTCATGCTATGTAAACCATGAATAATATTGTATGAACTTTTGTATTCCGTCCATTAAGATCTGATAGTATAAGCATTTACATACTCATCTATCTACCTTTGAACTTTTCTTAGAACATTTCAAATCTCATGTACTTGAAAGTATTTTGACTTAAATAATTTTCTTATTATAATAACTACAACATGAGCTTTATTAGATTAAGAAATAATAGGTTATACTTCTAAGGTTATATTTGAGTCAGCCTTTTGACAAATGTTATACCAAATATACCTACTTTACACTGCAATCAAAATCTGCTTTTAATTTTAACCTTTCTACAAATAAAAAACTAAATCGAGCAATAAAATTGTATTCATGTAACAATAATTTTACTAGTTCCACTCCGACATCATTTTTCGTAACATAACAACTTCAAAATATATCAAAAATATAACTATCTTAACTATAAGTTAATGTTGTTATTTTATACACAAATGCAATAAAAGATAGTCTGATCTGGGAATACGGATTTGATAAAGTAAACAAAATATGACTAAGTATGTGAGGAATGGAATAAAATAGCATTTGAAATACCTAAGAGTTGAATATTAGAATTTGAGTTGAATATGAAGATGAGCACCAATAAATTTATTATAATGATCAGGCATAATTACAGTTCATTTATAACGTACGGAGGTGATCTGTACAGTCGGTAGCTGCGGAAAGCCGTTATTTTGACACGGACACATGCAAATAACACCACGTAGACGTCAATTCCAATAAACAAATGTCACTGGTAAATGTATATGACGTACTGTCGCGAAAATAACACTTCCCAGCCATGAAGGCAAAAAATTGTAACGGCAAAAAACTACAGAAAATATCAGCCTCAAAAAAATTACTGAAAATGTTCATCAGAGTTAACGCTTCAGCGGTGTAATAATGTGCTGACTTCTCAATAAAACCTGATGAGGCACGACTCATAAGATTTCAATTGAATAAGATATCAAACTAGCGGCTTGCGAGCGCTTATGAAATAAAAACAAAACACTCCGGTAGCCGACAGAAATGAAAACTTGAACAAGGTGGTGTCGGTGTCTTAAAAAATGCCCAACGCGCCTAAAGTTTTCATTTAATGCCGTACCTAAATTTTCCGGGGTCCAGTGCTGCCTCCATTTAAAATAAATCATTTCAAAGAAAACGGAGACATTATTTAAAAATTTTGCAACTATCAAGTCCTAGATAACCCTTCAAAGGATTTTATGAACTACTGTTTACAGTTTATAATGAGAACGTTAAGCTTTACTACGCACATTTGCCAAAAGTGGCCGTTTTTCGCAAATGTGCGTAGTAAAGCTTAACGTTCTCACTTTAAACTGTAAACAGTAGTTCATAAAATACTTTGAAGGGTTATCTAGGACTTGATAGTTGCAAAATTTTAAATAATGTCTCCGTTTTCTTTGAAATGATTTATTTTAAATGGGGGCAGCATTGGACCCCGGAAAATTCAGGTACGGCCTTAAATAAGAACATTCGCAAATCGCTAGAGAATAAGCTCTTATAGGGAACCATATAAGTTCAGGCATGGCATGTATCATATAGCGGGCAGCGAGCGTCGCTCGTGCGGTGTGAGGTCCGGGTGCCACACGTCTACTATGAGTACGAGCCGCGTGCCGGTGCCGTTGTGCCACACCTCGTGCTCGAAACTGTCGTCGAACAGGAGCACCTTGCCGGTCTGCCACTGTCTGAAATGCATAACAACACAGTGACTTATGTGATGTTAGCTGCAATCAAAACGTGAAGTTAGATATATATATTATGCACTTCCTTTTTATTTTTTCTGTTTTTAAGGTTTAATTAAAAAAAAAATCCCTTTCCTGATCATGTTGCCAAAAATCAAAATTACTACGAAGCAAAATATCTACCTAAAATTCATGTCTATCTATAGAGCAAAATAACTATGAAGTAAATTATGTATCTAATAAAATGGAATATGTCTAAACAGTAATTTACTTAAAAATCGAGAACCAACTTGCCCTGGCTGGGGATCGAACCCAGAACTTCCGGAGTGGCGGACTTTCGCGTTAACAACTACGCCACGGAGGTCGTCAATACCGTATACTGAAACGACAAATTACCTAACAGTTTGGTCCACTCTGATAAAAGTATCTTTGGTATTGCTGAGAGCTAAATGCATTCTGAGCCTGCAGTTGGTGGGTCCCACGTGCGGCCGGACGTGCGTGCCGGGCTCCATGGCACTGAACTTGACCTGCCCGCGCCGGCAGCCCACGGCCGCCGGCTCCGCCCGCACCACCGCACACGTCACCGGCGCCTTCTTACACCTATTTGGTATCTCCTGCCCGCGCGCAAACAAATCCAACTGGCTCCAATCACCTCGCTCCTTTAGCCCTTCTTTTTCCTTTTCGTAAACAGCTTTAGCCTCCTCGCCTTCTTTTAGTATCTCTTTCCAAGACGATTCTAAAGCACGCGCCAATTTCGCGTATGGCGTTTCGTCTACGTTCCACCAGGGTCGACTCTTTAGTCGCGGAACGTTGTACAGCGAGCGCTGTACCGGCGATAGAAAGTGTCCTAATTTAGCTCCTCTTATATGAACTTCATGGGCTTCGGCCGGTCGCCCCAGTAGCAACAGAGCATCGCCTAAATGATAGTAAAACCTTGGCTCATTGGCAGGTCCGGTATCCCCTTCCAGCGCTTTTTTAAAAGCTTCTACGGCCTCTTCGACACGGTTTCTCAAGGTTTTCAAGACGAATCCATAGTGCGCTAAAGCAACTCGGTCTTTTGGCCACTTTTGGAGTGTCTCTTTCAATACTTCTTCAGCTAAATCAGCCCTGTAAGGAAAATGCTTTAAATTGTTACTTAGAAATTGCTTAACAAGTTATCATTACATATTGGTGAGTAAATACCTGTTGGCCATAAGATACGATATGGTCAGATTATTTCGATATCCAACTTCTTGTGGAAAACGGCGTATCAGCAGTTTGTAAACTGGTTCTGCGCCTAAGTAGTTTCCTGAAATTAAAAAATAAATAAAATTTGTTGTAATTTAACCAACATTTTATATCAATGTTATTTGTGAATATAATAAACGCCTAAAAAGTTAAATAATTATTTGAAAGTGAACTACAAAGAGAACGAAGCATTCTTAACTAAACCTATTAGTGTCATGATTTTTAAAAATAGTCACATTTTCTGATTATATTTAATTATGGCACGACCTTGGAATGTACTTTCCCAATATCTCTGATGGACTCTGTCCATGTCTGTGGGAGCTGGCATTAATTTTCATTGACGCATTATGCAGTACAGATAACTAGGGCTCAATTTATATTGCTGCGAAATCGAGGCAAATTTTAAGAAATTCACAGAGGATAATGATTTATATAATCTAGGTCAATACAGTACAAATTAGCATGAAGAAAGGAACTTCGCGGGAAAATCCGCGTATTCCGGGGAAGTGCTTTTTTTGGACACAGTTTTATACATTGCCACATTGACATAGGGTTCAATATGGTTTGTAGTTTTAAAAATTCGCTTCCATTCCGCGGCAATGTTAACCGAGCCTAGTTGGGACTACGAGAGGGCAAAAGGAAAGAATCACCACCGAGTATTAATCTTTATTTCTAAGGTCATGCCTTTTGCCAGAAGAATTTACCTCTAAACATGATCCTGTCCAGGGTCCTCGCGGCGACTTCCTTGAGCTTCTTATCGGAAAGCCTCTCGTTCATCTTCAGCAGCTCGAGGTAAGCAGCGATGGCCCTGCTGAGCTGCGTGTTGTCGCGGCGCGCCTCGGCCTCGAGGTCGGCCGCCCGCGCGACGACCCACCGCGCGCGCGCACTGCCCCGCAGGCTGCGCGCCGCCGCGCGCGCCGCCGCCGCAGGCCACGCGCCCTCCGCACGTTAGTACACACTCACACACGGAACACACTACACACGTGCGTTTCGACGCTTGTCCGAATTCCGAATTCCAATTCCATTCCATCATTATCAGGTCTTTCTGCAGGAGCACGACCCTCTCTGTACTACAAGAGCCAAACTTAACCAGAGTAGCCAGAGGATTCCACGTGATTTGTTACAATAAGACTAATTAGGCTATGTCGCGATGACTTACCCCCCTTATTCATAAAAATTATAAATGTTTACAAAACCTTTTTTAGTTAAAATTGTTTTGTCTCTATCACTCTTTTCAATAGGTGACATTGCAAGGACAGGACAAAACACATGCATTTGAAGTAAAACAGGTTTAGCAAACGTTTGTAAAATTTTATGAAGGGGGCTAATCGTTTCATAGTGCCGCTTTTTCGCACGCGCGGTTGGTCAATGCCGCGGGCTAAGGGCTTTGCGTGGATTAGATCGTTACATAGTAAACCGTAGTTTTTTTTTTGTATGGCTTACGAACCGCGTTTACCATCCGCGCGGACGGTAAGCGTCACTGTAAAACCAGCCTTAGCAGTATAAAATCGATCCATAAAGGAATAATGTAACGTGTCACTATTTTAAACATATTCATGGCATTTCGGACAATGTCGCATATTTAAAAATACTTATTCTAAAGGGGTAATGGTATGGCGTCGGTGAGGTCCCGGGGGAGAGGTGCGCGGGGTGCGGGCGCAGGTCTCAGCCCGTGACGTCACCGGCGACGCGGGGAAATGGCACAACGAGCAAAGGATGGATGCAATGAAAATCGAATAGATAAAATGTTAGTCCAGCCAGTCCTGGAACCGAGTACACATATAGATCTTTATAAATCCATAATTTTTGTAAGTCATCAGAACAAATGTTATCTAAAAAAAAGAAAAAAGTTTTAATTATTTCTTTCTTTTTATAAGAGTTACAATAGAACTTTAAAATAAAGCATCCGTATACCATTATATTTTTTTGGCAATCGGTCCTTTAGGTATAACTTGTGATCTGGAAGACATATCAAGACACCTCATATGTTGGTGAATCCCAAAATATTTAAAACATGAAAAAGCGCAGTATGTTTTGTACTGAATATCTAAATGTTAAGCTCACGCCTGTTAATTTAACTTTTATTCATGCAACTAAATTCTACTAATCAATCAATTGAATCAAGTTATGTTAACAAAGATTCACCAACATACATTTTAAATAAAAGTACACCCGAATACGTGTTCCTCCTGGCAAGAATACCAAAACAATCTGCACAGACAGATTTTTATAAGAGATTTTTTAGCACTTGTGATGCAGTACTGTGCCTTTAATAAAAAAAAAGAAATAATAGAAAAATCTCAAGGTTAACGGGACTCGAACCCGTGACATCCCTTTAGTGCAGTAAAATAAACTTGACAGTTTTCAAAGAATGATTGAAATCACCATTCTCGAACATTATTCACTATCATTTTTAAAAAAAATAGATTGAATAGGTAGTGTACTAGAAAAGTTTTTTTTTTTTACCAATATCAACCGACTTAATTTTCTTTGAGGAGTTTCATTTCCCCAGAGTCATTATGACCAATTGACCAACCAACCAACTTGCTAGAAAAGGCTTCCAAATAGAAAGGGTTAAATTATAGTAAATACCTGGCGAAGGTCGCGTTCCGCGGAGTCCAGCTCTTGACGCCAGAATGCGTCACCGGGCTCGCCCGGCCATTCGTCTTCTATACTGTTACCACCGTCTTCTGAACAAACAAACAGAGCGGTGAATAAATTTCATATTGAAATATCTTTTAGAAGCAGGGCGTCAGCTTTGACTTGTATAGTATCACATCCTATAGTATCGTTAAGCTTACAGACCAAATTGGACGGTACAATACAATACAAATACTCTTTATTGCACCATAAACAAAGGAAATACAATACAGAGAAAAAAAAAGAAAAATGATACAAAGGCAGACTTATGGCATAGGTAGCACTCTCTTCCAGTCAACCTTATACGGTATAGTATCATTATTTAAATTGTAAGGATTCTCGTCGATTTTATATGATTTAAACAGTTATAGAAGATTTTTCACAACCTCAGTGTAGGGGTAAAAATAACGGCTGCATTTATGTAATGCATGTTATACTAGAATAAGGATTTTGAGTTATTTCAAATACCACCAGGTGGCACCACTGGAACGTCAGGTCCTTCGACGATACAGCTACTAGACTCCGCATGCAGGGCGAACGATTTCAGACAACACGTTAGACTAATACGTCTAGCGTAAGACGCCGAGCGTGATATCTACCTTAGAACCGACCACATCCGTGACCCGTACACATCGCGTGCGATTATTAAAAAAATACTTTTAATTGAAACAACCTATTGAAGTAAAATGGTTCCATGTACTGTTAAGTGGTGCGGAAAATGTAGCCAAAAATCTAGTAACCTACTTTTAATATTTTATTTTTTAGGATAAATTTGTTTAGAGCTCAAACTATGCTGGTTATTTTTGCATGTTCAGTGGTAGGAAAGAAGGTTGCGTTGATGTCTTTTTTCTATGCATCCCTTTCTTTTCAATGTATATAATTATTGCTGTCCCGTTCTTGAAATATTGGCACGTGTAAGGTAGTGTTGTACCACTTAAGTACTCAATTATAAATTATAAAACTATGAATGTCAATGATTAAACATATTAATGAGTGTTGCATGTATAATATATACTAGCCATAAACCGCGGCTTCGCTAGCGTGAATTATGCTTGTATGTCTGTTTGTCTGTATGTCCGTATGGACTGTATTATTTACTTATTTATTTATATTTTAATCTTTATTGTCCATCAAATACAAATTGAACAGAACAATAGGCGAACTTAACGCTAAAAGCTTTGTCTACCACTCAACCTTTGGGTTTTATACAGAGCATGTATGTATGTATGTCTGTTAGTCTGTATGTAAGTTAAATGTAAGTGTAAACACAAGAATGAACGTGAGTTTATTTGCAAGTTTGTTGGTATGCACGGTGTGCAAACTTGTTGACGCAAACATACAAACAAACACAAGAACTGCATTCAAAGTTTTTATTTTACCTAGGTGTTTTACATAGTTTTCATTTTACCTAGGTATCCGAAAGACCCAAATATAAAAGAAATGTGGATAAAGGTTACGAAACGAGAAAACTGGTTTCACTTCCCATAGTAACTAGATCACGTGACTTCTTCGATTTGTATGAGAACCAATTTTTTTTATTTGTATGAGAACCTATTAAATATCATTCATAGAAATGCTTTGTGTTTTTTCGAATCCGATGAATAGGTATAATATAAATGTTCCCATCACTAGTTATGATTAAGTACTCGCCCCGACCTTGAACTAACCAATCAGCGCTGCATTTCTTACCATTCCCCCGACCCACTTACCTCAACGTTTTGTCTGAATTGTTTGGTTGTAGAAATTGAAACATTAGGCGTCTAGTCGGTTGTATAGTCGATGGTCAGGTCTAAAAACTGCTTTATTACATGCTGCAGTTATAGGTTACCTAATTTAAACTGTTTATTAGATCTGTGGACGAACAAATATAAGAAAACTGACAACCTTCATACTTTAAAGCGTAATTCGCTTTTTAGTTTAAATGTTGTAGCTTGTAGCTAAATGGAGTTACTAGTTCGAAAGCAGGTAGTTTCGTAATAGTGCCCCTTCATATGAAATATGGCGGTATAAGCGTTTATTTTCTACGAACAAGCACCATTTCTAATTTTTCGTTGATACCGTCAGCTAACAAGTACCCAGCATCCTTTTTATGGCGGGGAAGATAGTAGCGACATCTAGTAATAATACAGGATTTTAGCTTTCTAGCAGAGTACACTTTTGTGTATAGGGTTGTCAGGCCTCTTGTATTATATTTGTTCGTCCATATTAGATCTCACGTTGCGGTGCTGTCATCTGGATCGTATTATAGGCAATCATCTAAAACACAACACAAAAGAATTACTTCACTCACATCAGATTAGTCAAGCCTTTGAATGTTAATTGTTAATTCATGCAGTAACGGCTAAAAGACACTCAAACGCCACTGATTCGCCTTTACTGTGCTTTTGTCCAGGCCTCTCCGGTTCGGGCAGGCGGCCGTACTTTGCCTCCAAACGACTTAACAACTCTTCGTCATCTACATCTGATATATCTTCTTCATCTTCCTCTTCTTCCAATTCTTCTTCGAGTTGTTCGTCATTAATTATTTCCACATCATCCGGATCATCTTCTGGTTCTGGTTCAGGTTTCGTAACTACTTTCTCCTCTGGCTTTGGAGCACTGAGTTTTGGAGCTTCCTTCTTTACTTCGATTTCCTCTTCTTCTACTTCTTCGTCACTATACAACTCTTTGTCCTCTGTATCTTGAGCGGATGGTACGACTTCTATCTCCTAAAAATAATACCAAACGTAATGAGCTGCAGAATTTAGTATTAGTACAACAAAAAAAATATTATACTTACGTCATCTTCAAACTGTTTTTCTTCCTCATCTTCTTCATCTTCCTCTTCTTGTTGTGGAGGAGCTTGGCTTACAAAAGGAGCTCTTTGAACTTCTTCTTTAGGTTTTGGTGCGGTATAAGCTTGGGTTGAGATCCTTGGAGCTACAGTGCAAGATAACCCATATTTATAAGGTTATAAATAAGCGATTTAATAACGTTTTTTTATAATAAATTAACAGAATAAAGCATACCAAGAACTGGTTCTTCGGGTATCAACGTCATTCGTCGATCTGTTAAAGGCGTTTCTTCTCTATCGCTCCTTTCTTCTGCGGCAGGTGCTTCTGTTATTGAAATTAATTTTCAATTTGGTATGATGTTTAGATAGTTTACTCACATTTTTATTTCGCATATATTTTTATTAAACAATGACAATATATATTTTCTTTACTCAGCCAAATGCCAAATGTGCAGTAATATTTTGTTGTCATGATTAAACATAAATTCGGCTCTACACTTTAATATTTAAGTTTCATTTATGTTTCTACAACCCTGTAAGTAATGTGTTGAAATGGTAGGGTATAATCAAAGAAATTGTATACAATCTAGAATGCTTACGAAGTGGCAAAGCCGTTCCCAAAAAGTATACCTAACGTTATAGATCTCCCCTTCTACTTTATTGCACTGACAGTTTGCGGGAAAGGGACGCCTATAACTTTAATTAATTTTTTTGGGAACGGTAGGTATTTAAACATAAGCATTATGAAAATATGAGCTTTATGTGCGTGGCATTAAGTTCAATTTTCAATGTTACTTTTTTTAGATTATTACTCGTTGTTATTCTAGATTGTATTATAAATTCTTTGGGTGTAATTAAGTAAGTCCCCATTCACACGTTCCTGGCTATGTTTTCCATCAAAGTGGCGGAATCCAAAGTAGTAAGCAAGTAGTTTAGTTTGAGCGGTCGCTGAGCTCCGTAGAAAAAGCTTGTATGCAACCGGGAACGCGCTAAGATGACAAAGAGAAAAAAATAGGAATGTATGAAAAGGGGCTTAGAGCGTAAACTGCGACAAGCAGGATCATGTGACGTGTTCAGTCCATCTCTGTCACAAACTCTACGTGCGACAGAGACACGGCATCACGCGATGGAGTCTGGAGTGCTATTTTTCATTTAGGTACTCAGCTAAACACAAAACGTGTAGTTTTTCAACTCACCACTCGCGTTCCGACGCATTGCATCGTATTTTTGAAACCTTCGTGTCAGCGATAAGTAATATTGTGGTACGCAGAAAATATCACATATTTGTCAATGGTTTTCTGAAAATTTTCAACAAAAATAAAATAGTTTGGAAAATCCAAAAGTGCACGCCTCATAATCTCATTTTTCACAATTAAATTGATTTTGATTGTTTTATTGCTAACTTAAAACGAAGAAAAGTTTGTGTCGGCTTTAACGCACGACTGGAGATTATTTTTAACTTCCCGCTGAGAAAGATATAGCGGGCACTGTGAAGGAGGACCCATTGCAAACCTCTTTGCCTACACCCCGACGATCTACGCGTGCGCGAAGAGCAGCTCAAGTTCTGTCACCATGATTTGTTTTTGACAGTAAGATTTTGGTTTGTAACAAAATGGCGAGCTCACGCGTGACGATTTAAATTTTTTTGCTGCTCGCTATAACTAAACTTCATTGAATTAGACCGTGATCTTCGAAAGGACTTAGTTTTAGATAATACTGAAGCGTATAAAAAAAAATGGACTTGATCAGATAAGTTTTTCGGGAGTTATCGTGACCACGCCAGTTTCCATACATACAGACACATGGACGTCCACAAAATGATTTTATTAAACATTGTTTTTATTTATTTAAAAGGCAAAATGTCTTTTAAAAATGTCATAAGTGTTGAAACTAGTGTTTTTCCTTGACATTAATGTGTAAATATTATTGTACAAGTGCGATAGAAAATAAATAGTTAAAAAAATCATTTAGTTAAAAAAAATCACTTGATTTTTGTAAGGCGAGAGTAGAGCACTACCTCATGCGCTTCGCTTATGAGGCGTGCAAAAAGCAGCGTGAATCGGAACTGATTCTTCATGGAACGTTTCTTTGACATTTATTCGCTATAAATGTCAAAATTACGAGTGGTCCAGACCACTCGTTGCAAATCCTTCGCATACGATCAATTAAAAAATGCGCCCGTTTGGAAACACTCGCGCAAACCATTCGTAATGTGAGTCCCTGAATGAAAAATAGCACTCCTAATCTCTTTCGCACGTAGAGTTTTGACAGAGATAGAGTAAAAGCGTGATCCCGGTTGACGCAGTTTATGCCCTTAGGGTACGCACCGCGCGAAGCAGTGGCGCGGCGGATGACCGCGTGTGTTGCGACCAGCAGCGCGCCACCCACCGTCAGCTTCAGCCACACTGCAACACACGCGTTCGCTTAGCATACTGAACCCACAATCAAATAATCTCAAGTAGATATATTCTCGTAAAATTAGCGAAATGGTGGAGTAGATTTACGGCTTAATTATTAAAATGTATGTGTGCATAGTGCATGTACATTATTTATTGAACAAAAGCACACAACAAAAGACAAAGGCGGATTTCCGGTGGTCAATTATCGTAAATCGAAATGTTGTACCTTAGGCGTTGCCTCCACGGGCTAGAGAATCGCGACGAGTTCACATAAGTCACCGCTATAATATCGCCGTGTGGTTTATAGAGCCTTATTATAATTAATTGCCTATTGTTCCATAAATTAGCCATCACTCCGCCCACTGGCGATAGATAACCTTACGCTCACGATTTCTTTGACACACTTTTCTTGATTTTGAGTGCGTTTTGGTAGCGCTTTTAAAATCTCTTGAAAATTCCCAATAAGTATATGGATTATTCACGTTCCTTAACTTTTAAGGATATAAGTGTAGAATATGTACTTATTCCTATTGATTTGAATTAACTTAGAAGTTTATGACACTGTTCCATAAGGAGGGGTGTTAAACACGCGTGTGTGTTGTATTAGTATCACATGAGTTATGACAGTTTGATACACTATTTTATTTTTCTAATCTCATACATATTGAACCATTAAAGCAAGTTACCGCGTTCCATTTAAAAAAAAAATCAGATAAGTCAATGTCACAAACGCGTCCGCTAAACGATGGCGCAAAACGGATTCTTGATGATGTGCTGATGTACAAGTTTTATTTTCTGTGTGTGCTGGGGGCACACACGTGTTTAATACCCCTCATTATGAAACAGTTTTATAATCTTCTATATTAATTTAAATTGATAGGAATAAGTACTTTATTACTGACTGCTCTGACTAATATATGACTCTGACAGCACAGAGGGTCGTGCTCCTGCAGTGAAGACTAAAAAAGACCTGATGATGAAGTACTTTATTCCTGTTAGATTGAGTATACTGTGTAATAAAGAGATCTCTATCTCTTTATTACACAATAATCTCAATTAGTAAAGTATTTTACAACTTTGCCATTTTACTTGTCATAAAAATAAGCAAGTGAACAAAAGAATTATTACGTATAGCAGTGTTAAACATAAATGTAACAACACTGATAGATAGTAATGCATACAATGAGTAAAGCCGAGCATAGCTAGTCCCGTGGTTTTCTTAAAATGTATTATTGCAAAATTTATGAATGTGATCAAGAGTAAAGGAACGGTAAAGGTAGTGTAACCAGCGAACTATAACAATATGAAAGAATAATCAAGCACAAAAAAAAACCGTCAAGTGCGAGTTAGACTCGTACATGAAGGGTTCCGCCCTCCGTACAATGTTTTAAAAGGCTATAAAAAATACGTTTCTTGATATTTTTTTAGTATTTGTTGTTATAGCGGCCACAATTATAAATGACCGGTGTAAATTTTAAGTGTCTCGCTATAACGGTGCAAGAGATAGAGCCCTGTGAAAGACAGACGGACAGATAGCGGAGTCTCAGTAATAGGATCACGTTGGCACCCTATGGGTAGGGCTAACCCTAAAAATAAACCCATCGAAAATTACACTCAAGTAAGCTGTAGCTACATGACTGCCTCCGCGGTCCAGTGGCCAAGGCGTTTGCCTTGTGATCCGGATGTCATGGGTTCAAATCCCACTGGGAAGCATACTTTGTGAAAAGTTGTTGTTAGGATATTGCAGGCTTGAATCACCTGATTATCCGAAAAGAAAGATGATTCCGTGCTTCGGAAGGCACGTAAAGCCGTTGGTCCCGAACTCCATCTAGCGTTTGTACCTATCCTAGGATTGGTTCTGGTCTACCCTTTGGATTTCGGAGGTCAGACGACAGTCGCTCTGTGTAAAAAACCAGTAACCTCGTCGAATCACCTAGGTAAGGTAGCGGACCCCGGGCTCTGAAGCGTAACCGCTGACGATGCAACCGGGAATACGCTCGGATGATGAAGCTGTAGCTACATCTCGTTTTCCGTCAATACCGTTACTGACGTTACTTTACGCCACTTGGTGGGCCAATCAGTGGCTGCTGTAGGACGCTGCATCATTGCGAACATTGGCCGAAAGTTGATTCTGCGTCATGCGTCATACGACAGTCATTTTATATTTCCGTGGGGCCGTTTTGCACGATGATAATTTTTGAAGTTACCCTTCCATAGTATTATAGTTCGCTGAGTGAAACGGAAAGTATTGAATTTTGTACACATTTGTAAGGACCTTTACGCGGCCACTGTTTACCACTCGCTGTGTTAATAGGTCAATACAAATGCAAACAATACAAATGCGCGCGGCGTTGCAGCGGTGGCGGTGCCGTGGCGCGTTTATAAACGCTTTAAAAAAGCTTTTTTTTTACATAATGAATGGAGAAACCTAGGCAAAGAAAGTCATTTGATAAAGTAAAACTCTTTTCTTGCTTTTTACTGCTATTCTTAATTTTCATTTCATAATTTAAAATAACAATAGAGGTAGTATTAAAAACAAAGCAAAAGGTAGTAGGTCCTAAACAACACTAGAGTGATCCGTTTTAATATCATAAAGCAAAAGGTAAAATAAAAGACGACTTTTGTGGAAATTTTATTTGATGTTCATTTGGAGTATGCGCAAAAATATCAACAGGCGAAAAGTTTTGAATTATGACACCAATTTTACACGGTTTCATATCCCCTTAAACTATTAGGCACCATTCGAAACGTTATATTACTAAGCATACAGATATAATTAAGTAATCAGCATTACTTATTGGTAACCAGTGACGTTTGTAGACTAGGTTAAGTATGAAATTAAACAGTAAATCTCCATGCAATGAATTAAAGTATGATTCAGAGCTGTTCGTCTAATTCTCTGGTGACACTCAGTTCGTTCTTTAACCCTGTAGTGGCATACGTGACAATCGAAAAAGAAAATAAAATAGCATGGGTTTCACAGATCGTGGTAGAAAACAGTGGGACTGACCAAAAATTGCGCGAGGTGTATTGTGCGCACTATGAGTGTCACGTCAGAATTTGTCGAACTATTTACTAGAATCATGCAAAGAATAAGCTCATCACTACTCACTTTTTTATTTTCATTTTACTGTCAAATAAATTTAAGCAAGAGAAAAAAAGGGTTTATGTACTTACTGTGGCCCGACTTTTCTTCCTCTCTGCGCTTTTCTTCCTGTTGCTTCTCATACTCCTCTTCCTCGGCGAGCGTATCTGGAGGCTGTTCCGAAGAGTCTTCTTCTTCAACCTGTAGAACATAAAATGTTATGTGTTTTGCAATTATTCTAGAAGACACGTTCAAATTCTTTTTTTGAGCGCTCTAGCTGATTTTGTGTTATTAAGGTCAAGAAATCTCATAAAGGGTGTGACGCAAATCGTCCCATTCGCAACACGTCACACATTCGTAACTCGTCCCATTCGCAACTAGTATAGACCGTGGTTCGATTTATTACGGGTATGTCCCCTACACGTTGTATACTATCTATACTATGTCTACTCTATCTATATAATCTTGATGCTTTATTGTTTTTTTTTGACTCGCTAGGGCGTATTTTTACAAACTGTCAAACTGTTTTTATGCAGTGCCTTAATTGCTTATACTTTTATATGCAGATTTAAGTTAATTTTTGACTAAATAAATTGTAGCATATTTATTTTATTATATACCAATGCGAGCTTTGAACGTTACAAAAAATGCGAATGGGACGACATGCGAAAAAAAATAGAGAACAGGAAAAGTTGCGAACGGGACGAGATGCGAACGAGACGAGCTGCGAATGGGACAAACTGCGATTGGGACGAGTTGAGAATGGGACAAGTTGCGATTTGGATAAGTTGCGAATGGGACGATTTGCGTCACACCCCTCATAAAGAATACAGAGTAACAGGGTCACGTAAATTAAAAGGCTACATTTAGCATACAAGAAAGGAAGCAAGAACTGCCTATTTAGGATAATTCTAAAGTTTGCTTGATCCATTATAACTTTATAACATTCGGAGGAAAAATGAAAATATATTGAAAAAATTCTCATACGTAATACCACCATGTGGAGACTAGAATTTTGACTTAACTTCTCTCATCCTTCAAGAGCGATAATACGCACTGGGACCTGGGAGTTTAACTTTAGCAGGTAAACATGACATTTCTTCTAGAAAACAAACAATGTACCTCACCAAAGGCTTTCCAATGAGGCGTTTTCCAGTGAAAAAAAAACGAGGTTAAAAACATTCTCAATAGATGGCGTTTAATAGTTTGAAATCGTTCTGTCAAAACAAATACCCAAAGAATTTATAATACAATCTAAAATAACTACGTGTAATAATCTAAAAAAAAAACAACATTGAAAATTAAACTTAATGCAACGTACATAAAGCTCATATTTTCATAATACTTGTCTAAATACCTAACGTTCCCAAAAAAAGTACCTAAAGCTATAGGCGTCCCTTTCCCGCAAACTGCGTGAAATAAAGTAGAAAGGGAGACCTAATAACTAGGTATCTTTTTTGAACAGCTTTGCTACTTCGTAAGCATTCTAGATTGTATACAATTTCTTTGCAAATACCTACTGGTTTAAAGAAAAATAACCATAGAATCTGGTTCAATCCTTGTGCTTTCTTGTGTGAAACCATCATGGTTTCATCACGACGGCGCAGCCCCGCATTTTTCTATAAACGAGAGCTAGTGTCTTACGTGTTCTGTAACATTTTACTATAACTTAATTCAATTATGTACACAATAGTATATTTTAAAGTAAATATTTAAAAAAATATTTCCAAAAACGAACGCACCCTGGAGCGCTATTTTTCATTCAGTGAATCCAAAGTGAATCACATTACAATGATTTGCGCGAGTGTTTCCAAACGGGCACATTTTTGAATTGATCGTATGCGAAGGATTTGCAACGAGTGGCTTGACCACTCGTAATTTGACATTTGTACGCTACAAAGAAACGTTTCATCGAGAATCAGTTCCGTTTCACGCTGTTTTTTTTATTTTTGTTGAAATGTTTAGAAAACCATTGACTTTATGATATTTTCTGCGAAACACAATATTACTTCTCGCTCACACGACGGTTTCTAAAATACGATGCAATGCGTCAGAACGCGAGTGGTGAGTTGAAAAACTACACGTTTCGTGTTTCGCTGAGTCCCTAAATGAAAAATAGCACTCCTGAAAATTTTAAATAAATATGACCAAAATTTGGCATTGACGGAAAGATTGAAGTGATTGCTGCGCCATCTATTATTAAGTTACTGTACTATTTTTTTTTAAAGAAAACGCCTCATTGGAGCGGTGATTTCGTCTTTTGTTTCGTCGCTGTCGTCCTTCAAGAAGTCGTCATCTAAGTCCATAGGGACTATTCTTCTTCAATCAATCTTCTTTATGATGAGAATCAACTTAGATGAAAAATCCATGATATAAACAAACATACCTCGTCAAAAGGCTTTCCGACCGGGGCTGTGATGTGTTCTATTGGCGGCTCGTCGCTGTCATCCTCCAAAAAGTCGTCATCTAAGTCCTCAGGAGCTACTCCATCTTCTTCGTCTTCTTTATCCTGGTCTTCTATTTCGGTGGAGCGTTCTGTGTCAGAAATATAAGTCAAATCATCCATAAAAAAAGTTATTTCCATAATCATTACATCTTTCAGTTGAAATCAGTGTATTTAAAATAAATAAATAATAAAAAATCAATCTTTAATTTATTTTCTTACTAGTGCCAGTGACAAGTGGTCAGTGACTTTATTGGATACGTTAATAATCAAGCCGCTGCGGCGTAGTGTGTAAATGCTCTTACATACGCTTATAATCATCAACAACGGTTTCTAAGGATATTAACCATGTCATAATCGGTTTGAGATCGATTTTTTTCTTGATTTTCACTTCTACAAGCTTACCTTCGCTTTTGTTATCATCATCATCATCATCGTCCTCTTCAGGCAGCGCCGGCAGTTCAGTCGAAATCGGTTCGAGGTCGATTTCCTTTTCGATTCTTTCGATTTCTACTTCCGCATCTTCTTCATCTTCTTCGTGTTCTTCTTCTTCCTGTAATAAATTTCATACATACCTATTTTTGTTTTTTTAATTAACCTTCATTGACTTTGAATACAGGGTCTTGGAAAGAGATGGGGGAAACCTTTGCCCAGCAGTGGGACATACTTATATTTAAATAAAAAAAATATTTATTTATCTGCTTCACAACTTTAACATTTACATTGGTAGACAGATTTATGTGCCTCAGCACAAAATTTCATATTTATAAAATGTAGGATACTAGGATATAACAATACCTATCAAAATATGAATTCTTGCAAAAAAAAATGTTTTTTAATACAATAGAATAGTTTACCAAAGATTTCCCTAAAATAGATTCTTACTACATTGATTGAGATGTACCTTTATTTTCACCTATTCTATAGCTGATAAGTTGTACAAAGTGAACCTACCAATATATCTTATGTAAATACTTAAGTTTATTTAACATGATGATTAGTAAAAAAAAAACAATTTCATTAAGATTTGAAAAGAAATATTTTTTTTAAAGCATAAAATAGCCAAATTAAAACTGACATCAAACATGAAAACTTAGAATTCTACAAAATACTTTGCCAAGAAATAATTTTATCACTCCGAATGTTTTGAGCACATGCAGCAGTTTCTTTAATTTTATTAATTAGAAATAGAATAACTCAGTTAATAAATTAATTAATAAATTTAGAATTTAGAAAAAAATTTCAAATGGTTAGTGCCAATAAAGTTAAAACTCAAGTTTTTCACACAAAAGCGTCACTCTTTATTTCTGTATTTGCACCTCGTTGTCAGCTGCATTCTCTTCATCAGCGTGTTCCTCACTTTTATCATCATCATGGTCTATATCATTATTCTGAATGCTATCATTATCATCATCTTCGTAACTGCCAACAGCTTGACGTTCATTAACTTCTTCACTTTCATCTAATTGTTGTAGGTCGTCATCATCATCATCATTCTGATCATTCTCATCATCGTCATTGTCGTCATCAGCTTGTTCATCTTCAAAATACTTCCTGTAGCCATGTACTTGTTCTTCCTGTGTTAATTATTTATTTGCTACATTTTCATTAATTCAAGGAAGTAAATTATCGTAATTGAAAATAAATTATGCTAACAACTTAAGTTACTAACAAAATCTAAGCAATTAATTTTAACACAACCATGCTCAAACTGTTTTCCCACCTCATCATTTTCTTCTTGGCTGTCGGCCATGTCGTGCTGTTCCTCATCATCATAATTATCACTCTGATTTTGTTCGTCATCTTCTTCATTGTAACCATCATCATTTTCATCTTCCTCATGATCATCATCATGTTCATCTTCGTCATCATCATCATGTTCGTCTTCGTCATCCTCATGTTCAACTTCGTGATCATCATCATGCTCGTCATCATCGTCATCGTGTCCATGATCATCTTCATCATGCCCGTGTTCATCTTCATCATCAACCTACATCAGCAGCATTTATCATGGTTTTAAAATTGAAATAAAAATTACTATTAAATTATTGTTATCTTCTTTTTTGTCACCATATCAGCTATGCTTGTAGAACCGCTGGCATTGCAACTGTGATAACCTCTTACATAAAATATACAAACACAAAAAAAAGATGTAAACAAAAATAAAATTGGGGAAAAATAAATAAATAAATACCTCTGCAGTGGTGGACCATTACGCCACAGAGGTTGTCAAAAAAGGATGAAATTGTTTTTAAACATTTTTTTTATTGATTGTATGTCCTTTCTTAGCAAGTACAAAGTCCCACATGAAGGTCTTGTCTTGTAATACGTAAACAAGTTATTTTAGATATACCTATTGATTTTCATAGTTGTAAAAGAGTCCAATTGATTTCAGCTTACTTACAGGGTGGTTTAGTTCCAAAGTATGTTCATCATGGTGGTCGTCCTCCGGTGCATCCTCCAGCCAGCCTTCCAGAACACCAGAATACCGAGATTCAACTGAATTGGCTTCCACTGTTAAAAAAAATTAAAACATCAACAGTCTGTTTACCACATGTGGGTTAACACCAGAATACCGAGATTCAACTGAATTGGCTTCCACTGTTCACAAAAAATTAAAACATCAACAGTCTGTTTACCACATGTGGGTTAACACCAAAATACCGAGATTCAACTGAATGGGCTTCCACTGTTCAAAAAAATTAAAACATCAACATCTGTTTACCACATGTGGGTTCACAAACAGTTGGTTTTCAATTGTGTCTGGTAACTGGAATGTGAATGTGGAAGTTTAAGTTAACACAATTTTTCAGGGTAGATGTCAATGACCAAAGAAAAAACTTTAATTAATTGATATTGGTGGACTTCTTAATTTTACTCTGAAACCTAAAATAAATGCAGGTAAATTTCGGCAGTCCATTTCGGCATCAGCAAATTTACTTGAGTAAAAAAATGTAGCATAATATATAACGGAAAGAAAATTTTGTACCTCCTATTTCTATAAAATCATCGGTTATAAAATATAAATACTTACATTCACTCAATCCTCTGTTTTCTAGTATGATCAATCCAATAAGAGTGATAAGTACAGCCAGTAAGGAGAAAAAGATGATTTTTGCACACCAATGTCCTCCAGTGCCATGTTCATGCTGGGAATGCATAAAGACATCGCCTTCTCCAAGCGCAGCAGCAGTCCCACGAGGCTCCTCTACTCCTAAGTCATCTGTAAATTGCAAAAAAGGCTCATAGCTGTTGGGCTCATATAAGTAGGTATTCAAAATGAATATTTTAATTTTCTTTACCTTTTTTCCTCTTTTTATCCTTGCGTTTCCTTGGCTGTACGTCGCCTGACATAGCTTAGTTTGATATGGCGCTCCGGAGGCGACGGAGATCCACTTATTGTTTCATAACCCTGAGTAAACAATGGAATCACAATGCAATGAACTTGCAAATGAAACGACACGAGACAAACAAGGATCCAAATGCGCAATTTTCATGAATAAAGAAAGGATTGGCGCACGTTGAAATTTTAAAATAACCTACATGTAAGTACGTACGACCACAGCTTTCGGAATTTATTTTAGAATTTAACCTAAAAATAACCGGCGAAGACAGCTGAGAACTTGGGAGAGCAACTGTCGTTTGGAAACCAGCTGACATGTTTGGAAAATCTAGACATCAAATCAAATTAACTTATAATAAAAAAAGTAAAATAGCACAAGATACAGTAAAATAAATGGTATCTTTATTGGTCTTTGAATAAATACCATCTACAGAGATAAAGATTTCTTTAAAATAAAATTACAAATATGTACCAACTTGGCTATATTTATTTTGCTTGAATTCATTTTATTTGTCACCTGATCAGAAATGTCAGTGTAACTGTCAATGTCAAGTAATTTATAGGTTAATTAAATAGTAATTGTTGATCAGAGATATGGGGATGAGGTTGTTATTGTGTGTTATTGTTTACTTTTTATGAAGCTAGTTAATTTTATAAAAAATGAGTGAAATTGCAGTATTATTTGAAGGATATTCAATAATGAGCGGAAAGGATGAGATGATGGCTAACTGCAGTTGCACTTTAGTAAAAGGAATTCATAATATCATAGTAGACACTATGACTTCTTGGGATTCAGAAAAAATATTAAATGGTTAGCTTGTTAGAGCCTTACAGCGATATATATATTTCATATTCACTTATATGATATATATATTTCTTATTTACGATAAGCAGAATTGTAACTCATTATGATTTCTAACTTAAACAGTTTAGTTGGGTTTATTTACATACAATAGCTGCAAGAGCATTTATGTGATGCTGACCACAAAGTTAAATTTAATAATAACCCTTATATTTTGTAGTAGTAAATATCCAACAGTCAAATTCTTGTTCAAACTATGTATATCAGCATCATCAACGTCAGCTTTCAACGACCCACTGCTGGGCATAAGCTTCCTTTTGTCTGCGCCACTGAATCCTATCTCTTGCCTTAGCAATCCAGTTCTTTCCAGCAATCCATTTGATATCATTGATTTGATCAACATCGTTTGATATGTATATCATTCATACTAATTTGTTTCTGTGTTTATTCCTTAGCCCTAAATAAACTGAACCTGACTCCGGATGACATCCATTTTGTAGTATCAACTCATGGCCACTCCGACCACATAGGAAATAATAACCTCTTTTTGAATGCCAAGCATATTGTAGGATTTAGTGTTTCATTTAAGGACAAATATTATTCACATGCATTTGACAAAGGTAAATATTTCTTTAATATTTTCAGTCTTGGAATGAAATGGAAAGCATGTGAGATTTGTATGATTATGTAACTTTAAACTCTTCCAGGTGAAGAATATGTAATCAATAAAAGTGTGAAAGTCATACCAACCCCTGGCCACACATTATCAGATGTCACAGTGCTTGTTGAGTCCAAGGATGACGAGATAGTAGCCATTGTTGGTAAGTACCTAACAATATTCCCAATTCTAAAATAAATTTAAGTTCATAATGGTACAAGAGGCTCTACTAGAATACTAAACACAGCCATTGTTCATTTCATGGGACTGTTGATTTCTTTAATAGTAACTGACCTTAAGATAAATGTTGTATACTCTCAAATGTGTATCATTCATTTCCCATGAGGGAAATGAATAGTATGTATAGTACCCCCCAGTTTATTGAGGATAGAGGTAAGAGTTTAAGGAGAACCATCTATGTGTATCCAAATGTGTCCATTAAAAGGCGTTGAATTATGACGGCGCTAATGGAGCCGGGTAAAATTTAAAGGCAGCGCTAAAAGTTAGAGTAGGACAGAAAAATAAACAAGGAAAAAATACTTCTACTTTGTTACTTAAGACTGCAGTCTCCGATCGTGGGAATTTTTTATTGAACACCCGAATCTATATTTTCTTTCTACACATACGCATTGTGCTGTATTGTACATGCACCCTGGAGATGAATTTAGACGAATTCAGAAGCGCAGCGAGCGGTCTGCCTTATCAGCGTTTTCGTCCCCATATTTATTTGAAAATATATTAAGTATGTATATCCTCCAAATCACTTTCAGTATTAATTATAAAAACTGAGTTGTTGAGATCAATGTTATGTTTATAAAGAATTTATTAGATGATAAATTTCAACCTTATTAACTCTATAAATAATTTCTGTTCCTTAGGAGACCTATTTGAAAAGTTTGAAGATATTGAGAATCCAAATATTTGGCTGGAAGCAGGAAGTGACAATCCAGTTGAACAGATGAAACATAGAGCTAAGATAGCGGAGATAGCTGACTGGATTATACCAGGCCATGGACAAAAATTTAAGGTGACTGACGGTATCAAGGGCTTACTAATAAGACAAGTAAATGATACACCATTAATTAAGAACTGATATAAACTTCTCATTAAACTGCTTGTGTAATCATTTAAAAACAAACAACAATACCTTCAAATTCAAAATTTATTATAGTAAAACCAATTGCATAAAAAATTACAGTTGCACAAGGCATGTTTACATTTTGTGGAAAAACTAAGCATGTATGTTGTACAAAGACACTACAAACAAATGTAGACATAAGGGTTGGATCTCATCTTTCAGCACGGAACAGCACTTTCCTATGCTGCTATCCTTTTCTGTCGCTAAGAAGCGTCATTTGCTAGAGCGAGAGAGAGCGACGGAACGCTTCAGCACCGGCCGTGCTGCAGCGTTCCGTCGCTCTCCTTCGCTCTAGCAAATTACTGTTCTGAGCGACGATGAGTTCCAACCCTAAAAGAACCCTGTGATAGTTTAGACATATACTAATATACTAAAGGACAACACTGCTTCAAGAACGCACGAAATGCCGCATGCGGTTTTGTTTATGAAGAAGGCCGAGACACATTGGAAGTGAGCGAGGATATGGAGTGTTTTAACAACCAATGTGACATTTCGTTATTGACACGAAAAAAGAGATAAAGATATTATATCTGTCTAGTGACATCGGAGTCCTATTGGTTGTCAAAACAGCAGATCAACGCACATCTCAAATAGTCTCGGCCGAAATATAGGGCGCTGAGACAGTTTTACTAATTTGCTAAAATTCTAGTGCTAATTTTCAATACCACTCATGGGGGGTAGGCAATGTATATAAAATCAGCATCTTAAATTCAGGGACAGGCAATCCGCTGCGGCCGCGCGCGTTTACTTCGTGACGCAGAGTTAACCCTAAATGGACTTCTTAAAGACTGGTGCACAAGTCCAAAAACACATGAACTAGCTTTTGAATGAATAACAGTTATCTTTCATTCTTATTTTTTATGTATGTACATAAAACAAAGTGTTCATAGATACAAAGAAGCCAATATTTATAAAGCTTATGGAGAATTGCAAATTGAAAGATAGTAAGAACATATTGGTACACTTTACTAACTTCTATATTAAGTAGGATTTTAAGAAATCTTAGGTAATACATATATCTGGTTTCATAAACCGTCATATGATTACAATAACAAATATTTTAACAAAAACCTAAAGAAAATTTCTTCACTACTAAGAATACCATTGGATGGTATAGGTAATTTTTTTTTAAAATTATACCTATATTTCTTTTTGATAAAGTTATTCCAAAGTTCGAGAATATTTGCATTTTAATTAGGACTAGATATTCGTCATGCTAGTAGCTATGTGACGGAAAATAAACGTATACATAAGGGAATACATTTAAGTAAAAACACAAAAAATAAAATTAGATATCCATATACCTATTTATCAGATCAGATAACAGAGTAGTGTGGTAATTACAAGATAAGCTAAACCTAACGAAATCTAACTCTGATAAAAAGATCGTAAAGAAAAACAATGGGCGTATTCTAAATTGTATTACCAAGCCAATTTTCTAATTTCAGAGTTAAATTTTGTTGGAAATCGTAACGCAAGTACGTATTGGTATCTTAAGCGATCAGAGTTAGTGTTACCGAGGACTATAGGCTTTTAGTCCTAAATTTAAGCCTGTCGGTTCTTTTTTAGCTTATTAGCCTAAAATGCCTTTTCTGCGACTGTAGGTTTTTTCAAGTAATAAGCTTATGTTTAAGCTAAAGCCATTTTTGAGACTCAGCCTAAGAAGGCCATTATAATTATTATAAATAGCATTTATTTTATTTTGCATTTATCTTGAAAAAAAAAAAACGATATTTAACTTAAGAATCGCCAAAACAACATTGAACCAAAAGCCTATAAAGACTTTTACTCCTTTAGGCTTGTCCTATTCAACAGGTTTAGCCTAAGCCTTATAAGATTTTAGCCAAGCCATTTATTTAAGAGTCTAGCTAGCCTAAAAAAAGGCTAAAAGCCTATAGTACTCGGGAACACTAATCATTCATTTGGCCTTTTACACATACAAAACATCAGATCTTTGCTTTGACATCTACACGATGGTTAAAATATCGTGGTGCGCGAGAAGTCTACGACTTTTAAATTAAGATGAGCACCAGTTGTGTGATTTCTTATGAAAATCAAAACAATTAGTAGAAACAATGACACATGGTATAATAAAACAAGGCATTCTCTTCCCGCAATAGCCCATGACTACGTCACGAATGTCACGAAGTATTACCACTGATTTATTTATTAAATTTTATTGTTTCAAAGTAAAAATATACTTTTGACAAATGGCGGACTTATTGCTAAGAGCACTGATTGTTCTTTTCGGTAAATGTAAGCACTTTCTCAATTAGTTCGGTAATGAATAGGTATAAAGTAAAATACTAACTAACTATTTCGTATATGTCGTGTATTTCGTGTGATTCATGTGTTCAATTTTTTTGAACTTTTTATACTATTAGTTCATGATTGGTTTGTAAAAATGTGTGATTGAATTACCCGAGCAAAGTCGGGATTGAATTACTGATGACGTATTCTTGGGCTAATCACGTGACCAGCTGTCACGAGAAGAAAATATCTTGTTTTATTATACTATGCAACGACAGTAGATTGTTAAACAAAAGTAGCAACAACAGTATGTACTCATAGACTGCATTTTGACACTTACGCGAAATTACTCAAATGAATTTTAAGTAAGTAGGTATACCTAACGAAATCCAAGTCACATGTTGTCTATGTCGATATAATAGTAACCTAGACAACGATAGCATGAGATAATAAAAGTCCGTTCAATTGGTTGTTATGCCGTCGGCGCGGCGTGCCGACTGAGCGGCGCGGCGTCGGTTTTTTCAAAGACACGGCCTTTGTGGCGCGCCGACAGCATGCACGCCATTTCAAAAAATAGACTAGGCCGGTAGGTTCACGTCTATGGGATCACTGAGTTTGAAGTTTGGAAAGCAATCACTGACTTTGTCTTTCAACAAGATAAATGGTTAGTATCTACTTATAGTATGTTAGGCATAATGTACCGTCTGCTGTGCTATATTCTACTCAATACTTAATAAACCAAAAATAAACTATCTTTGAACCTATAGTTTTGTCTATTTGAATTGTTAAAAAAATATCACAATTTTTCTGAAATATGAAAGAAATACCGTAAATATGAAAACGGATCAAATCAGAAGCCGCGTACAGTAGTAACTAGTGCCGTGTACTATATTAAAAAGCAATCTTAATAATATGAAGAAATATTAATAACAGAAATGTTGGCAACTAACTTTTTTCAGTTTCAATTTTATATGAAGGAACAACTCCTATAAAACAATATCATTATTTTGTTCCAGAAGTGTTATAAAGTAATTCTATTTTTAGATTTTGGTGTTGTGTTCATAAAGTACGTCAATATAAAAACGTTGTCAAGTTTATAATTTGAATTTTACGACACGAGTTTAGATAAATTCGATTTTTAAATAGTTTCACTTTGGCGGCTTCT
Organism: Acrobasis repandana; assembly: GCA_963576875.1. Taxonomy (NCBI): domain Eukaryota; kingdom Metazoa; phylum Arthropoda; class Insecta; order Lepidoptera; family Pyralidae; genus Acrobasis; species Acrobasis repandana. The sequence goes on from OY756215.1 coordinate 15,956,192, forward strand.
GTCTTATTCATTTCAACACATCGACATTACATACAATTGTATTGTATGCTTTATTACAACACTGGCCTTACAGAAGCTAACGATTAGCCATACAAATATACAAATTGTGGCACACTGAGTTTAGAAAAATATTTCTCATTGAAAGCAGATTATATATTACTTCCGGTGATACCTTCTACCGAGATCCGTGTGTCCACGTGTCCGGGCCACAATTGCTGCGTGCAATGTCAAAATATTTAATCTATAATTTCAATAACTTTCACGAACTTAATCAATTTATATCACAGCCGATATTCACTAACGCTACAAAGCTTAGACATGCCCAAATCCGTTCCGAACATTAATTGATAGCTGCAACCAAAACAAATAAATATATTTAGAAAAATAAAAAGAAGATTTAATATAATACACAAATAATATAGGATTCAAATAAAAGAAATACGTATTGAGTTATAATAAATATGCCCGGCTTTGGTAAAAAATAACTCGGGGATCGTTTAAGTATTACGTAAACCGAATTTGAGCCATTTTAACCCCTCCCGTCCCCCTTGTCAGCAAAAGTAAGCAACACTCTTATCCGTCTCCTATAAATAAATGAATATAAATATATACGGACAAATCACATAGATTGAGCTAACCCCAAAGTAAGTTCGAGACTTGTGTTATGGTATACTAACTCAACGATACTATATTTTATATATAACAAATACATATATAGATAAACATACAAGACCCAGGCCAATCTAAAAAAGATCATTTTCCATCTTGACCTGACCGGGGATCGAACCCGGGACCTCCGGTGTGACACCCTGGCGTGATGACCACTAGGCCACAGAGGTCGTCATTAGGTACATAAGCATTTGATATATTTTTTATAAAACCTTAAGCTTTTTATTGTTTTTATGAGCAAGTATATTGTTCGTAGCTATTTTAGTGTCTGTATAATTTTAAAATAAAATTGCCAAGATTTTATATATCTTATCTTAAGTTTAAATAACTAAAAAGATGGCTTACGTAATGGAACTCCAACCCCCCTGCCCCTATGTCATCAAAATAAGCAAATCAAAGACTCCTCAACCCCTTTGGTGCTTACGTAATACTTGAACGGCCCCTTATTGGAAAATATTGGATATTTTTTTGTCGAAGCAAGAGTTTTCACACTGCAGTAGTTGTGACGAAGGATATATTTACCTGCGGGTCAATGCTTGTTGGTACTGGTTGTTGTTCGTCAATGCAGAGGTCGGAATCAGAGTCAGTCCTGCGGAGACTGTTGTCCTGGAAGGCCCATTAAAAAAAAAAAATAAGAGTTTAACATTTAACATATTTATATCTCAATAATGGAGACAGGACCACAAAAAAAGTGACCACATCGTGGGAACCAAACTTAAATGTAAACATAACTGACTGGCGAACTGTAGCCTGTGCTGTAACTCTGAATAGGGATGAGTAGAAAAAGGGGAGGCCTTTGCCCAGCAGTGGGACGCCATTACAGGCTAAAAAAACATTGAGACGCCATTCATTGGTACAATTTCAAATCTCGTTTACAATTAAAATCCACTTACTCCTTGCGTATATTGATGAGTGGTGGTGAGCACCCGGGCGACAGGCCTCATAAACCCGGGCAGCGTGTCTGTGAGCGGAGGCCGCGCGTGTGTCAGCAGCGGCTTGAGCAGTTTTGAGTCAACCGCCCCCCACAATCTGGCTAAGCGGGCTTTCTCCCCGCCTTCCCGTGGCGTCTCCTGTCATATTGTTATTATAATCAAAAATAAGTGCATATTATTTTCTCATAAACGAATCTGTACTTATGAGCTGCATAATATTACGTCCTTTTTATATTTTTTATGTTATGGGACGGCTAACGAGCAAGCGGGTCACCTGATGGTAAGTGATCACCGCTGCCCATGGACAATTGTAACACCAGGGGTGTAACAAGAGCGTTACCGGCCTTTCAGGGGGGAGGGGGGGGGGGGGCTCCGGCTCCCTCACTCATCGAACGAAGCATAGTAGCGGTGAAGCTACTACTCAGACGTCTTTTTAACTAAAGTATTAAATTGCATTTTAGAGGCAAACTCTTGTCGGTGTTATTTGAACTTTCAGCTACATCTTTAGTTAACACATTTCGTAAACAACTTGAGTACCTAAACCTAACATAAGAATTATTTGAGAAACTCGACAACATCGAGAGATTACAAAGAGCATGCACGTGCGAAACATGCGTTGCATTTTTGTTGCTTTAATAATAAATATAGATAATGAAAAGTAAGATGATAAATCAATAAAATGAATTTACATACTTCGTAGTTTAGTTCCCAAGGCATTATCACTGCATTATCTCCTTTGCCCCACTTAACTACCATGCGGCCATTCTAAATATTGAAAAGAAAAGCAAAAGAACCAAATAAATATTAAGTATTGAAAAAAAAAAAAACCAAGTATACATTTAATGTACAAGTTGATGATTTTTTTAGTAGGTATTACAAAAAAAAAGAAAAAATTAAAATATCAAATTATATATAAATAATAGTATCTTACTTCTTGTACAATTATTATACTCGTTATATTAAACTGTGTTAAATAATTCAGGTACAGATAATTTGAAACAACATCATCAAAGAACAGAATCGGCACAGTCGAGTAGAAAAGTTAAAGACATGTAAAGATTTTTATTTGACTTTTATGTATTAATTTAGGTTCATATAGGTAATTGCATTAGTAAAGCATAATAATGAAGCATTGGAAAGAAATTGTTAGAAATAATCTGTACAATTCCCAACCGGTTAGTAGACAGTCAGTAAAAATATATCTTATGCGTGCAATTAATCGGTAGTATTGAAATGCGTGCATTGATTATTTATTAGTCTTACTGTTGCCCTGTCGCAACTGGCCGGTTGCGTGGGATCCAAATTTCGGAGCCCGAAGCCTATATCTCCGGGCTGAACAACAAATATGTTTTAGTATGTTTTATGCAAACATTAGTAGATTTTGGTCTAACTAGACTTAATCTTAGTTTACCACCTCTGCAAGATAGATCTAGTACTATTACAAAGTTTGCATTTGCGACATTTTCATGATTGGTACAAAAACAACGAAATAAAATTAGTAAAAACATTCTGTTAGTACCTTATCATTTTAGAGAACTGCAGAGGTGATTTCCCAACAAAACCAAATTACCATTTAAGATTAAAAAACGTTAACGAATAAGCCTTATAGCATTTAGTTCATAACTTTCATAATACAACTTGGATCATACAAAGTATCATGTATATGATCAAATATGTAAATGGATCACAAATGAAAAATACCAAAATGATTATTACATTTTGCGACTTATTCAAATCTGCTTTAAACTTGGTTTATATTTGCTAAATTTGAAACATCTGCCAATTCAAGTATATTAATCCATGAAATAAGATTAAAAAGCAGATTTGTAGTTGTGGATGGAGATGTGAAGCACGGTGTAGTTACAATGAAAGCGCGCCATATAGTGCGTAACGTGTCTATACAGTACGTACCGATCCGCCAGTGTCCGTGGCCTGGTACAGCTGCCATAATAACGTCTTATTAATTACAATCGCAGCATTTCCCTAAACCTTGTGCACTTTTGGCAAATAACTGTACACGAACGAATGACTTAGTAACAAAATCATGCAATTATTTTGAGCTTGCAACTTTTTTTTTAATTACGGACAATGTTAGTAGATTGGTCTTATTTACAAATTCAATAAACACTTTAGTAGTTGACAGTACACTCGTTCGAACAGTAAGTATGAATGAATGTTGTAATGGTTGGGGACAAAATGATATTTCTAATATCAAAATACTTACACATATCAATTCGTACAACCTTAGCATTTACAAGTGTTCTGATTGGTAAATGCGTGTGGCATGTAAGGGTTGGATCTTATCTATCAGCACGGAACAGCACTTTCCTATGCTGCTATCCTTTTCTGTCGCTCAGAAGCGTCATATGCTAGAGCACCGGCCGTGCTGCAGCGTTCCGTCGCTCTCTCTCGCTCTAGCAAATTACTGCTCTGAGCGACCGAAAAGGTTAGCAGCATAGGAAAGTGCTGTTCCGTGCTGATAGATGAGATCCAACCCTAAATGAATTTTGAATAAGTGTTTACTTCCCAAAAGTTGTGTTTTTTGAGAATATGTTTTTTACCAAATAAAAGCAAATGTTCTACACTATTAGCGTGGAATTAAATATAAAAGCAACATAAACGACGTGAATTGTCGCCACCATAACTAAAGCCAATTTGATTAAAAAAATTGTATTTAAAATTTAACTATTGCGTCGTCTAACTTAAAGTTGCAAGTTGCTTGCGTTGCTACTTCAAGTAAAATGTGCAAATAAATCTGGAATATAAGTCAACATTAAAGAGAGATAGAAATCTATGTACTTACGCTTCTCACATCGCGGTAAGGCAAAGCGTCGCTTTCGTCATTTTGTCCTTCTCTGGAAATAAAGTCATAATTTTTAATCTTTCCATCAGACTAATATTTTAGAGGTAATAGTTTGTCTTATCCTAAAAAAGTTGTATTCAGTCAGGATTGTTGGTCGTCAGGCGTCGTATTACATTCAGACATATTTTTCAACAAGCAATGGCTTGTCGTTAGATACAGCATAACACTAGAGTATAGAGTAGACGCTTATATACCCAGTAGGTGTTTGCAAATGGGCGAGCACGTGCATGGCAACGCAGACTTCCAGTACCATAGACCTAGATTTTTTTACTACCATTGTGGCGGTTAGATAGATAGGTACCGTGTTAGAGTTGGCATACATACCCGGTGGGTATACGCAGGTAGGCGAGCGCGTGCGTGGCCGCGCCGCCCTGCAGCACCACGGTCGCGATGACGATGAGCGACGTGGTCGTCAGCATGGCTTGGCGCGCGTCAGACACTGTATTACGTATAGCTAGGGCGAATGACATCGCGCCTCGGAGCCCTGTAAACCAAATTTCATTGAATTTAAATACAAAAACTAGCTTTTCGGGCATTGCGCGGGCTGCTTGCAGCCCGCGGTTTTTTGAGCAGCTGTTGAAGTTGGTTGGAATCCTTTTTCCAGTTGAGAAAATAGATAAGGTGCTAAAGTTAGTATATAAAAAAAAAAGTATAGGGGCCGCCATCTTGGAATCAAATTTTGTTTGCAGTTTTGAGTTCCGCGGGGTGCTTTACCCCAGCGTACCAAATTTCAGACCCCTTCGATGTTCCAGTAGGATGTTATGAACAAATCAAGTTAAAATTCTAAAATCCAGACGCCATCTTGGATGCCAAAAATAATGTCAGATTTAGATTCCGCGATGCAATGACACTGTAAGAGTTTATAACTTTTTTACTTATCATGCTAGCTCTTGGGTAAGTTTTCTTGCTGCATAGTTGTGCTATTTCAAAACTCAACTTGTTTTTTGTAATCTCTTTATTGCACAAAAAACATAGATACAGACAGACTTATAAATTATCAGGGCGTCCGCTACATTAAGCGGGCGCACGCGACGGGACTCTACGTGCGACAGAGATACGGCATCACGTGACGGATTCTGCTATCTCTTTCGCAAGTAGGGTTTGTGACAGAGATAGACTGAACTCATCGCGTACGCCCTGTTATCGTAGCGGACGCCCTTAGAATTTGCACAAAGGCAGGCTTATCCCAAGAAGGGATCTCTTTTTCTTCTCCAAAACCTTTATAATGTCCCATTGACATCAAACAAAACACAATAGTAAAAAAATTGCGGCTCGCGTAATTTGAATGGTTAAACTCATGCTATCTTTATAAAAAATGTGACTTACCAGAGAAAAACAGCATGTGCTGGAAGTTCATAGGTATCGGTGGTTTACGTCCGAGGTTCAATAGGAACGACAGGGGATAAATATTCACAGCCCGACCCAGAGTTGACGTCACCTGATACACTGGCTAAGGAAATTAGCAAATTCTCTTATACATCCTTGATTACATGAAAGGGCCCCAGATATTGCTGCAACAGTAACTATATTTTTTTGTGAAGATAAGTATTTGTCTATCCTATAAAATCATCCTTATCATTCTTAGCCAACATCAACCACAGGCACCGGTCTCCCTTTTTGCACCATTTTCTATGGTTCTGTCATAGAATTAATTAATTACTACGTACATAATGGCAACTCCCAGCGTGCCCGAACCTCTCCCCCGTTCTCGGGTGCGTTTGAAACTCACACATTGACGTGTGCACGGATGTATATTTCGTTTGTAGTAGTAGTAGGTAACCTATACTCGTAAATGTTACTCCGCTTGTATGAAGCGCCACACCTATGGTTCTGTGCCAGGCTACTTTTCCGCCAACCCCATGTCCTCTACAGCGGGGTGGTGGTTTTCCAGCCATTTTCGACTTGATAAGAAGTGATTTTCTTATATTGTAGCACTTCCTGAAGTAGCTTAAAATCATAATGGGTTAAAAACATTTTTATTAAGATATAAATCTATCAAAAAAGGATACAAATCCAGCAATGATGAACCAGGGATCGAAGTGGTGCTTTGGGAAAGTAAACATCGAAACCCCAATATACGTGAATATGAAGTTCTCAGCTAGGAAGTTGAGGAGCTCAAAGAGTTGCTTGGTGCGGTTTCGGGAGTCCGAGGAGAGGTTGTTGTAGGTGTAGTGAGCTTGGCAGATGCCGCAGAACAGCACCGCTACAACTCCTGTAATAAATAATTGCAAACTAAGTATAAGCGATTATACTAATATCCACAGATCTGTATATACTACTAGATAAAGAAAGTCCTTCAATTTGTATGAAAACCTGGCGTGCCAATTTTCAATACAATATTTAATAAGAAATTTACTTACAAACAGAAGGAATCTTTTTTATTATTTCCTCCAACGTTTTTCGACGAGTTTCTACGGCTCAAAACGGCAGATTTAGGTATTTTACAGTACACGGACTAAAAGTGACGAGCCTAAAAATTTTTGATATAGCGGGCGTTACTCTCACAATTAAAACGAATCTAACGACACCTCTCCATCAAACCGTTTAGGCTGCAGAGTATGCCAAAGAAATATCCATACACTCAAAAAACATAATCCTCGTTCTGGCGCAGTCGGGTAAATATGATACTTTTTATCCCGAAAAAACCTGTGATTTCAAATACAAATAAAAAACTACAGAACACACATGCGTCGCGTGTACCTTTGGTTATTACTTTTTTTAAATTTTTCATTATTTTTCTTTATATTTAGTCCTAAAAGTAAAGTAGAAAATAAAGTTTCAAAACAAATAGCTTCATCACGCCAGAGTATGTGTAAAAAGTAATCTTATTTGCATTTCTGAGTTATCTATCATAGTTTTATTGTAATTTGACTGGTCGCAATCTGTTAATTTATTGATAAGAGTCATATGATCTCTGAATCATTCGTGTTTATAATGACTCGATAAGCTACTCTAGCGACTGTTAAAAGTTTAAAACACACGTAGATATTATCATAATAAAACAAGCACGGGTCTTTCGAGATACGACGATTTAAATGATAATTTCTGTAAAAGGGACAATGTTTAATATAAGTAAATACTAAACAATTTGAAAATGGCCTTTTTCAAAATGGCATGGGTTTTAGTGTTTATCTATATTGTATTTATCATATTTTTTTTATTAAATTTGAATTAAGTACATAGTTTAAAACTCAAGTGTGATTTGTCCTTATTTGAGGGCAAGCAAAAAGGGTCCAACTGTAGGTATTGAAATAAAACTAGTTTTGTTATAAGAATTAAAAAAAAAATATTCAAAATCGGGGACATTTTTTTTTCAAAGTTTAAATTTATATTAATTTAAAATGTTCAGTACTTAGAAAAATCTAGAAACAGATTTACATTGAATAATAATTGATTAAAATCGCGAAATACAGTTTTTTCACCCAACTTTACAAAACTGCGTATATCTCGGAAACTAAATGCCGACGACATGAGCCTTTTTGGTTGAACGCCTACATTTATTGAATGTTATTCCGACGTAAAATTAGCTCGTTAGTAGTACATATAATTAAAAGTTATTTAAGTTATTTAATCTGGACAAATAAATACTAAAAGAAATACTAAATAATAAATAAATATATAAGGACAAATCACACTGATTAATACTTCCACTGCTGAAAAATGCACCGTGTGTATTTTGCCAAAGAGGAAAACACATACGGTGCGTTTTCAGCAGAGGAAGTGGCTAGCCCCAAAGTAAGTTTTAAACTTATGTTATGGGATACTTACTCAACAATACTATATTTTATAATAAATACATATACAGATAAACACCCAAGACCCAAGACAATTTGAAAAAGACCATTTACCCAGTACCTATGATCTTAACATACAGGAACTCTAATTCGAAAATGAGTTACACTTTTGCGTCTTTCTCCCTAATGACCCCATTAGGGAGAAAGATGCACCCTAATAGGGTGGACAGAGCCTAGGGCCAGGGAAATATGTAATCAATATAGTGATGAAAATCCCCTTAGGATTTGCAAAACTATCAATATCATAGGTACGAATCAGCTCATAAAAATTCAAATTCAAAATATCGTCAAGAAATTCAAAATATCTTTATTATCATAGGATATTCATAATATCTCTATAATAATAGTCACTTTGTTTTGCACAAATGTTGACGTCAAATCGTTACTTACAGCTAAGTTTATGTCGCTTCCTAGGCGCAAGTGCAGAAGAAGCGGCAACAAACTGCACTGCCCGTTTTCTTCAAAGACGTCAACTAACAAACTTTAAACTTAAAATTAGTTATACGGATGGACTGAGATAACATTGTATGTTATGTCATAATTAAATTGAATTATAAGAATTACGAAATTTAAAATAATGTCAATTTGTAAATTTAGTATGTACCAATGTACCCAAATTATGACATGTCTAAGTATACAAACCTTTAAGAGGGACCCGCGCCAAGCTCAAGCCAGACTTTTTGAAGTGAAAACTTCTTTAGCGGCGTTGTGCACTTTTTTTGTAATAGGTAAAAAATGTTAAACTCGCGTCAGGACACGTGTCCTGATCGAAAATTCGTAAGACGGATGGAGAGTAGACAGCCGGCGCGGCGTAGAAGAGGAAGTATCCCCCTCTCTTTCTACGGCGCGGCGAAAATGTATGCCTGCGCCTGCTGTTTCGTTTAGCTGAGAGATAAACTTTTTAATGTAATATAAATTGTCATGTTTGTGTACGATAGCGCAATAAATAAATATTGTATTCTACCACATAAATGATAGTACTTTTATACTGATAATTAAAACAATTCGTGCAATTCGTTATTCCGTAACCATTCCAAAATATCAAAAATGCACAACCCGTCGTTTTTTTTGTCTTTAAGATAGTCATCGGTCCTACAGTTATACAGACTACGACACCAGTTTTCTCACTGGACCTTCTGTATTTACTACTTACGCTATACAGGTCTGTGTATTTACCTGTTAATTCGCACACTTCTGCTATGAGGAAAGAACCATACGACATGAGCACAAACAGCGCAGATTCCAAGAGCGGCCAGTCGCGCACGTGGGTGAACTTCGTCATGTGAATGTCGGTTAAGGAGTTATAAAATATTAAGCATATATTATACATAATTGGTAATATCTAATAGGTTAGATTAAAGCTTGTATAAAGTGCAAGTAGAAATAAATAAACGGGCAAGTGCGAGTCGGACTCGTACATGAAGGGTTCCGTAGCTCCGTAACGCTGAAGAAACAAGTTTCTTGTATGACGACCCCACTTAAATTTTTTACTTTATCTTATTTTTAGTATTTGTTGTTATAGCGGCAACAGTGATACATAATTGGTAAAAATTTCAAGTGTATAGCAATTACGGTTTAAGAGATAGAGCCCTGTGACAGACGGACAGACAGCGGAGTCTCAGTAATAGGGTCCCGTTTGCACCCTTTGGGTACGGAACTTTAAAAATGAGCTCGCATATGATGTAGGCCTTAAAATGAACATTGACAAAACGCATTTTACTCCTACAGATTGTAGGAAAGCGAGACGAAAGGTGTTACCCATGAAATTGTCTTATATTTTTAAATAACATCATCTATCACTTCCGACGTTGTCATGGTAGCACATCCTTTGTTCACCTCAAAGAACAACAACCCAGGTTTACCTAATAGGTACTCCGTGCCTGTGCCAAAAAGACGAGTAGCGATGGGACGGCTTTTTTATAATTTATTTTGTCTTTATTTAAAAAGAGTAGGTAATTGATAACACCTTGAATGCATAAAGTATGAGAGAAAACTATGAGTAAGTACTATTTACTTACACGATAAAGTTGATCAAGGCGAAATGTTTATGTATAATATTAAAAAGGATATCAATGCAGTCAGGCATCCCATGAAAGCACCAACGAGCAGCGAGAGACTGAAAATGCCGATGAAGTCGCCAATAGCCGCTAGGAACGCAGTTATTTCAAAGCCACCATCGTTAGAGTACCTCTTCTCGTAATTTTGTATAGCACTGAAAAGAAAATAGTAGTTATGTAGTAAATTTAAAGCCAACTAACAACCTTTGGAGTCAGTGACTTCTAAGATAAACACATTAAAGTCCATTTTAGATTGCAAACTATTAAGAATATTATAACTATAGACGTAAAAAACGTACCCGCTAAGTACTAACGCCACCGCATCGTTAAGGACGCTCTCGCCGAAAATCATAGCATACAAATTCACGTCCACCTGAAAATAAACAATTTAGGTCAATAACACACAGAAAACAATAGATGTCTTCGGAATTGCCAATAGAATAAGAAAGGCTAGGCTTTGGCTCAAATGTAAAATCAGTTCTGGAAATATTGGCGTGAAACATGAAATGTTACCAAAGAGATCAGTCAACCGATCCAGGTTTTCATCAACCGCTGTCTGCGGCAAATACTTGACCTGAGAAGTTCTGGCGTGTCAGGAAATGCCAACTATCAAGCAGATCATGCACCGAAAATGGATGTAGATAGGCCATACTCTTCGGATAGCCCACACAAATCCCAAGGCAAGCCCTGTAGTGGACCCTTAGGGGCAAGCGAAAAGCTGGCCTTCCCTTCTGGAGGTGAAGACAATCGGGCTAACGTGGCCCTAAGTAAAGCGCGTAGCCCAGAAACGATCGCGGTGGCGAAGCAATGTTGAAGACCTCTGCCCCACCTGGTGGTCTTAAGACCTTAACGTCACTGTCCCATGAGTCATATATGAACGAATCAATTGTTTTACTATTGATTTTTGAATGAATCATAGGCTAATAATTAAAAATATCATAAAACAATGATCAATTAGGTAAGTACTAGCTAGTTTTATTGCAGTTTGAAGAACACAATTGCATGTTTACATAATATTATACTATTTAATTGCCAGGCTTATAACCTGTGATTCGTATCGCAACTGTCACGATCGTAGATTGTATGATTACAATATGTAATTACTAAGGTGTTTGTATGTAGTATTGTTATATGAAATAAATATTTCAAATTACAGACAGCTTGTTGTAATTTATGATAGATATCTTGTTTACAATTAGAACTAAGTAATAAATTGAAAATGGATTAAATTTCTTTATTAAGGTATTAGGTATCTTTACGTTTCAAAACGTGGCCTTGCATGGTCAAATTTGAAGGCATCCGTCGGGCCCTCGGTCCACAGAGGTTTCATATTGTGTGTGCCAATATACTGTAAAATAAGTACCTACTAATAATAATAACAACTAATAAGAACATTAACAAATCCAAAATCCTAGTTATTTGGAATGAAACAAATGAATTGAATAAACTTAAAATTAACTAAAAGCTTTATGTTTTTCTAGTACTTGCTTTTTTGTAGTTGATTAGTAGTACTTTAGTTGGATCCCTATCAGAATATTTATTTTGCAAAATGACATCTTTTCCTTTACTTAACATCATGACTTTAACGATACATGCTCTAATGAAATTATTATTGGTGATCCGTCTAATGTAATACTTTCAATGGTGGTTAATAAAATAATTTAAAGGGTTATCTAGTGCCTAACATTAAGAAATATGGAAATTTTCACCATATTTATGAGTTAACAATTTATTTCCAATCAGAGCGCCACTTCTGCTTGGTATTCACCTTAAGCTACTTAAGATGTAACAATTAAAAAGTAATTAAAATAAATACTTACTTTTAACTGGGAAAATATAGCTAGCACTGTAAGAGGATCAGTCGGCGAGATCAAAGCACCAAAATATAACGTATCCAAGAACGTAAAGCTCGAGGCTAGAGAGGCCGGCATGAGCTGCACGCATCCATACATCAGGGCCCCAATCACTAGCGCGGACAACGCAGTGCCCACCATTGCAAATGTTAATATCGCACCAAGGTTGCGGAAGAAGTATTTCTGAAAGGTTATATTATATTATGACTAATATAGTCCATAAGTTTGTTTCCGTCATTTACTACGTTGAATTGACATACTGGCCAACAAAATTTACTTATTAATAAATATATTTACACATAAAATAGTACATTTTTCTAACATTACAATAACCTCTATCCTTCTTCTTCTTTCTCAACTTAACCCACTTTACGTGGGGTCGGGACAGCATATGAGTCTGTTATTGCTCTCCATGCTAAATAATGATTTGGCTGAAAATTTTACGGCCGGCCGCCTGCCTGACACCTATTGGGATCTAATTGTCTTATTATAAAACACAGGTTTAAACCATTATTCACCCAAATTAAATTGATGGCGAGGAAAGAGAAGGTGACGTAATCCAAGAGGTCGTCTAGTTTTGGACAGATAGTGGTTTAAAACAAGTAGGTACTAAAGTTAAACTGCATTTTAATAAGAGACTTCAGAACTTATTCAAAATGACAAATAAATCAAATTTGTGTTGAAACATTTCGACCTATCACTGTCCCACTGCTGGGCAAAGGCTTCCTTCCACTTTTCTACTTCATGAAGGCCCGCTTTCCTTCTTCTTATATTGTAATACTAGTGGCCCGCCCCGGCTTCGGACGGGTATTTAGCTCCGTAAGAACCATCCTCGTACTTCAAGGAATATTCTAAAAAAAGAATTAGCGAAATCGGTTCAGCTGCTCTCGAGATTTGCGCTTAGCAACACATTCAGCGATTCATTTTTAAATTGTAGATTGTAGAGAAAAACGAATCAATTAAGATTTGGCCGATCACCAGTAAAAGCAATTTAACCAAACTTAATAAATGTTTTATGTCATACTCGTATATGTGCTTAGGCTTTATTGTTTTAGAATTTATAATACATTCACTTATCCCTATTTGCTAAAATATATCCTTCCCTAACATATTTTACTATTTAAATGATAAAATGTTACTGTGTTTATTTTGTATTATTATTATAGGTTGTTAATGTTTTTACAGTAAAAGTACTTAGAATAACAATGTACTGAATGTAAAATATGTACTAGATAAGGCACATACAAATCACACCAATACTATTCAAATAACCCAAAAGGGTTGACATCAGGCAGGCGTCCGGTCGTAAAACTATAGCCAAATCATTTACACCGTTCCGGCTATTTCTTCTTGATTTTGCAAGGTCTTTGGCATCCTTGGGTGACCATTGATATGCATGTTATATTTGGAAAAGAAAAAGCGGGAAAGCGCACCCTGGGTTTCGAAGCAGCACAGCTGAGGATGCAACTGGGAATGTTCTTAGACGAAGAAGAAGACTATTCAAATAACATTATTGTTGACCTGTTTTTTGTTTATTTTATTTATTCAAGTACACTTGGAAATTTACAAACACACATAAAAAAATAAGGAAACATAGTACTTAGGTGCTACTTATTTCTAAAGAAATTTCTTCCAGTAGACCCGCGAGAGGAAATGGGAAAAAAAAGAGGTAATTGGCGTGTACCTACAATACAAAACTAAATAAATAAATAGACAAGATATATACCTACATAAACATACATAAATATACTTACATAAATAAATATATATTCATAAAGTATATATACAATAAATACATATGTTAATATTTCTAAATATATTAGGATGATAAATACAGATAGTGATCTTTTACTCGTTTCTTGAACGTCGTTATGGTTTTAGACTCTCGAATGCTCGGTGGTAGCTGATTCCATAGCCTGACTGCCTGCACGCAAAAGGAGTGAGTATAGGTAGTGGTGCTATGTGTTGGGAAATAAAGGATGGATTTACGGGCAGATCTACAAGGAGCGTCGTCAGAACGTGCGAAAGAAAACCGTTCACGCAAATAAGGAGGGTATGAGGGATTGTACAGGACGTTGAAGAGGAGGAAAAGGATTCTAGTGTTCCGGCGAAGACGGATGGGGAGCCACTTGAGTTGTTTGCGAAAGTCAGAGACGTGGTCAAATTTCCTTAAGCCAAAGATAAAACGAATACACAAATTCTGCAAACGTTCAAGCTTAGTAAGAAGCTCTTCTGTAGCGTCAAGGAAACAGGCATCAGCATAGTCAAGAAGTGGGAGTAATAGGGAATGACAGAGGAAGACTTTAGTTTGAAATGGCAAGAAATTTTGAAGACATTTTAGAGAGTGAAGTGAATAATGTAACTTACGGCTAATTTCGGAAATATGAGCAGTCCAACTTAAGGTTCTGTCCATAATAACCCCTAAGTTTTTAGCAGAATCAGTGTATGCTATTGGAGAGCCATCAAGATATAAAGGAGACAATGAACATAAGTCAATGGTTCTCTGATAGTAACTACTACCAATAAGCATAGCCTGAGACTTTTTGGGATTAACTTTAAGACCAAAAGACTGGGCCCACTCGCTGACCTAGCGCAAGTCATCGTTTATAGCAGCAATAGCTGCATCTAAATCAGATACAGGGAAATGCCTGTAAAGCTGAAGGTCGTCTGCGTAGAGATGAAAGTTACAGGAAAGAAGAAAAGTGACAGAATTTATAAATATTGAGAAGAGCAACGGAGAAAGGACACCGCCCTGAGGAACACCCGCACTGAGATCACACCATTCGGAAAGAGACTCACCGAAGCGAACACACTGCGAGCGGCCTCGAAGGTAGGAATCAAACCACGTTAAGGCAGACGAAGAGACATTAATAGATTGAAGGATCCCAAGAAGGATATCGAAGTCAACAGAATTAAAGGCGCTACTAAAGTCAAGAAGAACAAGGAGTGTTAGAGATTTGCAATCAATAGCCCAGCGGATATCATCTGTGACTTTGAGCAAAGCAGTCACCGTACTGTGACCTGCTCGAAAGCCAGATTGAAATGAACTAAGGATATTGTTAGATGATAAAAAAGTTGACAGTTGGTTATGGGAAATTAGCTCAAGAATTTTTGAGAGGTAGGGCAAAATAGAAATGGGTCTAAGGTCAGAAACAGAAGAAGGGTTACTAGTTTTAGGTAATGGAATGACTTGAGCTGATTTCCAGGATGTAGGAAAAGAGCCACAGGATAGTGAGAAGTTAAAAATATGAGTGAGAGCAGGAAGAATTACAGGAACAAGAAGCTGAATCATTTTTGCAGACAACATATCGTTACCTGTAGCATTGGAGGAAACATGAGCTATGCATTTCCTAACTTCATCCTCGGAAACAGCTGAAAACGAAAATTGGGGGAATGAAGGACGTGGCAAGCTAGAAAGCTTAGCCAGGGTATCTGATTTGAGACTCGGAGGAATGGTATCAGGAGGATGTGAAAAATGCCTATTGATCTCAGTTAAGTCAATATTACTTTCAGTTAACAAAGGAGATTTGCCGACACCAACAGATTTCAAAAACCTCCATACCTCCGCTGGACTACGGTCAGCAAGGGAGTCATGAAAGTAGTTTCTCTTTGCATCTCTACACATACGACTGCAGCGGTTACGAAGCACTTGTTTGTTTTAAATGGAACATATAGTTCCTGGCAAACAACTTGAACACTGATTGATATACCCTTCTCGCTCTTGTGTATTCTCCCGCCAATGTGAGAGAGCGAGAAGGGTATATCAATTGGTGTTCAAGTTGTTTGCTGGGAACTAGGAACATACCTATTTTATAAATTCAGGAAATTACATCAATATCGGGAAAACTTACCCTTTTCAGGCAATACCCCGCATGAAAAATTATAGGTGGCAGAATTATGTTGAAAAATATCTCTGGATCAAATGTAGCCTTAAGATCTATTTCATTTTGTTCCACATTTACTATTTCCCCTCTAAAGCTGTAGGCATAAGTCTTATTTGGTACTGGGGCCTCTGAAAGCATATAAAACTTATTGAGCATATTTAAATTTCTGAAACATTTTTTTGGTTTGGGAATTTTTCCATACTGGTTTTGGAGAAAGGAAAAAACTTGAATGTAGCAGCTGCTTCTATTCCCGCGCACATCGTAAAAGTCGATAGAGGGAATGGTTGAGAACCTGAATCATGTTAATAGGCGATGCGGCTATCAAACCATCACTATTTTGTTACCCTTTTTATCTTAATGCCCACCATCACGCTAAATGTGGATTTGGGACTTACAGCCCTGGGCTCTGTCTACCCCGTTAAGGATAAAGACGTGATAATGTATCTGTATCTAAAATAGTGAATAAAATAACAAGAAAAGCAATCACTGCATATACTTATCTTTCTCTAAATGAGTAAATATCTAGATATTATTATGGTAATTATAGCCAGTGGATATTTGTATTTCTTACAAAACCACACACTTTTTACAAAGATGATGACCGGTATGGAGGCCCATAGAAGGAAGTTTGAGTGCAAGAACTACTACTTATATATAACACATGCTTTGTTTGCTTTTTGTATTACTGGCTATTTAGTCAATGGATGGTAGTTGTTTGGTTCTTGACTTATCAACTAAATACTCATGTATTATTTACATGATAAAATGTAGAAGATTTTATTGGAGGTACCCCAAAACTTCTATTAGAGAAATATTATTTAGATTAAAAGCTATTAACTTGGTAGTTGACAGTCTTGATAGAATGTGAAGGCACTCACCACCGGAGTTAATTGGAATCATATCCGGGAAATGGAACCGCAACATGTCTGGTGGCACCGACAGGTTGTACTTCGTGTCAGGTGCGGGATGCACATCAATGCGTGTGACCTGGGTTGAAGTGCCTGCATATCTAATTATTGCCCCTACTATTAGACCTGTTTGGACATTCAAAATTGTAAATAATTCGTGAATATAATGGAAATTCAATATGTACTAAAAAAAATATTGGTAAGCAAGAAGTTTAACCTAGAAGATTAAGATAAGAAAAACTCAAACAAAAACGTTAAAATATCAAGGTTTGAGGTCACATGATGAAATTACAACAAATGATTAGTTATGTTATAAATAGTTCCAATTACTTGATACTCTTTGTAGCAAAATCAGCAAAAAAGAAACCGGTAATCTTACCATATATTACGGCCAATCCTGTTTCATGAATCCAACTCACACGTCGATGTTTAAACACCCAAATTGTAAGCACAGTCAGGGTGAGAAGACAAGTATAAATAAGAAGATTCAGACTGTCTATGCGGTGTAATAAACTTGCTTTGGCATCTAAGGCAATATCTGTGCCTGAGCCCTGACATACTGCTAGCGTGTACAGTAAAACCCCAAAGGAAACTAGAAAATTCATTTTCTTTTCCTGCGCAAATCGGTTCGTAATGATTACAAAATATCACTTAGGTAAACATATGAAACCGCAAGTAAGGAATAGCACAATACTGGATTCACTGAACACTAGAAATGTATAAAAATAGATAAGGACCTCAGCAAAATGTAATTACGACTACCTATTATGTTATGAACGAGTGTTTTCATGAAAATTCAATACGACTTATCTGTCCATTGAATAATGAAGGAAATTGATAGTGGCTATATTGAATGCACGCTGTTTCATTCGCACTTGCGTAGTAATATGATGATAGAAAGAAGTAAACCTATTATAATATTAACTCGTAAATTTTATAGGGTAATACGACTCGTCAACTGTCATATGAGACTTGACATTGACATATTATAGCTGTTTTTTTATGCGGGGTGTGTAGAGCAGTGTATTGGCAGTGTTTAAGTAGAATATATATTTTTCTGCCTTACTTTACAAACACGCAAATTACAACGATAAAATCTCTGTAAGAAATAAAAATGGAAAAATAATCTAAATTTTGCCAAACTTGTATAATATAATATAATAAAGGTTACTTTTATCCATGTATGACCGCTAGCCCGCCACGTGAGCACCAATATAGGTAGGTATATGCCGTATATGTAAGTACTTATACAAAAGTAGGTATTAAGCTTTATTCACGTCATGGGTGAAATAAAAGCCTCAGAACAAAACGTTATATTTGTAATGCTGTCGGTTTGGACGGTTAATTTTTAAGATTTTTTTTACTGATCTTAGATTTTATTTGATGTCGGGTTCGGGGCCCGTGCCCCGGACGGCAAGATAAGGGCGCGTCAAAATCACCTTTTCCTCCCCCCTTCCGCGTACTGATAGACGAGAGGGACGGCATATTCTACTGTAGGCCAAATCAATCATATACGCACCTGGGCCGATAGATCTGTGCATCTTGATCCTTGGCCTGAGCTTGAACCCAACTATAAGACCTTAATAAACTAGCAGATCTAGTACTTTTTGTTTTCCTCTAGGCAAAGTTTATATTATGTACATAGGACAAATGTATGGGTATAGTTCAGGTACATCTTCATAATTCTACCCTTGCTTACGCCTGATGTGCGAAGAGTTCTAGACAATGCGCAGTTAAAAAAAGTTATCTACACAGGCAAGAAATTTCGAATTTTCCCATGGAACCAGTGCCCGAAGAAATGTAGATATTCCCATACGAATTGTCCAGCTAGAAAACATTTTTGTACGAGTCTGAATCTGGTTCTTGCATACCTTAATACCTATTTGTAGATATACTTACTTACTTACATTTGCCACAGTATATTAGCTCGAAACAAATTATTTTACATCATAAATATAATGCATCATAATAGTAAGATGTAAATTTTACTAGCTACCTATATGCTCTTGTCGGTGGAGTATGACTTCTCTTCCATTTGTCTCTCTCATCTGCCAGGTGTTTTACTAAACAGTCTAAATTGCTACGCCGCCGTAGCACTGCGCTACAATAGCTACGATCGTAGAGGCTAGTTTCCCGATCCCGGATGTTAGCATAATGTATTGATGATGATGATGATGATGAATTTGTGGTATAATGTTGTCCATCGGCTGGCTAGCCCAATGCAAGCACCTCAGCGAGATCCTCATTTACTTAGCGACATCAGATTTTAAAGCTAGCGTAGATTCACATTTATTTTTTTATGAACTTTGATGACAATGAAAATGAGTTAAAATTTAAATACTTAATGAATTATAGTAAGTAACTATTTTAGCTCCTAGTAAGCAGAATTATCAATGAGTTTTTAGGGTTCAGTACCCTAAGGGTGCAAACGGGACCCTATTACTGAGACTCCGCTGTCTGTCCGTCTGTCCTGTCAAAAAAAAAAAAAAAATTAAAGGGGTTAGTCATACAAAAAACGTGTTTTTTCTGCTTTTTCAACTAGATCTTTATAATGGCATTAACTAAATACTTGAAATTTTCACAGATATAATATGTACTATTATGGCCGCTATAACAACAAATACTAAAAATAAAATAAAGTAAAAAATTTAAGGGGGTCGTCATACAAGAAACGTATTTCTTTAGGGTTTTAAAACATTGTAAGGAGGAACGGAACCCTTCATGTACGAGTCCGACTCGCACTTGCCCGTTTATTTATACTTAGTGACACGATTTGTTAAATGAATTCATAAGAAACAAATCATTCATAGTATACTTGACATTTTTGTTCTTGACATAATTTAATACAATCGCCTACCTACTTGAATGGCTAATTATAATTGATTGCCTGTTTTTATTCGATCATATTTTAACAATAATTCATCAAAACTGCATTGGGACACGCTAAGCGACACATAGGCAGTAATTACGATTACAATTTCAAACGATGATGCTGTAGAAGGTACAATACTTTGCAATTTTGGGTCAAGATGATTCCATGGTTTCAATTTTAATAAGTACGTACACAGTAATGTTTTAGATACTTATCCAATGAGTCTGTCCTTGTTTGGTAATAAGAGAGATACACGTAGGTACAAATGGAACAATAAAAGTCACAATCACGTAATTTTGACTAAATTCGTCATATTTTAGGTGCGCGAAGTATAGCGTAAGCTACTAACTTACTCTGTTGATGCCTAAGCTTACAAAAATATCTAATAAAATAATGAGATTCGCACACGCTCGATGTGAACAGGCTTAAGTAGAAGTTGTATGTCTAAAAAAAATAAGGGACAGATCTGATTGAGGCCAACAACAAGGCGGACAGCGTGATCAAATATAAAAATAGCAATTTTTCGAACTTGAATTAAAAACCCTTTAAATTTTAGTAAGTCGTAATCATAAGTCAGCATTAAACAAGTTTATTGTTTTACATACCAAGATTGTTTAGATGTAGGTAGTAGTGTTGGTAGACAGAATAGACTTCCGTCCTTTCAGCCGGAAATTCATATCTCTCCCATGGCCCCCAAGGATTTCTAAAACGATCAATTGGAAGCAGCCTGCAACATTGCTCAGATTATCTAGTAGGTAGTAAGGTGTCCTTTTGTCTCTTTTAGTTTTTGCTAATGTAATGAAAAAAAAAATACCGGCTTGAACGTTTCTTCTTTGCTGGTCTGGGAGAAAAGAAAAAACATAGAATGTAACCAGCTGCTTCTCTTTCTGTGCAAATCGTAAAAGCCGATCGGGGGAATGAGCGAGAATCTGAATCATATGAATGATGATGTGAGTGATGCGGTTAGCAACCCATCACTATTATAATTTACTTTTCTATTTGAGCGAGGTTGCCTGCAAGAAATTGCTTAGCGATAAGGCCACCTTTTGCGCATTTTCTAGTTTTTAAGATAATTATGTCCTTTATTTTTCTTTTGTTTAATAAAGGGTATGGTATTGTATTGTATTATATTGCACAAATTCCCTTTTCCATCTTCATGATCACCATCACGCTTAAAGCGGCTTGGGCCTTACCGCCTTAGTCTCTGTCTGCCCCGTTAAGAATAAAGATGTGATAGTGTATCTGTTGAACGTTATACTCATTGATCTTTTCCAGTGAGTGTTACTACTAGCTGACTTAGGGAATCTATGGCGTTCAGCATAAGGAAGACCATGCTGAATCCTTCGGAATGAGTTGTAAGTGTTGTAACACGTCTGACTATGACGTAGTAGACCTGCCCAATCTTATCACCAATTTGAATGCACGTCTAGAGGCTGCGCCCGCGCCTCCATCAGCACAGTGCGCGGTGGAACACCGCGCCTACCACACGTTTGTCATAAAACATTCTACTTCGACCTTCGGCAGTTCACGACAATCACTGACCGACAATTATTTCCAACGCTGCTCGGTGGCAATGTGATTTTAGTACTAATATAAATCAATTATAATTTACTCAACATTCCTACAGTGATATTAAGTGATAATTTTAGTGTTAATGTTTAAATTTGAAAATGGAGTTATTTAAATTCGTATTTCTTTTTGCAGTTTTCAGGAACGGGTGAGTAGCAAATTAAAAATGAATCTATTTTATTTTTAAGCTAAAATTATTTTCATCAATAATGGTATAACCACATTTCCCTACTAAATCTTAAAAATAAATAAATATGGACCAATCACACAGATCGAGCTAGTCTAGCCCCAATGAAAGTTTTAAACTGTGTAGATACACCGAGGTTTACAAATAGAAAATACGTAGGGAAATAGGTACTTACCAAAATACCTATTTATCTATACATATTTTACATAAACTAATAATATAGGATACTAGGTTTTTATGATAATATTAGTATAAAGATTGCATGCACCCATAAATAATTTGTATGTGTATTCTTTGATCATCATCATCTTGTTAAATCTTTCCACAACGCCAGTTTTAGAAATAATAAACAAGATGATCACGACTATCTAATAATAATAAGACTTTTGGTTGAAGTAAACAGATCTTAAACATGGATCTCCTTTTTATGCTAAATCAATGCATCTATTAATTAATGATCAATACAATTACACGATTCCTAACACAGATAAAACGTAACTCCAAGTTTATAGAATCATAAAAAAGCAATTATGATACACGTTGGATCACTACAAAGATCTTAATAGCAAGGTTTTCAAGTACAATGGCTTCCAATAAACACAAATATAATCAAAAATGAATTAAACAATATCGACCTCTATACGAAAATAACACATTATTTTTCATATACTAGCTATTTGTTTTTTTCCTCTATTAAATAATATGGTTGGGAAAAATAAATTTAGGTCTTTGGAGCAAAACATAGATTTGAAAAATCTAGATGTTTGAAGCGCATTATTTTGGTTCAACGTTAGAATAGTAATTATATTTGGTTTAACTCTCTATTTAAAGAAGTAGCTGAAGAACTGTGTCAATATTGCATGTCGAATAAGAAATTACAAACGTAAAGTTTTTAGCACTCTTTAGGTCTCTTTCGAATAGAACAGCTAGTTCAGACACTAGTACATATACCTACTACTGAAATTCATTGCAATTTCGCTAGGCTTGGACCTGGATCTTAGCTGTACTAAAACGACTCTACCACAGATGTGACTCTACCATGTAAACATCATTCTATCGGTCCAAAATTGTAAATTTTATATGCGATTATGAGATGAGTTAACATCCTTTATTTTAGTTATTAAACCTAAGCTCTTTGCTCATTTCGGAATTGATTTGAAAGGGAAACAGCTCGATGGCTCCGCGAACGCATTTATTGCGTTCACTAATATACCCACGGATTGTTGGACAAAGTGACATAAAGAGTCTCAAAATCCATATTCTTCGATAGGCACCTTAAGCCTTTGATGGCAGAGTTTCAGGCTATGTTGGATAACAGACGCCAGAAATAGGTATGTTAGATGTCAGATTTTAGGCAGGTTAAATAATCTTACACTGCGGTTAACCCTGTTTTTTTTTGACGCGGAGAAAATCCCTTATCGGTCGTATCGATGCCTTACCGGTTACGGGACACCGGTAAGGTTATGTGGTGCTACCACTAAAAACTCCGCGGTGTCACCTCTCAGCCACTATGGGCCGGGGCCGTGCCATGTTCCACAACCCGGCGCGGCCGGACGCTAGATCTTTCTTTTATGAACGTAGATTTGACTTCGGAACATAAACATATTTTTAGTGCTCACCTTATGTATAGGATGTAAAAGTTTGGCATGTTATAAAAACATACGGTAACTTAGATGTAGAACTAATATGTTATATTCACAGTTGAGACTGGATATGTTAATTTTGTACAACGTAAAAAACTAATGGAAAAAACGTCGCTTGACTCGATAGCAGTTAGTTTTTTTTTCCAGTAAGACACGATTCATATCAGAATATAATACTTATAACAAGGTCTCTTTATCCACGAGCAAACTACTACATGGAAAAAAATAACATATATTCCTGCATTTGATATACAATAATGTGTAGGTCACACGAGTGACATATTTATGGTAACTTGGAAGTATAACCTGCCGGATAAGAACTTCCGTAAAACATGTGTTAAGATTAATCTGTATCTTTATTTAAGTATAATATGAGTAAGTTTATATATCGATATATTTGCATAGATTGCATTACACCACTAAAATAATAACCACATTACACCACTAAATAATAATATCTATCTATACTTATCAAGCCCCCATCTAATTTATTATATTGTTTTACAAATAAAATAAAATACTTTCTATAAGGCGTAAAAGTCGCAACGTAGACAAAATTTAAAATTTAGCTAAAGAGTATATAAGAAAATTCGTAGTGAGAGCAACATAGGGACATAATCGTATTAAATAGAAAAAGGAAGGACAATCTCTGTGACATCATCGCCTGTAGTGGAGGTCTGTTGTGTCCTGCTTTTGATATGTTTTTTTTTGTTTTTTATCAATTCGTCGATTTGTCGAGCAAGTAGGTATGTGATTTTTTTATTTTCGTACCGGGGCGACTGCAAGGTATTGATACGATTAGATTACGCCGCGATGAAATCGTCGTGTGGAGATTGATTCAAAGAGTAACTATAAAAATTTGATGGCACGGTGAGAATATCGCCGCGATAGCAAACCATTCAAATTGAGCAATTGGCCGAACGAGTTTCTATGAAAAATTAAAAAAAAAGTTCGTATTTTGATATTTCTTGTGTATCCTTTACGGACTTAACTCTCCATAGCTATTTCACCTTTCTAAAACAGCCTGTATAAAAATCAGTTTCCGAAATTCAGGTCAGTGTGAGCCTGGACTAAGTCACAGAAGCGTGTTTCCGAATACTTCCTCGACTCAACACTTGTATAGCGTTGGGGTAAAGAAACTTTCGGACAGAAAAATTGTGCGGAGTGTTTCCGAATGCTTCTTTGAGTCAACACTTGTATAGCGTTGGGCTAAAGAAGCTTTCGGGCAGGCAAATTGTTTGTGCGTGTTTCCGAATGCCTCTTCGAGTCAACACTTGTATAGCGTTGGGCTAAAGACGCTTTCGGGCAAACAAATTGTACAAACAGGCTGCTTATCCTTCTATAGTACAACATCCGCACCACGTTGTGTCAAAGAAGGGAATGTGTTCTGTTGGCAAACCAACTGCTTTGATAACAAGGTAGGTAGACAATGTCTCAGTATCTGTTTGAAATGCACGGCTCTGATATATTAATAATTTAATTAGATTAAATTTGATTGGATTAGATTAGATTAGGTTATTTTGTATTAAATTACAAAATTAAAATAATTTCTCTTTGGCTAAATCAAATCAACCAAAGAATTAAACAAAAAGTCAAACAAAAAGTTTTTTTTTGTTTGACTTTTTGTTCAATTCTTTGTTTGATTTTTCGTCATATAAAAAAATTAAACAAAAAACAACCTACTTCGGATTGGAAAATTATTTATACAAGTGTTGAGTCGAAGAAGCATTCGGAAATACGCACAAACAAACCTACTTTGGATTGGACAAATTATCTATACAAGTTATGAGTCGTAGAAGCATTAGGAAATACGCACAAACAATTTGTTTGCCCGAAAGCTTTTTTACCCCAAAGTGTTGAGTCAAAGAAGCATTCGGAAACACGCGTCACAGAATACACAATAGTACAAGTAACTAAGTGTAAGAAAAAGTCGGCTATTGAATAAATACATTACAAAATATATGGAAAACATCAAGCAAAGATCAAAATTATTGAGGTACTTATGCATTAAGAAACGCTGTGCCAGTGACTGGGGGTGGGGGTGTACCTAATTATATGGGGACAGCCCTAACCTGGTTGACTGGTTAAATGCTATTGGGATTTCCACGTGGCAAAATAATTCAAGATTTCTAATGACGCAAAATTGTTTCACCAAGTTAATGTGTTGCTAATGACAACACATATTATTTCTATAGTAGTTCTGCCGAACTTCGGTTGTTTTTACCGCGCTTTCTCTAGAATTCACATTGTGACGTGTTGATTGAACTTCGGAAAAATGCCGAAGTCCTGTTCAATTCACCGAAGTTCGGTTTAACCGAATGTGTAACGAACTTCGGCCCATCTCTAAATTATTTTTCCTTTAGTCGCCTTTCACGACGTCCACAGGAAGAGATGGAGTGGTTCTCTTCTAACCCGGAACCACACCTTTAGGAATAAGACCCTGACAAATGAATATCTGTATGAAACATTTTTTTCTTATTAAACCAGTTTAGTTTGACATGGGATGATGGGACATTCCTTAGATAATTCTTCCATGGTATATAAACAGTAAGTACTTTTAACAAATTCTGAAAGTAAGGCCACAAGGATTTATTGATTAAAAGTTTTATAAATTGCAACTTATGGTTTGATTAGTAATAATTTAATAATGTGAGGTTAGGGCTACAATGTAATTCGACGGCAACGAACGTATCAATTATTAGTAATAAATACCTTTTACAACCTTGGTGTTTATAACCTAAAAGGAAAATCGGATATAATTAGTCATATCTACCCAGTAGGTACTTACTTATAAAAGTACACGCATGAGAATGGAAGGTTATCCTTACGGAAGTGATTTCTTATTGAACATTGACACTGAATTTAAACTTTTATAAAGTAAAATTGACCTAATTATTATGAGATAAACAGCTGTGATAAAAAGTTCAAATTTAATAAAAAATTTACGGCCCGTCCATAAAGTATTTAATCATCATCATATCAGCCACAGGAAGTCCACTATGTCCACTGCTGGACATAGGCCTCCCCCAAGGATTTCCAAAACGACCGATCGGAAGCGGCCTGCATCCAGCGTTTTCCTGCAATGTACTCGTATATAATAATGTTTTTTTAAATACTTACGTAAAAATGTGTGTGTGAGAATGTACCAGCTGCCTCCTTCCTACGCAGATCGTAAAAGCCGATTGAGGGAATGGCTGAAAATGCAAATCATGTAAATAGGCGATGCGGCTAAAATTGGCTTCTAGGTCTTGCAGCCCTGGGCTCTGTCTGCTTAGAGCTGCAAGACCTAAAATGCTCTGTCTACACTTGTAGTAGTGTGTAAAGACGGAAATGGAAGTGGGCAGGACACATGGCGAGAAGGGACGCAGATCGATGGACCAGAAGAGTAATGGAGTGGTGACCTTGGGCCAACAAGCGAGGTAGAGGACACCCAGCACTGCGTTGGGTAGGTTAAGCGTCACGAAGGCCTCAACTGGATGCAGGTGGCAAGGGAGAGACAAATGGAATAATATGGAGGAGGCCTATGTTCTGAAAAGGATAACATAAAGGCTGCTATGGATGGATGGAGTGTATATACTTAGCATGTTACAGTATGACACCGCACCTAGGCCGCTCGTATCAAATACGAAATATACATATAATTACAAATAAGAAATACGATGCCTATAATTAATGTTAAATTATATAACTTAGTTTGGTAGTTAACTTGTTTGTTTAATTTCTTTATTGCACAAAAATTACATTTATGTACATTATTTAATAAAAAGAGAAAAAGAAATAACTTGTACAAAGGCGGACTTATCCCAAGAAGGCATCTCTTCCAGTCAACCCAGTCTTCAAAAGGTTACATATTTTTGGAATGGGTGGAGTATATAATACAAATAAATTTTTAAAAATCCTGAGACTAACTTAAAATCATAAAATCTGAAATACTAAAAAAACATAAAAACATATACAAAAGATATGACATATTTCTAAACAAATAAATATTTATATATAATATACTAAATATAAACACTATTGAATCTACTGAATGCTTATAGTATTTTCTCAGTCGGTCTTTTAAAGACCTAATAGAGGGAGCCATTTTAATGTCAACAGGAAGAGCATTCCACATCCGAGCGGCAAGAACCGAAAACGACTTGGAATACTTTTCAGAAGAATGTCATGGTATCTGCAAAGTCGGTACATCACTAGTACGTAATCTTGGGTCAATCTCCCGGAAGGAGAATTTGTCGTGAAGATATGTAGGGGAATGAGGATTAAAAAGGGCATTAAAAGCAGGTGCATATTTCTGCGGAGTCTAATAAGAAACCAGTCCAGTTGACGACGGAATTCAGAAATATGGTCAAACTTCCGCAATCCAAATACAAATCTTATGCACTGGATCTGCATTCGTTCCAATCTGGTGCGTGTTCCTTCACCCACATCAAGGAAAGCGACGTCCGCATAATCAAGGAGTACTGCAAGCGTCTCAGCGAGTGAAGTGACGTTAACTTATGTATCAGATAATAATAACTAATAAAAAATATATGGTGAAAGTGTAGAACACTTCATTACATAAATTGTTAGCAAATAATTTGCGAATCAAATAAGCAAAGAAAAAAAAAACTTTACGACTTTCTCTATGGTAGCTACGCAACTCTCAGAACAATAAAATATCCCATATCTCTGACGCAACTAGATTTATCTATTGATAATTACTTTTTCATACAGGCTGCATGCATAGGATCAGTCTGAGATATTGAATTGTTTATCTATGAGTATACTTATAAGAAATAAAATTTGAAATATTACGAAAATATATCTGATCTGTACCTATAATACAAATTGAACAATTAGCTGATTGAGTTTCTATGAATAAGTTATAATATAAGTGTTTCCGTTTTTTTTCTGAGTTTTTTCAATATCATGGACATGCATTTCAGAGATATAGCCTAATTGAAACTGTGATTATGTGAGTCCCCCTACCCTAGACAGAATCAGACTTTCCCATACAAACGTCGGACTATAGCTCTTATTTTGAAACGAACGTCAGGTTTCGACAAATTAAAAAATACTGCCAAGATCTGACATGTCATTTCAAAATACAAGCTAGACTAAGTTTGTATGGAAAAGTCTAGGTTAAAGGGCCTCTTAAGAATTTACATCGGAAAAACGATTTAACTAGTTCGTTCTTTTTGCGTAGTTTGATCGACCAGGGTCGTACATAATTATAAAGGTTAGGCAAAGGATAAAAGCAGGCAAAACTTTAGAACACTACCAGTCAATGACTTCAGGTGATGTCAAAACTACGTCACCAGCTTTTAATTAGTACCTAAAGGAACAAAAGTACAAATGAACCATTTGGCGATTCACTCGGACAATTTTGAGTCAAGTATGGAACAATAGATGACAGTCCATTCATGTCTCATTCTGAGTGATGCGTGTCGGACGTGCTTTGTCGGAGCTAAGTCGGGCTAGTTGCGAAATGTACTGATATGTATCTACTATCTACCTAGTTCAATGTTCCGTCTAAGGCCTTGGGAAGGTGAGCAAGTCACGTCAGCTGATCGCAAATGTGGCCGAGCGCCGTGCGTGGTAATCTGGTAATGCCTTAGACACAGTATAACTAAATATCATATCATTACCGTGCCTTAGAGCAACACGGTCATGAACATATTAAGTAACCACGTAATTTTTGATGACGTTGGGTAGGTCTAGGGCATAGGTATAAATGCCGGAAAATTCGAAAGGTTGTTCTAAATGGTCTTCTATGTCTGTGTGTTGTATCTTTCTTATCGAGTCAATGTTACAAACACAGAAAGTGTTTGTAGCCGTAAAGATTGGTAGAAGTCGTGTTTTTATTAGGAGTATTTTCTTAGCTCTATATACTGGTACGAGTATGTCTAAGAAAATTTAAACTGTGTGTCTAGTGCTTACATTTTTTGACCGATTCCTAAATTTGTCTAGTAATTTAGAATACATATACCTATTAAGAAAAAACATACATTATGTACGTGAGACAGTGGGTTAGAATACGCACTACGCCTCTTATTTCATTTAATGAAGTAAGTAGTGTAGCTGGTAGCTGCTAGCTGGTAGATACCTACATTACTTTAGTTTTACATAAGTACTAAGACGAAGTGCATGATAATTTCTTTTGTCATGGTCAGTGAGTGCGTCATACAAATTTTTTAGGGCACGTAAATGACAGAAACTTGGTAACAAATTATTAGTAACAGCTGCTCACACAGATGAGACAATTTTTTACTTACATATGTTAAAAATTGTTTACGGTGAACAGAAAGATAGTGCAGAGTCCAGTAAGGCCAAAATTGAAGCAAAAATAAAGTTTTTTAATACTTAGGTACCTAATAAATGAACCTATATTACCTGCCTTTCTCAGGTTTGCTAGTAATTTGTGTGCTGCCATTTCTGTGAGCAGCTGGTACCAATAATTATTATATAACAATTTTTGTATTAGTTGAATAAATAAAATGAGTAAAAAATTGCCTCAGTTGTGTGAGCAGCTGTTACTACTGCCAAAATGCTTGAAATAGGTACCTAATAATTCTTTACCAAGTTTCTGCTATTTACGTGCCCTAAAAAAATTGTTTGAATGTCGTTGGGTAAGAGAAAAGCTACCAAATAGATATTATATTTTTAGTAGCTTGTAGGTAAATAAATATTAACGGTGCATGAAAATACATGAATTTAACCATTTCTTTTTTACAAGCCCTTCTCCCATTGCAGCACCCGTCAGATTGAAACTGTTTAATAATTAAAGACCTGTATGTAACACATTAAGGAATCAATAAATGATTGAGTATCTGTTACGAGTAAGTTAGTAATTATATTATATTTGTCATGGAACATTGTACTGTGATTATGTCTCATTATTTTGCATAAAAACTTACAATAGTATACCATAATAAAAACCTATTATACGTATGCTAATTTTTCGAAATAAGCTGTCGGTCTTTTACCCTAGAAAGCCAGGATTACGTTAGCCACAGTGTTCACTACATATTCCCAAAATTTGTTTAAGTACTTATATAAGTTACCGATACCCCTAGTGGTATCGGTAACTTATACATTAGACATAGTAGACTTAAAATGTGGGTTGTGATCTCTCATGTGACAGTGATATTAACCAAAGAAATGAAATGCATTAAAAGCAAGACAGTGGTTGCATAAAGGCCCTAAAATCGGCCTCGATTTGAAATGCATTTAGTACTTTTGCAGATAAATCTGGTGACATAATGGCCAGCATTGACAATAACCTTGGCAGCCAGCGTTTACACCTTGAGAACTCAATACATATAATAAATAATTAAAAAAAAGCACACGGTTTGAGGTCATTGTGTTCATTTAGGAAGGTAAGCCCTTGCCCTCCTAAGGGTAACCTTAAGTATACAACGTGGAAGGGACATACCCGTAATAAATCAAACCTCGGTCTATACTAGACCATTATAGTATAATAAAATTAAAATAACAGCCAAAAATAAAAATAATTTTCGGCATTACATACAATGTGTGCGGCCGCTCGCGCGATTAGTATGGGAACGTCGAATTTTTGTTTGTTTCTTGTCTGTTATTTTAATTTCATTATACTTTAGTCATCTAGTACCTATAGCCCGTGGTTCGATTTATTACGGGTATGCCCCTTCCACTTTGTACACAATTAGATAAATAGGGTACCTACATACTTAGTTACCACGTTCTTGAATTTTATTTGTTTTTTTTTTCTAATATTTAGGTACTTCAAAGGAGAAAAGGAAAAACATAGAATGTACCAGCTGCTTCTCTTCCCGCGCAGATCGTAAAAGCCGATCGAGGTAATGGGCAAGAGTCTAAATCATATTAATAGGCGATGCGGTTAGCAACCCATTACTATTATGATTTCCTTTTTCTATCTTCATGCCCACCATTACGCTAAAAGTGGCCTGGGCCGCCCTAGGCTCTGTCTGCGGCGTTAGGAATAAAGACGTGATAGTGTATGACTTACGTTAGTAATTATATTATCTTTGGTATGACTCACTTCAAAATGTTTAGTTGTTAACATTATTTTGCACGGAACATCGACTTTGACCAGTTTAGAGTTTAGAAAAGTATAGCAAGCATGCATAACAGATTTCATAATCTTTCGCTAATGTCACCAACTGGCACTCAGTCATACTAAATGTACAAAAGATAAACAAAAAAAAATTAATATACCTACAAGTCTTTCTTTTGAAAAAGTTTATGACAACTCATTAGTTAGCGAGTTAAGTGACATGTGTCTTTTATTTACTAATTTACAAACTGGCCTATTTTGTTGCTACCATTACGAGTATATCCGTAATCTATACTGATACTATTTCTTTGTTAGTATGTCCTTTAGAGGTCCTTCACATCAAGCCGATGCAACTGACGATGCCAAACGGGCGTAATTAGATCTGCAGAAAATGAGTACCTACGTAATTTCGGTATCTTTCGAAAGACCAGTTTGCTTGTGTCACACGGCGACAGAAAATGAGCTGTGAATTTATATACAACTCATTTTCTGTAGCAAAAATTACGCTCTTTGGCTTGGCCTTCATAAGTAATTTGATAAAATTATGGAGATATGGCCATGCATGCGGGTGAAGCCAAGAGTAAATGCTAGTGAAAGAATAAACGAGTAATATTTACATCAAATCCCAGTATTGCTTTAATTTGGCATGTTTTATTTAAGAATTTAATATTGAACCACATTACAGTTGGCCCGGTCGGTTTTAAAAGTACCTACCAACATAGAATTTATATTTCTTTTATCTTCATTTATTTATAAAAGGTAAAATGCTGTTTTGAAGTATAGGTATATTACAAAAACCTATTAAGTTTATAAAAAGCACAGATTCGTTCACCGCCACAAACACCACCGCCAACTTAAAAACCTGTCTAGATATTCATAACCTTGGTTCTCTACCTAACTTTGTGTGGTCTATAAACACAAAATATTTGGAAATACTCCAACTGGTTTTTGGTATAGGTACTATTCGCGCATATACCTAAATCTAGTAGATACGATAAGACAAAATCATGTCAAGGCTAAAGCCACAAGTTTACGCCGAAATGCTTGAAATACAGACTTTTTATTTGTTAAAATATGTTAATAAACATTAACATTTATCTGTTCATCTTCAGTCACGAGATACCGATGCTATACATATAGATCGAGAGCTGGCACGAATTTTTGGGTAGTGATTTATTTAGATTGACCTGGCAGGCAGAAAGCCCCATCAAAATGACCTGTCATTTAAAGAATCTTATTTTTTAGTTATAAGTAATACCCGAATAAAATTTCAAGTTGCCTCAAATACCTTTTTTATATTTTTTTGAAAAATACTTTTGCACGCGCCTGGCAATATCAAAGCTCCGACTAAATCGTCTGGCTTATTGATTTTCTTATTCTTTAAACATTAAACTACAACATATAAAAATGCATATTGCCTGAAATACCTCTTTTTAAAAAAAAAACACAAAAATTTATAGATTGCTTTAGCCCCGCTCTTCACCAGCCAGGTTTGCAGTTCCGTGTTGGGGTATAATAGGAGAGGTATGTGACAAGTTTTCAACTTGCCTCAAATACCTACCTACCCAAAAATTCGTGCCAGCTCTCGGACCAATACACGTCATCATCATCATCCGAGCGTATTCCCGGTTGCATCCTCAGCGATAATACTTTAGAGCCCGCTGTCCGCTACCTAAAGCTAAGTGATTTGACGGGGTTACGGGTTTTTACACAGAGTGACTGCCGTCTGACCTCCGCAACCCAAAGAGTAGACCATAATCAATCAATCGGGTTGTTGTACATTTGCCACAAAGTTAATTCGTCACGTTTTTAAAACTTCATACATTGAAAGTTAATTCGTCACATGCATTAAAAAGTATGTGTTAGTTCGCCACAGGTAGGTTCGGGTTATTGTATATTTGCCACAAGTAGTAAAGTACCGACAGCAAGCAAAGTGATTGTTTAGCGGTAAAAATGAAATATAGATATTTATTGCAAATGTTTAAAGTATGCAACTATATGAGGACAAGATAATCTGGGAAAATTAATACAAACATCTAGGCAAATCAGCCGCTATCCGTTTATTTTATAAGCATTTATAAAGAGAACTGTGATTTTGACGACTATGTACTCGTTAAGTAATATTTTTGATTACTGCTGTGAATTTTTAGAAAATATCTAAAATAGATGATTCAAGCGTTCCTTGGTTTTTAGCAAATTTATCTTTGTTTTGCTTTTCCTTATGTTATAAGTAAATCCATCAAATTGAACTGTGATTTTTGTGTTTGTTAGATGTAAGGTTGAAAACATAAAACTGTGATTAAAGAAATAAATGTTCTTATTTAAATTATTGTTTAATTATTTTTGCTGTCTATAAGTAAATCATCGATGTGACGAATTTACAATTCTCGATATTAAAACGTGACGAATTAATTAAAAAAAAATGGTTGCCTGTAAAGTCGGTTTTACGGGCGAAGATTTTACGTGACAACGGCGGCAGACCGATCATAGTTGAGTGGGAGAGAGACGCAAGGCATTCGGCGGGCCTCTCTCTCGTTCGGTGACTCATCGTAACGTTACCGAGCGTTACACTTTTTCATAAGTGACTCCCAGCCGCAACCTAATTTAAGACGTTGTCACGTCAAAAAAAGGTGTGGCAAATTTACACATCCTTTTTTTAGTGACGAATTAACTGTGGCAAATGTACAACAACCCAATCAAGCCTAGGATAGTTAGTAGTTTGGGACCCATATCGTTACGTTCCTTCGAAGCACGGAATCATCTTTTTTTCGGGTAATCAGGTTATTCAAGCTTGCAATATCCTAGCTGGCAACAACTTATCACAATGTCTGCTATGCCAGTGGGATTTGAACCCACGACCTCAGGATCACAAGGCAAACGCTTTGACCACGGAGGCAGCCTTTACATAACACACGTATTAAAGACAAATACTCATGTATCTATTAACTACAAATCATACCATAGCTAAATTGTGGTTTGATCAATTACGTACATTCCGATCGACGATACACAGTAAGTAACTGTGGCTTTATTCCACTTTGTTAATAGATCGCTAGGCATTTGCGAATACTTAGCTTACTCTCTGGGATTTAGGGTTGACTGATAAGTCCGCCTTTGAATAGCCTTCTGTTTTATATTTGTGAAATGTGACTTTCTATGTCTAATAAAGGATTTTAGTACATAAGAATAACTACTCACTGGAATCACTGGATACGACAGCTTACTATAGCTTGCTTGCAGCTGCTTGTCCGCGTCCATTAAAACGATCGTGATTTATAAAAAACGTAGATCAAAGGTATAAATAAAACGTAGATAAACGATTTTCTATTAGATTTCCTCCTGATGTACCTATTACCAAACTACAAACACATGTACCAGTATCTTGGTCATTGTTGGCTATGGAAACCGGACTAAGTATCATCATCATCATCCGAGCGTATTCCCGGTTGCGTCCTCAGCGGTAACGCTTCAGAGCCCGGGGTCCGCTACCTTACCAGGGTGATTTGACAAGGTTACTGGAAACCGGACTAAGTATACTCGTATGCAACATAAAAAAATTGAAATAGGTACATAGGGAGCGTTCAAGTATTACGTAACGCAATTTTTGGAGATTTTTGACCCCCCCTCCCCCATGTAACGCGCCGTAACGTTTTTCTGTACCCCCCCACCCCCTAGCAAAACGTTACGTAACAACCAAGAGACCATTTTTACCTAAAAGTCACAGTTATGAGGCGTAAAGTACCGGAAAGTCGCTAAAATACCTTTGTTATTGTATAGAAAATGATCTTTTTCATATTGACCTGGATATATGTATTTCTTATAAAATATAGAATCGTTGAGTTAGTATCCCATAACACAAGTTTCGAACTTACTTTGGGGCTAGCTCAATCAGTGTGATTTGTTTATATATAATATAATATATTTATTTATTCAATCGCGTTAATATTGTTTTACATTTATAATATTATTTACATTTGAAATGTCTTGTTTTTAAAAGCAAGAGATTTCTAATGGTTTTTTATCCTTTTTTTTGTACTAATAAATGTTTACTATTAATCATACATTTAAGGAAGGTATAACGAATTTACTACGGAGTGATGAGAAAAACTATCACAGCTGTTGATAAATATTCTTTTGCTTTACATTTGGAGCTTTAAAAAAAATTCACTATCTTGAAAAGCAAGCAAGCAATTTTGTGAAGGTAAAAAAAAAAATCAGTTTGTTGTTGTTGAAATTAAAAAAAAACAATGTTACGTAACGCTTAGTTCAAACCCCCCTCCCGCCCCTGTAACGCATCTTAACGATTTACAAGACCCCCCCCTCCCCCAAAATTCGTTACGTAATACTTGAACGTTCCCATATGTATAAAAAATGCTTCAAATATGCATAAAAGTGTAGAAATATAAAACATTCTATAAAAATATGTTTTTTTTTGTTTTACTTCGGTAATTAGTAAAATATAGACATTTAATAAAAAAAATATTTAACATTATGTATTCTTTTTAACAGAAAATAAACAGGTAGGTATTATTCCAAATTTTTGCAGTTTATATATTTAGTCATATAGAAAAAAGTGCCCATTTTTAGGGTTCCGTAGTCCACAAGGAACCCTTATAGATTCGTCATGTCCGTTTTGTCCGTCCGTCCGTCCGTCTGTCCGTCCGGGCTCGTACTCCGCCGCTACTGCACCGATTGTCACGAAAATTGGTGGAGAGATAGATATTGAATTTCCAAAAGTTGCTTTTTAAAATTATGAAAAAATGGTTTTTTTTCAGCATACAACGAAAAGTGAATTTAAAAAATTAAATTGGACTAACCCCAACGTGTGGGGTATCGTTAAAAAGGTCTTTTAAAATGCAACAAAAACTGCTTTGAAACTATGTAGATCAAACCCCCCAGTCTTGAGATAATCTAATACAAAGTTAAAATTTTAGGTGTCCCCCCACCGTAAATTTTAAAATATTACGAAAATAATTCAGAAAAAATGTGGTACATACCTCAAAGTATGTACTTTCAATTAAAACTATAGCGGTCTCGGCATCATAGATAGTTATTTTAATTAAATTTAATGTTAAATCGTAAACCGCAATTTACCTTTAAAAGTTTTATATCATGTTACTTGCTGCTACGGAACCCTTATGGGCGAGTCCGACTCGCACTTGGCCGCTTTTTTGTACTCGAGTCATGTTGAATGTGTTGATGAATATGGTCTATTCTGGTATAGTCAGTGCTTTTGTAAGACACACTTAATTAGGTATATATACATAGGTACCTATAACATTTAGGTATATTATAGGGTATAACCTACC
This sequence comes from Acrobasis repandana, assembly GCA_963576875.1. Classification (NCBI taxonomy): domain Eukaryota; kingdom Metazoa; phylum Arthropoda; class Insecta; order Lepidoptera; family Pyralidae; genus Acrobasis; species Acrobasis repandana. The sequence continues at coordinate 15,992,770 of OY756215.1, forward strand.
TACCCAACGTTCACGACCGGCGACCTCTACGATGTTCTTGGTGTAAAAAAGAAACAAGGAATGGCACGGCACGACGTATTCTGAATCTGATTCTTAAACGATATCGATCACTGTTTTCTTCCGGTGACGGAAATCGTGAGGTTAACCTCCAAATTAGTATAGGATTCCTTTTCATCCTTTTCAGCAAAAGTAAGCAAATCTTTAACCCCCCCCCCCCCCCCTCTAATGCTAACGTAAGCATTGATATATTTTTTTAAGAAATCTTCTTAACTTTTTTATTGTTTTTATGAGCAAGTTGTTCATTTACTGTTTAATTTAAAATTAGGTACAAAAAATTGCCTAGAAATATAAAAGCACCAAAAAAGATTGCTTACTTACGTAATGGAGGTCCAGAACCAGATCCTCCTGTCCCCTATGTCATCAAAAGTAAGCAAATAAAATACTGCAAATAAGTCAAAATGCCGTATTACCACAAATTATGTCGTGAATAATATTCCAAATTATCTAAAATCACCAATCATCATGCTATAGCGTAAACAACTTGTTATTTTATTTATTTATTTATTTACCAATTTATGTACACTGACAACATATACAGAGAATACATAAACAAAAAGTTGTACAAAGGCACCTTGTTAGTTTTTTGTTTGAAAGAATTCATCGTTTTTTTGTATTTTGTATATTACCTGTGCAAAATAAACTCCTACTTATCTACTAAGCTTCTCGATGTGGTTTATAATGTTCAATTGATCTTGAATAGTCTGGCGTAGCGTAAGCATCTTTTAGATAGAGATCATACTAAGCATTCTCTTACAAACGTTCCGAATCTGTTAGCCAAGTAAGTACAATGAATGTCCTTTGGTAGACAGGTAAAGTCGTGCAAATTACCACGGATTAAAAAGAAGCGGTTTATAAGAGGCAGTAAATGGTAATTGCGTTCTGTTTGCCTCAGTTGCTTTTTATTTGAATAACAAACCACATTCATAGGTTTCGCATATAATGCGAATGTTTTTACACAGATGTCATCAAAATCTGCCCCCTTAAAAAATCTGCCCTCCAAAATCAGTCATATAGTGAGTATACCTACTAGCAATTTAAGGAGTACACTTTTTATGAATTTGACAGAAGCAATCAGCACATCCTTAATCGGTAACATTGTACTATACAAATACATATACTGTACAATACGTAGCCGTGTGGTTCCCGGCAGAGTAGAATAGAACCACTCCAAGTCTTCCCGTGAGAGTTGTAGAAGGCGACTTAGGAAACACAAGCTAAACAAAGCTTATAAACATCAATGAGACCTCTCCAACCCTTCTGGCCAGGGTAGAGAGTGTATAGGCCAAATCCTCTGACTGCTCTGGCTAATATATGTCTCTGGTAGTACAGAGAAGGTCGTGCTCCTGCAGTGGAGACTAAAAAAGACCTGATAATATATTATACCTATATAAAGTGGAAAAGACGATACATTTGTCCTGCGCAGATATCAAAATCTGAATATAAAGTGCCCAATCCCACTTTAACCAGGCTGTTTTCTTGCCTACATCCGTAACTTTTGTCATGGAGCGCAGTGTGGTGTTTCTACTTTACTAAACAGTTTCACACCTAATATGCTTCATGGCTCTCTAGCAAACCTTCAATTTGGATTCCTGCTGTTTTGTGAGTGACCAAGTCTTGGCGCCGCAGGTTTCGACGGGCAAGATACCTACACATGTCGGGGACATACATTTACATAGTTCACTAGTGTGTAAAAATAATTGTTGTCACTAGATGACAGTCATTGAGTCCTTTAGGCAGCTCAAAAAATCTGACACAAGTATTAGTAATAATCTACGAATAAGTAATACAGACTCGATAATAAGAAGATCAAAATATTAATCATGTCAATAGGCAACGCGTCATTATCTTGATTCACTTTTCCACCTTTACGCCCCCATCCACAGTATTTGGCCTTTGGATAAACACTTAATTAGTATGCATTGCATATGGTTATAGATCTTATTCTTCTCTACCGTGTGGTGTTGGAAAAGTAGAATACAAAACAATTGTGACAACCCTTTTTCTCATTTTCATAAATAACAAAGAACGGGCAGCAGCATCCTCAATGCAAAGAATTTGTACCATTTATTCAATTCAACTCAATTCAATTCAATTCAATTAAATTCAATTAAATTAAATTCAATTAAATTCAATTCAATCAATTCAATCCAATTCAATTCAATTCAATCCAATTCAATTCAATCAAAATATCTTTATTATCATAGGATATTTATAATAGTCACTTTGTTTTACACAAATGTTGACGTCAAATAGTTACTTACAGCTAATTTTATGCCCTTCCTAGGCGCATCTATTTAGATCCCCATCCTGCCTGCCTAGCGTGATGATTATCGGCAAATCGTTCTATAAAAAGGACAGGCCTTTAGACCAGCAGTAGACTGATACATATACTTAAGCTGTAAAGTAGTGCATATGTCTTAAAATAAACTCTCCTTTTTCCAGGTATGCGGAATTTACTTTAGCAGGAGGAGAGAAGTCAAATTTCACATTTCCAAAGGACTTCGTGTTTGGTGTGTCGACGGCAGCTGCGCAAATTGAAGGCGCCTGGAATGAAGATGGTACGTAGAAATTGAAAAAAGTTATTTTATTATGACTGACTATATGTATATTCAGTGTGTCATCGGTGTCGGAGTCTGAAGTGGTATTGTATAGGGCAATTTTTATCGGCAAATCGCCCTTCATATAATTTTCTCGTTCCACACTAAAACTGCAGCCATTTTGTTTTTAATGGTATTTTTTTTAAATTTTCCTAACCTAGTACAATTAAAAATGTACTGTAATTGTTTCGTAATTGTCTTATATATTTTTATTTATTTTATAAGTACATATTATCTCTGCTTTATTAATTTATTTTTATTTATACTGCGCTAACCCCCAACATTTACTCAAATCAATATTTACCTAAAAGTTGTCTGGAAGAAATCGCTTTAGTGATAATGCCTTGCCTTTGTAATTACTTATATTTTATTTCTTTGTAAAGTTGGTGCAATAAAGAAGTTTTATCTTATCTTATTAAATAACCAAAAATGATAGAATTACAAAAATAAATAAAATACGTTTTTATGAACAAGAATGTATAGATGTTAGAGATATTGATATCTAGGTACTTCATGTTCAAAGGTTTTTAATTACATGTAGATATGTATCTAATTACTCAGGTATTAATATGTCTACTGTATAAGATTAGTTGCGATAAATTAACAATACAGACGACAATAGCTCGTGTGAATTGTCAAGATAATAAAATAATTTATGTTCAAAACCCAGTACTGTTTTTTTCTGTAGAAATAAATATGTAAAAAGGCACTTTCAAGGTATCATGATATGGATAGGTATAGTTTTGCTGTGGGAAATGAATTTATTGATTTATTTAAATAAGTGTTTTTTTCTTCACCATAACATTCATATAAAGCTATGTATGCACTTATATCCTACTAATATTAGGTATAAATGCAAAAGCTTGTAACTATGGACATATGGATGTTTGTTTCCAAAACGAATTGGAATTTGGCACATAAGTAGCTCATTACCTGAATTACATATGATACGTTTTATCCCAGACATCATCATCGTATCAGCTACAAGAAGTCTACTTGCTGGACCTATGGCCTCCGATCATCCATTCTAAGGCCTCCGCCAAGGATTTCCAAAACGGCCGATAGGAAGCGGCCTACATCCAGCGTTTTCCTGCAACCTTGCTCAGGTCGTCCGATCTATAGTAGTTGGGTATCCTGCGCTGAATGAGACGTGAGTGAGTCAAATAACGAAACAAGTAGGCTACGCTGCGGGTAACAGCTAGTATTCCATAATTATATTATACAGGATGGAATGGATCGTTTCGTTTTTGGAGTGTGTGTAAGTGACCAACACTGGTGTCAGATTTTTCAACCTGCCTACAGGCATGTGACATAGCTTGACGACTGCCATACAATGACAGCCGGGACCAACGGCTTTACATGCCTTCCAAAGCACGGAGGTACTCATGTAATTTTTATGTCACCCAACGAGATCTATGTACTTACGTACTAGAGAAGACGCCACATAACACAGTTGTGTTCTGTTCATCATATGCTATCACTGTTAACCTCACATTAGTCACTCGCTAGCAATACGCGCATAAAACACTCCACAATTAATTTAAAAAAACACTGTCAACTTAGTCAAAAATGCCTTGGTGTGTGTTGAGATACTGCACTAGTAATTCAAAGAACAAAGCAAAATATGAAGGAATAACTTTCCATCGGTAAGAAAATAGATTTCATTCATTGAAAATTAAATACGGATTGCAAAATTTCGGCTGCTATTATGAATGAAATGAGTGAATGATCTGTCAACCGATGGAATGATTAACAAAACAGAAGTGAAATGTAGACATCATAAATATGCCTACATTTCACTTTCTTCATAGAAGCATCGAAAAACTTTACTCAGTTATTAATGTTTGTAAAACGTTTAAAAATGTTTAAGTTTTATAATTTTTATCTACATATGCTATAAATGCATAACGAAACTTTCCTAAAATCCTATAAATCCTTTATAAAATTAAGTCATATTTCGTAACGTCTCACTAGGACATCCGGGGGCTCAAAAATTTTGTATGTGGGGGCTGTAACGCTGTACAAGTGCCCCGCGCAACTTGAAACTGCTATCAGATTTTAGATCCAAGATAGCCGCTTACACATTTTTGATGTTTTATTATGTTTGTCCCTATAATTCTGTTTCCTCGTAACTACTACGGGGCTAAATCGATTTTGATAAATTATTATATAACTATAAGCCGATTACAAATTTTCATATATGTAATCTAAATAAACATAATATGTAATTTAGACCCAATACCTACGTATATGATTATATAATACATTAAATACAGAGATGGCTAACAAAGAAAAAAAAACAAAAAGGTATACAAGTACAAGAAATCACTTGCTTCTAGTGCAAAACATTATGTAAAGAAATTAAGTAAGAATAATAAAAGGTTACCAAAGAAACAGATATATGCAGTTTAACTTTTACCTTTATAAATATGATAGTCGTGACTCTACAATCTAAAAATCTATACAACCATACAACCATCCATACACCCATCCGTACATCCAGCCATACTTACCAACATTCGCATTTATTAAAATATATGTAGGATTTAATTTGAACCACGTACTCGGTAGGTATGTAAAAATATATTGACCTTTCTGTACTACTCTCGTGTTTAGTCTATGTTACCAAAAAGGACATGGCCGTGTTTGAAGACGCCGAGTCTAAATATTCATGTCAATGTGGTCACCCTTCCAAGTTAGGACCACATCCAGTGTCACTTAATTTGGAAAATTGCTAATAATGTGAATGCATCCAGGAGCTTGGTGGAATAAAAGGTGGATCATACAATCGAATGTTACCTGAAACTCCTAGAAGGCAATAACCCTAAATAGGTATTGGCTATTTTGTGGTACAAATGGGTTTTCATCAACTGTCACCCCAAAATGACATTGAATTCCATTCTTACTTTTACAGGCAAAAGCGAAAGCATATGGGACCATTTGGTGCACACCAACTCATCTTTTGTCCGGGACGGCAGCAACGCAGACGTGGCCGCAGACTCCTACCACCTCTACAAGCGCGACGTCGAGATGGTCCGCGAGCTCGGTGTCAACATCTACAGATTCTCCATATCCTGGCCAAGAGTACTACCCACCGGATTCGTAAACAAAATAAACCCACTTGGAATAGCGTACTACGATAATCTTATAAACGAATTGCTTAAGTACAATATAACGCCGATGGTAACTATTTACCATTGGGACCTACCTCAGAAACTTCAGGATATAGGAGGCTGGACGAATACGTTGATGATCGATTACTATACAGACTATGCTAATGTTTTATTCAAGCATTTCGCTCATAAAGTGAAGTACTGGGTGACATTTAATGAGCCCATGCAAACGTGTTTGGAAGGTTACGGAGGCACCTACAGAGCACCAGCGCTAAATCGCCATGGGATCGCCGAGTACCTTTGTACTCATAACCTGCTGAAGGCACACGCTAATGTGTATCATACGTTCAAGAGGTTCTACAATGAGACTGGAGGTAATTTTCTCTTTTATTAATATTATCACGAAATATCTCACTGACTCTTCCTTTTAGACTAGTCGCGATGTAGGAGTAGGTACATACAATGGGCACCATTTAAATAATAAGTAATCGTAAAAACAAGTTCCGTAGGTAAAAACAGGTAAATTTCCGTAGCCAATACTAGTTAATAGCAATAAACTTATTTTAATACTTATGGACAATGTAGGTTTTTGTGGTTTTCCTCGAACAACTCCTGTCTTATAAGGTTACGTATCTTATTTTGTTTCGCAGTTGTCGATTTGTCGTTACATAGGTTTAAAATAATTATTGTACGTACATGTACATAAAAATATTTTTTCAGTTTTTAAATACAGATAACTCCCGTATTTGTAAAGATACAGAAGCATTTTTTTCAGAAATTATGAAATTTCACATGTGACGTACTTACGAGTATGTGTCCAAATTAAGATTTTTGACACTCAAAACTTTCTTTCATATTCTGTGGCTCTACGTTCAGCATAGCTTTAAATCATGCCATAATCATTACAAAAATATACCTATTCTCTCAGAATACTAAACATCTACTTATTTTGAGCTTAGTTATATTACTTTTTACTTCTTTATACACGATAGAGTCATGTATAAATGAGTGCCGTGTGGTTCCCGGCCTAGAATAGGACCACTCCATCTCTTCCTGTGGATGTCGTAAGTGACGACTAAAGGACTAAGCACAAACATTTTGTGCTACATCTGCATTCCCCAGGGGGGTTTGATGTTAGGCAGCCGGTCGTAAAACTATATAGCCAAATTGTTTAAACGGTTCCGGCTATTTCTTCACAACTTCGCAATGTCTGGCATCCTTGGGTGACCATTGACATACACATTATATTTGGAGAAGAAAAAGGGGGAAAGCGCACCCCAGGCTCCGAAGCAGCACAGCTGAGGATGCAACCGGAAATGCGCTAAGATGAAGAAGAAAAGTCATGTATAAATGACGGACACTTGAACGAACATATGAAAATCTATAAGTTAGGATGGCTTTTAGGATAAACTTAGTTATAATCACCTTAAGTAATTTTTTCTTATTCCATTTCCAGGAAAGCTTGGAATGTCGCTGGATTCCAATTGGGCTGAACCCAAATCCGACACTGCCAGAGATCGAGAGGCTGTAGAATTATACCTGAGCACTCACGTAAGTGGAATAGGTACAATGTTCGTTATTATTCCTTTGTCTTACATTTAATTATTTACCTAGCAGTTAATTAATTAAGAATTTAAGTGGGCCGCCTGTATACGAGTATCTTTTATTTACTTTGCAATAAACGGCCCTGAGTAACTTGATAATGTAATTGCTGTTTATAATTTGTCGTATCTACTTACTTTCTGTTTATAGTGTAGGGACACGGTTTTCCCTTATTTTCCTTTTTTAAGGTAAAGAATACATTCTATTTCAAAAGAAAATTATTTATAAGTACATACATAAACAGAAAGATTATTGTTAATATGTAGATAACAGTTCAGACTATTATTTACAGCATGGTCCTATTTTTTTCTTTGCGCAGTATAAATAATAAATGGCTAAATGCGTGTCGGACGCTTAGGGTAGAGTTCCGGAGTTACAAAAAGGCGACTTTATACTCACTAATTTTATTTGTGTACTACCCATTTTAAACAGTTACAACTTTATCTTAATAGTTGTTTTCCAAAGTCTATGTATTTTGTACGAAGTTTAAGGTTGCAGGCAACTGGGACCGCAATTAATTTGGACCGACCAATTGCCGGATTCAATAATTGTAATATTTTTCTTCCGGCGACTGGGACCTTTCGGTATATTAAGTTCTTCTTCTTATATTTAGGAGCTGGGTTCTTATCGGTGGAGTGCGACTATAACTGTTAAGAGTATTGTGAAGCTGATTTTTTTATACAAAAACGTTTTTCCCCCTTTTAAACCTACTCTGATTTTCATTTTACAGTTCACACAGTCCGATACATGTACCTACTACTATCGAGATACTCGTACGACTTACGTATACCTCAAACAAGAATTAGTTTAATATTTCGCAAACGGGTCACTCTTAAAGTTGTATTTCCAAACCCTCAATGTTTTTAAAAGACTTATCTAACAATATCCTCACTATGGGGTAAAGGCGAAAAAAAAATCATCCACACTTTATGTATGGAGGAGCAACACTAAAAAACTTTTTTTGAACAGTTTTTTTACCACTTTGTCTGCGTATGTAATATGTATGTATACACATGCAAAATTTCAGCTTTCTAAACTTACAGTCTGGAAACTCTTACAAGACATAACGAGAGTTCCTTGTTGGGACTTCGGAACTCTAAAAAGGCCACATATATTCATCATCATCATCAGGTCTTTTTTAGTCTTCTCTTCAGGAGTACCACCCTCTCTGTACTACTAGAGCCATATATTAGTCAAAGCAGTCAGAGGATTTGGCCTACACTATCCACGCTGCGGCGTGTCAAATTCCTTTTGGTCTACTTGTTGTGTGAATCGGTTGTTGTATTGCTATTCTCGCGGATTAGTCACTGTAGGTAAGTGTCGGGGCAGAGTCCCCGGCGAGACACGTACTGTCCAGACCGGTTGGAGAGGTCTCATTGATGTTTTTAAGCTTTGTTTAGCTTGTGTTTCCTAAGTCGCCTTCTACGACATCCACGGGAAGACTTGGAGTGGTCTATTCTACTCTGCCGGGAACCATACGGCTACACACATATACCTTTATTTGGATATACTACGAGTGCATGTATTTAAATAGATATCTGTATATTCCCTTTTTTCGAACAAAATATTTTCAAGTTTCACCAAAAATACTGAATTGCACACTAATTATGCATACTAAATAAATCAAATTTAGTATACTGTTTAATGGTATTTGCAGAACTGTTTTACTGAACGAATAAGGGTAGTATTTATACGCAAATCAAAATTACTGATTGCACAGCAAAATATTCAACTGAAAATATTACTAAACAAACTGCAATTTATCTTGTGGCGTAGTAAAATGGATAGAACTTTCCTAGCATGTGTTGGTCCCAGTTCTAACATAACCTAACCTTATAGGTTGGCCCTAACCTAGTAAATTTGATGTGCAGTCAGTATTTATGACGAGATTGTTGATTTATTTGATGTAAAAAGTATATAAATGATAAGATTAAATTGATGGGTGATTATTTATTTGATGTGCAATTAATAATATCCCAGTTTAGATAGTAACGACTTGTCTCCTAATAAAAAAGTAATCTAGTCGTCGCAGAAACTTTATTCTAGATTATAAAAAAAATAACATTTACAGATGGGCTGGTACGCGCACCCAGTATATTCTCATACCGGGAACTATCCTTCTCAACTCATAGACTTAGTCAACGCGAAGAGCAAAAAGCAGAACTACACTCGATCCAGACTGCCAGAGTTCACAAAGGAAGAGGTGGACTTTATTCGAGGAACGGCTGACTTCTTCGGCCTCAACCACTATACTACTTATCTCTTATCTATGGCTGACAAGGAAGTGGGAGCAATACCTTCCCATGAGAATGATATTGGTGTAGTCAGGGTACAGGATCCTACGTGGCCTTCAATGTCTTCTTCATCTTGGCTTAAGGTATGAACAAAGTGACCTTTCGTTATTTGAGAATGTACAGACGGTTAAACAGATACCTGTGCCACCGCGCGCTTCGCGCACTACGTGAGGTGACACAGGTATCTTATCATTAATCTGTACGATATATTTACAATTTATATGCGTGTACATGATAGGATATGTGAAAAGTCTTTATCCCTGGGGCAGAAAGAGAATTTTTAATCGGCTCTAAGCAAACAGACTCTAAATAGGGCCGCAAGACTCAAAGGTCACTTTTAGCATGATGATGGGTGAGAAGGTAGAAAAAGCATTCATTATAGCGATTGGTTGCTTACCGCATTGCCTGTACGCTTCAAACCCCGCATGACCCTATGAGGTAGCGATCCATTGTTTATCTATTGTGTCTGGTTTTCTTGGTGTTTGATGGATTAACATGATTTGCATTGTCACCCATTTTCCCGATCGGCTTTTACGATCTATGAGAGAAGAGAAGCAGCTGGTACATTCTAAGTTTTCTCTTTCCTCTCAGACCAACATGAAAGTAGAAGAGCATGTAAAAATAGTCTAGACTTCATAACTCTTTACTTTATTGCTAGATGAGAAAGGCATTTATAAATGCCTCTCTTATGCAGCAGTAAATGCTTATAATAGTTATTTTTTTTTTAAATACTAACGTAAAAAAATTAATAATTCTAATAATATAGAACAACTCACTTACGTCAAATCCGGCATGACCAGATTCAAAATATATTTACTATCTAACAGGTGGTGCCCTCTGGCTTCCGAAGACTTCTCAACTACATAACCAAGAAGTACCCTAATTACCCCATCATCGTGACAGAGAACGGGTACGCCGACTACAGTGGCCGTGACGACTTCGCTCGCGTGTCTTACTACAGCCACTACCTGAATGCGCTGCTTCATGCTATCCATGAGGACCAGAGCAACGTCCAGGGATACTTCGCGTGGAGTCTTATGGACAACTTCGAGTGGGACGATGGATATGTGTAAGTTTTTTTTTATTTCTTCCATGTTAGTCTGAGAGAAAATGATTGCCTCCGTGGACCAGTGGTCAAGGCATTAGCCTTGTGATCCGGAGGTCGTGGGTTCTAATCCCACTGGGAAGCATACTTTGTGAAAACGTATTTCTAGTCTGGTTAGGATATTGCAGGCTTGATTCACCTGATTATGTGAAAATAAATATGATTCCGTACTTCGGAAGGCACGTAAAGCTGTGGGTCCCGAATGCCATCTATCGTTTGTTTAAACCTATCCTAGAAATGGTTCTTGTCTACCCTTTGGGTTGCGGAGGTCAGACTGCAGTCGCTCTGTGTAAAAAGCATTAACCTCGACAAATCATCTAGGTAACGGACCCCGGGCTCTGAAGCGTTACTGCTGAAGATGCAACCGGGAATACGCTCGGATGATGATGAGTCTGGGAGAAAAGTAATAAAAAACCGGCCAAGTGCCACCAGGCCGCGCGCAGTGTAAAGTTCAGCAGCTGACTTAGAGGTACGCTTCACAGTTCAACGACTACAAACGTCTAACAAGTTGGTCGACTATAACTCTTTAATTTGTAACACCTACTTAGCTCTGATAAAATTTTCCATATACAACCGTTTAGCTGACAGAGTGGGCAGAGAGGACACTGTGGGGGGAGGGAGGAGAGAGAGAGAGAAGGTTAACTGGTAGACAACGTATTGATCTATATAATGTGTATTTAACGGAAAATAAAGATTCAATAAATAAATATAAATAATATGTAAAATAATGACGAATATACCTCTTATATTTTTTTTCAACGATTAGTAGGTGCTGTAATAAAATGTATGGGAACACTTTGGATTTTTTGTACAATTCTATGTATCAAGATACGAGTACATACTAACGAAGTAGTGTTCTCTTATTTTAATAAAATGTATGTATTTTAAGAAAATATCGCGCGAATCGCGAATAATAGCACTCATCGCCCGTGTGTCTATTGTACCGGCCAAGTATCATATCCGTGCACATATATTTACACTATTAGATAGGACTTCACATTCACATACATTGTGTGTTACTTATACAATTTAAAGTTTCTTGACATGGTATACTTTACAGTAGATAAGAGTAGGCAGATCTGGGGGCACGGCAGAGCCCGCGCCAAGTCGAGCATTATATTTTCCTGTGGTTTTAAAAAAAAAATTACGATAGCTTTTAATATCAACTATTTGCTACCTAGTCAGACTCATTGGTAACGGTATAGGTACATATAGTACTATTATATTCTTCATTTATTTATTCAAGTGTGTTACAATAATACACATCTTAATATGACGTTACCTAGAGAATGAATAGCTGCCCTGATACCCCGAGACATGCTTCACTACATTTAAAATTAACTCATTGATTCACACTAAGCCAGACACAATATAAATAACAATTGATTACGTCTTTAGGCGTCCTACTGTCCTTCAATGTGTTAATGATTAAAAACTATACTTACTTTGCATTCTATCAAATTGTTGACCTTCGTACACAGATTGCTGAAATCATAACCATGCTTATGGTTTTGTCTTAGACCCCTAGACATGGAAATGCTTTTTCATGCGTATACCAAAGAACTTCCTTTTTTATCATCATCATCAGGTCTTTTTTAGTCTCCACTGCAAGAACACGGCCCTCTCTGTACTACCATTGCCATATATTAGCTAGAGCAGTCCAAAGGATTTGGCCTACACTCTCCACGCTGGCCAGACGGGTTGAAAAGGTCTCATTGATGTTTATACTTATACTATGTAAGCTTTGTTTAGCTTGCGTTTCCTAAGTCGCCTTATACGATATCCAATGAACGTCAGGAAGGCATGGCATGTAGTGTGAAATATGATGAAATATATTCCGAATTGGTACCTTAGCTGTTCCAAATAGTAACTACACAGAGATAAACTGTACCTAAACCATTTAAATGTTAAATAAAAAATCTCATACAGCTGCCATTCTGATGTCAGGTTGGCCGATGTATTGTCATATCATGTTTATAGCCACAGCTATCATTCTGGACCCTATGCATATTAACAGCTGTACCTTAATAGTACCTAGTACATACATACATACTATCACGTTTTTATCCCTAAAGGGGCAGACAGAGCAAGATATAGACACTACATGTGCCATCCTAACGTTCATGATATCCACGGCGGGAAGACTTGGAGTGGTCCTATTCTACTCCGCCGGGAACCACACCTTTTTCATATGGGTTAATAAAGCGTTTAACGTCAATAGCGTGAAATAAAACACAGCGTCAGTCAAACTTGATATAATTTCACTCTTCATGTTTGTAAATGCATTTGCAGGTCCCGCTTTGGTCTGTACCTGGTTGATTTCGAGAGCCAGAACAAAACGCGGACGCCCAAGCGGTCAGCCAAGCTCTACACTGACGTCATAGCGACCAGGCGTCTCCCCGACAGCTACGACCCTCACGACTTCACCGCCTTTTCATCAGGTTCCATCCTGGCTCCCAACCTGCTTCCCCTCCTTATGTACAGACTACTCAATTAACCGTCGTGTACATAAAATACTTTTGTATATAAAACTGTCTAAATTATACATTAAGTAATATCTTAAGTTTCAATTCAACTTGATCCCTTAAAGTTAAGCTTAGAATTAAGAATGAGAAGGTGCGAATTCGCTCAGTATTCGATAGTGGCAATCTTTTTGGCATTGTCTCTGGCCACTTCGCGTTTCAGTTGCGCTTGGATGCAAGCAAAGGATTTCCCCTTGGTTTCGGGAAGCATGGCGAGAATGAACACCAGGCCCATGATGGAGAAGGCTGAGAAGCCCCAAAATACTGTGTAAATTCCACAGGCGTCTTTTACGACCTGAAATTAAAATAAAATACGTTATAGTAATGAGATAAGAATATTATTTTTAAAATAATGATCTATACCATCGATCAAATATTACTATGCTTTAGTAATATTTCATCGATGCCTATACTTACAGAAGAACCTATGGAGAAATTAGAGAAATATAAAGGAGATATTTGATGTGTCAATGAAAATTAGACTAAATGTCGCCCAGAGTTGACATATAAATCGAACAGGTATGAAATAAATCAGGATATTTACCGTGATTACTATTTTTGAGTCTTCCTCTTCGTAAATATCCCGATTTATTTAATATTAATGTTGACAACCGTAAAAGTTTAAAAAGCTACATATAAATCGAAATGTATCCCTAGAATCCTGAGTAAAAGTCCTTTTTTTCTGTTCTTTGCGATGATGGTTCATAGACTTGCACTTGGTCCTGACCACGTTATCTCCTTTACCTTCAATTTAGGAGCCAAAATAATAGGAAACCTGCTATATTTTGCTAGCTAAGTAGACGCGTTTCTATTTAGTACAAATTGTCCAAGCAATTTTACTTAGAAAGGTGAGACTAATAGTTACAGCAACACGACAGTTTATTTTCTGAGGCGTGGCTGCATTGACGTGGAAATAACTCATCATAATTATGACAGGCTATAGTGCCGCTGCTGATTAGGTATATTTTAACTTTTAAATAAGCTTTAACTTTCAAGAAATTATAAAAACTAACCTGGAATAGTTTCTGAACACTGAACATAGCAATGCCAGTGTAGATGTGAGCGATGCAAGAGGCGTACAGCTTAACGTTGGTTGGGAACATCTCTCCAATGATGACGTATGGCACTGTCGACAGGCCGATGGCGTAGCACACGATGTACACCAGCAGTGACGCCAGAGGCAACCAGTTTAGGAAGTCCACAGATCCCTTTTGCGTCTCATAGAAGAAAAAATAGGTGCCAAGAGTACCATTCATCAGCCCAACGCCAAGCGCTGAGAGCAATAAAAGAGGCTTTCTGCCGACGCGGTCCACCAGTAGCACCGACAGCACACAAGTAGCCACTTGAACACATCCCAGTATGATGGATTCCTGGTAAGGTTGGATAGCTAGTCCTGCAGCGCCGTCTGTGCTATTAGCTGCACTCGTGCCTTTAGCGCAATTAAAGATAACTTCTGCATACGCAACCACAGCTGCACTTCCACATAGCTGTTGAATGGTAAATATTCCTAAACTTATCCACATAGCTTTTTTGTTTGTGGCTTCAGTAATGAGGTCACCCCAGGAGCCTTTGTTCTTCATGTCCTCTTGGACGTTAATTTCTATATTTTTTAATTCTGTTCTTATATCACCAGTGCGCAGGCATCTGAGCGAGCGTTCAGCCCGCTCGCTGCGCTCAAACTTAAGATAGAAGTATGGAGACTCAGGCAAGAATAGGAAGGTGATGACGAAGGTTATTGGCAGGATCAAGTTGATAGAAGCTAAAGTTTGCATCGATACGAAGGGGCCGATGCAGTACTGGGCAAGAATACCGACCTGGAAACAAACAGAAGACAATTCGTTAGTTTATAATTTTATAAGTACTTAAATAAATTGAAATTTATTCAATTATTACAATACGAGTATTAATGAATAAACTATGATAATTACTAGTAAACTATTTAACTATGTTAATCTAAGTTAAATAAAGAAAAAAATAGATAGAGGTAAAATAATACAACCAAAAACATAAAAATAGGGTAGAGTACCCAAGAGGCTGGCAGCATTTCCAAGTTCAGCCAGGCCAGGCTTAGCCTCTGGCTAAAATGCGCTCCAGCTCTTGGATCCCTGAGACGTCGATTAGACGTGCGGAAGTCTCTTTTATTTTATATAAAAAAATATCTCATTTTGTGAGCTGACAATATATTCGTTGCAATAGTTAATAACACTAAGGAAAAAATACCATATTTTGTTAAAAATAGTACCTACACTACACAAGTATTCAAAATTGTACAGGTGCAGAGAATAGAATATGCAAAACTGGTAGGTATTTAAGTATTTAAAATCTACCCAATTTAATTTATGTTAATACATGTGATTTAGTTTCGCTCGCCGTCATATCATATGAACTGTATGATGTTATTATATGTTTCTGTGTAAGTGAATATTATATTATTTTGAGAAATAAAGAATCTTTAACCATAAGTAGGAACTCACAAAATGTAGCATAACAAACATACGTTAAACCACAATGTCTTTAAAGCAATAATTGTAGCCATTACTCAAACAACAAGAGTTTTGTGTAAAATCATCCTTCGTTGTAAAGATAAAGTTGGGAAGTTAGAACAAACGAATTTTACGACTTTCAGCAAGTAATAAAAGTCTTCTAGCCTTATCAAACCCACATTCACTGAGAAAACATAAATTAATGCATTTCATGTATTCGTAAACGTTAGTCGTAAAGATATAGAGTTAAAAATATTTACATGTGCAATATAATGGGATATAGTGACGATTTTCTCACGTTTTCACTATTTTTTGAGGGCAAGCATAGACTTTGGTTTGTACGATCCCTATTCCTGACTACCTCTAAATGCATAAATACTTAATAGTGTAATCTGATTATTATTAATTGTGTAAAACTAGAATAAATTCTTGTTTTATACAACAAATGGGTCATTGATACTCATGGAGACGACAATGTACCAATTGGAGTGGGCAGATAAGTTAAATCTACAGAAAGCTTCGATAATACTGCCAACAACGTGCATTTATTTACTTTTCTGGTGATAGAACTATCCTACGAGTATGATTATTATGTCATTACGGCCAAAGTATTACCAACTTACTTAATTTGTATTCTGTATCAAAATTAAGAGCTTTGTGTGACTGCAATTTTTTATACAAAAAGCAATAACGGTTACTCCTCCATTTACCTACTCCGATTTTGACGATTTTTAGAAATGATGTAGATATTATAAAAAACTAGAGCCGTACGTTATGTTTTTTTAAAATTTTATATACGTTTGAAATTTTATTACGCAAAAACTTCGTAATCTTTTTTTTTATTAAATGGATCCTACCTATATATAAAAAAATCAAAACGTACGGCCCTAATTTATACTATCATAAGACGATTAATACCAAATTTGGCTAATTTGGTACAGTTTTAGGGGTGAAAAACAGTAATCGCATGAAATAAGAAATTTACGAAAGTTATAAGGCCGCCTGCGTCCGGGAGGCAAACGGCGACCAACAAATATGAAATAACAATCTATCTAGAAATACCTATTTTCATTGTACACACAAGTCTTATTTTTTAGCATGATGTTGGGTCTCACCGCTGGGCAAAGACCTCCTTTACTTTGCTCTGCCAGTTCCTTGACTAGTTTCAACAGATTGAAACAACATTTTGAGCTCATAGTTTAAAGTGCAATCATAGCAAATGCGTAGTATTTACTTAAAAACGAAACATTCTATCCATAGTGTACAAATATTGTTTGGTGGTAAACGAGAATGATGTATTGCGCGTTTCACCATGTACTCGTAATAAGTACTCGGAAAAACTGATAATGTCCGTTTGTTCTCACGAGTGGTGTGACGGACACTGAAGGCCGTGCTATTTCATGGACGACGGATTTTCAAATGGCCGGCTGAATTACAATGAACACCGTGTCTTTTGAACACCATTGAAACAACGAGACCCGAGAACAATTTTTTGTTGTGCACACAAATATGGGCACAATAGCAACACAATTGAAACTACGAGTACATACCTATATACTATTCGCGGACTATTCAGAATTAGTGATGTGCCGTTCTTAGGAACGTTCCCGTATTTCTAGGGAATGTTAAGGAATATTGGATATATGTATTTGTATTATAACCATATCAAGTGACACATTTACGTTAGTAAAATATATTTACAGTGATAAAAAATATGTCCGATAAGTAAAATTACAACTTTTCTTGACATTTTCATTTTTTGGGAACATTTCCGGAAACGTTCCCGGAAATCTGGGGAACGGGAACGGCACATCACTATTCAGAATCCTCAGAATGAGCACGTGAATCACGTTTAATATTAAATTGGTGTTATTATAGTCTTTAAAATAGACATCTGGCACATGTATTTTAATGTTTACAGTCAATTACATATACTAACATCAAGCAGTCATCTACATCTTAGTGCTCGCAACTCGCAAGAACCCAGATACTTTAACTAAATGGGAATCAAGTTTAGATATAGTAAGTTCAGTTCACCGGATATTAAAGCCGAATGTCTTCGTTCCAGCTCTGTTACATTACAAAGTCAGTTGAAGTTAGTTCATACAAGTTAGGCGAATACTCACTTTATTCATTAGGGTGATGAGAGTGGAGAGCGCGCCTCGGACTTCGTTTGTGGCGATCTCTCCGGTATACATAGGGGCCACGGTGTAGACTATGCCATAACCAAGCCCTGAGAACATCCTGGCCACGTACAACACGGCCACAGATTTGGCTGCGATGATCAACGCCCAGCCAACAATGAAGGGTATAGCTCCGAGGAGCAGCGTAGTTTTTCGTCCAAGTCTATCGGCACTGTAGGCTGCAGGGATTGGGGTGATGGCGGAGCACAGGATCATGATGGAGACTATCCATGATCCTTCGTCGTTGGACGTTGGTATACTGCTCGATTTTGATTGTAAGTAGGGGAGAGTCGGTGAGGGCCAACCATAGCAGGTACCCGCTGTTGCGGTGATGAGTGTTGCTGAAATTAAGAAAAAAGGAAATGTTAGTTTTATTATACGACTTACTAGGTACAGTAATATACCATTGATAACTTATACTAAAAAGTTGAATAATAACAAAAATCTAGGACGTTACGATAGTTTTGACAGTATTTTATATAATGTGATGCCACCGTAGCATGAATTGTGGAAAAGTTTAAAAATCGGCGTATAGAAGATACTGGACGTGAAGTGCATCGCCCTTTGCTTTTCCTTGAAAGGTGTTTGATGAAGGAACACGTTTATCTATGTATGCGCGTTGTTGTCAGGTTTGGAAAGCTTTAACGTGGAAATATTTACAAATATAGATAAAGGCGCTGTTTATTTCCATTTGGAAAAAGCCAGTATGGTATATTATATCTGATTATATGGTATAACTTTATTTGATAACTTTCCGATAGTGCATATGTTGTAAGATTACAGAACATTAAAAGTCTATAAAATGAAAATGCATCTAAGTACATGGTACATACATAAAAGATTTACAGTACCGTCGTTTACAAATGAGAAAATATAATATTAAAAGTGAGTGGGAGTTACACAGTAAGAATTTTATTGCAGAATTCAAATGCATAGTTAATGACTGAAAAGAAAGTGCATAAAATGAATACAACATGCACCAGCTGAAATAAAAATTATGCATGACCATGCGCAGTGAAAAACGAGGCTTTCTCGTTTATGAAGCATTCGCATATAGGGATGCCAGGCTCTAAACAGTTTTTTTTCTAATTTATCATCCACACAAAACCTATCGAAAGCTGGACAGGCCAGAAATGTACAGTTATTTACAAGGTATAAGGCATGTATTTAAATCTATATCTGTATATTCCCCTTTTTTCTAACAAAATATTTTAAAGTTTCACAAAAAATACTGAATTGCACACTAATTATGCATACTTAATAAATAAATCAAATTTAGTATACTGTTTATAGATATTTGTAGAACTGTTTTACTGAACGAATAAGGGTAGTATTTAAACGCAAATCAAAATTACTGATTGCACAGCAAAATACTCAACTGCAAATTTTACTAAACAAACTGCAATTTATATTTGTGGCGTAGTAAAATGGATAGAACTTTCTTAGCACTTATAGGTTTGCCCTAAAATAGTAAATTTGATGTGCAGTCAGTATTTATGATGAGATTGTTGATTTATTTGATGTAATAAAGTATATAAATGATGAGATTAAATTGATGGGTGATTTATTTATTTCATGTGCAATGAATATATGTCATATCCCTTTTTTTAAAATAATACAAATATGTAGTTTATGTGGGATCAGTCTCTCTGGACCTTGTTTGGGAATGCATTTGTGCGAAAAGTTTTAGAACCAGTCGCCGCCCAACGTCATCCCTCATATGGAATGCAATTGTAACAAGAGATGTTGTGGTCCTATTCTAGGCCGGAAGACACTCCGACTCCACGGCAACCCTATTCGTATATCATACTAAAATGTGAAACTGTTTTGAACTATCCTTTACATCAAAACGAAAAAAAAAATTGATCAACGTGATATTGTTTGCAGCCTTTTCGAACATAGTTCCACTCCACATTAATTATTTTATGGGTTTCACGTTCGGCAAACTTTCAAACACAAACATATTCCAGAGTTTGAGCTGTAGGTACATTACTGCTACTTTCAGGTTAGGGTTTGATCAAGTCGATATGAAAAGACAAATCTTGTCCATATTTAGTAATAACTTCTTCTTCGTCTAAGCGCGTTCCCGGTTGCATCCTCAGCCGTGCTACTGAGCCCGGGGTTCGCTTTACCGCTTTTTCTTCTCCTGGTCACTTCAATGTGACCGTTGCATTTGGGTAACCCCAAGGATGCCAAAGACCTTGCAAAATAGAGAAGAAATAGCCGGAACAGTTAAAATTATTTAGGTATATTTTAACGACGGGCCGCCTGCCTGACGTCAACCCTCTTTGGGAATGTATTTGTACGAAAAGTTTTGCAACCGGTCGCCGCCCGAGGGTCGAATCTCAACCTTATTACATAGACATAAATATATTGGTGCCTTGACAAAAAAAATTACCTAGGAAGGATTGAATGTTGATGTTATATGGTTTCTGGTCTAGATCACTCCATTTCTTCCTGTGGATGTAGTCAAAGTAAATAAACGGGCAAGTGCGAGTCGGACACGTACATGAAGGGTTCCGTACCACCGTACAATGTTTTAAAACGCTGAAGAAACACGTTTCTTGTATGACGACCCCCTTTAATTTTTAACTTTATTTTATTTTTAGTATTTGTTGTTATTGTGGCCATAGTAATACATTATCGGTGAAAATTTCAAGTGTCTAGCTATTACGATTCAAGAGAGAGAGCCCTGTAACAGACGGACAGACAGACATATGGACAGACAGACGGACAGACGGACAGACGGACAGACGGACAGACGGACAGACGGACAGACGGACAGACGGACAGACGGACAGACGGACAGACGGACAGACGGACAGACGGACAGACGGACAGACGGACAGACGGACAGACGGACAGACGGACAGACGGACAGACGGACAGACGGACAGACGGACAGACGGACAGACGTACAGACGGACAGACGGACAGACGGACAGACGGACAGACGGACAGACGGACAGACGAACAGACGGACAGACGGACAGACGGACAGACGGACAGACGGACAGACGGACAGACGGACAGACGGACAGACGGACAGATGGACAGACGGACAGACGGACAGACGGATAGACGGACAGACGGACAGACGGACCGACTGACAGACGGACAGACGGACAGACAGACAGACGGGCAGACAGCGGAGTCACAGTAATAGGGTCCCGTTTGCACCCTTTGGGTACGGAACTCTAAACTTGCACATTTTTTTATATCCTATAAAATAACTACGTTTCCAAGGATGGCTGACGTCTCAGGCAGGTGGCCGGTCGTAATTTGGTATTATTAGTTTTCAGCTTAATCGTTTTATTAGTTTCAGGAATTTCTTTTCCGCTTATTCTTGGAAAGGAAAAAGCCGTAAGGTGGACCCGGGCTCTAAAACGGCGCAAACGCTCATCATAAATGAGAAAGAGGATGACACCCAAGTGAATGCATTATCTAGGCTTAGTCGGTGACATCTATTCTCACAGATTTTGGATCCAGCCTTGGTTACCGCGCGGTCACCCATGTACATAAAAATAAACGGGCAAGTGCGAGTCGGACTCGTACATGAAGGGTTCCGTACCACCGTACAATGTTTTAAAACGCTGAAGAAACACGTTTCTTGTATGACGACCCCCTTTAATTTTTAACTTTTTTTATTTTTAGTATTTGTTGTTATAGCGGCCATAGTAATACATAATCTGTGAAAATTTCAAGTACCTAGTTAATGCCATTATAAAGATCTAGTTAAAAACTCATTTTTTGTATGACTACCCCCTTTAATTTTCAACTTTTTTTTATTTTTAGTATTTGTTGTTATAGCGGCCACAGTTATACATAAATCGGTGAAAATTTCATTACGGTTAATTACGGTTCAAGAGATAGAGCCCTGTGACAGACGGACAGACGGACAGACAGCGGAGTCTCAGTAATAGGGTCCCGTTTGCACCCTTCGGGTACGTAACCCTAAAAACTGCATCTTTTTATTGGCCAATTTGAGCATCACGTTTAAACTAGCTTAAAAATTTAAAAGTTTGCGAAACCCAAAGATTTCTTTAACATTCAGGATTTTTAGCAGCATTGTAAAACACTTACTAATCACCAAAGGGATGGATGACATAGTTGTTCGAGTCCCGTTGAATCGAATTTGTTTATGTTTGTTCATTAGAATGTAGCAGCGGACGTATATACGGGCGAAAGCTAGTATCATCATTCATCATCATCATTTCAGCCGCATAAGGTCCACTGCTGGACATAGGCCTCTCCCAAGGATTTCCAAAATGACCGATCTAGAGCGGCCTGCGTCCAGCGCTTTCCAGCGACCTTAGTCAGAACAAAAGCCACTGATATAGCCCAGCGGATTAGCTCGTTGAAGTGGCAGTGGGCGGGACACATAGCGCGACGAACCGAGGCCGATGGGGCAGAAAGGTTCTCGAATGGCGAAAGCTAGAATACCATAAGGCTAAAATGATTTCTTTAAAATGATTAGTAGGAAAGTATTCAGGTAGGTACTTTATGAAGAAGTGTCATGAGAGAGTTATGACATAAATTAAGATTCATAACAACACATATGAATAACTTTTTCTGCTGCTCATTTATTTCTAAGTCTTTCATTTGTAATGTACGATACTGGAAAAATACAAGGTTAGTTTTATTGTGGCTATTGACATTTGGAGAGGGATTTATACATTGTAAACACGGACATATCCTTTCTTATCGATGTTCTACTTTACTTTGTATTGCGTTGTAGCGTTCCGATTATCATAAACAAGTACCTATAAAATCTTCCGTGACAGTTCAAAACCCATTGATATGGATTTTTATTGGTTTTCAAAATAGTGAAATATATTTTAACTAGTTCGGAAAATATTCAGCTGGCTATGGGTGTTCTTACAAAGATACATGATAATGACTGGATGTGTTCAAAACATAAAAATGCAGGTTTTGTCAATTGTACGAAATTTCGGTTACTTTAGTAAAATAGAATTACAAAAAGGCATTAATTTAGAGAAAATGCTATAAATATACTTCGTTTAAATTTTGTAAATATATAAAATTAAAAAAATGTAGAGTCAACCTGGAGTGTAACTGAATGTTTAAAAAATATTGATATTAAGTATGGTTGTGAAATTAATAGTCAGAGGTATGTTGCAGCATATAACATGTTTTGCGAATCATTTACTGTTATATTGCATTGACGATGGTAATAACACTAATAACTAATAAATAACAGATAAAGACAAGTTTGGGGAAGAGGTGGCACTATCACAGTGCTTATCTACGGAAACTTTTAAACTCATCGCCAGCTGTTTCACGGTTTTGCCTCATTATAATTTTGATGATTATAATAATTTTATCATTTAATGTTGAAAGTAAAGTACTCGTAATTTACTCTAAGGAAATATAATTTTTAGAATAACTTATAGCTTTTAGTTTAATATAATCATTTTAATTTTTATATAAATAGAAAATACTTGATTGAAGCATTCTGGGAGTATAAGACGATATTCGTAATATAATATTTTTAATAAAAATTTCTGACGAAGTACTTCTCTAGGCATATTTTTCATACAAGTATTCAATTTATTTTTAGTAAATAAATTAATAAATACTCGTATATCACACTGATTAAGCTAGCCCCAAAGTTTTATACTTGTGTTAAGGGATACTTACTCAACGATACTGTATTTTATTTTACATACATGCATATAACGCTTGTTTTCTACAGGGGTAGGTAGGTGTGTGTGCTTTCTGCACAAAAAATTACTATTTGCAACGAAATTAATATTACTTGCACTTTTCCAAAATGTTACTTGGTGGCCAAAGTTTTGGCTAACTAACGAAGAAGAATGAATTCCCGGTACTTACGTATATAAATATATATACAGTCATGTATTCATTCTGTATCGGCTTTGAGTTTTAATTATACCTATGTCAATTAAACTTTTTACTAAGACTGACGTGTGACAAATATGTCAATATAATAATTAGGGCTAGATGGATTGTTACTTAGAATAATGATGTGTATATTGAAGGTACATAAGGTACATTATTGCTCTTTGTGTACCTATATTATATTTTGTCATTTTCATACTTTCTCCAAAATATTACTGCTAAATTTGGCCAAAGACTACCTAAACTATCCTAGTCAACTATTTATACCTATACCTACTAACCAAATCGATGCCTGCACTGATTTTTGTGATTAATTAATTTATCAAATAAATGATGACGAGGGACCTTCGACGATTGTATAGTCGATGCGAGGGAACTGCAGACTCACCGTTGGGCTGCAGTTGGTTTTATTAAATGCACATCCTATTTATCGAAGGTACGGTACCTTCAATAAAATAAGATGTGTCAATATTAGTTTGATTGATATTGGTTAAATATACTTACGTATCCAATGAAAAGGATGTTTTCATGGATTCGCGAAACTTTTCCGTAGAATGAGCAAATATTATGTTCAGTAAACTCATTATTGGGTCACATTTTTTTCTGGGTCAAATACCTACTTCTGAATGAAAGTGTGTTAATTGATTTGGCGCGCGCGTATAATAAAATTAGACAGCTGATATTTTTATAACCTTTAAATGAGATGGATATAATGACAGTAAACATTGAGTACGTCGATCCCAGACGTGACTCAAGTAAAATGTATAATTGAATAAGCGTCGGAAGGCAGGTTTGGGGGCGCCGTCGATTGCCAGTTGGCACCATCTTCGCATCGCCAATTTATAGTTTTGGAAGATTAAGTAGGTAGGACAAGTCGGAGCGATGTTCAACGAACATTGGCCGTTGTTTTTAAGAACGTTCGTGGCGACCGACACACTATTCAGCAGTCAGTCACGTGCCGAGATGAAAAAGTAACGAATTTGTATTTTGGGAACTCGCTGGCGTCATTAAATTTTCATCGTTTCTACACGTTTTACTACATAACTATATTCTTCCAAACAGCAGGTGTCTACTTAGACTTTAAGGACGGTCAGTGGCATGGCGTCCCTTTTGTAAGGTCGTCTAACGTATAAATGTCTACGGTTACGAGGTTTGATATGGATCAATGACAGAAATGCAGCTGACAATAAAAAAAAAATTATACAGTTCCCTATTTTACATACTTGGAAAACACTTCAATATCGAAGTGTACGAGTACAAATCATTTTCTTATGTGCAATAATTTTCTGAAGTAAGCTATAAAAGTGCATAAATATGCTATTAGGAATGATAAACACACCCTCAAAAGGACCGGCATCGGCATGGCACTCTGTCATGGTATGATATGTGTCGTGTATGTGTGAGTGAGTGTTTGTTTTGTTGTATGTGTGTGTGTATATGACCTGATCGCGAGGTCGGCACGGCAGCGGGCGACGAAGCGCGCGGCGGGCGGGAGTCGGTGACGCAAGCCATCGCCTCGCCACTGTAAAGCCGCGGCTAGATTTGCAAAGTAGACATAAAAAAATACTGAACAGTTTCCAAGCTGTTAATTAAGTATTCTGTGCTTCTTAGTAGAAGAATAGTCGAGTCTATCAATGAACTCTCGTAAGTTTTTCGATTGTTCGGCGATTATATCGTCCTTGATACTTGTTCGTTCTTGTTGTATTAGGTATATACTTTGTTAAAAATTGTCTATTGGTTGGTCACAAAGTTTTGTGATAGGTAATACAAAAGAAATACATCCATGTAAAATTACAGCGAGTAATAAAGCTCTATCACTAGACTATACCTTAACAAATTTAAGGAAAAAAAATAATAGTGTGCTCGCTTCTTTACTGTATCAAACAAAATAGCCGTAATTATTTTGATTGTAATATTGTACTCATAGTGGCAAATAATATCAATATGCTGAAAGGAAGTTTTGGCAGTATAAAACTTTTAAATATTTTGAATGTAGGTACCAGTAGGCAAGTTTATACAGTTTTAGTTGAGTATATAAATCACGGGGTCTTATTCTATTATGGTCAGGTGATCCTATTTTAAATAGACAGTCGTATTAAAAAAATATTTTGTAATTTTCAACGAAGTTATTGTTAAGAATATTAGGCCAATTGGCAACTACGTTTTTTATACAGGCTGACTTTTTATCCACCAGTCAAATTTATGGAGCAAGTACAGTCCATGATGCTGAACTACTTTCCATAAAAACAATTAACGAAAAACTAAAATAAAAATTCTCCTTCCCATAAAAATCAGCGCTTAGCCAAACGGATTTTGTATGCGAGGACGAAAATTTTTTATCGATTTTTAGCAACTTTTTTTATAGAAAGTAGTTCAGTATCATGGACTGAACTTGCTTCAAAAAATTGGCTGGTGTTTAAAAAGTCACCCTGCATACATACCTACCTACCTACCATCTACTTCAATAAATGTCACTTAGAGTTGAATTGAGACCAATCAATTCATTTCTTTCGTTTTATTATTTGCACGAACGAAATCTTTATTTCTCCTGAATGACTTTATATAATAAATCATGAATTGTTTATTATATTGACCACCCCGCACTAACTAATTTTCCATCACTTTTTCTTTTAGGGCGAGGTATCCTGGAAGAAATTAGTTAGCGATAAGGCCGCTTTTTGCATTATGTCCCGAATTTTTCTTTTGTGCATTGTATCGATCAAACAGGATACAAGCATAATAATTTCTTTAATGGAGTTGAACATTATACTGGCTACAGCGAAATTAAACAACCTACATTATGATTTTTTTTTTACAATGAAACAATTGAATATAATTTCATATATTATAGCTCCCTACTATGACGTAAAGAGTAGTAAGTTTATCCCTCGTCCTAATAAATACCTTATTTCTATGAACTATGTTCGAAACACGTGTCGCCACAAGCACGTGCTGCCTCATTGACGGATGACATACGACATATGAGATACCGCGAAACAATATCATATTTAATATTTATTTATAGTATTATAAAGCAAATGTGCATGAGCTTAAACTATTTGTACTTATACATTTCTTTATAAACATCTACTATATAAGTGCCAATAGTAGCGTTGAATGTATTTTACATGACATATAAGAATATAAAGACTTCAAGAAAAGAGTAAACTCACGCTATTAGAAAAATATGAAATATTATGTAGGTACTTTACGCCATTAATCTTTTATTTCATAAAATACGATAGTAATTTTTATATAAATTAAATTATATATAAGTATTTTAGGCGTAGGATAAAAAAATGCTATAGAAGCAGCGTAAGTTAATGGATACTTATGGATAAGATTATATTATAAAGCGTAAACTTAATTCTTAGTATAATCTCAAACCTTCGTGGTTTTTCTATGCTAAGTCAACTGATTGTTTTGTAAGATCTTTCATGTGATAATAAAAAGAAAAAAAAAATATAAGAATTACTTAAAAAATTTAGATTATGATATGAAAGAATTGATACCAATTTCCTGTTTAAACGCAACTTTCATTGTTAAAATAATTATGCAATTCGAAATAATCTCAAAACGGAAAACGGTAGCCCGGTAAACCCAAAAAGAGAAAGAGGGATGAGCTTGACACCTACTATAGGGATTGGGGCTGAAAGGGCCTTGATCTAGAAAGTTCGAGTGCTGGGAGGGAAGCCTTTGCCGTGCAATGGGACGGTATAGATAGGTTGAAAATAGAAATATAACTATATAATAACGATATTTTTTAATATTTCATCTATTTGCCATTTTTCATTTTATATATAAGGGAAATGCCAAAATATAAGTAAAAGTTACAACAACCTTAGACATAAACCACAAACGAAAACAACAAATGCCAAACAGACAGTTGAAAATGATGAATTACTTGACTCCGAAGTATTGAAGAGTATTTCTGTTTATTTCCTATGTGCCAAATAGATAAGAGATACGCGACTGACAATGATAAAAAAAGTTGTCAATTTATCAATGATGTGATGATATGCGATTCTATTTTTGGTAGTTAAAATAATTAGCTAATAATAAAGTACGAGTACATAATTATAGATCGTATCACGCACGACATACATTCAACAATAAAATGATAATCAAAATTAGAGTTTGAAATCAGGTAAATGACGGAGTGACTTGCACCAATTGCGTGATCATTAAAATAATTGTCCTCTATATATGAGAACGCCAAAATTTTACGGCAAAACATTATTTACTTATTGTAATTAAAACTGTGACTTTAAGAATTTTTTCTACTTTCGTTAACAGTACTGACAATGTTTGTACGTTTTCTTTGGTAATTATCCTCTAATCTCCGCCATTAGGTTTTGTACTCGTATGTCAACTATATTTAATGTATCTATGTGCAATTGATGTGCTTTAAACGTAAGTTACGTTATTTTTTTGCGAAAATTGTCATGATTCGAAACAACTACACGTTAGCTATTAAGATTTTACATTCAATCTATTACTCTTACGAAATTTTTTGAACCACAAATTAGTCTACATTATGAATTTTAAATATAAGAGATTAAATATAAGAGACTAGTTTTTACTATTTTGACGACCTCCGTGGTGTAATGGTCAACACGCTAGTCCACCAATCCGGAGGTTCTGGGTTCGATCCCCAGTCGGGGCAAGTTGGAAAATAGCCTTTTTCAAATTGTCCTGGGTCTTAGGTGTTTATCTATATACTTATTTATTATAAAATATAGTATCGTTGAATTAGTATCCCATATCACAAGTTTAAAACTTACTTTGGGGCTAGCTCAATCAGAGTGACGTGTCCAAAAAAAAGCTTTTGCCCGCTGCTTCACTCGCGTATTCCAAATACCACGGGAACATTATTTTTTTATATCCTTCTCAGTACTCCTAACTATCCGCATGCGA
Organism: Acrobasis repandana; assembly: GCA_963576875.1. Classification (NCBI taxonomy): domain Eukaryota; kingdom Metazoa; phylum Arthropoda; class Insecta; order Lepidoptera; family Pyralidae; genus Acrobasis; species Acrobasis repandana. Next base: position 16,021,529 of record OY756215.1, read on the forward strand.
ATTTTCAAGAAGATTGGTTCAGTAGATAAAGCTTCAAGAGGTAACAAACAAACAAACAAACAAATATACAAACTCACTTTCGCATTTATAATATTAGTTGGGATTGGGATTAATATCAAGCATTTCCAAAAATATTACTACTATATAAACATCGTAAAGTTGATCCGAGGGAATGGGCGTAAATAGGCAATGCGTCTCCCATCACTATTTTGATTCCTTTTCCCAATCGCTTACCATCAGACCAAAAGTGGCACGTGGGTCTTGCGGCACTGGGCTCATGTGTTTTATCTGCTTAGATCCACAAAACCCAAAATCCCTAATGGGACAGATAGAGCATAGAGGGATAAAGTCGTGTAGTGTACTTAAACAGTATGTATAAGTATGTAACGCAATAATTCTAGAGTTCCAATAGGTTACAAAAATCTAGGGTAATTGAAGCCGATGACGAAATCAGTCTGCAAGTCATGAGATTAGTCATGGTCCAAAATCCTTAATTTATTTTTTGTGACTCATAGGTATTTACGGAAAAACACATGCTGCTCGTACTGAGCCCTATATTGTTTACTTCATAGAAATAATCCTACAGGTATCATCACATCTGTAGACACTCATTTTTCACATAAGAAAGAACCATAACCAACCTTAGGGAGAGATATTTCTGCTCTCGAATTGATTTTGTCAGTGATAAAGTCGTAATTTTATCGTAATTAAACATAAGGTAATATGTATTTAGACCAGAAGTTAATTACTGCGGTCGAGGATTTTTTATTGACTTTTTTATTGCATGAATAACTAGGCTGTGTTTCTCGAGTGTGTCAGAATGAAAAAATAAATAAATATATATATGGAGAACTTTCTGCAGGTGTGGCGAAACCTTTAGCGGCTTTTTACATGTGCGCAATTGATGATGGTCACACAGACAATAATAATGCCATGCTATTTTATCACAATACGTACTTATTTCATCACTAATATCAGTAACTGTTGAATCATCGACATCGACGCGACGATTAGATTAGATCTATTTACTATCGTTTTTATTTTGTTTAGTAAATACTAGGTAAGGTTTCGGAATAAAATTATAGCTGGGTGTGAATTAAATAACTCCAGAATAGGACTTTCCTCTGTGTAAGCCACCGGCATGCAAAATAAATGCAGAATTGAATATAAAATTATTTTATCTACTGTAATATTTTATAGGCATTTAACTATCAAAATAATATTTTTATTAAAAGTTCGAAAAACATTTTTGTTCTAGGTGATATTGAGATTGTTACATGATTTTTAATTTTAAAGACAGAAAACATATATTTTTAATTTTAGTCATGTCATTTATCCAAGGATGCAGTGGGCCGTGCCAAGAGCGAACCGTGGGCTTTGAAGCAATACGTGAGAGTTCTAAGGCTTGCTAAACTTGAAAAAGTTGAAAAGTCATGCTTTATGGTATTCTTAGAGGTATATTATTTTCTCTCCCATGAAGTGTTCAAAGTGGAACGTTCGATAGCAGCGACATTGTTTGTAAACAGCGGTGTTCGCTCACAACACTCTCTCCGCGAGCCGAGTATCGCAGAAAACGCATATAAACTAGGTATTTCACGGTAATACTGTTTCATATCTGATGTCATTGACATCTCTCCTAGTCGCGAATGCACTGTATATAGTACTAGGATTCTTCATTTTATGCAAGGAAAATCATTGATTTGTAAGTATTTATCTCAACCCTCATTACGAATTTATTATTGTTCTCTACCTTAGTACGAATAACATTGATATAATTGCTGTTACGGGATGAATGCAGCTCTTTGTGGACCGACTTCAAAAAAGAGAGGAGGTAATCAATTCGACAGGACTTCTGTTTTTTATTTGAAATCTAACTACCAAGTTGGTCCCATGTTGATTTGGTGAAGACATGATAAAGAACATTAAAGATATGGAAGAAACTCAAAAAAAAAAGTAATTTGTTTTTTTGTTAAAAAAATTAATCAGGTACATAATTTTTTTGACAGTGTAGCTGATTCGAAAACTATTTCAAAGAAAAAGGCTTCTGGAGCTATTTGCAGTAATTGAAAAAAATTATAAGCATGTAGTTATTTTTTTATATGCAAAACTATGTATGACCTTCATTTCATTTGACCTTCATCATATTGTCTCTGCTGGACGCTCGTGACGTAGTACCACATACATAAATCTGAAAAACATAGCCTAAAACTGGATTGTGGCAGTGTGAATTAAGTAACAGTCACAATATTGATGAAATTAGAGGGGCAAAGGCATTGATCTAAGTATCTTGTCGCAATGCTGACAAAAAATTGCATGTAAAAACAGAAAATACTTTTTTATTTATTTATTTGGTAGACGCTGACGCATTTCCGGTAAGAACTTCCAAAACTTTAAAACTTAGATAAAAACGTAATAAAAGCACTTAATTTTTTTTTGTTCAAATTACTTCTTTGAAATGGTCGATTCCATCGGAAAAGCAGAAATTTGGAAGGTTTTTTTTTTAGATCTAGCCAATTATGCTATTTTATGTTTATAGAGTTCGTGAATTAAATGCTATTTTATAAAATAAAATCACATTATTATGAAATTCAATTATTAAAATCTACACTATTTGTATTATTTTCTCTCGCGGCTTGGTATAATTGGCTATTGGTAGGTACATTGAAACATATGTTAGGTATAATATTCATTAAATAGATCGATAAATAGCCTAATGCTCAGCTTGACAGCCAGCGTTCTTTTTACGTGTCGCGACCTATACATTATAATAAGTTCAACCAACCCATTATATTATGTTATAAATATTTTTTTTTAAATCTTTGTGGCATATAGCTTACTAAAAAGTCAAAGAAGTTTTTAAACTAGAACTTTTTGCAGATAGAGTTATATCTAGCGCTGATATAATATTCAAAGTTGTATTCTGGATAATGTGTTAGTGAAGTTATTGTTTAATAAACAACAGATTATAAGCCTGAGAAAGTGTTACGTATATCTTGTCCTTGGATAACCTTTTTATCCATAGCTGCTCTACCTATAAGTACGAGTATATGACGAGGTTATAAAAGAGTACTAAGTTATAAAGATACGTTACGATATTGCAATTTATAGTGCCCACCGTTGTGATAGTGATGAAAAGTTTGTCTTACACGTGCACTCGTGCAAACCGTGTTAAATCCATCGATTAATCTACTATAATTTTTTTTATTTACTTACCTAAGCTAATAAATTACTTGTGAATTTATACTTTTTTGCTAACCGAAAAAAATATGTGTCCATTATTATAATATATAGGATTAGAATAGAAATAGAATTTTTTTTCGTAGTCTACATCCCAATTCTTAAAGAAGAGTTACGTATCCACATTTGTTTTAGTAATAAAATTCATAATGCATCATAGCCTAGAGTTTTTTAGTAATTGTCAATTATTGTCACTGCCGGCACAACAACTACATGAGTTGTTATTTATCGGAAGACATCTGAAAACAATTTGATTAGTTTAATTACATTGTTTTTCTTACAAGACGTTCCTTCCGTTAGCAAAAGTTGGTAATTGCCGTTAAACAGAGGTAAAATAGGTAGGTCGACGATGTCAGGCAAGTTGCTGGCAAGAATTGGATTGCAATGGCCAGGGACAGATTAAGATGGCGCAGAAAAAGGAGGCTTATGCCCAGCAGTGGGTCCCTGAAAGCTGACGATGATGATGATGATGAGAGGTAAACTTCTTTGTAGGTACACTTCAATAACATGAAGTCTTCTTTCGATGTCTTTTATTTTTGTATAAAAGTTCGGAGATAGTCGTACTTAGCTCGGCAGGAGGCGCTTCCGAGTAAAAATTACGAGGTTATTAACTATGTTGTGTCTTCCGTATTTTTTACTTGTGCGAGCTGTCTTTCCTGGTAGCTTCTTGAATTGAAACTAGGTTTGACCTTACCCCGTTGGACGCTCTATATTTTCCATGCAAAGGAAATAATGGGTATTTTTACCCAGTGCGACTGTTCTTGTACTAATAATTTCATTACACACTTATACTTACGTGACCAAATTATAGAAGATTTATAGCACAATTAGTAAGAAGAAGTATCAGAAACAGAAAATTTGGAAGGTTAAGGGAACGTGGAAGTGATTCCAAACGAATTTCAAAGAAGCGCATGCTTTATGAATGTTTACCACATTTAACGGCACTACTAACACTAATGTAACTAAACGTAAAATAAAAAAAAACTTAATGTAAATTGTGTTTTGAAATTAAATGTCTTGAACACACTGTACCTATTTTAGCTTTACCTGTTATGAAGTAACGTATAAAAAAAAAAAAAAAAACGATAAAAAAAAACCGGCCAAGTGCGAGTCGGACTCGCGCACCGAGGGTTCCGTACAAACCTGCAAGGTTTAGTATTTGGTATGAATTTCAATTTAATACCTCTACGCGTTTATGAGGAAATGGGTAGTAAGTTTAAAATTATTAAAAAAATATATATTATGTGATGTAACTAAAAATTTATGGTTTTCGTAATTTTTCCTTTATCTATGCTATAAGACGTTGCTTCGTACCAAATTTCAAGATTCTGAGTTCACGGGAAGCACCCTGTAGGTTTTGATTCCCTTGCAAGTGTCGAAAATTTGCGGCATAAACGGCTGTATCTTTTGATTGCGTTGGCTTAGAAGTTTGATTTTTTCACAGCTTCAAGGGACAGTAGACCTGAGTAATTGATATAAATTTCAGCTTCATACTCGTACCTCCACGCGTTCCTGAGAAAAAGGGTCTTGACAGACGGACGGACGGACGGACAGACGGACAACAAAGTGATCCTATAAGGGTTCCGTTTTTTCCTTTTGAGGTACGGAACCCTAAAAATTACATGAATCAAACACTACTAAACAAAAACAATGCCTCAAACTAATGCCATATTCGATAAGCTATTCGCTGATGAAGAAGAAGATGACTATGATTTTTGCTATTATGAGTCTTTACTTTAGGTTTATTAATATTATAATTATGTATATATTTTTATGACAAAATTACTATTTTTGTTACTTAGCCGAGAGTATGAAAAAAGATTGATTTTGATATTATTATAAATGATCTTTTTTGTAGTTAAATCTATTGTGTCTGATACCGTTAAAAGTCGGCATTGGACTTCTGACCCACAACTTGATACGTAGGCATTGTCCTCGGTAGTTCTGGTATAATGAAAGGCGCCAAGATTCCTCAGGAATGGAATGGGATCCCATTTAAAGGTTTGTACCTGCCCGGCCGTTCCTGGAATTTGTAGCAGGGTTTGCCCATAACAATATTTCGCTCCTCTTGGGTTTACAAGTTGTGTATAAACAATTGTTTTTACAATTTATGTTGGTTTAAGTACTTATGTACCTAAATTTTTTCTGTTATATTAAATAAATTTGATGTAAACTTAGATATTTTGTCCTTGTATTATCTATACATCAACATAATCATGATTTGTGTATACAGGGTCTAACAAAATATACTGAAACTATTTTAAGGGTGAATTCAGTCCATGATACTGAACAACTTTCACCAAGGAACATATATCAAAATATGAAAAATAATTTTTGGCCTCCCATAGTAGTTGAGTGATCAGCTGATCCGAGTTTGTATGGAAAGCAAAAAAATATTTTTCATATTTCGATATATGTTCCTTGGGGAAAGTTGTTCAGTATCATGGACTGAATTCACCCTTAAAATAGTTTCAGTATATTTTTTTAGACGTTATATATGTTGGTTAGTATAGGCTTTAGTATTTCTCTTTATTAAATATTTTGTTTTTTTTTTCAATTACATAAAAAATTTAAAAGAGGATTATTGTTTATTGAAATTTTTAAATGCTTTCGGTTTAGGTATTTAGTAGGAATAATTATACTGTTTTGATTCATTTTTCTACCCTTTCGCCCACCATCATGATTAAAGTGGACTGGGTTCAGTCTGCTTAGAGCCGTAAGACTGAAAATGAATGAATTACATCATCATTAGGTCTTTTTTTGGCTCCACTGCAGGAGCACGACCCTCTCTTACGACTACCAGAGCCATACTTGGCCAGACCAGCCTGAAGATTTAGCTTACACTCTCTACGCTAGCCAGATGGGTTGGAGAGGGAGAGACGGGTTGGAGTGGTAGTGAATTACGTTGTAAGTTAATTGAATTTATTACGATAGCAGTTTTGTGTTTTGGCATATCCACAATATCCTATGTATTGTTTATATTATGTCTTTGTCCGTTAGTACACTATTATTGTTATTGTGTGGAGGCTTCACAAAGGCTTGGGTATGACGCAAAATGTATTGTGCGCAATATAATTTGAAAACTAGCCCTGTAATGTTTTATAACATCAATGCGGAAATGCCTTTTGGATTAAATTTTCCCACACTATTAAACCTAAGTACCTATATACCTCAAATCCCTCAAATCCGTAAATAGTTTAAAATAATGTTTTATTATATTATATTTTATTAACTTAATAAGCGCATACTCCACCGAAAAGAGCCACTAAGCTCTTAAATAAGAAGAAGAAGAAGAAGAACTTAATAAGAAAATGCATAAACATCTCCTCTCACAGGCCTATACTGGAAGAGATATAGATCACGTCTTTATCCCTAACGGAGCAGACAGAACCTAGGGCAGTAAGGCACTGGAAGACATTTCTTTCGAGGTATGTAGGGCCTTTGTTCAACTTTTATTTTGTGTAATCCTTGTACCTATAAAGAGGTATTTTTTGTGTACTTAATTGGTAAAGAAATAAGTGAAATAGTAGAAAACCTATTAGGTATGTTTATTTCTCTGTGTCCTAGCTCATATGTGTAATTTTTAATATTATGTCTTGTTTTGATATTTGATAAACCGAAGGACTTTTTAATGAGTTTGATGATGGTGATAAAAATGGTTGTGATCAATGTAATTTTGAATACATCATATCATTGACCGATTAGCAATTCTTTATGTAATAAACTTACACATAAACGTGATTATCTGATTGTCCACCTTAAGTTTCATAATCAAATATTAATTCGCAGTTTCGAGTTAAAAAAATACCTTATATTACTACATTGTGGGTCATTCATTTGGCTCGAAATATTTAGACCAATATAAAAGTTGCTATCTTATGCCAATTTGCAATACTAATTAGTTGACATAATAAAGTTTATGAAACGGTTTCATATTTTAGATAAATAAATCACCTCATGAATAAAGTAAATTCAAGGAAATTTTTTATTTCATAATTGTTAATTTATGATAAAAAAAACAATATCTTTGCCTGAAGGTTGTAGGTAAACTGTAGGTAGGTAATGCAAGTACGCTTAATTAAGTACGTAAGCTAGTAAATTATAGGTAGGTCTATTTACTTTCAATTTCAAATAAATACCTACTTACCTATAAATATTCTTTATAAATGTATTTATTATAATAACACTTTTTAAAGCTGACTGCTGACTAACCACTAAGCAGTGATAGGTAGATTCAATAAAACCGGCCAAATGCGAGTTAAACTCGCGTGATGAGGGTTCCGTACAATTGATGGAATTCTTGTAGGTTTTCCTGTAATCTACAAGCAATTAACTATAATTTGTATTTTTTTCAAAATTTTAGGCTCAGTAGTTTCGGAGATCGGGGAATGGTCTATTTTCGTCTTCTTACATGAATAAAATCAATACTATTTATTTTACAATAATAACAATCAACAATATATTTGAGATCCTCATAACGAGCCCTTTCGTTTAATATATAACACAGTAAGGTTTGCATCACTTTTCTAATTTGTCTCCCAAAAATTACCCTTATTTAAAAAAAAAAAATTACTTTGCATATACTATGTGTTTGGGTCATAGGATTACATCACCCTACCAAATTTTACCTGATTCGGCCTAGTAGATTAGGAGCAAATTGGCTGTGACAGATGGACGAACAGACAGATAGACACACGAGTGATCCTATAAGGGTTCTGCTTTTTCATTTTTTGTACGGAACCCTAAAAATACTCATAGCTAAGTAAGAAGGTGCCTAAAATAAGTAATAAGAAACGTCCACAAATCTCAATAGCACAATTATTCCACAAACGTTTTCCAGAAAATAACTTTACAAATGAATTTGAAACCTTAGAGTCTACTAATTTCTGTTTATTGCGTAATTATTTAGACAAATAGTCGAGCTTGATAAATTGGTTTAGGCCAAAAGCCGCTAAACTTTCACGATTTCGCACTCGCAGGTTGCAACCTTCAATGTAAAAACTAATTAACAGTTTTGTTTACATGTGTAAAGTCATGTTGTATTTCCTGAGACACCTCTCTAGTCCGTCCATACTCCACAGACGTCATTCCAGCCAGTTGATAACCTAATTTAACCTTACTTTTAATGAATGTGACGAATTCCTTACAAGAATTCTTGATAGAATGCCTATATCGAAGTGGAAATATACTAGAAGGATTTTACCACCGCAATAAAGATTACGTGACTTTTTTGCCGCTTTCTTTTCATCTTTCATGCACATTACGGATGCTCGTAAAGTACCTACCTACCTACTGCATATCATCACGTCTCAACGGTAAAATTCTCCAGTGCAAAAGCTAGTTTTATAAAAAGCTATTAAAGAGATGGAAAAGAGAAACGATTTAATGTTAGAAGAAAGATAACTTAGATTAAAATAATAATGTGAATATAATTTTAATAAGGCACACGTTCACAATAATGAGGTGCGATGTGAATGGCAATAAGCGTTAATGATTTAAAAAAGAATGCCATGAAAAGATATGCTGACAATAACAGATCTAGTTTTTTTCTAATCTAAATATAAATTTTGATAGATATCGACATTCGGTTTGTCGACTAGGCGTTCAATCGAACATCGGCTGGTCGATTTATAATTCTCTCGTCGTTCAGTTGATCGATCAAGTGTCTTTCGCGAACAGATTACGACTCACGAATCTGTATGGCAAGAGGTGAAAACTTTTCATAAACAACATAACTTTTTATATGGGTACTTAGATAGTAAATAAATAGTCCAAGCCGATTGTGAAGTCTACCAAGTAATTAAAGAATTGAATGGGGTTAAATTAATGATCCAGTGATTCGATTTCGTAGAAGTAATGAGGAAAATCCATTAGAAAATCCCGCGTACACATGCAACCAAACGTTACCATGGAAAAATGTGTTAGGTACGTAACATGCTGAAGGAAGTAATTTGGGGTAGCAGTCTCAAAAGCAGTTTGTGATGGTGTGTACGAGCCGGTAAAGGAAGGATTAAAGTACGAATTTACTCGTAGTGGTTTTATCGAGGAACGTGGCTACATGGCACAGAAACATGCAGTATAGGTTAGAATAAACTTACCACAAAGCGCTGTTCCATATTCCTTCCAATGTGAACGAGTTTTCGCTGTCATTGCAAATAATGTGTAAAAATCAAAATGAATTTATTACTGGGAGTTTTGGAATGAGATTTTCTTGAGCACTGATTAAATAATAAATTGAAAAGTATACATTTAATAATTCAAATCCATAGTTATGGTTATATATAACGATATATACTAAAATATAGCTAAATATCACAATATAATATATTCGATCTAAAATTTAATGGGGTTTGTATACGGAACGTTATAACCGATTGGGCTTCATTTTGGAAGGTTTATGTGTTGTTGGCTTGCTGGTTCATAGTGCGGAAGAACACGGCAGTGTCGTATTATCGCGGCGGCGACGGGCGAGCAACTGAACGATACTAACTAGCGGTGAACGAAGTGAAGTGAGGCGAACGAACTAATCGCGACGCGGTAAGTAGGACGGAATGAAGCAAAACGGCGCGGGCGCACGCTTTTGCTTGTTGTTTATCGGACGAGTAGCTCTTGTTGAGATAAGGAGAAGGTCGATAACGGCCCGGGGTGCGAGCACGCGGGTGACGCCGCGCGTGGACTGCATGCCGCACGCCGCACCCGCACCCGCGCGCCTGCGTCCAGCGTTCATGCGCGCCTCCCAATATTTGTGGAGACAATAATTATTTTTAGACCAACCAAAATAACACTGACAAAACATCATTTGAACAACACGAGACTTGTCTAATTGGCGTGCATGCACGCGCACTCGAGATTGCCAAACTCAATCGAAATGAAAACTTCGGACATATTTCACATATGTGAGCGTTTCTGTTTAATTGATTGTAATTATGCGGGAAACTATGATGGATAGATCATTAACCATTTTATCCCATTACTAGGGAAATTGAAAGGGAAGTTTGTCGTTGATTGGCATTGCAGTACCAATTAATAAACTAAATGAATTCTCATTATTACTGATCTCAAAAAGGAAATAAGCACAGAGAAGCGTATGCAATATGCAATAGACACTCGTAATTATTACGTTTGCGCCAGCCGGCAGCCTCGTTTTGGACATTCCACCGCATTCGTCACAGTCTTACTCCAAATCATTTACAGTCTTGGCGGCAAGGCTTTGGAACTCACTTCCAGCTGATGTAAGGATGGCACCTTCACTGGATTGTTTTAAAACTAGATTATCGAAGACCTCTCTGGTTGCGTCATACTTGGACTGAATTAAGTACTTATCTGTAATATGGTAAATATATACCTATGTTTGTAAGATATATATTTTATAAGTATATAGTTTGTATATGTGTAATGTTATAAGTTTTTATGTAAGTACATATGTTCGTATATATATATATATATATATGTGTATAATTATGTAAGTTTAATCTCATAATGAAATTTTGTACGTACCGGCTTCTACCTTAACCTATAATTGAGTAAATATCCTCTCAATTTATCGCAGGTTGACTGGAAGAGATCCCTACATGGGATAAGTCTGCCTTTGTATATTTGCTATTTCGTATTACGTTGTCTTTCATACTTTTTTTTTGGTATAATAAAGTTATTACAAACAAACAAACAAAAACATCTACACTTGATATAAAGCATTTTATTTTTGTAATGACACCTTTGATATCATTCTAGGCTAGGCCTTACTATTAAAAGTATAGGACTCGTATGAATAGGTACTTGGCCTTGTTCTCATTTGGACTTTATCGACTCTACATTTAGTAAGTATTCAGATGACAATTGATTCATACATTATAAATTTCTAAACAAACTTCATTTTATTTTATGATATACATACACCTTTATATAAATATTGAGAACAGTACTCATTTAAACTTATACGTAGTAAAAATAATATATTGCTTATTTAGACTCTACATTGTGACGCGTTGATGTCTTTTACGTTAATTACAGTTTAGATCAATGGTTTTGATCATCATCATCCCAGTCCTTCCACCACTGCTGAACATAGGCCTCCCTTCTAGGAAATGCAATCTCGCGAGATTTTGGAGAAGCCAAGATCTCGCGAGATCCTAAAGATCACTCTCGTATCTCGTAAAAAGCAGTTGACTTTCCAATTGACACTTTTGATTGCCGCCCATCCAAGCTCTACTCGCCTATCGATCTCCTCTCTCTCTATGTGCTCATTTTTTTCTCTTTTTTCTTTTTATTGTTTCCTTTCTTTTTCTTCTTGCTTCCTAGTTCTTTAAGAATAAAATATGTCCTAGATAAACATACTTATTTGTCTACTGTTGGATTTGAGAGTCCGGGGATATATTAGATATAACCATTGTCGTTTTTTTAACATGTTGTTTCAATGACTTTAATCGAGTTTCGCTTTATGTATATCTTACTTAAATCTGAGTCGATAAAGTGCTTAAACTTAATTAAAAAAGTATTTTTTTTTAATAAGAATTTATATAGTTTTTAATTAATCCTTTATATCTAATGTTCCCTTACACTAGCATACGATATTTACTAAAATACTACACAACACAACACATCTTGCTTCATTTCTTAGTACCTATCGTGAGGAATCAATAAAGCATAAATGCTTGATTCTAGAGTTTCCACAATAATCTTTTCACTCCATATATTCTAAACAATGCATGAATGAATTTGTTTCTATTACTTGGAATTCACTACTTAAGTAGTAGATTTATTTCTTATTTTTATTATTTTTTGATAAAGATTAAGTACTTTTTAGGGTTCCATACTTGGGTATGGAACCCTAAAAATTAATTAACCCTATTACTGAGACTCCGCTGTCTGTCCGTCTGTCTGTCTGTCCGTCTGTCACAGGGCTCTATCTCTTGAACCGTAATATTAGGTCCTTACATATGAAATTGCCGATTTTCAATACTGGCAACTTTAAAATCAAATATCTGCGTTTCATTAGGAATTACAAATTCAAATTTATTTCGAAATAAAGCCAGAAAAAATATTGTTTTAAAATTCGTATTTCATTTGTTTTAACATCATTTGTTTGAGTTTCAACATTGCTATAACAACAACTATGGACAAATTGAAAATTCGCGGTATTTACGAATACGAGTTCCACCGTGGCACCAGTGCTGCAGAAACGGCTCGAAGAATTAACGACGTGTATGGACCAGGCACTGCTAACGAACGAACGGTAGTTTTTGGTTTCAACGTTTCCGTTCTGGAAATTTCGATTTACACAATGAGCCTCGTGGACGACCTGATACTCAAGTGAATAACGAAGAATTGAAGGCGATGGTGGAAGCGGATCCATCTCAAACCACTTCTGAATTAGCAGCAGCCTTCGCCGTAAGTGACAACACGATACTTATCCACTTGCACCAAATCGGAAAAATTAAAAAACTCGAAAAGTGGGTACCGCACGAATTGACTGAAGCAAACCAACAAACACGCGTTGCTTGCTGCGTTTCTTTGCTTAATCGCCACAATAATGAGGGAATTTTGAACCGTATCGTGACTTGTGATGAGAAATGGATCCTGTACGACAATCGGAAGCGATCATCACAATGGCTTGACCCTGGAGAACCGGCAAAACCTTGCCCTAAGCGAAAACTGACCAAAAAGAAGATTCTGGTTAGTGTTTGGTGGACCAGTGCTGGTGTTATCCACTACAGCTTCTTGAGATCAGGCCAGACGATTACTGCAGACTTGTATTGCCAACAATTGCAAACAATGATGGAAAAGCTCGCCATTAAACAACCGAGACTGATGAATTGCTCTAGCCCACTGCTCCTTCAGGATAACGCTAGACCACACACTGCACATCAAACGATCGCCAAGTTAGAGGAGCTGCGACTGGAACCTCTGCGTCACCCACCATACTCTCCAGATCTTGCCCCAACCGATTACCACTTTTTTCAAAATTTGGATAACTTTTTACAAGGAAAAAATTTCAAATTTGATGAGGCAGTCAAAACCGCCTTCAAACAGTTCATAGATTCTCGCTCCCAGGATTTTTTTTCCAAAGGTATCAATGATCTGCCTATAAAATGGCGGAAGTGTATCGATAACAACGGCGCATACTTCGATTGATTAAATAATAATTTCATTAAAAAAAACTTGTTTCACTTTTTTGATACTGAACGGCAATTTCATATGTAAGGACCTAATATTATAGCTAGACACTTGAAATATTCACCGATTTATGTATTACTGTAGTCGCTATAACAAAAAATACTAAAAATAAAAAAAAGTTGAAAATTAAAGGGGGTAGTCATACAAAAAATGTGTTTTTTCAGCGTTTTTAACTAGATCTTTCTAATGGCATTAACTAGGTACTTGAAATTTTCACAGATTTTGTATTACTATGGCCGCTATAACAACAAATACTGGAAAAAAAAATGTAAGGGGGTCGCCATACAAAAAACGTGTTTTTTCAGCGTATTTAACTAAATCTTTTTAAATTTTTTTAATTTATAATGGCATTAACTAGATACTTAAAATTTTCACAGATAATGTATTACTATAGCCGCTATAACAAAAAATATTAAAAATGAAAAAAAAAATTAAAATTAAAGGGGGTCATCATACAAAAAACGTGTTTTTTTAGCGTTTTAAAACATTGTACGAGGTACGGAACCCTTCATGTACGAGTCCGACTCGCAGTTGCCCATTTATTTATAGACTTTCACGATTTTACTAAATTTATAAAAAAATCAGTTAAATAGAAAATCTGTGCTCTGATTTTTGAGGAAGGTTTATAGTAGAAGTTAAAAAAAAATAGGTGAAACATTTTTTTTTTTAACTTCTACTATAAGAAGTAGAAGTTAAAAAAAAAAATGTTTCACCTAATTCATCTTTATTATTAATTTAAATTTTAATTAAAGTATATCATGGCACACTAAAATCATATCTTTATCATATGAATTAAATTCAATTAAAAATAAAATGAAATTATGTTAAAGAATTAATTCTATTTTAAATTAGTGTCTAAGTATTAAGTCGGTTCAGTTTCCTAAATGTAGAGACTTCCGACAAATGTAATCGTCGTAACATTGAGGCTGTCCCTTCAAGGTGGTGTTCTTGGCTCTCTTCCATTGCGACTGCAGTTAATACGCGGGCATTAGATTGCAATAATACTCGTAAAAGTTGTCATACACAAGTTCGACGCACTGTTGTATTGTAGTTGGTATTTTGTATATAAACATACACAAATCATTTACATTAGCTAAAGTATTTGGCGTATGTCTCTTGGAAAGAGGATTCTCTGGTGTATGGTTTCACCTAATTTTTTTCTGCAATTTTTGAATGATTAAGTTATTAATATATGTCTTACACTAGAATCGCAAAATGCAAGTCGCAAATAGATATGGATAGGCCATATTCTAAGGAGAGCTAACACACATCCCGAGGTAAGCCCTGGAGTAGACTCCCCAGGGCAAGCGGAAAGTAGGCCGTCCCAAGCAGACCTAGCGGCGCACTGTTGCAGCGGACATGAAGACAATCGGGCTTACCTGGCCCAAAGTAAAGCGCGAAGCCAAAGACCGATCGCGATGGCGAAATACTGTTAAAGCTCCACTTGGGGGCCTCAGGACAGGACCTAATGTCAATAGTAAGTCTAGGATCGCAAAAAGAGCTTATACCCTAGGGGACAGGAAAGGGTACATAGCAAGATTGAACTATGATACTGATTAACATCACACAAGAATAAACGGGCAAGTGCGAGTCGAACTCGTAGTTGAAAGGTTCCGTACCTCCGTACAATGTTTTAAAACACTGAAGAAACACGTTTCTTTTATGACGACCCCCTTTAATTTTTAACTTTATCTTATTTGTTGTTATAATGGTCATAGTAATACATAATCAGATATTTTAAGTATCTATTTAATGCCATTATAAAGATCTAATTAAAAACGCTGAAAAACACGTTTCTTGTATGACGACCCCCTTTAATTTTTAACTTTTTTTTAATTTTAGTATTTGTTGTTATAGCGGCCGCAGTAATACATAATCGGTGAAAATTTCAAGTGTCTAGCTATTATGGTTCAAGAGATAGAGCCCTGTGACAGACGGACAGACAGCGGAGTCTCAGTAATAGGGTCCCGTTTGCACCCTTTGGGTACGAAACCCTAAAAGTTATGGCAAATATATTTCTTTGTCTATGGTATTTAATTTAGAAATCATCGCCCTTTTGTATTAATCTTGTATTTTAAAAGGTAGGTATTTTAAAGGGTAAATGCGTAAAAGCTATCTATGACATCTGTCTTTAATATTTTGAACTCAAATGCAGCAATGCGAATAACGGGAAATTTTAATTTAAATAAAAAAAAAACTCGGAGGACTAACGACTTGTCATGCAAGTTCGACGTGCTATTGTGGGCGGCGTGCCCCCAAGTTGTAAATAAACAAATTATTATAATAACAAATATGTAAATATATTTAAATATTTTTATTTAAATATATTTGCCATAACAAATATCCACTGATCTGATCATTAAACCAGTGTAGGGAATGCACTTAGGAAAAAAAATTTTCCTGATGTAGTAAGTACCTTCAGTATGGGCTCAGCGACTCGAAGAAGATCTCGGTTTCCAACACCGGAAGACGCTTGCTGTATATCTTGCACTGTTTATATATTACAAAAATGTACAATAAAGTATTTACAAACAAATAGAGGTGTTTTCCTGTTGACCTCATTTCTTATTATTCATTAATTTATTTTGATTTAAGCATTTTAAAAATGTTACGTTTTGTAACCTACATAAATAAGGGAAAATTTGATGACATCATTTCTTTGCGGCAATCGTTTGCGGCCAGTTCTATCCCCCCTTCCTGTATAATTATTACTTACCTACCTACCTACTAGTTTTATTTCATGCCCATAACTTATATTTTTTTCAATTAAATGTATTTATTTGCATTAAACACGATATATTTATAATATAGGTCTCAACAATTGGTAGAAGCGCATGCAAAACAATTTTCATGTAATTAGCCATTAGAAATTTAAAAACAATTACAAATTATATAAATATAATTGATCAAATTACAATTAAAAATACAGAGAAAGAATGTAAAACATAATATTAAATGTTTTCGTTTCATTATTCAGAATTTATCCGTACCTATTATATCGATATACATGTTTTATTTATCGGCAAAAAGGCTTATGGTGACGATGATTATTATGCATATATTATTAATACAACTCATACCTAAGATAATGGCCCTAATGCCAGCATCAAGCGACGGGGGTCGATCGATCTGTGTAGTAGTACTATGTACCTATCTACTTTAAGCCTACGTCATAGTATAATTATCTAACATCTTTTGATGGATTAGGAGTACGAAGTGTTAGGTAATGAGAGATGCGTTGTTCTGTCACTGATGCTTTTCGGTCTTCAGTCTCTACGCAGTAAAAATATCAGAGGAATTATAATTGATAGGCTGATGAGATAAAATTCCTTTTTCGTATATTAGTTTAAATAGATTACGTGCGTGGTAATTTTAGATATGTTTTACCCAGGAAACCACATGGTGTTACGTGGGTGTAACCACAGGTACCACATCAATCACGAGCTAACACATTGTATTGGCTATGAAATTGTAGGAAATACAATATATTGTCGCGAAGTCGCATAAAAATAGAACATTCGTGAACAAAGCAGTATATTCCAGAACAATCCAGCTAGTTCCAGGACAATTTAGAATGTTTTAGAGTCTAGAAGTACTTATGTCAAATAATCTATAAGCATGTAGAATATTTTAGAATAATGTAGAACTATATACACGAGTAGAAGGGTGTGATTGTTCCAAAAGAATCTCAAGTTCACGCGGGTATGAGGGATGTGCTAGACGGCAATTTCCCCATTGCCGGCAATATTCCCAATCTTGCCCATGACAGGATTTTTTTTATTTTGCCGGAAACATTGGCAATGTTGCCGATCCATTTAAATGGCTTTTTTATATCAAAATTCAGATTATTTTGTAACCTAGTTAGTTCTGTTCGTTTTGTTTTTCGTGTGTGTAAGTGGCCAACACTGGTGTCAGATTTTTCAAGCTGCCTAAATGCACCTGACATAGCTTAACGACTGTCATACAATGATGACAGCCGGGATCAACGGCTTTCGTGCTTTCCAAAGCACGGAGGAGCTCAAGTATTTTTGTGCCACTTTTGGTAACCCATCCAGGTTCGGACCATGCCCGGCATTGCTTAACTTGCAAAAGCGCTAGCAATGCGTACTCCCACCGAGCAACCGAGCTCCTCCTCCTCCTCCAGTTGGTTCTGTGAGAACAGTAGATCTCGCGAGCTCTTATAACCATGCAATTACTGACAGCTTTCCTTTCCCCTGGCTTAGCAAAGCCATTTATGCTTCATTATAACGCAAATACTTGCAGCCTTTGGCTCTGTCTGCCTTATTAGGGACAAAGACATGATGGTGTATAAATACATGTCGAAAAAGTAATTTGCGTAACAAAATTAACGAAGAAAGTCCAATTTTAAATTGAAATTCAGGTGCTTTAATGTGTAACTGTTAGGTAAATGTGGACTGGGTCCGAAAAAATATATTTTATTAGTCCACCAGTTAGATTATTCAAATATATATAATGGGCCCATATTTTTCGGTTTATAAAAGTACAGCGTGTCGAAGTTTCGGAGGGGGAGTGATTAACATCACCGTCAAATGAAAATCGTATTTGCCTGTAACGTCATGCGGAATTTAAATACGCTGTATCTTTCTAATTATTTGCTAATCAGAAAAAAATAAAAATAGTTTGGAAAATCCAAAAGTGCACGCCTCATAATCTCATTTTTCACAATTAAATTGATTTTGATTGTTTTATTGCTAACTTAAAACGAAGAAAAGTATGTGTCGGCTTTAACGCACGACTCGAGATTATTTTTAACTTTTATTTTTAACTTCCCGCTGAGAAAATTTAAAATTTTCAAAATTCGGGACGTTATTAGTTTCACCCCGTTTTGAAAAGTCGAGTTTTCATCAGATCTCGACGTTTAAAGGTCTCAGGAATCTTCCCTGACCACTCACGAGCAAGTGTCATGCACCCTGTCCGTATGTGTGTGTGGGTGTGTATGTGACCCGCTTATAACTCTTGAACAACTAAACCGATCGGAACCAAACAAGTAGCTTTCCAAAGAGTTCTATACAACTCAGATTTCCTGTGAATTTAAACCGATTCGGACCGGTAGATTTTGAGAAATCTCAAAAAAACTAAGCAAAAACAAGAAAAAGACACAAGACTACGTCACGAATGTCAAGAAAAGTGTTACCACTGATTGTTCTTTTCATTCTCAATGAGTTAATGCAAATTAAATAAAATATTAACTAACTTATCGCTTCTTTTACATTTATTCGTCTTTCATATTTAATAAAACAAACAAAATCACAACATTCTTTATTCAAATTTCTTTTTACTTCTTTTCTTACTTGCCAGTTACACATTCATACTCATCATACATAGGTATTAACTCTTTCAACAAATCTCACATCCAAAATTATTTTTAATATGTCACCTGTATTTTTATAATAATAATTACGATTAAATTACATTGAATTAGACAGTGATCTTCGAAAGGACTTAGTTTTGGATAATACTGAAGCGTATAAAAAAAAAAAGGACTTGATCAGATAAGTTTTTCGGGAGTTATCGTGACCACGCCAGTTTCCATACATACCGACACACGTACGTCCACAAAATGATTTTATTAAACATTGTTTTTATTTATTTAAAAGGCAAAATGTCTTTTAAAATGTCATAAGTGTTGAAACTAGTTTTTTTCCTTGACATTTATGTGTAAATATTATTGTACAAGTGCGATAGAAAATAAATAGAGACACATTTAGTTAAAAAAATCACTTGATTTTTGTAAGGCGAGAGTAAAGCACTACCTCATGCGCTTCGCTTATGAGGCGTGCAATACGTATATAATACATATTTTTTAAAATTGGAATACAACACGTTTTACTTGGATGACTGTAGGTCAAAATTTTTTGGTTCTCTTGCTTCAAAGCACCTTCAAAGTAAATATTATTAAAAACCAATAAAAACGCGCAATTGTTGTCTTTGATATAGTAAATTTAGGAACTATTAGGTTATTTTGACTTATACTACCTATATTAAATGTGAGTAATTTCTTAATGAGGCCGATAGTAAATAAGTATGAAATTTGGCATGGCATCCTTCATTTCGCTCTGGATTCAAAGTAGCGTCCTCACGTTAAAACTATTACCTTTACGCCTTGCAGCACAATCTACTATTTAGTTTCTGTGTATTTAGTCCACATCCATATTTTCCAATAGCCTTACAGTTCCTCATCATTTCCGGCCTAGAATGTAATACATTTTATTATGCCGGGGAAACAAAAATTTAGAAATTTTTCAAATTTTTTTTCGGTACCTAGACTGGCGTATATAAAACGGGACGCGTCACTAACCAGACCAGTTCTGAACTTCTGACTGAGCTTTCAGTGTGATAACTTCGAAATTTATTAACAAGTGGCATCGGCGTTGGCGAGTAACATTTACAACACATACGACTTTAGCGACGAATTTTGGCCTATACTACGAGTGCATTTTTTTGTATCAATCTTGGATTACGTAGTAAATAAATTGCCTAAGAAGTTTGTTGACGTTTTACTGCAAATCTTGAACCTCCGTTTCGTTGCAATATGATGCTTACGTAAGTATATTAACTAAATATCATCATAGGTAGCTCATAAAAGAGGAAAGGGGAATTATCCAAGACAAACTGAATGAATGGCGGAAGACGCTGGTTAAAAAATCAGCCAATCAAAAACAGAGTATACGTTTTGCGATTTTGGGGGAAAGTGGTGTAGGTACTGTCAACAATCGTGTTTGAGAATGTCAATGCTTCTTGGGAATGCAGGAATAGCACAAACATCTCTAGCTATAACTGCATTTTTTTCGTCACTTTTTATAACAACCACAGGAAGATTGAGATGTAGTGCTCTAAGTCGAAAACTATACGCCCCAAAGCATTTTATTGCACCAATATCTTTACATTGTCACAAATAAAAGAATCAAATAAACGGGCAAGTGCGAGTCGGACTCGTACATTTAGGGTTCCGTACCACCGTACAATGTCTTAAAACGCTGAAGAAACACGTTTCTTGTATGACGACCACCTTTAATTTTTAACTTTATCTTATTTTTAGTATTTGTTGTAATAGTGGTCATAGTAATACATAATTGGTGAAAATATCAAGTGTCTAGTAAATGCCATTATAAAGATCGAGGTAAAAACGCTGAAAAAACACGTTTTTTGTATGACGACCCCCTTTAATTTTTAACTATTTTTTGTTTTTAGTATTTGTTGTTATAGCGGCCACAGTAATACATAATCGGTGAAAATTTCAAGTGTCTAGCTATTACGGTTCAAGAGATAGAGCCCTGTGACAGATGGACAGACAGACGGACAGACAGACGGACAGACAGACGGACAGACAGACGGACAGACAAACGGACAGACGGACAGACAGCGGAGTCTCAGTAATAGGATCCCGTTTGCATCCTTTGGGTACAGAACCCTAAAAAGGATAGACAGATTTTTTTTCCGGTAACCAGAAGAAGTTCTTCTTGTATACATTTTTGTCAATAGTCATTTGTATAGTATCTACAAGTAGCTTTTACGTTTTCGATTTCCCCGTCCGTTGATGGATGATACTGATAAGTTGATAACGTGATAGTGTGTAATCTGTAATAATATCAATTAAAGCGAACATTACTATCATACTTCATTCTCGTGATAAGAAAGTGTGCATTACATTGTTTGTGTGTAAGTGACGTCTCCAGGATGAAATATTGCAGGTTAGTGTAATGTTTGTACTTACGTAAATACTTTTTAAAAATAGATAGAGAATGAAATTAAAACGAAATCATGATGAAATAACTAAGCGAAATCCTCGATATATCAATTTCTTGAGCTATTTATTTATTTATTTATTTACCAATTTATGTACACGGACAATATATACAGAGAATACATAAACAAAAAGTTGTACAAAGGCACTACTTATCTCAAAAGAGATCTTTTCCAGTAGGCCCGTGAGAGGAGATGTTCATATATGAAAGGCTAAAAGGCCTGTTCGTTAAATAAAGGAAAAAGAAATTAACATACTATGAAACTACAGATAAACATACATATACATATGTTACATACATACTTGTATAAATACATATGTCTTTTTAGAAATGAATATACTTAATATATAATATATAAACTACAACTATAATGATTCCGATAAATAATAATCTTTTACTCGTCTTTTAAACACAGAGATCGATTTAGATTCGCGTATAGAAGGTGGTAATGAGTTCCATAGTCTGACCGCATGTACCGAGAAGGAGTAGGAAAAGGTAGTGGTGCTGTGTGAAGGTTATCCTAAGATTTTTTTTGTCAAGTTAAACGTTAACACGAAAAAGTTTAAATAAAAAATACCTAGGATTAAAAAACTGCAACCCGATTACTGATAGCAAACTCAAAAGTAATAAAACCGGTCAGTAACGAGTCGGACTTATAAATGAAGAGTACCTCCGTACAATGTTTTAAACGCTGAAAAAAACACGTTTATTGTATGATGACCCCTTTAATTTTTAATGTTAACTTAATTGTTGTTATAGTGGCCACAGTAATACACAATCAGTGAAAATTTCAACCGTCTTATTATAAAAACAGGACCAACTTTGTTTCTAGGTTTAAACCATTACCCGCCCAATTCAAGTTGACATCCTGTAATGTCACACTATCTCACCTGTCAATGTCAACTTGATTTAGGCGGATAATGACATTAATGACGATTTATTACGACGACGACCTCCGTGGCGTAATGGTTAACACGCTAGACCGCTAATCCGGAGGTTCTGGGTTCGATCCCCAGCCAGAGCAAAAATTATGTAACTTGTTACACAATCGATACCTTCACATTTATGCAAACATTTTCATCTTATTGTACCTTTAGCACCAAACTGTCAATATGAATGTTATCTATTATTCACGAAACTGTCATCGGTCAAAGATATCTAACTTCTTACGAACATCATGGACGATAAGTAGTTTTGTGAAAAAAAATTCATTTTCTCTTCTTCTTCGTCTTAGCGCGTTCCCGGTTGCATCCTCAGCTGTGCTGCTTAGGAGCCAGGGGTGCGCTTTCCGCTTTTTCTTCTTCAAATATAACATGCATGTCAATGGTCACCCAAGCAAGGTTGCCAAAGACCTTGCGAGATGGAGAACAAACAGCCGGAATAGTTTAAATGATTTGGCTTTAGTTCCACAACCGGCTGCCTGCCTGACGTCAACCCTCTTTGGGAATGTATTTGTGCGAAAAGTTTTACAACCGGCCGCTGCCCGACGTCAACCCTCCTTGGGAATGTGATTGTAGCAGGAGATGTTTGTGCTTAATCCTTTAGTCGTCTCTTACGACATCCACAGGAAGAGATGGAGTGGTCCTATTCTAAGTTCTAACCCCGAACCACACGGGGGAAGTTATGCATTATTAAACGTCAATTATCGTTGTTTATTGTAATTAGAGACAATAGTAACGATAAAAAAAATATTTGTGTAAAACCAAAACATTCTGGCAAACAAGAAGACAAAATAAAATAAAATAAATTATGCTTTCTCAGTAGTACCTACTTTCTGATGCATAATATGTATTTATTCAATATTTTCTGTAACTATTGTATTTATTCTTAAAGGAATTACACAACAAACCTATTATGACGAATGAGCAGACTAGAAGAGTTATTATGATTTTTTTCATCAACATCCGATGTAAATGTCAACATCGCATCCTTTTTGTTCTCTGGCAGTAGGTATATTTCCACGAAATTACTCATCATATTGCGAACGGAACGAAAGCATTAAATGGTGATGATAGACAATTAGAGGTTATTATAGCCTTATTTAAACAACCTTCAGTGCTCATTTCATTTTAGACGTAGTTATATCGGACTATGAACACGAACAGATTTGTCAGTTATTTGTATATTACATAGTTTTAGGTAGGCTATCTAAAATAAATAAAAAACTTTTCTTTATCTTACATTAAAAGGTACGTAAAGGTATAACAAACGTCAACATTTTCAATTCAAATAGGTATAGAGTCCGCGATGAAATGTCAAAAGTGTAACATTTTTTGAAACGTAGTCGCGTATTTTTTAACGTGTACACCAGCTGCCAGGGCGTGTATGACTCTACCGGCTAATAAATAGAAAAGTTATATAAACAGAAGTCAACATTATTAGACAATGGCATTTAAATTTTGTCATATTAACAGTATTAAGCAGAAAACAGGCTAAATTTTTACTTTTGACGTTTCCTTCTAGCAACAGTAAATACCGATAAGAGGGAAAGATTTTTGCTCTTTGACTAGAATATTATTTGGTACCTGTACATTCAGTGAAAAAAAGGCCTGAGAGGTGCTCTCCTTCCTTAGTTATGTGATAAATTTATTGATCCATCACAATTCACAATACCTTAAATATTTAGATAACTTCCATAACGATTTTTTTTGCCAAATAGAGAGTTTCATGAGATTTAATTTACCCGTGTGGTTCCAGGTTAGAATAGGACTACTCCATCTCTTCCTGTGGATGTCGTAAGAGGCGTCTAAAGGAATAAGCACACACATCTCGTGCTACAATTGCATTCCCAAGGAGGGTTAGTGTCAGGCGGCGGCCGATTGTAAAACTTTTCGCACAAATATATTCCCAAAGAGGGTTGACGTCAGACAGGCAGCCGGTCGTAAAACTATAGCTAAATCATTTAATCTGTTTCGGCTATTTCTTCTTCATTTTACAAGGTCTTTAGCATCCTTGGGTGTCCATTGACATGCATGCTATATTTGGAGAGGAAAAAGCTGGAAAGCGCATCCCGGGCTCCGAGGCAGCACAGCTGAGGATGCAACCGGGAATGCGTTTAGACGAAGATGAGAGAGTTTCATGAGAAAAAATGTAAATACCTACTTGTAGATTTTAAATTGATATGTACTAATGAGTGCACTATTTACCTAATAGTGATAGGTACAAATAAGTATGAAATTAAATCAATTAATCAATTGTGGTTTACCATAGATTTTAGTGTAGAAAAGATGAAGACTTCTTCTCTTCTACACTCATTTTACTTGTTCCATGTCTGAATAATTTCAGCACATTTTCTCTTCTTTGCAAAACCTACTTCCCTTCTCCCAAAGGCATTAGTCATTACATAAGTAGTTATTAATAAAAATATTTGTGAAAATAAACATGTAATCTGAAATCTGAAAGGTATAATGATATTTAGCTCGACCGCAACGTGTACGGCGGAATGTGGACATGTGATCAGGCGGCTGTCGCGTGAATGCGACACACACATAGCCACAGTCTGGTGCGTGTGTGCCAAATACCATCAACACTTTGTTACTGTATCAGTCGTAGTGGTTAACGCACACATGCGTTAATAGCAGAACAGGTGGCTATTTTCATATCCTTACGTTTCGGCTGCCTGAAGCGCTGAAAGATTGATTGATTGATTGATTGTGATGCTTGCGACTTCATCTAGTCCCGTCCATAATAGTGGAAGTGGCGCGAGGCGGTACGATACTGTTATAAGAGCTTGCTTAATAAAAATTTACATGAAATCCCTGAAGAAAGAAATATATCTATTCATACACACCGTTTTTTCTTAATACGTATTTAATGTTTTGATTATTTATTTAATTTGGCAAACAGTGAGTACCTACTTAGTTCAAAGACGAATCTCTTTTGCAAATTTATTTCTCATCGCTTTTGCAAATTTAGCTGAAGTTAAGTTTATACAGGTTGATTTTGAACCACTGAGCTATATTGAAATCTTGGAATCAGAATCACTAATACAACACAAAATAGCAGGAAAAAGAATAATTTTTTTTACTATTTTTCATTAGGAAAAATCCCCACATTTGCAATACATGTTGTCGAAGAATAACAGAATAGACCCTATGATACTCATAAACAGATTGCATGTGTTTGTGCTGGTATAGTAAATATTTTACATGCTTATGTGCGTAATACTCTAAGTACAAAGCAATACAGTGACGTTTGAACACACCCACAGATAATGAATGCGAGGATATGTATGATGAGAGAATTTATGTGCAATTTGTTATCATCAGTTCAGTTTCTGTTACACATAACGTTAATGTAGCTAAATCAAAGAAGTGATTTTGTTAAAATCCGTCATATTCAAGGTAACATAATTTGGCAACAATTTGGCCAATGAAATATAGAGGGATAACATTTAATCTCTCATTTAAGATCTCAAGGGGTATTAACGCATATAACAGGAAATACCATTGCTACAGATGTATGTACATGCATGACATGCATGGTAAAGATATACATATATTTTCACGGCCATATTTTGAGAGAATACTTACCACGTTATAATAACGAATTTTTCAGACTTCTCAGTCAGCCAGCCATCAATACAAAAGAAGCCGCTAAGTCTAGAGTAGAGCTATGGGACCTGCTGAGAAACTTCCACCGGGTGCCGACCTCCCCTGGGTAGTCTTTAAATAGACTCCAAACTGGTGTTGGGAGATGTCTAGAAAATCAAGTTAGGTGGCGTTACTCCAAAAACGACAAATGTGAGTGCGGTGTTGTCCAAACAATGAACCACTTATTGTTATGCCGAAATGCCTCAAATCCTGCACAATACAAGACCTAAATGAGGCAAACGACCGGGGAATCACTGTGGCCAAATACTGGTCAAGTTTTTAGATTTAAATGAATTAATAAATAGCCTTTCGACTCGAGAAGAAGTAACGAATTTTAAACATATATATATTTATTAAGAATATCAACATTTCATTTACTGTTAGATTAGGTAAGATTTCATACGAATTATCATTATCAGGTCTTTTTCAGCCTCCAATGCAGGAGCACGAACCTCTCTGTACTGCCAGAGCCGTACTTTGGATACTTTACAGCTAGAGGATTTGGCCTACATTCTCCACGCTGGCCAGATAGGTTGGAGAGGTCCCATTGATGTTTATAAGCTATGTTTAGCTGGTGTTTCCTAAGTCGTTTTCTACGACACCCACGGGGAAGACTTGTAGTGATCCAATTCTACTCTGCCGGGAACCACACAGTAAGAATACGAATACTTAGTCTATTTGACTAATAAATGGCATGCAATAAAGTGATAAAAAATGGTTGCCTGTAAAGTCGGTTTTACGGGCGAAGATTTTACGTGACAACGCGCGCGGCAGACCGATCATAGTTGAGTAGGAGAGAGACGCAAGGCATTCGGCGGGCCTCTCTCTCGTTCGGTGACTCATCGTAACGTTACCGAGCGTTACACTTTTTCATAAGTGACTCCCAGCCGCAACCTAATTTAAGACGTTGTCACGTCAAAAGTACAATAAGTATTTGATTAGAGTTTTGGTCCGTGTAGTAATATTGCTTCTTCTTATAATTTTTTTATCGGATACTCTATTAATTATTAATATTCAAAAATTTAACTTGAAGACATTCTTAAAGCATAGATTCTCTACATGACATGATAAACTGTCCAGTGAGGGACCGATAGTTTCAAAAGTTGGATAGAGAAAATATAAATAAATTGAATGCTAAGTTTCGACGAAATATATTTAAGAAAAGAACAACACTGTTAACAACAACAATAGCAATGACATTTTTCGCGCTGTTTATGAAATTTTATACCAATCCAATCTATGATCTTTGCGAGACAATAGTTCTCTGTCCCGTACAGAAATGGTAAAAGCCCTTGTCAGGTGCATACATTGTAAACGTCCGTTTGTTTGTCTAATAGCTCTCTATCGTTTCGTCTCATTACTACATCATTACCATTAATAATACTTACAGATTTAAGGACAGATGACCTATTGAAACTAGGCGTGATAGTATTTACTTAGTTCTGTGTCATTTGGAGATTCCGAATAGTTATCACAAGTGAATTAAAGTAATAGTTTAAATTGCCATATATTGTTGATGCCTTTGTTAGTGAAATCTCCATATCAACGGTCAACATATTGGTCTGTAAACACGACAAAGTACGATAAGGCCTGTCCTAATTTCCGACATTGTCAAGATCGCGTTGAAGGTCATCTCTTCCGGAAAATCTAGAACAACTAACGATTTTAAACAGATGTGTAAGTATAAGTAATACATATTTAATTTTAGTAGATAACGATTTAATTATTTATTTATTTAATTCGTAGAGGTTTGGCCTCTGATGGAATTCCGTCAGTTTCGGAACCACACGGGATCTTCCATTCCGATGGCAAGCGTCCTGATGGTCTGACGCTGGTACCATAAGACAGGGCAAGTGTCTTGTCTGGGATGCCACTTGTGTGGACAAATGACCACCGCCATAGCCTTTTTGGCGGAGTTGTGGAAATTTATATTTTTACATTGGTTTTTATTGATAAAATACAATAGATAACCAGGAAATATTAATGTATTGTGCTTGTTACATAACAAGCACAATACATTAATATTTCCTGGTTTTTTTATTGACAAATACCGTATTCTTGTCAAGTCGAAATGGTTTTAAGATAAGAGAACATCCCTGGTCAGTATGGAAGTCGCTTCAGACGGGCTTATGTTGGTAGGTGCCTAGGAAATGAAATTTAAGGTGGCGTCACTCTGATGACAACTTTTGCGACTGCGACGCTATTCAGTCGATCACCTTTTGTCGTGTCTGCACTGGTCTACTTCATCTATTACTTAATTAAAGACCTTATTGAGGCTAATGACAAAGTTGTCACCATGGCCATATCCTGATCAAAGATAATTTTAATTAACACTAGGTATATCAGAACCATTTTGACTCGACAGGAAGGGTTAAGTAATTTGTTATAATAGCTAGTACTAAGCAACTTTGTTTAACTAAGCAACATTCACCGCAAAACAAAAGCAAAGAAGACAGTAAGAGCATTATATACAGAACGGAAACTCCTAAGGTCCCGCGCAATATGCGTCCCCGTTCCCCGTTCCCGCGCCTCTCCCTTGTTCTTGTCTTGTACAAGCGCAAGAGCGGGCATACACACACGCATTGACATGTGCACGCACGGCGGCACAAGAACGGAGGAGAGGTGCGGGGACGGGGAACGGGGACGCATATTGCACGTACCTTAGGAGATTCCTTTCTGTATGTAATACTCTTACTGTCTTCTGGGACAAAAGATACTAGTAGTTTTGTAACCTGAATATTGTTATTTATTTTATGTAAGTTTTGTATTTAATTTTACTTATTTAGATATATTTACGACTAATGTATCAAAAATGGGTTGGGTATGTTATGTATATTGTAAGTTTGTGGTTGTTGTCGCTCTCCGATTCTCAGTTATAGACACCAGTCTTTGTTAACAGGTCTTTGTCTACTTTGTTTACAGGTTTTATTTCTTCTTTTCAACCCTTATTGTTGTTGTTGAATATCTTTATATAACCAGTTACAATCATTGGAACCATAAAAAAATCATATAATATGTAAGTACAATGGCGGACTTATCCCATAATAGGATTTATTTTGCGTTTGTGAGACCAACACTGGTGTCAAACTTGTTTGACATGACTTATTGACTGCCATCTGAAGAAGTTTTAACGTGACTTTTGAAGAATGAAAGCGCTACTTATGGTCTCTAAAGTGGGAACCACGCTCAGGGGCTAGTATTAATTCTGTGCTCAGGGTTCCACAAAATGAATTCACCATCCACTCCTCGGGGTTGAGACAGACTTTCAGCTTACATATTTTCTTCATATGTTGCACAAATGATACACCATTACATCTGTACCCTTAAGGGTTAAAGGGCTACCTGCCCTTTTATGGGTAAAGACGTGATTGTGTATATGTGTATAATTTGTACAACATATGAAGATGGTATGTACTTAATCTGTACATGTCGTGTACAGATTAAGTACATACCTCTGTTGAAACAGAGTCTAGGGTCGCATTTGTACTTGGCGGTTTGAGGTGGAAAAGGAATCAAAGTATAGTGATGGGTTGCTAGCGCCATTGCCTATTGACATAATACAGATTTTCGCCCTCTTGGGAGAAAAGGTTAGAATGTAGAATGTATAGCTGCTTCTCTTCCCGCGCAGATTGCAATAGCTGAACGAGGGTATGGGCAAAAATACGAATTACCTATGTTTATTAGGTGATGCAGCTGCATCCCTAGCTAGTAATCCATCACTATTTTGATTCACTTTTTCCCCCTTCACGCCCACCGCAACACACGCCATTGGGTATTTGCGGTCTTGGGCTGTGTCTGCCCCGTTGGGGATGGCGACATGATGGTATATCTGTATTCATACATCCAATGTACGCATAATATAAAGACACCAGAAGTAAACAAACAAAATTGAAGTAAACAGCAGACGCGATAATAAGCGTATCAGTTTCAAAAAAATTCCAAGTGCTTTTATTGTTGTAGGAAAATTTGTTTCTCTTGTTTCAACAATACAACAAACAAATATGTCATATTGTTAACCTTCTGACCTTTCCAAAAAATGCTCTGGGCCTGTGTGGCTGTCTGCCACCGAAGGAAATAAATGATTTTTCATTAGACAGTGTTTTTCTTTTTTATAAAATCATCAATGCCACTTTTTGCCCTTTAGTTATATTCGGTGTTAAGGTGAATATAGAAGTAAATGGCCTTGGAGCGGCGCACTCATTTGAAATAAATTGTTAACTCGTAAATATGGAGATAATTTCCATATTGCTAATCGTCAGGCACTAGATAGCCCTTTAAATTATTTTATGAACCACCGTTGAAACTAGTTTCATTCGTCCTTCAGCTTTAAAACTTGCCTCCACCAAAAGTGGCCACGGCAGGTTTTAAAGCTAGACGGATCACCAATAATAGTTTCAACGGCAGTTCATAAAATAATTTAAATGGCTATCTAGTGCCTGACGATTAGCAATATGGAAATTATCACCATTTTAACGAGTTGACAATTTATTTCACACTTCAAAGCCATTTGCTTCTTTATTCACCTTAAGAAGACTAGGGTCAAGAATATTGCTATATTTGCAAACAAAACCTATCAAGTCTGACTAAGTAGGTATTTCCTTTATTTATTTATCAGCACGAATGAGTGAAGACCAGATTCTGACGAAACAAAACTTCTGTTATTTTTTTCTTTAAATATATCCGGTTCCTTCGGTAAAAACGTGAGTCACCAAATTCCACAATAATATGAATAATTCGTATGAGTTTTGATAAATCTGTCAAAAAATTGTAACTGCGTCGAAATTATGATTGATTATGCTGGGTATGTAAGTACCTAGTTACATTTTTTCCTCATAAACGGTTAATATCAGAAATTTCTAGAATTCAATGATTGTGAACTATAAACTACTTGTGTGTTATGGTAATTTTTAAGTGACAAAAATCCTTATTTACTTTTGCGTATTTAATTTTTTATTTATCTTACTTCCTGACATCATTTGTGACGACTTCTATTTAAATAAGAAAGGAGTAGTCTCGTATTCTATTGTAGTGTACCTATCGTGGCCAGATAGTACAATTGATCATTTCGTGATATGGACGACCATTTCATGAAATGGTAATTTTTTATGATATGGAAAATACCTGTGGTCTTCTCAGATTAATGAATATAGAGCTATTAACGTAATGTGCAGGGGCTGTTGATTCAAAAGTCTTCCACAGTACGGTAACCAAAGGAGGCAGAACGAGCCGCTGTCAGACTGAAATACCAATTATAGAACTTCCAACTATTCAGAAGTCCATTTTCAAGGCAAATGCACACCTACACTACAATCTCCACATCACTTCTATAATAATAAGCTAGTTCAGATCACAAATACCATGGTACATATAATAAAACAAGGTTTATATTCTCTTCCCGTGACAGCTGGGTCACGTGATTAGCCCAAGAATACGTCATCCGTTAGGAGTGTTGCCACTGTGTGTGATTGAATTACCTGAGCAAATGAGCTACTTCAATATATAAAATTATTAAAAACTAAACAGATGAGTCACCAGACATACGAAATAGTTAAGTTAGTTAATATTTTATAGGTATTCATAAACTCACTGAGAAAGTCCTTAAATTTTGTGAAAAGAACAATCAGTGGTAAGTGTGGTAACACTTAATTATGACATTTATTGTGACTAGTCTTGGGAAGAGAATACGTTGTTTTAAGACAAATACTAAAGAATATTTTAAAACTTAATATTCTTTGGAATTAATAGAGGTAGCTACCTCTATTAGTTCCAATTTTGTTACTGCCATTTTTCAAAATACAGGGTCACAGCGCAGACAAGATTAATCGGTGTATTAAAATGAAAAATCCAGCATGCTTGGAGTATTTGAACCTTTGATTTAGGAGCCGGGCTGGGGCCGCCGACGTAAGCCGCAGGGAGCCTGCCCGAAAACGACGCGAGATGTTGCTGCGATGTAACATTACTTACACATTTATTTGTGTCACATATAAAGAACAAACCAAAAAGCTATTAGCAGCCGTCGATATATGAAGTTTAATATAAAGAGTTGAATAAGAATTCGACTAACTCCGTTGTATATTGGTATAGTAACCATGCTAGTCCGCTACACGGAGGTTCTGTGTTCGATCCCCAGCTCGGGCAAGTTCAAATATGGCCTTTTTCTAATTGTCCTGAGTCTTGAGTGTATGTAGATACATATATTCTTATTATAAAATACCTACAGGATCGTTGAGTTAGTTTCATAAGACAAGTTTAAAACTTACTTTGGGGCTGGCTCAATCTTTGTATAGGGACATCCCTATATATTTATTTATATTTATTGGAGGGAGATCATAAAGCTGATCAAGGTAATATGCTAAAATCTCTTGTAATCTTGTCAATAGAATTTGCTAATTGCAATCCATCACTATTTTAATTTCCTTCTATCTTCATCCATACCATCACGTGGCATTTGGGTCTTATACTTATATTTGTGGCCCTGGAAGCTGTCTTTCCTATAAGAAATAAAGCCGTGATTTGTATTTAACTAGGTAAATACTCATTTTCTGAAGAGCATACATACGTTTTTTACAAAGTACTTACTGATGTTCCTCATCATCATCATCATCCGAGCGTATTCCCGGTTGTATCGTCAGCGGTTACGCTTCAGAGCACGGGGTCCGCTACCTAACCTAGGTGACTCGACGAGGTTACTGGTTTTTATACAGAGCGACTGCCGTCTGACCTCTGCAACCCAAAGGGTAGACCAGAACCAGTCCTAGGATAGGTACAAACGCTTGATGGCGTTCGGGACCAATAGCTTTACGTGCCATCCGAATCATCTTTCTTTTGGGATAATCAGGTGATTCAAGCCTGCAATATCCTAACCAGACTGAAAACAACTGTTCACAAAGTATGCTTCCCAGTGGGATTTGAACCCATGACCTCCGAATCACAAGGCAAACGCCTTGACCACTGGACCACAGAGGCAGTCAAAGTACTCACTGATGTTAATGTAAGAGTACGGGAGGTATTACATCATGACATGTGTAGTTTGGTGCACTGAAAACTGAAAGCCATAAAAAGTATCCGTACTTTCTGAAGTAATAGGTATTTATGGTTCATGGTTATTGAGGTTGTAGAGCCTTAATTCGGCTCGCTAAAAAATAAATAAAACATTTTATTAAAACCATTTTTAATTAAATTGTTAGGAATCATTTTTATTAATAATATTTGTTTGCAGGCTTTAAAAATGTAGTGCCAGATTATTTTTAATTACATGAAATGTTTTAAAAGTTTCTTAAAAAATATTTAACACTCCGATTGTATGAAATACACAAATAGGCACATTATTTGTAACAAAATGGCACGTGATGTGAAATGGCATTCGGAATGTCTTTGATCACAATACAGCTAAGTACTTAATTTCTAATAAAACACATGCTGACAAAACTTCAAGTAGATAATTTTAGTCCAGCGACCAAAGAATATCATCTAAGATTTATCAAAAATGATATCAAAACGTACAATATTATTTAGCACAGTTGGACAATGTAAAGCCAAATTTAATTAAGTGCAACTTTCCCCAGCAAACTTGTATCGAACTAGTTACTTAACAACTTCGATTTGTATAAGAACCAAATTTTTTACGAATTTCGATATACAAGCATTCAAAAGTGGTCAAAAAATTATGGACCAAGTCGCCCTTAAAAAATTTGTAACTAATTAAAAATGACCTTGTCTATGAAATCTAAAATGTTATAAACGATACTATAAAAAATATAAAAAAAAATATGTAGAAATTTGCTCGGCAATGTCTAAAGCAACATAGATAAAAAAAGAAAGTGTTTAGATATGCTGATGGCTGTTATAAAATTTGAAAGACATGCTCGCGTACATGGTAATATTTATTATATCAGATAGATATAATAAATATTACCATGTACGCGATATATACGATAATAAGACAAGTTTCTTGTATGACGAACCCCTTTTATTTTTAACTTTATCTTATTTTTAGTATTTGTTGCTATAGCGGCCATAGTTATACAAAATCTGTGAAAATTTAAAGTATCTAGTTTTTGCCATTATAAAGATCTAGTTAAAAACGCTGAAAAAACACGTTTTTTATATGACGACACCCTTTAATTTTTAACTTTTTTAGGGTTCCGTACCCGAGGGGTGCAAACGGGACCCTATTACTGAGACTCCGCTGTCTCTCCGTCTGTCCGTCTGTCTGTCCGTCTGTCTGTCTGTCCGTTAGTCACAGGGCTCTATCTCTTGAACCGTAATAGCTAGACACTTGAAATTTTCACCGATTATGTATTACTGTGGCGGATATAACAACAAATACTAAAAATAAAAAATACTTAAAATTTAAAGGGGGTCGTCATACAAGAAACGTGTTTTTTTCAGCGTTTTTAACTTGATCTACATAATGGCATTAACTAGATACTTAAAATTTTCACCAATTATGTATTACTATGACCACAATAACAAGTAATACTAAAAGTAAAATAAAGTTAAAAATTAAAGGGGGTCGTGATACAAGAAACGTGTTTCTTCAGCGTTTTAAAACATTGTACGGTGGTACGGAACCCTTCATGTATGAGTCCGACTCGCACTTGCCCGTTTATTTTATTTTTAGTATTTGTTGTTATAGCGGCCACAGTAATACATAATCGGTAAACATTTCAAGTGTATAGCTATTACGGTTCAAGAGATAGAGCCCTGTGACCGACGGACAGACAGCGGAGTCTCAGTATAGGGTCCCGTTTGCTCTCTTTGGGTACCTAACCCTAAAAACAAAAAATATATACCAACACACATAGGTAATATTTAAAACTGGTATTTTCTTCGCGACAAAAGAGTGGCACATTCTCAAGTCACCGCGTAATTAAATTTGTTAGTTTTCACACTTAAACTATGTACATTTATAAAATTTTATTTTATTTGAATATTGCTAAATGTTGTATTAAGTACTTTACTACTACTATATTATTCGTATGAATAGGGTTTCTGAAAGCTATCATCACCAGTGATTGAAGTTTGTCAAAAATCATTTTTAATCTGACATCTTGTTACAGACTCAATGCCTATACCCTCCCTATACCGAAATGTCTCAGCATTGATGGAACTGTCGTGAACTAAACCTTATGTCGTATTCAAACTGCCCTACGTCGTGTAGAGATGACCTTAATAAGGCTAACGACTAAGGAATCGCTTTGTCACATATTGGTCAAAGATTATTTAAAATTGAAACTACACTGGAACCATTTCGACTCGATAAAAAGGAGATACTTAGATCTTTTTTTTTTATTATTATTAATGGTTTGATAGATCTGTTAGCTTAGCTTAAAATAAGCGGAGAAAAATAGTTTTAGAATAAAATGTTAAAAAATATATGCCAACTCCATCCCACGTATGCATAATACATACATTAGTTTATTTTATTGAATCCTACTTTGGTGTAGGTACCTGCATACAAAAAAGTTTATTATTTTTAACTATTATTAATAAAATTGTGATGTTTAGCTGTTGTTGTTGTTGTTTTTCGTGTATGTAAGTGGCCAACACTGGTGTCAGATTTTTCAAGCTGCCTAAAGGCATCTGACATAGCTTGACGACTGTATAGCTGTATGTAATAAGTATAGAAATAAATAAATTTAAATAATTAAAACTGTTGGAACATCATCCATCATTCTTTTATGATGAGTAATGATATAATAATAGAAGTACACATAATACATACATAAGTAGGTAAGTTACTATATTACATTGTTGTACTTAATGATTGCCTATTTCTTGCCAACTCTCTAAGAATACTATTAGTGATGAAGAAAACAAGACGCCAGCTATTTAATCAACGTCATATAGTAAGATTATCATAATTCAAGAGTTATAAATTCGTCTAGTCGTTTAGGAGCTACGATGACACAAAAAGACATAGATCATAAAGTGATAACTGGAGTTTTAATATTTTTATGTAGAAAACTTATTAAACGAGCGAGGAAAGCGTCTCAGTTTCGAGATTGGGAAAAATGTTTTTATTTTTATTTTATTTACCATATAAAGAATATATTTTTTTTACATAAATAACATAAACCACGCAGGTTTGTCCTTATGTTATTATTAATTTACATCGGTACTTAATAACCTTATAATAATAAGATAAACATCAGATATTCTCCAAAAAATATTTCTTTAATTTTACTTTAATAGTTTTAGGTTGAATTTGGTCCCGTAATTCGGGAGGTAATTCATTTTTTTTTGTTCTTTTTATTTTGCTTTTGTCCGTTATTTTGTCAGTTTGTCTGTCGGTTTGTTCTCGCCTACAGGTCGCATTTCTCATCCGGGTCTTGTGAAATTTTATAAGCAGGTTCAATAATTAAGTGCATATATAGATGTTTTTGTTGATTCCATTTTTGAAAATTTTCAAACTGGCGGAGATATGGGGTTTTAAAACTTTAAAATTATCATATTACAGCTATTTTGAAAAATTTTCAAATATGTCATAAAACTTTTTTGTTACTCTTATTACGAAGCAACTTTTTTGTCTGAACAACTTTAATCTCATAAACTTCAACGGATGGGGTTAAGTCACGAAATTTATAGCTCACAGAGCCACTGTTTATAATATGTAAAAGTTTTCTACATAAAAATATTAAATTTTTGGTATATTATACTAAAATGATACAAGAAAACAACTCACACTACACACTACACACTACTTACACAGTCACATATGTGTAAACTGTGTAAGTAGGTTACGTAAGTACTGGTAAAGTAAACAAGGAAAAGGTGTTATAAATTATGGGCCTATTGTTCATTTGCACACACTGATTAAACGATCCATATACCTATAGGTAGACCCAATAATGCACCTTTTTTATATTTAGAATGAAACAAATTACACAAATTCATGACTTGTTAAAAACATCTGCCACTTTTTCCAAGTTTTTAGTAAGTAGTTTCATACCTAATTGGGCAGTTTCCTGGGTCAGAAATAAATTATTTGGAAACTAGCGGATTCCTGGCGTTTGATTGAGATGACATTTGCATACATGATATAATAATATGTAAATCAAATCACAATCAAATATAATCAAAGATCTACTACTATAAGTACTACTGAAAAGTGCCTACTCAAAATAAAAGCTTGTAAAAAAATTCCTTAATAAAAAAAAACAATTTATATACAGTACAGCAAGCAAGACCTCGATGTCTATTCGATAACGCCTTTTTTTATTAAGAAGACGATATCAACGATATGTAGATTCATCATTGTTTCTTGCAAGTCTAACGACCACATATTGGTTGTGACAAAAATAATTATGGCCTTGGCAAATACACAAATGTGAGTTAAGTCATGAATTATAGCACTTACTGCATTATACATAGGGAATGTTTTGCCTTAACATAATTTTAGGAGAAATCACATATTATGTATTTAGATTGATCTAATATTGAAAATCGAAAAGGTATCTATAGAAAACTACTCGTATCCGTTGTGTACTGAAGTAATTAGGTAAGTATAACATTCGAGAGGTATAACAACGTGTAAAAGACATTAATGTAATAAATGATATCACAAGATATACTAGTATTTATAAAAAAGTACATAATTAAGATTAAAAACTTAATTTTTAAACAAAATAATTCGATTTTCTTTATGTTTGCAGCTTAAATTTTGAAAATACTGGTTGGATTTCAATGATTCTTTGCATACTATAATTAAATATTAGTATATTTTCAATTATTATGGTAATATATTTTCCACGTCATATATTACAATCTATATATATTCCGGTATATATATATAAATATACCGGTACTTTTTTAAAAGCAGATTCACTCCATGACTTTATGTACAGCTTTCTTCATGGAATATATTATTTATTACGCTATGATTACGCTATATACTATACGGTATTTATTTTATTACGCTAAATAGTTGTTCAATATACTGTATGTTATACTAATATAAATATAATATCTTACATACAAATGTACTAAATCTGAAATTGCTTAGGTAGATATATGCTTCATAAAAAATACATTTATTTACACTCTAGTAGGTTTGTACTTATGACAGACGTACTTAATTATTAATAACAAAAAACGTTAAAGAGGCACTTATATTTTATATTTTAAAACTTTAAATATGTGATTCCCTGTTATTAGAAATATAAGAAAATATTTGTAAGCACTATTGGTCCCTTTAAATTGTCCTTGTTAACACTTAACAAAATTGGATGTTTTATAATATGGAACAAAATTGGATGTTTTATAATATGGAGCTATCTTTACAAATATTATGAAGAGTAATTATTACGCTTCCTGAAACTCGTATGACCAATCTTAGACTACTAATAAATACTTCACGCAAGTTATACAAAAATACCGGACGGACAACTGAATTAAGTACTTACTTTTTAGTCCAACGAAGTTTTAGTAATTCAGTTATATTATTTACATGATCTGTATAATCAGTAAATTAATAAAGAGATCTCTAAATATATAATTAAGTAAGTTTTGAAATGTTAAGCCTAACTGATCCCAAATGATCGTCGCTCTTTTCATAAACGACCTTCTCATTGGTCGAATACAATTTCTCCTGTATAGCGGCAAACGATTGCCCCTTTGTTTCCGGCAATAATACCAAAATGAATATTACCCCAGCCACAGACAAAAGTCCGAAGGCCCAAAACGCTACGTACTGGCCCAAATTATCAGCTATGACTTGATATAATTTCGTAACAGCAAAAGTCATTAGAGCCACAAAAATCTGTATCAAACATGTGGCCTTTGATTTTATGTGAGTGGGAAATATTTCCGAAGTTATAGCGAAAGGAACTGTGGCTAAACCTATTGTATAAGAAAATATAAATATAGGTATCACAATTATAGGAATGAATCTGAGAGCAACTAAGAATTCACTATTCTCATGTTTCATGAAAAAGTATGCCCCTATAATAATATTCGCTAACCCTACACCGCAGGAAGATACAAGCAAAAGTGGTTTTCTTCCCAATCTGTCCACGAGTTGTGAAGATATAGCGGATGTGAGCAACTGAACTGAACCCAATAGTATGCAGGATTCCCGTGCTCCAAATCCGCCGTCAGCTGCTTGGAATATCTGCTCAGCATAAGATATGATTGCAGTACTACCACAGAATTGTTGAGTGAAGTAAATACCCAACAAAATGATAAGTCCTTTTCTGTTTCCACCGACTCTTGCAAGGTCTTTCCACCTGCTTTTTTCCTTCATGTTTTCGTTTACTAAAGTTGTCATACTATCTAGTTCTTCTATAATATAGTCTTTGCCTCGGAGTTTCTTCAATGACATTTCAGCTTCAGAATTTCTTCCTGATTTTATAAAATAGTATGGTGATTCTGGCATAGCACTAAAGGTCACCACAAAAAGAATTGGTATGGCTATATTGAAACTGGCCAATCCCATCATTGACACGTAGGGTCCAATGCAGTATTGCGATAAGATGCCAAACTGAAAAGGAAAATTTTTAATATAAAACATGGGGTAGAGGTAACAAGATTACAATTATTATGGTTTATATAATAATTTAACGTTTTTACTTCCTAGTTTGGCAGGGTGATAGTACGCCATACAGTAGCCATGACCAATGACTATATACTAATTTTCTGCATTGAATAAAAATGAATTTGACTTGGTTATGTTCCCGGCCCGTATGACCGTGATGTGCGGTCTGTTTTATAATAAATAGCATAATAAGCTTACTTTAGACATCACAGTAATGAGTGTAGCCATGGATCCGCGGACCTCATCTGACGCAATCTCTCCCAGGTACATCGGGGCGGTGGTGTACGCTATGCCGTAGCCGATGCCGGAGATGAGGCGAGACATGTAAATGGTGGGAATATTTCCAGCCAGCATAACCAGGATCCAGCCAATGATGTACGGAATCGCAGCCAGGAGCAAGGTCTTCTTCGTGCCTATTCTGTCTGCTAGGTAAGCCGCGGGGATGGGGCTTGCGGCTAGAATGATAAGTTAACATTTTTTATATTCGGAATTGCCAGTCTGGTAGCTCAAAAATATTTGTTTTGCCTATAAAATTATTACTCCAAAATTAGTAAATAGTTGTTACAAGGAAGCTACGGTGTACCTAACCATTAAAAATAACTGTAGTCTAGATACTTCATGCGCAATTTGTTGCACAATGTCTAAAACGATTGCTATATAGCTGTGTGTGACACTGTATTATGCAACTTTCTATAGATTTATAAAAGGTTAAATAAAAATGAAACTACCTAAATACAGTACCATAAGCGAAGAAGTCTATGTTCTACTCTAGTATGTTAGGACAAGCGTCCATCCATTCAACAGCCGCCGTGTTTAAAATAGCTGAGTCAGTGTTCAGTTGAGATGGTGATAAGAATTTAATTTTACCTGAGCATAATATCATGAGCGAGGCGATCCATGATCCCTGGTCTGCTGTTGTCTTTATTGGGGAATCGTCTCCCAGAAGAATTGGCAGCGTGGGTGACGTCCAGCCAACAGTGGTGCCCGCCGCCGCCGTGATCAAGGTAGCTGAAACATCATTTTGTTATGTTAATTTCGTTATCGTTGAATACTAAAAAAGCAAATTTTTAATAGCATCCATGACATTATTCCAATACAAGATGGAAAGTGTTTATAGAAGAAAATAAAATTGTGCGCAAATTAGCACAATACCGAAGACATTTTAGTTTAAAAGTGCGATCATTTTAGTTACTAGTCACTATATACTCGTATCTTCTTAGTAATACGAGTATATGCATACGTATTCAGAAATGTAAATTCAGTTTCCGTCATAAAACCTGACTGGCATACCTGGGACATTCTTATAAGGCATTTCCTATGTCTTGCCTAACTGTGTAGATAGATATGTATATGTATTTATTTTAACACTTTATTGTTGCAAAGTAAAAATATACTTTTAACAAATGGCGGACTTAATGCTAAGAGCATTTTCTCCCAGTCAACCATAGGGATAAACAGAGAAAAAAAAATGTACGGCGCAAAAAAGCTAAATTAAAAGCTACAATGACTATCGGTATAATACATACAAATACTTTATTTATACTATTATGAATATATACATACCCAATAAAATATTACTACATACATACCTATAATACTATATAATACATACCATTATACAGATATGATATTATGTTAAATTTTGACTAATCAATAATAACAATGTATATCAACGAAATCAAACAGAACATTCAAAATTGGGTTAGGAGCCTACTCGTACATTTTGATGTTCATCGTCTGATGAATGAACACAAAAGTTATTGTCTTCACTGGACCGGGACGTTATTGTCATAGAATTTCAAGTATCGATATAAAGTAAATCAGTTAAGTGTACAGACAAATTCAAGGAGCAAAATTAAACTCCAATCTTGTTATCTAAATTGTAACTTGATTAATAGAGTCTGGGGCCCGCAAGAAACTTGAAAGCCTTTACGCATAAACTAAAGTGTAATTGAGATACAATTGATTATTTCAGAAATTATTTTGTTGCTTGTTATTGAATATTTATGAATTTATATCTTGTCTACTCGTACTTTAGAAAGGGAAGCTGGCTCAGGGATAATACCTACAGGTTAAGGCGCTTTTAAACTAATAACTATTTTAATAGTATAATATTTCTCCCATGCTGGTCTGGGAGAAAAGAAAACTTAAGAGTGTACCAGCTGCTTCTCTTTCCGCGCAGATTGTAAAAACCGATGGTGTTAAGCGAAAATAAGAATATCATGTTAATAGGTGACACGGCTAGCAACCCATCACTATAATTGTGATTACTTTTTCCATCTTCTTGCCCAACATCATGCTTAAAGTGGCCTTTGGGTCTAGCGGCCTTGGGTCTGTCTACTTAAAGCCGCAAGGCCCAAAATGTTTAGTCTGCCCCATTAGGGATAAAGACGTGATCGTGCTTTTGTATAACATTTTGAAGGAATACAGACATTGAAAAATGTGAATTTAAAATTAGTAATGCTTAAGTTAAAAAATTAAAAAAAGTTGCAAAAATTGTTTTATATGTTTGTGGCAAATTAAAAGACCCACTCAGAGAGTCGCACAAATTTTTGGACAAGGCCCAGTAAGCAAGTTTTAACTGTTATCTAGAGTCTACCTAATTTTTGGAAGTAATACTTACTTCGACTGGTTTTATTTTGGTTCAACTACTTTTTAAGTCAAAACCTTTAATTATACACTTACTGCTTTAATAACGTTCACTGATAATTACATACTTTGTGACAAAACGAACTTAAATGTGCAATTATCCGGACTTTACAGTGAACTGTTAAATGAAAGTGGGGACGAAATATTTTTGTGCGTTTTATATTATAAAGTTCCCAATTTTATGGCAGTTACTAATGTTGACAGAAGATTTTAATAGTTTAAAATATCGACATGTGTTGTAACTTTACAAGCTTTTATTTTGATTATAACGAATAGTCTCTAAATATTATCGGCATCTCTAATACATACATCATCATCCGAGCTTTTTACCGGTCGCATCCTCAGCGGTAACGCTTTAGAGCCCGGGTTCCGCTACCTAACCCTAGGTGATTTGACGAGGTTACTGGTTTATACACAGAGCGACTGCCGTCTGACCTCCGCAATCCAAAGGGTAGACCATTTTTTATTTTTTTTTGACGCGGAGAAAATCCCTTCGGATACCTTACCGGTTACGGGACACCGGTAAGGTTATGTGGTGTTACCACTGAAAACTCCGCGGTGTCACCTCTCAGCCGCTATCGGCCGGGGCCGTGTGCTTCTATTGCTCCACAGCCCCGGCGCGGCCGGCCGCTATCTCAGCGGCCCCGGCTCGCCAACGGCATCACGGCACCCTCTGCTGAATCAGAGGGGCCGGAGAAACCGTCACGTTGGCCTCTCGGCCCGACAAGAACAGGCGCGCTGACACGCACACGCGCCTGCCTTCCACTCCGGAGGGCTGTCCGTTGGACGATGGAATCCCCTTTCCACCGTCCAACCAGCCCTCATAATTTGGGGCCTGCAGAAGCAGGCCCTGCCCCAGTCCACCTGACGGTGACCGGGGCCTACCAAGCCAGCCGCAGGGGATAGTGAGAGCGGCAACGTAACACCGACACTCCTCTTCCCCTGCGGCCCCACCGTTGCCGTGCCAAGCGCCACGGCCGCACTTGGTCGCGGAGGATAGGGCGAGCGGCAACGACACACCGACACTCCTCTTCTCCCGCGACCCCTACCACGGCTGTGAGAGTAGGGAGTAAACCCCCTTCTCTCACAGCCAGGCCATTCCCACCAGGAATGGCCTCCTCCGGGCCCGGGGAGGCCTAAGCCTCAACCCGGGCAATGGGTTCCTCTT
Source organism: Acrobasis repandana (assembly GCA_963576875.1). NCBI lineage: Eukaryota > Metazoa > Arthropoda > Insecta > Lepidoptera > Pyralidae > Acrobasis > Acrobasis repandana. Next base: position 16,064,651 of record OY756215.1, read on the forward strand.
GGCTTTCCTGCGGATGAGGCAGTCCGCAGGTACTGAGCCCCCCCATCGCGACAAGATGAGAACCCGGGCGGGGGGGGCCCAAAGGGTAGACCAGAACCAACCCTAGGATAGGTTTAAACAAACGCTAGATGGCGTTCGGGACCCACAGCTTTAAGTGCCTTCTGGATAATAAAAATTCTTGGATAATCAGGTGATTCAAGCCTGCAATATCCTAACTAGTGGAAACGACTTTTCATAAAGTATGCTTCCCAGTGGGATTTAAAGCCACGACCTCCGGATCACAAGGCAAACGCTTTAACCACTGACCACTGAGGCAGTCATAGTACATAATACATACTCGTATGTATTATGGCCATTATTAGGTCATAATTTAATAAATAAAAATCAAAAGTTGTCCATTGAAATGTCATAGGGTCCATCCTATTAATTAACATAGGTACGTACTTATTACTACACACAGAAATTGTACATGAAGCAGGGTAAAATGTAGTTACGTAGGCAGTTCTTACGAAGTCAGCACTCAGTGAGATTCTCGCAGTTACACGTTTATTTATTTTACTCAGACTCTGGTTTGCAGTTCAGAAATGTAAACATTCACAGAAAACGTTAACAAACATGCTTAGTTGGTGCGGAATGGAGGAACTGGATTATCTATTTAACTAGTTCCCCGAAATGTGAACTCGCGACTCCTCTAACAACCCTACCTATATCTCGGCAACACGTTGATATTTTTTCTTCTATTCGCCTACCATTTCATCAAGTTACGATAACAGGTGTTAAACCCTAACCAGGCCTGTGTCACTCCCCGTTTAGGTATCGAAAATGTATCTACATTATTAGGCGGCCCTTCGGGTTGGTAAATTCAATTATACGAATCGTTTGTCCAGAGTAATAAAGATGAAATTGGCTTACAATGGATGTTAGGTATCTATACAAAAAGGTGCTGAGTTCTGACGAGAGCTAAATTAAACCGTATCACTAACAACATTGAGTAGATATTTCTTTGAATTTCTTTGCTGAGTGAGACTTCTGTACGGAGTATTAGTATCTATTCTGTGCCCTAACTACCTATAGTACTTATGTAAGTCACTTGCATATAATAGGTATTTACACGTATTTACATTATTTTTCTCTATCTAAATCAAGTCCCCATTCAAATTGTAAAGATCTGGCTTGACAGATTTTTTACTCGTGTGTGTCGTATTGTATTTGACATAGGTAGGTACGCAAAATAGAGATTAAATAAGATAAATCAGCGCATTATTAGTAATTGATGCTTCTACACCTCTCGTTCAAGCAATTTTAATATTTTGACATTGGAAATGTCTTTTTGTTAGCTCCAGTTTAGGTTCCGATTTCACCAAAAAGTGTGATCCCCTTATATCTTGGAGAGCTGTGAAGACATGATATAAAAAAAATCTCAAAAGAAGCGTATTCACGAGATCTGTAAGGTGCAAAAAGAATTATTCGAGAGAGTCAAAAACGAAAAAGTAATAGCCGAAATAGTGAAAAAAAATAATATTTTTTTTCACAATTTTTGATTATGGCGCTCGATATTTTGAAAAAAAAAACACCCCTGGATTTAGTCAGCTAAAATTTGAGCCTAAAACAAAGACGACCAAGTTAAGGGTTTGCCTTGCAGCCAAACCTTTTTGAAAAGTCAAAAAGTCAGAACGACATTTTTTCGAATTCCGTAGATTAATTTCCAATGTTCTCGATAGTCGTGTGAGGCACGAAATCTGTGATTAAAAAAAATAATTTTTAAGTTTTGACGCTGATTGGAAGATAAAAATCGTTTTAATAATGATTAACTATGGGGACACCATTTATCTCAGTCGGTTTTATTTTTTCAATAAATCACGCTAAAACGGAGAAAAAGATACGTATCTTGGAGTCAGACGAGGTCAGCCATAGGGCAGCGAAGCCCTAATGAACTGCAGTGACAGCATCACTTTTTGGCGCGAAAATGGGGAAAAACCATTATCTCTGCGCCGTTCCTGGTGACAGCGCTAATCGCCGCTGTTGGCGATGACGGTCCAATTTTATTGCCTTCTCATCTAATAAACCACTATTTTTTTAGTCATTTGAAATATCTGCACTATCATGGTATACCATGATAAATGAAATTATAAAACACAAGCTAAACAAAGCTTATAAACATCAATGAGACCTCTCCAACGGTGATACGGTATAATTTGTGTTTTATTGAAATAGGAAATGGGAGTATACTCCCATTTCCTTTAAAATTTTGAACCAAATTGTTTGCTTAAATGTAAATTCAGATTTACGATGGCATGCCAGCACTGGCCGTTATTTTTTTGTAATTTAGTCGGTAAACTTTAGATTCAGATGTACCTACCTTATTAAAATCATAATTGCAATTAGTCTCGGTAAAAAATTCATAAAATCCCTTTTTTTCTTAGGTTGGCTTCCTACGAGGTGTCTATATTTTTTGAATAAATCTGCACTAAATGATATCTGCTTAGAGCAGTTAAGTAATACTAATAGTTCGCCCTGAATGAACTCTCGTCTCGTCACTTTGCCTTTCATTGCATGTTAGCTGCGTCCAAACTTGCAGCTAACATGCAATGAAAGGCAAAATGATACATTGCATGTTACGTTCCACCGGTCTGTACGCGCCTTTACAAATAGTTTATAAATGAAATAATATTAATATCTCATATCCTTATACACAAGTTAACAACTTACTGTGAGGCTAGCTTACTCTCTGTCATCATCATCATCATTGCCAGGTGTTTTTAAGTCTCTACTGCAGGAGCATGTCCCTCTCTACACTACCAGGGCCATACTTGGCCAGAGCAGCCAGACGATTTGGCCTACACTCTCCACGCTGGCCAGACAGGTTGGAGAGGTCTCATTGATGTTTATAAGCTTTGTTTAGCTTGTGTTTTATAAGTCGCCTTCAACGACATCCACGGGAAGACTTGGAGTGTTCCTATTCTACTCTGCCGGGCGGGAACCACACGGCAAATCAGTATGTTCTAAACAATTTATTTTCGGATAAACGCACTGCGGGTTATATACAGTTTCCATAAAGATTGACTAACTAGTTTCCATATCCTGAATACAATAATTATAATTGCTTTTACGATAACCTTTACATGAACTGTTGTTGACACCGAAAACAAAACAATGTAAAATTTATCGGACAGAGGTCAATTTTTCAATGACGAGTTATAAATAAATTGTTATACTTAATGCTTTCAAAATAATTTTAAAAGAGAGGCTAACTGGTCGGTTTAACTGAAAGGTAGAATAATAAAAACCCAGTCAAGAACATGTCCTGCTCATTCAATGGATCCGTAGCACTATTAACTGGCTATAAAAATTTGGTCGAGAGATAGCGTGTAAATATATTTTTGAGGTTTGGTTTGAGCAAGATACTATTTACTATCAAGTATCGATATAGTTGAATCCTTATACTTGTAGGACTCGACCTGTCCCGGCGCAGTCAGGGAAGTTGCCACATAGAAGATAGGAAGTAGAGTCAAAAACAGAGACTTAACAACACAGATATATATTTTTTATACTGACACACTTACACTTTGGTATTAAAGTTATATTAAGACTTTTAAATAATATACTTAGCAGACATTATAATAAATAAAATGGTAGTCTTGAATATGTTTCCAGAATAAGAGATGGTAGTAGAATGAATCAAAAATGAAGAGGGATGTGTAAATGATTCTAAAATGGAATAACAATGAAATTTGAAATGAAATGTAGAATGAAAAGCGGGCAGGTTGAGATAAAGAAATGAGGTATGAAAACAAGATGCAGTAGTTATGCAGGTGACATGCAGCATCGCCATCCGGCGTCCCATAACCAAATGCTACACTAAGCAAGATTGCGTGTGAATAGTATTTGGGAAGTATATCGCAATAGTCACTTAGAGTAGACATAAAAAATGGGAAGTAAAAATAGTGGCAGCTTATCGACTACTTTTTATTTGGTATGATTCCGAAAAAGTTTACGTTTAACGTAGTAATATTTTTTAGGGTTCCGTACCCAAAGTGTGCAAACGGGACCCAATTACTGAGACTCCGCTGTCTGTCCGTCCGTCTGTCACAGGGCTCTATCTCTTGAACTGTAATAGCTAGACACTTGAAATTATACTAAAAATAAGATAAAGGTCGTTATACAAGGAACGAGTGCGAATCCGACTCGCACTTGACCAGTTTTTTTAATTTTGAGGTATTAATATTTTATTTCGTCTAATGGAATAAAAAACTTCCAGACCGAATGGGTACATGTTCTTAAAAATCAACTCAGTTTTTTATTTCTTGATAAGTTCTATTTAAATAACTGTCATATGCGAGCACCCTAAAAATAACAATGGTAATCATAAAAATTTTATAAAGGTTTTTTGATCCGTCTTGTCTTCTTAGAGTAAAGCTTTTATGATTAAAAGCTTGATAATGGTTTATTTTTGATCAGTATATTTGATATTTGGATCTCGCCCTGCCCCCAAGTTTTACCTACTACGTTTAGTTGCGTTCTAAAAGAGGGTTCACCGTTTCCTCTTCCAAAAAATATCTACGTATCTACGAGTACTTAGGTATATATGTACAGATACAAGTCTGAATCGGAGTTGATTTAAAAGCTATTCAAAACCCCTTCAAGTATTACGACGTGCTGACTCGTATGTAAAATGTACTTTGCATTTAAGATTTATATATGATCTAATTTAAGCTATACAATAGAATTGAGATCTCCAATCTGCATTAAGGACATTTTTTGCAACCAGGCAGTTTGTTTCCGCATTTCGTAATCGTGCAAAAAAGGATTTTGTATTAAATCTTGCCTAGATTTATTTCATGAAGTTTTGTTTTGAATGTATGAATTGCATGAGACTTATCCAATTCATACATTCAAAACAAACGTGTCTGTCACGAACGTGCAAACGGAAATAAACGTATAAAAAAGTCTTCATAAATAAGTTTCCGTTTTTAACACCCGACAAAAAGAGGGGTGTTATAAGTTTCAAGTTAATGTCGGTCTGTCTGTGGCATCGTAGCGCTCAAACGGATGGACTGATTTCGATGCGGGTTTTTTACGTGATTGCAAGTTCCCTTGCGGTGGTTTTTAGCTATATTGGATGAAAATCGGTCCAGTCGTCTAAAAGTTATTGAGGATAAACGCTTGAAATCCAGGGTGTTCTCTAGAAAATATACAGATAGCGCTATCCGTAGCGCGCATGAAGCGCGACTTGATGTCCGTATCAAGTCGTATCAATAGTACCGGTTCACATCACTAGATGGCGTTCTTGACAGTCGGGGTTTTTTTAATTTGCCTAGCAAATAAACTTGTTAGATCATCATCATCATATGAGCGCATTTCTGGTTCCATCTTTAGCGGTTACGCTTCAGAGCCCGGGTCCGCTACCTAAACCTAGGTGATTTGACAAGGTTACTGGTTTTTACACAGAGCAACTGCCGTCTTACCTCCGCGACCCAAAGGGTAGACCAGAACCAATCCTAGGATAGGTTTAAACAAACGCTAGTTGGCGTTGTTAGATAAACGAACAGATATTTTTAAAGCAGGTTTTTAACTTGTATCATGGACGAACAAATACAAGAGGACTGACAACTTCATATAAAAAAACGCACTCTGCCAGAAAGCTAAAGTATTATTTCTAGATGACACTACTATCTCGCCCGCCAGCCATACAAAAGATGCTGGGTATTTACGCTGACGGTATCCACGAAAATCAGAGATGGCGCTTGTTTGTTTGTAGAAAAGGAACGTTTATACGGCCATCTTTCCGAAATTAAGCGACACCTTCATTCGAACTAGTAACTCCATCTTGCTACAACATCTACATATATAAAAATGAATGTTTGTCTGTATGTCCTTTATAAAATCGTAAACGGCTTGAGCTTGACCGATTTCGATAATTTTTTGTTTTTTTCGTTATAGTTCAGGAATAGTTTAGGAAAAAAAAAATTGGCGTAGCAATGCGCGCAGGGTACAGCTAGTTTAAAATAAAAATTCAAAGAGCTATAATGTACCTTTTCCACAAAAAATTACACAATCAAATTTTTTACAGTTCCTTACAAAAAATTAAAAAAACGGAACCCTTATAGGATCACTCGTGCGTCTGTCTGTCCGTCCGTCTGTCACAACCAATTTGCTCCGAATCTACTGGACCGAATATTATGATCCAAACACATATGTGCAAAGTAAATATTTTTTTTTTTAAAAAACGCTAATTTTCGTGGTAAATTAGGAAATTGAAAAAATAAAGTTTTGCAAACCTTACTGTGTCATATATACGAGTATTAAATAAAAGGACTCGTTATGAGGATCTTAAATATATTTTTTTATAGTTATAAAATAAATAGTTTTGATTTAATTCATGAAAGAAGACGAAAATTGACCATTCCTCCCTTGATCTCCGAAACTACTGAGCCTAAAATTTTGAAAAAGATACAAAATATAGTTCATTGCTTGTAGATTACAGGAAAACCTATTAGAATTCAATCAATTGTACGGAACCCTCTCCACGCGAGTTTAACTCGCACTTGGTCGGTTTTATTTTTATTAATCTGAATAGGAGTACAATACAATTCTACTGTCTTTAGAATTCTTTTTCATGTAATGCTATATGTACATAAGGATAATACAAGTGGTGACGTAGGTACAATGTCGATGAGACATCTTCCTTTATATCCCTGATGGTAAACGTCGCAACTCATACTATGAGATGAGACTCGTAGGTATTGTATGCCTGCGAGTTAAGTCTAGGTCTAGGGAATAAGTATATTGTGGTATCAACGTATGTGTTTGTTAGCCTTGAACTAGATGTATGTTAATTGATGATTCATGCACACAGAGAAATAAAACCAATAGGTAAGTATTAGATAAATAGAATGTTTGCGATGTTTTAAACATCACCATCTCCTTATTAGTTCCAGGTATCCTATACCTACACTATAGAGGGATCGCCGTGGCCACATACTGCTCAAAGATGATTTGAAATTGAAGCCAAAGTGAAACCATTTCGACTCGACAAGAAGAAGACCTACACTATTCTTGTTTTTCAACCAGAAAAGTGTACACGATGACAGAAAAACAACAATTACCTGACTGCGCCAGAAGGAGGGTTGTGTTATTCGAGTGTATTTATTTTTCTTTAGCACATTTCTCAGCCAAAACGGCGTGACAGATTTTAGCTCGAGAGGTGACCTTAGATACCAAAGAGCTTGGACCCTCTATCTAGATAAAATAAAACTAAATGGCGGATTATTAGAACTTTTTCACGCCGTCAGGTATATTGTTTTTAATAATAATAACTTATTGTATCTTGTTTTTTTTGAGATGGACTCTTTGACTCATACCATCAGACATTTTTTGAGATGAGGTCGCTTATTTATGTGCCTATTTCTGGGATTCTTATAGTATCCGAAGGACATATAATTAATAATACATTAAATTTAATGTACCAGCTATCACTATATCTATTTTTTTTTACTACAGACGTTGATGTCTAATCCTACAAGTGGCGGATTTACAAGCAGGCTGAGTAGGCTATAGTCTAGGGCGACAAAATGAAGCTGTACCTGGTTTTATACTCAGTAATGAAGGCGCCGAACTAATACATTCCTATTTGCACTGTGATCATAAATATCGTACTTATTGTAAAATATGTAAATGATTTGCGATCAATAGGTGAAAGGCAAATACCTATTTAAATATTACTAAATAGTATTTCTCCTTAGTATAGCTCGGGCTTGTCATGATAATACGCCATACGGATAGTAAGCTATTTAAGCTCAGAGCGATAAAAGGAGATGTGGTCATATTTGCGAAGGCAATATATGAACCTAATGCAATTATTTAGAAGACGATCCAGTTTATTGAGATGTTCCTCTCTTGTGCCCAGGTAAAACACATCAGCATAAACTATGATAGAAAGAATGAGAGACTGGACCAGCATTAGTTTCGTTTTGAGGGGAAGAAAGTTTTTAAGGAGGTTTAAATGATGCATTGAAGCATACACCTTGCGACTCACCTCAGCAATTTCTGTATCCTATAGGCATTGAACAATTAATATAGGTATATAACTTGTCCTACAATACCTACAGTTTTATTTCCATTAGGTTCCAAGGAAACGTGTAGTGCACTGATATCACGCATGATAACATATGTTGCATTGACACACATCGACTCATAGAAATCATATGATTTCACAACAAGCTGGCTCTCTCATAATAAGTTCAAATAAAACATTTGAACTTGATCGCTTATTACAATTTTAAAGGAATTTAGGCCATAATTAAGAAGGTTCGGTAACTGCTGATAGTACGATATAAATATTATCAATTTACTTATTTTTTTAAATTAATTATTTTTATTAATGTACTAGCGCCCCGCCCCGGCTTCGCACGGGTATTTAAACTCCGTAAGAACCATCCTCGTACTTCAAGAAATATTCTAAAAAAAGAATTAGCGAAATCGGTTCAGCTGCTCTCGAGATTTGCGCTTAGCAACACATTCAGCGAATCATTTTCATATTATAGACTAGTTTTTGCGGCTTTACTTTTAATACAAACTTTTATCACCTATTTTATCCCCTTAGGGGTAGAATTTATCAAAATACTTTCTTAGGGGATGCCTACGTCATAGTAGCTTTATGCATGCAAAGTCTCAGCTCGATCGGTTTAAAATTGACAAAGTTTCATACAAATTTTCATCCCCTATTTTATCCCCTTGGGGGTAGAATTGATCAAAATCCTTTCTTAGCGGATGCCTACGTCATAATATCTACCTGCATGCCAAATTTCAGCCCGATCCGTCCAGTGGTTTGGGCTGTGCGTTGATAGATCACTATGTCAGTCAGTCACCTTTGAGTTATATATATTTAGATTATCAAAATATACTTAGTTATCAATTATTTTTTAGGGTTCCGTACAAAAAATGAAAAAACAGAACCATTATAGGACCACTCGTGCGTCTGTCACAGCCAATTTTCTCCGAATCTACTGGACTAAATCAGGTGAAATTTGGTAGGATAGTGTAATTCTATGACCCAAACCAGGCCTGTGTCACTCCCCGTTTAGGTATCGAAAATGGCCGCGCAGGCCAGGCCCCTCCGGGTGGTATATTCAGTTATACGAATCGTTTGTCCATCCATCTACACGAAAAGGTGCTGAGTTCTGACGTGAGCTAAATTAAACCATATCGCTAGCCACATTGAGTAGATATTTCTTTGAATTTCTTTGCTGAGTGAGACTTCTGTACGTTAGTATTATTTATTCTGTGCCCAAACACAAATGTGCAAAGTAAATTAATATTTTCTTAAAAATAAGGGTCTTTTTGGAGGACAAATAAGGAAATAAAAAAAAAATTCAAATCTTACTGTGCCATATATCAAATAAAAGAGCTTGTTATGAGGATCTCAAATATATTTTTGTTATTATTGTAAAATAAATGGTTTTGATTTTATTCATGAAAGAAGACGAATATTGACCATTCCCGCTCTAGCTGATGCTCCGAAACTATTAATACTAAAATTTTGAAAAAAAAAAATGTTCTTTGCTTGTGGATTACAGGAAAACCTATAAGGAATTCTATTAATTGAAAATTTAAGGGGGCTCCCATACAACAAACGTGATTAATTGTAAACGTGTAAAATTTGTTTTACGTCGATGGCATGAGACAATTTTAATTTTAAATTTAATTTTTATTTTTATTTCAACATGGAATTCGGCTCTATGGTTCATTGTCAAGAGACGGTAGACTTGGCATAAACTAAAAATAGAAATTATGTTTTAAACACATCACATGTTTTTATTACACCAAAACGAGATTATATTTGTGAAAAGTAAAAAATATGTATATATAAATATGTATATAAAATGTAATGAAATTATTTATTTACAAAAATAATTTCAGTATGTTGTAACGAGATTTGGCATTGCCATGCTCAAAGGACTCATGTCGGTACATGTATCGGCTTTGGTCTGTAAGCGTGATGATGCACTTCCCAAAGTAGACCTCAAACATACGCTCTTGCAGCGTAACTGCTAGCTGGCGGGCTCAGAACAGAACAGAAAATTCAGTTTGTTGCGTATATAAATATAAACAACACTGCGACTTTAAGAAATAAGAGCTAGTTCTGCGTAGGAGTAGTTGCAACTGGATGATCGTTCTTCGATTTTTTACTCCCAGATCAGCTGGAAGATAACCAACAGAATTACTTTGCCTTTGAATAGTAATAATATATCTACTGCAGAGTGTACGACGATAATACCGCTTTAGTAATATCGTGGATTGAGAAATAAAATTATCAAAAAAATTCTATTTTAGACGCTCCAGCGATCTGTTTTTTCGTCACGTAGCTATTCCACTTGAAAAATTAATGATATTCTGTCACCGCATCGAGTGCTTTAATGAAATATACCTACTGAAGCGTGGTTAGAATTTATTTTTACTGCTATTTTTTATCGGAATCTATTAAAAATACCTACTTATTAAAAAATGTTATGCAAGAATAGGTATATACGATTTGATAATTTAGAAATCTACTTAAAAGTTAAAAATAAAAATATTCAGAAAATTCGTATAATTACGACTCATGGATGAAGATCTGAGGATGAACATAAGAGTTTTCCATACGGTTCCTTGACTAGCAATAACGGAATCATTATAATTTTGCCATATCCGTCTGTAATCTATCTCTAGCCGTTGACACGCGGCATTGATAAATCAAATCGTTTATGCAAATCTGCATATTAAGGTTGACTTTAAACTTTACTAAAACGCTAAACGTCATTCATTCTGTTTTACGAAACCGCAGCATTGCCAACCTGCGTGAAATTACCTACCTAATAAGAAATAGGAGTACCGCACCATCTCGTATTCGCGCAAGTATTAATATAGGTTCTATAAAGTTAGTAAGAACCTTCTTTAACCGACTTCAAAAAAGGAGGAGGTTATCAATTCGACTGTATGTTTTTTATGTATGTTTGTTACGCGATATCTTTGCCAATTGTAAACCGATTTTGATGTTTTTTATTTTATTTGAAAGCCTTTGCTACCAAGTTGGTTCCATTTTAATTTATTGAAGATATGATGAAGAACTTTGGAGATATGAAAGAAACTTCTGAAAAAATTGAAGTCGGTTGTTTTTTTTGTTAAAAATTTAATTATTGTCTAAACGATATCCATTGCTATTTCAAGAGACAAGGCAGTCAGCGTATCTTATACCTTTGAAGTAGGTAGAAAGTCTTAAGCTCTTTAAACAGAAATTGAAGGCGTTCTTGTTGAAAAAAACCTATTACTCTTTTAACGAATATTTTAAGTGATCCTCATTTTATACATTTCTTGAAAAATTATTGCATTTTGTCGAAATGTATTTATTAATAAATTGATGTTTAAACTTAAATTTTAATATATTGACTAGTGTAAATTTATCTAATATGTAATCGTATGGACTTAAATTTATTATAATAACATAGGGGAACGTACCCATACAACGTGACCTATTTATTAATATTTTTCGACCACTCCCTCCCCTTGGTGACCGCTCGTAGTATATACTAAGACCCCCCTCCCTCTCAAGTTGTTACGTAGTATTAGAAAATGTGATTTTTAATCATTTTGCACGCAGAAAGTGAAAAAAAATTTGGCTCTTATTTCTCTTTATTAAGACGGCGTTTATTGCACAAAACTGCATGCATACTTATAGTTAATAGTAAATTAAATATCAATCAGCTGACGTCTCGACATATCTGCGTCAGCGCTACCAACTGTGAGTTTAGAAAGCACTAAACATACCGCGCCATATTCAAATATAATTCGAAAAAGCGCGAGATTTTTCTCGGCGAGATCGACTACGTGACAAAAATCTAAGCCACCCCCCCGCTTCTGTGACTTAGCGTAGTATTTGAAAGACCTCCTTCCCCCCCCTTAAATGGGCCACGTAGAATGGGTACGCTCCCTAGGTATATCAGACACAATGTAAAAATTGTTTGTGATTAAATAAATGAATGAAATGAATGGTAAATTTTTTTTTTGTAGTAGATCAGAATTTCTATACGTTTTAAATTCTTATTTCTATCATGTTGAATGTCAATCTTGTGTTTTTTCTGAAATGAAATAATTCTAAAAAGTTTTTACCCTTATATACAAAAGATATTAGTATCACAATCGAACAGTTGGTAGGTAAGTACTTTAGTTCGTAATAGTAGGCGTAAAGTAACGCTCAATTTAATGCCATTTCATGGAACGAAACACTTTATTTACGCTCTATAGAAACAACAAAATGGTCTCTTCACTATTTTACAGTATAAACAGTATGGATGGTGACGTCTATTATTGTTATTTTCAATATAAACGCCTTTGTTAAAAAAATAAATATGTAAATTGCTAATTATCTACAACGAATTTAACAATTTGATAACGAAAACAAAGAAATTACATTCTTGGGCGTTTAACGGAAACTTCTATTGTTGTTACAATAGGCTCGTTCGTTTTGAGATATTAAGTAAATCTTTTAAGTAAAATTTTGTATCTTTTATGTTTTCCTGAAACCTGTTATCTGGATGTTAAAAATCATAAAAAATGGTATTTAGTTCCACTTGAAAATACAATATATTCTTAAGCTTACTAGGGAAAATAGATGACAGAAATTGTATGTTTTTTGAAAAATACAAATTCTATAATCTATTCAAAGAAATGCAAAGACGTATATATGTATATGTCGCAGTTGAATGATATAATCCGCTAATTCACGAAACCTCTAGCTGTTTGGCATTACACCTCGGTTTTGTAAAACAGCGAACCCTAATACGCGGAATGGAATGAACGACTTGTATTCATCCATGCGGCTAAAGAAGTTGTTGAAAAATTCTATCTAAAGAAGTTATATAAAATTTAGAATGCCTACGAAGTGGCAATGTGGCGAGCGAGTGTTCTATCCATTTTACTAGGTTAGGTTAGGTTAGAACTGCGACCAACACACGCTAGAAAAGTTCTATCCATTTTACTAGGTTAGGGCAAACCTATAGCAATAAAAATCGTGGAAAAGTTTCTGGGAAATTAAATTCGATGTCGAAAAAATTTGTATTCTAATAGACACCCAGTTATATTTCTTTATGGTAACCCTACACCAAATCCTTATCATGCATGTGTCGCAGTTGGATTGTTTAACGGTTTCGTCAAACAGCGGATTACCGCTACTGTTTCACAAAACCGCTAGCCGTTTGGAAACGCGTTTTAGCGGTTTTAATGAACGTAACACGTTGCGCAATATTAGACAATCCAGCTGAACGATATTCGGCTGTTTAACAAAACCGAGCTGTAATGCCAAACAACTAGAGGTTTCGTGAATTAGCGGTTTATACCATCCAACTGCGACATATACATATAGGTGTGAGTAAGTAGCCTATCTAAATACCTCCCCTATCTCTCTCGTTCGTACCGAAATACCGCCAAGAAATAATTACTACCTACATTAGTAGAAAATATCTACTGTTCAAACATTACATTTTTTAGATGAAGTAATATTATGTTCAAATTTTATAGGTCATGACAAGAAAAAAACCAAAATCAAATGCTATCGTTTCTACCAAATAAGCATATTTTCGTTTTTTTTTTCCTTCAACAATCTATTGATGTTTTGTAAAAAAAGAATTTAAAAATGTTAAAATTCGGATTCCACGGCCCAAAAAAAGCCTGGACACCCATATTCAGTCATATTGCATGCAGTGGAGAATCGGCGGTCATCTTCAGTAATGCAAAATTAAAAAAAAATAGTTTAGCTTTTTGTGGGAGTTCCTTAACCCACGGCCTCGTCGAAAGCTCGGCTCACAGTCTCGTGGGGGAGCTTGGTTAGTAACTGGGGGTCCTGCGGGAAGGGGAGTAGTTGCTAGGGCTCTCTTGCCTTACACACTCGGAAATTTGCTATTGTACGGCGACGACATGAATTATGAAAGAAAAAAAAAATTACTGTCGTCTAATTGCTTACAATACAACCCCCAACATTTGAAAAACAAAGTTATGCATGCCGAACCCTAACCGTTTCTGCAGGCCGCACCCTTTTCACAAGAACGCACATGACCCTGATAGTACTTAGAGCGATTTTAAATATTATCAATATTAACGAAATACTCACTTTGAAATCAAAACAGCAAAGTTCAGGTAACTCTATACATTATATGATTCAAAACACGATTGCTTAAAATTTTCTCCATGGAAAAAAATTGCGAAGTTGCCTCCAAATCACCTCAGAATTATACTAAAACGGAAAGTATTTAGTAAATAAATTAGCCCAACCTTGTAACTTTGGATTATAATTGTATTAAACATAAGGCAGCCATCATATGTCTTATTTTTTAAATAACTCTTAAATACTCTTTGTAAAACGGAAAAACCTCAAAAACCAGAAACTCATTGACCCGCCACGATCTTCCTACCCCGCATGTCTCGCTGTCTCGCTTCGGCTAGAGTAGATTTGTGTGCGTGGAAGCGGGAGCAAATTTTAGATTATCAGCATCAGGCGCAGCCTAATATCTAGTGATTTTCAACTTCAAAAAGTAGAATGTTCCAGCTGCTTCTCTTTCCGCGCAAAACCGGTCAAAAAACAATTATGTCAATCAGCATTACGCACGAGACTTGTTGAATAAGACCCGATCCTGCAACCTGGCAGAAGGAATTTCGATCCATAAATTGGCTTCTGTTTTTTTGGAAATACATAAGTGACGCAATCCAATGTACGTGGACTAGTAGCATAGATAGTTATCCGTTATAATGTAGTTAGCACAGGCTTATCCTATCAAATTGATATGTATTTTGAAGTATAGCAGCAATAAGCGAGCGTTACGAAATAATAGATTAAATGCGTAAGGATTAGAGAACCAAATATTTAACTAGAACATCGTGTTTCGTCAGTGCGGCAGTTTGATAACAGTCGTTAAGCAAAGTCAGAGGTCGGAGGGCCGGGAAGAGTAAATGTTTTGACTATTAGCTGCGAAATCTCTACCAACCTGTACGAAAAGCCAATTATTATTGGAAGTGATTGTATGAGTGAATTGAGTGTTGTTATAAGATATGACGATTTACAATTTTCATAAGGACTTTTAATATTTGGCGACCTCCGTGGCGTAATGGTTAACACGCTAGACCGCTAATCCGGAGGTTCTGGGTTCGATCCCCAGCCAGGGCAAGTTGGAAAATGGCCTTTTTCAAATTGTCCTGGGTCTTGGGTGTTTATCTATATATGTATTTGTCATAAAATATAGTATCGTTGAGTTAGTATCCCATAACACAAGTTTAAAACTTACTTTGGGGCTGGCTAGCTTTCAGTGTAATTTGTCCGTATTTATTTATTTATATTAAAAAAAAAAATATGTAACGTATGATTCGTATTTTGTAGTGTGTGTCTTGGGAATTGCAATATGTATCATAGAGTGAACTTGCTGTAAAATTTGCGAATGGGAAAAAATATCCAATTGCGGTAATATTTCAAGTTCATTACGGTTCAACAGATACAAATCGGTGTCAGATGGAAAGATAGTCAGCGGAGCATTGAGCTTACATTGGCAGCGGAGCCTTGGAAATACTCGGAAATACTAGCCAAGTTCTTTTCAGCCTTTGGTCACAGAATACAGTAAGAGTAAACAGAAGGGACTCTTCTTAGGTACGCGCAATATACGTCCCCGTTCCCCGCACCCGCACCTCTCCCCCGGTTCTTGACGGCCAACGTGAGAAATCGAGGCGAAAACGGGGGAGAGGTGCGGGGACGGGGAACGGGGACGATTTATATTTGTTTTACAAAACCGAGCTGTGTTGCCAAATTGCTAGCGGTTTTGTCAAACAGCGGATTATACAATCCAACTGCGATATATGTATACGCAAACAAAAATTATATGTAGAATCGGTGTTTGCATTACCTACCTATTTGTACTTATCACATGCCTACTTAGATATGGTAAATATGGTAATGGTTTAAATGTGACCTAGTGTAGCTAATCATCGTAATCCAATTCACGCCATGATTTAATTATCCAATGAACTTTGTAAATAATCGATTACAATTGGTTATAAGCTGAATTCTGTTGCATGAGAGACGCTCCTCACCAGAATCGACTTCAACTCAAAAATTTCTATATAACATAAAAGGATACATAATCCCACTATCTTTTTACTAAAAAGTCCCCCAAAGGTGGAAGTTGAAACCACAAATTTCATGATACCAGATAAAACCCTCCAGTTAGGGAGGTTAAATGCATTTGAATAAAATAGTTTTACAACTATCTTTTCGATAAATGCAATTTATTATACTTTTGGTAAAATTCATAAAAAAGATAGTCATTGCAATACCAACTTGATACCAATGTCTCCAAGAAAATTAAATGCTTTGGTACAAAGGTGAAACCTTCAAAGCCTTTACGGAAACCGGCTTGTTCGGGAGGCTGGAAGGCATCAAACCTGTTCGCGAGACGATTCGTGATGACCCTCGAAAACAACTTATATACATGACTTGGAAGCGATATAGGCCTATAGTTCTTCAGTAGGGTGTTATCGCCCTTTTTGAAGAACAAAACCACCACGCCCCTGTTCCACGCTTCTGGCGTTACGCCCTCGAGCAGAACGGAATTAAAGAGCCTCTGAAGGACTTTCAGTACCGGCGTTCCGCCCGCTTTCAGAAGCTCTGCTGTAATTCCGTCCTCACCCGGCGCCTTGTTGTTTTTAAGCTGTTTGAGAGCCATCCTAATCTCGTACAGGCTGATGTCCGGGATATCTTCCGTATAGTGTCGGGTCAGCTTGGCTCTTGGGTCTTTAGCCATTTGTCCACTGGGTTGTGCGACTGAGGTATACAGCTGTCCATAAAACCTCTCGATCTCTGCCAGAACCCCCTCCTTTGTCGACACCACGCCACCGTCCTCCGTCTTCAGCTTCATCAATCGACTTTGCCCAACTGACATAGCTCTTGCGAACACTTTGGAGCCTTTGTTTTGCTCGATGATCACCTTAATACATTTAGTATTAAAGGAGCGGATATCGTGTCGCAAGGACTTTTGTATACGTCTGTTGAGCTGCCGATATGATTCAGCATCTTCGGAGGTCTGCAGCGGCCTAGATCGTCGCTCTGCCATCAAGTCTAGAGTCTGAGCAGAGATTTCCTGAGGTTTTCGTTTGGGGCGGGACCTGAACACCTTTGATCCCACCGCTTGGACAGCTTCTACTCGTCCCGTCCCGTCTACATCGCTCTCGGTTTTGATCCGATTGATCACTGAGACATCGTTGAATATTCGTCTCTTTGTCGTTAGGATGAAGTCGATTTCATTCTTAACAGGGGGCTGTCTAAATAAATTTAAGTCATTATTACAAATAAAATAAAAATAAAATAAATTCTTTGAAAAAAAACCTAGGAAGCGGTTGAAAGATTTGTCTACAGGTATATCTAAGCACCGAATAAATAATACTAACGTAATCTAAGTAAGAAAACCTAAATTAAATAATGAAATATAAGAAATAGTGAAAAATACCACGTGAGCACTTGGACTTGAACCTGCGACCTTGGACTTGGGTTGGTTCAAGTCCTGTTCACTCATTTCTTATTTCATTATTTAATTTAAGTACTTCAGCACTGCATCTTGAATGCTTAAAGACCCTATAAAAATAAGAAAACCTAGTTATTGTCGAAGGGATGATGTTTCGTGAAAGAAAAGAAGTTTTTTTAAATGACCCAGAAAGGGATATAGCATCATATGATGTAATTTATAGATTATAAGGTATTTATAGAACATAAAATTATTATCAAGACGACAAATATAATTATGTAGTATTTTCATCACCTTATTAAATACATAGGTACAATATACACTTAAAAAGCTTATAAGTTCTGTAGGTACGTACTGAAATACAAGTTATACAAAAACTGCGTGATTTAAGGCTGGGCCTGATGTGAATAATCTAAGTTTTGCTTCCGCTTCCACGCATACAAATTTACATTAGCCGAAGCGGGACAGCAAGACCATGCGGGGTAAAAAGATCATGGTAGGTCAATGAGGCTGGTTTTGGTTTTGAGGTATTTTTCGTTTTACAAAGAATATTTAAGAGTTATTTAAAAAGAAAGACTTATTATGACTGCCTTATATTTAATACAATCATAATCTAAAGCAACAAGGGCTAATTTATTGTATTTCTTGAATACTTTCCGTTTTAGTATAATCCGTAAGTGCTTTAAAGGCAACTTCGCATTTTTTTTCTATCGAGATTTTAAGCAATCGTGTTTTTGAAACATATTATGTACAGAGTTAGTCCAGAACTTTGCTGTGGTTTTATTTCAAAGTGAGTATTTCGTTAATATTGATAATATTAAAGATCGCTTTAAGAACTTAGGGTAGTACGGGCTCTTAACGATCTCTGACGTCACTGATCGTTAGTAGTCATGATTCATTCATTCCGCAGGTTATCATCTGATATATCTATGCTAGAATTGCCATTGAAAGCCATAATCTTTAAGGTCATAATTGCGGCTCATGTGCTGTCTGATAGAATATTAAGAGACACATATGTAGTAACTATTTATTAATCTGTGGAGACACACAGTTTACGAGACATTCGTAATCTCATATGTCTTATTTTAGTCTGTCATCTATTTATAGTTATGCTGCTCGAGAAGTCAGATGATGAGCATTTTGTGCAATGTTGTGTAACATCTTTATTTAAGTGGTCAGTTCTTTCAAAGCTCTTGGATATTTTAAACTATTCCATGATACCTATATCATTGTAAATAACTAGCAAATCAAAATTAAGTTGGGTTGTAAATTTTTAGATTATCCCATTTTTTTTAGTGTGAAAGAAGACCACCATCGCTGAGTGTGTAGAAATATTAGGATAATTGATACAAATATGATAAACACTGGCACAAGAGCCACAGAGATAGCGATCAAAGTGACAATGTGACAAGTTTTGGTACAAGTCGTGGACTTTTCAAATTGTAAACTGTGTTAATTTATATACTTTTTCACTCTTCTAGTGACGAATTATTAAAAAAATATTGTCTCAATAAGAAAAAAACGTATAATTCTATTTATTCGTAGATTGAAAAAATAAAAAAATTAGTAACTGACTATAAATAAACCTTTTTGTCAGAATATAATAAAAGTAGTTACGATCTAAAATAAATAAATAAGTATGCCATAATGTCACTGATTCAGATTAAATCAATGTCTTTTATTTCCTTATCATGTACGTGACGTTATGATTGTATCACATCGCAACTCGAGACAGATCGTCAACCTCGAATTCGAGTAGGTACCTACCTTGGTTCACGACTGGTGCCTGTATTACTTATCTACTGACTCATTCATAGCAACGACACATTTTTGGGCTACCTATTTCTATTTTTGCTTATATCGCCTAAATAAACGTGGATTTTCCTAGAGGTGCGTATTTAATATTGAGTTAGGTTACTTGTACTAATATGTATTGTAGTTAGGTGTGTGTGTGATACTGATATATATCTAGATAACCAAACTAGTTATTCTAGATTTTTCGTTGACTAATTAAAACCGTCTGATTTTTATTACGCTCAATTAATGATCTAACAAGGCATGTTCATACCTATTCATTCTGCGATGATGGCCTGGGCTGAGATTAAAAAAAGTATAGTGTACCAGCTGATTTTCCTCCCGCATAGTTCGTTTAAGAATCCCCTTAACCTAGACTTTCCCATATATAACTACGTAGTCTACATTTTATTTCGAAACCACATGTCCGATTTTGGAAAAAAAAAATAATTTAAAGAGAATGCATATATCTAGATATATACCTATATTTAGGGTTATAATTGGTTTTCACAGTCAAAATATGAACTTGAAAGAAAATATAAGGGTCTAAAAGTTTTCTATACTGATGGTCAAAAGTGATATAATACACTATATTTTCTTTGAAGTTCGACGTTCGTTTTGACTGAGAAAACCAATTATAACCCTAAATATAGGTATGCAATATTTTTAAAGTTACAATTTTTTACCGAAATCTGACATGTATTTTAAATAAGTGTTAGTATATTCCAAGATAATGGTCCTACCTTCAATAGGGTAGTAACTAGTGAAGCTTAGTTTATTGTTATTACCTAATTAAGTATAACGAATTAAATAAACCTTTATCTAATGTCAGACAATAGTAATATTACTAAACAGCATAGTTGAATTATTATATTTATTTTTTTGGCGAAACTAATTTTTAGTTCCTACTTTCAGCGGAGACAGAACCAGGACACCGGGAACATTTATTATTAACCCACATAATTGAAAGATGTATAAAATTATGATTTTGTAGATCCCACTGTGAAGAAGTTCTAAGGAATATATTATTTAAAACTTATTGTTTTGAGATATTCTTAGGTGACAAACAGCATTGTTTCGAAAGCACAATGAAACCGCAACAAAAGAATTTGCATTTATATCCTCAAGCAGTATTGTATGATTTGCTGTTTGGAGAAAACAGATCTTGTCAATACGGTGTCCTTCGAATGTGTAATTATTCACGCTCATTATCTACTGTGTTATGGCAGAGTTTTGTTGATTCACATTTTGTTGTGACAATAGCTGAAGAATTACTGTAAGGTCCTCACCTTACAGTAATTCTTCAGCTATTGTAGAAACGAGTTTTTTTTTATTAAATAATTTTACGGCTCTGGATACAAATCCTTTAGAGCCTATCATTAATTTTGTTTTTTATTCCTAATCCTAACCTAACCTAATCCTAACAAGTTACAATCAAAGGGTGGTGTAGGCCTTTGGCTGCTTCAAGGGAGCTTCTAGCGACAAATCTGTCCACTGGTTTTCATAGACAACTGAGTGGCGGACGACGCCCGAAGACGCCCACACAGTCCGCAAAATACATATCACTACACAGCCGTACTATGACTGTCCACTTCAACTATTATACACATTGTTCATGAGCATGAGCATTTATATGATACTAAAAAGTTGTTCAGTATCATGGACTAGATCCACCCTTTTAATAGTTTTCAGTATATATAAACACCCTGTTAGTATAAAAAAACACTTTATTTGACCCGGACAAGAAATGAATAGATATTTTATTATTATCTAATCTATAGTGACGAAGTTATTGTAGAAATTAACTAGATACATAATCCGTTTGAATTGTTCAACCGTTCACCAACGACGTTAATTTATCCACCGAAACATACACTGACTAAACGATTGTCCTTCTAGCAACAGTAAATGCCGATAAGGGGAGGGAAAAGACATATACCAGATTTTTTCTATAAGAAGGTACCTTTTTAGGGTTCCGTACCCAAAGGGTGCAGATGGGGCCCATTACTGAGACTCCGCTGTCTGTCCGTCTATCCGTCTGTCACAGGGCTCTATCTCTTGAACCGTAATAGCTAGACATTTGAAATTTTTACCGATTATGTATTACTGTGGCCGCTATAACAACAAATACTGATAATAAAAAAAAGTTAAAAATTAAAGGGGCTCGCCATACAAAAAACGTGTTTTTTTAGCGTTTTAAAACATTGTACGGAGGTACGGAACCCTTCATGTACGAGTCCGACTCGCACTTGCCCGTTTATTACTTTTTAGCTTGTCCTTTTCACACAATTACACATTTGTTTTGCACATCTTGATCTGAAATATAAGTTTTATTGATCTATTAAAATTACATAGTAGCAATACTAGCATCACAGCCCGATATTTATTTATTTAATTTTATTGAGCCAAAAGCTACAATAGGTAGACTTAATGCTAAAGCATTCTCTCCCTGTCAACCTTTAGGAGAAGAGAAACAGATAGAATAGTTGGCGTCTAAAATAGATAAAAACAATCCAGAAATAATAAGTACTTTTAAATGATCATACATAAATATCGTATAAAATAAATATACTATATTTATACATACAACATATTATATACATACATATATACATAATATACATATATATATATTTGAAGATCAGAAAGAAACGATGAATTCTCCTAATTGTTGAAAGATTCAAAAAGTAAATCATGCACTTTTTCTTGTATAAATGTCTACTAGATATTTGTCTGATGTCCTCGGGCAATGCATTCCAAAGCCGTATAGCTTGAGAAGTAAAGGAATTGGACATTAAGCTAGATCGATAAAAGGGAATTTGAAGCTTGAGCGTGTTACTGGAGCGAAGTTGCCGATCATGCATGTCCGCAAGATATTGAAACTTACATTTCAAGTATTGCGGAGAAAAGGGATTTTTAAGAATAGAGAAAAGAGAACATAGAAGTCTTTGTTGCCTGCTCTTTAAATTATATTGCATAGAAGTCGATATTGCTATACCTTCTTGTAGAAAGGTTTTAATGGAAGTCCGCTGTTACTGGGGACAAAGAAGCTGTAGCTCGGTTTTATGTTTGACATATCCAACCTTATATTTTTCCGAAATATAGTTTCAACCTCTGTTAATCTATCTCGGTAAATGCGAGTATTGTAAAAGATTTAGGTTTTAATATTCTTACCTTCTTAAAACAAAACATACGACTAAATCATATGTGTTTGTGTAAGAAAAAAGAAAATGCGTATTTTTCATTCGATTTGCAGGTCGAGATTATTAATACTAGAACAACATCGATAAGTAGCTCCACTACAAGAGTTTATCTCAAAAAAATATTTGTTGTTTGACAGATAAAAGAGAAAGTATTTTGATAGATAAAAGAAAACAACAATGAATATACCTACTTTAATTAAGAGCAAGACTATTGAGAGCTTTTGTTGCTATTTTTATTATACGAGTACATAAACGTTAAGTTTACTTAAGATATGAACATACCTAGTAAAAATACCAACAATTTAATACAATAATACATAAATAATATTATTTATATACACGTCGTTTTAACTGTTCCGGCTATTTCTTCTTCACTTCGCAAGGTCTTCAGCATCCTTGGGTGACCATTGACATGCATATTATATTTGGAGAAGAAAATGCAGGAAAACGCACCTCGGGCTCCGAAGCGGCACAGCTGTGGAACCGGAACTGCGCTAATATGAAAAGAATTTTAAAAAGTGCAAGCCATAACTCAATCCCTCGTAACCTCAACCACGGCCTTAACTACCTATACCAATATGTTTTTTATACGGATGTGGAACTAGACTAGCTTCTGCTCGTAATCGTAGCTTCTCTCGCTTGAACTTCTCTTCTGTCCACAAAGGCATTACTTTGTAAAAAGTACTTACTTCGAAATATATCGTACATCCGATAAACGATGCACGAGGGTCTGTAACAATTGTATACCGTACTCGTAAAAGTAATTCAGCAAAATATAAGTGTATTTCCGCTAAAACTTATCATTATTATCTCAGATTAAATATAGGTCCAGATACCATATACGCCACCCAAAAGTGACGCCAGTTAAAAGACACCAAGATTGGTGTCTTCGTTCTTAGCCCCGCCCACAGCTTGTCATTACGCTATGGAAGTTCACGGCGTCACTACGTAACGACACGGTGATAATTTATTGTAAAAATGACCGTTTGTGCAGTGAAATCGTGCAAAAAATACAGTAAAATAAAAGACCAGGAGACGGACATCACTTTTCATAAGTAAGTAAGCAAATTTTCGACTAATTCCTACGTAGGAATTAGTCGGAAATTTGCTTACTTACTTATGATAATTATAATAATAATTTTACGAATAATACGTATTATTCGTAAAATTATTACGTAAAAATAATGTCAACAAAACAACTCCATGATATCTAGTGTTGCCAGAGCGTGGAATTATTTTACCATCTCTTATTATTGAGTCGACAAATCGTATGATTTGGAGAACAGTTTTTTGTATGTATGTTTACTTGTACGTTTTGCTATGTATGTTTGTGTGAGATATTAACGTTAACATTTTCATATTCCGCTAAGAAAAAAATTTAATATATTGGTAAGTAGGTATGTATTGATGAAATTTTGAAGTGGCCGTATTAAGTATGAGTTAGTTATTGAGAATAAAAATGTAGTCGTTATAATGTTAGTTACAAATAATATTTATTTTTACCCGACTGCGCCAGAAGGACGGTTATGTTTATCGAGTGTATGTATATGTATTTCTTTGGCACGCTCTACAGCCTAAACGGCTTGGAGGATTTCAGCTTGAGTTGAGAGGTGTCATTAGATTTGTCTTAATTCTGAGAGTGACATTAGATATATTAAAAATTTTAAAAATACAAAATGGCGGATTTTTGGCGCCAAATGACATATATTTTTTCATTTCAAATATTTTTTCGTTGAAACCAATCAAGTGGTTTATCAAAAGAAACAATTTTATATAAGGATTACAAATATATAAAACTTATACGTTTTAATGTAATTTGTAATGAAAAGTACTAAAAAAAACATACAGGCTGACTTTTAAACCACCAGCCAAATTTCTGAAGCAAGTTCAGTCCATGATACTAAACTACTTTCCATAAAAACAATTAACGAAAAACTAAAACAAAAATTCGCCTTTTCATACAAATCAGCGCTCAGTCAAACGGATTTTCTATGGGAGGACGAAAAATTTTTATCAATTTTTAATAACTTTTTTTATAGAAAGTAGTTCAGTATCATGGACTGAACTTGCTTTAAAAATTTGGTTGGTAGTTTAAAAGTCAGCATGTATAATCACGCTAATGCTGTTTTAAGCAATCGGGTTTTTTTTTCAAAAATAATTACATGTTTCCGTAAATTTCCTACTGATCCAGTCATTGGACTGAAATAATAAGACGGAAAATGAATTCTGGTGGAAGTGGCAGCCTAAAGAAAGAACGTTTTCAGCTAACTTTCGTGTCCAGGACACATACACAACAAAGAGTGATCGTCGAACAATCGCTTAGGGGCTGTGCCTAAAAAGGTATTTTATGGATTTTTAAGGACTCAAATAAATAATGTTGATTTGATACGTGTTTTCTTCTTTTATCTAGGTATTTTAATATAATTTTTGTTCACCTACATACACAATAAAGGTCGTCCACATACTACGTCACGCAAAATTTCTGGACATGTCACGCTTTTTCCGATCCCTATGACACGTACCGATACGTTTGGCATGACTCCCCCTCCTATCACTGTAATGAAATAATAAAAATGGCCCTAAATTTTAATTTTATACACTTATTTATAATTTGTCAATATGAATACGAACAACACGTCAAAAATATTCCACATTCTGGGGTAATTTTCTTGCGCTGGGAACAATTTACTTCACACACACAAGAACAGTAATAATAGTAATATACACGCGTAGTGGGCGGTGCTCACGCACACGCATATCACAAAATGGCTTCACTTTTAACGTTTTATTTTGTTTGAAACGCTCAATCTAGATTAATCTAAGATTATTATCTACCTAATTGGAAACAACATTTTGTAAGGTAATTTTTCACAATCCATTTTTTTTTACTAATAGTATTTGATAAGAATACGAAAAATGTTTGTTACCTATATATATACCATAAATATTATTTAGGACCTACACAATTTCTGCTCAACTTACATACCTACCTTGCAACATGTTTCGTCAAAGTGTAGAAACTTTAGGTACCTATGTCCACAATATGTTAAAATTATTATATTGCATATAGCCACAGAATAGGTAGTATTCACCACGTAGGTAGTATAGCTAGGTAACTATTCGTAAATTATTTATGTTACTATATTCCGCGTAATTGCAAAATTTACCCCAAGCATACAATAACTTATTAGTAGTAGGTTGATACTTAATATTAATGTAAGTTATTGTTGGTATTTACCTATATTGTTTATGCCTCACGCACGTCACTATATTTACATTCAAGTTTCAATAGATAAATCCAATTGTAATGGAAATTTTACTACATAGTTTTAATAGGTATAGGTACCTACATAACTTCTTAATATAATTTGACTGCATAATTAAGTAGTGCTTATACAACGTGGAAGGGACATACCTACCCGCAATAAATCAAACCACGGTGTATACTAGAACATTATAGTATAACGAAATTAAAATAACAGCCAAAAAACAAAAATAATTTTCGGCATTTCCATACAAAAGTGTGTGGCCGCCCGGGCGATTTCTATGGGAACGTCGAATTTTTTTTGGTTTTTTGACTGTTATTTTTAATTTCATTATACTTTAGTGCTCTAGTATAGCCCGTGGTTTGATTTATTACGGGTAGGTATGTCCCTTCCACTTTGTATATTTATATTCATTCGAGTAGGTACCTACTTAGTAAAGTTTTCTATATACCTACCTGCTTTTAATCGTAATTGTGAAAACGGTTACTTACCTACTTAAGTTTTGTTAGGTTAGGTAGATAATACTATTAGCTTAGCATCGATGTGAAAAAAAAACTGATAGGTAGGTACCTATTACCCGTACAGCCCGTACTTAGGCAAAATACCTACTTAAGAAAATGAAAATAAAGTAGGTACCTAGTTATATATTGCAAATACCTATCAGTCAACATTAGGCACACACTTAACTTGATCGACTCTTTTTACTTTTTTTCCGTTTTTAATAAGTGCCATAAGCCCATAACTCACACTCTCAAAAGTTATTTATTACTCATTCTGAGTATATCGAGTGCAACCCATAACTCCATCCTTTTTAGACGCTTTAGATTTTTTATGTAAACTATTAAGGAATTGCGTGTGAACTGTGACCATTATTAGTTAAGACGCCGTAGCTATAGGACCATAACCTCTGTCACTTAGATTAATTTTAACAAGTAATAAAATCTTACTTGTAATTTGCACAAATAATAGTTTTTATTTCAAAACTTCGCTCCCGAATCTAACTACCTACCTACTTAGATAGATATAAATAAAAACTTTGAATTATAAAAATAAGGAAGTAACTTTGCACATCATATGTCAATGTCGTTGTTATGAATGATTCATAAACAATCATAATTAATCGATGTGAATTGATGCATCACATTGCTCTCGATACAATAACATCTTGACTTCAATTCCAAAGGGCACTTAATACATCAATTAGAAAAGATACACGATATTGTAATAAAATAACATTTGCGCAAACATTGGCGTTGGTTTACGTACCTACACGCCGGCCCGGTGTTGCTAGCGTCAAAACACATGCACAAACTCCACAAAAATTAAAAAAAGAACACTAACCACTGAGTGCCGCCACATATTCTCTCCACTTTCTGCTGATGCTCATCGCTGATGTTCGAACTACAACTGGCTCTTGGAACTAACATTTATACTCTGTGTACGAGGCTCGGTACTTTCAGCGCGCACTGTCGTCGCGTGAAGTGAAGTGACCTACTGGTAACGCGCGCGGCGTGTCATAGCGCTCTAATATTAGTCTGCCACGTGCTATCGGCGGTTCGCCGTAAGCGTGAATGGTGAGTCGTGTTTCTGCAGACAATTATTATTCCCGTTTTGTTGACGGTTTCAGCTGTCAATCGCGGTGGCGAGTCGAAGCGCCCCGTCAATCCGCCGATACTATATCTACGTCGCGCCGCGCCGGTCGCGAGTGTCGCGACTCGCTTGCGTGCCTGACAGACCGGGAATCAACGTTTCTGCTTTATCATGCCGCGGTGTACACCCACTGATAACGTCACTGATTCAATTCGTACACGCTGTTCGTAGACCAAACAAGTTACCGGCCTTTTTGGTATCGGTAAACGTTTGAGTAAACTAAGTAAATAAACTGATGTTTAACTCGTCTCATGTTATTTTATTAATAAACAGGGTTATTTTGTATGTCGTAGTACAAGGCTAGTACATACTCTAATAAAAATACTTATTCTGTCATATGTATAATATTGTTTGTTAATAAAAACATCAAAAACCAAAGATATCTGCCGAAAAATGTAAACCAAAAATCTCCCATTTGAATATCACCCGCAATCGGGCTAGTGGCGGGCAGTTGCCGGTAAGTGGGTGACATTCAAATGGGAGATTTTTGGTTTACATTAGTCGGCTAATTTGGATTTTTACGAAAAAGGGGTAAGTCAAGTCAGCACTGCTACTCGTCAAGTTCTGTCATATTCATAAAAAATCAATGCTTCCTAAATTAGTTACACAGTGAGTATGATGCTACCAATTTAAAAAATACAGGTTTAAATGAATTTGACATATAAAATCAGCATTTTTATATATTTTAATCTGTGTTTTGGGCGTTTCCGTGGTAAATTTAAGTACATTACAGCTCTTTGGTAAATTTGGTCTTAGGAATTTTCCACAATATAGCGAGGTCTACTTACTTTGTCAACCTTAAGAGCTACTAGTAAGTTATTTTAATTTATCATCGTGATGATCACGCATGGCTGGATATAGGTACTTGTCAATTTTAAGTATACAGATATCAGAAAAACATAATTTACAAATACGACTGTGAAGATAAATGTTATATTTTAAATACACATACACCATGAGTCTTATCTGCTTTAGTTTTTTTTGTGCCTTACTAAAGGCATCAATCAATTATTACTAAAGTAATATTTGATCGATGCTAAAGGTGACATAAGATTCATTAGCATGCCATTTGCAATTTGCAAATCAAATACGCAACATGTTATTGGCGTTGTTAGTATTCTCTCCGGGGGATACTGGATACCTATTCATATAATCGAATAAGTAATTATTATCTGTATACCTATATATATACACTACACTACTAATATATATATATGTTATGGCTAAAGATATGTGTGAACGTAAACTTAACATTAACATTAACTAAGGTTTACTTTTCGAGATTTTAATGTTAGCTTCTTCTATTTTTGTACGTCTAAACTTAAGTCTTCGTTTTCAGTATCAATTACTTATTTAAATTTCAAATTCGAAAGCCCACTTTTACCAAACACTAAACATTTTAAAATAATGATTTATGAACAAAAGGTTACACCTAAGTTTAGCCGGTTAATGTTAAGTTTATGTTTACACCTATCTTTAGCCGTAACTTCTATATGCAATATAATGTCTACATAATTTTTACTCGAGGTTTTAAATGAATCCCTGATCCATGAATGGCTAATTAAAATTGGCATATTTTATAAGCAGCAACGGTGGGTACATATCACAAGTAACATTTTAGGTTTTAGAAAGCTTTTGAAAAGGTTTTAGAACTTCTGTATGGAAATTGACCCGTAATCTTAGTATATAATAAACATCTTTAAAATAACCTTTAATTACCCTCCTGTGTGCAAAAAGGGCCCACGTTTTGGGACCTTTCTGAGAGTTTCTGCAAAACCTATAGCTCAAAGCCCAGAACCTTTTTATGTAGCTACCTATATAGAACCTAAATATAACCTTGACAACCTTAATTTAACGATAATATCACCTTAGAAAATAGCTTTTAAGTTGTAAATGAGTCTTGGATTCAACTCTATGAAAACCTTTTTTGATAGTAATTTATACAATCCAGGAATTTTTTGGTAAATTTTTGGTTATAATCCAGGAATGACGGGTTTTAAATAGTTTCTGTGTAACAATTTAAACACAGTAACGCAAGTCATGGAGAAAAATAACAACTTTATAATAAATGGCTAACAACAAATTTTTAGATGGCTTATATGATAGTGTGTTGAATTCGTGCATAATATTAAATAGCTTGCCGAAGTCAAGGGAAATGAAAAAATAGGTGCGACAGGCACTTTATCGTAATTGTTTAGTATAATAAGGGCTGTATACGAGAAAGGTACCAAAATATATTAACAAAAAATAATATATGTTGTATAGCCTAGCGCAAGTTAATTCATTTCGTACTATTGCATAGAAAAAATTCTTTTAAATTTACTTTTTATTTTATTTTACTAGAAAAATATGGCTGCCGTTAAAAAATAACTATGCATGCGTCAGAATTAACCTTTCTATCTTTAGAATGTCTCTAAAGCTTAACAATAATCTTGATGGACTTGATGTAACTCTGCATAATTATTTAATATATGGTGTGTTTATGTTTAACACGTGAAATAAACCTAAGACGCACGTGTAGCAATACTAAACCCCTTCCGGCATCGTTGACGATATGACAGCACTAAACTAACATGACAGGCGACTGTGGTCGGGCCCAGAATAAAGTACCATATTTATAAGTTATAAAGTAAGTAATGCAGAGTCATTTTCACCGACGACTCCTTTGCTTCCAGAGAAGGAAAACAACTGAGGAAACTGTTGTCTTTTTATTTAGACGCCAACTTCCTTACCTGCTTTTTATTTCCTAAAGGTTGACAGAGAAAGATTGCTTTAGCATTAAGTCTACCTAGATTTAATGCTAATAGGTATTTTAGGTTTGGGCTCAATAAAAGTTTAAATAAATAAATAAATAGATGACAGTCATTGAGTTACGCGGCCGTGTAGTTCCCGGCAGAGTACAATAGGAACACTTCAAGTCAAGAGTAAAATAGGAAACACAAGCAAAATAAAGCTTATAAACATTAATGAGACCTCCAACCCGTCTTGCCAGCGGTGACAGTGTAGGCCAAAGCCTCTGACTGCCCTGGCTAATATATTGAGTTATGAGTACATCTGATGCCTTTAAGCCGCTTAAAAACTCTGAAGCAAGCGTTTGTTAACACAGTTGATTAGATGCAAGTTCTTACCTGATGTATCTGAACAATATTCTACGCTTTAGTACGCCTATATCAAAGCGGAATGTTAACACCTTATTTTTCACCTTTTTTAACACAAAAACATAGCATGCGGCAGTGTTTGTTAAAATTACATAGTGACGCCATACTGTGTGTTAAAATTGGAGTTGTTTTATTAACGCATTTATTATTGGCAATTAAGCCAAATACAAGACTTTTCTCGGAGCCAGGCAGGAATCGGTTGATTTCAATCGAATTGAATTTTACGCGCAAATGCACTTAATTGATTACGCACGTAAATTCATTCAACTTTAGCTACGGTTCGCATTAATTATCTTATTTTTATTTTATTTTATTTTATTTTATTTTATTTTATCTTCTCGATTTGTTTACAAAGAGATGCTTATATTCGTAGGTATGAAGGTTCGCATTTCGAATATGCAACTACAAACTACATACCTAGTTACCTATAAAATAGGGAATATGTAGATATAATATTTATGAATATCTTGTGACTAAAATGTTAAAAAAATCATAAAAGTAGAGCCACTGCACCGTTACTATTTTAATTAGGTAGTATTGATTTTTACCAATAAGAGTCTCCTTACCCTAGACAAAATTCGAGTTTCCCATACAAACGTAGTCTACGTTTTATTTTGTAACGACATGTCAGATTTCGGTAAAAAATTGCATATATATTATTTTCACAGTCAAAATATGAACTTGAAAGAAAATATAGTGTATAATATAATTTTTAACCATCAATATGGAAAAGTTTTACACACTTATATTTTCTTTTAAGTTCATATTTTGACTGTGAAAACAATTTACAACCCTAGATATATGCGTCCTGGACGCGGGGGCGCCGGGGCCACGGGGGCGGGGACTTGCCGAGGCCGTAGGGCGAAGGGATGCGGGGGCAGGAGGGGACTTAGATAGTGTAACAAGTAGACTATTTCCAGACTTACATACATCCAATGATTTCAACTAAGGATGAGCCCATCGGAATATTTTGCATAAAATATCTTCATACAATTCAACATCGCGCCCGGAGCGACCACAGCGCATGTCACTCCGGGCGCGACGCTGCGAATATAGCTGCCATTTGGTTGTAAAAATAGCGCGGTAAAATTCCTTAGTATTTTAATTATAACAAACATTTATGTTACTTACAGATGATACAATATTCCATGAACTTTTTTAACCTATATCGTAGTTTTTGCAGCCTTTAAATGGGCAATCAGGCATTTTTATGGCATTTACAAGTATGAAACAAAAACGAATGAACTCTTCCGTGGACCGAGGACGACTAAGTCGCGTTGGTCCGCAAACCGACTTTATCGGGTCAACGAGTTGGTGCCATTTCTTCGCGCGGCTGGCCTAGTCCTTACGCTAGTCAATGCAGACATCAAACTGGTCTATACAACCTCAGTATACAACATTAAAATATGACAGTCAAAGAATAATTGTCATCTACCCATGTCACTTCCCAGATTAGAACCACTTTTCTGTCAATTTCGGTTCACAAGGTCCAGTTAAAGATATTTTATTCGGAAACTTCATTGATATCGATGGATACATTGGCACAAAACATGAATGAATATGCCTTTTTTCGGAACATTGGTGGCATTGTACTCGTAAGTATGCGTTTGATGTATTTATTCAAAAAATATTTGAAATCGAAACTTACACGTTACACGTCAACTTAAACGTCATCGGAACTGTAAACCCGTTTGCGCGCGAACATTTAAACTATCAGTTAGAAACAGTAGTATT
Organism: Acrobasis repandana; assembly: GCA_963576875.1. Classification (NCBI taxonomy): domain Eukaryota; kingdom Metazoa; phylum Arthropoda; class Insecta; order Lepidoptera; family Pyralidae; genus Acrobasis; species Acrobasis repandana. Next base: position 16,096,987 of record OY756215.1, read on the forward strand.
TTTTTTAAATATTTTTTACGGCATTTGGCATCAGCCTTTTAGCCATTCTTTATTAATTTTCCTTTAAGATTTTTAAAATATTCAATCTTTCTCTAGATATATGCTAATTATTTATTCTTTTCTTCATACTTCTTTTTTTGTGATATTATTCTTTCATAACTTTTTCATTTTTCTTTTCTTTATATTTTTTCTTTTTGTGTTATGCTTCTTTATTACTTTAAATTGTTTTAAACGTATGTAATATATAGGTATATTGCAGAATACGTATGTGGATTTTTTAAGATAGATAGCAGGAGGCGGGGAATATTTTCAGCATTTTTGTTTATATCAATATAAACCTCTCTATGATAAAGGCTGGACATTCCAAATTGAGATGCTGCAGATCTGCTACTTCTGCCTGACAATATTTGCAGGCTCCAGTTCTGTGCAGTTTAAGTCTCTTCAGGTGTGAAGGAAATAATCCATGACCAAATCTCAATCTATTTATCGTTCAAATAAACTTTCTCGACGGATCTTTTAGTTTAAAATGCCATGAGGACTTCGGTATTGTATTGACTGTTGTATTTCTGCGTACCATTTTCCTTTTACCAAAAGTGTATGGTTCCAATTTATTCTCCATATACTATACATTCTTTTTTTTATCAAATGGAAAATCAGTCAAAGGAACTATATTTTTTTCAACAACAATGCTGTCTTTCTCTCTCAACATGATGTCATCGATCTCATTACCAACAATACCACTATGGGACGGCACCAATATAAACTCAATTTTCTTATTATGGCATTGAAACAACTGCTCTTTTATGAGATATATTACAGCATTATTTTTAAGATATTTTAATGTTGTCTAGTGCATTTATGACACTTGAAGAGTCCGTTATGATTATGAAATTATGTGAATCTTCAATGATTTCTATGTGCTTAATGGCCATGTAAATTGCAAAGGCTTTTGCAGTGAAAATGGATGCATTTTTATCCAAAGTATAGGTTTTTCCTGATCCAGTTTTTGAGTAATAATAACCAGCTTTTGTGCACCCTTCGGTTTTAGAACCATCTGTATATATTCTTCGATAAATCAGGCTTTTATATACCTGAGTATAATTTATAAATCAAACGTTATAAAATACTTTATCTTTTACTATTGCAGGCTCTAATGTTTGAATTTCGAATGATCCTAAGATTCCATTTATCGCAGACATACATTTTTAAGGTTTCCGTTTTGAGCTCATTATTGCCTTGCAAAATTACATTATTTCTAAATCTTGTCATAAATGATTAGATCAAATTTTTACATAGAACTTTTCACTTCAATAATCAACTCTAACTAAACTAAGCTCTTAAATAATTCATTTATTACCAAACTTGGTGTCCTCATTTGTGCTTTGTAAGTATACTAGAAATTTAGTTCTGGTAGAATTTTCTGGGTAATGCCTAATATGATTAGGCTTGTAATATGGCAAATATAATAAATCTAGATCGTCATCTGAATAATCCCCTGCTGGCAGTGATCTGGAATCCTTTTTCCTCTTGGGTAGAGGTGGTTTAGTAGCCAATTTATGGGGTCCGCCACTTTCGGAGCCCATGTCCTCTAATTATTTGTCTAATATACTCGTGTCCTATTCTTCATGTAATTAATTTCAATGAAATCAGAATTAAAAATATTGCATCTTTCCTACAGCACGGTTGGTTTGCAGTTTTTCTTGCAGTCGTGGCAACTATAATCAAATAGCTTGAGAGCTGGTAGACATTCTCCATATGGTAGACTACATATCTCCACGACAAATTCTCCTTCCGGCAGATTGACCCAAGATTGCGTGCTAGTGATGTACCGACTTTGCATATATCATGTCATTCTTCTGAAAAGTATTCCAAGTCGTTTTCGGTTCTTGCCGCTCGGCTGTGGAATGCTCTTCCTGTTGACATTAAAATGGCTTCCTCTATTGGGTCTTTTAAAAACGGACTGAGAAAATACTATAAGCATTAACTAGATTCGTATTATTAAGTATAAATAATATTATAATAAGTGTTTATATTTAGTATATTATATATTTATTTTATATATATGTATATATTTTATGTATATATGTATGTGTATGTATTATATAAAAATATTTATTTATTTATAAATATGTCATATCTTTTTAATTTGTTTTTATGTTTTTTAGTATTTTAGATTTTATGATTTTAAGTTAGTATTAGGATTTTCAAAATTTCTTTGTATTTATATTGACACTCCACCCATTCTAAAAATATGTAACCTTTTGAAGAGTGGGTTGACTGGAAGAGATCCCTTCTTGGGATAAGTCCGCCTTTGTACTAGTTATTTCTTTTTCCCTTTATATTAAATAATGTACATTTAAATGTAATTTTTGTGCAATAAAGAAATTAAACAAACAAACAAACATTTTTGGGTAGTCATATTTTTTAGTTAATGAGGCGTTTTCTTTAAAAAATATATTAGTACAGTAAGTTAGGATAGATGGCGCAGCAATAACTTAAATCGGTCTGTCATTGTCAAATTAATTTCAATTTTCATGTTGTTTGTTTTTGGAATTGACAGAACACATTTCAATCTTATGGAGAACGTTTAACGCCATCTATTGAGAATGTTTTTAATGTCTAGTTTTTTTACACAGGAAAACGCCTCATTGAAAGAGGGCGCCACATTGAATTTAGCGTCACAGCCTATAACCAGCGGACCCGTGTGGTTCCGGGTTAGAACTCGTATTCTAATGGACTAATGGATATGGAGTGGTCCTCCACTACATATCTTCCTGTGGATCTCGTAAGAGGCAACTAAAGGACTAAGCACAAACATCTCGTGCTACAATTGCATTCCTAAGGAGGGTTAACGTCAGGCGGCGGCCGATTGTAAAACTTTTCGCACAAATACATTCCCAAAGAGGGTTGACGTCAGGCAGCCGGTCGGTTGTAAAACTATAGCCAAATCATTGAAAGTGTTCCGGCTATTTCTTCTCCATTTTACAAGGTCTTTGGCATCCTTGGGTGACCATTGACATGCATATTATATTTGGAGAAGAAAAAGCGGGAAAGCGCACTCCGGGCTCCGAAGCAGCACAGCTAAGGATGCAACCGGGAATGCGCTTAGACGAAGAAGAAGCCTATAACCAGCGGACAACCAGGGCGCTATCGATACTAGGGAACAGATGAACGAACATACATACTAAACTACATAGCGGCGAAATATATAACAATTTTTTTGGCTTCGCCGTAGACGGGTAATTAAATCTTGTAAGCCCGAATCACGAAACAAAAGCAACCGTGTGTTTCAAAGCCATTAAAATTTGGATTAACTAAACACGTTTCGATGATATCATAGTTAACATCTGCTTATTAAGTTACAGGCGTCCCTGAAATATACTAAGGTAACGACTATTCTGCATCTTCTGCATATTCTGATAAAACTATAAAAAAATATATCATGTACATTACCATACAAACTTCCACCGAAAATTGGTTTAAACGAGATCCAGTAGTTAGTTCTTTTTTAATACGTCATAAATCGTAAACCGCAAATTACCTTTAGACCTTTTATATTATGTTACTTGCTGCTACGGAACCCATTATGGGCGAGTCCGACTCGCACTTGGCCGCTTTTTTTCTAAATCTAAAATCATGTTGAAAATGGATATGATCAACAAGTTACACGTCTACTTTATGACGTTTTATGCTCTTGGCAGTGCCAAAAAAATTATTTTTGACCCAGTCATCTACCTAATTATACATCATTACTTCCGTATTTTTCAAGCTTGTTTACGAGTACAATCTTTTATTTATCTTGCCGTCTGTTGTTTAATTATTTATTTGGGTCACATCTTGCAAGTTAAAGAGCCACTTCCCGGTTTCAAGATCAATGTAAATCAGGTGACAGTACAAAATATAAAAAATAAGTTACTAAGTATATGTATATTCCTATTTCTAATTTTATATTCAAATTTCGCATGCCAGACTCAGTGCTTGAGTCTATAATATAAGTAATTACTACATAGAATTGAAGATTATGTAAAAAAAATAAGATGACAAAACTATCCTATGAAGTCAGTGGTCTTCTTGAATAAACACAGCTATTGATTGATGGATGAAGACGTATACAAAAACAACAAATAACTTAGAATGTACCAGTTGCTTCTTTTCCCGCGCAAATCGAATGGGTGAAAATACGAATCATGTTCAAAGGCGATGCAGCTAGCAACTCATCACTATTTTGATTCCTTTTTAGGGTTCTGTATCCAAAGGGTCCAAACGGGACCCTATTACTGACACTCCGCTGTCTGTCTCTTGAACAGAGCTCTATCTCTTGAACCGTAATAGCTATATACTTGAAATTTTTACCGATTATGAATTACTGTAGCCGCCATACAAAAAATACAAAAAGAAAAAAAAGTTAAAAAGTAAAGGGGGTCGTCATAGAAAAAGTGTTTTTTCAGCGTTTTAACTAGATCTTTAATAACAAGATACTTGAAATTTTCATAGATTATGTATTATACTATGGCCGCTACAACAAAAAATACCAAAAATAAGATAATCATAAAAATTAAAGGGGGTCGTCATAGAAACGTGTTTCTTCAGCGTTTTAAAACATTACGGAGGTACGGAGGTACGGAATTCTTCATGTACCAGTCCGACTCGCACTTGCCTGTAAATTTCATGTTCTCGCCCATCATCATGCTTAGAGTGGCCTTTAGGTTTGCTTTTAAAAGCCGCAAGATCCATAATAATCTGTCTGCTGCATTGAAGAAAAAGACTTGACAGTTTATATCCAGATGCTTTTCAATTTCAACAACACAACAAACATTTTATCTACAAACAGTTGTATCATGACTCTGCTATTCAAGAACTAGAATAAAGAAACAAAGAAGTTTACCACAACGCCCGAACAGAAAATAGATATGCTACGAACACTATGAAGTTTTGTTTTCTGAAAGAAAAGTTTAATAACTAAAGTATCATATCAAAAGATAAATGAAGAAGTACTTGATTTATTGATAAAAGGAACTTATTAAAAACAATCGATATTAGAAAAGGAAAGATGTTTGGTCATCTTATATGATGACATGATCAATTTATTAAAAATAGAATAGAAGGAAAAGTAGAGGCAAGAAGAATGAAGGGAAAACCAAAAAGAGATTTTATAGATGAAGTAAAGGAGAAAGATGACGCAGTGTCGTATAGGGATAGGTCAAAATGATGGCTCAAGAGAGGGGCCGACCGACAAGAACATAGGTTAAAGCACAGAATAAATAATACTAACGTACACTCAGCAAAGAAATTCAAAGAAATTCTACTCAATGTAGCTAGCGATATGGTTTCATTTAGCTCACGTTAGAATTCAGCATCTTTTTGTATAGATACCTAGACATCCATTGCAAGCCAATTTCATTCTTATTACTCTAGACAAACGATTCGTATAACTGAATTTACCACCCAGAGGGGCTGCCTGTGCGCATAGTAATAATGTAGGTAGGTACATTTTCGATACCTAAACGGGGAGTGACACAGGCCTGGTTAAAGTATAGATGGATCATTAAATGATGAAATAAAAGCGAGTTTAAGTCCTGCTCACGTGGTATTTTTCACCATTTCATATTTCATCATTTAATTTGGGTACTCGTACTTAAGTACTGGATCTTGAATGCCTAAAAAACCCTTAAAAAATAGATCATATCACCCTGTGATGTTAATTATATCTTATTTACGCATATCACTATTTTATTATCGGAATTCCGCACTTTGTTCATCCGCGTCACCCGACACACACACACACATCCAACGTAGCATCCTCATTTCTGCTGCATGAACACATCTCTCATCTGCTGCGTTTGCCTTTACCACGTTGTGTAATATTTCTAATGTCGTATTAGTTCATTTTCTTGTTCCGTCCGTAGTCCTTCGTAGTAAAAGCGGTGTTCCAAGGTTTCTAAACATTATAATATATTTTTCTTAGTTAACGAGAAACGTCAGAGTTAGAAAGATAATTTTCAATTTTATGACCAATTTTACGGACTAACAGCTTTCTTTGCTGAGAACTCGTAAATTTTAGGGCGGAATGGCCATTCTTAGGTTTTATTACACGACCACATTCATCTATTACGACGTCTGAGTAAGTTCATGCCATTATATAGAAACGGGGATTTTATTGATAGCTCTATATATAATATAGGTACAGGGTCTAACAAGTACATTATACTAAACAACTTTCCCCAAGGAACATATTTATATCGAAATATGAAAAATCATTTTTTGCCTTCCATACAAATTGACCGATTAGCTGATCTGAGTTTCTATGGAAAGCAAAATTCTTTTCCATATTTCTATACATGTTCCATGAGAAAAGTTGTTCAGTATCATGGAATGAATCTATCCTTGTATATTTTGTTAGACGTCATACTCGTATAGCTAGCTAGTGATTTTACTGCATATCAATGATTTCTGTGACAGTAAGACAGTCAAAGGTCATATAACCATTTCGACTCGACATGAAGAAGAGGATCCGAATAGCAAATTTTTTTAGACTTAGTAGACCTAGGTTTTATTTTAGTGTATTTTCTGGATTTTCCTATCAGTTTTTTCTAAATACTATAATTTAGATCTTAAAATAAGAATTACTTTTATGCTGATTCTCTTTCCAAGCAGACCGAAAACGCCAATCGAAGAAATGGATGAGAATCTGAATCGAATCTATAGCTAAGCGATTCGGCTAGCAACCCATCACTATTTTAATTCCCTTCGCCATCTTCACGCCTTGTGGTGTAAGCTCTGTCTACCCCGTTATATAAAGTCAACGACGTGACGACGTGTCTGTGTGTAAATAAAAATAAATGTACATACTCGTATGTTCTAAAACTGTTTGTGTATTATTAATTTGGTTATTATATTTAAGGCAATGAAATGTAATACTAGCTTTTGCCCGCGGCTTCACTCGCGTATTCCAAATCCCACAGGAACATTACTTTTTTCCGGGATGAAAGGTACCCTATGTCCTTTTCAGTACTTCTAACTATGTCTATGCGAATTTTTAAGAATATTGGTTCCGTAGATAAAGCGTGAAGAAGTAACAAATAAACAAACCAACAAACAAATATACAAACTCACTTTCTTCACATTTATAATTGTAGCGAAATTTTAAAGGAAATATTTGTAAGTTGTTTTCGTCTACATTCGCGCTCTTTGCGCTTGTAAAAAATGTGGTGATACGAGTAGATTAATAATGAATATTGCTTTTCTAAACTGCAAATTCCATTTTGTTGATTTGGTCATTGCCTAACGATATAGCTATATCTAGGTCCTTTATTAGGTACCTTTTCTCTTACTAAGGTTTGACTTGAAGGCTTTTTAAGGTAACTTTCTTAATAAGGCTGTGTGTTACTGACGTAAGTAAAGAAAAACAAATAGGAAAATATTACAACATTCTTGGTTTCCCCTTTTGAAGTAAGGTTGGGAGGTTACTAAAACGGGAAAACCATTTGAAATATCCAATTTGCAGTGTCAGGCACACTACTTACATACAAGTTAATAACGCCAAGTGAACATTATCTTACTCGTAACTTGTCCTGGGGCCACAAAGCAAACAGTGTAGAACTGTCGGAGTTCGGTAGACAAGCAAATGTGTGGATAAGATATGTATGGTGAACGTTCACGAATTAGAAATGGCTCAACGACGGCATCCCGCGGGAATTTGACTTGTCCGTTCTCAAAGCGAGGGCGTATTTTCAGATTTGCCACCCTTTGAAATAACTCACACCTGTAACGTATTTGCCATTTTTGACCGACTTAAAAAAAGGAGGAGGTTATCAATTCGACTGTATGTTTATTTTTCTTTTATTTTTTTTATGTATGTTTGTTACGCGATATCTTCGCCAATTGTGAACCGATTTTGATGATTATTTTTTTTAAAAGCCTTTACTACCAAGTTGGTCCCATTTTAATTTGGTGAAGATATGATGAAGAACTTTGAAGATGTGGAAGAAACTCCTTAAAAAAATTGAAGTCGGTTGTATTTTTTGTTAAAAATTTAATTATATTTATCATCAACATCTGAGCGTTTTCCCTTGCATCCTCAGCGGTCGGTAACACTTCAGACCTCGGTCCGCTACCTTACCTACGTGATTTGAAGAAGTCCTGGTTTTTACACAGAGCGACTGCCGTCTGACCTCCGCAACTCAAAGGGTACACCAGAACCAATCCTAGGATAGGATTAAATAAACGTTCTGGTCCCACAGCTTTACGTACCTTCCGAAGCACGGAATCATCTTTCTATTCAGATAATCAGGTGATTCAAGTCTGCAATATCTTAACAATGACTGGACACAACTTTTCACAAAGTATGCGTCCCGTAGGTATGTGGTATGTGGGATTTGAACCCACGTCCTCCGGATCACAAGACAAACGCCTTGACCACTGGACCACGGAGGCAGTCTTGCCATTTTATTTATGTACAACAAAAAGAAACATATTTAAAAATGGCAAAATTTGCTCAAGCTTTCTTTTTTCAAACCTTCGTTTTTTGCACCTAGTGACGCTCTTCAAAATCATAACGTCAAATAATTTCTCTGAATGATGCAATTTGTAAAAAGTCTTATTGCTTTTTACTCTAAAATCGAAAACCTACATTAGTCGCCACGATGATTAAAGAAGAAGAGACATTGGTAAATTAAGGAAGGCAGCTGACTTTATTGCTTATGTACCTACGCATGCTACGCAGCGAAAATAAAAAGTTTCTAGATAGATTGTTGTTTCATATTTGTTTGTGGGAGGCATCGTCTAGCTAGACAGATTTCATATGTACAACATACGCATATGGCGCAATTTTAACTTGAAAGGTGATTTTGTGTCGATATCTTTAAGGGTCAGTTCACACCGAGACGCGACGCGACGCGACGTAGCGCGCATGTGAAAGAAATATAGAACTTGTTTACTAGACAAGAAGAGTGAGAGCCCGCTGCGCCTCGCTATGCATCGCTACGCAGCGCGGCAAAGCGGGTTGTCGTTGAAATCAGTATATTTTTGCCTAGTAAACAAGTTCTATATTTCTTTCAAAGTGCGCGCTACGTTGCGTCGCGTCGCGTCTCGGTGGGAACTGACCCTTATTCGTAATAAAAATTAGAAAATATAAAGCACAAGCTGCTAAATCGTGGGTGCTCTTTGTGAACAAAAATGTAAAATAAATTTAAGTCCACGAAGTCCTGCAAATATTAGGTGTTCTTCGTGGAATAGGCCAGGTGCTATTCACCCACGTGCTATTCGCCCAGGTGCTATTCAGACGGGTGCCTAAGTGGAATACCTCGTTTTTCATATAACATCTACAACATTTCCAAAAATTAGAGTAGGTAGGAGAAAAACCGTTATCGCTTTTTGTATGAAAAAATAACTGCTACACAGAGACTTGCTCGATATTTATTTGCCTTTCGAATTTTCGTGTAATCCGTTGGACGTGTATCTTGCCGGTATTACATATTTATATAAACTTTGTGGCCCCGGGTAACGGGTCTCTTGGACATAGAATAAATACGGTCCTCCAAGAACCATTGACCCAAGAACCAAACACTTTGATAACACGAGAAATATCTTCGGAATCAAATCGTCGAAGCTTCTGTCGTGATTTATTTTATTGCGATCTATGATGCTGGCGCTCTTGTAAATGATAGCTGCGAAAACGATTCTGATGTTTTCGATGAATATAAAATACTTAGTTATTGCTTCAGACATTCAGATATCTGTCTCGATCACTACGTATGAGAAACGGTAAAGACGTTATTTTTATATATACGATTGAATAAATACATAGTCTTTATCCGTTTCGAGCTACAAACTGAGTCACACGATCGATTCCCAAAGAGGGTTGACGTCAGGCAGGCGGCCGGTTGTAAAACTATAGCCAAATCCATGACCATTGACATGCATGTAATAATTGGAGAAGAAAAAAGCGGGAAAGCGCACCCCGGGCTCCGAAGCAACACAGCTGAGGATGCAACCGGGAACGCGCTTAGAAGAAGAAGAAACTGAGTCGCACGACCCAACGATCACGCTTAGGGAGATGATCACACCTTCGCTCCTGCCCATCGTGCCCCACCAGCTGCACTAAGCGTGACCTATGTGAGACTACAGACAACGCTGTGAAAGTGGCAACCTTCTGGAGGGAAGAAATTTAATTACATTTTGAGCTTTCAACACGAGAAGAAGAAGAAGGGAGATGATGTGGCTTACAGATGGTGAACAGGTATTGCCAATAGTGATAAGTTGCAATGACCACTGCTCATTTACACAGTATTAGTCGCCTACTGGCCAATACGATTTGTCAGTTTACAAAGATAATATGCCTAAAGACAATATTTTTACAATATAACATATAAAGCTTGCGAACGAGTGCCAAATCAAATTAACAGAATAAGTAATACTGAGAAGTCTTAAAAAAACGGAGCAGAGCTGACCGACCATTCCCTACTGGCGGCACCCGATCACGAGTTGACACGTAATTATCAACCATCGATGAAATTAACCATAATATTAGAGGGAATCCATCGATCTGACCCACGTTATCACATTTCACACATTACTCCATACTAATAACTACTTATAGGACCTACATAAGGAATTATCGTCACCACAAATCGTACCTGGCTGTAATTTCTATATTTATTGCGAAGCAATTTGTATATTACAATAAGGCACTCCTTGTCTAAGTAAATAATAAAAAAACAAAGATGGGCTAAACCAATTAATATAGAGGCAAGAGACTGGGACATTGCTTTCATAGATTTTACGAGAGCAACGGCTACACACGCAAATTATCTACATTTTTTTTTTTTTATTAGAAATTTGAGTGCGTTTGATCTCTATCTAGCCTGATGGGAAGCTAAGATGAGGTCTAAGGTGTATCACGCAGACTCAAGAAATGCCTGTTCACTCTTGCCTTGAAAATCCCTAAATTATATGTATGGGGAAACATCGACGCAGGGAGGGAATTCCACACCTTAGCGGTTCGCACAATGAAGGAGGAGGCGAATCGAGAGGTACGATGAGGAGGAATATCGACCACGAATGGGTGGAATCCCTGTCCACGTCGTGTTGTCCGATGGTGGAATGGTGCAGGGGGAATTAAATTATGTAATTCCTGCGCACACTCCCCGAAGTGCAACCTGTAGAAGACACACAGACTTGCTACCAGTCGGCGATGTTCGAGGCTGTGGAGCCGTCCTGCCGTAAGCAACTCATCACCAACGAGTCTTCTGGCACGTCTGTCGATAGCTTCCAGGGCTTCGAGCTGTAGCTACATGTCGTAGAAATTCGTCTTTAAATGTAGACTTGCGGACGGTGGTGAAGAGCCTAAATCATCATCATCAGATCTTTAAATGTAGAATTGCGGACGGTGGTGAAGAGCCTAAATCATCATCATCAGATCTTTAAATGTAGAATTGCGGACGGTGGTGAAGAGCCTAAATCATAATCATCAGATCTTTAAATGTAGAATTGCGGACGGTGGTGAAGAGCCTAAATCATCATCATCAGATCTTTAAATGTAGAATTTCGGACGGTGGTGAAGGGCCTAAATCATCATCATCAGATCTTTAAATGTAGAATTGCGGATGGTGGTGAAGAACCTAAATCATCATCATCAGATCTTTAAATGTAGAATTGCGGACGGTGGTGAAGAGCCTAAATCATCATCATCAGATCTTTAAATGTAGAATTGCGGACGGTGGTGAAGAGCCTAAATCATCATCATCAGATCTTTAAATGTAGAATTGCGGACGGTGGTGAAGAACCTAAATCATCATCATCAGATCTTTAAATGTAGACTTGCGGACGGTGGTTAAGAGCCTAAATCATCATCATCAGATCTTTGAATGTAGACTTGCGGACGGTGGTGAAGAGCCTAAATCATCATCATCAGATCTTTAAATGTAGAATTGCGGACGGTGGTGAAGAGCCTAAATCATAATCATCAGATCTTTAAATGTAGAATTGCGGACGGTGGTGAAGAGCCTAAATCATCATCATCAGATCTTTAAATGTAGAATTGCGGACGGTGGTGAAGAGCCTAAATCATCATCATCAGATCTTTAAATGTAGAATTGCGGACGGTGGTGAAGAGCCTAAATCATCATCATCAGATCTTTAAATGTAGAATTGCGGACGGTGGTGAAGAGCCTAAATCATCATCATCAGATCTTTAAATGTAGAATTGCGGACGGTGGTGAAGAGCCTAAATCATCATCATCAGATCTTTTTTAATTTCCACTGCAGGAGCACGACCCTCACTGTACTACCAGAGCCATTTATTAGTCAGGGCAGTCAGAGGATTCGGCCTACACTCTCCTCGCTGGCTAGATGGGTTGGAGAGGTTTCATTGATGTTTATAAGCTTTGTTTAGCTTATGTTTCCTAAGTCGCCTTCTTCAACATCCACGGAAAGACTTGGAGAAGTCCTATTCTACTCTGCGGGAAACCACACAGCAATTAAAAATTGTAAAACTTAACTAGCACAAAATATTACCGAATCATTAATCATGGTATTTATTATCATTTACCTTTATTAGGTAAATGGCAAATGGCTCGGGCACACCTGATGCCCTGAGCGTCTTGGGGTGGCTTTGATTGCGAGCATTTGTTCATTACAGAAACTTAAGAGGGCGGCTGATGTTAATAATCTAAATTTTGCTCCCGCTTCCATGCACACAGATTTACTCTAGCCGAAGCAAGACAGCGAGCCGTGCGGGGCGTAGGGAATCGCGGCGGGTCAATGAGGTTTAAGGAGGAGGAGGAGGAGAGATTTAAGGTTTTTTTCGTTTTACAAAGAATATTTAGGCATTTTTGGCCAATCTGGAAACTGAGACGCTACGACGCTACGCTAGCTAGGTCAAAAAATAACTTAAAATACTCACGCATTAACAAATAAACGGGCAAGTGCGAGTCGGACTCGTACATTAAGGGTTCCGTACCTCCGTACAATGTTTTAAAACGCTAAAAAGAACACGTTTTTTGTATGACACCCCCCCTTTAATTTGTTTGCTGTTATAGCGGCATAGTAATACATAATCTGTAAAAATTTCTAGTATCTAGTTAATGTCATTATAAAGATCTAGTTAAAAACGATGAAAGAACACGTTTTGTTTGGCGACCCCCTTTAATTTTTTACTTTTTTTTATTTTCCGTATTTGTTGTTAAAGCGGTTACAGTAATAGATAAAATCAATGTAAATTTCAAGTGTTTAGCTATTACGGTTCAAAAGATAGAGCCCTGTGACAGACGGATAGACAGACAGACGGACAGATAGAAGAGTCTCAGTAATAGGGTCCCGTTTGTACCCTTTGGGTACGGAACCCTGAAAAGGAGTTTCTTCAAATGTAATAAAATGTTTACTTTATTATTTCCCAATTCGATTTCTCTTGGTGTAAGATAGCACTTAGGTAAGTTGTTAGTCATGCTTGTGGAAGTTAATCGATTGAATCTGGCTGATTTGTATGCAAATCATTGCATGATTCGCGATGTTAATCGTTCATAAATGTAATTTTAGTGTCATATTGTTGTATGTAAACAAAAGAATTGAAAAAACATCTTTTGTTTAAGTTAGGTAGTATGTCGTTCAATTCAGACTTTGGAGGCTTTGACGGTTCCGTTGTTATCAACGACTTCCACGATTAAAACGGTAACCAGTACGGTAGGGTTTTATAACCCTACCGTACTGGTAACCGTTTTACTTATTGTAATTTAAGGACTGTATGCACAAATCCACGTGGTCGGATTTGGCTCTGAAATATGCAAAATTTTTCCGCTAGGGGGATAAAAATGTCAAGATGAAGTTACATAGAGTTAATAATGTGTAAACGGGACAATAGATGTAGGTAATCATAAATTGTAACGTAGAAGCTGACTTGTTTCTTTTCGTCAAGACTTCCAGTCCGCGATACTTATTAAAATTTTCAAATCAATCAAATCAAAGAATTATTTTGTTTGAATTATTATTTCTGAATTAAGGCCTTGGCAGACGTCATTATAATGTACTTAACACTTTAGTAGACAGGCTATCAGTAAAAAAAGGCTAAAGTCGAAAATACAGTAGTGTGCGTGAATGCAAGACGTTTATTTAAAAAGCGAGTTTAAATATATGTAAAATTCATATAGCACTTTCTAAAAAATCCAAGTTATAGTTATTCGAATCTTGCGTTAAATTTATTACTTTTTCAATTTATTAGTCGACCTCCGTGGCGATTCCTTAACACGCTAGTCCGTCACTAGGAGGTTCTGGGTTCGATTCCCAGCCAGGGCAAGTTGGTAAATGGCCTTTTTTAATTTGTCCTGGTTCTTGGGTGTTTATTTTATCCCATCAAAAACATAAATGTAAAAATGCCAAGTTCAAATTCCGACAAAACAATTGAAATTTAAATAGCTGCCAAGTTATGTAGGTAGAGAAAACTGAAATATATTCATAAGAATCTCAACATTTGACTTGGACAACATTAAGATTGAAAGCACGGTCACCCATCCTAACTGTGACCAAGCTAGAAGTTGTTTAACCTGTAAAAGCACAGTCATTCATCCATCAATTTTTGAATTTATTGTATGCAAAGTGGAGCGAAATATTTGCACAAGTGGTTTTGATTACTCGTATTTTGAAATTTGATAAAGCGCAAATGACAAAGAACCCTTAGAATAGAGAATCTTTTTAGTTTCACGCAGCTTTTTAGGGTTCCGTAGTTAACAAGAAAACCTTATAGTTTCGTCATGTCTGTCTGTCTATCTGTCCCCAGTTTTACTCATAGAATATTAGTACTAGAAAGCTGTAATTATGGGCATGGATATGTGGTAATAAAAACTTGAAAAAAAAATGTGTGGTGTGAGACGTCGTTGAATAGGTCTTTCAAAAATATTGTAAGATTATGAACACCCTTTTTCGTTTTAGCAATCCGTTTGTGAAATATTTGGTTTTTGATTGCAAATTTTTGTTAGAATCATGTGTCTTCCCTCTCTGTCAGTTAAACGGTTGTATATGGACACTTAAAAAAATTCACGGCAGTAGTATATAACGTCTCCCTGTACTTACGCTGTTAGGAGAATAAGACAATTGACAGATGTAGCAACTGCTAGACAAGTGTACTTTAGTTACTTTCACAGTCTAATGTCTTAAGGGATACTTCTATGGGGGAGTGCAGCGGACATTCAGACTATTTTTCTTTTACAAAAAAGAGCAATTCGTGCTATTTACGGTTTAGGATCGAGAGACTCACTGAGGGAATTATTCAAGGAAATAGGTATACTTACTTTTGCATCACAATTTATATTTGAAAATATAATGTATGTAAGGAAAAATATTTCCATGTTCAATAAAGTAAGTGATTTTACAGATAGAAATTTACGTAATAAGAATGACTTAGTTAGCCCGTATTACAGGCTGAATACAGTCAGTAAGTCTTTTATGGGGAAGTGTATACTTTTTTATAATAAATTGTCAGAATCGGTCCTTGATATGCCAGACAGAAAATTCAAAGCTTATGTAAAGAAAGTACTTTGTGAGAAGGCTTATTATAGGACCGATGACTATCTTAAAGACAAAAAGGTCTGGCTTGAGCTTGGCGCGGGTCCCTCTTAAAGGTTTGTATACTTAGACATGTCATAATTTAGGTACATTGGTACATACTAAATTTACAAATTGACATTATTTTAAATTTCGTAATTCTTATAATTCAATTTAATTATGACATAATAAACAATGTAATCTCTGTCCATCTATATAACTAATTTTAAGTTTTTAGTTTGTTAGTTGACGTCTTTGGAGAAAACGTGCAGTGCAGTTTGTTGCCGCTTCTTCTGCTCTTGCGCCTAGGAAGCGGCGTAAACTTAGCTTTAAGTAACGATTTGACGTCAACATTTGTGCAAAACAAAACAAAGTGACTATTATTAAGAGATATTATAAATATCCTATGATAATAAAGATATTTTGAATTTGAATTTGAACTAAAACTAATTTAAGGTGGATTCAGATCATGATACTGAACAACTTTTCCTAAGGAACACATAATTAAATATGAAAAGGAAATGTTTGCTTTCCATTCGACCTCCGTGGCGTAATTGTTAACACGCTAGACCGCTAATCCGGAGGTTCTGGGTTCGAGCCCCAGCCAGGGCAAGTTAGAAAATAGTCTTTTTCAAATTGTCCTGGGTCTTGGGTGTTTATCTATGTATGTATTTATCATAAAATATAGTATCATTGAGTTAGTATCCCATAATACAAGTTTAAAACTTACTTTGGGGCTAGCTTAATTAGTGTGATTTGTCCTTACATATTTCATACATATATTACATAAATATTACATTTAGCCAAATCTTGTGTGTAAGAGATCAAAAATAATTTTTGTATTTCGTTTGTTCCTTGGTGAAAGTTGTTCAGTATCATGGACTGAATTCAGACCTAAAGGTAGGCAGTTGTTAGTTACATAAAACAAGTAGGTACTGACTACGGAACCCTACACTGTACGTGGCCCGTCACGGCACGTGGCCGGTTTATTTTGGTTAAGTTGAAATTTTAGGGAACCATAGACAAATTTATGATATTTCTGTGTAAATCAATATTACTTATCGCTGACATGACGTTCTCAAAAATACAATCAAATACCTAGTATTTTACGCGAGCGGTGACTTGGAAAACTACACGTTTTGTGTTCCACTGACAGAAAATGTACACATTTGAATTTTCTTTGTGAAACAATACGTTTAGCGACCATCTGCAATCGTAACACCTTTCACTTCTATTCACCTTATTATGTAAGTACAGAGGGTAAAAAAGGATTGCACGTTGAACAGATCAACAGTCTTGGCGTAGCAGCTGTACGTGCTCAATCAATGACTTGACTGTTTGATTTTGTACAAAATTTTTAACGAATCAACAAAGAGCACTAAAAAGAAATCTTTTCCTGAAAACAGCTAAAAAATTGGTTGATTAATGAAGCAGTAATTAGCATTGTTGCACCCTTTTATTTTTTATCTTCTAATAGGTTTTCCTGTAATCTATAGGTAAAGAACTATTAACTGTATATTTTCCAAAAGATTGGATTCAGTGGTTTCGGAGATAAGTGTATTTTTATTATTTATTTTCAAAAATAACTTCAAAAACACCAACTTAAAAAATATAGAAAAATATATTTAATATTATCATAAAATGCTCTTTCATTTGATATTTTACGCGATATAGTTCACAAAACCCTTTTTTTAATGTCTCATTTATCTCCCATAAAGTGGCCCCATTTTTTATTTATTTATTCATTTACCTACATTTTACTTCCGTCTTTGGGTCACAAACTTACATTATGTGCACCACATTTCAACTGAATCGGTCCAGTAGTTTAGTAGGGGGGGTAAATTTTCGCCCATTTTTTTAAATAACTTAAAAATACCGATCTAAGAAATAATAAAAAATAAATATATTTAAAATTGTCATAAAAAGTTCTTTCATTTGATATGTCACACGATTTTGTTATTAAAACTTTTTTTTAATGTCTAATTTACCCACACTAAGTGGCCCCCTTTTTTAAATTTCATTTATTTACATTATACGTCTATCTTTAGGTCACTAAGTTACATAAGTGTAGGTACTAAATCTCAACTAAATCATTCTAATAGTTTCGTAGCAAATTGGCTGTGACTTACGGACAGACAGACAAGCGAAACCCTAAAAACAGTAAAAACACCGAAAAAATCGGTTCCTATACAAATTTCCCGGGCGGCTGCACACTTTTGTATCAAAATGCAGTTTTTTTTTGTTTTTTGACTGTTGTTTTAATATCATTATACTATACTAGCAGTCCACCCCGGCTTCGCCCTTGGTACACACAAAGCCTATGTCACTCGGGGATAGTGTACTTTTCCAACGGTGAAAGTTTTTTTTAAATCAGTCCAGTAGTTTCGGAGCCATGTAATGCAAACAAACAAACAACCAAATCTTTTCTCTTTATAATATTAGTGTAGATAAATAGCCTACTATAGCCTGCCTGCCAAGCCAAGTATAGATCTAGTATAGCCTGTGGTTGGATATATTACGCATAATGTCAATTCGTATTTTGATATACATTCATGGGGAAAAGTTGTTTAAAATTTCAGACTGAATTACCCCTCAAAATAATTGTAAAACCCTAATTAAACAGCACCTTTTATTACAAAAACAGTTAATATGATTCCGCGACCCGAGAAAGTTCCAATCCGATTTTCACCCTAATCGCCAATTAAAAAATATAGGTAATAAATCAAACCAAATTATTTTTTTCATTGACTTAATTTTCAATAAAATTTAAAAAATAATGTGCGATGCCGTATCTGCGATAGCATTACTTCTTTACTTGAACGTCAACAAAATGTCAAAACTGTACCATAGTGTAGCAAAAGTATGACATAATTTGGCAGTTTGTACATAGTTTTTTATTGAAATATTTTAGACTGTAATGCAATTTTACGTAATTTGAAAATGGATTTTTTGAAAAATTCGACACGGCCTCCTTCCTGAACGCCCGGCGGGCAACTGAATTTGTATGGAAGAATCATGGCCGCCATTTCAGAGATTTCTGTCAAAAACGTTGCAAAACATCCAATTTTTAAAATTATTTTTTTTATTATTGCGTGATTGCATTGTAAGCAAATATTAAGAATAATGTTTCAAAATAGCCTTTATTTTTATAAAATATATGCAATCCCTTGTTAGAATATTTCTTTACGCAGAAAAACAAGCCAGTTTGTAGCAAGATTTTCTAAAATATTTCTTTCAGGTTTCTTTACAATTATCTTACTTTTTCTGAATAAAATTAAAAAAATACGATTTTCGTCTACTGGCTAGTCTATTCACCTATAACTAGGTATGTAATTTTCTTAGTGGTCTTTTCTACTTAAGCCATAACTATTGCCCGCGCAAAGTGCGTTTTGCATGTTTTTGGGTAAATTCAATGCTTGTTTTTAGGAAAACTACAAAATATTTTAAAATATCCTTTTTTTCGTCTACTGTCCCAACTCTTCCTCTATCTATGTGTATACATTATTTGACTTAAATCAAACGCTTTCTGTACAAACTTGTTGCCCGCGCAAACCCAGTTTACATGGTGCCGACCCTTAAGTTAATGTCGAAATCCAAGATTGAAATTTATATGAAAACAGGGTCTATAACAATGAAAAAAGTTTGCACAATCAGTTCCAGCCAATTGTGATCTAAGTGGATGAAGTCGGCAGTAAAAATTAATCTAAGCAGTGGACAAAATCTGGTCCCAATTTATAAATTAAGTCCACAAATATGTCCTTTAAACTCTCAACTCGACATTGATTGAAGAAGTGGCTCAGGCAGGGTGTAATTGACCTGAATCACAAATGAAAAAAAAAATTAGCGAAAAAGTTCAAATAAATAAACCCGGTCGTATTGGAACATTCGCATAAATCGGGAACGCGTCTGACAGGATTGAATTGGAACATTTCCAGGATATGCTTACTGAAATTTTATCACGTCACGCGAATAAAATCCTGCCTGGTTAATTGACAAAATGGAAAACAAAATATGCTCACGTAATGAAGTTTCCTAGTAAATTAATACTTTAAAAAGTTACGTACGTATTTTGATTTTATAAACCCATATCATCATCATCAGGTCTTTTTTAGTCTCCACTGCAGGAGCACGACCCTCTCTGTACTACCAGAGCCATATATTATATTAGCCAGAGCAGTCAGAGGATTTGGTCTACACTCTCCACGTTGGCCAGACGGGTTGGAGAGGTCTCATTGATGTTTATAAACTTTGTTTAGCTTGAGTTTCCTAAGTCGCCTCCTACGACATCCACGGGAAGACTTGGAGATGAGATAAACCCATATGTAAGTATATTATTGTAAAAATATTTATTTTGATTTACAGGATTGGGAGTACGTAGAGTGGAGAGGGTACGGAATAGTGATCTGCGTAGTTACACTGCGGTTATCGTTGTCCGCGTCAACACGGCGAGATTTAAATGGGATTGTGCAGGGCATAAAAAACATTTAGCTCTAAATGTCATTTTCATTTTTTTTTTTAAATAAGTCATTATAAGCAAAGTCACAGACACAGAGTTGACGAGTGGTCTCAGGATGTAACCAGGGCTAACAAATCACCGCTGTGCTGTCCACCGTAGAGTTAGTTCCTTTGAGCCACGGAGAGTAGACTCTATTTGCTTTTTTCTTGTAAGTAGGTTCTTAAGGTGAAGGGGTAAGCAAATGGCCTTGAAGTGTGAAATAAATTGTTAACTCGTAAATATGGTGATAATTTCCATATTGCTCTTCGTCATGCACTAGATATCCTTTTAAATTATTTTATGAACTGGCGTTGAAACTATTATTGGTGATCCGTCTAGCTTTAACACTTGCTGTGGCTCCTTTTGGCGGACGCAAGTTTTAAAGCTAGACGGACTAATGTAAATACTTTCAACGGTGGTTCATAAGATAATTTAAAGGGCTATCTAGTGCATGACGAAGAGCAATATGGAAATATGTATATATATATCACCATATTTACCAGTTAACAATTTATTCCACACTTCAAGGCCATTTGCTTATCCCTTCACCTTAAATATAAGAAAACTTTGTGCACTATTTACTTTAAACCAACAAATATTGGCGATTGTGTTACCATAACCATCTCAGTTTTAAACCATTACGAAGAAAGAGTAAGTGTGGTTCTTTTCGAATAACTCGGATACGATAAAAGAAAACCTGTTAATGTTTCCTCTCATCTCATTAGGAATTTAATTTAATTTATACCATTTTTAGGGTTCCGTACCTGAAGGGTGCAAACGGGACCCTATTACTGAGACTCCGCTGTCGGTCCGTCTGTCCGTCTGTCACAGGGCTTTATCTCTTGAACCGTAATAGCTAGACACCTGAAATTTTCACCGATTATGTATTACTGTGTCCGCTATAACAAAAAATACTAAAAATAAAAAATAAAAAAATTAAAGGGGGTCATCACAAAAAAAACGTGTTTTTTTCAGCGTTTTTAACTCGATCTGACAGGGCTCTATCTATTGATCCCTAATAGCTAGACACCTGAAATTGACACCGATCATGTATTACTATGACTACTATAACAAAAAATACTAAAAATAAGATAAAGTTAATAATTAAAGGGGGTTGTCATACAAGAAACGCGTTTCTTCAGTGTTTTCAAATATTGTACGGTGGTACGGAACCCTTCATGAACGAGTCCGACTCGCACTTGCCCTTTA
Source organism: Acrobasis repandana (assembly GCA_963576875.1). Classification (NCBI taxonomy): domain Eukaryota; kingdom Metazoa; phylum Arthropoda; class Insecta; order Lepidoptera; family Pyralidae; genus Acrobasis; species Acrobasis repandana. Next base: position 16,118,222 of record OY756215.1, read on the forward strand.
TTTTTATCTTTTATCGTTTTTATCTTCGTTGCGTCTTCCTTAAAAATAAAAAAAAATAGTATAAATTAAATTAAATTCCAGATGAGATGAAAGGAAACATCATGAGGTCTCTTGCATCCCCTTAAATAAAAGATGTTTTTTCAAAATTTTTGTTTACAACAATATGACAGTGAAATGACATTTATGAACGATTAACATCGCGAATCGTGCAATGATTTGCATACAAATCGGCCAAATTCAATCGATTAACTTCCAAAAGCATGGCATGACTAACAACTTGCCTAAGTGCATAACTTACACCAAGAGAAATCGAATTGGCAAATAATAAAGTGAACATGTTATTACTTTTGAAAAAACTCCTTTTTTGTCAATGCATGAGTATTTTAAATTCTATTTGTTTGATATTAGTTTTATGTTCTAGTAATGAGCAAATTATTGATTTTATGGATGGCTGATCCATGCGTCAACTCGTGAATGAGTGCCGCCAGTAGGGACTGATCCAGCTCGGCTCCGTTTTTTTAAGACTACCCAGTATTACTTATTGCTGTTTTGATTTAGTACTCGTTCGCAAGATTTACATGTTATATTGTGATAACATTATATCTAGGCATAATATCTTTGTAAGCTGACAAAACTACTGGGTCAGTAGGCGACCAATACTGTGTAAATGAGTTTCTTTTGGGTTTCTTCTCAGCAGTGGTCGTTGCGAAACGCTAGTATCGGTAGCTTTTCTTTTAAAATAGTTAATAATTTAAATATAAATAAACATTAGGTACACGTAATGTATACCAAATTTATGGACGTGTAAAAGTTCTTGCAAACGCCTAATTACTAAATAAATAATTGATTCTTTGATTCTTTGCTCCTTGACGAACATCAAGAATGTCGAATTAAACACATATTTAGCGACCGATACGAGTAACACTTGCCATTTCCTTAAAGGCAAGCCTCACAAATGCTGTGTTGGTGCGCAAAAAAGGACGCCGACGACGCCACGGTTTGCGAAGCCAGACATGCACATGAAAAATATTCCTCTGAATAGAGCAGGAAAATAAAAGTAAATTCTATTCAAGCTAGACTTACATGTATGTATAAGTAGCTTGAATAGTTATCATAATATTATCAGCTGCAGAAAGTCTACTGACACGCACACGCCACATACTACTGTGTAAATGAGTTTCTTTGGGTGTTTATTCTCAACAGGGGTTGTTGCGAAACTACTGTGATACCTAGTACTTCCAGCGAAATGTATGGTAAGTATAAAAAAAGCTAAAAATCGAGCTATGGCACCTTGCCATCAGCACAATAGCCTGAGCTGGCCGCCCTTTTGGCAATTTGTGTATGTCATTGTTATCATAGTATTATAAGTTTAAACGTACCGTTATACTAATTTTGTTACCTACCTAGTTATCATTTTGTAAGTTGCCCAATAATGATTTTCTTTCTTTCTTTCTTTATATTGTAAGGTTTTTCATACCTATGTAAGGTTTCCCAATATCCAACTACCTACCACGAAATACGCGGCAAAAACGCTGACTTAAAACATTTTTAATATCTTCTTAGTGTAGCACAATGTAGGTACGTAGATACTTCGGTAAATTTAATTTTCTCCGCACATAGTATGAGATGTGGGGAACCGCAACAAATATGGCGTTACTCAGCGCGAATTATAAAGTTACCAACACATAGATTGATAAAGTTTGTTGCACGCCAACCACTATGTGAAATTAACAAACTTAGGAGCCCCTCGTCCTTTGCTACTCCAAACTTTAGACCACTAGCGTTGGATTGCATATAAATTGTGTTTCGTCCATAAACTCTACTTATACAAGACTTCAAACACCATTTTCATGAGAGTGCTTATTCAATACATTGTCGACTTAGGCGCGGGGAAGAATATAATGCACTACGGCGTGACTATAACATGAATTTACTGTAACCGCATTTTCTAAAGCAACAGCGAATATTCTCATATTCTCACAGGAACGCTGCCAGATGAAACAAGGAAATACACAAAACTCATAATCCGGACCGCGACAACAATGTAAAGCCGCTCCGTCCCGTTACGGCAAACGTGGAAATTGTGTACATAATCAAGAAACTCATAAGTTTGTTACACAAACTCATTTCACGCTTATTTGGTTCCTATGAAATTCTGGGATCACAAAAGTGGAGCGGGAAATCAGATTAACGGATTAAATATGCGGACTTAAAAATAAAATAGATGTTTAATTAAACAGAGAGCTACTGAAATGGTAGGGAAATATTCTTATTGAGAAGTTAGTAGTTTGGAGCAAGTGGATGAGAGACCCAAGTGGGCGAAGAGTTCTCGGTTGGAGTGTTTGCTCAAACGAAGTTAGTTGCCGAAAGCGATGTAGTAGTTCAACGGCGCGTCTTGCATTTATTCCGACTATTGGATTTGAACCGAATCATTCCTATTTCCGAAGATTGCATTGAGTCTGAACAAGTCTTGTACCATTTAGAAGTAAATCTACCCAACATCGATTTTAACTTTAAACGTATTCGACTTTAGAATTAAGTTTAGAATGCAAGTGGTGGAACTTTTTTGGGGATGTCGGGAGGAAATGGAAAATCATGACCTGGGGGAAGTTTCTTGTGTGATGGTCACTAGGCACAGTGTGGCTTCTCTTATTTAGCCTGGCGTCTTTGAGTCACAGTTTTCTGATGAGCACGAATGCTCTAGAGTGCAACATCTCTAGAGCATTCGTGCTCATCAGAAAACTGTGTATTTAAATCATACAAACTGCGTATTAAAATTCCTTGCATGAATATTTCTATCAGGCGCTTCATTCCGCGCCACAAGCGCCACAACTCACGGCCCGCATCAAAAGAAAGCGATATCATTATTCAGAGATACAGCTGCGTCAGAAATGCATAACAAATAGCTATTTACACGGAAAATTTTTAATCCTAACATGAAGGATGTTTTTAGCTTCATGAAAATTGGAATGTGAAATGACCTAGTATTTACCAATACTCTAATTTTTCGCGAACTTTTAATCCCACTAACAACAGCAACGAACAAATGAACTTCAAAAAACTATTAACTTTATTTCATAGGAAATCATGCTTATGGGAGATGAGCTGTTGTTCAGACAAACGCACAATCCTTACATTTCGCGGGTTAAAATTAATGCTTAATCCCGATATTATAATTATGCCAAATTTCATTCTAATCCGTTTAGTCGTTTTGGCGGGTACCTAAACGGAACAAACATATATGTACGTATACATGTATATTGTATACACGCATACATCCATCCAAATAAACTCTCGCATTCATAAATAAGTAATTCTAGTTGCACATTAACATTTGAAACAAATTTTACATCATTGCAAAACATGAAAGGAAACTCGGGCCGTAAAAGTAGTCGTAGTCGCTCCATCTGGTGATGTGAAAAGAGGAGAAAAATAAAAAAGTATGGAACTTTGCAATCTCTTATATCTCTAGGGATAGAAACGGTCATATAAATACTGAGCAGTGCTACACTGCCATCCAGTTGATAAGCATATAATTTACAGGATTTTCTCCCTTTGGCACTAATTACAATAATACCTGTATAGCATACACTACACGTATACGTGCCTCGTGAGATTTTTTAGTACTTTTCTAAGATACCCAAAGTAGGTAACGTATACGTAACGAGTTAAGTGGATACATATTATTTTATATAAAAAGTGATATTTTGTTTAATAAGTATTGTGAATGAATAGTCATACGATCTGATGCAAGACATACTTACCCAAAGTTATTTATAATTCTATGACTATAGTCTTCAATCATATATTCTATAGATGCACAGTTCCTTGCAAAATCAAACAAAATATTGTCCCCGTGTCATAGATAGATGTATACCATTTCAAGTATTGCGAAAAAAGTTAGAAAGTGTCATACAGTCAGGGGCGTAGCTACCGTCGTGTCTGCCGTAACAATTTTACGGGACCCCCGGGCCACAGGGGCGCCAGATGTGCGTAAGCAAAAATTTTTTTAAAAATGAACTGATAAAAAATTATTTAAGAACTTCGATGGGACATGAACGCCTATCAGACCTGTCACTATTGTCCATAGAGGCAGAAACTTTAAAAAAACTGAAGTCATTTATGATTTAATAAATCAGTTTGCCGAAAAAAAGGCAAGGAGAGTGTATATTTAATTTGTATTGTTTGTAAAAATTTTGGAAAAGTGACAGATAGATAATTAGGATGAATATTAGGTCCTTACATATGAAATTGCCGTTCAGTATCAAAAAAGTGAAACAAGTTTTTTTTAATGAAATTATTATTTAATCAACCGAAGTATGCGCCGTTGTTATCGATACACTTCCGCCATTTTATAGGCAGATCATTGATACCTTTGGAAACAAAATCCTGGGAGCGAGAGTCTATGAACTGTTTGAAGGCGGTTTTGACTGCCTCATCAGATTTGAAATTTTTTCCTTGTAAAAAGTTATTCAAATTTTGAAAAAAGTGGTAATCGGTTGGGGCAAGATCTGGAGAGTATGGTGGGTGACGCAGAGGTTCCAGTCGCAGCTCCTCTAACTTGGCGATCGTTTGATGTGCAGTGTGTGGTCTAGCGTTATCCTGAAGGAGCAGTGGGCTAGAGCAATTCATCAGTCTCGGTTGTTTAATGGCGAGCTTTTCCATCATTGTTTGCAATTGTTGGCAATACAAGTCTGCAGTAATCGTCTGGCCTGATCTCAAGAAGCTGTAGTGGATAACACCAGCACTGGTCTACCAAACACTAACCAGAATCTTCTTTTTGGTCAGTTTTCGCTTGTTGATGTTGATGGTCAGTTTTTGCCATTGTGATGATCGCTTCCGATTGTCGTACAGGATCCATTTCTCATCACAAGTCACGATACGGTTCAAAATCTTCTCATTATTGTGGCGATTAAGCAAAGAAACGCAGCAAGCTACGCGTGTTTGTTGGTTTGCTTCAGTCAATTCGTGCGGTACTCACTTTTCGAGTTTTTTAATTTTTCCGATTTGGCGCAAGTGGATAAGTATCGTTTTGTCACTTACGCCGAAGGCTGTTGCTAATTCAGAAGTGGTTTGAGATGGATCCGCTTCCACTATCGCCTTCAATTCTTCGTTATTCACTTGAGTATCAGGTCGTCCACGAGGCTCATAGTGTAAATCGAAATTTCCAGAACGGAAACGTTGAAACCAAAAACACACCGTTCGTTCGTTAGCGGTGCCTGGTCCATACACGTCGTTAATTCTTCGAGTCGTTTCTGCAGCACTGGTGCCACGGTGGAACTCGTATTCGTAAATACCGCGAATTTTCAATTTGTCCATAGTTGTTGTTATAGCAATGTTGAAACTCAAACAAATGATGTTAAAACAAATGAAATACGAATTTTAAATCAATATTTTTCTAGCTTTATTTCGAAATAAATTTGAATTTGGAATTCCTAATGAAACGCAAGATATTTGATTTTAAAGTTGCCAGTATTGAAAATCGGCAATTTCATATGTAAGGACCTAATAAATATTTCTTTTAATTTTATGCAAACATTTTCTTTTGATTTGTGAGAAATCTTTACCCTTCATAAGGGCCCCCAAACAAATTTTTATACGGGGCCCCGCCAAGGCACGCTAAGCCACTGCATATAGTTTAATCTAATTTAAAGCTTAAGTAACTGAGATAAGCGTGGAAATAAATCCGTATTTTCACCACGCACTTTGTCATCTTTGACGTAACGTCACGCGCGCGGCCACCGAGCGAATGAGAGCGAATAGAAAAGCTATAGAATACTTAGTAAAAAGATATTTAATTTTGAGGTAGCGGTTTTTTTAGGCCGGTCGGTTAGCTACAGGTATATCTTGCATTTTGTGATGCTCTGCACTTTGTATCAGTGGTGTGTGTGCGTATCTATAGCTTTGATTTCTCCAGAAGTCTCTCAACTTAGCAACGCATTGAAAAACCTTGGTAAACCATTTGGTTGATTTTTTATCCGCTGTGTGGTTTTCAGCAGAGTAGAATAGGACCAAGTCAAGTCATCCCGTGGATGGCGTAGAAGGCGACTTAGGAAACACAAGATAAACAAAGCTTAGACATCAGTGTCTCCAACCGGTCTGGCCAGCGTGGAGAGTTAAGGCCAAATCCTGTGGCTGCTCTGGCCAAGTACGGCTCTAATAGTACATATAGAGTCGAGCTTCTGCATGAATTTTTATGGAGAAAAGAATAACAAATATCACGTCATAAAAAAAAAATAAAGCATTGCATCTTACTAAAAATATAAAGTGCCTATATATAGTCACCGTAGAATGCTACGCGTAAGCAGGACTGATCACAATATAAATGTTGAAGTTCTGGAGCGCATGGGAAAAAAAGTAGAGCAGCTTATTCGAACCATTAAAATAAGAAAAATTACATATCTTGGCCACGTGAAACCCACAATATCATCTACTCCAGACAATAATGAGCAAAATTTCCGGAAAGCGCAAGGTGGGAGGTCGCAAAGTGTCTTGGCTGCATAAAATCCGACAATGGACTGGTATCAAAACAGTAGAACAACTGTTTAGGCTTGCCAGTGATAAATTAAGATTTGAAGAGCTGACTGCCAATCTTCAGGAGTGAAGCGGCACCTAAAGAAGTATAAATAGCCAGCTTAATTTTTTCCCTTACAAAACAAACATATTTTAGCTATTTCCGTATAATATTGCCACGGGCATCAAATACAGATGCATACTCCCACTTGTGTTAAATTATAAAACAAAATAAAGCGAGATTTGCGAAATTTTTTACATACGACACCGGATCTGCTTAGGAAAATGGAGGAGGTGTGTATTTGCATAATATTCCGAACGAAACGATGCGAGGCCTTTGCTGAAGTTTCCTTTGCCGGGCTGTTTTGAATACGACCTTGTAGGTAGGTAGCTTGAACGCATACATCACGAAAAATGGAAGCAACTAAAGGTGTTTCGAACAGTGTTAATGTTCTTGATGCAGGAATATGAATTAGGTACTTACTTACGTTTCAAAATACGTAATATTTTTTTTTGGCTTGTTGTATTTTTTTAAGCAAAGTATATTTTATAGCTAAATCGAAGAGACACGAGTCGTGTCTCTTGGAGAGGTATCTAAGGAGCAGATGATTGATAAGTCTTGAGTTTAACTATGCGAAATAAATAAAAAAACGCTACACTGGTACTGTCCAACCCTCACTTTATTCTTGCAGTTAGTAATAAAAAAAATATCCTCAAATTGATTCGATTGACGACCTCCGTGGTGTAATGGTCAACACGCTAGTCCGCCAATCCGGAGGTTCTGGGTTTGATCCCCAGCCAGGGCAAGTTGGAAAATGGCCTTTTTCAAATTGTCCTGGGTCTTGGGTGTTTATGTATATATGTATTTATTATAAAATATAATGTCGTTGAGTTAGTATCCCATAATATAAGTTTAAAACTTACTTTGGGGCTAGCTCAACTCGATTTGCCTTATATATTTATTTATTATATAATAATTATTTCAAAGAATCTAATTATAATATAAAAATAATTTAATGTTCAAAAAATATAAATAACTGAACCTACCTAAAGGTTCAGTTATTTATATTTTTTGAACATGAAATTGTAAAACTATATCCTATCCTCATCAAATTGTTTAAAAGTAAAAAAAATAACATGTTAAATATTTAAACTTGTTTGAAGAATAAGGAATAAACATACTTTAAACCCCAAACACTTATCTCAAAATTGTCGTGTGTAGAATGCCATTTCGAGGCTTTCAATGCGAAAATTCAAGATTTATAAACGCCGCCGGCCAACGTGCCGAAGTAATGGCAAATTTTATTTGTGGAAGTTTAGTAAATATTTGATTTCTCAACTTAAAGAGTCGGTTCTTTGCTTCATAAATATTATTAACTTTGTATCTTCTAACATATAAATAAAGTCAAGCAATACGAAACTTACTTCTGTGACTTGAGGTTACTTATAATAATCATCAGGCTGAAAAAGGCTTGAACGAAGGAGAACATCGCGGTTGGAAAATCTACGTCAATGGTACAACAAGAGAACGCGATCCCTATTGCGAGCAGCCGTCTCAAAAGTGCAGATCGCAATAATGATTGCCGACCTTCGTTGAAAATGGCACTGGAAGATGAAAAAGGTAATAATCATCGAAAAAATAGTGAGAAGATAATTCCGAAACTAAACTAATGAAACGCTTTACAAACGACAAAAAAAGTAAAATGTGAACAGAACGTACACTTAAATTTATCTACTATTATTCAAGCCTCGACTGAACTGAAACCGTAGTAAGCAGCAAAGATAACGCAGTACAAGTTAGTTGGTAGTTTAGGCGGTGAAGTACGAGTACATGATTGTATTATCTGTATTATCAGGTGAGAGCACCGAACAATAGTGCCACCTGCCGGCAGTTTGTCGGTTGCTTTAAACTTGCTAACTAATTCGAAACGTCGATCTGAGTTTCAGTCAAGTTTCTGCGATTATTCCAACAGGTTGGGGTTTACCCTGATGCAAACTTTTAATTATGGTTAAAGTGAAGACTGGAGTCGAAGAACGTAAGCTTTATTGATCCTGTTTGTTTTGGACGGAAAAATTAATTATATATTGACTTAATAATCTTTAGATGCCGAAGTCAAATAGCTAGAATTAATAGTTTTTACGGCTACATTGAGGTAAGAATATTGTAAGCTATTTCCGGTTTCTTTTTTCGTGTGTCTACTTAAGTCGGTCAGATATTTCAAACGGCTCTCGTAGAAGAAATCAGTCGTAGCATAATGATTTCCATCGTGTTTTGGATCTTAATAATAATAGTTGATAATAAATGAATATAAAAATTAAAAAGAAGAAGAGGTCTATCCTCTTCATGGTGTGTCCGCATCCAGGTCTTGCCTAATATTTGGCAAATGTCAACGGCCCAGCGCACAGCTGGTTTCTCAACTTTTCTTCGGCCAGGCCGAGGTCTCCATTCTGCAATTTTACGTGCCAATCTTCTTTTCTGCTTAAGTGTCCAGGTGATCTCCACTTTAACCTCAACATCATCATATCAGCCGCAGGAAGTCCACTGCTGGACATATGCTTCTTCAAGGATTTCTAAAACGACAGATAAGAAGCAGCCTGCATCCAGCGTTTTTCTGCAACCTTGCTCAGGTCGTCCGACCACCTAGCAGATGGGTGTCCTACGCTGCGCCGCCGGTAGCGGTAGCCAATCCGCGGATTCTTAGCACCCCTGCTCTGCCGTTACCATGACCGCTACCGGAGTCAGGAATAGCAGGGCTACCTGGTACTGGGGGCCTGGTCGTATTCACTATTACTGCGACATCAGTGACTACAGTGCTCTTCGTACAGAGATCCTATAGTACACTTGGTTAAGTTTTGAATTTTGAACTTCAAAACTACAAAATAATTTGTGTTTTTTTTTGTTATAGGTACCTAATTGGATAAGTACAATTCACTATAATTAATAATATTTTTTCAAAACAAAAAACCAATTTCTATACAAGAAAAGCTAAATACTCAAACAATTTTATAGGTACTTAGATGACATATTTTTTTCTAGTTCTTTTTGTTTAAAAAAGAAACTACACAACCGGTTTTAATAAATTTTCTATAGGACAAACTGAATAATATAACCACACCCTTTCAAACAAAAATTGAACTTTCTAAATCGGTCCAGGCGTCTTTGAGTTATCGGAGAACATACATAGAAAAAAGATTCCGACGAATTTATAACCTCCTCCTTATTATATTATAACTTTTTTGACCGACGTCAATAAGCCGTTTAAAAAAAATTGTGAATGGCTCGAAGATGATTACATTATTTCTTCACATTTTTCCTTTGTCAGTGAAACATACCTAACACCATAATCAGGCTTTTTCAGGGTTCGATCCCGTAGGCTTATCAGTCGAAGGCGATGCGGGTCGACTTAGCGTTGAAAACGGTCCATGTACGTGACCTATCTGTCAGTAATTAGATACCTAACACGTTTTATCACTCTACACTCAGAAACAACGCCCAAAAAAGGTTTATGAAGGACGTGCAATAATATTTGTTAAGCATTTGAGTTTAATCAGATCAGAACTTGAGCAAAAAGGATAGGCACAGTGTTTAATGTCGAAGTTGTCATTCATACACCTAAGATTATTCTGATAAGTTGTATTTATGACGACCTGCGTGGTGTAATTGATCAACACGTTAGTCAACCAATCCGGAAGTTCTGGGGATCGGAATCCCCAGCCAGGTTAAGTTGGAAAATGGTTATTCAAATTGTCCTGGGTATTGGGTGTTTATCCATAGTTATATGCATTTATTATAAAATATAGTATCGTTGAGTTCTTAACCCATAATACAAGTTTAAACTTACTTTGGGGCTAGCTCAATCGCAGTGTGATTTTTCCTTATCCATTTATTTATTATTATTGTTGTACATATCGTATATTTTTAATATCCTATTTGTAAACCTATCCTAGGGTTGGTTCTGGTCTACCCTTTGGGTTGCGGATGTCAGACGGCAGTCGCTTTGAGTAAAAACCAGTAACCTCGTCAAATCACCTAGGGTTAGGTAGCGGATCCCGGGCTCTGAAGCGTTACCCTTGAGGATCCAACCGGGAATACGCTCGGATGATGATGAAGATTTCGTTTCGACTCGATAATAGGCATTGCTCTAAATAGGCTAAACTTTCACTCAAGCGAGTATCTCTGTATTGTAGGCAAAACATTCTAACGGATTGTAATCCCAAAAAATAAGATAAAAACAAAAGAACAAAATAAAACTGAATCAGTGATCCATTACTTAGATTAACTTGTACGACGGCAAATCAAAACATTTCAGAAAGCTTCTTAAAAATTCGCTTAATAAGTAAGCGAGGCTTTTACTCTGACGAAGGTTGACATTTCTCAAAGGTACCCTTACCTGAAAGGTACTTAAAATACATTCAAAGGATTTTAAAATGTTGAATAATAAACTTTAGGATAAAGACGTTAATTAGAAAACCAAACCAAAACTAAAACCAATTAGGGTTACGTACAAAAATAAAAAAACGGAGCCCTTATAGGATCACTCGTGCGTCTGTCTGTCTGTCCGTCCGTCTGTCTAGTATAGGGTATAGTCAAAATATACCAGCTTTTTGCTACGAAGAGCTACGGCTACAACTCGTAGCCAATTTAGCTACGAGTGGTCGGTCTGTAGCGCTTGTAGCACTTTTGTAGTATGGTCTAAGGCCAGTGATGTTTAAAATAAAAATTATAAACAAACACCCCTGAAGACAATAATGTCCCTGCATGCTGGCGATGTAAAAGTGGCCGCCCTTGAACACGGTTGGCAGACAATTTAAGGGCATACGAAAAGAGCTGGCAAACTATTGGCACTATTCTATTCTAAAACTAGAGGGAGAAAAAACACCATAAACTGTAAGTTTTCATTATCATTCATGTAAAACCAGTATGGGTAATACAGAGAGATTTTGAACCTCGTTGCCATATAAGCGAAATAAAAAGTACATTCTGTCATATGTATCTTGTTTCCTAATAAAAACCAAAGATATCAGCCGACAAATGCATAGGAACCAAAAATCTTCCATTTGAATGTCACCACCCGAATCACATCACCACATCAAGGAACCGTGGAGGAAGCCGTGAGGACGCCGGGGAAAGTTTTTGGCTTCCTGCAGGAGCTGGGCTGGTTTGAGAACTGATAACAGCGCCGGCTCCCCACGCAAAACGGGTTCAGCGCAATGGACCAAATTGCGGAAAAGAAGTCCTCGGGAGAAGTAAGTAAGTAAGTTACCACCCGCCACCGGGCTCGTGGCGGGCGGCGGCCAGCGAGCGAGGAGGGCAACGCCCGCGTCTGAACAACTTTTTTAGCCGATAAACTGCAACGGGTTGGGGGTGAGTCGCGAGGCTTACAGCTCACAGAGCCACTAAGTAATAAATAGGTACAAGATTCAGTCCTGTGTTTCAAAAAGCCGTTAGCCATTTTCCCGTTTGTTCATAAAATTAGCGACGACTGTACCCACGTAATTGCTGAAAGTGTTATCTTAGTACCATATCATTGTTATCATCACTCACTTGCGCAGAACAAAGGCGAATGGGCAAACACGAGTGTAACAGCGTCTGGCAATAACTTGTTCACTTTGTTCGAGCGGCCTAAAAGGCTATTGTACGAACACATGTGGCATCTAAATGTTTGTTATCAAATTATATAAATCACATTTCTGGACACGGGTCTTGTAATTAAACCTACGCGCTCCCCTATTAGAAAGTTTAGTTATTAGGTTTTAATTAATGTTACAATGTAATAAACGCGGGTACCTATACTCAGATTACTCTAGGCAGTATTCCAGTGTGTCTGTTTACTAGCGCTAGCAAAGATTTTTTAAGCTCGAAGGCATAGCAACTTATGAAATATTTAGTTAGATACAAACACTATTACCTCGTTGCCTTGGTCTTTATCATACACTAGCTGTGCCCGCGACTTCGTTCGCGTGGTTGTCGGAACGTAATGTTATATAGCCTAAAGCCTTCCTCTATAAATGGACTACACAACAAAAAAAGAATTTTTCAAATCGGACCATTAGTTCCTGAGATTAGCGCGTTTAAACAAACAAACAAACAAACTCTTCCGCTTTATAATATTAGTATAGATGAAGTACTCTTAACCAACAACATATTTATTTGAATAAAGATTAATATTATTATGTTGATACAACTTAAACAAATTATTTCGACCAAATTAGGTACCATAAAAACGGTTTTTGTGAGTTAATCTTAAAAGATAGACATATACTATCGCGGACTGTTTTTTAGATCATTAAAAGAGCTATTATTCTTTAATACATATTTTTTGTGTATCTTGAACCGTTTTCACGGCGCACGCAACGGAAGGCTTCAAAGATGAAATAATTTCTCCCGTTTTTTACACATTTACCACTATATCTTTGCTCCTATTGGTCGTAGCGTGATGTTATATAGCCTATAGCCTTCCTCGATAACTGGACTATCCAACACAAAAAGAATTATTCAATTCGAACCAGTAGTTTCGGAGATTAGCGCGTTCAAACAAACAAACAAACAAACTCTTCAGCTTTATAATATTAGTATAGATTACATTTTACTTCTTACGTAAGTTTACAATATCGTGCGGCTGCTAAGAGAAATACAGATAGGGTGATTTTTACATACATACATACTAACACATCTTTATCCCTAATGCGGCCTCCACACGACACAACTTGGCACACAACCTTCAGTACAACATGTTGGAGTCGCGACCAGATTGGAATGTGTGTAGACGTGTTGTGGGCGTGTCCCAACAAATTGCATGTCAGTTGTATTCTGACCGTGGCATTGCGTTACATTGCTGGTTTTGTAATGATACAATTTTGACCTATCCTTGCAAAAAAGGCAATGTAAAATTAGCTTCTTAATGGATGCAAAATTCCTCAGTCGCGCTCGCACTGCTGAAACGGCAACACGTTTTTAAATATAAACACGCCGCTCGAAAGATAGCCTCGGAAGTCGGACACACACAGTATATTTCTACCTATACTGTATTCTGTCTTCATACAAAAACCGACACGTAGCACCTAAAGTGCTATGTGCTATGAGTGCTATGACCCCGTCCCCGTACAATATATGACGACTAGCATACAAAAGAAGACCTTTAGCTGCATGAATAAGGTTTAAAGTCTAGTATGGAAGAGCGCTCTCACGCAGCGAGGCCGCTTGAGGATAGAGAGTAGGTACTCGTAATTTCAACTTTTGTTCGAAGTAGGAACGAATGTTCGCGACATAATTTGACTCTTAATTTATTAAAATAATTTACTTACGGTTTTCTTTAATATGAAAATTACGACTTCTTATTGACGTTTTAGTGTTAATTAACCTACTTTGTTTCATGGGTAGGTACCTATAGTGGATATTTAAATCAAATTTAAATTTAAGGATCTCAACGAATTCAAATCCACCCTGTAAGTACCTGTACAGTTCCTATACCATTTGAACGAATGAGCTGTGTATGACGAAGTACCTATTATAGGTTAAAGTTTACGAAGGAATCAGGCAGGATAGGTTGGTACCTACCTACAGTGCTGGTTTTAGCCCTACCAGCGCCCCGGGCGATTTTTTCCCCGGCTCCCCCCCCCCCCCTCCCGTGGCCTTGAGCGAGTGATGTGGCCCTGCCACTGAACGACGACGACTTGAAAATAGGAGTCTAGGAGTTGCCGCTAACAAAAAATTACCTTTGAACCCTCGGCTTGTCGAAAAATTTAAAAACTAAGGGAATTCACAATTACATAAGTCTCCACTTCATTAATGAATGGCAGTAAAAAAGGGGCGCCCCCTAGCGCCCTCCAGGCGCCCCTTTGTATCTCGCGCCCTGGGCGGTCGCCCAACCGCGCCCTACCCTAACGCCGCTACTGCCTACCTACTACCTACCTCAGATCATATAAAGGAATTATTTTATTTTATTGTTCTAAGGTAGGTACTTACTTACTAAATAATATATTATCATCGCTACCACCCACCACGTCGGATTTTTGATGATGATTGAATGAAAAAAGACATAAAGCAGGTAGGTACCTACCTACTTTATTTAATTTATGTCGAGCGGAAGTTGTGATCGAAGTTGTGGTCGCAGTTGCTACGTGTGTAGAGAACATCCGACCGCGACTCCAACATGTTGGACTGCAGGTTGAGTGCCATGTGTGTCGTGTGTAAGACGCATAATGGGGCAGATAGAGCATTTTGGGTCTTGTGGCTCTGAGCAGACAGATCCCAGAGCCGCAAGTCCCGAAGACCACTTAGCGTGATGGTGGGCGAGAAGGTGGAAAAATGAATCAAAATAGTGATGGGTAGCTAGCCGCATAGCCTATTGATATGAATAGCATTTTCGATTATTCCCTCGATCGATTTTTAACCCTTTCTTTGATTTCTTGATCTGCACGGGAAGAGAAGAAAAATGATTATTTTTGACCATCACCATTTTGTGGTTATATCAATAATAGAATGTAGGTATGTGGAATTCGTTGTTTATAAAAATTGTACTACTTAAAGTGAACGACGAAAAAATTGAGAATGTCGAATTACCCGGTCGGCTGCACAAAATACAATTTTTTTTTTTTGACCGTTATTTTGATTTCCTTATAGAGAAAAATGGATAAATAGCGACCAACTGATAGATATCGACGATGGAGTTTATCGGACAAACATACTTTATGTTTTCAATATTTCTGTGAAGCATTATTATGTTTTTGTTAATACTAATTAATTACTAAATAAAACTAATTCAACCTATTAAATCCAACCTACTAATATAATTTAATTCTGAAAGAAAAAATCCAATATTTGCGTTTAATAAATATTCTAATTTGAACGACATTTCTCGGAAACGCCACCTTTAGAATGTATTACGTTTCCTCAAAAGGAAAACCTTGAAGGAAAAACTTTTAAAAATACTTTACTTCTGCGAAAAAAGCATCTTTCTTGTTGCTGAGGAACCTCCAAATAAACTCTACCTAGTTATTTTCTTGATATACATTATTTTTCTGCATTATTCTTTGATTCACGAGTGGCAAGATTTCTGATGTAATCAGAAATGTTATGTTATGTAATGTAATCAAAAACCTTATGAAGTTTACCTACCCTATTTTTATAAATCTATTATAAGCCTGATAAAGTTATTTTTTGTTTATGATTTTTTTTCGTCAGATTTTATAATCTGACATAGCTTGACAAATGCTATCCAATGATGACAGCCGGGATCAACGGCTTGTTGTGCCTTCCGAAGCAAAGAGGAGCTTTAGTAATTTTCGCTTTAGTAAATTTTTATGTGGTCGCCCACTGTGGCATTAGCATCAAAGTGGTAGTACTGCGTTCACCCACCGGGCTACCGAGTTCCTCCAAGTTCTTTACAGCCAGCCAAAAAAAAAAAATATTTGGTTTATATCTTAGAATATTCTGAGCATCCTACCAAACAAAAATATACACGGGCTGCAACGTATACGGTACTTCCCGGCCACAAACAATTGCTTTTTTAACAAGATATAGTTGTGGTAGATTTAATATTTTCTTTGGTACTGCAAGAACAATCAAAGAACATCTTACTGATACGTCTATACATTACGAAATCGTCTGTGACCGGGCTGCGCACACACACGACAAAATGTATTCTACTCGGCCGTCACCGCACGGCCTATATTTATATCAACAAATTGTAGTGCAGTAATGCAATGTACGAGGATAAGTCCGAATCTATTACACCTTGGACAAACTTAATACATACTTATATAGTTAATAAATATTTACTATCACCTGTATTAATTATTCATCCCACGCAGGGTAATTTTGAACCTCGTACCTGTGTTCAAGGAAAGTACATACTCTTTAAACGAAAAAAAATGTTTCATAGTAAAAACCAAAGATATCATCCGACAAATGCATTCCAAAAATCTCCTATTTGAATGTCAGCACCGCTACCAGGCTCATAGCGGGTATCGAGCGAAGAAGGCAACGGCCGCGCGTATAGTTAAGTCAGTAAGTTAGCGGCACCATTTATTAGAAATTTAGGGGCAAAATATACTTAAATAAGTCTCTTTTCTTACGGTTTTGTGTTAAATAAATAAAATAAATAGATAAATACGAATCACACTTAGCCCCACAGTAAGTTTTAAACTTGTATTATGGGATACTAAAACAAAGATGCTATATTTTACAATAATTAATACATACTTATATAGACTCACGTAACATGACATACATGTTATATTGATGATTCTGATTACAATATTCTAATATACTCGTAGCTAGGTACAAAATCAAGCTGTATATGTAACAGAATGCTCAGTTTTATGACATATACTCGTAGAGTAACCAAGCAATATCCCAGGAACCACAAGTTTGCCTCAACCCGCCCCAGGCGCATCGTGTCCGTTACCCGTCACATTATCTAAATCCAATGTTTTATTCAATGCTAAGGATTTTTTCTTGGGAGTCGATCTGCTAGTGACAAGCCGATCAAAGTGGGAAAGGTCGACGAGTTAGATAACTTGGAAGTAAGGATGAACTTATTTTGCTCTTTAATTCTACCAAAGTTATGTTATAGATGTAAGAAAATTAGTTTAATAGATCGTGTAATAATTACACGTTCTATTAAATCTATAACATAACTAAACATATTTTGCTCGTTGATTTTACCAAAGTTATGTAATAGATGTAAGAAAATTAGTTTAGTTTAGTTAATTAGTTTAGTATTAAATCTATACATCTATAACATAACTTTGGTAGAATTAAAGAGCAAAATAAGTTCATCCTTACTTCCAAGTTATCTAACTCATTGAATAAGGATGAACTTATTTTGATCTTTAATTCTACCAAAGTTATGTTATAGATGTAAGAAAATAAGTTTAATAATTACACGTTCTATTAAATCTATACATCTATAACATAAGACGACATAGACGACCTCCGTGGCGTAATGGTTAACATGCTAGACCGTTAATCCGGAGGTTCTGGGTTCGATTCCCAGCCAGGGCAAGTTGGAAAATGGCCTTTTTCAAATTGTCCTGGGTCTTGGGTGTTTATCTATATATGTATTTATCATAAATTAAAATATAGTATCGTTGAGTTAGTATCCCATAACACAAGTTTAAAACTTACTTTGGGGCTAGCTTAATCAGTGTGATTTGTCTTTCTATATTTATATTTATAACTTTGGTAGAATTAAAGAGCAAAATAAGTTCGTCCTTACTTCCAGGTCATCGACTTGCCGACTAGTTGACATATGTGTAATATAGAACCGAAGGCTGTACTAGATCACTAAGTATTATCACTTATAAATATTTAATATGCTCTAATGTTTTCATTTTAAATATCCGAGTTTTCTCTTCATTTTTATTGTGCACTTCGTACCTTTATTTGGCTTTAGGTATTAGGTAGTTAAAAGGGAAGTCAAACTTCTTTTCCTAAAGTAATAAAATTACCTAAATATTTACTGGTATTCGCTATCTAAATCAGACAAATTCTTAATAATTTTTTTTTATTTGAAAATACACAAATGGAAAATTATAAAATTTAAACAATACGAGCGGGCTATCCGCCATGAAATACTGGAACAAAATACTATGGAAAACGACACAAGAATAAGTACTTGTTTTTTATTTATTCTACAAAACTTTTTTATTGGCACAGTTATTCAAGTCCAGCAATCAGCAATCCTGTTTTTGGAATGCAGAGTCACAACTAGATCATTTCTTTGCGATAAAAATTAACATTTATTTAATGACAACTCGATTGAATGCATATATTTTTTTATCATTATCTGAACGGAATATGAGGTTTTCCAATATTACTATTCAGATATCTTATGGAATATATCAGTATAAAATATCTGTGTTTCATGCCAAATAAAATATAATAGCCAATACAGTTATAATACTTAAAATTCAGTCTTGTGGATTGGGCAGTTTTCCGGTAAGTGACAAGAAAACGTGCCTTCTCGCGCCAAGAAAAATGTTCTGTCGAAATCCCAAGGGGCGCTGCCGCTAAAATCTAGGTGTCCACTAACTTGACATCTGTGTCGAGCCTTCGTCATTGGGATTATTTAACAGTGTATCTAGCTGTACAAAGTTGAAAGATACATTTGTATTATTTTTTTCTAATAATGATTGCAATAAAACTTTTTTCCAGGCGTCATAGAAATCAGTAGATCACATTTATTATTACCAGAATTGTATACCTAAGTACTCATACAGATAATACTCATAATTAAAGAATATGACCACTTTGTGATCCTAAATGATGATTTGAGTGTACTTAAAGTATGTTACCTCTAATACATTGATCACAAACGGTATCAAGATGTGTAGAGTTGGTATTTATCATAATTTTCACTCTGATATTTAACTTTGAAGTTAACTGTACAGTACAACCTCTACAAGAGATTGTTTATTAAGGCCGTACCTGAATTTACCGGGGTCCAGTGCTGCCCCCATTCAAAATAAATCATTTCAAAGAAAACGAAGACATCATTTAAAATTTTGCTACTACCAAGTCCTAGATAACCCTTCAAAGTATTTTATGAACTACTGTTTACTATTTAAAGTGAGAACGTTAAGCTTTACCACGCACATTTGCGAAAAACGGTATCTTTTGGCAAATGTGCGTAGCAAAGCTTAACGTTATCATTATAAACTATAAATAGTACTTCATAAAATACTTTGAAGGGTTATCTAGGACTTGGTAGTAGCAACATTTTAAATAATATCTCCGTTATCTTTGAAATGATTTATTTAAAATGGGGGCAGCACTGGACCCCGGAAAATAGGTCCGGCCTTAATAGACGGATTTAAAAAATAAACACAATTCTCTCTTTTCAATAAGTAGAATAGCTTTAGATCCGCAAGGAATTGGAATGGTAATGAGGATACGGTTGCGAGACAGCCGATTACTCTAAGATCCGATAATACCGCCGTTTTTCTTCCATAATCCTGAAAAACTGAACAGCCGCCATTACGGCCAGCAACATAACGCTAAAAAATAAAGACAGTAAAGATATGTCAATTTACTTAATCTTGTAAGAGCCATAATATCAGAGCTCTGTTCACTCTGTAGGATAAAGACACGCGATTAGTATGAATTTGTATATTATCTGCGCTTCTTGTTAGGAGCCATGCAGAACAATTATACCCACAATGTTTTCAAATACCGAGGACAGGGTGCCGGCTGCATATATTTTGAGTACAGAAATTGTTTGTCATTTCATATTTTTTACTTCAAACGCTACTTGTTTTTAGTTCTTTTCTTTTAACATTTTAGTTTATAACAAATGTTAGGCCGCCAAGACTAATTCAAAATATATCTTATCATAATACATGACTCTGACGTGACAAGTGCCAGCGACAACTTCTTTAAATCTTTTTTGCAGAAGTCTATTGGACATGGGTCACCCGCGCGGAGACCAATGTACTCGTATAATCTAAGTTATTGACAACACTCATTTTTTTATTTTATTTTAGACTTTTTTGAAGATTGTGAAATACTCGTATGCACGTAATATAATTATATAATAACTTATAATGAACTTTAGATAATTTAAGGGCATCGGGAAATGTTCCGGTTTCTATCATAAGATTGAGTAAAAACTCAATTTATTTACCAAATGTTACAAATATTCGTCAGCAACATGCTTCGTCAAAAAAGTATAAATGTATATCAGCAACATGCTTCGTCAAAGGTTTACAGAAATAAATCCGCCACATGCTTCGTCAAATCAAATAACTATATAGGTACCTATTTCGAATTAGTCTAAAAGACCCCCACGGCTCGTACCCGGCCCAAAGGTCCCCATAATGCTCGCGGCATTTCCCCTTTGAATGGCTATAGAGAGCCTTTGAGCCAAATAAGATGCCGAGCGGGTATCATTTGACCTTTCTGAAATACGATGGCCCAACTCTTTTATGAATTCCCAAGAGCCCGTGATCTCAAATGCTACTGGAACGAATATATAAGCTGCTTTTAAACACGCATATTTACTGTGTTTTAGCCTAGCTGCGTTATCAGCTGCCGATCTCGCTGTTTTTATAGTGAACTAAACTAACACATTCAAAACTTCTTTTAGGGTAAAAGTAGTTCTGAATATTTTTTTAAATGTGGAATACTAAGTCACTTTTCTGTTAGCGTCTATATTTTGTGTTAACGGCTCTGGTATAAATAAACACAAAACAGTTTATGTCTTTTATTGCGGGAGTGAACGGAAAACGCTTGTTGCCTGTTTTCTGTTGGATGCTATATAGGGCATTCAGAAATTGCTTTTAAAAGTTGTTTTTAACTGTCCTTTCGACATGTTTTTAAATATGGCTAGCTTATTATTTGCTATAAAACTATATTAACTGTATTTTTGAAGACCTATGACAATAAAAGTCTCCTGCAGTGGAGACAAAAAAGACCTGATGATGATGATGATGACAATAAAATAAATACTAAGTTTTTTTTAATGCACATGCTCTATTTACGGTCAAGTGCAAAAGATCATTCATAGCTATAAAATTTTTATCGTTTCTTCTTGGCTTCCACATAACTCAGTCATACAAATTATATTGTATCGAATTGTGTGGCTTTCACATAAATCGATAGGGTTACGTCGTCAAAATAATCTATCTATAAATATCACCAACTAAAATAAAATAAAAAAGCGGCCAAGTGCGAGTCGGAATCGCCCATGAAGGGTTCCGTAGCAGCAAGTAACATAATATAAAAGTTCGAAAGGTAAATTGCGGTTTACGATTTATGACGTAAAAAAAAACTATCTATGATACCGAGACCGCTATAGTTTTAATTGAAAGTACATACTTCGAGGTATATACCACATTTTTTTCAGAATTATTTTAGTAATATTTCAAATGTTACGGTGGGGGGGACACCTCAAATTTTAACTTATTAGCTCAAAGCGTCTGCGGAACCTTCGGAATATCTTCCGTCGGACTTCGAAGGAATCGAGAGAGGGCGCATTTTTCAAGTCTGTAGGAAGCGCATTCCGTAACCGGGTTACATAGGCAAATCTTGTCTTGTGTAAACGTGCAATTCAAGTTTAATCCAATACTGACGACCCGTATCAGTTCCAATTCAGACTACATGATATATTAGCATACGGGCGGAGTTTGCTAACTATCTGGCTTAATTAATTTTAGTGTATAAATCTTATTCACGTGAATGTCAGCGATTGTTCGGTTAAGGACAGATTCTGAGGTGAGGCCATTCGAGGGAGCAATTGACCAGTAAACGTATAATGTAGATAAATTATTCATCATTATCATCGAATTATGAATATGAATTGGTCTGACAATCGGATTTTCTACTGTTTGTTCACTTGTCTCGGTCCACCCTTCGCCATTCTCTCACAAAATACAACACATCCTTGTGCATCTATAATGGAGTCTCGGCCTAACTCCATGATCTGTCTAATTAAGTATCTTTTAGCGTGAATCATAATCACCATCAATATTTAAGAACTAAGTTTTTGATAGAGTATTTTCCATGTTTCCCGCACTTTAGCCAAATGCTTGACTTCAATATACAACACGACTTGTGCCTTTTCCTTAATTTCCTTCTTGGCCTTCCTTTTCCTCTTTCTTTTCATGATGTGAATATAAACTTGGCATACAGTTATAACAATGTAATTTGTTTTAGGAGGTGTGTATGCTGTCCGTTTGCGGCCAGCCTAACGACCGGTCGTTGTAGGTCTAGCTACGCTCCAATTCATATATGACAAATTGTCCAATTACAAGCTAAGTAGGACACATGATAACGAGGGTCAGAAAATTGAGCTGGAATATAAAGCACTAGTCTAAGTCTAGGTCTAACAGATCTAAGGATGGACTTATGTAGTTCTCTCTTCTTTTACATTGCCTGTTTTATAATGATAAAATTCTGATTATTCAATATGAAATAGTTAATGTATAAGATATCACATATTTAGTATATGTCGGTGTATAAATAAATAAATAAAAATATATAGGGACAAATCGCACTAATTGAACTAGCCTCAAAGTAAGTTTTAAGTCTTGCCCTGGCTGGGGATTGAACCCAGAACCTCCGGATTAGCGGTCTAGCGTGTTAACCATTACGCCACGGAGGTCGTCAGGTTTGAGTCTGACCTTCCAATCTAACTCCGTCATACTAAAAGCTTGCATAAAAAAGAGTAACTTATTCCACATTGTAAGCATTAAAACTGCCCACAACTGTACTTGGCAACAATAAAATAAAACACTGGTTTTGTTAAATACAAGAGTAGAAAAACAAAACAGGTTGTAAGCACAATAGAGAATGCTGCAGGCACAGTAGAATTTTTAGAGTGATGCGGTCGATTGTTCATTCTTTATCGCAACTTCTACCTGTCTTTCTTTGAAATATGACCATTATTTACTTCGGAGAGTTAACGTAAGCACATTATACCTAGTACAAAAGCTCATTTTAGTGAACACAAATTGTATAAGATTCTTTAGTTTGACAATTTATCACAACATGATGCGGGTTTTGCGTAGGTCGTAGAAGTCGTAAAGGTGGCGTAATCTTTCTTCTTATAATGTGAGCATAAGCTGTCAATCCAATGCAGTTGCCATTTTAGGATTTGGATGCTAAGCGGGGTCCACACACGCCACATCAAATATTCCTGACGCACTGTATCCTCGAGACATCAGCACCCTAAAAGCGTTATTGTACTGTATCCGCAGAGCACTAAACTTTCGTTTTTGTGTGTAATGTATCCATAGGCTGCTTGTATAGAAAGATATACAGTAGGCACGGAATAGGGATTATATTAACTCACCTTTCTTGTGCAGCGAGCAAACCTACGAGCTATCATGTTAGCACGCACAGATAGTACTCTGCGTACTGTATAAATGTCTACATTATTTTCTACAACAAATACCTTATTTCCTTTCCTTATCCCAGTTCACGTGGGGTCGGGACAACGACAGCAAGTCTTTTCCTCGTCTTTTCCATTTCCCTCTTTCCTTTGTCTTTGAATTTGGTTTGTTCTACAATAATTTCTTACGGAAAAATACCTACAAACGATTTTCTTTATGAACACGTAATTAGCTCATTAAAGGTTGAAAAATGTTGATGTCGTCTTGGAAGCAATTTCATAATTTGGCTAATAGCCATGTCCTTAGATTACGTTTTCTGTTATGTCGGTCCCTTCTATTCTATTTTTATGCGTTTTTATTTCCGATATTTAATATTTATTTCTTCCATTTGGTTAAAATTGGGCAACAATTATTGTAAAAATGGCCTTAAATGCAACATGAAAAATATAAAACTAAAATTAAGAATCCTACTATTCAACCAATTCACAAAAACCATTGGATTTTCTACCCTGATAGGTATTCCACTCGCTCCGCAATATTAATCCGATTGAATATGAAATCAGTATGCAAAAACCCTAACTCTCGTATTGAAAAGATTTACATAAAACAGAATTTATCAGAGCGAACACACGAGCCACCTCGGGTTTGGCATGTAGATGGAAATACCCATTCAAACTTGCAATAACGTGTACAATGGTACAAAGCAGGAAGAAGTGGGGTGAAATATTGAGGATTTACCAGTTTAAAAAAATAAAGGCAAAGGGTGACCAATTGCAGAACAAACAACCTTTTCAACTTCCTCAGTCAATCGCTTTTGAAACTTTCGTTCATAATTATTTAAGTTTAAATTTGTAAGACATATCAAAAAAAAAGAAATTAACCGTGACACAAAAGTACAATTATTGTTTAGTATGTCTAGTGAATTTATTTATAAGTAGATAACAGCACGAATCGCAGCCAACGCGAGCTTTGGTATGTAGATGGCGAATACTTATTTAAAGTTGCAATTGCTGGAATAGTGAAGTTTAGATTAGTTTCGTGCTCTAAATCATTAATCTTTCAACGGTCCGCTTCTTCCGAGTCTTGCGAAGACTAGTTTTCACATTCGTCAAGTTGACGACTCGAGTAGCAAGTGTTCTAAAATTAATTCAGAAGTAGTCTGTATAAATTTGGCGCAGCTGACTATTGGGACATTCCTTTAATGTTTTGCGTATTGTAAGAACCATTTTCATGACTTTTATAAGTATACATACATGCCTCAGCTAATTAACTTTAACGTTCTTCTTTATTTTGTTAATAAGTTTCCACTTTGGCAGTTTTTCTGAAATAAAAATGTGTCCTAATATAATTATTATTGCGTTGATGATTTTCTTCACCATAAAAAATAATAAACATTACTAATCGTCAACACGAAAAATATATGAAACTTAGAATATTTTTATTTGCACTTGAAAATTGTACGATATACATACAAGGTCTTAAATAATAAAGTAACACCTAATCAGCCATTACCAAATAGTATGCAAATCTAAAAGTTTATAAATTATCTAGAAACTATGTCACAAATAAAATTAGGAATGAATAATGTGAATAATATTAAATATAAGCAATTTGTATTAATAATTATTTATTGAAATTGAGAAACTCTTTACGCCTTGCTCACTAAGCCAATAGTTTTGTTTTAAAAGAATTAAATGTCGCAGTTTTGATGGAGTCTGGTATCTTATTGTAAATTAACATACACATATAATAACAATTCTTTTTAAATCTTTCACTTCTGGGCATAATATTAGCCATCAAAGCTAGCCTGCTCCCATTTCTAGTATTTCTCGGAAACACTTCTCTAGCTTCATGGAATAATTTATAATTAAGTTTCACAAATTTTGCAATTTCAAAAATATAAGGGCAAGGGAGAGGTAGTATATTTAAGGATTTAAAAAGGGGTCTACATGAAGTGTTCGATGACACTTCGCATATAGATCGTACGCATTTATTTTGTACAAGGAAAGCATCTTGTATGTTCGTGCTATTTCCCCAGATAACAAGCCTTAGCATATTTATTTGACCAATGTGAACCTTGCTAGACGGCTAAGTGCAATAGGCGATTATATATTTAAAAGTGCATGTTGTAGTTACTGAACAATGTCATTCCGCTATACTAAAATGGCCGACTTTACTTTCATTGTTTGTAATGGCTTATAGAATAATAAGTAGACCACGTTTTAGAGGCAACTTCAGAAATAATTTTTTTAATAGAAAAGTATAGTAAAATGGAAGTATGTTTAGCTAAATACCTATCATGCTTATGTTATATGTATTTAAGTGTTCTCTAGTAATTTTTGGATATTATCCCAAAAATATCTAAAATCTACTAGGCTTTTTCTAGTATTACCTATTTAAATCTTATCCCAAAACTTACTAGAAAATACTAAAACCAAATTCTAATGAAACTCCGAAATATACGGAAATACAGGCTGACTTTTTAAACACTGTCCAAATTTTTGGAGCAAGTTCAGTCCATGATAATAAACTACTTTTTATAAAAAAAGTTATTAAAAATCGATAAAATTTGTCGTCCTCCCATACAAAATCCATCTGTCTGAGCGCTGATTTGTATGGGAGGACGAAAAAATTTTATCGATTTCTAATAACTTTTTTTATAAAAAGTAGTTTATTATCATGGACTGAACTTGCTCCAAAATTTTGGACAGTGTTTGTAGAGCCATCCTGTATGTATGGATAAACGCGTGTTTATCCATTATGAATATTGGAAATTTCCTCTTTGCTTATGTATTTTATAGAAGAGATTTCTAGCGTTTTATATCTCTGAAGTTGATACGAAGAAGAGGTTGTAAATATCTTGAAAATTTTTATAGGCACGCGGAACGTTGGAACGCTATAAAATGGCTTTGCAATACTGTAGCTTCGACACAGAATATATACTTGAAAGCTCGTACGATACTGTTTCAAGAAAAGATTATATACAGATTTCGCTATATGTACATAGAATGTTTTCTTTTGGGGACAATTGTTCAGATGCGAACAATTTTTGACCTCTCAGGGCCCAAACGGCCCGACGAGATCGCAAATCTTTTGTCATAATTTTATATTAAGTTTTTTTTTTAATTACCTCTCGTTTTCATAAGAAATATCAAACGTTTGCTATACCTATTTCTGTTTTAGTTAAAATGTGTTTTGTCCTTATATTTTTTTGTATGTTAACAAAAATAAAATACAAATTTTATTTCGACCAACCCAGGGGTCATATTAAATGTAAGTGTTAGTAACAGACCAGCCAAGGTCACTTTGGAGGATACTTAACATACTCAAGTGGGACGTTGCAGGAGCAACATACAAAGATAGGGCTTTACCAACAGGGCAAATTATAAACCCTCAATGTCTTTGCGGCCAACCCAGTCAGACCTTTTCCGCTGTCCCACATTTCCTGCATCATGTTCGATGGCCGAGTTGATGCAGTGCACAGGTGCTGTTGCTGTGGCCTCCTTCTGGTCGGGAGCAATTTAATTTAATACTTTATAAGTTTCAGTCATCGACACGACGAAGAAGAAGTAACAGAACTATTGTTAGTATACTTTGACTAAGGTGATTTAAAGATCTTTGTTTTTCAGTATATGAATCACTGAGCAGTGATTCACATACTGAAAATCAAGCCTATTTGCAAATGTTTTTAGGATGCTATTGGCACCGGTTCGGAGCCTGCCCGCCAGACATGTACACCACAAACATCCCTGACGTGCTGCATCGACGAGCCAGCTCCATCAGCACCATAAAAGCATTATCATAGTTTGCCAGCAGAGCACTAAACTGTTTTTTATATATGTGATATCTCTCGCATATATCCAACAATCTTTCGAGGCCACAGACAGAGGCGCTTAGCAGTGCCATATCATCTGCAAAACTTATGTAATTAAGACACACATCATCAAAGTGGCATCCATCATAGTTTTCAAAATATGGCAGTTAAGTAGTCAACTATCATATCTTTTATTTTATTTTAATACATCAAGATAATAGAAATGGCGAGGAAAAAACGAGGAGTAAAACTATCTCGCCGGACAGGCTTACGGGAGTTAGTTTTACGTGATTTTAACTGTCCTTCCACTTCGTACATAAATATTTTTTTACATTGAATTGACCATTACAGCAACATCATATTTTTTATGGTAAAGAGGAATGTTATTCCTAACAGCACAAAAATATTCAAGCGTTTTTAAAATTTTCATCACATTCCTGATAAAATACAACTAGCAACCTTTAATATTGTGCCCATATTTTCTTTGATCTTTGTGCCCATATTATATATATGGGACCTTGGCAGTTATCCTTTTAAAGTTAATTAAACTTGCGTACTAGTTTCGATCACCAGCCACATGACGTCCACTGCTGGACATAGGCCTCCCTCGTATATTTTATAACATTGTAATTCAATAAGGAGTATATCGTGTCATATTTTTTTGGGCTCATTTAGTGAATTGATTACATTATCGTCCATCTTAGGATCACTGAGTTACCTACATATGCGTACCAAATTTCAACTCAATCGGTCCAGCAAATTGGCTGTGACAGACGGACAGACACACAAGTGAGTGATCCTATAAGGGTTCTGTTTGTACCTTTTAAGGTACAGAACCTTAAACATATCAAACCGCACAAATTTTCGAATTCCATTCTTTGCAATTCAATACATTCGAGCACTTCGGTAAAATATCGAAATCCTGGCAATTGAACCTACAGAGTGTGTAATGAAACCATAAAACCGACAAAAAAGCGTCCCATGACTACGTACTCGTGTCTAATACCGCAATAGATCAAAGATTGTCTCCTGGAGTGCCAGCTTAATGACTTCTCCGTGTCCTAATAATGAATCACTAAGGCAGTAAATTCACTGTTATCAGCCCCTCTGTCACAGTCAGAGCAAATAAAAGGTGGGAATTGTAGAGACAGAGCGTTCCGTTCAGTATGTTTTCGTTTTGTTTGCAACGCCGGACTTAGTCGGATGGTCTTTGGATGCTTTGAGTGCTGTGCAGTCGATTTGTTAGTTTTTGTGTTGCATTTCGAACGGAATCCCACTCTGAAATCCCCTTGACATGACGTTTTCCGCTGCTAGTTTGATTTTTCTCTCTTGCCCCTGGTATTTGATTTCTTCCGTGCTTCAGAAGAAACACTAAGCCTTTGCCATCATTAGATTTACACACAAAAATGCTCCTCTAAAATATAAACTCAGCGAGCAAAAATTTACTATTTTGGGACTTATCTCGGAAACCACTATACCCCTTTTGAAAAAAATACAAATAGATACGTATAATAGTTCTTTACCTGTAGATTACAAGAAAACCTATAGGAAGTATATCCTATTATTTTTATTGAGCTATTTATATAAAAAGAACATGCAAACCTCTACAAACTATATCGTGTGACATATCAAATGAAAGGGTAAAAATTGTTGTAAAAATCTCAAATATAGCGTTTTATAATTTTAAAAGACAAAATTTTGGAAGTTATTTAAGAAAATAGGCGAAAATATACCATTTTTCTCCGAACCTACTAAGCCTAGAGTTAAAAAAAAAAAATATTCAAATTAGTTTTTTACCTACAGGTTTCAGAAAATATATGAAAAGTACGATACACTCTTAAGGCCATACCTAAATTTTCCGGGGTCTAGTACTGCCCCCATTTTAAATAAATCATTTCAAATAAAACATCATTCAAAATTTTGCTACTACCAAGTCCTACATAACTCTTCAAATATTTTATGAACTACTGTTTACAGTTTATAATGAGACTGTTTAGTTTTACTACGCACATTAGCCAAAAGTGGCCGTTTTTCGCAGCACTGGACCCCGGAAAATTCAGGTACGGCCTTAACGCGAGTTTAACTCTTACTTGACCGGTTTATTTCGTCTTAGATATAAGCTCCTCGGAAAGAGTTTTGCGATATCATGAACTGAACTGAATCTGAATCTTACTAGACAGTTCTCTCGAACGACTTTTACGACGAGTGTGGAAAAACAACCATCTGTGTGTGTACAAGTACATTTTCCGTTCTCAAACCAATATGGAAGTGCTCCTAATCTTTTATTTTCCAAATTTCCCTGCATTAAGTATCATATCATACTTGAGATTCAGACAGAAGGAATTCCAATGAATCCAATCACATAAATTGCCGTGTATGTGGCCGTCCTAACTCCAACGTCGGCAATATAGGCCACATGCAAATTGATTGAACAAGGATTGAACAGTTTCTGAGAACAACGAACGACAGTGCTCGTAAAACAAGATGATATTGCTGACTTGACGCCTGACGAGGGCTTTGTTAACAAGATTTTTGCGTGAATTTTCGGCCCTGCCTCATTTTATTTTAAATAAGAAGACAGGGATGTAAATTTCTCAACTTGTAGTGTCTATCTCGATTATTGACATTAATTTATTTACGCCGACTCATCAAAATGTATCGTGGACCCATAATGTCAATTAATCGTTGTAATCATCAAAGAAATTGTATACATTCTAGAATGCCTACGAAGTGGCAAAGCTGTTCCCATAATAGATAAGTACCTAAAGTTATAGGTATCACCGTATCACTTCTACTTTATTGTACTGGCAGTTTGCAGGAAATGCCTATAACTTTAGGTATTTTTTTTCGGGAACGTTAGGTATTTAAACAAATCATTTTGGAAATATAAACTTTAAGTACGTGGAATTAAGTTTTATTTTCAATGTTGTTTTTTTTGTGATATACCTACTCGTAGTCATTCTAGATTGTATTATAATTTCTTTGGTACCTAATCATAGAAATAAAAAAGGTACATGGTTGTAATAATTACGCTTAGGCGTTTAGCTTAGTTACTGCGAATGTCTAGAATCAGGAGAGATTTATTTCTCTACTTTTGAAACATTGAATTTAGAAACAACATCTAAAGCTGCACGCACACTGCATTACGCGTATCAATAAAGCGACCGACAAAATCTTCCAAGTTTTACAAAATTATTCAGGGCATGTCTCCGGAAGGTGCTGAGGATTCTGGTCCCGTAACTTTTGATTTATGTTGTTTTTTATTCCGAAATCGATGCCCTTTTTGTGATAAAACCTTCGAATATCGATGTAATAGTGTAGTGCACAGTCCATATATCAGAAACATAATATATATTGCGTGAAAATGGGTCACTAGGGAAATGTTTACCGTCCTATCCCATTAAATGGATACACAGATGATACGCCAGCTATCAAAATGGATAAAAATATGGATTTCTATAAAATATTGGTTACGTCTAACGGAATTATTGAACTTGAACTGAAACTGTTCAACTAGGTATAACGGGTGGGTTCAGTTCATGGCTTTAATATGTAATAAGAATATTACTTGCTGGTCTGGGAGAAAAGAAAAAAAACTCAGAATGTACCAGCTGCTTCACTCCCCGCGCAGATCGTAAAAGCCGATCGAGGGAATGGGCAATAATGTGAATCATGTTAATAAGTGATGCGGCTAGCAACCCATCATTATTTGATTTCTTTTTCCACCTTCTCGCTCACCATCATGTTAATAGTGGCCTTTGAGTCTTGTGGCCCTGGGCTCTATCGGCTTAGAGCTGCAAGACAAAAAAATGCTATCCGCATTTAAGGCCGTACCTGAATTTTCCGGGGTCCAGTGCTGCCCCGATTTAAAATAAATAATTTCAAAGAAAACGGAGACATAATTTAAAATTTTGCAACTACCAAGTCCTAGATAACCCTTCAAAGTATTATATGAACTACTGTTTACAATTTAAAGTGAGAACGTTAAGCTTTACTACGCACAATTGCGAAAAACGGCCACTTTTGGCTAATTTGTAGTAGTTGCAAAATTTTAAATAATGTCTCCGTTTTCTTTGAAATGATTTATTTTAAATGGGGGCAGCACTGGACCCCGGAAAATTCAAGTACGGCCTTAATATAAGTTTCCGGGTTAGAATAGGACCACTTCATCTCTTCCTGTAGATGTCGTAAGAGGCGACTTATGGACTAAGCACAAACATCTTGTGCTACAAATACATACATACATCAACAAAAGACACACGAACAAAGTGCCTTCCCCTTAATAGAGACAGTAAGAAAAGTGCCGATGGACACATTCTTATAAAATAAGTACTTTATAAAACTAGGTCAATGTTAAATTACTCATTAGTCTGAGATTGTAATTATATTAGCGTATTTATTTGGAATACGTTACAAAAAGAAAAAACAAACAAATACTTTCCCAAAGAGGGTTGACGGCAGGCAGGCGGCGGGAATTTGAACTGTTCCGGCTCTTTCTTTTTTACTTCGCAAGGTCTTTGGCATCCTTGGGTGACCATTGACATTCTTGGTATATTTGGAGAAGAAAAAGCGGGAAAGCGCACCCCGGGCTCCGAAGCAGCATAGCTGAGGATGCAACCGGGCACGCGCTAAGATGAAGAAGAATAAATATTAATAAATGACTATTTGAGT
Source organism: Acrobasis repandana (assembly GCA_963576875.1). Taxonomy (NCBI): domain Eukaryota; kingdom Metazoa; phylum Arthropoda; class Insecta; order Lepidoptera; family Pyralidae; genus Acrobasis; species Acrobasis repandana. The sequence goes on from OY756215.1 coordinate 16,150,056, forward strand.
ATTCAAATAGAATAATGCTCATTTAGAATAATGAGACGGGCTGGAGATTCTCGCAAAAAACTTGTTAGCATAGCCGTCGTCAGGCGTCAACAGACGTTAGCAATACGAGTATCATTCATTCACTTATTTTATGTTTTCAGGTACGAGTACATAATATGCGGTGTTAAGATCACTGCCGTTCGTTGTTCTCAGAAACGGTTCAATCCGCGTTCTATCAATTTGCATGTGTCCTTTATTGCCGACGTCAGATTTAGGACCACTTTATTCTCCAAGTTATGTGATTGGATTCATTGGTATTCCTTCGGGATCTCACGTTTGGTACTTAATAAAAGACATGCGTGTTACTAATGTAGGGGATTTGGAAAAACATGTTTTTATTTTACGGACGATAAACGGATGGTGTTCATAAGTTAGGAGTATTTTGGGTATTGCCTAAGGAGGCAGAGTGTTATTTTTGTGAGTTATTTTTGTTATAAACCCTTCTAAAGAAACTCTGTAAGCAAGAAATCATAAAAGTTCTTATGTATAATACTTATACATTCAATTCAATTAATTTATGCATTTCATAATGTGCGTACATCAGTTCTAACTACTAAAAGTCACTGTCTTATAATACGAGTAGCTCACTATGAACGGTGTCGGGTAACGCAAAACAAAAATTGGAACGGCAAGCGTATACTATATATAACGTGTTACAAAATATACTAAAATTATTTTAAGGGCGAATTCAGTCCATGATACTGAACAACTTTCCCCAAGAAACATACATTGAAATATGAAAAATAATTTTTGACTTTTAATACTAACTCGGATCAGCTGATCACTCACAGTGTTCTTGGCTCTGAACTGTTGTTGCTCAATCTTAGACAATCCAGCTGAACGATTTTCAGTTGTTTAACAAAACCGACCTGATTAATCAATTAGCGGATTATACTATCCAACTGCGACATATACACTATCATATCAAGTTTTTCTCCCTAATGGGGCAGGAACAGCTATTTGCGTCTTGCGGATCTAAGAAAACAGAGCCTAGGGTCGCAACACCCAAAGGCCACTTTTAGCGTGATAATGGGCGAGAAGGTTAAAAAAAGAATCGTAAATAGTGATGGGTTGCAATGCTTTCCATCTGGTACATTCTAATTATTTTATTTTCTCCCAGACCAGCATGGAAGATGAATCAGTGCTTATGGTTACTAACTTGACCAGCTCAGTTACAACTATGCTAAAATAAGTTGGTATTAAAGTCGAGATAACTCGAGGTGTAACAAAAACTCGAATATAATACATTTTATGAATTTAAAACTAACTTGACACTAATACCTACCATACGATGTAATAAAAACAAGGAAACATTTTATACGAAAACATCGTACTATTTATCAAGAATCCCTGCGACCCAGCAGTCCAGCTAACTTTATTTAATAGTGATCGATCGTCCGTACTATCTATTGGCAATCTATTGAAAATTGAGATTAAACACGGAAAATTCAGAGCCTACTTGCGTAATAGTGGCAGCAGTGTCGTCAGCTCTGCTCCAAAGTAGCACAGCTTCTTCATTTCGTGTCGATTGGTTCAAAAGAGAACATTATATTTTGTCCCTCCAGCAATTTATTCTATGCCTCCAGTTGCCACTCTTTTCCGACGCCGTGTAGACAGGTCGTGTTTCGTGCAGCTGGTCAAAACCAAAATCAAAATTAAATATTTATTCAGTAATTAGGCCTTTGCAGGCACTTTTACACGTCAATAATTATAGTGTACATTACGTGTAATGTTTATTTGTATAATTTTTTTTTGTTTAAAATGTACCGATACTAGCGTTCCGCAACGACCACTGCTGAGAAGAAACGCCGAAAGTAACTCATTTACAAAGAATTGGTTGCATAAGCGCCAGTAGGGCTTTGTCAGTTTACAAAGATATCACCTAATACAATGTTATCACAATATAATATCTAAAGCTTGCGAACGAGTGCCAAATCCAATTTACAGAAATAATTTACACTGAGTAGTCTTGAAAAACGGAGCCGAGCTGACCAGTCCCTACTGGCGGCACCCGTTCACGAGTTGACGCGTGGATCAGCCATCGCTGAACTCAACGATATTAGAGGAAATCCAGCGACCCGACCCACGATGCCACCACCAATCTGGACATTTTAGTGAGCGTGCCAGGCTCGGGCTCACAGAGCTTACTAAGAGGGAATACTAGGTTAATTTGGCTGTCATCCATTGATCGCAGTCCTTACATATTTTACATTAAGAAAAACAGTTGAACAACAGTTGAGTTGAGTTGTGTGGAGTGAACTGACGATATTTTCAATATAAACTTTCCACGCGTTTTTATCTTTTAAATAATCATTTACCGTATAATACGCATTTTCCATCAAAACTTTTTTAACACGATGGTCGGGCACGAAGGACACGAGAGGTGCTGGATGGTCTGATCGGAGTAACCACATTGACAGCGGGCCTCCGTTTTGTCAATATATACTGTGTTTTGCATTTGGATTGGTGGCTTATTTGTGATATAAAGTTTCCCCTTGCTTTGAATAAATAAATAAATACTTAAATAAATATATTACACATATTGATCTAGCCTCTAATTAAGTTTTTCAAACTTGTGTTATGGGATACTAATTCAATTGTATTATTTTCATGATAAATCCATATGTAGATAAACGGTAAACACCCGAGACCCAGGACAATTTGAAAAAGTCCATTTTCCAACTTGCCCTGGCTGGGGATCGAACCTAGGACCTCCAAAGGACTAGGATGTTAACCATTACGCCACGAAAGTCGTCATTTTCCTTCTTTTATTAAAAGTCACGTTAAGTGGTTCGTATCATATTTTTCCATTAAAAAAAAATATTATTTATGTATTTAAAATTTTTATTGTACATAGTTACACATAACAAAGGTAATTTTACAACTGGTGGACTTATCCCAGAAGAAATATTATATGTTAGCAACATTTTTCTACTACCCCCTTAGTAAAAATGTTCATTTCGCTTTGAATTTTAGTTAAAATGATTGAATTTAGTTCGTTCCGTTGCTGAGAGTACTGGAAATAACGAGTCCGCTTCGAGTGCCCTCGCGAGCAATTATTATTATCCGTCTCCGACTTATGCAAGTGAATTTCCGTCGTAAGTTCTAATTGTTCTTTCTGAGTGCCGTTGCACACTTACAGCACCTTAATTTCATCGTCTTATCAAGGAAAGTTTGCGATTTTGAATAATTGTGGTTTTGATGAAGTTTCTAAATAAAACTTGTTACATTTTCAGGAATGGACAGGCGTTCTGTCTTCATTTATTTATATTTATCATTGTTATGATCATCTGAGTTTGTTATGTGAGATTAACAAACACGAATGAAATTGCACGATACCTTGCCCGCCTGTAATACCTAGTTTACATCGAACTATGCGTCAGTAACTTATTTCACACATATGAACCTGTAACAATCATATTGATACAGATATTATACCTCTAGGTATATCTAGAGGTATTTGTATACTATGATAAGGTTGTTACACTATGATTTGCGTGCATACGTACGTATGCTGATACCTGATACATAAATTGTAAAGTTATATGAATCTCTTTACTCAGCAAGAGTCACCTAGACTCCTAAATGGTTATTTCCTTAACAAATGGTTTCTCCCGCACTCTACCGCATTTATTGTGGGATCGATTCTTTCGTCCGCGAGTTGGCTGTGGTTCCCTAACTAGTTGAATATTTCACAGCGCATCGAGAAGTTCCCGTATAAACTCCGAGCAACACTCGTAACTACGGAAAAGTCGAAAATTGTTAAGTACTTCCCCCGTTATTCTCTTAGTGGAACATAACTATCAAAGAGACTTGAGATAAATGGATTTCTTATACCCCAACGAAAAACGCGGCCGAGGTATGAAACGATAGGTAGGTATATTTTTATTACGGTTTTTATTCAGAACTTTGACAAAGAGTGTGATTTTGAACTTCCGACCCTCCGAAGCAGAGTCGATCAACGTATATAGCTGAAACCGCTGAGTCTAGAAGCATGACATTTTGCACAAGTATGCGTGTCCCTTAAGGGCGCGTTCAGTCGACACACGCGCACTAGCGCAGATCGCGTAGAGCCAGCTTTCAATAAGAGTCCGCGTCGCGATAAGAAACATTGGAATTTAATGCTTATCTACTGTAATATAAAGTTTAAAATATCTCGATATAAAATAAGCGACGCGGGCTCTGCTCGTGCGCTGTACGATCGCGACGCGTGCGCGACGCTGTTACTACTCGACCGCTGAGCTAGCGCTCGTATTTTATATCGAGATATTTTAAACTTTATATTACAATAGATAAGCATTTAATTCCAATGTTTCTAAAGAGGGAGCGATGCTTACACGACGGGCGCGCTGTGTCGCGCTGAAAAAATTCGCGCTCGTGTGAACACGGCCTAAATGACGTAAGTGTGTACGAAGAAGGGATTTAAGGAAATTTATCATCATCATCAATGTAATCAATAATATACCTATGAGCTCATGGTTTAAAACAAAAGTTTATTGTATGACTATTTAAAAAAATCTTAAAAAGAGTAAAAGAGAGGATAAAAGTTTGTATGAAACTCGGTAATTTAAAAAATATTGACCATGAGGGCAACGCCGTGGACATCAGCCAGTTATGAATATACGGTTTACTAACGTAGTATAGTTGGATAGGCTGGTCAGGTTTCGATCGATTTAGACGGTCATTATCAGGGCTACTGTTAAATGTAGCAAAGCCGTCGTGAGTAGCCGTATACAGGGTTATTTTTAATTAACCGGCACCCTTTTTGGAGCAAGTTCAGTCCGTGATACTTAACCACTTTCCATAAAAACAATTATTGAAAAACGAAAAAAAAATTTCGACTTTTCATACAAATCAGCGCTCAACCAAATGGATTTTGTATGAGAGGACGAAATTTTGTTTTCGTTTTTCGATAATTGTTTTTATGGAAAGTGTTTCAGTTATTTAATTAAAAATAACAGCCGGTTAATTAAAAATAACCCTGTATACGTAATGAAAGATGGTTAAAAAAAGTTGGCAGGTTGTGAAATGCGACAAGGCGAGAACGGGGGAGAGGTGCAGGGACGGGGAACAGGGACGCGTATTGCAACTTTGCAAGGGACCGCAGGAGATTCCGTTCTCTTCCTGTCTTCTGTGACGATAGGCAAAAGCAATTGCTGCTTTTTTCCTTGACAAGATTCGTAAAAGGAAGGTGGCAATTTTAATAAAATATCCCCTAAATTGGTTAGGTATCCTGGTATTTCCAACGTCAGACCAAAGTAGTTTAGTGAGAAAATTAGTCAGGGAAAATTACATTTATTAAGTGGAGGGGAATTTTATTGCACGATTTTTTTATCACAGCTCAAATAAAGTACATACCCAGAGTAAATGAAAGAAAGAAAAAGAAATTTCTTTCAATTATAAAAACATGTTAATTTTTTTATTGCGAGTACGTTTTGAGTAGGTAAATAATGGTTTCAAAATTTTTAAACGTAAAATTTTCTTGCATATAATTATTGATATTTTTTTAAAACAAAAAACCGACCTCAAATCCCCAAAAGCTATTCTAGTTATTTTCGTAAAATTTCTATGGAACCAGCTAGAAAGTATACCCTTTTTAACAAAAAAAAATCCAAATTGGTCCAGGCGTCTACGAGTAACGGGGAAACTGCATAAAAAATAAACGGGCAAGTGCGAGTCGGACTCGTACATGAAGGGTTCCGTAACACCATACAATGTTTTAAAACGCTGAAGAAACACGTTTCTTGTATGACGACCCCCTTTAATTTTTTCTTATTTTTAGTATTTGTTGTTATAGTGGTCACAGCAATACATAATCGGAGAAAATTACAAGTATCTAGTTAATGCCATTATAAAGATCGAGTTAAAAACGCTGAAAAAAACACGTTTCTTGTATGACGACCCCCTTTAATTTTTATATCTTTTAGTATTTGTTGTTATAGCGGCCACAGTATTACATAATCGGTGAAAATTTCAAGTGTCTAGCTATTATGGTTCAAGAGATAGAGCCCTGTGACAGACGTACAGACAGACGGACAGACAGACGGACAGACGGATAGACAGCGAAGTATCAGTAATAGGGTCCCGTTTGCACCCTTCGGGTACGGAACCCTAAAAAGATTCTGACGAATTGATAACCACCTCTTTTTTTGAAGTCGGTTAACAATATTTTTTTAATTTTTAATTTTATTTACCATATAAAGAATAACAATTTTTTTTACATAAATAACATATATAAACCACGCAGGTTTGTCCTTATGTTATAATTTATTTACATCGGTAATAGCTACCTACTTAGAGGAACCAGATATAAACATCAGATATTCTCCAAGAAATATTTCTTTAATTTTACTTTAATATTTTTAGGTTGAATTTGTAATTAATTAATGAATCGAGGCATCAGATAGGTAGATGTTCGCTCACCGTATATGTTATTCGCTCGGGTTGCTGTCAACAGAATCCGTGCCATAGCCCGAGTATACACTGGATGGTCGACTTTTTTCCAAAACCTATCTTCAAAAAAAATGTTGTTTTATTAGTACGTACTTAAATTGAGTATGAACAGGTAAGATTTTACAGCATTTGAATAGTTCGCTATCGTTGTCATGATACTGATTTTTTATTGAGATGGGTACTTACTACATTTTTTAATATTTTTTATAATATAAATACCTTACTTAATACAAAGCGAGCGAAGTGTCTCAGTTTCGAGATTGTCAGTTTGTCGGTTTGTTCTCGCCTGTAGCTCGCATTTCTCAACCGATTCTCATGAAATTTTATAAGCAGGTTCGATAATAATATAGAATTTGGAATTCGATTTTGGAATTTTTCTGGAGATATGGGGGTTTAAATTTTGAAATAATAATATTTCTTCCATTTCTAAAAAAAAAAAAATATGTTGTAAAGCTTTTTTGTTTTAAGTTTGTTGCGTTAAGACGCAACGTTTTTGTTTGAACAACTTTTTTATCCGATAAACATCAACGGATGGGGGGTGAGTCGCGAGGTTTACAGCTTACAGAGCCACTATTAATAAGTTAATTCTCCAATTATGATGGAGTTGTAGTAGGTAATTTATTAATGGGTACATAAAATATTGTGAGCGTCTCTTTCCATACATTAACACCGACAAGAGCCTGGTTCTTAAATGTAGATAGACAGACACAAAATATTTTGTTTGTTTTTTATAAAAGCTGACTCCGGAACAGCCCCACGTATGTGCGTCATTTTCGTTTGTAATAGAATTGCACGTCGGAGTTAAACCTGACAAAGAACAAAATCACTGGAGCCGATAAATCCGCCGCGCTAGCTCTAAATTACACCTGGCGGTCTACAAAGATTTTCTCTCGGTACAGAAATCAAGTTGTGTCTCTTGTTTCTTTTTGTAACACTAGTGGCTTTTGTCTTTATTTTTTTTCTTCCAATTACGCTGCAAGCTCCAATTCTATCATAACTGCACTACACATCCAGCAAAAAGAAAAATGTATGGAAATCCTTTACTGCATTGTTCAGATTCTTTTTAATTTACGCGACCAGAGTTGTCACATGTCATAAAATTAGCCTATATTAAGATGCGTTCAGCACTTCAGTTGGCCAACTAGACGGCCGTTTGGAGTTGTACAGTTTGCGAATGAAGTGATGGTGTATTAGCTTGGTTAAAAAAAATACTAGCCATAAAGAAAAAAAAGGCGGGAATGTAAATAGCTAATTTTCATTGAAAACATGAGCGTGACGTTGCTTACCCAATAATTTTACCAAAATCTTTTTGACAATAGTTAAAAGAAAGGCCTATGCTTTTCTATGTGAGGTGCATACTATTATGCACCTCGCATTAAGTAATTTATTTTACATTCGTGCTTTTTAGAGCCCACTCTAGCGCTCAGGCTCCAAATAAGCACTCGGTGCCATAATAACTTACTTTCTGCTCGGTGCAACAATCTACTGATTATCTTAGTGCGTCCCCGGATTGTTTCTGAGCAGCTTCAAAGCCCTGAATGTGTCTCCAGCCTTTTCTTCTACAAAAGAGTATATGCATAACTATGGTCACCCAATCTCAAGAATGCCGTGGACATGGCATTCCTAAAAAAATGATTTAGAGATTTGAAACTCTTTTTGGAGTATGATGGTGGTGCGCGCAATTTGTTAACTAACCCTGAATAGGACTAGGGGCACTTTATCTTGAGCTTCTCTGTGCTACGGAAGACAAATAAAGCCCTGTAGTTATCGGTAGTCGATGGCAGTTGTTTAAATATATCAGATTTCGGTAGTTTGAAAAAATCTAACGCCAGGGTTCGATGAATAAATTTAAAATTTTGAATATACGTAAAAAATTAAAGGATAAACTATAATACGCGTATACCATTTACTCTTTGAAAATAGTTCACTGTATCCCGGGATTAAATCCAGCGCAATGGAAAAGGATTAACCGCTATAGCCACAAAATGATTACTGCTAGATTTATGGATGAATAAAATTAAGCGGAACTGACCTGACTCCGAGAACAAAGGCAGCAATTTGATAATACGTGCTGGAGAGCAGCCACAGAGTAACATCCGTTTGTTCAGGAGTGAGCGAGAGTTTCAATTGCTCTCAAAACAGAAATTCAGATGTTACGTACATACGAGTACATACCGTACCTTCAAACATATATACATATTATCACGCCTGTTTTCCTTAGGGAAATATGAAAAATAATTTTTGGCCTTTTATACAAGTTGACCAATCAGTTGATCGGAGTTTTTTTTTTTTTTTTTTTTTTATTAGAAATTTGAGTGCGTTTGATCTCTATCTAGCCTGATGGGAAGCTAAGATGAGGTCTAAGGTGTATCACGCAGACTCAAAAAATGCCTGTTCACTCTTGCCTTGAAAATCCCTAAATTATATGTATGGGGAAACATCGACGCAGGGAGGGAATTCCACACCTTAGCGGTTCGCACAATGAAGGAGGAGGCGAATCGAGAGGTACGATGAGGAGGAATATCGACCACAAATGGGTGGAATCCCTGTCCACGTCGTATGGGAAGCAAAAAAATATTTTTCATATTTCGATATATATTCCTTGGGGGAAAGTTGTTCAGTATCATTGACTGAAGTCTCCCTTAAATAGGTTCAGTATATTTTGTTAGACATTATACATGCAAATTCGAAATATAATTAACAATGTTTTCATTTCTTAATTATCATGCATCACATGCTCAACGTAGGCTTCCCCTAATATTATCACCTTATGTGTAGATATTAGACGATGTAATAACGAATACGTGGGTACATTTATTTTTTTCCCTCAGCCTTTTTCTCGTGGGGTAAGCGTACCCGCTGTATCCACGCCAAGTGCACACAGTGGTTTGAAAATGAAAAACGGCCCAATTTAAAGTTCACGCAACAAACGCTCAAACGCAGCTAGACACGATTTCCCTTTTTCGCCTACGTCATACGGACGGCGTAGAATAGAATTACACAGTAAAGCGATGCTTACTCTTTTACGGCCCAAAGATCGGGAAAATAAAGTTCTTTTTATTGCTCCCAGTTTTACAACCGTGGTAATAGGTGAGTTCGTAGCTTGGGATCTTTGATGTAGAAATTAGTAGATGTAGCACTTGAAATTCTTAACTGATGGGTGCACTGGGCTTGGGCAGAAGACATGACTGTGTTCACATTTAGTTCTGTTTTTTCAAAGATCTAAGCATTCATATCGTTGCTGAAGCCCAGGGGCACATACTGTGCTCGCTGTTAGTTTATATTTACAACGTGTAAGAAAACGGTATTTAGATCCGAAAGTTAGTGAAACTTTTGATTAATATGAATAACTTACCAAACCGAAATAAAAAACTGACCGCTCCAAACTGTATCGATCAGCTGATTGTTTTCAACGATTTCGTGATAGTACAAGTTGTTAGTATTGATATTATTGAAGAGCACTTTCGGGCTATTAAACCCTTTTTGTTACACCTTGTATATAATAACGCGACTGTCTATAACTTATGCGGTTTTTTTTTTAAATAATGAACTCAACGTTCGTATAATAAAGTCAACTTATTGCATTCTTTTCAGTTAAGGCGGAGGTATAGGCAAATGGCCTTGAAGTGGCGCCCTCATTTGAAATAAATTGTTAACTCGTAAATATGGAGATAATTTCCATATTACTCTTCGTCATTCCCTAGATAGTCCTTTAAATTATTTTATGGACCACCGTCGAAAGTATTTACATTAGTCCGTCTAGCTTTAAAACTTGCCTCCGCCAAAAGTGACCACGGCAAGTTTTAAAGCTAGACGGATCACCAATAATAGTTTCAACGGCAGTTCATAAAATAATTTAAAGGGCTATCTAGTGCATGACGAAGAGAAATATGGAAATTATTACCATATTTACGAGTTAACAATTTATTTCACACTTCAAGGCCATTTGCCTATACCTCCACCTTAAGAATGTGTATACAATGCGACTTCTTGAGAAATTTAAACATCATTCGGTTGCGATTCGGAAATTCCTGTAGTTAATGCAACCGGGAGGGCCGGTCGCTCTCGCTGCTCTTTTTATTCGAGGCTGAAAATATACCTTTTGTACGGGGAGAAAATATTATGACAAGGAAAAGATTTATTCAAGTATTTTGAATGAAGGGTTAGGTGTGGTTGCATGATTTTGAAGATGTAATATTTCTTCCATGGTAGTCTGGGAAAAAGGAAAATACGTAGAATGTTGGTACATTCTATGTATTTTCCTTTTCCCTAGCTACTGCTCATCTGGCGCGGATCGTAAAAGCCGATCAAGGGAATAGGCGAGAATCTGAATCATGTTAACAGGCGATACGGCTAGCTTCACTATTTTGACTCCATTTTGCCATCTTTTCGCTAAACGTGGCCTTTTTAAAAATATACTGATACTTAAATTTCTGAAAATATTCAATTTGAATTTATGAAAATATACCACACATTAGATTAGTACTCAGAACAGATCTTAATTTTCATATTGATGAATTTAATTTTCAATCAATAAGTAAAAAAATATTTAACGAATTTATTTCACCCTCGACTGCAATTCTTCACGACATCAATACTACATACATTGAATGTGACCCAATTTCATTTTGCTTTTAAACGTATGTAGCTTCTTTTCTGATAGATTTTTTTAGATTTGTAAGTTAAGAAATCAATTCCTCTTAGGCTAGACAGAGCTTTCAGAACTGCCATTCTAGGCCACGTTTAATAAGTTGGTAGTTGGAGCAGTTAATTTTGAAAAGTAGTATTATGGTTCCGTATACGTCGAACAATATTTGTTTTGCTCTACAATAGATGGCAGTGGTGTACGTGGTAAAAGCTACGAGTAATTTATAAAGCAAACATTGTCTCATACGAGTATACTCGTAATACTCTACTACTACTCGACTTCATATTGTTTATTAATCAAAAATCTACTTGAATTAACACATATTAAATCCGGAATATGCTTCGTCAATAAGTCACTGAAAATAATCCGCAATATGCTTCGTGAATAGGTCACATAAAAAGAAAGAATCTGCAACATGCTTCCTCATATAAACAGAAAAATATCCACAATATGCTTCGTCACAAATGTAAACAGAAAAATGTCGTGCTTCGACAGACTTCTTAATCTAAAAGACTACTCCGCATCGTTCCTGGCCCAAAGGTTTATAATAAAACTTAATATTACATTCATATTGGTACTTGGCCAGGTAATACGAGTATTTATTAGAGAAAGTTGAGATTAGAGTCAAGGAGTGTTAATTTCATAGAATACAAATGTCAAAAAGTCCGATAATTATACGGGAATATATATATTAGTGCAAAATTTTTCAAACGGTCACTACTGTAGCCAAACCACCTTAGGAATGCAGGTATAGCTGGAGATGTCCTCGTCGCGTATATGGAAACCCTTCCAGTACTCAGAACCCCAGTACTTCTGAGCTGCGGGAGGGTTTACTAGCATTAATTTACAGAATGTTGCCTTAAACCATTCCGCTATTCAGAGTTGCGAACGATCTGGATTCGGGTATTGTGTCCGGTGTAGTATTCAATACTTCATAAAAAAACGCTTCCTCTACTCAGATCCCTAGATCACGCGGGAGGGATTTCTGCGCTATGCTCCCCGATCTCAGATCGCAAGCGGCACGTGCCAAGAGAGAGAGAGAGAGATGTACAGACATCTGCGAATTCTGCGATCCCCAATTATTAGCTACCGGTCAGTTGAATCTTTCGATGGATCACGTTTATTATTTATTTACAAAATGGAGAAAAAAAATATATGGTGATCATTCAGAGACTAATTTGCACGACATTATTTTGCAAATAATAATTCAATATTTTTTTGGAGTTTCTTCTATATCTCCAAAGTTCTTCATTATATCTTCATCAAATTAATATAGGACCAACTTGGTAGTAAAGGCTTTTAAATAAACAAAGAATCATCAATATAGCGTAAAAAATATACAGTCGAAACCTCCTCCTTATTTGAAGTCAGTTAAAATAAGAAAAGTTAGAAGGAAAAGGTTCACAATCGTATGCAGAGAGCAACCAAGAATAATATTTATTTTATCACCTATAATAAAAAGAACATACTCAGAAGGTTTGGCCGATGGGGCCAACAGTTGTTATCTCTTACTGGCGGACGTCCAAACAAGATTCTTAAAAAGATGCATTCATTGTCTAAAAACATGAGCAAGAATGTGCTCAAAAATTTGGTTTTATGTTTTTATTTTATGATTATATTATCATAAGTTTACGCAATTAATTATTATTTTTATTTTCTAATTGTATGATATTCATCCTTTCTTAATCTTCGCTCGTTTACATAGAAGTCCTTACCGAGCGTATTCTGTTAAACCTATAAGTCAAACTTTAGTCTGAGTAGCGGTAGGAATTCATATCCATAACGCTAATATTGCATTTGTAAAGCCTCCCGCATTACAGAGCTAAAAGCAGGGTAGCATTTAATCTATCAAACTGCGCGTTTAATCGCTTAAAGGCTCCCGCAGCTCAGAAGTACTGCGGTTCTGAATACTGGAAGGGTTTCCATATACGCGTCGTCGTCGCGCTTTTTTTTTTCATTAGTTTATTTTCGTTCTATACCTAAAACTACACGAATCCTCAATCTTGGCAATTTCTCATGAGATCTTTCCTGTCCTATATTTTTAACCGAAAAAGAAGGGTGTCATAAGTTTGACGTTTCTGTGTGTCTGCCTGTGGCATCGTAGCTCCTAAACGAATAGATCGATTTTAATGCGGTTGTTTTTAATCGAACGCCTTGTCTTTTGAGATGGTTTTTAGCTGTGTTAAATAAAAATTTTGCTGTTCAAAAGTTTTTGCCGGTTTTCGAACGGTTTTGCCGTTCAAAAGTTATTGGGGGTGAAAGCTTGAATGTCGGGGGTTTATGTATTTTTTAATTTGTCTTAAAAATAAACTTTTTAGCCATGGTATAGGCATATAACGACAATTAAATTCCAACAATGGGTACGACTGGTAATAGGTATATTCTACATCTATTATGTATTATCAGATAATACATAATAGATGTAGAATATTCCTCTAACTAGGTGGCAAATCAAAGCCAGTGAGCCATTTAAATGAAGTCGCAGATAAGTCGCTCGTTGCTGGTAAATCGACTTGGTTCGCTCGGATTGTTAGGACTTAAGTTTGCGATCCTCATTTAAAGGAGAGATCTAAATCGTTAGATCAGCGAATAAACTGTAGTGCCTTTAAGTAGGTTAAGTTGGCTAACTTAAAATTGCGGTTTAGTCCCGTTGATTTCTAGATTTTTCTTCTTATTTTATCACAGCGATGTTTATACAACATAATAAAAATACTTTTTATTGTACCATAAACAAAAGGAATTACAAAAAACAAAAAATGATACAAAGGCGAACTAATCGCATAACAATCTCTTTCAGTCATCCTTTAGGTAGAGAGAGGTAGCTAGCTTATTTTACCCTCTATATATATTTCCTGCTAGGGTTGTTGCAAAATTATAAAAGCCGTACATTTAGCCCTGAAAGCTGGAATGGATACAGTGGTGGAGCAAGATCAAAAAAGCTCATCTGCTTTGCCAAAAAGCCTAACAAAAGCCAGACAGGCTGGTAGTTCTGGACGCGACCTGAAAAACTCAAATATGTCCTCGGCTAAAGCCGGACAGATGGCAACACTAATCCCAGCTTTTTCTAATTAATATAACCCCCTTAAGTATGTATATGCATACGAGATGTATGAATATGAATTATTAGTATGCCCATATGAGACAATGTGTGCTGTACAAATTAGCTTTTACAAGGTACGCCATTGTAATCTATTGTGTTGCAAATTAAATATTCTTCGATGTATAATACGGTACCATCGTAATTACTACCATGGTCGTTGGTCGTCTATGGTACTACTTTGCAAAATTAACTGTGTACGGGCCATAGCACGAACAATATACGTCTTTCCATCAGAACTTCCTATTATTTACCATCATTCTATCACTATATGTTTTGGTAACACACAACACATATTTTTTGGTCCTTCGAGTCAGATGATGTACGGGCCATAGCACGTACAATTTGCAGCGTCAACGCGTTCACACCGCGGGGCACTTGCACTCGAAAAATTACACAGTTCACGTTCACGTTTACGTCCGCGACGGTCCGCGAGTGGCGTGTGCGCATATATCAAATCATTGAATCAATTTATCAGTTATCAATATATGTCTTTCTATCAGAACTTTCTATCATTTACTATCATTCTATCACTATATGTTTTGATAACACACCACACAAACTGCTTCGATCACCAACTTGTTAAACGTGGCTTTAGGACCCTCCAAGTTAAGTTCTGACAAGCCTGAAAGAGTAAAGTCTTTTAACTTACAAAAGGTACGGTTTCTTCATACACATAGAATATATCGACTAGCTATCTCAAATATTAGTTCCTGTTCTATTTTTGAATAGGTATTTGTCGGCACGAATTTCATAAAACGTATTTATTTTCAAACAATGAAGTCTTTCTGAATAAAATAAAGAATGAAGTCGTTACTTACTTACTGATGGAAAATTATTTATTTACACTGTGCCGTGTTCTTTGAATTCTTGTAAGTTTATGGAGATAGCTACAATTGAACATGACAAACAGTGATATATGGTGTCTTCTCTAGTTTTACATATGAGCTCTTAAGTTATCTTTTGGAAAAGTTTACGTTTAGAAGGAAAATTAAAATGGGTCAGTGTATGTCGTATTGGTTGTGTAGAGTATGAGTTGGAAATAAATTAGTCAAATATCCTTTAAATTTTTAATTTTTAATTGGAAGTAAAAATATTTTAGTTAATCTGTTCTCTTATTCACACACGTAAAGAGTGGGTACGTACGTACTTAGTAAAATATTTTTTACTAAAGAATTACGCAGGCTACGTCGCGGGTAACAATACCCGCGGCGTAGCCTGCGTAATTCCTTATTTGACAGATCCAAGGTAATTTCCTATTTTTGCAGTATAAAGTATCCAATATAATATAATACACTATCACATCTTTATCCCTAATGGGGTAGATAGAGCATTTTTGATCTTGCGGCTTTAAACAGACAGGGCCTTAGGCAGCAATACTCAAAGGTGCTTTTAGCGTGATGGTGGACCAGAAGGTGGAAAAATAAATCACAATATTGATGGGTTGCTAGCCGCATCGCCTATTAACATGATTCGCATTTTCACCCATTCCCTCGGCTCGGCTTTTACGATCTGCGTGGGAGAATAAGCAGCAGGTACATTTTTAGGTAGGTACAAGTTTTTTCTCTTCTCCTAGACTAACATGGAAGCTGTAATGTATAATATAATAATAAAATCATTGTAGTCTGCTCAGACATTTTGGCGTATAAGCGAAACAAAGCCATCGATCCTTACCTACAAACTGTCGTATTAATAAATATACCTAATGTATGATCGTAGACTGTGACTATTCTCAAGAAGTCGGGTTGGAACGGAATATTTACAGAAATATCATCAATACATTTGCAAAAATATTTTTCCTCTTTCCTCACACGACCTGATACCCTCTAACATAATGCCTTTTCATCGAATCGGTAAAACATCCGTCGCATCGCAAATATGAAATTCGGATCCACGCAATTTGCAAAAGAAAAGCGGCCAAGCGGAAATGTAGTATCGCAAGATGGAGTAGCGTGTTTGACGCATTCCTTCGACTGTGCCTCAGCGATTAAATCAAGTGGAAAAGTTGGAAGGGTCAGAAATATTCGGGATTCAAGTATTCCCTCAAATATCGAGTAAGTCAGTGTCTTATCTGGTGACTTTATTTATTTCGTTACTTGGAAGTCACCAAAACAGATATCTAAAATAGTTGCGTGGGCTATCCTTTTTAGGGTTCCGTACCCAAAGGGTGCAAACGGGACCCTATTAGTAAGACTCCGCTGTCTGTCCATCTGTCTGTCTGTCACAGGGCTCTATCTCTTGAACCGTAATAGCTAGACACTTGAAATTTTCACTGATTATGTATTACTGTGGCCGCTATAACAACAAATACTGAAAATAAAAAAAAGTTAAAAATTAAAGGGGGTCGCTATACAAAAAACGTGTTTTTTCAGCGTTTTAAACTAGATCTTTATAATGGCATTAACTAGATACTTGAAATTTTCACAGATTATGTATTACTATGGCCGCTATAACAACAAATACTAAAAATAAAAAAAAATAAAAATTAAAGGGGGGCGTCATGCAAAAAACGTGTTTTTTTGCGTTTTAAAACATTTTATGGAGATACGGAGCCCTTCATGTACGAATCCGACTCGCACTTGCCCGTTTATTTCCTCTTACTGCTGATTTATCGCTATTATTCATGATTTTTAGAGTTTCGAAGTATGTCCGTCTGTCCGTCCGCGGCTTAGCTTAGAGAATGTTAGAACGAAAAAACTGTAAATATATCACTTATGCTGACAAAGTACTCGTAGTAAATTTAAATGTTATTTTTTTCTTTTTTAAGTATAGCTCCCCATACGTAAAGTAGGTGTTTCCTCCCCCAAGGATTTCAAAACGACTGATCGGAGCGGCCTGCATCCAGCGTTTTCCTGCAACCATGCTCAGGTCGTCTGACCACCTAGCTTACCTTTCTGCCCCATAGGCCATCGGTTCTTCGCGCTATGTGCTCCGCGCACTGCCACTTCAATGAGCTAATCCGCTATGTCTGTGAAATTAGTTCTTCTACGAATCTCCTCATTTCTGATTCGATCACGTAAAGAAACACCTAGCATAGCCCTCTCCATAGCCCGTTGAGCGACCTTGAGCCTTCTTATGAGACCCATAGTAAGGGACCACGTTTCAGAGCCACACACACAGAGAGAGAGTTCTGAACTTTAAAGGAAAACTATGCCGGCTATGTTTACTTCGTTATTCTCCGCCTAAAATATTAAATAATTTTTAGAAAATAATACACATCATCACCATCATCCGAGCGCATTCCCGGTTGCATGCATTCAGCGGTAACGCTTCAGAGCCCAGGATCCGCTACCTAACCTAAGTGATTTGACGAGGTTACAGGTTTTTAGACAGAGCGACTACCGTCTGACCTCCCCAATCCAAAGGGAAGACCAGAACCAATCCTAGGATAGGTATAAACAAACGCTAGATGGCGTTTGGGACCCACAGCTTTACGTTACCTCTAAAGCATGGAAAATAATACGGATGTGTATTAAATAAAAAAAGGTGGATTGTTAAAAAAATTAATGTATGTATGAAGAGGTTGATGAGTGTAGATGAAGCGAAAGAGGTCTGTCAAGATCGTAGCAAGTGGAGGTCCATAGTCTCTGCCTACCCCTGTGGGAAACAGGCGTGATAGTATGTATGTATGTATGTAAAAATTTTTTTTTTTTAAATCGGTTAATTCGTTTGGAAGCTACAATGCTTTAGATAGGCACATATATGCATAAATGCACACATCCTACGAACAATAATTCTCTAGAATCGTAAATAATCCCGAAAAATCATTCCACGCGATATGTACCGCGGCGGGCGGGGTTTAAAATATGAACAGCGCGGCGCGACAGTTTGCCGTGGCACTCGAATCGTGCGGTTGCGTCGCAAGAAGTTTCCTTTGAGAATATTGCTGTGTGTTTGCGAAAAATCGATTCATTAAAAATGCCGTCATGTGCCGTGAAGTGGTGTAAAAGCTATACATATCAGAATCGAAGCGGTGAATGTAGGAGCGTTAGGTATCTAGAGAATTATATATCGATGCACACATCAAAATTATAACATCCGCTTTTTGACGTTGAATTAAAAAGAAAATAAAATCTCTGCCTTTCTATTTCTACATCAATGCAATCAAACGACGCATCTTCAAATAAAATTTCTAATTTATCCGGTGACAATATTTATTTTTCGTCACAACTGAGGGGACATACTTAGATACACCTTAAATAAACAAATCTCTTAAGAACCAGAGTTTATCTTCTCTAATCTTTTGAAGCAAAATTCAGTTCAAACAACTCTTTAAGTAGGTACAAAGTTAGTTAAAGACGAGATCCAATACTGGAAGGGTTTACTTTGTGACTTCTCGTTCCTTCGCTGGACGTGCTATAAACGAGCGCTTTTCTTAGCATTAATTAGCAATTAAAATCTTTTGTTCGTATTTGCTGAATTTCTTGAATATTCGGTCATGATTACACGGTATGGCTTTTGACAAAGCAATATTATTTTTACTCTACCAGCTGTAGAACCTTATATTGCTTCAAGATCCTAGCATCTACAGACGTTTTTTCTACTTATCTATCTGGGGGCATGGCAGTATTGGCAGTGTCTCTGTCTAATAGATAATTCGATTTTACATATCTGAAAATTATCACTTACATTACAATAGGGAAAATCTCGTGAAATTAATCAAGATAAGTTTTTCGGTCTTTTATCAAAATAAAAGCCTAAGTTCTAAGACAAACGTAATAGGGCCGCAATTGATGAGCTTGCGTCGTTTTATCACTAGGTTCCTTTGGCCATCTTCCGGCTCCATCATCAGATCAGCTTCTTGATATAATAATATTCCAATCGGAAACCGAGTAGTGGCTCAAATTTAACTTGCAAGATTTGACCCAAACACATAAACAATAACAAATATGACAAGCTTAATAAAAGCTTGTAAAATGCGACTGATGTTACTTTTTAAATGGACAATATACTCGTACAAAGAACTACACTATAGTTACGTTAGTAATTAGTTCTTTGACTATAGTAATATACAACGATTTAATGAAATAACGCAAAACCTCTCCGATGATCAGTTTGTATGTTTTTTTTTGGGTTTCGTGAAAGTTGTGGAACAAAAGTTGTTCGGTTTCATGGGCTGAGGTACCATCTGAGAGGTTTTGCGTTATTTCATTAAATCGTTGTATATTACTATAGTCAAAGATAATATAATTACTAACGTAACTATAGTGTAGTTCTTTGTATATTGTCCATTTAAAAAGTAACAACAGTCGCATTTTACAAGCTTTAATTAAGCTTGTCATATTTGTTTTATCATTAACTTGTTGTATATCACCTGTTTTTTAAGCTTTCATAAAGTGTTGCATATAAATAAATAAATATTAAATATTAATAAATATCTTTGTTTACTTTTTGATCGGGGTGACCTTTGTACCTAGCACAAATATGCCTTTAATTATTCAAAGAGAAACTTCAAAAACAAGTATTTTCTAAGAAGCACCAGGTAAGTATATGGAATCCTGTCTGAAATCAGCTTAATTTTAAAGAAGTCTCCCGCCAAGCGCCTCCTCTGATTTCCCAGGGGGCGGCGCCACGGGAACCTGTCTTCGGTTTGTTATGAGCTGCTTGAGACTTGCCGTTTGAAGATCTAACGTTGACTTACTTCATGATAAATATTATAGTAGATGCTACGAATATTGGAGCTAGGAATCTTCTTACCGTGTTATATTGAACACAGCTATACGAGTACCTACAGTACATTTCCAGCATGATTTAGTATTTTGAAACATTTTTTGTACATTTAATAACGTGCTTCCATGCTGGTTTGAGAGAATAGATAATACTTAGCATTCTTAGTTTTTGCCAGCTTTTGTTTTTTGCCAGCTTTTGTTTTTCACCAGCTACTTCTCTTCCCGTGCATCATTATTTTGATTCCTTTTTCCACCTTCTCGCCCACCGTCATGCTAAAAGTGGCGTTTGGGTCTTGCGGCCCGGACTCTGTCTATTTAGAGCCGCAAAACCCAAAATGACCATCTGGCCCATTATGGATAAAGACATGATAATGAATTGATAACGCTGAAAGTATAAAAATGTCACAGATTTTTAGAACAAGCCAATGTAATAAATGCTGCTCTGAGTGGAATATTCCGGTAGTCTACGGCTCAAAGAGCAAAAAAGGTACCATCTTATAAAGATAATTTGGTTAAAACCATATTTTGTCTCCTTCTCTCTTATCGGCATTAACTGTTACTAGAATGACACTTAGCTTAACGCCAAAAGTAAAAATGTTGCCCTTTTTTGTTTGATACGACAAAATTTAAATGACATTGTTTAAGACTGCAGTCTTCGACCGTTGGAATTTTTGATTAATCACCCGAATCTATATTTTCTATCTACTCTACTCTACTCTGTCTATAATACAGCGCAATGCGTATTGCGCTGTATTATACATGCACCCTGGAGATGAATTTAGACGAATTCAGAAGCGCAGTGAGCGGTCTGCCTTGTCAGCGTTTTCGTCCCCATGTTTATTTGAGAATTTCGGAGAACTTTAATTTTTTCTATCTTTTTACAAAAGACAAATTATTTTTATTTATTTATTGTACGTGTTTAAGCATGAATCAATCTTCATATATGTGTATTATTTATTTTTTAACTCAGTCGTATGCGCAAGAAATCCGACGACGTATTGGCTTATATTTTCTTCAAAGTTTAACCTTTTTAACCAAGTTTTTTAATGAATTAAAAAGAAAAAATATTAAAATCTTCTCATTCACTTTTTAGCATTTTCCTTCGTCTTTATTTTTTGAAATTTTTACACAACTTTGTATTTAATTCCGTGTAAACAACAGTGACATAAACGTCGCGCACCGCAAAAATCGAAATACGTCTCAGGTTATTTGGAATTAAATAAACTATTACAATGAAAATCAATAAATTGTCAAATTCACTTTTTTAATACTTAAATAAACTTCAATTTAACATATTTTAACATATTGTTACTAAGATAGTTTGGCTCCAATCAGCTCCGAAAAAGCAGTCAAAATCATAAAAATTAAGGACTGGGCCCTTAATGACATTTACGAGTACCTCTGTTTAGGTGACTTTTCTATTTGGTAGCGTAATACAGGTTGTGGCATACCGCGTTTAAAATACACCACTACGTTTAAAAACAGGTTACCCTTTTGATACTTCATTGCAGAATATTTATACGTCCAATATCTCTGCTACGGCTTGAAGAGGCGTTGTAGCAGTGTTTGTAGCCACCTTAGCAGTTACCGCAGCATTTTTGTAGAGACGGCTTAGGCGGTGATCCTACTGCACCGCACACTACACCGTCCGGAGCGCGGGGCCGCAAATTTTAACATTGTATGCAAGTATCTCAGTTTGTATAGAAAACACAGCTAGTGCAATCCACTAAAAACGCGGCAGATTCCGTAAAAACGCTTCAGATTCCACGCACGCAGTGAGTGAATCGCCTTAATCAGATGGAGCTGATTGCGCAAAGGTAAATACTAGTGTTTCTTGTTGTATACTCGTAATAGAGCACTTTTACTTTTTAACTAATTTAAATATAAGGGGACATAAATAGAATCTAGACATAATGCTTGCTGAGTCAACGCAGCGTGTCGTCCCGTCAGCAAGTCTTTTGTGTGGTCTGACAGCGGTTATCTCGTGGAACCGTAATGACTACGCGATTGTACAGAGATAATTTGTCACATCAGCTGTATTTACTAAAATAGACATCTTACTAGTCTTTTAAAATGACATTTCTTCCAGAAAATGAATTTAGGATTGCTGAGTCAGCGCATCATGTCGTTCACACGGAGTTTTATTTGATAGAGACTTAATTATAGTAACTATGCTAGTCTGGGAGAAAAGTCATATACCCGCTGCTTCTCTTCCCGCGCAGATCGTAAGAGCCGATCGAGGGAATAGTTAGTAGACATCTTAAGGCCGTACCTGAATTTTTCGGGGTCCAGTGCTGCCCCCATTTAAAATAAATCATTTCAAAGAAAACGGAGACATTATTTAAAATTTTGCTACTACCAAGTTCTAGATAACCTTCGAGGTATTTTATGAACTGTAAACAGTAGTTTACATTTTATAATGAGAACGTTAACGCCGTACCTAAATTTTCCGGGGTCCAGTGCTGCCCCCATTTAAAATAAATCATTTCAAAGAAAACGGAGACATCATTTAAAATTTTGCAACTATTAAGTCCTAGATAACCCTTCAAAGTATTTTATGAACTACTGTTTACAGTTTATAATGAGAGCATTAAGCTTTACTACGCACATTTGACAAAAGTGGCCGTTTTTCGCAAATGTGCGTAGTAAAGCTTAACGTTCTCACTTTAAACTGTAAACAGTAGTTCATAAAATACTTTGAAGGGTTATCTAGGACTTGGAAGTTGCAAAATTTTAAATAATGTCTCCGTTTTCTTTGAAATGATTTATTTAAAATGGGGGCAGCACTGGACCCCGGAAAATTTAGGTACGGCCTTAAGCTTTACTACGCATATTTGCCAAAAGTGGCCGTTTTTCGCAAATGTGCGTAGTAAAGCTTAACGTTCTCACTTTAAACTGTAAACAGTAGTTCATAAAATACTTTAAAGGGTTATCTAGGACTTGGTAGTAGCCAAATTTTAAATGATGTGTCTGTTTTTTTTAAAATGATTTATTTTAAATGGGGGCAGCACTGGACCCCGGAAAATTCGGGTACGGCCTTAATAGGTAATACGGCTAGCAACTCATCGCTATTTTGATTCCGTTTTTCCATCTTAACGCCCACCATCACGCTAAGTGCTCTTTGGGTCTTACAGCCCTGGGCACTGTCCACCCCGTTAAGGATAAAAAACGTGATAATGTACTTGTATATCAGCTATTATATAGCTCAGCAATTTTAACTGAAATTAAGAATATTTTGAAAGTTTTACTTTGCAACTAGAAATTTTATTAAAATAAAAAATGCTTCAACTTGTTAATTTGATACTTTCGATTAATTTCATACTTCTAAACATATGAATTACGAGTATAGCTGAATATACGACTTAAGTACCAGATTACCGTCTCAATGATGGTCGAGTGGGTTTTAGTTGTGTATTAATAATTTTATATATAGATATATTGTATATTTTGTTTAAGAGGAAGTACAAAGGTAGCCCCAATAACGGAAAAGCTGAGTGGTATGGACATAGGAACAGAGCACAGGATATAGAAACAGAGAAAGGCCAAAGAAAAAGTGGATGAAGTGCGTTAAGGATGATACTTCGATAAAAAGAATGTAACAAGCGCCTTGACGAAGGAAAGACGAAAATGACTCTCATGAAAAAGACTCTCATGCTGTAAAGCCGTGTGTATCTGGCAGAGTAGAATAGGACTACTCCAAGTCTTCCCGTGGATATCGTAGAAGGCGACTTAGGAAATACTAGCTCAACAAAGCTTATACCAATGAGACCTATCCAACGCGTCTGGCCAGTGTGAAGAGTGTAGGCCAAATCCTCTCACTGCTCTGGCTAATATAAGCCTCTGGTAGTACAGAGAGGGAGACTAAAAGAGACCTGATGATGTCCCGACCCCAAGTAAAGTGGGATAAAGTGTAGAAAAAGATAATCAGTTTATGTTATAGTAGATTTTATGTTACTCATTAATTTAAATTGTGAAATGTAAGAAAACAGAAGTAAAAATACTCTCACCCCGTTCCATATTAGCTACGTCCGTTCCGTTTCATGTGAAAATGTTCGTTATTATTTCATTCGACATTCCCTAATAGCATTTACGCGGGTGTAAGTGGGAAGGCTCGACGAGGGAAAAGAAAACACTTGTTTGATCTGACGTTGGTAGGAAAGCCTAGTGGCAAACGGAATTTTGGTAGAAGCCATTTATGGTGCTTATTGGAAAATACTCGTATATTGAAGTATTGACGTTTGAAATTATTGTTAAAGTTGATTATCGATTGATTTAGTTTGTATGGTTTTATTTAACACTTCTTAAAAAAAGTCGTTTTTCTTGTTTATGTGTCTGTTTGTCCACTAGTTAACTACTATTAAATCAATTAATGGTCTTTGTTGTTTTCACTACCGCGTAGGTAATTTCTAGTCTCAAATATTACAACGTAGCCTGAGCTGGTTTTTACGCCAAGGACAGAATATATCGACGCCAAGTTTGTTAAAATCTATTAAGTAAAAGAGCTTTTATCTGCATGACCTCTACTGCAGCTGGTCCTAGGCTTTCCAATAAAATAATTTTTAAATGGCCTAATCTGGCATACATTCAAAGTTTTCTAGTGACCATTATCAGGTCGTCTGTCTACCTGGTATGTAGGACACCTAGTTTTACATCGCGCTTGTATTTAGTCGCCATTCGAGTGATAAAGAAGTCATAAATAAGTTTATCTTTATAAACATTGCAAGTAAAATATAACTAAACACAATACAAAAGTAGAGACGATGGGACCTTGGGTGCTTATGCTCCTGTATTTCTTAAGGACATAACAATGCATCACCTTATTGAGACAACTGGTGATCGTATAGCTGGCAGCTATTTTGCTAAGCGTATAGGTAGCGATTCAGCAAGGAAGCGTTGCCAGTATTCTGGGTACGTTGCCTCAATGCGGTACGTTGGAAGAAATATTGTATTTATTTACTTTTTCTTTTTTGTCTAAGCGCATTCCCGGTTGCATCCTCAGCAGCTGTGCTGCCTCAGTTTTACGACCTGCCGCGTGCCTGACGTCAACCCTCTTTGGGAATGTATTTGTAAGAAAAGTTTTACAACCAGCCGCCGCCCGACATTAACCCTCCTTGGAAATTCAACTGTAGGACGAATTTTTTTTAATTCTATTTATTTAACTTTATTACAAAAATGTACGAGTAACAGGCGGACCCTATTCTACCAGTCAACCTACAGTGGTGCTGATAAAAGCAAATTTTTGTACGACTGTCCAATATAAAAAAAAATATATATTTGTAATTTTTTTACATAAATTTATTAAAAAAATCTAACTAAAGACATGGAATATATGTTTCAAAGTTAATCCACGTACTCTTAAAATCTATTTTCACGATTTGGTCCTACAATAAGTTATAAATAAAAGTAATAACAGGAAATTACGAAGTTATTCCTGTAATTACGTTTCGGCCTAAGCCGGTAAAGGGGCCGATCGGAAACCGTAGAAAATGTTGTGCTTGTAATCTGAGTTATTCCTCTAAAACCAGATATGTTGCGTAACATTCGGAAAATCCAGAAGTATTGTCTGAATACAATCATATGGCTTACAAATTATTTAGAAGATTATTTTTATTTTTACTGGTTTTTCTGAGTGAAATAGTTTCGCAAACAGGAAAGCCGAATGCGAAGGAAGAAAAAAACCAAAACGTGAAGACGTCAGCTCCGAAGCCTTGCAAGAAAGTAGGCAACCGGAAAAATACGCATCTTAGCCTTTTCCCGATTGAATAGTTTTTGCGAGAGGAGAAAGAGGTGTTACCATGCGAAACTGCCAATTTTCGGAACCAGAATTTTGGCTACCTTCTTTTTATGGAACATATTATTATTTTATTTGGACGTTTATTTTAGATAACTAGCAATAAATGTCATACAAATTAAACTTAACTTTTTTTTTATAACCTTATTTGTCCCATTGTTGGGCAAAGGTCTCTCCCATCTCCATACTTAACTTACTTATTTTAATTATCAATATCATCAATATCAATACATCATCATCAAACATCATCAATCATCAATATCAATACATATAATAAAATCGTAACCGATCGCTGTCTGTACATGAAATATATATGAGAAAAAATATTGTCGGGGGCTTTTATTAACGCAATAGAACCCAAAACAATATTTTTTAGAATTTTTGTCTGTTTGTCTGTGTGTTTGTGCGCGCTAACCTCAGAAACGGCTAAACCCATTCGATTGCGGTTTCCACTAATGTGGTAAGCTTCGCATAACATTTAGTGTTTGGGTTATTTCAATCGGTTTACAAAAAAGTTATATTATTTTAAACAATTTTGTCCCACATTTGTTCGATAAAAAAAAAAAAACAGTTGCGTTGTCTGAAACTATGGGTCTCTAACTTTTTATTATGTTCTATATAAAATGATGATAATAGAAGGTTTATAAAAAAATATTAATAATTCAAGCGCGTTCCTGGTTGCATACCCAGCTGTGCTGCTTCGGAGCCCAGGGTGCGCTTTACCGCTTTTTCTTCTCCAAATATTACATGCATGTTATTGGTCACCCAATGATGCCAAAGACCTTGCGTTGGAGAAGAAAAAGCCGGAAGAGAATAAAGATTTGGCTTTAGTTTTACGACCGGCCGCCTGCCTGACATCAACCTTCTTTGAATGTATTTGGGCGAAAAGTTTTACAACCGGCCGCCGCCCGACGTTAACACTCCATTAACGAGATGTTTGTGCTTAATCCTTTAGTCGCCTCTTACGACATCCACAGGAAGAAATAGAGTGGTCCCATTCTAACCCGAAAGCACACGGGATAATCATCATCATAAATATTTACATAAAACAAAAACGAAACCAATCGCTGTCTGTACATGGACGATACGAGTATAGGAGAAAAAATCAATCATCGTTAATCATCATCATCTATACATATAATAAAATCGGAACCGATAGCTGTCTGTAATGTAGGTACATGAAAGAATTATGAGAAAAAATACTGTAGGGGGATTTTATTAACGCAATAAAACCCAAAACAATGATTTTTAGAATATTTGTATGTATGTCTGTTTGTCTGTACATTTTGCATGCATGCATCGCATGCATCAGAAACAGCCTAACCAATTCAGTTGCGGTGCAGTGTTGTGGTAAGCTTCCCTTAAAATTTAGTGTTTGTTTTATTTCAATCGGTTCATAATTAAAAAAGTTATATCAATTTAAAGAATCACGTTTGATAAAATGCTATAAATACTGTGCTATTTTTTAATTTTTTATTGGTCTATATAATCGTCAATCAATACATACAAATAATAAATAGATTGTTTAGACAGCGAAGATGGCCCGGGGGAAGGTAAAGACCAGACTCCAGTACTTTTTTACCGCTTCCCGCTACGGACGCAACTCTGAATCTACAAGGCGTATGTTAGATCCCGCCTGAATTACGCAGCCCTTCCATGATACGCATACTGCTCGGAGGCCAATAAGCGTCGACTCTAAAGTTTTTCCCCAGTAAACCTATGTTTTTGGTGCCGTTGAAGTCCCGCGTTACGTGAAGAATGCCGTCGTCTACCGGGACTGAAAGTAGGACGGCCTGGACACTTTCGTCTCCCACCTATGGAGAGATATGTTTGACAACGCTTAAATTACCACTGGGCGCACTCACCCTGCAAAGCCATCATTCCGTCACCAGTAAGTATCTTATCTTTGGTCGCCAGTCAAGCTAGGTGCTGTTTCAGAAGCAACACCGGAACTAAATCCCCAGCACTGGTAAAGCCTGACCTGGCTGCCATGACCACCAGCGTCGAAATAAACTCTTATTCTATAATTTGCGGTACCCCTGCTAGGAGAACGCATTCTTAGTCCTTTTGTTAAAAGTTAAGTGACATTGGGCATGATCTCTACTCGGATGGGTGTTTACAAGTGACATAAAATTATAAACTAAATTCTACGCAAACGAAGTCGCGGGCAACAGCTAGTATGATAAATATATTTGAGAATATGCGTGATTTTTATTTTTTTATTTCTATAAGTAACCAAATAGTATTATGTTACGGAGGTAACTCGTGAACAAACTCTAGTCCTCTAGTACAAAACTCGGAGAATTCCAGAAGCCATCACGTACTGTCGATGAGAAAAGTAAATGATCAAATTCGGAGTTTTAGTGAATAATATATAGAACAATCACATTTGTTAGACTTAAAAGTTAAATTTTTTTTTAGTTTTTGGGCTGAAGAGGTTCATTATTTTTTAAACCATTTACGAGTATATAGCACACTTACATAAAAGCGGGCTTGTTAAAAGAAACATGATGTCCAAATAGCAACAAAAACAACACAGGATAGAATTTCATGGATATTCGACTCCGAAAGATGAGACTTGTTAGAATAAGAACTCAACTACTGTCTGTCAACTTTTGTCGTTGACTATACAGAGGTAGTAAATCTAGAATATAAAATTGGATTGTTACTACCAAGGGACTTGTAGTTGTTGAAATGAAAGTGTACAAGTTAGTACTCCGGTGTAGATTGAATGACATTGTAAGCTGGAAAAGTAACACGCAACAAAATAAACCGGTCAACTGCGAGGTAAACTCGCGTAAAGATGGCTCCGTACTCCGCATAGGTTTTCCTGAAATTTATAGGTAAAGATAGCTAGTTTCTATATTTTTTCAAATATTTAGTCCTACTGGGCCTAAAATTTTGATGTTTTCGGATATAAGGGAGGAAATGGTAAAATTTCGTCTATTTTCTTATCTTTAATAATATTTATCTTCAAATTATAAAAAAATATTATAACTAGATCTTTTATTTGATATGTCACACGACATAGCTCGCAGTTCTTTTTTATTTTCAAATTTACCCCCAAAAGTGTCCCCTATATTACTTTTATTTAAGTCAAGAGCAAATATAAATGATACTAAAGATTTATGGTTAATGTATATATATTGACTCTATAGGATGGTTCCTATAGAGTCGATTACGTCACCACAGATCCAGTACAGGCAGAATCCTGAATGAAAATTAGGCCCATTGTAGTGGTTTCACATAATCGTCGCCGTCTTACACAAAGCTGAAAACGAAGCTGGGGCAACCTCCACGAGTTCTATTTCTATCTTTAGACGAACCTCACAATAACATTGTATTTCAAATATGTACTAGATTCGTAGGTAATCCTTTAAAACATTTCTCCTTTGACTCCGGAATAGGGTTTTCTTGACGATTGAAGTGGGTGAGGAAATGTGAAAAGTTTTCGGTTGTTTTTTGTTTTTTTTTTCAGAGGATCTCGGTAGCCCCGTGGGTGTACCTATTTGTAGCGTTTTCACAAGTTAAGCAACGCCGGACGTGGTCCGTACTTGTATGGGTGACCACAAGTGGTACAAAAAATTCTCGAGCTCCTCCGTGCTTCGGAAGGCACGTAAAAGCCGTTGGTCCCGGGTGTCATTGTATGACAGTCGTCAAGCTATGTCAGATGCCTTAAGGCAGCTTGAAAAATCTGACACCAATGTTGGCCACTTACATGAAAAACAAGTTTTAGGTGAAAAGTAATTTCGGTATTTAAGAATTACTTTTTTAATAGGTTTTTTAAGGTAATTAAGATGCAGTACTATATATAATGAAAATAAGAAATGGTGAAAAAATACCACGCGAACGGAACTAGCGACCTGGTCTTTATATGACCATGCTCTTCAAACTGAGTTACCGCGTGTTCAACCTTTCATATCCTATTCCAGTGATTTTCTGGAGAACTATAATATGGATATGGTGGACTACGAGTAAATGCTTTAAAATCCATAATACTTTAACACGGATTAGGCTTGCGTCAACTAAAACTATTAATATTCCACTGCAAAGAGGTGTGAGACAGGGAGACGTGATATCTCCGAAACTGTTCACCGCTGCACTGGAAGATGCCTTCAAGCTTCTGGAATGGGAAGGACTTGGCATCAACATCAATGGCGAGTATATCACTCACCTTCGATTTGCCGACGATATCGTTGCCATGGCAGAATCTATGGAAGACTTAAGTACCATGCTCGGAGACCTTAATCGAGTTTCCCAACAGGTGGGCCTCAAAATGAACATGGACAAAACGAAAGTAATGTTGAATGTCCATGTCGCGCTCTACCTGTTAGTGTTGGGAGCTTCACCCTCGAAGTTGTAGACCAATATATCTACCTGGGTCAATTGATCCAGGCAGGAAGTTCCAGCTTCGAGGAAGAGGTCTTTCGACGAATCCGACTTGGTTGGGCAGCGTTCGGGAAGCTACGAAGCGTCTTCTCGTCCAAAATACCTCAGTGCCTCAAGACTAAAGTGTATAATCAATATGTGTTACCAGTGATGACTTATGGCTCTGAAACGTGGTCCCTTACTATGGGTCTCATAAGAAGGCTCAATGTCGCTCAACGCGCTATGGAGAGGGCTATGCTCGGTGTTTCTCTACGTGATCGAATCAGAAATGAGGAAATTCGTAGGAGAACAAAAGCCACTGATATAGCCCAGCGGATTACCTCGTTGAAGTGGCAGTGGGCGGGACACATAGCGCGACGAACCGATGGCCGATGGGGTCGAAAGGTTCTCGAATGGCGACCACGTACTGGCAAGCAAAGCGTTGGACACCCACCCACAAGGTTGTCAGACGATCTGACTTAGGTCGCTGGAAAGCGCTGGCTCTAGATCGGTCATTTTGGAAATCCCTGGGAGAAGCCTATGTCCAGCAGTGGACGTCATGCGGCTGAAATGATGATGATGATGAATGGATGTTTAAAAAGACCTTTAAACTATTTTATGAATAACCTTTGAAAGTAATATTGGTAGTCCGTCTACCAATATTACTTTAGTTTTCGCCAAAAGTGGCCACTTTTGGCGAAAACCCGTTTTAAAACTAGACGAAAACAAATAAAATTTTTAAATATCACCATATTTAGTTTTAAACAAATTATTTCAAATGAGGGCGCCACTTAATCTACCATTTCACCTTAATGAGAAATATAACGCTACTCCTAGACACAGTCCTAGATACGTACGGCTTTTAAAAGTACTCGTAATCTAAAAGCAACTAAAATATTAGCATTGATTGTTGAGTCTGATAAAGTATAGTCTAACAAAATTAATAATTTTTTATGAAGTGCAAAATTATGATTGAAAAATGAAATTCTCAATATAAAGCTTTTTTTAATTAACTAGAAACAGAAACACACAAATAAAAAGCTTACTATTAATACTCGTACATTTCAGATCAGCAAATAACATTGAATAACCTGGGGCTAGAAACAACAAACAATGTTGTTCTGTTTACATTATCTGGTAAAAATGGCCAGAAAAAACAAAAGCCAAGCGACGAGATAGCTGTCCATTTACGCCATAAAATCCGTAGGCTATAAATAAGGGCCGCAGGCAGTATGGATCACATGGAAACTGTATTTTAATGTGACCACAGGCCGGCCCCGGTTTATACATCCATTTATTATAGTACCGAATGTTTCTCAGCCCTAAATTGGGTGGAACTCATTTGTGAGACTAACGATATTATTTGGCAATTTCTTAATATCTAATTTCATTTAAGGGGTAGATTAGTACACTGAATTTTTTTTAGGATACTTTTTTTTTAAGAGACAAATCACAGAGATTGAATTAGCCCCAAATTAAATTTTTTAAACTGGTGTTTAAGAATACTTACTCTAAATATTAATAATAAATAAAATATAGAATCATTGACGCATATTTACATATAAACAACCAAGACCCGCAGATCCTCCGGAGTGGCGGTCTAGCCACGGATGTCGTCAAAATTTAAGGGGTATGGATTGAAGATGGGTGAACTGATATCTCTTAGATGGAAGATAATGTATTTTTATTATTCGTAACATACGTAAAAATATCATTATTAAACTAAAATAAAACTGGCTATAACTAGTCATATAAAATGGCAAGGTAGTAGGATATCCAAGAGGCTGGCAGCATTCCTGCGTTGAATGACCAGGCTTAGCCTTTGGTCAAAATGCGCACCAGCCCTTGGATTCCCTGAGGCATCGATTAATAAAAAATTATGATTGATTTTTTTCTTCCTCGTCTATTAGTGATCGGTTTTGTATGTTAACTTCTTCTGTTGCCATTATATTTCCTTTCACAGGTCTTTTCACCCCGTTCTTTTAGTTTAGGAGCCTTGCGTGTGGATACAGATCCAACACGTAGAGCTTTGGACTAGTTGATGTAATGTGGTACTCCCGCCATTCCCTAATGTGGTACTCCCTCCATACCCCAATATACTCATTACATTATTATGTAACTATTGGATGCTAAAATTAAGAAGATGAAGAAGGCTGCTAAAATTTTCAATTATGATGTGTGGGTGTACATTTTATATAAGATATATAAATATGAAACATGTGGAATGAACATAAATTCTACAAAGTAGAAGTGTAAGTGATAAAAAATTTTTATTAACACATAACCTAAATGTTAATGTTATAAAGCTTTTTATTGAAGTATGAACACACATCACCATTGATTTATAAAAAGCAAAATGCATGTCACATACATACACTTCACGTTCACCATCACGCTAAAAAACGCTTTTGGGTCTAAAACGGCCCCAGGCTCTATCAGTCCAATTTGGGATAAAGACGTTATTATCTGTATCTAACCATCAAAATGCGACAGGTTTTCAAAGCATACTGTGAAATATAATCTGAATCCATACCACAATTAATCAATTTCTGATAGGATTTGGCAGCGACGCGTATTAATAGCTAATATTCATGCCGACGCTTCACATGAGCAATTAAATATTAAATCCGCAAGGTATTAACGGATATTGAACAATGAAATAATTAAACGCACTGCAAAGTCGCGGTGGCTTGAATCCTGAATTAATAATACAATATTAATAATGGTGGGCATACATTTTTTGTCATATTTTAAATAAAAACGTATCTTGATTTATGTCATCATTTTAAGATAAGAGTACTCGAACGCTAGTACTGCCTTTGGAATAAATTATTGCCCAGACGCGAGTTTGGCGGCAGTTTCTTCAGCTCGCAGATGACTTGAGACAAGCAAACCTTACTGTAGCAGATAGCATTGACAATCTTCTCCTTGTCTAATACAACTTTAGCTACAATGCTTCCCACTCAAAAATATTTTTTTTTTAGATTCCTCTTAGATTACAATTAAAGGGCTTTAGATTACAATTTACTCCTTTAGATTACAATTAAAGGGCTTTCTGCATGCGTAGCGAGCGCAAAAAGCCACCTTTTTAGCTGTCAAAATATTTCTTTATGATTAATGTTATAATGCTTGATGGGAAAAAGTATCTGAAAGTTGACTAAATTCAGAATTCTAATACAAACGTGGGAATTTCCGAGATATTTTAGGAGTGACCGTTTTTTAAATTAATAAAAAAACCGACGCAGAAAGTTACAAATCCACTATTTTCTCAAGCACACTGCACACTATTTTAATAAATCTAAAAGACAAATACTTTACTTTCTTCCTAAGAACTAGCTATCTACTATCTACCTTTCCACCGTATCTGTCAAATACTGCTATTTATGGGCAATAAAATATATTTATTGCTGAAATGTCAAATGAAGTACGATTTACAGTTTTATGAGCAAATGAAACTACATGTTACAAATTTTATTCGTGAAAGTGTCGTCTAGAGATAGACAAAGTTTATGCAACATTTATGACAGAAATCGCGCAAATAAAATGAATACTTACACAAAGCCTTCTGGACAATGTTGAATTCACAAAAATGTTTAACAACTTTTTTTTCTACAACATTAAAATCCTTTGATCATCTAGAGAACATAATGTAAAAAATCCTTACTTTTTACAAATTCTATATAAAGGGATTCAACATTTTGCAAATTCAACATTGTGGTTCAGATAGGAAATTCAACTTTTTACTAATTCAATATTTTGGGATTCAACATTTTGTGAATTCAACATTTTGCGAATTCAACATTTTGCAAATTCAACATTTTAGTCAAGAAGGACACAATGTCTGCTATTACAGTTCTTCTTCTTCATAATCGTATCCTCATGTCTGAGAGTCGTGCTCATCGGGAGCAGCTCTCCTCACAAAATGGCTTCCCACAGTGCACGGACTTGCCACGTGTATGGCCCGTTAAGTGTTTGTGCGCTTCACCCTACGGACGATATCCCTAGTCCATATTGTAGGCGGTTTTCCTTAACTTCTGTCCCTCCCAGGGCTATTACACTATGAACAGTGTTATGATACTTATGATGTTAGTTTGCACTTAGTTACCATTATTTTATTTATTTATTTATCAAACTTTTATGTTTCAAAGTAAAAATATACTTTTAATAAATGGCGGGATTAATGCTAAGAGAATTTTCTCCCAGTCAAACCTATTTACATTAATGACATTATCTACCTATGATATCGTGTGAATATCGTTGGTGACAGGATGTGTGGGAATGCTATTATGACTGGACATTAAATTATTTGTATTTATCTGTATTTATACAAAATTAAAAACATTACTGGATCTAGCGCTGACTGTTAAAGTATAAAAATCCTAAAAGTATTTAATCGAAAACATATATCCTTTGATTGAGAGGCTGTCTCAAAACTAACCGTCTTATTTTAAAACACGGATTCACTTTATTACGTGTTTAAACCACTACCCACTCTAAACAAGTTTCTAGAGTCAACAATTAAGTTGATACCTTGAAACTTACCACTATCGCATGAACCGCATCTGGAAATGATCCCTTGATTTGGGCGAATAATGGTTTTAAACCTAGTAATACTTAAAGTTAGTTCTTTTTATATTAAGACGGAGGTTTATAATAAATATACAAACTTCTATAGTGGATTTTATTCAATCATCCAGGGTCACATAAAAATTACTTATAAAATCATCTTTAGTCTGTCTAATCAATATTTAAACTGAACATGCAGTCGGGAGTAGGGACCTACATATGTTGTGCTTAGATAATGTGGTAAAAAGGATTTGGAACAAGATATCCGTTTAAAAAACTACCTTGCCACGTAGCTCCGCCTTCGGTCTCGCTCGGAAATTGTCCTTGTATGGCGGCCATTTTGAATTTTGAAAAAAGTTCGAAATAGTTAAATCAAATTGCTTACAACCACTTACATTTTAAAAAAAAATCACGCCTCTAACCATTTTTGAAATCCATACCCCTTCCACATCAGTAACTGGTGATCTTCAACTTTGCGGATTTTTCTGGTTGGGTTCAAAATAACCTCTTTACGATAGTATATCAATCAGTATCACTGTTATCCTGGAACAGGTCAAACAGCTTTTCGTGTAACGCACGAGCCTTATGGAATTAGTCCCGATCCCGACACCGCAATCTGCTAGAAGTAACTTCGTTTGAAAAGACATAATAATAGAAAGGAACTGTAAGTATTATTAGTTTTACTCGTATTTAAAAATCAAGGGGGTCAGATTTCTCTGTTCATTGTACCTAATTGTTATTTTATTATTGCTGAAAAGTTTAATCCCATGGTAAACTACAACGGTAAGTAGGTAATATAAATGAATATGTATTATAATTTATTTAAGTACCATAATGTATTTTGTAGTAAGTATACGTGATTTATTCATTGCAATATATATTAGTTATTAGTTATTAGTAAATATAGGTTCAAATACTAGTAAGTCATTATTAAAATAAATTTTTGCTCCTTCTTTTGCCTCACTTGTCTTTTGACTGGTAGAGAAAACCCGCCGTTTACAATTTTTGTAATAAAATTGAATAAATAAATAAAGTGTGCTACCGAGTGCTAGAGTTGCAAGGATTTGTGTTTATAATCCACCAATATTATGCTGTGGCAGGAATTGATAAGGAATCTCAATTTAAATTGAGTTTCCTTATCAATTCCTGCCACATTATTCAATTTTATTACAAAAATTGTAAACAAAAAAGTCATGTTATCAACCAGTTTGCAACTATATATATCGTGCAGGAAAATATATGTCTGGCGATAAAAAAAAAACAAAACCTATCAAAGTAATAAGATATTAGGTCCTTACATATGAAATTGCCGTTCAGTATCAAAAAAGTGAAACCAGTTTTTTTTTTATGAAATTATTATTTAATCAATCGAAGTATGCGCCGTTGTTATCGATACACTTCTGCCATTTTATAGGCAGATCATTGATACCTTTGGAAAAAAAATCCTGGGAGCGAGAGTCTATGAACTGTTTGAAGGCGGTTTTGACTGCCTCATCAGATTTGAAATTTTTTCCTTGTAAAAAGTTATCCAAATTTTGAAAAAAGTGGTAATCGGTTGGAGCAAGATCTGGAGAGTATGGTGGGTGACGCAGAGCTTCCAGTCGCAGCTCCTCTAACTTGGCGATCGTTTGGTGTGCAGTGTGTGGTCTAGCGTTATCCTGAAGGAGCAGTGGGCTAGAGCAATTCATCAGTCTCGGTTGTTTAATAGCGAGCTTTTCCATCATTGTTTGCAATTGTTGGCAATACAAGTCTGCAGTAATCGTCTGGCCTGATCTCAAGAAGCTGTAGTGGATAACACCAGCACTGGTCCACCAAACACTAACCAGAATCTTCTTTTTGGTCAGTTTTCGCTTAGGGCAAGGTTTTGCCGGTTCTCCAGGGTCAAGCCATGGTGATGATCGCTTCCGCTTGTCGTACAGGAACCATTTCTCATCACAAGTCACGATACGGTTCAAAATCCCCTCATTATTGTGGCGATTAAGCAAAGAAACGCAGCAAGCAACGCGTGTTTGTTGGTTTGCTTCAGTCAATTCGTGCGGTACCCATTTTTCGAGTTTTTTAATTTTTCCGATTTGGCGCAAGTGGATAAGAATCGTTTTGTCACTTACGCCGAAGGCTGTTGCTAATTCAGAAGTGGTTTGAGATGGATCCGCTTCCACTATCACCTTCAATTCTTCGTTATTCACTTGAGTATCAGGTCGTCCACGAGGCTCATTGTGTAAATCGAAATTTCCAGAACGGAAACGTTGAAACCAAAAACGCACCGTTCGTTCGTTAGCGGTGCCTGGTCCATACACGTCGTTAATTCTTCGAGTCGTTTCTGCAGCACTGGTGCCACGGTGGAACTCGTATTCGTAAATACCGCGAATTTTCAATTTGTCCATAGTTGTTGTTATAGCAATGTTGAAACTCAAACAAATGATGTTAAAACAAATGAAATACAAATTTTAAAACAATATTTTTCTGGCTTTATTTCGAAATAAATTTGAATTTGGAATTCCTAATGAAATGCAAGATATTTGATTGTAAAGTTGCCAGTATTGAAAATCGGCAATTTCATATGTAAGGACCTAATATGTACCTACTGTCAACCGCAATGCCAAACACATATTAACTTTATAGCTAATATATGTTTTTTTTAATATATATTAGCTATACTTTCAAAACATTTATTTATAACAACAATATAACAATATTTATATATCATATTTATTTATTTTTAAACTTTATTGTAATTAAACTATAGACTAAAAAGAAGAAGTAATTATAACAGAAAAAAATAGGTACATTATTACTTACGTAATAATATAAATAATATATCTGTTTAAATTTTATTTATGTAGTTATAAATTAACCCTTTAAGAGCAGACCTTTGCCTCTATAAACCGATGATGACGTAAAAAGATATTTCAGGGCTTTGCGATTCAGTTGTAATGTGATTAGTTTCAGAAGACGTGCGACGAGAAGTTGTTGATATCTGGTACGGTACTTCTGAAACTGGTAGGGTAATCGGGTGTCTTATCTCCCAGTTGCGTGGTGGTAGTGCGTAACGACTCGACCACGCCCCCCCACGTCTTTCCGCTATAGCCGATTGTGAAGATGCGCGCGCATTCCTATTCCACGGTAAAGGTCGGAGCACAAGGAATTTTTTGTAACGAAATTAAATGATTAATGCAGAAATATAAGTATAAAATATATCTTATTGTCCATCCATATCGTTTAAAATTTAACAATAGATGGAAAAATTGTAGATTTAATTTCTGACAAATAAGAAACGCTAAAAAGATGAATATTAGACCTACTTTTTAATTGTTCTAAAGTGCTCTATGAAAAATGGTTTTAGCTTTTCCGTTTTAAGTTAAATAGGTACAATTGAAATAAAAATTGTTTCAATTTGTGCTGGAATAGTAAATTTTTCGATATTAGCTATGATTCCTTTTTCCTATAGTGGCTATTGTTCTCGTTGACCGTTGTATAGGTACTTATTACTTTCCTACCTAGTGATAAAATAGATTTTCAGACGTATTTATGGATATCGATTTAACTACTATACCTACTAGGAAAGATTCCATCTTATATGTATATGCAAGTAGGTACTTAAAATGATGATCAACCTTTGTAGGAAATGATAAAATTGCGTCGTAAGCTAATATCTTTCCGGCATTGGAGCCCATAAGAAAATCAATTGTCCCATTTTATTGAAGCGATAGCCGTAAAAACTAACGGTTTGCCTATTATTTTAACAGCTGCCCAATATGTTCCATTTGAAATGGTATGTGAGCGCTCCCTAATGTTACGTAGACCGCTCGGTGCGTTGGAAAAATCTCTAGCTAGAATCAGCGTCGCAGCGCCACGGTTCGGTCGCCGAAACTAAACGTACGTCACGCGTGCGCGACTGCTGCCATCTATCGGTCTCGAAGATATAAACTCGCCGTCTCGCACCTGCCTGCTTCACACATTTCTCCGTCGCGCTCGCACCAGTGGCACGTAAAAATAACCTCAAAACCCTGGTCGTGGACGACCAATCACATAAATATTGTCCTTCAGTGCATTACTAACAGTGACGTATACTACAAAATAAAAAATCACAGTGTTTACAACGACCTTACAACGGATTCCGGCCCCTAGTGCTCCTACATAACAGTGAATTTGACAAAATCGAAAGTTACCAGAAGACAAATGTTCGTTTTGGTGGGCTGTCATAGGGCAGCCCCCAAATTTTGTGCCAGTATGTGGTGGTGTTTAATTTTTTGTGTTCTAAACATCAACATATTTGGAGTGTCAGCTTTTAATTACACCAGATATCAACAGCCAGTGTCCTCAGTAGTTCAAGGTACGAAATTTTTAATTTTCAAGTAAGAATTCTTTAAATATTTTTCGAGAAATTATCCTCAACAATATGAGTGGTGAAACTTAAACATCTTAATAAAATAAATTATTAAATAACTTAATTCAACCAGTAAATCAGCCTTATAAAGTTATTCTATTGTTTGTTACCCATTGTAGAACTCTAGAATGGATAATTTGCTCAATGAGAATGACTGTTTTGCTGCAGTTTATTTATGCCAAGAACAGGTTTGTTACGTACACGTGTGATGAGTACGCGTAGTTTTTAATATACCTAGTATCACGTATGTTGTTTACATTGTACACATTACAAGGAAAATTTATCATTCTAGATCTGATAGAAAATGATAAGATAAGATCCTAAATGTCACGCCATTTTTAGATAAGTAGATATTGTTTGCAGAACGCAAATAAAAAAAGGTTAACCGATATGCAGCGATCGAATATTAAACTTATAATAACAGGTACTAGGATATTTAACCCTAGTACCTGGTAAAATATCCTAGTACATGGTATTGACATCTTAAACACTATTATTGTTCTCAATTAAATAAAAAATATATATAATAAAAAAATACAAGATTGCTGCTTTTCTTGTTGGTGATCTACCTATTGCTCATTAATACTAGAGTAAAGAATTGCTACCGAATTATATTAAAACAGTAAAATAGGTACTTGGTGATCTACCTATTGCTTGCAGTAAAAGTTACTAGAGTAAAGAATTGCTACCGAATTATATTAAACAGTAAAATAGGTACTTGGTGATCTAACTATTGCTTGTAGTAGGTAATACTAGAGTAAAGAATTGCTACCGAATTATATTAAACAGTAAAATAGGTACTTGGTGATCTACCTATTGCTTTTAGTAGGTAATACTAGAGTAAAAAATTGCTATCGAATTATATTAAACAGTAAAATAGGTACTTGGTGATCTACCTATTGCTTGTAGTAATAGTTACTAGAGTAAAGAATTGCTACCGAATTATATTAAACAGTAAAATAGGTACATACTTGGTGATCTATCTATTGCTTGAGTAAAACTAAAGTAAAGAATTGCTGCCGAGTTATATTAAACAGTAAAATTACGTGAGTATTGGTTTCTATTATGTGGTAAAATACAGTATTAATGTGATGACACTTGACAGTAAGCCTTCGGTAAATACATGTACGAATAGTTACTTATATTTTGACTCACAATACTTTTATCAGTGAGTAATAACTATACTTACGTAAATAAATAGCTACTTGCAAATATACTGAAGGCTTATCTATACTAATATTATAAAGCGGAAGAGTTTGTTTGTTTGTTTGTTTGTTTGAACGCGCTAATCTCAGGAACTAATGGTCCGATTTGAAAAATTCTTTTTTGTTGGGTAGTCCATTTATAGAGGAAGGCTTTAGGCTATATAACATTACGTTCCGACAACCACGCGAACGAAGTCGCGGGCACAGCTAGTTGCTTATATTCTACATTAAATAGTAGGTATTTAGATACCTACTAATATGTGTAGTATAAACCGCTTAATTCTATGGCTATACCAATTGATATCTAAATTTTATTTTATTTTACAGGCGTGATAGTATGTATGTATTTTATTTTTTATATAATGTTCTTACAGGAACAGATACCTACACTAAAGAGGACAACGTTAATGAAATAGTTTGAGTTAATCTTTATAAAGTATAGGTCTTTTATTACATATTTATTGTTTTTTTATGACTTAGCCCGCACTTCAATTTGGGGGCGAGTATTAATAATTTTGTTGGAATATAATACATATTCACAGATAGGTTAAGTTTCTACCTATTCGTCTGCAAATGAGTTTCAGATATTTAATTTATTTTAACACTTTATGTTCCAAAGTAAAAATATATACTTTTTACTTAATGCTAAGAGCATTTTCTCCTAGTCAACCACAGGACTTTATGCCAATAGTGGTCACGAATCCTAGGTGTAATCCATTTACACCTAGGGTTGCTTAACAAACGTAAGAGCAAATAAATACGCCCGCTCGGTCATCCAACTCCTCATAGAACAACTATACATGTATTAAATATAATTGAATAGATTCTTCTACAAAAGATGTAAACAAGGATGAATGTTAACACTGGTGTGAATTATATGACGTAATATATGTATGAACACACTCAAAGGTAGCAGTTTACTGTATACCTACCTAGTTAAGATATGTCTGATCATGCACCTACAAACATGTGTCTTTTATACAATTTACCTATAAGGTAGGTACGTTTTAGTGTTAGAAGTCAATTCATATTAGTTTTAATTAGTGAAAGAAAAGGAATCGGTGAAAACGAACAAGATGATAATGTAGATGATACAAGTAAAATTTTATAATACACTTATAAGTATCAGTGATATTAAAGTCCTATAAGAATTTTTGATAAAATACAATGACAATGGACTGGAAATATCGTGTGATTGAAAGAAGTACCTATCCGGAACTTATTAAATTTGTTTGTAAAAATGCTTTTAATCACTAGTCAAATCACACTTCCTTTCTTCTTTGTAAGTCACTCTTTTCCTTTCGCATCTTGTTTAGGTTCTTACTTTCTTTCGTGTACACTATCTTATTTTTATAATATATATATATGTAAATATTTTTTATATATACCTTCTTAACATTTTATTTGTATATCTCCTTTGAAATATTGCACCTCACCTGTAACATATCTAAATTTCTTTTGTATCCATACTACCCTAAGGTTGCCTGGAGGAGATTGCTGTGCGATAAGGCCGCCTTTTGTATGCTAAAATTTTTCTCTATTATTTATGTATAATTTGTTAAATTGTGTGCAATAAAGAGTAAAATAAATAAATAAATAAATTTCTAATAAAATATTTTTCAATAATTTTTCATCATAATGTAAACTTAAAGTATTTATTCTTTTGAATTGCTTGAAAAAAATATTTTATTTAACGTTATTAAAGTTATCCAAGAATAAACAAGTATTGGTA
The DNA here is from genome assembly GCA_963576875.1 of Acrobasis repandana. NCBI lineage: Eukaryota > Metazoa > Arthropoda > Insecta > Lepidoptera > Pyralidae > Acrobasis > Acrobasis repandana. The sequence goes on from OY756215.1 coordinate 16,192,011, forward strand.
AATTAAAAAACATAGATGAAAGAAAAAGCAATGCCATATTTAAAAACCAAAGATTGAGAGAACTTATTTAAAATTCATGCAATATTTCCGTATACTAATCAGATATCAAAAAAAAAAAAATCCTCCCCATACAAATCAGCGCTCAGCCAAATGGATTTTGTAGGAGAGGACGAAAAATTTTTATCGAAATGTAATAACTTTTTTTTTATAGAAAGACTGAACTTGCACCAAAAATTTGGCTGGTGTTTAAAAAGTCACCTGTATAATATGCCACGATTGTTTATGGTTTACCACTAAAATATCTGAAGTTTGGTGTCAACCAAATTTATCAATGCCCTGAAATAAACACGTTACCGCATGACGGTCATTTGGACGTTTCTATAATACACGCGGCAAAGACAGAAATTTTATTATGCCAAATAAATACACATTAGCGTGAAACGTAATAGGTAGTAGGTATTTCATGATTACATTTTTATTTTGAGATTAAATTTTGGCTTCATTATCAGACCCTGGATATGATCTATGACAAGAGAATATCATAAAAAGTCAAACAAGACCAAAACCGACGGGGTTTCGTGGTTTTTTTACCGAGTTCATTTGTTCACTTTCCAGTTTTAACATCAAATCAACTTTAAGACATTATTTAGAAGATATAACTTGCATTTTATTACTTTAAACTCTCATTCATATTTAATACTAATGTTACCCTGGCTTCAGAATTTATCAATGAGAGTAAGTAATACTTTTACTCTGACTAGCAGACGAGGGCTAGTGTTTTATAGCTCTTTTTTTTTAAAACAAGCACTTAAAAAAACAATAATTAATAATAGATATTTTATCAAAATCATGCATGATACCTACTTATTTTTGTAGTGTCAAGAAAAAACCTTTTCCGAAAGTCTAGTTACTAAAAAAACCTTTAACCATTAAGTACATATGAATTTGAGTGACTTCCCGGTATTGCAATTGTCTCATACGCGCATCACTTTCTACTGCACAGTCAGGTGGAATACCGCATGAGTAGCACCCATTTTATAAGAAAACTACATGCTAAGATGATCGATACTTATACCTCAGAAATTTCACATCGTGCCAAGATACCAAAAATAGAGACGTAAACAGCGAAACTGAATGATCATTTATTTTCCTGTATCAGAACAAAGTCCAGTATCTGTGGCGAAAAGCCAATTTCAAGTCGTCACTTAGTCTACTATTTAGCATTTTTATGGACACGGCCTCCCAGATTTTCATATCGAGTAATTCAATTACTGCTACAAGTGTACTAAACAAGATTACACCTTAATCTTCCCTTTGTTCGGCTTTATGAGACTTCGGCGTGTTATCATAATTTACGGAAGTTAACAATACCGTCTCTTAAGCTTCCCTTCAGGTTTTGGTGTAGTGTAGATAACATATATACTTTATTATATTCTTCTTTGCCTAATATTGCTTGCTATTATTTTATGGCTTAGGACTTTGATTAAAACATTTGTTTTAATCAAAGGCTTAGGACTCAGTTTTAATTTCACCTTTTCTCTTAACTTCTTTAGATATTATACCCTTGTCGGAGGATTATGTGCCATTCTTCTCTGTTTAAGGCTTATTATGTTGCTTAGCTTTATGAACTACGATCTATTTGCTTATATGTATGTTCATAATGAATATTTTCTTTAGAAATATACTCGAGGTGCTTTTTTATAATTTTGAAATGGGATCTTATTATCTCTTTGGTTTATTGTCAGAAATTAAATCACAACATTCCGAGTAGATAATTATATCATTTAATAATATTAAGTATACATATGATTTAATCTAATGTCATAATTTTATTTCCGTGCATAACAGAACAGGCCACTACTTTTGAATAAATCAATGTGTGTTTCTTGGGATGCTGCCAGTTTTATGCAAACTACACCCACCCGCATCCACTAAATGAAAATCATAGGGCAATAGAAACATAATACAATGCACAAAAATATAAACAAGAACAGTTAACAGTTCTCAAACCCAGAGAGAGACTAACAGTTCAGATCGACTTCCTATGATGTGGTGACCATGTCGAAATTGTCGAAAATATAACCGGGATTCCTATGGACAAAATAGAAGATCACTATATTCTGCATAAAGCAATACAAATAGCACAAAAGAAGTTTGTAGCTATCGCTAATCACTAGTCGTCTCAGGCATAAATCATGAAATATATCCGTAAAAGAAGCATAGACGTATAAGACAGTTGTTTAAGGAATGTATACACCTTATTGTCACAATGAGATAAGAGAATTACCTGAGTATCAAACCGAAACAGTCGTTGTGAAAAATTAAGTACATCTAAACGGGTGGTCCTGTTATGCCTATAATGTAGTTGTGACTGTCCTTAGACGCGACTAGTGAAAGCCCTGATAATCAAAGCGAACAATCTAACTCTGAATTAGTGACACAAAAACAGGCAAAAAGTAAAAAAATAACAATAGCTTAGATTAAAAATATAGATGAACAAATCTTCAAACTTAGGATGTAGACGAATATATGCGATACGTTCGCCTAGAGAGAACGAAAAATTTTAATGTGATTGCAATATCAACGATTCTATGAAATGAGACGAGATAAAGCTTGAGTCACGAACTAAAACAGTCGTTGTGAAGATTTAAGTGCATCTAAACGGGTGGTCCTGTACTTAGTTATGGCTGTCTCAATTTCGGCGGTCCGCAGCTGACGCGACGACCATAAAAGTCCCGCTGATGAAAGCGGACAATCGCATTGTGATGGCTATAAAACGGGCTTTGTGCCGAGGAGGCGTCATTACGTGAAAAATGAAAAACGAATTGCACTTGTCATATTCAGATTTTATTGGGAACAGGCACAGCTTTGTAAGATTAATTCATACAAAATGAAGGTCGGTAATTTTTTTTGATAAGAGATGAATCACAGTGACGCGGCTCGTCCTGAAGAAAAATTAATCTCGGTAAATACATTACCGAAAAAGTAGTTCGTTTTATTTACCTACATTACATTTTAGGTACAAACAAGTAACGTGTAAAGAAACAGCATTAGTATATTTTTTTTTTCGTCGAATGTACAGAATTAATATTATTTTAATATTATAGCATTTTTTTTTCTACATGTTCCACTTTTAATTAAGTAGTTACAATTTTTCAGGGTATTTATCTCGGTTTTTTGGACATGCAGTCCCTTGAGGGTAAAAGCCTCCTCCACCCTTTTCCACTCTTCTCTATTCTTGGCCGTTTCCATCCACTTTTTTCCTGCTACTTGTACAATGTCATCCACCCATCTTTTTCTTGGTTTTCCTATCCTTCTTTTGCCCATTGGACCAAGCCATTTTGTGACTTGATATGTCCGGCCCATTTCCATTTTTGTTGTAAGCAGTGTGCTCGAGAAGATGAAGAATATTAGTCTACTAAAATCAATATCAGACACTATGCTTAATAACAGAAATATTTCAGTAAGTAACACTTGTACAAGTATAAGATTAGGTTTTGAAAGTAATTTGAAAAATAATCTTTTCAGAAATTTGCAAAAACAATAAAGTTGATATTTGGTGTAATAGATAAGAAGGGTTAGCTATTTAGAAAACCATTAGGCTCTAAAGTGTAAAGGCAGCAGCTGCAAGTTCGGACGATAGATAAGATAAGGCTATCTGACTTTGTGACTCCAACTGTAATGAAGGTCAGAAAGTTTGCAGAGACAGCGCGTTCGTAAAAAGAAAAATAAAAACCTTTTGGAAATACGCCTGCAAACTAGTACAATTTATAATAGTGATTTGACTCTTCAGATTTTATAAATGATACCTACCTAAGATTGCGAAAAAAAGTGACGCGTAGCGTGAACCATTTTTATTCAAAGTGATGTAAGTACCTATTTTATTTTCCTTATCCAGTAATACGCGACTTCATTGGACCTAAATTCGGAATAAAAGGTTTACTATGTTTCTAAGATAACATGGTATAATACTCTTCGTCTAATAAATTTGAAACGAAAAGTGCTCACTTTTGTTGTAAATTTTGTGATTTATAGGAAAAACAACTATAATATTCTGACATCAGTTAGTGACATTTAAAGACATGAAATGAAAGTAATGAATAACTAAATTAAAATATGAACAAACAAATAAAAGTGAAAAAAAACTGATATAAAAAACAATTTAAAATGGGATATGGAACTAATAACGGATTTTTACGTTTACTATACCTCCTTTTTTAGGGTTCCGTAGCCAAATGGCAAAAAACGGAACCCTTATGGATTCGTCATGTCTGTCTGTCTGTCTGCCGTATGTCACAGCCACTTTATTCCGAAACTAAAAGAGTTATACTGTTGAAACTTGGTAAGAAGATGTATTCTGTAAACCGCATTAAGGTTTTCACACAAAAATAGAAAAAAAAAAACAATCAATTTTGAGGGTTCCCCATACTTAGAACTGAAACTCAAAAATATTTTTTTCATCTAACCCATACATACGTGTGGGGTATCTATGGATAGGTCTTCAAAAATGATATTGAGGCATTTTTTTTTTCTAAACTGAATAGTTTGCGTGAGAGACGCTTCCAAAGTGGTAAAACGTGTCCCCCCCCCCCTGTAACTTCTAAAATAAGAGAATAATAAAACTAAAAAAATATATCATGTTCATTACATGCAAACTTCCATCGAAAATTAGTTTGAACGAGATCTAGAAAGTTTTTTTTTTTAATACGTCATAAATCGTAAACCGCAATTTACCTTCTATTCAACTATTCAATCAACTCCAATATAAAAAAAATATATTATGTTACTTGCTACTACGGAAGTTTACGGAACCATTCATGGGCGAGTCCGACTCACATTTGGCCGCTTTTTAATACTTACCAAAATATTTCTTCTTTTGTATAAGTAAAACTCAAATGAGCTTCTACAAATCATCTTACATTAATTAGAAGACTACAACGATATTATTAGTAGTTCAATTTCAGTTTGACATCAAATTACTCGCGCCTATCTAATTACTAAGGAGAATTCCATAGGTGAGACATTTCTAAGAAAAGGTTCCTCTCGTCACGGATTTGTTGTTATAAAAGTGTACATATCGTTAATATTAATTTACTAATATCTTTAGTAAGAAACCCTTAATTTTGACTCCGGTTCATTCGTATGTCTGAGACTAAATCACACTCTTGGATCACTCTAATTAATTGAAATTAGAGTATAGATTCGAGAGTGTGATATTAATGTAATAGGAATCTATCTAGATAACTGCGTTCCAGAGAGTGAAGGATGATGACAAGAGGGCAGACGGATCCTTCACGGATAGACCTCGTCGAATTAACGCTTCAGAAATATTCAATCAGCGACTGCACAAGTGCACAATGGCAGTTCATTAAATTGATTCAATGAATGAAGAACTCCATCTTGAAGTTGTAATGTCCCTGAAGCAAGTCTGAGAATTGTTCGGAGTTGAACAATGAGTTGGCGCTATACGCATGTCGAACTAGCTAACTTCGTGTGGAAGTTGCTTGCAATTAATTGAAGAGTTGGAAGTAAGGTGTGTGTTGTAACAGCGCTGAAGTTATCCACGTTCTAATGCATTGTTATACTCGGCAACAGTGGTTATATAAGTGACAAAACAAAAAAACTAGAAGATTGTGCAAAAATCGCTCATATTTTGTTGACACAAATGTTTTTCAGTTTTCAGTAAATATTTTTTGCTTTTGTTTGAATGTTACATACATTCAAACAAAAGAAAAAAATATTTATGAATGTATGTAAAATGGCAGGATAAGCGCAGATGTAAAAATATATTCTACTGAAGTTTCCTCTGGAAATCCTCTTCTTCAATGACCTTAATAATATAATTAAGTATCATTTAAACTAACTGACGCTAGATGTACACATGAATAATTCAAAATTGCGGTTTTATTAACTTATTATTTCGGCGAACCGCCCGGCACTCGTTCTGAAGATTTCCTTATAAAGCCGAAACTGGTGGCATTACAGATAAAAAGCAACGCGACAAAACCCGCGGCTTTAATTAAATTAGCTATGTATAAAGTGTTTGTATTCCAATGCCAGTGTATTAACTCAATTCGCGATATTGAGTGGGCTACAAAAAGAATTTTCCACCCTTGCAACCAGGATGGTGTCACGATGGAATTACTAATTTTTGGACCCTCATCGCGCGTCACCGAGTAATGGATGACACTGCTTCCGGTGTCAGATACAGGCAGGGGGCTGCAATTTTTGTACTCAGCAATATTTTGCTATAGGACGTGTAAAGATGCGTGAGAATCGTTATGTGCTGGTATGATGTGAACAGAACATCATCTAGGTACTGAAGAAATGGAAGTTTTGCTACAAGCGAGGGAAAATCTGGAAAAAGGACGACTCTCAAACACCTTATTGACAAGTTTAAAATACTTTATTGTATATTAATCTAAAAAAGACTACAATAACTGATCATGAATTTAATTTGCACAAGTCTTAAAGATAAACTATAGAGATATCATTCATTACCGTTCATTACACAAAGGATATTAACATTTCAGTCGCAGACAGTAACGATACATTTTGTATGATAACCTCTCAATTAACGTCCGTTGCCAAGTTCGCTGTGACACTCTGACCCCAATCCTGTATTGGACCATTGTCATTAAGCCTTACTACCAGTGGCTATGCTATGCCGATGATACAGATAGACAGCCGTTCAATAAACGAGGGTTAGATCGGGAGCATTGGAAACCATTTGATTACATCCAATGGATACTGGACCTTTTGCTTACAACTACAGAATCTCTTTTAGTTTGTGAAGCCTGTATTATATAAGCTCCTTTTCTTGTTAAACGACAATTGGTCTCGAGCGTATATTAATTGTGAATGCTACGGATATTGAAGTGACCACCTTCAATCGTAGTTTGTATTGTTTCGTATAACCGCGTTTATATTTGATATCGTTTGCGAATCGGGAAGCTAAACTTCTGCCATTAGGATGGTTGTTTTATTGTTTATCTTGAATATACTGTGTTTCCTCCTATTTTCTCATTAGTACTGGGCATTGAGGTTTATATTTAATCACAGAAGTCTAAAAACTATGTGACGACATCGTTTATAATATAACTATGCCAAACATTTAAACACATAAAAGGACTATCCTCGATTGAAGCTGAGCTAAGCTCTGGTGTGTTTTGACAACCAACAGTAGGTATTCCGTTATTACTTGACAGATATACTATATCTATATTTTTCGATGTGTCAATAACGAAATTCTATTGGTTGTTAAAATACAGCACACACAGCCTTGCGTATCTTTAATGGAGCCAGAACCACAAGGTTGTTTTGATGTCAATTTCGACAAGAATGATGTAATGTATCTAAATACGGAATGTCTTAAGGCTGTGCATATATGAATGGGCTATCTTCATTTAAAATAAATTATTTTCTCGAACGAAGATGTCAATTAAAAAAATCTGTAACATGAATGTTAATACAAATTTATGTACACACAGGATTATACATAATTTTGACGATTTGACGATTTAACCGGAAATGCGTTGGGATGATGATGACGATGATGAAAGTACGCATACAACAATAATACATAGATACCTATTTGTTAAAAACATATTCAACATAGGTACTTATGGAAAAAAAACTGTGTGCACTTGCGCCTAGGAAGCGGTGTAAACTTAGCTTTAAGTAACGATTTGACGTCAACATTTGTGCAAAACAAAACAAAGTGACTATTATTAAGAGATATTATAAATATCCTATGATAATAAAGATATTTTGAATTTTGAATTTTGTGTGCTTTAGAAATTGATAGCTCCATTTCCTCTAATGTGATGTGACTCGCTGTCATTGGAATTACAGCTAACGTTTTGCACAAGACTAGAATCATGCCTATAAAATGAGGCGTATCATTACAAGGTTCAAACTTTAAAAGAGGATATGTTTTAGATGTAGCTATGGTTAATAGTTAAATAAGTATATGAAAGTTATTTATGTAATGAGTGTCTTATTCATTTTCAGCATGCTCTCAATAGGTTATTTCACTGAGTTTGTTTTTGAACTATATTTTATACGAAACCACAAATAATACTAAAAAGAAAACTTTTCTGAAAACAGCAGCAAAATTGGTTATTTAGTAAAGCAGCAATTAGCATTTCAAATATTAGTATAAAGAAAAATGTGAAATCATTTTTGAAGCAAGACACATAACATTTTTGAATAAGTGGTTAGTAAAAAAAAATCCATTGAAAGGATTTTACAATCTAATTTGTGTAGTCTACGCGAGCGAAGCCGCGGGCAAAAGCTAGTTACATAATAAATTGCAAAGTAGCAAACAAAAAGCCAATAACAGGTCTTCACAGATAGAATATATATAATAGAATAGATATAACTAAAAACGTGTCATTATTTCAAAATAAGGCTATAACTTCGATGATATGAAAATAATCACCTGACCTACTCTACTTGATGACTCATTTTATTAAATTAGTTTCTTTTTTATGAAATAATTAAATACTGAAATCAACATTCAGTCACGTTCGTTCGGATCCATATTTTTTTAGTATAAATAAATTCTCACCATATATTATTTTATGCTTATTACTATACTATTAGAGCTGTATTTAATGAAAACATACACACAATCTTTCCTTTATTTATACAAGGAAAAAAAAAACTATTGAGAAATACTATTGAAAGAACTCTTTTTTTATTTATAAAGAAGATTTATAAAAGTATATCAATGGTACATCTAAAATTTTAAAATAGGTTATTATTTTTACCGGTATCAAAAATAACCAACTCATTTACTAATTATTTTAATAACTAAATGAGCAACGGAAAAAAGCAACGAACGTCTGTTACTCAATTATAAATTTTACAATTTATTTAAGTATATCAAAAAAGTTAAATTAAAAACGTATTCGGGCTGTAATTCAAGTAAAATATTTACAAAGTTAGGACGGAAGATTTGTAGCAGCAGGGCTGCATAACTTTGAACGAGAACTGCTGGGTGTCGAATATGGGCAGATCCATCCGTCCAGTCAGGGGGGCACATAGTTCAGGCAACACAACCTTGAAGCTCCATAATTGGGTACCAACATTGTCACACGACCATAAATACAACGTTCGTACACAAGCGTCCATGCGTGAATGCGTGAGTGAAACATAGGGTTATCGACACATTTTACCGGACTGTCTTATTCTGTCTGTCATTATTGTGTGGTGTGGCTGTTGTCAAGTTATGTTAGACTCATAGCGATAAACCTTATTTAATATGTCACATATTATACAAATTTACGAGGGACACTGAGGAATGTTTGCAGAATTGGCTTCCGTTATGTATGTAAATATATTAAATTTGTCTAAGATCTGTACACATAATACACATACAATAATTCCAATCAAATACCTCGACTTGACTTTGTGTAGTTCTTCGAAAAAGAAAAATGTCCTGACAAATGCTGTCTTGAGTCATAAGAATCTTCTCTCGGGTTCTTGGTACCTACTTACTTTTATTTTCAAAAAAAAAGACACAAAAAGCGAAGCGAGAATTTCTAGAATTGTGATTGTTATGAATCCATACACTACTAAGATCGTCTCCGCCCAGCTGCGATTCAATCTTTCAATCCATAAGCACGCACCTTAACCTAATATCAAGTGCGCAGAATTCATGTAGCCCAAATTGACTATTATAGCTTAAATGACCTCAGCCCAGCTCCCTCTACACCCTGGATCCGCCCATAGTATGGCAACACCCTTAGTTATCTTTTATGAAATCTGAAGCACGCGAGGTGCAGCATGGCAACTCCAACAGGCCCCGAAGTTTACGCATTAGGGAAGTGGGAAAAAGCAGATGAGAAAAGTTGATAACCTTTACAGTCTAAACTAGACTCGTTTAAAATCTGTTTTTTTTTGTACTTTAAAACATATTGTTTTTATTTTATTTTCGCGAACTCACGTTTAACTTAAATATTTTGTATTTATTTATATTTACAGTGGTCGAATTTAATTGTTAAAGTACACAAAGGGCCCACATTTATTAAACGTCCAACAATAATTTTATGTATTGTAACAAATTCTTTATAAGTAGTTAGTAATTAGTTGATTGAGAGTGAGTGACAAAATGTAATATTAAGTATATCATCTACCACTATCACCAACACCAAACAACCACCAATACCGAATATTTGCAGCAAATACTTACTCGTAATTTCTTTAGTGTAAGAAGCCTTTAGTCACAGGCCGGAATCTCCTAAGGTACGCGCAATATGCGTCACCCAGGCGTCACCGTTTCCCGTCCCCGCACCTCTACCCCGTTTTCGCCTCCATGACTCACGTTGGCCGTCAAGAACCGGGGGAGAGGTGCGGGTGCGGGGAACGGGGACGCATATTGCGCGTACCTTAGGAGATTCCGTTCTGTTTACTCTTACTGTATTCTGTGCTTTAGTCCTACAGTGGACTGTTATAGGCTGATAAGGAAAAAGAAAAAATGTAGATACTTTCCGTACTTATCAATATAATAGTAACTATAAAACAAACCCGCGGTCTGTCTCTCTGTATGGTCGCTTAGATCTTTTAAACTACGCAACGGATTTTAATGCGGATATCATCAATGGATACAGAGATTCAAGGGGAAGATTTTAATGCATACATACCCGTGCGAGGCCGAGACGAGTCACTAGTTAGTTATAAAATTTATAATAACAAAAAAATTTGGTCCAATTTTTACCTTTATTACCAATAAAACTAAAATTGCAGTCATTCCTTCAAGGTAACAGCATGTCAAACAAAAATATAACTTGTTTATTGAAAACCAAAAACCTGTCTAGACCGCGGCTAGTGAGTATGTATGCAAACTGTTGCCATCTCCAATAAATGCCAGTTCGCCTTCTCTACGAAGCCTACGATTTATATCTTAAATCAGTTTTTAAAGCGTTTCAATAAGTATTAGGTAGTGCCTTCCTATGAATCATCAGACTAGCTATCACGTCTTTATCGTTTATGAGGCAGACAGAGCTTTTTGGGTTTTGCGGCTCTAAGCAGACAGAGCCCGGGGCCGCAAGATCCAAATGCCACTTTGATTGTGGACGAGAAGGTGGAAAAAGGAATCAAAATATGTAGGTAGTTGCTAGCCGCATCGCTTTTCACCCATTCCCTCGATCGGCTTTTATGATCTGCAAGGGAAGAGAAGCAGCTGGTACATCCCTATGGATGATCTAAAGAAAAAGCTATCTTTTTCTTTTCTCCCAGACCAACATGAATCAATGCTAATTTATATTCTGATTGCCAACTTTTTTTTCAAAAAGTTTAATTTAATTTAATTTAATTTTTCTAAAAAGGTTATGATTTTAAATATTTGTAATACAGTTTGCTCACGTATAGTGTAGTGGAAAGACCTATTGTAAGATATTAATGAAAGGTATGATGTTAGAATTGGAAGCGAATACGTAATTTGAGACAAAGTTTTATACTCTTACAATTATCTGTTTTGATTAATCTTGAAATGAAATGTATTTTGTGCTACATTTGCTAAAAGTTGAATAAAATTTATATGTAAACAAATTTCGGGATTAAAATGTCATTTTGGTTTATTTTAAATTAGGTCACCTCAATGCATACATTTTACCTTCTGATTAGTGAATTGTGTACTGCACATTTGACAGAAAGTTCGTGCTAAATTTGTAAATCGAGTTAATTAGCGGATGGCATACTAATTAGAGTTGTGGCGAGTCCTCTCGGTCAATATTGAATGTTTCAAACAAATTATCGGGTGAACTCTACAATTTCAGATAAATTTGCTGTAAATATTTATTTATTTATTTAAACTTTATTGCACATAAAAAAAGTGTACAAATGGCGGACTTAACGCCTTATGGCGTTCTCTGCCAGTCAACCATTGGACCAAGTAGGGAAATAATTAGGGTGGTGCGACAGAGTGTGTAAACAAAATTTAAAAGTATCTATAAATACCTACAAGAATAAATCAAGAATATACATAAATATTAATTTTAAAGAAATATATATACCAATACAATAACTATAGATAAAATAAATATACAAAATGTATAATTATGTAAATATAATACATAAAGAACTAATTTTATATGTATGCGGATAGATAAATACATATATTGTGTTGTGCTGTCTAATAATCTGGCAAATATTTTTCATCAAGACAATACACAACATTACTTCGATTAAAAAAATAGTCAATAAAAATCCAAATGGTTATGTAGTACCACAGAATAAATAATAATACTAACGTACAGAAGTCTCACTCAGCAAAGAAATTCAAAGAAATATCTACTCAATGTGGCTAGCGATGTGGTTTAATTTAGCTCACGTCAGAACTCAGCACCTTTTCGCATAGACATCCATTGCAAGCCAATTTCATTCTTATTACTCTGCACAAACGATTCGTATAACTGAATTTACCACCCGGAGGGGCCGCCTGCGCGCATAGTAATAATGTAGGTACATTTTCGATACCTAAACGGGGAATGACACAGGCCGGTAGTACTTACTTAAAATACCGAAGTTGCTGTCAGTATTTTAACTCACTTACTAACATGTATCCTATTCTGTGGTTACATGTAGGGTAGGTTCATACTTTTATTAAAGTCATATGACAATAAGTATAACTACTTTGTTTGCAAAGGATATTACTGACACTTTATTTATTTTCCGTGTTTTTCCCGGCAGAGTAGAATAGGACCACTCCAAGTCTTTCCGTGGATGTCGTAAAAGGCGACTTAGGAAACACAAGCTAAACAAAGCTTATAAACACCAATGAGACCTCTGCAATCCGTCTGGCCAGCGTAGAGAGTGTAGGCCAAATCCTCTGACTGCTCTGGCCAAGTATGGCTCTGGTAGTACTGAGAGAGTCGCGCTCCTGCAGTGAAGACTAAAAAAGACCTGATGATGACGATTTATTTTCGCCTCACCTCCTTTTTTAATTTATGTCATTAATTGATAATAAAATCTATTTTGAAGAGAAAAAAAATCTAAATACTTACGTAATGACGAGGATGTTAGGTAAATATTAGCTAATTGCGAGTTTAATTTAATCATAAATTATAAAATTTATAGTAACATTTCAGAACAATACCTACTTATAATTTTCCTCAAGATAAACAAAGTAGGTGTTCAACAGTAACCCGTCTGCAACCTTCAACGCCGCCATCCAGCTGACGTTTAAATGATAAGCGAAAAACGGAGATATGTATAAAGTTGGCATTCGTGAGGAAGGTGGATCTGTAGTCAGAAGACTACAGACCCACCTTTCGCATTTCTATGCGGCAAAAATGATAACAAATACTGATTCGTAAAATTAGTTAGGCACCTACTATGTGCGGGTGGTTAACATTAATTATTTCGCAATAGGTATACCTAAATAGGTATGATTAAACTTACCGTGACCATTAAAGACTTTATCATACTTATTAGCAAATTAAAATGACGAATTATGGTGAGTAATATTAATATTATCGAAATTTTTAATACAATATTGTAATTATTGTCAAGCTGTTGATTTAATATAAGTTAGCACTTGAAATAGTTTTAGATAACTTTGTTAGTCGTAGACATTAAAGCCAAAATTGCGTTTTCCCACACGTGAGATATAAGGTTGACGAGGAACTGGTCATGAGGAAATTTTAATGGAACCGGATGAGAATGAGGAAGAGTATGAAGAAGGGGAAGAATGGGAGAAAGGATACTTCGCTTTTTAGTCCAGCTTGTAATCTTTTTCATCAGATACATACTTCATACCCGCCAATAAATACATAGGCACTGCACTTTATTTGCATTCCTAAAAAATCTCCTCGTAACTTTGATCTATTGTGTCATGTAATTTGCATTTGAGGCAGCAAGTGCCATAATGCGTTTAGTTCCTGCTTCTTTCACGTATGCTAATTATTATGTAATGGAATCGTGTTCTAATTTTACTGTTCTCCTTTTTAGTCGCGTACTCGTAGTGTCAGTACAAATAAGTCTTATGTGCAGTACCTGCGACAAGACAATGTAGCAGGTACCTACTTACTTTTACTGGAGTAAGTATTGAGTTCCTATTCGTTCAAATAGATTTTATTTTTGTAAAATATGAGTATAAAGGAACGTAGTTTATTTAATTGTTGCTACTCAGTAGTAGTAATTAAAAATTAGGAACTATAATTCATTAGTTGTTTTTTTAATTTTAGCTTGTGCCTCCTATCCTACATATAGAGAGTGATTTCGAACCTCGTAGCTATATACAAGGAACACAAAGTACTCTTTAAGCGAAATAAAAAAAAACATTTTCTGTCACATGTATCATAGATATCAGCCGACAAATGCATACCAAAAATCTCTCGTTTGAATGTCACCACCTACTCGCTACTGGGCTCGTGGCGGGTGACGGCTGGTGAACGGGGAGGCAATGGCCGCGCATATAGTAGAGTCAGAAGGTTAGTCATTTACTAGACATTTTGGAGTAAAAATTTAAATTTTTTCCTTTGTGTTATATTAATGTTATGAGAATTCTGAAGATTTCAATATGGTTAGGGGGTGTAAAATCAACCTGTTTGTTATCTTTGCTATTTGAAACTGTAGTTTGATCGTGTAGGTAGGGTTTCAAAGCAAGTAGTGACAGGTAAGTGGGTTGGCTTTGGCTTGTATCGTCTTTGTTGCTTATACTCCTTACTTTGGATATTGAAGCTATCGCGATGGTCGTATATGAACAATGCATAGAGTCAGGTTGTCAAAAGACATACCTCGCATTAAATATACTCCAGTGTATACTCGGGCTATGGCACGGAATCTGTTGTCAACAAGTCGAGCGAATAACATGTGCGGTGAGCAAACATCTACCTATCTGATGCCTCGATTTATTAATGAATTGCCTCCCGAATTACGGGAATAAATTAAACATAAAAATATTAAAGTTTTAAAGAAATATTTCTTAGAGAATATCTGATGTTTATTTGGTTCCTGACTAGGTATCTATTATAAGCTTATTTAAGTACCGATGTACTCGTAAATAACTAATAACATAAGGATAAACCTGCGTGGTTTATGTATGTTATTTATGTAAAAAAAAATACTTGTTATTCTTTATATGGTAAATAAAATAAAAAAATATATAAATTAGGATGTGCCTTGACGTGGTGACTAAAATTGAAATCAAAGGAGGAACTTATATGTGATTATCACAGTGATTATGTGGTTTTGATAAACTATTAACTTAGATATGTATTATATAATAGGTATCTATCAAACAGTGGAAGACGGGCTGAGATGGTGAGGTGTTCCTCGAAGCGCAACCATTTTAAGGCGCATTTCATTCCTCGAAGCGCACCCACGTTTAAAAATAGGGTAGATCATGAAGTAATTATGAGGTAATAAAGTACTTACTTACCTATTTAATGTACCTACCTATGGAAAATCTGATTTTTGTTTCGTCATTTCTATTTTCGTCCTGTACCTACTTGTTTAATTATAAGGTATATTGAATACCATTCTGCCCCAATGGCATCGAAGTTGTGACAATGTATGAGTAAGTAATCCAACAAAAAAAAACGGCATTTTGATATAAAAGTGTGCAGGCGCCCGGGCAATTTGTATGGGAATGTCAAATTGTTGTATTTTCACTGTTATTCTAATATCATTATATACTATAGTGATCTAGTACCTATAGCCCGTAGTTTGATTTATTACGCATATATTCCAATTATATGTTGTATATGTACTTATGTATATCGTTATACCTACTAGATAAACTTTGCCAGTGCCTGCTAACGGCACTGGTTTACTATGTAACCGTTTAACTCGTTTAAATTTATAGTCTATAATACACAAATAAGACGATTTAACCTTTAGGGCTCTCTTTCCAACATGCATATGTGTTACACTCGTTCCATTGATGATCTTTTTTGACTATCCGGGACAAAGTTGAAACAGGTTGAATAACTCCAAGGAAAGAACAGATCTACAAAAATTCGTCTAGACGTAAATCATAGCATTCATAACGTACTGGTAGCAATTCTCTTAGCCACAGGACGGTCTGCATAATAATTCGCGACCATTTGATCTATTTTCGCTTCACTTCAATTCCCCCAACTGTCGTTACGTGTCATTCAACCCGTCTATTGTCTTTCCGATGGCTAGATCGTATAACAACTGTATTCGAGCTGTCTGGAAATAACACTTCACTTTTAGCTTCTTTTAAGCTTTTTTACACCGAGTGAAGGCAGTGGAATAAAGCCAATGTACCTACTATGTACACATCAACGTGTTTATGTCTAATGGGCTAGACAAATAATTTTGGGAGTTGCGACAAAGGCCACGGGCACATGACACAACGGGCACTTATAGCTTGATGGTGGAAGAGAACTTAAAATAAACGGGCAATTGCGAGTCAGACTCGTACATGAAGGGTTCCGTACTACCGTACAATGTTTTAAAACGCTAAAGAAACACGTTTCTGTATGACGACCCCCTTTAATTTTTAACTTTATCTTATTTTTAGTATTTGTCGTTATAGCGGCCATAGGAATACATAATATGTGAAAATTTCAAGTATCTAATTCATGCCATTATAAAGATCTAGTTAAAAACGCTGAAAAACACGTTTTTTGTATGACAACCCCCTTTAATTTTAAACGTTTTTTTATTTTTAGTATTTGTTGTTATAGCAGCCACAGTACACATACATAATCGGTCAAAATTTCAAGTGTAGCTATTACGGTTCAAGAGATAGAGCCCTGTGACAGACGGACAGACGGACAGACAGCGGAGTCTCAGTAATAGGGACCCGTTTGCACCCTTTGGGTACCGAACCCTAAAAAAGGAATCAAATTAGTGATGGTTTGCTATGCTAGTTGTATCGCCTATTAACATGATTCGCATTTTCGCCCTAAGACATTGTGATTATATAACGTCTAACAAAATATACTGAAACTATTTTAAGGGTGAATTCAGTCCATGATACTGAACAACTTTCCCCAAAGAACATATATCGAAATATGAAAAATAATTTTTGATATTCCATACATATTCGGATCAGCTGATCGGTCAACTTGTATGGGAAGTAAAAAATGATTTTTCATATTTCGATAGTTCCTTGGGGAAAGTTGTTCACTATCATGGACTGAATCCACCCTTAAAATAGTTTCAGTATATTTTGTTAGACCCTGTATACAACGTGTAATTGATATATGCATTATAAATCGAACAACGGACTTTATAGTATATTGATGTTAAATTAACACAATATGTGTCAAATACACATTGTAGGTAAGTATAATGTATAATGTGGTCTGAGGTTTTATCGACCATCGTTAGAGTGTGTATACAATTTTTCGTCTTCTGGAGAATGTAAGATACATTTGTACATAAGCATTTTATACTAGCCAATGGGGAGACATTTTGTTTGACACTATTTCTACAGCGACTTCAAAGAGTATTCTGCTTACTGTAGCGCTGAAAATGCTAAATGCCTTGTGTTGATTTCAACTTTCGATACAGAATCGAGACAGGGGCTAAGACTTCGGCTGTTTATAAAATATGATATGCCTTTAATCTCACAAACTGCGAAATTTCATACCTGGTGACAGTATGCTTTCGATCTGACGTACATCGTAATTGTTTATTATACTATATATAGAAGCTTGACGCGTCTCCAATGGCTCTACTGATTTTTGTTAATTTTGATAAGCAGATCTCGGTCGATTTGGATCCGCAACTGGCTAACTGTCCGGCCACTGAGTCGGGTTCTGTGTTTGAATACAAATGACCCGTTTATCCTGAAAGCCAATCTGTATGTAAATCACAGGTCCGTTTAACTATTCTCGTTAGTTGCTCATTTTCGGAACGTCTCCATTATCATATTACTTCTTATACCTTTGATTCTTCATTATCAGTAGTTATAGTTTTTGTCACCTTTGATCTTTAAGCTTTTATTTGTAGACCACTAATGGCTTGCATGACTTCCGTACAACACAGTAAAACATATATTACTATCACGATTTTTAAAGATTTTTGAAGTGAAAACTTTTTTAGCGGCGTTGTGCACTTTTTTTGTAATGGGTAAAAAATGTTAAACTCGCGTCAGGACACGTGTCCTGATCGATAATTCGTAAGACGGATGACAGTCGGCGCGGCGTAGGAGAGGAAGTATCCCCCTCTCTTTCTACGGCGCGGCGAAAATGTATGCCTGCGCCTGCTGTTTCGTTTAGCTGAGAGATAAACTTTTTAATGTAATATAAATTGTCATGTTTGTGTACGATAGCGCAATAAATAAATATTGTATTCTACCACATAAATGATATTACTTTTATACTGTTAATTAAAGCAATTCGTGCAAAATTATGCCCTAACCATTCCAAAATATCAAAAATGCACAATATTCAAGTTTTTACTTCTGCCGGCACTCCCGGAGTGCACCCGTCGTTTTTTTTTAAGCTAAATGTTTAGCTTTTAGAGGGTTTAACAGTATTGTCCAGCAAGCCGTAAGTAAGAAAATTATGAGTGAGATCTGTTATTTGAACATGCTTGCTCAACTCTACAAACACGAGGTATTAGAAGTAAAAAAAGTTAAATATAATGGCCCAAAACACAAGCATAAGTACCAAGCAGTCTCCCATAGTACTAAAATTCGGGTCGCGCGAATTATTTCGTTTCAATAAGACGCCACGAGGGCCCTCTGCGTAGATTGGAAGACACCATTCACCAGCCACCGCTAGACAAGAGCCTCTACGTAGTATGATGAAATTAAATTAATGCCCCTTTCAACTACATCACTCAGCGGGCTACGGACATTTACCGTGCCATATTTAATGAGTATCTATGTAAAAAATTATTAGTAGTATATTTTTATTATCGCTTGGTTATAAATAAGCAGTATTAGAAGTAAACAGCTATAAAAAGTAAGAACCAATCATTTTAGTAATGGACCAAAACACAAGCGTAAGTACCATGCAGTCTCCCACCAAACATGAAATGCGGGTAGCGCGGGTGATTTGGTCTCAATGAGACGCGACGAGGGCCCTCTGCGCAGATTGCACGACGCCATTCACCAGTCACCGGTAGACAAGCACCCTCCACGTAATATCATGAAATTAAATTTGTGCCCCTTTCAGTGAAACCAATCATCAGGATATAGACTAAATTACTATGCCATATTTTATTTTAAATAATATTTAGTCAAAAAAATCAAAGCTGTGTTTTGATAACCAATATAATTCCTATGTCACTAAATACACATCTCTTTCTCTTTCGATGTGTTAATAACAAAATATCATAGGTTATCAAAACAGCACATCCTCGCTAATTTTTACAGAGTCCCAGATTATTAGAGGACGTTACACATCCATTCCAATTAAATATCAAACAATTTAGTGATGGTTCAAAACACACAAGCATAGTAACATGCGGTCTCCCATAATACACGAAATTCAGGTCGCGCGGGTGATTTGATCTTAATGAGACGCCACGAGGGCCCTCTGCGCAGATTGCACGACGCCATTCACCAGTCACCGCTAGACAAGAACCCTCCACGTAATATGATGGAATTAAATTATTGGCCCTTTAAGTGAATCACTCAAGGGGAGTACTGACATTCACCATGTTATTATTTTTTTCAATAAAATTGTCCAGCAAGCCATGAATAAAAGAATTATGAGATTATTTAAGAGACTATATACAAGAGGTCTTCTTTCTTCTACATTTAAGAGCCAGGCTTTTGTGGTCGGTATCATTGTATGGGTATGGACGCATGCAATGACGATTTTTGGCAGGAATAATAGAGTGGTTTGCCATGCCTTCTTCACACACGTGAGGTATTTATTAAAAGTAAAATGCTTTTGAAGTTAAATCTAACTAAATGCAAAGAAGTAAAAAACTATTTAAATAAATACCAACTATTTCAGAGATGTCCCAAAACACAAGCACAAGTATCATGCAGTCACCCGCTATATACAATGAAATTCGGGTCGCACGGGTGATTTGGTCTCAATGAGACGCCACGAAGGCCTTCTGCGCAGATTGCACGATGCCATTCACCAGTCACCGCTAGACAAGAATCACTTCGTAACGTACTATTAAGAAATTAAATTAGTATCCTTTTCAGTTATACCACTAAGCTGGTGATGGACATTTACTGTGTCTATGTAACTATTTTTATAATGTCTGTTATTTAATATGCTTGGTTTACTCAAAAAAGGTATTAATGCTAAAGCTATTATAATGTAGGTTGACTGGTAGAAAAGGCCCTGTGCCTTAAGTCCGCCTACGACATGTTTTTGTAATAAAGTTAAATAAATATATGTATGTATATAATAAATGAACATGTATGTAAATGTATGTATGTGTAATGAAAAAAATGTTAAAGTCGATCGGAGAAATGGGAAAAAATCTCGAGGTAACACGATAGGCGATATTGACCTGACTGATATAGATATTAACCTGTAACAAAATGTTATTAAAATGTAATAAAC
Source organism: Acrobasis repandana (assembly GCA_963576875.1). Classification (NCBI taxonomy): domain Eukaryota; kingdom Metazoa; phylum Arthropoda; class Insecta; order Lepidoptera; family Pyralidae; genus Acrobasis; species Acrobasis repandana. Next base: position 16,212,476 of record OY756215.1, read on the forward strand.
AATGAGTAGGTAGTAAATAGCCTCTGTCTATGAGTAAGAGATGAATAGTTGATAAGTTTATTCTTATATCCATATGAGATAAACGTATCAAGTATACATTATCCGTTCCATCTGTTAAAAATATTAGGTTGGGGAAAAAGTCTTTTCGCATAAAGTATGTATGAACTTTTTTTTGAAAAAGGGGAACAAGATCGGCATATCAGTAGTTACGACGTAGCTGAAGAACTGGGAATTGACCACAAAACAGTTTTGGCGCATTTGAAAAAAAATGGGTACACAAAAAAGCTCGATATTTGGGTACCTCACAAGCTCTCTGAAAGAAACCTAATGAATCGTGTACTCATTTGTGATTCTTTATTACGACGTAATGAGACCGAACCCTTTTTGAAGAAATTGATAACTGGTGATTAAAAGTGAATCACGTACGACAAGAACGTGCGAAAAAGGTCATGGTCAAAGGCCGGTCAGGCTTCACAGACTGTGGCGAAACCCGGGTTAACTCGCAACAAGCTGATGCTGTGTGTGTGGTGGGATTGGAAGGGCATTATTCATTATGAGCTGTTACCACCAGGCAGGACCATCGATTCAGAACTCTACTGCGAACAACTGATAAGATTAAAGCGAGAAGTTGAGAGAAAGCGGCCGGAATTAATCAACAGAAGGGGTGTGGTTTTTCATCATGATAACGCTAGACCTCACACATCTTTAACCACTCAGCAAAAATTAAGAGAGTTTGGCTGGGAGGTCTTAATGCATCCGCCGTATAGTCCTGACCTGGCACCTTCAGATTTCCACCTGTTTCGGTCTCTTCAGAATTCTTTAGGCAGTGTCAGGTTAACATCACGAGAGGACTGCCAAAACTACTTGACGCAGTTTTTTGATCAGAAGTCCCAAAATTTCTATAGCAATGGGATCATGTCCCTACCTATAAGATGGCAAAAAGTTATCGAACAAAATGGTACCTATATACTTTAGTTGAATGTAAATAAACTATATTAAAAAATGATTTGAATTTTCATATAAAATGCGAAAAGACTTTTTCCCCAACCTATTACGTACGTTCTTTTCAAAACTACTTAAAGCTTTCCCCAAAAGTTTATGCAAAAGCAATTTGTACCTTCACAATATTTCGAGCATTGAATTAAATGAATAATGAAGCGAGTGACATTTTTACAAGAAAAAGCAATTTGGAATGGCATTACAGTTTTATTGCGCAAAGAAAAAAGTATTTCAGTCTCGATCTTACTTTATGATTTACAGCTGCTTGTAAATGATACTTAAACACCTATCTAGGCAAAGCCACCTTATTTTATAGAATGACGTAAGTCATTTCTGCGTTTCCGGATTTTATAAGGCCATAAAATGTCTGCCTTGCAAATTTTGGACTTGGTACCTTAATTATGCCGAGCAAAAAGATGAAGGTTATCTCAGGTTTGTGATATTCCCGTCCCTTTAATATTGTGTTCCTATAAAATATTATATAAGCCTAGTCACTAATTCGTAAATGACTGCTTCGTTGTAAAATCAAACAAAATCTCTTTTGTTATTGTTGTTCTCTATAGAATGGGCGCCGGAAGTGGTATATTAGGTAGGTACTCGTACTACATGTTTCATAGGTTTTGGCAGATAGTAAATCATGCCTTATAGGGATATAAAATGTCTGCCTTGTAAATTTTGGACTTGATGTCTCAATTATGCAGAGCAAAAAGATGAGGGTTATTTCAGGTTTTGGATATTACCATACTTTATATTGTATTCCTGTAAAGTACATAAGCCTAGTCACAAGTAGTAAATAACTGCCTCGTTATTAACTCGAACAAAAACTCTTTTGTTTCTGTTGTTCTCTATGCAGTGGACGCCGAGGGTGGTATATTACTATTTCATAGGTTTGGCAGCGAGTAAATCATACATTGGTATGGTCCGACTAACGTAGTCATGTAGTTGAATAGTTCTTTGGAAATATTGCCATATAAATCAACAATGGATAGAATCTGATAGCGGGTTTTGACTTTTGTATCCATTACATAATGGACTTATAAAGGCTATTTAGGGTCGTAGAAATGTTCGATTTGTATTCTTCTCGTATTGAGTTATATACCAAGTTTTGATAACCTTTTTCTCCTTTTGTGTGTTTATTTCTTAAATATATCGTTATTACGACCTTTTATACGGAATACATTATTTGGGATCGGAATAATTGAAGTGATTTCCATAAAGCTTACAAGCAGTAATGTTTACGAATAACAGTGTCTTTTTTATTTTATGTAACGAGTTTATTATTCTACAAAAAGGAGATTTTACCCCAAAATCTGTTGGTGAAATAGTAATTTTACGTCCAAAAATGCTTACTGGAAATTCCTATTGAAAAAATGTAGTGCTCGGGAAATAAATAGATTTAATAGTAATTTCATGACAATATAAAACGTCTGTAGAATATATTCTTAATATTGAATCAAACTCGAAAGTCTTTACTGTCCGTACGTGTTCCGCTGGGAAGATGGAAATAATCGTTTATTTTCTGCGAGCTTTGATATTCTGCAGAATGCAATGGAATTCTCTGTTTTTCATTCTGTTGAACGAATTGAATTTTTATTTTAAATTAAGTATATTCCATGTGAGTAACTTCATTGGCGAAAAGATATTCGATCTTTGTTGACTGGACTTATTCTTAAATTTTTTTCGTCTCTAATAAAATATACTTTATTTCATTTTCAAACATTAACACTAGGTAACAATAACTACTATTAATTATTTAATCTAAATTATAAGTAGTTAAAAATAATTAACTAACTAAAAACTGGAGCTTAAAAACTAAATATATTATTTAAAAATATTTTTATAAACAAAAAATATCATTGAGTTCAATGCCCCTCGTTAGGGTGCTTAAAACGCTGGCTGCATTGCCACGTTGGATGGCAATGCTTACTCGTTGAACGAAGTAATTGCCAGCCCTTTGGTAATATAATGCCATGCCCTAATAAGTATAATAACAATACAATATCTGCGCCCTTAAAAAACAATCTGAATAATGATTAATTTTTAGTTAGTTTGGACATTCAGTCATCAGTCATACTACAAAACGTAGCCTTTAGAACTTAGAGTAAACTATAGTTTATATTTATATATTATTCGCCCAAAAAAAAACGACAGTGACAAAAGAGACGGTGACATAACGGGAGGAATTTTTGTTTTGGGCGGATAATGGTATTAACCAAGTAGGTACTAAAGGTAATCCGCATTATAATAAGACAGTACGTGTGTAAGTGTTTTTATTTTAATTTTATGCAGTAGGGGTTGCTATACACATAAATGGGCCGGCATTAATCGGCACAGCCATGCGGTAAAATCGAATATACGTAGATGAATGTTCGAGGAAAAAGCCGATATAATTGCTTCGTGTCGGCTTTATTGTTTGACTGCCGAACCGACGACAATGTCGGCCAGAATAAGTGTGAAGCTACCCTAAACCTAGTAGGGTCATATCAGATTTGGATTCTACCATGATGAAAATAAAAGCATTACGATCCACCTTCCTGTTATCGTGCAAGATAAAATACTTACTTTTGGCAGAACACGAAACAAAATTCTTTTGCCTTTTCTCATTTTATTCTATATTATGTACAATCCAATAGCAAGGTGAGTTACCGACCTGTTCACGTACTTGTTTTCACCAGTAACTGTAATAACTTAATTCTGGTTACTTCACCAGTGTACCTACGAGGACGTTTTCTGCTTCTTTTTATGGAGTGTGCTAATAGGTAACCCTTCTTGTGAGTAATTGTCCTATCTACTGATTCGTCGGTTGACTGGAAGAGCTTCCATAAGTCCGCCGTTGTCAATTTACTCTACTTATATGTTTCTTTTGTCTTTAATTATGTGTTTTCGTAGTACAATAAAGTTATTACAAACAAACAAACAAACTGGTGTCAGTTTTTTCAAGCTGCCTAAAGGCATCTGATGTAGCTCCATGACTATCATCATTTGACAACAGTAGGTAATTTTTACACACTAGTGAGAAAGTTTCCTCAGGATGTTTTCTTAAGCTGGGCAGGGATCTATACTGGAACGTTTCGGTTATAGTAATCTACCGATTACTGATGATAGTCATGGAGCTTTTATGTTCGACATTTTATGTTCTGAATAAACGATCTACCGATCGTTTATTCAGAACATAAAATGTCGTTTAAGTTCGTATTGTTCAATTATCAGAAAGTCTAACGGTTTCTAAATGTGAACATTTATCATGTTCTCCGAATGTCCAATCATTAAAATGTTTACTTGTAAAAATGTGTAAGTCTCAAAACTAAAACCACTACTAAATCACTATCACTACCGCTTCTATATCACAAGAACAGCTCAATTTAGATTAAGTTATTTATCTTTGGCATGTATTCAAATCAATATCTGTTCCCTTTTTTCGAACAAAATATTTTAAAGTTTCACCAAAAATACTGCATTGCACACTAATTATGCACACTAAATAAATCAAATTTAGTATATTGTTTAATAGTAGGTAGGTTCCCTAACCTAGTAAATTTGATGTGCAGTCAGTATTTATGATGAGATTGTTGATTTATTTGATGTAAAAAAGTATATAAATGATGAGGTTAAATTGATGTGCAATCAATAATATCCCTTTATCTTTTAATTGATACTCAATCATAAACAATAATCCCGTATTGTCATTATAATTTATATAGTACATAACTTTCTTATCAATTAGAATTATGAGATTTTTTTATCCATCAATAGTCTATAACATTTTATCGCATTAAAATATATGCTTGATTATCGTATTATAAATTAATATTATTTTAGATAAAAGTCTATATCGGGCGCCAAATGTAGATCCAGCGCCAAAAAATCAACTATTACGAGCTCACAACAGTTTTCTGAATTATCCTTGTCTAATCAACTCATTATCGCCAAACAATTCGTTGGTACCTTACCTTCTACGAATAAAGTTTCGCCAAAAAAAACGGTAATAAAGTGGTGTTTGCAGGGTACAACCGCGTTGCAGTAATAACTTGTGCTAAAAGGTTATTATAAAAAAAATAATAAGCCATTGTATGTCTTTTGTTTCAGGAGCATGTTCACTGAAGCAGTTCCAGTGTGCGAACGGGAAGTGTATACAGCTAGCCTGGGTGTGCGAGGGAGAGAACGACTGCGGCGACAACTCGGATGAAAACATTGAGGAGTGCAAAAAAGGTGAGTGATGGCTGCTAACAAACCAACTGATTGCATGCAATTGATTGCGGTTGGAGACTTGTACAGCATTGATGAGATCAATTTGTTGCCTCTTTCAGTTTGCGCTGTTATTCGTATTGAAATATTAAGCGGAGTTTACGGTTATACGATGGCTTTGACGATTTATATTCCGTATTGTTAGTCCGATTGGAGAGGAGGATGAAAAATAATAATAACTTATTGCACAAAAACGAAATTGCAAAAAAAGTTTCGACATTTTCGGATTGTGGTATTTTTTTATTCAATGACACATTATAGGGTTTTAAACGAAACTAAAGTTAAGAATGATGAATAGTGATTGATGAAGGTAAATAACATAGAGCTGTTGATACAACAACCAACCTAATAAAAATAAATTTCAACCACAACAGGGGTGGTAGTTGAATTAAGTAAGATTGATTTAAAGTATTTTATATTAATTAAAAACGAGTTAAAAGTTTTCTATGTTTAAACTTGCATATCGTAGAGTTTAGGTTCTCGTTATATTCCAAATAAGTTATACTTAACTATTGCCTTCTACGTCAAGAGTTAAGCTTAAAAACAAAAGCTTGAAAATGCATTTATACAAAGTTGGCCATTTTCGGCGGAAACTTCCAAAAACGTTGGCAAATTACCAAGAAGGACGCTCTGTGTTTTAAACCAAACTTATAGCTAGATGATCAGTCGTAAAATGTTTCAAAAGTAATATAGTATAGGTTAAATGTATTTAGTTTTTGGTTGATGCCGTACACAAATTACGATGGCGACATTTGCAAAAAAATATATTTTATCGGAAATAAAAATAGTACTCAGATGTCTTTTTTACCTAATATTTAGTTAAAAATTGTAGATGTCAATTATAAAACATCAAACTAATCACGTTTTATGCTTATTGGAAAGGCAGAGCCTATAACTAGAGACCCAAAAGCCACATTCACTTTAATCATAAGTGGTGATCACTTACCATCAGGTGACCCGCTTGTTCGTTTGCTGTCCTATGATATGACATAAAAAAAAACCCTTTTAATAATAGTTTCAAATGCTTATTCCAAAGTGAACTAAAATCATATCTTAGTCTTATCTAGTTATAACCAATCATATATTTAAAACAACCAGACTTAATGATCGAAAAGTCAGTAAATAAATAAGTAAATGATGAACGTCGAGCAGTTACTGACTGATTGAGAAATATTTACGTAATAAACAGAATTGAAAATGATTGAATCGAAATCATTTCAATATTTTCAAACGACATTGTAAATGTCACATACAAAGAATTTCAGCAAAGAAATACAAAGTTTCTCATACTTTCCAGACGTTATCCAATTCAATTTAATGGAAATTACTTTTGGAAAATGTTACGGTTATTTATAACGAGATGGATTTTCCAATAAAAATATTTGTAATTTTGTATGATAGCATTTATATTTCAATGAATCAAAATATTTTTTTATTTCGTTGCATTTGTATTGGAAAGAAATTTTCAAAATATTAGTACCTAGTAGTTTATGCATACGTAATTTTTTTTATAGTTATTATCAGTAACAGGTTTTCCATTTTAGTATTTATAAACTTATTATCATTACCATCAAGACTTTTTGAGTCTCCACTGCAGGAGTACGACCCTCTCTGGTAGTCACCAGCGCCATATATTAGCCAGAGCAGTCAGAGGATTTGGCCTACACTCTTTACGCGAGATGGGTTGGAGAAGTCTCATTAGTGTTTATAAGCTTTGATTAGCTTGTGTTTTCTAAGTCGCCTTCTACGACATCCACGGGAAGACTAGGAGTGGTTCTATTCTACTCTGCTGGGAACCACACAGCTATACATTTATAAACCTTATCTAAAGTATAACGTATTTATATTGTTAATAAAAATCTTCTTAATTCCGTGTTCTTCCACTCAGATTTATAATTTATTATACCTACGAGTTAATACCATGATTCGGAGGTTTATCCACTAATAATGAAATTCTTAATCGATAGATTTGCGAACGGATAAACTTTTGTTTGCTAACCCTTTGTGGATATTACAAAGGATGGAAACAGAATTCGTGTTGCTGACACGTGAAATAAATTATAAATCGGAAAATTACTTCGAAACCCTTTGACCTTCGTAGAATATTGGAATCAAAGGTTGATAGGATTCTTGAGTATCAATGGTAGGAAATGATCGTTTACTCAGGGTCTTCAATCAATTTGATTATAAATAGAACATTTACAAAATTTGTAAAGTGTGCAATTTTTATTATTTACTCGTAGAATCAGGTAAATAGGTAGGAGTGTTTTTTTTTAATAATAATCCTAGTACATATGCTTTAACAAGATCTCGCCTCATCTTGGTCTATCATTACTCTCTTTGTGTATTGTGGAATTGTGGACACGAGTTTTTTCTTCTTCTTCGTCTAAGCGCTGCTGCTTCAGAGCCCGGGGTGCGCTTTCTTGCTTTTTCTTCTCCAAATATAACATGCATGTCAATGGTCACCCAAGGATGCCAAAGTCATTGCAAAATGGCGAAGAAATAGCCGGAACAGTTTAAATGATTTAGTTATATAGGTAGTTTAACGACTGGCCGCCTGCCTGACGTCAACCCACTTTGGAAATGTATTTGTGCGAAAAGTTTTACAATCGGCCGCCGCCCGACGTTAACTCCTTGGGAATGCAATTGTAGCACGAGATGTTTGTGCTAAGTCCTTCAGTCGGCTCTTACAACATCCACAGGAAGAGATGGAGTGGTCCTATTCTACTCTGCCGGGAACCACAAGGCGAATTGGAATTGTGAGGAATTGTGGACACGAGTTTATTCGACATTATTTATATGTAAAAGTATCCAAAAGGACTCTATCTTCTTAAATGCATGTGTTAGTTTAATTACCTAACACTGGTGTCAAATTTAGGCATATTTATAAAGCCATGTGACGAAAAACTAAACCGCTTGGCTAAGAGCGCACCGCTTCAAGGGCACCAAAAGGGCTAAAAAATGTAAGTACATATTCACATGTCCTCTTGCTCTGCATAACGTTAAAGTCTGCTTTGAGTAAGAATCGCTGTGGCGACTTTATTAAAAATACGTTACATAAAGCGTAACATATAAAAAAATTTAACGTACCACCTACCACAATTAATTTATCATTAAATCAAGCGACGCATGCGCAGATGCCCTCAACTGTAATGGCGCCAGTTTGTCGTCACAAGTCATCACGCATCAATAAAGAAGCCAAATACCAATCAAGCGAACATGCAATCGGCCCCTTTACAGCTCAGTTATAGACCGTTAACGCTTTATGACTTAACTAATAACTCTATTATCCGACCTATTATCGGTAAGTGTTTTTACTTTATTACTTTTCGAGAAAAGTTTCATAATAGCAAAAAGCTGCAGTAAGAGAATGAAGTTGTAAACTGACGGGAAAAAAAACAAAGCGTGAATTCTTCAATCAAAAGCAAAAGAAACAAAATACATTGAGAATTGGTAATTTTTTTATATTTTTTTCAATACGAAGGTAACTTGATGTTTCCATGAGATGGGTGGGAGAGAGAGGACGGCCAAATACATAGTGCGGGAAGGAAACTGCGGGTAATCTATAATGTGATCAATGACAGGAAATAAAGGAAAAAGAGAAATAAAACTTAACCTACAAAGAAAACTTTTTGTTTACCTTTGAGTTACAAGTATCTATTTTTAAGTACAACACTTTGTTAGACAGAAATTAGATATAGATGAGATGAGACAAAGAATGTAGGGAAACTTAATGATAAATGCAATTAGAAATTCTGCCATCGAAACGAACATGAAAACGAAGGCAATTAACGGAACTGAACCTTTTACAGTTAATTTTTACTTTAATTGCCACGTTGCAAAAAGTAGAGCCAGATAGCTCTGACAATCGCTTTGGCAAATTTTTTACTTAAATAGTCTGAATCTCTATGTTTTATTTTTAAATTTTAGCATGGAGGTTTTATTGTATGAACTATATATTTGTTTTAATGAGATTGGTCTACAACTAAGTTAGTGGGCCTCATGGTATAAAATATATGGTACTCTCTTTCCGTGGTCAAGTGACTAAAACAAGAATACGTCATCAGTTGGGAGTGTTGCCACTATTTGAATTACCCGAGCAAAGTGCATTTTTAGGATTCTGTTGTCCACAAGGAACCCTTATAGTTTCGTCATGTCCCGAATACGAGCCCGGACGGTCAGATAGACGGACAGACCCGTCTATCTGACCGTCCGGGCTCGTAATCCGCCGCTACTGCACCGATTGTCACGAAAATTGGTGGAGAGATAGATATTGAAGTTCCAAAAGTTGGTTATTAAAATTATGAAAAAATGTTTTTATTTCAGCCCACCTCCCATACAACGAAAAGTGAATTTAAAAAAAAATATTGGACTAACCCCAACGTGTGGGGTATTGTTGACAAGGTCTTTTAAAATGCAACAAAAATTGCTTTGATCTATATAGATCAAACCCCCCAGTCTTGAGATAATCTAATACAAAGTTAAAATTTGAGGTGTCTCCCCACCGCACCGTAACTTTTGAAATATTACTAAAATAATTCTGAAAAAAATGTGGTATATACCTTAAAATATGTACTTTCAATTAAAACTATAGCGGTCTCGGTATCATAGATATTTATTTTTTAATACGTCATAAATCGTAAACCGCAATTTACCTTTAGAACTTTTATATTATGTTACTTGCTGCTACGGAACCCTTCATGGGCGAGTCCGACTCGCACTTGGCCGCTTTTTTACTTTACAAACCAATCATGAACTAATAATATAATAAATAAAGAGTTTTAAATTAAAGTTTTAAATTAAATAAGGAGAATAATATATAAATTTATAAAAAATTAAACAGATGAATCACACTATATTCGAAATAGTTAAGTTAGTTAGTATTTTATATTTATTAACTAATTGATAGAGACTTTAAATTTACTAAAAAGAACTATCAGTGGTAACACTTTTCGCGACATTTTATTTTATTTTACTTATTAGTACCTACATATACAGTAACAAGAAAAAAAAGTTAGCCTAACTAATTAATTTTTGCTCAATTTTTGTCACTCCTCCGTGGCGTAATGGTAACACGCTATTTCGCCAATCCGGAGGTTCCGGGTTCGATTCGGACTCGTGTCCCAGCAAGTGCAAGTTGGAAAATGGCCTTTTTCAAATCTTTCTGGTTCATAGGTGTTTATCTATACATCGTGTTAATGAAAGAACGCAAAACCTCTCATATGGTACCTCAGCCCATGAAACTGAACAATTTTTGTTCAATAACTCGGATTTTTCGGATTTTCATACAAGTTCACTCGATCAGCTGCTGATCAGCTGATCGAGTATGAAATTGTATAAAAATTCAATTTTATTTTTAGTTTTGTGAAAGTTATATATATATATATATATTTATTATTAATATAATATCGTTGGGTTAGTATCCCATAATACAAGTTTAAACTTACTTTGGGGCTAGCTCAATTAGTGTGATTTGTCCTTACCAACCCTAACTGAAATTAATTTGTAAATCGTAAGGACATTTTATTTGTAGAGACCATACAAGTAAATTAAAGTTCCAAACTAAGGGAGTCGCTATGCACAAGATTAATACAGATGGCGTCGTAGGAGGAAGATAGTACTACTAATAAACTAGAGTAGTACAAGCAAGTTATATCATCCCGTAGGTTCTGAATGGGACAAATGGAAATGGGTCATCTCCAGGCGGATCGTAATCTCATTTCATTTGCATAATTACTAACAAAACATGCTGTAAACTGGATACGCGTAAACAATTGCTTTGGGGGCCATTAGATACATACACCATGCATATTTTCTTCTTTAATTTAAGAGCTTGCTCTTGTTGGTAGAGTTAAGTACAGATGCCTCCATTCCTCTCTTATGCATATTTTATAACAATAAAAATGAGATGGAATAATCCTTTTCCATTATGTTGTTACTTACGCATATTTGTGTGCATAACGAAAATAAACGGAAAAGAGTTATGTATGTCCTATGTAAGTTCATATCGCTTTAATTTTTATTTAGAGTTATTTTGATTTTAAGTTTAATATTTTCAGATAATTTGTAACTTAATTTATTTTTAATTTTCAAAAGACTAAGTGGTCTGAAGTCATCGACATGAATATATAGACGGAAGGGGAGGCGGCTGCATTCTTAATGTGTTTTTTCTTTGTTTTTTTTTTCTTATCATATTTATAAAGGTAAAAGTTAAACTGCACATATCTGTTTCATTGGTAACCTTTTATTATTCTTACTTAAATTCTTTACATAATGTTTGTTTGAAGAAGGTGATTTCTTGTACTTGTATACCTATTAGTTTTTTTTTCTTTGTTAGCTATCTATGTATTTAATGTATTATATAATCATACACGTATGCTGCGCAATTGGGCGCCAAAAATCCGCCATTATGCTTTCCAAAAATTTTAATATAGCCTATGACTATTACTGGTATTTATTCTGTGCTATGACACTCAAGTGATTAAGATGAATCTAACCACATATAATTTATCAAAATCTATTTAGCCGTGTAGTAGTTACGAGGAAACAGAATAATAGGGACAAACATAATAAAACATCAAAAATGTGTAAGCAGCCATCTTGGATCCAAAATCTGATATTAGTTTCAAGTTGCGCGGGGCACCTCAAAGGGCTCAGAAATTTTGTAGGTTTTTGTAACAGAATGTAGGCGTACAGCCCCCACATACAAAACTTTTGAGCCCTCGGAGGTTCTAGTGAGACGTTACGAGATGTGACTTAATTTTATAAAGGATTTATAGGATTTTAGGAAACTTTTGTAAAGCATTTATAGCATATGTAGATAAAAATTATAAATATAAACATTTTTAAACGTTTTACAAACATTAATAACTGAGTAGCAAACAAATAGTTTTTCGATGCATCCATGAAGAAAGTGAAATGTAGGCATATTTATGATGTCTACATTTCACTTCTGTTTTGTTACTCTATGACGAATTATTCAATCGGTTGACAGATCATTCACTCACTTCATACATTATGGCAGCCGAAATTTGGCAGTCCGTATTTAATTTTCAATCAATGAAATCTAGTTACTTACCGATGGAAAGTTATTCCTTTATATTTTGCTTTATTCTTTGAATTACTAGTGCAGTATCTCAACACACACCAAGGCATTTTTGACTAAGTTGACAGTGTTTTCTTTAATGAATCGTGGAGTGTATTATGCGCGTATTGCTAGCGAGTGACTAATGTGAGGTGAACAGTGATAGCCTATGATGAATCGAACACTACTGTTGTATGTGGCGTCTTCTCTAGTACGTAAGTACATAGATCTCGTTGTCTGAAGTGGTTTCTTTTCTTTACTTTCTGTGAAAAAATACGAACATACGTACTCTCTGGAAAATAAACTTTGTAAAACTTTTATAGAAATGCTTACAGTTAGATTAATTGTCAAATAGTCCTAGGTCATTTTAGTCACAACTTTTATTAATTTTTTTTCTTGATTAAGAAAAAGTTCATGAAATGAAATAGATGTAATTTTGACTTCAGTAAATATATTTTTAATTGACAAACTAACAGCAAATATAGTATTGTAACAACTATAACAAAAAATACTTATGTATGGAAAAAAACAGTGGCACTCCCAGAGTGCCGGTAGAAGTGAAAACTTGAACAAGGTGGTGTCGATTACGGTAACGGTAACAGAGTCGCGAGTTCAGTGATATTTTTTCCATCTCAAAAATGCCCGGAGCGCCAAAAGAAGTTTTCACTTAAAAAAAAATAGAAGAAAACAAGCGAAATGCTAGTTAATAAATTTAAATTAGACGGACCTTTCACGTAACAAAGATGAATTGTTCAAACTAGGTTCGACTCAAACACGCCACGCACACACCTCCCGCGTATCCTCCAGAGAGTTTATTTTTAATCAAGTTAATTTCACTGAACATTTTCTCTGAATACATTTTCGAGCAATCAGTCGCGATTCATTTCGATTGCCGCGTAATCCGATGTAACAAGTCTGTTTCCGTACAAAGAAGTTGATCAATTTATTTAATTTGGCACTAAAACCCTTCCTCTGATTTTTTCGTTCCGTTAAGTATTGTTATTTTAATTGGTATAATATTTTTGTGCGTTTACTGTTATCAAATTTTGGTATTGTTAGCAAGATTTAGGTTTTTATTTTATTATAAGATAATTAAGTATTGATTTTTTTCTCAAAACAAAAACCAACTTCAATATGTACTAGAAAAGCTAAATATTTAAACAATTGTACTGCGCCACCATCTTGCTCATATACTTCACACTCCTTCTCTTTATGGTTGCCAGTAAGAGATTGCTTCGGCGATAAGTCCGCCTCTTGTACCTTATTTATTTATAAGTTCCGTAAACTTTGTAATTTTAAATGTTTTTTATTATGTATAAAGATTTTTGTATTGTATTGTATTGTATATTTGGACGACATATTTTTTCTAGTTATTTTCGTTTAAAAAACAAACCACACAACACAACCGATTTAAATAAAATTTCTATGAGACCACGGCAAAAGCCTACTCTTTCAAACAAAATAGAATTTTCTGAATCGGTTCAGGTGTCTTCGAGTAATCGGGGAACATACATAATAAAATAAATAAAAGATTACGATGAATTGATAACCTCTTCCTTTTTTTTTTAAGTCGGTTAAAAAGTACTTCTGACACACTTCTGTGAATCACGCCTTTATTTCATAATTGGGAGTAACTAGGGCTACAAGACTACGATTACTTAACACATATTCATTACTTCTGGCCTAATGATAGAAGAATCCGTATAGATTTTATCTCACTAATATTAAAAATATTTTTTTATTGTTGTGACGAATCTCAATCGCCAGACTCACGCCAGATTTCTAATTTTATTTTAAAGCACCTAGGCAAGTACACTTACCAATTTCTTTTAATCGTAAACATCTTACTTCCGAAAGCATAAGTAGTTGGTCCCGGCTATCATTATTTGATGGCAGTCGTTAAGCTTCGTCAAATGACTTCAGGTTTCGAATCTGTTACAGTATTACACACACGAAATGAGGAGCTCAGTGGCCCGGCGGGAGTGCGCATTACTTTCGCGCTTTCGCAAGTAAAGCGGCACCGGGCGTGGTCCGCACTTGGATGGGTGACCACAAGTGGCATAAAAATTTCTTGAGCTCCTCCGTGCTTCGGAAGGCACGTATAAGCCGTTGGTCCCGGCTGTCATCATTGTACGGCAGTCGTTAAGCTATGTCAGATGCCTTTAGGCAGCTTGAAAAATCTGACACCAGTGTTGGCCACATACACACATGATAAACAAACAAAACAAACACACGAAATAAAGAAATAATATCGGAAAAGCTACACCGACTTTACTTTAACAACAATATTAAATTATACAATGTTTGTCTTCGTATTCAAATCCAGCCTGATTTATAATGAAACAGAACGTAAGCGTAGGTACTTTTCGATTTTAATCAAAATTTCAGCTTTGTTTTCCAGTTGTTCGCAAGTTCAGTGATTACTTCAGGGAATAGACAAGATGGATGAGATGAACCAATCTGATCTGCTGGGAGGAAATTGTGTGTGACACAAAAAATATAATGTATTTGTTTCATCTAACATTTTATTTACTTTTCATCAAATAAATTACCTGTTGAATATAAATGACTGCCTCCGTGGTCCAGTGGCCAAAGCGTTTGCCTTGTGATTCAGAGGTCGTGGGTTCAAATCCCACTGGGATGCATACTTTTTAAATTTATTTCCAGCCTGGTAAGAATATTGCAAGGGTTGAATCACCTGATTATCCGAAAAGAAAGATGATTTCGTGCTTCGAAAGGCACGCAGAGCTGTGGGTCCCGAACGCCATCTAGCGTTTGTTTAAAGCTATCCTAGGACTGGTTCTGGTCTACCCTTTGGGTTGCGAAGGTCAGACGGCAGTCGCTCTGTGTAAAAAACCAGTAACCTTTTCAAATCAACTAGGTTAGGTAGTGAACCCCGGGCTCAGAAGCGTTAGCTCTGAAGATGCAACCGGGAATACGCTCGGATGATGATGACGATGAAATTACCTAGTAAATATAAATATATTATATCAATGGCCCACCTTAGCTTTACACGATTATGTATTTTTCAGCGTGAAATGCTCTACCAAAATTTTTGTGGAAACCGGATCAAAATCGGGCCAGTAGTTTCCGAAGTTATTGAGTACAGATAGTCAAAAATATACGGGGATTTCAATTTATCTCATGTTTTTTTATTTTATTTATACAAGCCGCCCAACACTATTATGATTTCCTTTTTCCACCTTCATGCCCACCATCACGCTAAAAGTGGCCTGGGCCTTACCGCCCTAGGGTCTGTCTGCCCCGTTAGGGATAAAGACGTGATAGTGCAAAATTATTGTTTAGCCTATTTATGTTTTTGCACCGTAATAGTAAAGTCTAACAATTGTAAGATCTATTACACAATATTTTTTTAATATTTGTTTTAACAAGAAGAATTGTGACATCTAAAATAACATAGTACTGCTGCTGCTGCTAATGCTTCTTACATGCGCATCTTATAGTAGAACACTGTGTATTCGATTTTTTACAAGAACATTTTAAATTACCTTGCCACCAAATGGCGATAATTTTTCTGAGCGACATCTCTTAATTTGGTATAGGATCATTCAAAGTAATGTTTGTTAGCTGTACTCGTATTGCATTTCTGGGTAACCAATCTTAACAATCCAACCCCCGCACTACAATCCTACAATTATTTTACTAAACTTCATCTAGTAATATAACTATATCACTAAACTAGAACCGTATTATAATTATGTTTCTAGTAAGATAGTCATGAATCGCTTTTGTATAACTATGTTACGGCATATAATTATATCCCTAGGGTTATAACTACATATATTACGGCTATAGCTATCATACTGCGACATACGAGTATGTATCAGTATACAAGCACCTACAAGCTCAAACTGTAGCCAAAAATACTAGTATACTTACATTTTATTTGATTACATCAATAGATAAACATTCACGAGAATATGTTGAATAATATTTTATTGACACTTCAGAATATTTAATCATAGTAAAGAAAATAAAATGAAATGAAATACCTTCTTCACTTTTATTGAAGCTGATATTCTAAGCATTTTGCTCGAGAATGTTCGAATATAATTTATTTAAAGCGTGTTCAAATTAAAACTTATAATCAAAAGTATTTACCGTCCCTTAAATTCTTTGAGAGTTAAATACGATATTAAATAATTGCCTTTGGATCTGATATTTTAATTATATCACATTATTCGAACGGCACGAAAAGTTTTCTCTGAAATTTGAATCATTATGGCTACCGAAGGATTCTTGTAAGAAGTCAGCCTTTCACGTCAAATTGTGATAAAACTTTGCGCATTTCATGGTTGTTTCGATACTTTACAAATAGCAAAAATTAATTGAATTTTTAAATAAACCAGCCAAGTGCGAGTTAAACTCGCATGGAGAGGGTTCCGTGCCATTGATTGAATGCTTATAGATTTTTCTTGTAATCTACAAGCAATATACTATATTTTGTATTTTTTTCAAAATTTTAGGCTTAGTAGTTTCGGTGATTAGGGGGGGGGGGGGGGGATTGGTCAATTTTCGTCTTCTTTCATGAATAAAATTAAAACTATTAATTTAACAATAATAACAATATTTGAGATAATTAAATATATTTGAGATCCTCATAACGAGCCCTTTCATTTGATATATGACACAATAAGGTTTGCAAAACTTTTTTTTTTTAATTTCCTAATTTGTCCCCCGAAACTGAACCTTATTTAAAAAAAAAAAATATTTACTTTGCACATGTGTTTGGGTCGTAGGATTTCAACATTCTACCAAATTTCACCTGATTCGGTCCAGTAGATTCGGAGCAAATTGGCTGTGACAGACGGACGGGCAGACAGACGCATAGATTAATATTGTATATACTGAAATAGATAAGAAACTAGAGCTTTAACATTAGATCAAACCAGTGGCGCCATCTGGTAACATGCTTTCGCAACACCAAAGGACTAAAAGATGAAATAAAACGGTGAAAAAATGACTCTGTGAGCTGGGACTTGAACCCGCGATCTCGGTTCAAATACGACTATGTTCAATAGCCTAAACAACTGAGCTATTGAGTGAATAACCGCGCATGTCGAATTTATCCATCATATAATATTCCTATCAAATAACAAATGGTGTAAAAAATATACTGCGTGAGTGGGACTTGAACTCGCAACGTTGCTCTTATTTTAACCATGCTCTTACAACTGAGCTATCTCATTTGATTAGCGATAGCATTTGATATTACTATTCTATAACACGCATTTTTTTTTTCATTAGGAGTTAGGTCAGCTGATTCGTGACTAGATGGCGTTTTATTGAATTTATTTATTAAAATTCTGCAATGTTCTAAGTTTCATAGGCATGGACAGACGCACGAGTGATCCTATAAAGGTTCCGTTTTTTCATTTTTTGTATGGAACCCTAAAAAAATACTGTTTTGCTCAACAGATATCTATATACAGCCTGAATTTTTACCCACCAGCCAAATTTTTGGAGAAAGTTCAGTCCATGGTACTGAACTACTTTCCATAAAAACAACGAAAAACTAAAATAAAAATTCGCCTTCCCATACAAATCAGCGCTCAGCCATAGGATTTTGTATGGAAAGACGATAAATTTTTATTGATTTATAATAAATTTTTTATAGAAAGTAGTTCAGTATCATGGACTGAACTTGCTCCAAAAATTTGGCTGGTATTCAAAAAGTCATTCTGTATATGCTAGTTCTATTTGTACTTCATTTACATCAAAATTAATGTATTTTTTTTAAGCTTTACTATTATATTTATTTCCTGATTTTTATACAAAAATATTCATTATGGTAATAAAAATATCACTAAAAAGATTTTTTATAACATTTTTTTTTCAAGAAAGCGGTTCTATTTCGCATGTTAGACTGCCTAGGGTCTATCAAAATATATTGAAACTTTTAATGTTTATTTCAGTCTACCATCATCATCATCAGGTCTTTTTTAGTGTCCACTGCAGGAGCACGACCCTCTTTGTACTACCAGAGCCATATATTAGCCAGAGCAGGCAGAGCATTTGGCCTACACTCTCCACGCTGGTCAGACGGGTTGGAGAGGTCTCATTGATGTTTAGCTTGTGTTTCCTAAGTCGCCTTCTACGACATCCACGGGAAGACTTGGTGTGGTCCTATTCTACTCTGCCGGGAACCACACGGCGAAATTTAGTCCATGATACTAACCAACCAACCTCTACTTCCCACAAGAAACAATACTTATATCGAAAATTGAAAAATAAATTTTGATCATCACAAGTTGACCGATCAGCTAATTAAAATTTCTATGGGAAGCAAGACTTTTTTTCGTATTTAGATATGTTCCATGTGGAAAATTGTTCAGTATCATTGACTGAATCTATCGTTAAAATAGTTACAGTATATTTTTTTACATGTTATTTATGGCCATAAAAGTAAACGAAATCAGAAAAGCCTGTGGTCCGCCAACACTTACTTCTTTGTATATTATTGTATGAAAGAATACAAAGTCGCTGCGAAAACGTTGAATGGACCTGCTTTTATCTAAATAAGATAGCGTTTACTTTGTTTTGCTTTCCATTTTCGGTTTCCGGAAAATATTTGTACTCAGCGGAAGTGTTTGCTTATAGTGCAGGGTAACGACGTCGTTATGGCGTACAAAAATGTTATATATCATGTGAGTACGCTTGTTGAACTATCTTATTTCTTATATGAGGAGTATTTTTAAACTGTGTGTAAGGGGAACTTGAAAAACGTTTGCTCTTTCTCTTATACTTAAAGGTATACGCAAGACTTTTGGTTTGGCAATAAGAGTAGTATAGTAAGCAAGTGATTCAGTTTTCATATCGAATAGTAAGTATACTATATGGATAGTATCATTACTAGTCGTTTGTTAAATATTCGATATGAATAATACTTACCTGTTGATATACGTAGTGCCAAAAATAGCAATAAGATGTAGCAAGTGAACATAATAATCATCATCCGAGCGTATTCCCGGTTGCATCGTCAGCGGTTACGCTTTAGAGCCCGGGGTCCGCTACCTTACCTAGGCAAACACTACTCTTTTCTTTGATAGGACATTGCATCCACTAGTAATTTTAATAATAAGGTTACCACACCACACACAGACAGGACAGCAGCCAGTAAATTTGGTGGAATTAATGAAACGGCCCACCGGATCGCGGTTGTAAAATGTCACGTCGAACATTTGTCCGTATTTTTGAATGCTCATTTACTATCAAACATCATTTCAGCCTACTTCCAGCAGTGGGATATAAAGGGCATAAGTTATTTTACTTCATACGGTGATGTCATGAAAACGTGGGTATTTGAAATTTATAAACAATATGTTTGTCTATTATACTAGTTTTAATAAAGAGGAGTCAAGTCAAGATAAAAAATATTTTATTCCATGTTCAACATAGTTATCACTTATATTAGAAAATTCTGAATAGAATTAGTGAGTTCCGTGTGGTTCCCGGCAGAGTAAAATAGGACCACTCTAAGTCTCCCCTTTGATGTCGTAGAAGGCGACTTAGGAAAAACAAGCTACACAAAGCTTATAAACATCAATGAGGCCTCTCCAACAACCCGTCCCGGCCAGCGTGAAGAGTGTAGTGTAGACTTAATCCTCTGACTGCTCTGGCTTTGGTAGTCAAGTATCAAGTATATTTTAGTATTAAGGAATTCTTCTTCGTTATCTTTCCTCCCCTAAACCCTATTTGGGTTCGGAGATGCGCATGCTAAGAGGCATGGCTGGGGTTACTAAAATGGATAAAGTACTCACTGCTAAAAATCCGTTTTCTTCTTACTCAGTCTTTAAATTAATTACCAGTTTATTTTATGGTAAAAGTGTTTGTAAGGAGTTTCATCATCACCATCACCCCCGCCCTTCTTCCTTCTTCCACGAAAGGAGTTCACTTTACATAAATGTTATGAATGGTTATACATATTTGAACATCAAAGTCAGTACTAACGAGTATATTCATTATGTATCAAAACTAAACACGTGACATAGTTAGCTCTAGCCTGTAATGAAGCACGTGTATACTTTCAAGGCGGAATGTAGGTACGTACTCTCTTCCCGTGACATCTGGTCACGCAATTAAAATAAGAATACACATCAGTTATGAGTGTTGCCAGTATATGTTGTTGAATTACCCGAGAAAAGTGCATTTTTTAACTTATATATATAACAAACCATTCATTATCGAATATTCATAAATAAATTTATAAAAAATTTTACAGATGAATCTCACTATACAGGGTGACATTTTTCCACTGGCAAAATTTTTTGAGCAAGTTCAGCCCATCATACTGAACTACTTTCTATAAAAAAAGTTATTAAAAATCTATAATAATAAATGTTTGTCTTCCCATACAAAATCCGTTTGGCCAAGCGCTGAATTGTATGGGAGGACGAAAAATTTTTATCGATTTTTAAAAACTTTTTTTATAGAAAGTAGTTCAGTATCATGGACTGAACTTGCTCCAAAAATTATGCCGGTGGAAAAAAAGACAGCCTGTATACGAAATAGTTAAGGTAGCTTGTATTTTATTTTATATTTATTAACTAATGGCTAGAAAAAAAATTAACTAATTGAGAAAGTCCTTAAATTTACTGAAAAGAACAATCAGTGGTAACACTTTTCGTGATATTCGTGACGTAATCTTGGGCAATCGCGGAAAGAGAGTACCATATCTTATTATACTATTGTATGGGGTAATCTTTCAAATAAATATCGCAATGCCACAAACCGGTATATATTCGTAATAAGTCGGGGAAGACTCCGCAACCCGGTCACGTGCCGGATAGCCGGCGGAAAACCGTATCTCTGGATGTACATGAATAATGGTGACGTGTAATATAGGATAGGTGCGTATTTTCCGCGTTCCGACAACTGTCCATAAATATGAATTAATGTTTATTGGGTTGCTTTTTATTTGATTGTGGGTGGGACGGATTTTTTTAGCAATTTTGTCATGTTATAGGTGAACTATGGTCACTTGTTTCTTATTTGTATACAGAGCTTAGGACCATGATCTTGCCCTTGGGGTCATCTTCCAGTTTGATGTTGATAGATGGAAAAGGGATCAAACGAGAGTCAAAATATTAATATGGGTTGCTGACCGGATCTCTTAGTTGTCACTAAGAGTTTCGGTTACCAGTAACCAATCAGTTTGTATTCGCCTGTCGATTGACAGTGAAGCAAAAATTATGTGTCTACAATGTTTTATTAATCTAAAATCTGTTTAAAATTTACTTTAATTGAACGAATAGACATATATGAGTAGACAAATTAGCAAAGAAGGTAGATTCATAATATTGTAAGGAGTAAATATCAACTTCATTTTAAAGGAAATTACTGTGAAATTTGCCTCATTTAAGCGTTTGCCGAGCATCGCAATTAAAAAGCAATCTCTGATACTTATTCTATAAATAGAACTGTTAATATGAATATTCTATATTCTCAGCCTTTCTGTAAATTTTATGCGCCATTAACTGTCGTTTGCGGCGACGGCGACGTCAGCTTTATACAAACTGACAACTCTTTCTAAGGATCACCACGGCTGCCACATTGTATATTGGCTCTTAAAGTGTATATAACAAAATCGTCTTTCCTTTGCTACCTTTCTTTTAATATATGAGTGTCTCCTTCCAATTCAGCTTTGAAAAGGTACAAGTAATGAGGCATAGAAGGTAGGCACTTTTGTTGATGATAGGGTCACCAGTTGAACAAAAGTTTAAAAGGAATCTTGTCAAAAGTGCGACTGTTTCCAGGTAGGAATGGGAGTTCCTGCAATTTAGGTACTTTACGAATTGCATGTAATTTTGTCCCTTCACGATTATATGGTTTCATTCTTCCAAAAAGAAGGTAAGGATTTGCGTGAAGTGCATGTTTATTTTTTACATTGAGCTCTATTTTTATTTACAAGCTTTTATGTAGTTTTACTTGTCCCGTTCTTTGTGTGTCTCTAATTAAATGTGGCAAGCTAAATAAGACCCACTTTCTATTATTTGAATAATGCCATCAAGTAGTCAAAAGCCCGTCCTCTTCTTATGTAGGTACTAGTACGTTATACTTACTGGTGGATTTTTCAAGCTGCCTAAAGGCAGTTGACGTAGCTTAATGACTGTCATCTAGTGACAACAGTTATTTGTAAATACTATATAGTGTGTAGGTTACCTGTGTGGTTCTGGGTTAGAATAGGACCACTCCATGTCTTCCTGTGGATGACGTAAGAGGCGACTAAAGGACTAAGCACTAACATCTCGTGCTACAATTACATTCCCAAGGACAATTACATACTTAACGTCGGGCGGCGGCCAGTTGAAAAACTTTTTGCACAAATACATTCCCAAAGAGGGTTGACGTCAGGCATGCGGCCGGTCATAAAACTATAGCCAAATCATTCAAACTGTTCTGGCTATTTCTTCTCCATTTTGCAAGGTCTTTGGCATCCTTGGGCGACCATTGACATGCATGTTATATTTGAAGAAGAAAAAGCGGGAAAGCGCACCCCGAGCTCCGAAGCAGCACAGCTGAGGATGCAACCGGAAACGCGCTTAGACGAAGACTATGTAGTTTGCAGGTAGTGGGCATGTTTACGATGTTGACCTTTACCGGAAGCAAGTAGTGCTCAATGAAAATAACCTTATATTTAATCTGATTGTACCATAAACTCAGAATAACGTCGAGCCGGGCGGGGTCGAACCCGGGACCTTTCGGTTATAGTCTGCGTTCTCAATCCACTTAACCTATACCGCTACCATCCAAGTCCATGACAACTTTAAATCGATTGCAAAGAATTTGAGTAACGCTACCAATACCGTTCCGAGACCTAAAGCCGATCCAATCTCCCGTATTTTCACGATGAAGGGTAGTAATTGCCGCCATAAACTGTGGTGTCCTCTGAACTGTGAGGTCGATATTAAATTTTACTACTTCCCCAAGTTTTGGCCTTAAACTCTTTGATAAAGGATTTTATAGATGTAGCACCGTTTCAAATGATTCCACCCGTAAATTTATATCTCGTATGTGCTTACTCTTGAATGGGCAAAAGAAAACCTAAGAACAAAAATATTTTTATCATCTACAATTGTTTTTGAATGTGAATATAGATTTTATTACTCGTCGCGAACTCGTAAGCCCTTTTGGGACAAAGATTTTTATGACGGTTTCATTTGCTTTTACTGATAACAAGTAAGTAACATTTTCGAATGAACAAAAATCATTGGAAACGTGTTCCAAAGAAAGTACAATTTATATTCGAGTAATAAAATTGAGTTTGAAACTCAACCAGTATTTAGCGTCGTGCTATTTAGATTAAGCGTGTAAAGCAACATCTTGAGAAAATATTACGTCATTTGCTTGTCTTATCGATTCCTTTGTCTCTCAATTATTTTAAAATTCAATTTCCAAAGTGCTTTAGGCTATTAAATAGATTAACGGTGTTTCTCTCCCATTGCAGTAATAATTGTATTGTACTCCATTAAATCCTGTGTTGGAATAATTCTTTGTTTAATATGCATGGATTATAGAGTGCCTTTGTGTATTTTATTTTACAAAAGTGGACGTTTTTGTTCTTGTGTTAAATATTAGAATATGAACTAATTATATATTCAAGAACATTTTTTATTTATTTCGTGAAATAATGTCTGTTCAAATCCTAATAACGTAGAAACGTATTTTAGATTAGCAATTTACAAAAACAGGATAATCCATTTGAAGCATATTAAATTCCTTGTACTTGCCGAAAATAAATGTGTATGTAAAACCGTCCAATTAAAAACAAAAGGTCACATTTCCTTTCCTCAAGACGTTCAAGTCCAATTAAGTATTTCTATCTAAAACTCTAAAACATCGAAATTCCAGATAGCAAGTCCTTAAGAAAGATTTAAAGATAATTGAATAAAGTTGAAAATTCCGCCCAATACTGGCTATATCATTAAGCTCTAATAAAGGGGCCGCCTGGCAACACTGATCGTTACGTTTTTATATCTGGGGAGAGAAATGGGAGTATCTGTACGAAGGTCGAATATTAGCCGTCTGTTACTGAGATATTCATTCGCGTTCCTGAGAAAAAGGGTCTTGACAGACGGACGGACGGACGGACAGACGGACAACAAAGTGATCCTATAAGGGTTCCGTTTTTTCCTTTTGAGGTACGGAACCCTAAAAAAGGAAGAAAACTTCCATTCGGTAAGTAATCAGATTGCATTATTTGAAAATTAAATGCTTTTGATAAAATCCACGCCGCCATATATTAAAATTTTAGTATAGATCTGGGGCGTATGTTTGAGATAGCTGGTCTATGCTATAGCTGGTATATTCTATGCCAATGATTAATTTATTCTTTTTAAGCAGCAAAAAATCTATTAAGTGAGTATTTTTATTAATGAGTTTTCGCTATTACAATTAACTAAAGAAGATGTACTCTGATATCCATATGGCAGAATAATTTCAGCAAAATTGATGACTTGATAAGTTATTTATTGTAAGAAGTCATATTCCATTCCTAATGAATGGAATCTGACTTCTTACAATAATAAAAAAAAATAAAAGCGTGGTGAGCTAATTGGTTACAACGATAATATTAAAATAGATGAAAAGACACCTGGAAATGTCTCACTGAAACCTTCAAACAGTTCTCAAAGCGGGCCCGGAAACGAAAATCACTTCCGAGCTATTGTTCAAAATTCCATTCAGAAATCACTTGAAACAGCGATAAAAGTGTAATATTTTGTTCCCAAACAAAATTAGCGAAGAACAATAACATTATATTTCTGTAAATGTCTCTGAATCATGTTTGAAATTCAGTTAAGAGTCTTCTTTGTCTTTCTTTAGTTCTTTTGGTTTGAAGAGGAACGAAAAGAAATTTGGAACAATTTTTGCGGCTCTCATCAATTTTGATATTTTTAATTCCACGAGTGATGCGAATCTAGATTCAGTATAATCTATGACATTAACTGTTTGTATGTGTTAAAAGATCTTTTAACGTATGTATAAAAAAAATAAAAAAGGGTTGCTAAACCTATTTCAGTTAAAACACGTTTTGATTTTTTACTTTTTTAAAATAGTAATAACGAGGCAAAACATATTTTTAACTAAATTGGGCTTAGCTTTTGAGAGTTAATTAATTTTGAATAAGATAGTAACTATCGTATCTTTATTTGTTACGGGGTACCACTAAGACGACTTACAGTACTAAAGCATACACATAAAACATATATGTTTTTACTCTTAGTAACACGTGATCAGTTTTAAAATAACAGTGTCCTAAATAATAAAGTAATTAGTGACAGCGAGACACGTGATGCCAAAATAAGACAAAACAAGTCATTATTTTTTTTAAACAATTTTTTATCTAAAGCTAACAAAACCGGCCAAGTGCGAGTCGGACTCGCGCACCGAGGGTTCCGTACAAACCTGCAAGGTTTACAAAGTTCGTTCATTACGACAAGTAAGTTTAAAATTATTAAAAAAATATATATTATGTGATGTAACTAAAAATTTATGGTTTTCGTAATTTTTCCTTTATCTATGCTATAAGACGTTGCTTCGTACCAAATTTCAAGATTCTGAGTTCACGGGAAGCACCCTGTAGGTTTTGATTCCCTTGCAAGTGTCGAAAATTTGCGGCATAAACGGCTGTATCTTTTGATTGCGTTGGCTTAGAAGTTTGATTTTTTCACAGCTTCAAGGGACAGTAGACCTGAGTAATTGATATAAATTTCAGCTTCATACCTCCACGCGTTCCTGAGAAAAAGGGTCTTGACAGACGGACGGACGGACGGACAGACGGACAACAAAGTGATCCTATAAGGGTTCCGTTTTTTCCTTTTGAGGTACGGAACCCTAAAAAGTAAAGTGCTCCTCAAGACGAAACAATTGATCTTACAAATAAATACAAGTAGGTAATTTTATTTGAGATTTTTAAAAAAAAAAACAAGCTTTTATCTAAAACAATAAGTTAACTAAAAATTTAAAGACTCCTCGAGTCAAATCAATGCCCAAACTCGGTGCGGTTATGTTGTTTTATCACAGAGATGCCGTTTCCACCTTGGCTTTATCATGAGATCAGGTCATTAGTACCATAAAATTGTCACCCAACTTACATAAGTTATAGATGATGTTTCAACTCAATTGAATAATGGGAAGTGTGTCTAATTTGGCTTGCAAGATTTAATACGGACACACCGACAACGGGTCAGATGAAACTTAATAAAAGCTTAAAAAAAAGCTTTTAAATAAGAACACTTGTATCAAACAGGATGAGCTAAAAATACAAGATGTAGTTGTTTTAAGATAAGGGGTGGAATAACAAGGCGGCCAGCGGATCGGCAAGCTGGTCACGTAATCCGGAGTGTTGGCATGCTGTAAAATTGTACGCAGCTGCGCGAATTCAGGATGCCGCCATCCTAATTTCAACACAAACGAATCCGCACCACGGCGTCTTATTGCCATTGAAATAAAACTGCAGCGACGTGTTTTTTATGGGAAAAACGTATTATTTGAATATAGCACGGCGTATTCTTTAATGCTTGTCTGGGAAAAAAGAAAAAACTTTGATTTTTCTAAGTGCAAGTAAGAGCCTTTCAAAAATACGATGGTTATTTTTGATTTGCTTTCAAAAAATATATTTATATTTGCATTAAAAGTTCTTTCATTTGATACGTATGTTACACGATTTAAAAAAATTTCTTATATGTAGGTAGGCCATAAGTGGCCTCCCTACATATTCAAAATCAATTACTTACTCGTACGTTATACGTCTGTCTTTCGGTCACTGACATACAAATTTGAATTCAATCAGTGCAGTAGTTTCGTAGCAAATTGGCTGTGACAGTCAAACGGACAGACAACTGAGTGATTCTATAAGCGTTCCGTATTTACCACAGATATTTAACCTTTTGAGGTTCGGAACTAGAGTACCTACAATACAATACAATACAAAACCCTTTATTGCACAAAAGTAAAAAAACAGAACATAATTATCTCAAAAATTAGGAAATGCGCAAAAGGCGGCCTTATCGCTAAGCAATTTCTTCCAGGCAACCTCGTTTATATAGAAAAAAATTATGGGAAATTAGGTAGTGCGGGGTGGTCAATATAATAAACTTATTTATGTACAATAATTATAATAAACATACATACACCTAATACTTAAATACATACATACAACTTACACAAAGAAGACATAACAGGACAAAATGAAGAAACTAAGTGGAAACAAGGGAAGGAGATTCATAAGGAGGAGAGTACAACCTCAGGGGATCCCTTTCGTTAGCATAATGTATTTATTACTAAAATCGTTTGGCACAATGAATTTGGCATACTTTTTTTGGCATAATTATACTTGGGCATAATTGATTTTTAGCAGCATATGTACTTTGGAATAATTATATTTAGGTCTAATATATTTATGCATACTTATAATTTGCACAATGTTTTTAGGCATAGTGTACAGTCGCATAATAGTACGAGTATATTTTATTACTAAAGTTTAATAGGTATAAAGTAATGAAAAATTTGAAAATTTTAGTTTTTTAATGAGTTTCATGCAAATTTTATACAGCATATATATGTCGCAGTTGAATGGTATAATCCGCTCATTCACTAAACCTCTAGCTGTTTGGCTTTACAGCTCGGTTTTGTAAAACGGCAAACCCTAATACGCGGAATGGAATGAACGACTTGTATTCATCCATGCGGCTAGAGAAGTTGTTAAACATTCCATCTAAAGAAATTATATACAATTTAGAATGCCTACAAAGTGGCAATGGCGAGCGAGCGAAGCGAGTATGCCTCGGCAGCGCTAGAAAAGATCTAACCAATTTACTAGGTTAGGGCAAACCTATAGCAATAAAAATCGTGAATAGTTTTCTGGGAAATGAAATTCGATGTCGAAAAAATCTTATCATGCATGTGTCGCAGTTAAAAGGTATTGATGTGTGTCTATTAATTTAGGAGTTACTTATTCTGCGTAAGATGATTACGACTATGTTCATTATTCTTTGATACTATTTTATGCCTTTATAAATTTATGCTTATAAATGTTATGTTGAAATATGATTATGCTAATTTTATTTATGATTAAGACAATTATGCTACATTTGTTATGGATAAAAAAATTTTGCGTAATTATCATTAGTCTAATTTACCATATGCCAATATATTTTATGGTTATTATTTTTAAATGGATAGTGAACCCAACCTCAGAGGTACTGTCTCACAGCAACTACCTTCAAAACCGCTCGTTAGGTAAAAGACGTGTACATTAAACGTGTTTTTTTTTTAAAGGAAAACGTATTATTTGAACTTAGCAAAGGGTACAGGAAAATGATGGGAACGGGAGAGATTAGGTTGGATCGGGGTAAGGCCATCGGAAAATATACGTGTTTTGTTGTGAATATTTTGTGGACACCTTTTGGGCTTTGACGAAGATGTTTTGTCATAACTTTGGGATAGGATTATTTATTAATTGTCTCAAATTTCGAACCAACTTATGTGTTGCTAGTGTAACGATGTTGCATGCTCCTTGCATGCTGCATGTTCGTTTTCACCTTATTTCTCCATCTCATCCTGTCCATTTTACTTTTTATAACTACATTCGAAACATTTCCTAATTACATTTTTGAAACATTCACACATCCCTTTTTAACTACTGCAAGTTAAACTTATTTAGATAAAATTATTAGGTAAGCAATTGCACACATCACTTAACACGCAAACTGTATAACTCCAGACGGCGGCAGTCAGGTTGGCCATCTGAACGCATCGTATATGTAGGCTAGTTTTATGATAGATGAGCTGACTTCCAGCGGTTTGCAAAGCAATTGTACCAAGTTAGCATGCTATCCTGGTACTTTTCTTTCTTCATTATCGTTCACCTAGTTCTTAGAGTAAGCGCACTTTTCTCTTTCACTGTCTCTCCACCAATACATCGATTTAAAAAAAAATTAAAGTAAATGATTTCCATACATTTTTTCTGCTCTAGAGCAGCAAAGTTCTACTTTGTGCTGGATATGTAGCGCAGTTATGATAGAATTGCAGCGTAGTTGGAAGAAAAGTTATTTGTTATTTATTTATTTATTATTATTACTTCTGTTACAAGCATTAAAAGTTGTCTACATTTTATCCATAAAATTTCCATGCTACGTATGCGACATTGACAAAATTTTGAATAAATTTGAATGCGTAAACCACGCTTACATTTCACCAACAAAGGCGTAAGTTAATCTAACCTTTATGTTGAAAGAGTAATCCCAGTTCTAATAAGAACTCCTCGCCACAATAAAACTCCGGGAGCCGTGGCCGGGTAGTCGTGCATCCAGCAATTTACATGAAATTTCCGCCATGGTCATTTTTTCCTTCTCTTTGTATTCCGGTAATGAGGGTCTGTTGAAAATTTCACCATCATATTAGATTTTCTTGTACTTACTCTCCTCACAAATTGATGCTGACGTTCGTTAGTTACAATGTTTCTAAGGTAATTTGATTGGACTTCTTTGAATCGATTCGCGTCTTAAGGCGTCGTGATTTTTATCTATCCTCATGAGCGCTGCCAGGATTCTTTTCAGGAAGGTGCATCTACGTATACTATTAACTTATATAAATTATAGAAATATACATGTGTGTTTAAAGAAATTGAAAGAAGAAGGAAAAAGAAGGAAAAAAGAGGAGAAGGAAATCCCAGAAAATTTTTTGATCATATTATAAAAAAATGTAAAAACATTATGGAGGTTAACACATTGTAGGACACACTACGTCTATACACGGAAATCAGTTGTTATTTCTATTGTGTCTGGCTTAGTGTCCAGCAGTGTGTTAAGAACTTAGCGGAGGAAAGAGAGACATGGAAAGCACTCCACCAACAAGAGCGCAGAAAAATACATTTATACCTGTATAATGTACATAAATGTAATGTCAAATTTAAATCGCACGGGTATTTGATTGAATATATTTCGCTCATTGAAAATATACTTACGATCTACAAATAATAATCCCTAGAAGCATAACTAATTCAGAAAAATCATTCTACGCGATATGTACCGCGGCGGGCGGGGCTTAAAATATGAACCGCGCGGCGTGACAGTTCGCTGTGACACTCGAGTCGTGCGGTTGCGTCGCAAAAAGTTTCCTTTGAGAATATTGCTGTGTTTTTGCGATAATTGATTCATTAAAAATGCCTTCATGTGCCGTGAAGTAGTGTAGAAGCCATACATACGAGTACATGAAAAACACAGGACTCACCTTTAATAATCCATACTTGACATCTGTAGAAAGTGTTATGCAAAATGTATTTACGCGTTGTACCTCACCGCTCGTTGCGGTGACCGCCCCCACCCGCAAGGCTCGGATACCATGTTAAAATATTTAACCAGCTCATTAGAAACGCCATACATTTTAAAAAGAGCATTAACATATCGATTTCGCTCGAGCGGAATCGATATGTTAATGCTCTTTTTAAAAATATTTAACCAGCTCATTAGAAACGCCATACATTTTAAAAAGAGCATTAACATATCGATTCCGCTCGAGCGAAATCGATATTATTTGGTTCTGATCAAAGAACCAATAATAAGTGTTTTAGTTTGCAAAACCAGGTTTTAATTTCGTTCGGATCATTTTGGCTCTACCTACCGACACCCTTTACCCGCGCGCCCGCCTGTATCTTTTTTGCTTTATAAAATAAGTTCAATTCTTGTCTTGAAAGGTGACGGGAAGCCCCGCCCCCAAATCGTTTGAAATTAACCTGGTTAATCCCGGCGAATATAACGCTAGCGTATCGATTCCGCTCCTAGCGAGTGTTCGCGAAAAACCTGGTTTGGGATGTTAATGAGCTGATATTTTTCGAACCGTTCCCGAGCCCTGCCCCCCGGACGACGAAGTCGGTCGGTTGGTCGCGACAAGGTCACGACCTTGTCGCGACCAATCGCATGCATATTTGTCTATGTGTGTGTTTGAGTGTTTCTTTGTTATTACTGTTAGTCTGTTTACGTAAATGGAATCAGAATCAAAGCGGTGAATGTAGGAGCGTTACATTTCTAGAGAATATTATTCGTAGCTTACGATGGTTGGAATTATAGTTCGTGTTTATAGGACAAAAGGGTGATGAATTTTAGACAGCAATCTAGACGCCTTTAGCTTTCATTCAAACTTACGTATACGTATACTAAGTAACTTAACTTTTTTGCTAAGTATTTTATTTTCTGACTGGGGTTGGACAAAATTGTACTCAATAATTCAATAGTTCACATCTTTCATTAAAATTTTAAATAATTTTTGATCTTCACACTTCACACTTCGTTTAGCACGAACAAAGTTTGATTAGGTACTTATATTTTATTTTTATTTTATCTTTATGAAATGCATCACTGCCACATGAATGAAAGCCACTGTCAACTTTGTACTTACACCTTTATTACCTACGTTTATATTTACTAAATCTACAAGAAATTATATTTTTCTTGATATTTAGCTAATAATAACCTAACACCAAAAGGCAGTTTTTTTTTCTGAAACAAGAAGATAACCTAACATGAATAATAATGAAATACTTGTGATCTTATGACCGCTTTGTCTTCATTTCTTATTGAAAAATAATATACTTATTTAAATTGTATGGGCCAAGGTTAAGCGTAAGGACGATGCTCGTTTACCATTTTGTGTAATGGGTATTCTTAAACAATGTTTTAAGAAATAGTCTTATGTTTTTAAGAATGTTCTCAATTTGTATATGTTACGGCTAAAAATCGGTGTGAACATAAACCTTGGATTAGTCGCTAAAGTGTAAAATAAACATCAGATTAGCCGGCTAAACTTAGGCTTAACCTAACCTAATCTAAGTTTAGCCGGCTAATCTTAGGTTTATATATTCAATTGTTCACACCCAGTTTTAGCCGTAACATATACGTTATTTCGTAGTATATTTTATAATCTGATATGTTATAGAAGGTCAATTATTTTTATTCAAATAATCATGGTGGCTTACTTGACTAAAAAGATATAAAAGATGAGGTATGTACTTTGAGGGCTTCAACAGTGATTATCTTTTGCATATGTTGATCTAAGGTCTTTTATTAAGTCATCATCATCAACAGGTCCTTTTTAGTCTTTACTGCAGGTGTACGGCCG
The DNA here is from genome assembly GCA_963576875.1 of Acrobasis repandana. NCBI lineage: Eukaryota > Metazoa > Arthropoda > Insecta > Lepidoptera > Pyralidae > Acrobasis > Acrobasis repandana. The sequence goes on from OY756215.1 coordinate 16,244,940, forward strand.
TCTCTGTACTACCAGAGCCACAATTGGCCAGAGCAGACAGAGGATTTGGCCTACACTCTTCACGCTGCCCAGACGGAAAGGATGGAAAGGTCTCATTGATGTTTAGCTTGTGTTCCCTAAGTCGAGTTCTTCTAAGACATCCACGGGAAGACTTGGAGTGGTCCTATTCTAGTCTACCAGGAACCACACGGCAATGGCTTTTATGAAGTGGTAGATACCTATCAATTACAAGTTCAACTCTTTGAAAAAAACCGCTTGAGTGAACTTGACGCTAAGCGCCAATTACGCAAAGAGAGACCTAAGCCCTAAGCCGAACATATACAATACAGCTGGCCAGTTGGCCGGCAGTTGGAGTTGGGTACTGTCAGCCGTATAACAGACTATTGAAAATTAAATTCAGCTTGGCTAAACATGACTAGGTACATCTTATCTTGCATTGGGATCCACAATGGGAAGCACGTCAAACCTTTGGGTTACATTGTACTAAACCCCTTGCCTTACTCAACCGCCTCGGGATTTCTTAAGAAGGACTGCATAAGCTTCAGAATATTACCTGATGCGTAGTGCCTGTAGTCCTCTAGCTCAGGATATGCTGATCCAAAGAGGTCCATGCGCTTACCAGTCAACGAGTCGCAGCTACACATGATGTGTCTCATTGTCTCCTCTGATTCCTCACATGCCCGACATTATGGGCTATCAAACTAGGTACCTACATGAAGAAACAACCTTAACAATACTTAAATCGTCTTAATCAATGATTTCATTTCCGAGGTCACCGTTATCGACAACGGTACAAAGAAATATATGTATATACTTATATAGATACCTTATTAAGAGTTTATTAGTGGCACACGTTGTTTTCTTTAAATATTCATTCACCCGCGTACAGAAATGATCAAGTAAAGAATACAACAGCGGCGGTTGTTTTTCCGCTTGCGGCTAACACGAAGTGGAAATGACGCGCGAAATTCTGAAATATTCCACCCTCTGCGCAATCTACACCTCAAAATAGCCAAATTGTAGAAGGACTGCTAGTAAAACTCGCGTTTTAGAAACCAAGAAATAATGTCGAAGATATGCATTTCATATGAATTTAAATTTTCAAGGTATCTGATACCGTACCTTTAATCCATAAAATAATACGACAATCGTCCGATAGTGAGATCCTAATTCAATGTCATACCAAAACAGACTTAGTCATCATTTCGTAGCGCTTAATGTAGCTTGACACTGTACGCAGGTAGCTACGTACGTACGTATGTCGTGCCACTATTGGAGTAAAGATCCTGCTATAAGATCCTGGCTATACCACTAACACATTCGAGATAGAGAAAGACAGAATTGAAAAAGTAGAATAGGATTAAGTCTAGATGTGTCATAGTGTCTTCCATGCCGCCGATCTGGGTGAAAAGAAAAACATAGAATGTACCAGCTGCCTCTCTTCCCGCGCAGATCGAGGGAATGGGCAAGAATCTGAATCATATCAATAAGCGATGCGGTTATCAACCTATCACTATTATGATTTTCTTTTTCCACCTTCATGCCCTCTCTAAAAGTGATCTGGGCCTTGCCGCCCTAGGTTCTGTCTGCCCCGTTAGGGATAAGGACATGATAGTGTGTCAAAGAGGAACTGCTCGTATGTGATTACTGAAAACATATTAAATAAGTTTAAAAAAAAAAAAATTGTACAAGCTTTAATTGTGAGACCAAAAGTCTTGTCAACACAAAACAAATAAGCACAAACTCGACGGAGTTGCGTCGTTTTATTACGGAGTTGTTATGGCCACCTTTCAGCTCAATCATTAGACCCCATATACTATCTTAAGACAAAGTACTTGTCAAGACGAATCCAATGAGACCAAACTCGATGGGATTGCGTCGTTTTATTACAGAGTTCCTATGGCCACCTTCCAGCTCCATCATCAGATCAGCTCCAAATCATCATATTATTGCATTGACGCGATATACATATGCGTGCAAAATTTTAAGCTCAATCCGTTAATACCGATCAAAGCCATCAGGTCCTTATCACCTTATTCTACTCTTTGTTAAATCGAGATAGATCTCAAACCCAGATCCCGTTCTGTAGCTACATTATTTTGCGCCAATGGTTACAGAGTCACTGAGACGTGGATTATGCAGTCACATTATCACTGGCGCTTGAGGCTTGACGCCAAATTACTTCAATATTCATAATGGAATGTAAATTCAGATGCTTTGCGAAATAATTCCATCTACACTGTGTGTTAGCTTAGTGTAGGTAAGCGCCTACGTCCTTCGTTACAACACTCCCACTCGTTTGTCTTGTTTTGCTCTATTTAACCAAAAGGAATTAGATTTAACAGCTTTCTATATGATCTGAAGAATTGATTTAGTTTTGAGAACATTTAAAGTGAAGTGAAGATATAAGCAAATGGCCTTGAAGTGTGAAATAGATTGTTAACTCGTAAATATGGTGATAATTTCCATATTGCTCTTCGTCATGCACTAGATAGCCCTTTAAATTATTTTATGACCTGCCGTTGAAACTATTATTGGTAATCCGTCTAGCTTAAAAACTTGCCGTGGCCACTTTTGGCGGAGGCAAGTTTTAAAGCTAGACGGACTAATGTTAATACTTTCAACGGTGGATCATAAAATAATTTAAAGGGCTATCTAGTGCATGACGAAGAGCAATATGGAAATTATCTCCATATTTACGAGTTAACAATTTATTTCAAATGAGGGCGCCACTTCAAGGTCATTTGCCTATACCTTCACCTTAAAGCTTCTTATTTAATGGTGTTGGTAAAATGTGTCATTTTAGGTCATTTGTGAGCTGAAAACATTGAATATTTATTTAATTGAATATTCTACATTACAATAGGTATCAACTTAACTTAAGAACTGAAGAGTAAACACATGTAAACGACGCCAATTTGCAAATTAAAAACCTTAACTTGTGATTAAGCTTTCATAGTTACGTAATGCCAAAAATACACCGTTAACTTTGAAGATTACCTTGATCCTACTAAGTATTTTTACACACATATACGAGTAACTCTAGTAGTAGGAAGTCGAAGTACTCCAGGAAATATTTTTATTTTAGTGAAAAGTTTTCGAGCTATTTCACTACATCCTATTGAAACACTTTTCTTTGATCGATATACTATCGATCACATAGAAAAAGAAAACGAAAATAGTTTCAAATACTCATACAAAGTTCTTTTAGTCAAATGCTTTTTAACTCTCGACGGAAAATAGGGGTTATAAGTTTGACGTGACTGTGTTTGTGTATCTGTGAGTAATAGACGGGTTTTTTGTATATTTCGATGCGGTTTTAAATTGAAAGCCTTGTCTGTCGGTTCGGTTTGGCCAGTGAACAACAACAACAACATATATAACTTCTAACAATATATACTGAAACTATTTTAAGAGTAAATTCAGTCCATGATACTTTCCCCAAGAAACATATATCAAAATATGAAAAATAATTTTTGGCTTTCCATACTAACTCGGATCAGCTGATCGGTCGACTTGTATGGGAGGCAAAATTTTTTTTTCATATTAGGTCCTTACATATGAAATTGCCGTTCAGTGGTAATCGGTTGGGGCAAGATCTGGAGAGTATGGTGGGTGACGCAGAGGTTCCAGTCGCAGCTCCTCTAACTTGGCGATCGTTTGATGTGCAGTGTGTGGTCTAGCGTTATCCTGAAGGAGCAGTGGGCTAGAGCAATTCATCAGTCTCGGTTGTTTAATGGCGAGCTTTTCCATCATTGTTTGCCATTGTTGGCAATACAAGTCTGCAGTAATCGTCTGGCCTGATCTCAAGAAGCTGTAGTGGATAACACCAGCACTGGTCCACCAAACACTAACCAGAATCTTCTTTTTGGTCAGTTTTCGCTTACGGCAAGGTTTTGCCGGTTCTCCAGGGTCAAGCCATTGTGACGATCGCTTCCGATTGTCGTACAGGATCCATTTCTCATCACAAGTCACGATACGGTTCAAAATCCCCTCATTATTGTGGCGATTAAGCAAAGAAACGCAGCAAGCAACGCGTGTTTGTTGGTTTGCTTCAGTCAATTCGTGCGGTACCCACTTTTCGAGTTTTTTAATTTTTCCGATTTGGCGCAAGTGGATAAGTATCGTTTTGTCACTTACGCCAAAGGCTGCTGCTAATTCAAAAGTGGTTTGAGATGGATCCGCTTCCACTATCGCCTTCAATTCTTCGTTATTCACTTGAGTATCAGGTCGTCCACAAGGCTCATTGTGTAAATCGAAATTTCCAGAACGGAAACGTTGAAACCAAAAACGCACCGTTCGTTCGTTAGCGGTGCCTAGTCCATACACGTCGTTAATTCTTCGAGTCGTTTCTGCAGCACTGGTGCCACGGTGGAAGTCGTATTCGTAAATACCGCGAATTTTCAATTTGTCCATAGTTGTTGTTATAGCAATGTTTAAACTCAAACAAATGATGTTAAAACAAATGAAATACGAATTTTAAAACAATATTTTTCTGGCTTTATTTCGAAATAAATTTGAATTTGGAATTCCTAATGAAACGCAAGATATTTGATTTTAAAGGTGCCAGTATTGAAAATCGGCAATTTCATATGTAAGGACCTAATATTTCGATATACATTCCTTGGGGAAAGTTGTTCACTATCGTAGACTGAATCCACCCTTAAAATAGTTTCAGTATATTTCGTTAGCCCTGTATATGGTGAACACTTGAAAGTCGGGGTTTTTTAGTTTGTCTAGCAAATAAACACGAGAGTAATTCAATAAATATCATGATCTGAATGTACGCTGAAAAATTGTGGTCTGTTTTTCACAATTTGCAAAATTTTTCAGAGTAAAATTTCCCTGTAAATTCTACATATATTGTACCTCATTACATAAGACATTTTAGTCCCAGTGACATAAATTTAATACAGCTTCACAAAACCAAGGCTTACAAAAGAAACGGGAACTTTTCTTTCCTTGTGTATTATCTGCTTTGGTTGCCGATAAAATACTCGTAACAGTCGCTTTTTATTGTTATTGGCCTATCCCATTCCCAATTTTAACCAGGCTCGTTCACGTTGTTTTTAGGGTACCGTGCCAAAAATAGTAAAACAAAATTACTGCGCCGCTTTGTTAATAAAAAATGTGACACTGAATCACTAACCGATAAAAATGTTCGCATTCCTGTCTACAGGTTTTTGTAATGTACATAGGTACTAACATTCACTGAAATCATCATCAGGTCTTTTTAAGTCTCCACTGTAAGAGCACGACCCTCTCTGTACCACCAGAGTAATACTTAGCCAGAGTAGTCAAAGGATTTGGCGTACACCCTCCACGCTGGCCTAACGGGAGAGAAGAGAGGTCTCATTGATGTTTATAAGCTTTGTTTAGCTAGTATTTCCTAAGTCGCCTTCTACGACACCCATGAAGAGACTTGGAGTGATCCTATTCTACTCTGCCAGGAACCATACGGCGTACTCGCTAACATCAGTGACATTTATTGTATAATGCAAATAAATGATTCTTGATTGACACGATGTTTTTAACTGTAATGTTTTTAAAAAGTACGAAACCTCGTTAAAAAATCAGACTTGCGCTTGACTATATTTTCTTAACTATATCGTCGCAGGATGAAATTTTCATCGTTGTAAGCTTGTTTGTCGCTGCCACATCGGATAAGAACGATAATGCCCATATGAAACATTTATGTTTATAACGTACTGGGGTTTGTTTCAAAAGCGCATTAAATGTCAGAATGCGGGCATTCAAAGAGTACGTCTTATATCGTATTTTATTTAGCACTTTTTATAAAATCGCGTTACCTCTGACTTATTCTTTACTGAAGTTTTTTTTTTAATTTTATTAAAGTATAAATATGTAATGAAGTACGGAATCAACATTTCGTCAAATCAAATTTTTGTCTGATCTGACTGTTTTTTTTTTTCTGTAGTGATAGTGAGTAATTTAAACCATTTGAACAAACTACATTTAGACCAGAACGTATGTATATCGTTATTGTTTGTATAACATAACAAATAAATATCAACTTAGTTTCACAAGAGGTTAATACAATCTAAAAATGTGCTTATTTTATAAATAAAATAAAAATTTATGTTTTACAATATCTTCTTCATTATTCGATTGAGTCTCATATCCCATTATTCGATTGAGTTGAAGCTGTACATACTTATGTAAGTTGTGTAACAATGCCATATGCATGCTAACATAGCAATGATAATAGAGAGTATGCATGAATTTTTTTTATATTTTTAATCGATAGTCCTCGTCGAGGAATAGCCGCAAAAAATAAATCAGTACCGAAAAACATGTATATGGTGTAGAAAATAAATATTAAAAATAGCAAGTAGATTATAACAACTAAAACACGCCATTTTAAAATATGACGTCGACGTCTGCAATATCCGCTAGAGACAGAAGCTGTCAACGCATGTTTTTCTTTTTTGGGTACTTTCGATGTTATCAGCCAGTGATGTTTGTTAAACTTCTATATAAAAGTACATACATTTCGAATGTCATCGATAGTCAAACTACATGGACGGACAGTTCTACCGAACGCACCCAAACTTGTCATTTCCTTTTTATGAACGTTGTCGTCATTTCCCTTTTGTTTGTCAAAAATTCCCACGCAATATTTGCATATTTTCAATAATTTATTTCTAATCCAAATAAGAGTCAATAAGAAAAATAATTAACTAGGCGTGGTAACGTATTAAAAGAAATTGTAAAATAAAAATATGAGCCGGATTGGTATTAGATGCATATTCCTTATTATGGTGTAAAATGGTGGCCATGGCATCTCTGTGATAAAACAACATAACCCCACCGAGTTTGGGCTCAATTAATTCGTCTTGAGGAGCACTTTAAACTCTTAGTTCATTGTTTTAGATAAAAGCATGTTTTAATTATTACTTGATTACCATAAAGGCATTTTTTGAAGCGATATTAGCATTTGGTACATGCACTGGACTGGACATTCCATGCAATAAGAAGAAAAGCTTGCCTAAAGTATTGTATTACACCAATATTACACCAGGTACAGAACACGCTCACATAACATGTAAACAACAGCCGTGTCATAACTTCTGACCACAGATATAAACACACTGGACAGAAAACATAAAATGTTAGCAGAGTCAAGACTATTAATGAAAGAAAGTGTTGCGGACGCGGGTTGAGGGCTCTACTAAATATGCAATAAAATAATAATATGGCGAACGTGTCTTGTATGTCTTATTATGTTTTTTGATTATAAAAATGACAAACATTTTACTTAACGAAACAGAAGGAAAGTATGAAATAAGGTTGGTTTGCCACAGAAAGATAGAAGCCTAGGGAAGGAGGACCAGGAAGACCGAGGCATAGCTTCATGTGAACGTTATGTCGTACAGCGAACTAAAACAACTGGCAGATGAGAGAGACAAATGGAAGAGAATTCATACTCCACCAACAAGAGCATAGCTCTTAAATATACATAAATAGTTTACTCCACTGGCCCAAAAAGGAGTAAAATGTTTTCAGGGCTTTTAAGAGTTTCTTTAAATAAAGAAACTCTTAAAAGCCCTGAAAACATTTTACTCCTTTTTGGGCCGTCCGTCCGTCCGTCATAATTTCAAAATGCTACTACATAATGTTATAATATAATAAAAATTCGAAATGAGTTACATTTTTTGCAATTGTGTTTTTTAGGTTTTTTTATTAAATAAAAATGACTTCCGAGTGTGGCTTGGTTCCCAGCAGAGTAGAATAGGACCACTCCAAGTCTTCCTGTGGATGTCGTAGAAGGCAACTTAGGAAACACAAGCTAAACAAAGCTTATACACATCAATGAGACCTCTCCAACCCGTCTGGCCAGCGTGGAGAGTGTAGGCCAAATCCTTTGACTGCTCTGGCTAATATATGGCTCTGGTAGTACAGAGAGGGTCGTGCTTTTGCCGTGGAGACTAAAAAGGACCTGACGACGACGACTTTCGAGTAACTTTTACATTTCTTTTGCAGGTACTTGACCGTGATTCTCGATGTTTTGTATAAGTTATTAGTTTTACAATACAGGCTTAGTGTAATTGGGTGAGTATTGTCTTTTTTGTCCGAAGTACATCTGTTATTATAGGGTTGCTATATACATAAGCGGGTTGGTATTAATCGGCAAGGCCGGGCGGTGAAATCAAATAAATGTAGATGAGTGTTCGGGCAAAAAGCCGATATAATTGCTTCGGGTCGACTTTGATGTTCGACAATAATGCCGATCCGAGAATTCCGGCCCGCTTAAGTATGTAGCAACCCTTATGATCCATAAAGTACTTTCCCAAAAATTTTACATAACAGAGCGGAGAAAAATTATACCTTATAATACATAAAATAACGATGCTTCCCTCATTTAGGTGTACGTTTATGTAGTCTATATTATACAGGTCAGTAGCTGTAACTAAACACGCATTTGACGTCAACGGGTTTCTCTGAAAAGGCTTGGATCTCTTGATCCGTTCTGACATGAATATTTCTTGTGATTAGTTGTGCTGAAATTCAACTTAAATAATAATTACTCTATATGTAATTTATTATTGAATGGTACTGTTAATAAATAAGCCTAATATATTATTATCACTATTTTTTTCAAATATAATGCTCTGACTGCCCCATTAGGGATAAAGACGTGATAAAGTATAGAATATGAATATGGGTCTCTAACCTAAAACCAAAAAATTGATTTCATATTTCGATATATGTTCCTTGGGGAAAGTTTTTCAGTATCATGGACTGATTTAATCCTTAAAATAGTTTCACTATATTTTATAAGACGTTATATAGTATATGTTTTTTTGGAGTCCTGAATTTACTTTTTTCCGAAATCTGACTGGTCGTTTTAAAATAAAAACTAGACTACATTTCATTGCATGGAAAAGTCTAGGGCACTCTATGGTAACCTGACTCTTCAGGTGTCTTCCGAAGCACGGAGGTGCTTAAGATATTTTAATGCCACTAGTTGTCACCAATCCAAGTACGGACCACGGCTGAAATTGCTTAACTGCGTAGAGGACGCAGTTAAGCAATTTCAGTTTAGCCAGGCGATCAAGCGATAAAAAAAAACTATAAAGAACGATTTTCTTGATAAAGTATTTTCAAAGCAAAATGAAACTTCAGTGTGGCAATAGATAACTGCAGTTTTGGAGCCGTGCCAATCCGAGCGACAGCAAAAAAAATATCGCAAGTTGCAATACTGACAACTAGGAACTTTAAAAATTATGATTTCCCTCTCAAATTGGAGTTTAGGTAAGTACAATACCATACAATACAATACAATACCCTTTATTGCACAAAAGTAAAAAACAGAACATAATTATCTAACACTTTATTGCACCAAAACACAGATACAAATAATATTCAAAAATATGAACAGTATAGGTATACTCGTACAATAGGCGGCCTTATCGCCAAGGCAATTTCTTACAGGCTACCTTAGGTATTTAACTTAGGCGGTTATCCCACTGCACCCCGCACCGTCACGGAGCGCAGTTTCTACATACTGACGCTCCCGCGCGGTGACGCGTTTTCAGTGGGTGAGTAGGCGTGTTTTCTATACAAACTGAGCTACTTGCATACAATGTTAAAAATCCACCGCGCCTTACAACGGTTTTATCTAATTCATAGAGCTGTGTTATCTCTGTATCGATAAACTTAACAAATAAAAAAATATATATATTTGTTAAACTAGTTTCAAAACAAAATAAAACTTCGGTGTGGCGATTAATGGCTATAGATAACTGCAGTTTTGGAAACGTCACAATACGGCAGCTTGAATGACAACAGTAAAAATATCGTAAATTACAAAGTGATCACTATGAAATTTAACAGTTATGATATTTCTTTTTCATTAAAGTTTAGGTACGAGTACATTGCTTATAACTGTTTTTATTATTCATTTGAGTAACTATATGAAAATAATACGTGTTTTTTATTCATAAAGGACAAAGAAAAAAGAACTCTACGGCACTCATTCAATATACTTTCTTGATTGAGTTCGGTATCTATTCTTTACGACGATCGACTGTAAGTAAAGTGAATATTTGGCGCGGGGCCGTCGTCGTACACAGCCGCTCCGCGCCTCCGCGCGAGGTAGATGATCGAAGCGCTAGGTGAGGCAAACCTGCGCCTCCGTCGCCGCGCGCGCACCGCGGCGGGGCGCGTTGCCAGTGGGAGAATCGCCTTAGGCTTCTAAAAAAGTACAATAATAAAAAAATTACAATATAGAGGTAGAGTCTCTTTCTTTGAAATGCGCCCTAGTGTTAAAAATCTTGATAATATTTCCTTTTTTTGTCTATGAACTTAAAAGACGGAGATAGATTATAATAAGCTCTGATGAAGCCAATACATGGCTTTATTTTATTGGCAATACCAAAAATGAAATGTACTTACAACGTTTAATATAATATTATGTTCAACGTTGTGAGTTCAGTTAATTTTTGGTATTACCTAATTTTAGTGAACTAAAGAGTAATAACAAATATTATTATTAAATAAACCTTTCATTCAATTTTCATACAACACAAATAAAATTTTACAAAAGGTTTATTTAAATTTTAATGTAGGTTATAATACGAGTATATATCAACACTTGACCCAAATCTGTCAATCTCCAAAAAAAGTATACACAAAAAATGATAAAGATTCCACTCACGTTCCTTTAAAAATTGCTTGACTGGAGGAAATTTGTTCAAATAGGAGTACTCGGCATGAACGTTGTCTTATAAATTAAGTTATATCTGCCGCCGCGGGTCTCCTCATCCGTCTTCCTTCCAGAGAATTGCGAACTAAAGTGTGGTTCAAGGTTAGAAGGACAAACGATTTTTTATATTAATGCTGGCGATAGAAGTATTTACGTTACTTTTATTCGGTTAAAGACATGTTACAAAAAATAAGCTTTTATTATAGATATTTTACAAGGTTCTTGAAAAAGCCTTATGGATATACTCGTAGTAAAAAAAACACCTTGAATCTAGGTACTTTTGAAACCAATTGCGCAGCATATTTTGTAAGAGCAGCTGGCTCAGTAGCCATCAAAATTTCTAATGTTCAATTGGAATAAATATTTAGTTATATTTTTGGAAATTACCACAAAACTGACCAGTATACCTATATATTTTCATGGAAAAAATACTCGATTACCAATGACATGCAAGTTAAAAACGCTACCCCCTATTTCTAAAGTGGAATTTCCGAGGCCTTCCCATAATATCTTTTCCTGCTCTAAATATTTTTGTTGACTTCCAGTTGTGAACGTTATTCCTACATAATTTCCTTTGCATTACTTCCTCATTTCCCTCCCTAAACAAACTTGAAAGTTCTATTTGCATGCAATACTTTGACCTTTCGCAACACCGATGCCTATTTCATTATTCAATATACTCTAGGTGTGCGTCAAAAACGCTGGTGCCACGAATTCGGGATTGTTTTACGTATTCGCTGCATAATTTATAAGCGGATGAGCTCTGCATTCGTTTCAATGGCGGCCGTTGACGGTCTTTGCCCGCGATCCGTATTTTAAGGCTGCTGCCACAGAACTATAGGAGGCAGATGCCTATGTTTATCAGCAAATGGTATTTAAGTCTAATCGGAAACATCACACATTATCTCTTACCATTAATACTTTTGACACGTAGAATTTGACGTAGTGTATGCCTAAATTATGCTATATACAGGGTGATTTTATACCTCATAGGAATTAAAGGAAATTATTTTTTAAAGGAAAAAAATACTTATTCTGTCATGCGTATATCATATTCATATTAAAAACCAAAAATATTAGCAGTCAAATTTGCATACTTACCAAAATTTTTCCATTTGAATGTCACTATCTGGCCGGCGAGCGGGTAGGGCAACGGCCGCTCGTATTGTAAAGTCAGTAGGTTAGCCATTAATTAGAAATTAGAAGGAAAAAAAAAATATCAAAAAAAATATATAACAACTCGAATTGAAACCTACAGTCCAATGTCTCACAGTCACGAAATTTCAAATATTATTATCTATCTAATAAAACCTCACCCTAAAGTTTGCTATCCGTATTTTTCAGTAGGTTAGCCATTTATTAAAAATTAGGGAGAAAATTTTTTTTACAAAAATAAACAACTTCGATAAATAATTGGGACCAAAGTTGCAGCTACTTCAAGTAAAATTTATCAAACCGGCTCACTAATCTCAAGGAAATTTGTGTACCTTAAATACATAAAAAATATATATAACGACTCGAATTGAAACCTACAGTCCAATGTTTCACAGTCACAAAATTTCAAGTATTATTATCTATCTAATAAAACCTCACCCTAAGGTTTGCTATCCATATTTTTCAGTAGGTTAGCCATTTATTAGAAATTAGGGAGAAAAAACGACGGGTTGCACTCCGGGAGTGCCGGCAGAAGTGAAAACTTGAATATTAACGTTGTGCATTTTTGATATTTTGGAATGGTTAGGGAATAATTTTGCACGAATTTCTTTAATTATCAGTATAAAAGTATTATCATTTATGTGGTAGAATACAATATTTATTTATTGCGCTATCGTACACAAACATGACAATTTATATTACATTAAAAAGTTTATCTCTCAGCTAAACGAAACAGCAGGCGCAGGCATACATTTTCGCCGCGCCGTAGAAAGAGAGGGGGATACTTCCTCTCCTACGCCACGCCGGCTGTCTACTCTCCATCCGTCTTACGAATTTTCGATCAGGGCACGTGTCCTGACGCGAGTTTAACATGTTTTACCCATTACAAAAAAGTGCACAACGCCGCTAAAGTTTTCACTTCAAAAAGGTTTGGGCTCGTCCGGGATTTGAACCCGGGACCTCTCGCACCCAAAGCGAAAATCATACCCCTAGACCAACGAGCCGGCTGACAGCTTAGTCGTCTTATAGTATAAATACTTCCTCTCCTACGCCGCGCCGGCTGTCACCCGTCTTACAAATTTTCGATCAGGACACGTGTCCTGACGCGAGTTTAACATTTTTTACCCATTAAAAAAAAGTGTTCAAAGCCGCTAAAGCAGTTTGAACTTCAAAAAAAAAATTACAAAAATAAAAAACTTCGATAAATAATTGGGACCAAATTGCAGCTACTCCAAGTAAAATTTATCAAACTGGCTCATTAATCTCAAAGAAAATTTGTGTATTTTAAATACATAAAAAAAATATATAACGACTCGAATTGAAACTTACAGTCCAATGTCTCACAGTCACGAAATTTCACATATTATTATCTATCTAATAAAACCTCACCCTAAGGTTTGCTATCCGTATTTTTCAGCTTTCAGATGCGATCGTATGCTAATAAGGCCCTCGGTGAACAACGTAAATCATGGAAATATTTTTTTTCCATTCCTACCCCGACTAGAGGAATTTCTTTTGAATGAACGATGTTTTTAAGCGGGGAAAGTTGCAAATTATTTTATTATGCTCCTGACTCCAGATATTATTTTCGTTGGAAGCGAGATTTTCAGATACCACGGGCTTAGAGTAGGTTTTCAGTAATGGATTAAGTAGAGTATTAAATACGACCCTTCTCGGAAGATTAGAGACCCGTGTTATCGATCGATAGTTACTATAATAGTGAGTAATTATGACCCGAGTCGTAATTCTACATCAGTTATTTTTAGAAAAACACCTTTAATTCGTGTTTGTATCCATTGCAAAGTACAAGTTTATTTGCTAGGCAAAAATAAGGAAAATCCCGACTGTCAAGAACGCCATCTTATGATGAGTAGCGGAACTACCGATACGACTTGATATCCGTAGCGCGATCTATATATTTGCTAGAAATAGCCCTGACTTTCAAGCGTTAACCCTCAATAACTTTTAAACAGCAGAACGGATTTTCATCAAACATAACTAAGAACCACCGTAAGGGAACTTGCTTTCTCGTAAAAAACCGCATCTAAATTGGTCCATCCGTTCGAGCGCTACTATGCCACAGACAGACCGACATTAGGGTCAAACTTATAACACCCCTCTTTTATGTCGGGGATTAAAAAATATTAATAAATAATTTACAAAGATACCTATGTTTTAAATAATTATTCGATGTGTCAACGGGAGCATATGCGCCCAAGTCCATTGTTTTATTTTATGTAAAATCTAAAATAATGCGATTTAAAAATTAAACATGATCACAATTACAAACTAACACAGAAACTAATTCAAGATCCGGATCCGTAATGACGGAGTAAAGTTACCCCTACAATTACGTGTTAAGTCTACATTTCTACCGTTTATATCAAACTAAAATTTACAAAATATGAGTGTGTAATCATAAAGCCAACGCAATGCTTGTCGTGTTGCCCTTATTTTGTACACTCGGCCCACATAAACGTGACGTAGCACAATAACGTGGCACATGCCCTAATGGGCGACATCTCTGATTTATACTTATTTCTTTTATGTGCCAACGAAATGGCTTTCTTCATAGAAGTTTCTTTTTGCAGAGAAATTATGCTAACACGGTAGGTGCTCTCAGATTAAATCAAATATTTTATGTGCGCCAAACTTAATAATATGTGATATAAGTATTACATATTTTTGTCATTTATGTAGAGCCAGGAAACCTAAACGCCACAGGTGAAAAAAAGAAACAGCAACAGTGACATATTACATTACAGATACATTTCACGTCTTTGTCCCTAAAGGGGCAGACAGAGCATTTTAGATTTTGCGGATCTAAGGAGACAGAGCCCAGGTAGGCGAGAAGATGGAAAAGGAATCAAAATAGTGATAAATTGCTAGCCGCATCACCTATTAATATGATTAGCATTTTCACACATTCCATCGATCGGCTTTTACGATCTGTGCGGGAAAAGAAGCAGCTGGTACATTCTAAGTGCCATATTGCTAGCCTATCATTATTTTTTAGTCTTATTTAAGTAGAATTCTCGCACCTCTACATAATGTGTAAAGATAAAATAATGTTACACAAAAACTTTGGCTCTTAGCTCTCCGTCTATTAGCAGATCCATGTAATTGGACGGCAAATCATATTACCGATAAACATTATATCGACTTCCCCGAAGGGATGCCCAGGTGTAATTTATTTTTGGATCATCTCGCTTGGCCAGAGTTCCTTCTGAAAATCACGGTGACTGGCGATTGTCAGAGGTATAACTTGAATTAAGATGTAATCGGTTGACAGAAAATTATTGATGGTTTGATGTATTTAAAATGTTTTTCGTGTTGTGGCTCCACGTGGATCCAAAACTAAGGCGATAAATATTTTTTGTATTTGAAATAAGGGAAAATTCGTATTCTTAAATGTGAATTCGATTATTACTATTAACTACTTGGTTCGATCTCCAGCCAGAACAAGTTGGAAAATGGCCTTTTTCAAATTTTCCTGTAATATGTAAAAGGCCATAACAAAAAAATTTAAAACAAGTTTAAATTTACTTTAGGGCTAGCTCAATCAGTGTGATTTCCCATATATAATCTATAAGAATCTAATAAGTTGTCCGTATCAAAATTTACAAACCTTACTTACTTAAGTCATGGTCGATGAAAATTTTTAAGTTTTTGTACATAGTCAGATTCAAACCAGAATAGAATCTACGAGGTAAGGTCGGATGGGGCAGGATTAGAACTCAAAAAATACGTTTTTTTTTCTCACCATCTAAATCAGATAATTGATAAGGAACCTCCAAAAATCTTTGGCCATCGAAAATAAACAACCAAAAACAAAGTAGTAGTTTCTTAATTCGAATGTATATTTTTTTGTTCTATGTATGTTCCTCTGCTTTTTAACCGATTTAGAAAAAATATTTTTATTTTAAAGGGACACATGCAAATTGGTGCCATTGTCACCAGTGTCATCACACATAAAATGATTTTGATGTTTTTGTCAATAAATCAAGCATTTGCATTTAGAAAGTGTGTTTTTATGAAGTAAAACTTATGGAGAAGACAAAATATTGAAGTCGTTTTTCTTAGTTAAAATTATGTAATAGCTACTTTAGTAGGTCTATTACAGCTTTCGCGTACAAGTCATCATCATCATCTGAGCGTATTCCCGGTTGCATCGTCAGCGGTTACGCTTCAGAGCCCGGGGTCCGCTACCTAACCTTGGCGATTTGACGAGGTTACTGGTTTTTACACAGAGCGACTGCCGTCTGACCTCCGCAACCCAAAGGGTAGACCAGAACCAGTCTTAGGATAGGTACAAACGCTAGATGGCGTTCGGGACCAACGGAACAGACTGGAAACAACTTTTCGCAATGTATGCTTCCCAGTGGGATTTGAACCCATGACCTCCGGATCACAAAGCAAACGCCTTGACCACTGGACCGCGGAGGCAGTCAAAACTTTCACGTACAAGTCTCTATCTGAATATTAAAGTGGGCCACGGAAAATTGGATAAGACATTAACAAGGTGGTCTATGCGATGCTCATGAAAGTATTCCACAAGTACGAAAATAATAAAGAGGCTTCATGTTCTTTCGCTCCTGACATCCTGGCTCGATAAATCAACCGTGAATGGCACACGCGACGCAGATACGAGACGTGGAACAAAAGGGTGCCATAAATCGTTATTAACTACCGCTTCGTAGTCCCTTGTTCAACTCGAGTACACAAAATATGCCCACGGAACCTTCCACGTGGATTTTTTACTTGTTTTCGGCATGTGAGAGTCACAGGTATACTTTGTGGCACCTATGCTTCATTTGGTTAGGGATTTAAATAAATGTAAACAATCTTGACATGTCTTTTTATTGAAATATACACTTCATAAACCTTTTCAAATTATCAAATAATTATTATATAAATTATAAATTACAGAATTAATTTGTTATGTGTAAAGATATTGAATTGTTCGCTTCACACATTCGGCCGAATATCACATTTTTCCCAAAGAGTTAGACAGTCATAGGTTGCAAGACTATATTATTAGGTGCTAATTGAAATCAGAAATAGTGATTGCTCGCTATTTAGTTTTGTTCATGCCCTTCACACAAAGCCATAACCTAAAATGAATGATTGCGTGATTCTAGCATTCAGGTTCACCTAACAGGCTACTGAATATCGCATCAGTAGTCCTAATTTCCCGGAGCTAATGGGCCGAGCTAATGCATGGGCCCTTTTTGTTCTAAGTTCCCGGTAACGGCTGGCACATCAACGGTGGCTTTGAGAAATAAAGTATTTTGTACGTAGTAGCATTAATCTTCTATGCCCTCATTACTTTGTGATTTATTCAAAATTGAGTAGGTACTAATAAGTAAGTTAGTAGGTAACCATGTCTTTTTATAAAATGTTTATAAAATACTCGTAAGTACCTATTATAATACTATAATATGTATATACCAAGTACATATATGTAGGATGACAGTTGCGTAAGTATTATAAACGGGCAAGTGCGAGTCGGACTCGTACATGAAGGGTTCCGTACCTCCGTACAATGTTTTAAAACGCTAAAAAAAACGTTTTTTGTATGACGACCCCCTTTAATTTTTAACCTTTTTATAATATTATATTTTTAGTATTTGTTGTTAAAGCGGCCATAGTAATACATAATCTGTGAAAATTTCAAGTATCTAGTTAATACCATTATAAAGATCTAGTTAAAAACGCTGAAAAAACACGTTTTTTGTATGGCGACCCACTTTAATTTTTAACTTTTTTTTATTTTCAGTATTTGTTGTTATAGCGGAAATAGTAATACATAATCGGTGAAAATTTCAAGTGTCTAGCTGTAACAGTTCAAGAGATAGAGCCCTGTGACAGACGGACAGACGGACAGACGGACAGACAGACTGACAGACGGACAGACATCAGAGCCTCAGTAATAGGGTCCCGTTTGCACCCTTTGGGTACAAAACCCTAAAAAGGACGTGATGATGTAAAGACTTATGTATTTATTTATTTTTAGTTAGTTCTGTGGGTTCTCTACATAAATGCAATTGGCCCATATGTAAAATAGCAATATGATTACTATTATACCGTTCCTTATAAGTACCCTATCAGACAACAAGAAAAGCTATGATAAATATAACCTCTTTTTTAATTTCATTTCAAGTATTTTTTTTACATTTAGTGCCAGTATAAACATCGAGAATGCAGACAAAATAAAACCAGCCAAAAAGCCTAAATTTGTTACGAATGCGAGATGAAAAGAATGCAAATAAATGTTCATAAAGATGAGCCATCGCGGAGTGACCAATCAGGCTTCATCAAGTAAACACGCCCGAAATAATAAAAATAAAACAAACAGCGGCGATTCAGACGAAATTGCGTGGACCTTGTTATCTTTGAATTAATGTTATATCATTCTGAATGAATTACAACTGTTAAACTGATAACTTGGGTTTGTTAATTTATTTGGTGTCCTCCACAGGGGGTCCGTTTTTGAAATCCAGCGAATTGAAATCGGACAAGAAAATTAGATATCTGCATTCATTTCCAAACACAGATTTTTGTAGTAAACCAAAATACCAATTGAATATTTACGTGATTTTTTTTGTCCGATTCAATTATGAGTTCTGAAGGGTTTCCTCGAATATATGCTTACATCTTTACGAGAAGAAAGAAAAAGCGCGACCGTCTAGGCGAAAAGTCATATTTGCAACCATATGTTGATGTTTTTTGTATGGAAACGACCAATTGTTGCCATTTTTTATTTAAGTCCCGTTTCTATACGTTAATTTCTAAGCCAGATTCTTATCGAGTCAACATACGAGTAGCTTTATTCAAATTTCATAGCGAGCATATTTCATGTCGAATCTGAGCATTCTAGGTCAAGAGATGGCTATGATAACTTTGCTAGGGTGTAATGGGCGGGACGAGTAAATTTCCGTATAATAACCAGAGTGGGAGAGATAACGAATTCGGGAAACTTTGCTTTAAGTAGAATATAAAAATTATAATTATGGTAAGTACTTATTTATCACATTTTCAACGATATCAACTGAAACAAATATCTTACAACTTATTCTTACTTACTTTAATTTTGTAAATCAAATTGTTGATTAATTTCCAAAAATATTTTTAGCAATTTGAGTCGAAATGTCAAAGATGTCTTTTCTGATAAAATTGTTGACCACAAAAGCATTAAATTCACAAATAAAATATTATTGTAGGTACAGTATGTATATATATGCTACACAGTATTCAATGTACTACACTAGAAACAGTCTGAAATATCAGACTATGTTTCCACCCGTCGCCCTCGGGTCATACCTATACAGAGGCACAACGCCGCAGGCGACAGCTAGATAGATAAGGCCATTTACACAAACTGATTACCCTCCAGTCTCTTAACGGCAATAATGCCCATTTTAGATAATACACAGTGATAGCAAGGCATACGCGCTACTTTATAGAAGTACTGTTAAAAATTATGTATTTTTCCGTAAATTTCCTAGATTTTTCGGGAATTTTACAGGTTTATGTAATTTTTTGCATGTAAAATTACATAATTTTTAACAGTGCACTACATATATTTCCTCGTGTCGCCCTCGGGTCAGAAGTTACCAGAGGCACAACGCCGCAGGCGATAGCTAGATAAATAAGGCCATCTACACAAACTAAATATCTTCCAGTCTCTTACGGATAATAATGCCCATTTTAGATAATATAGAGTGATAGCAAGGCATACGCGGTACTTTATTAAATTACCACAGTATATTTACACGCGTCGCCCTCGGTGTTACGAGAGGCGCAACGCCGCAGGCGATAGCTAGATAAATAAGGCCATCTCTTCTTCTTTAATTTAAGAGCTTCCTCTTGTCGGTGGAGTTAAGTGGAGATGCCTCCATTCCTCTGGCCATCTACACAAACTAATTATCCTCCGGCCTCTTACGGATAATAATGCCCATTTTAGATAATATAGAGTGATATCAAGGCATACGCGGTACTTTATTGAATTACCACAGTATATTTACACGCGTCGCCCTCGGTGTTACCAGAGGCGCAATGTCGCAGCCGGCAGCTAGATAAATAAGGCCATTTACACAAACTGATTGATTGCTCTCTGGTCTTTTGACAGATAATAATAGCCATTTTACAAAATACGCGTACTCGTATAGGGTGCGGTACTAGGTGCTAGGTATACATGCTACTTCTTGTGCGGAGAGTTTATTTCATTAAGAGCAATATTCTATCACGTCTTTATCCCTAACGGGGTGGATAGCGTCTACGGCTGGAAGACTCCAAGATCACTTTTAGCGGGATGGCGGGCGTGGAAGTTGAAAAAGTGAATTAAAATAGTGATGGGTTGCTAACCGCATCGCGCCTGTTGATATGATTCAGATTCTCGACCATTATCTCGTTCGGATCTGATGATATGAGTGGGAAGAAAAGCAGCTGGTATATTCTGTGTTTTTTTTTTCTCTCAGACCAGCATGGCAGGATTAAGAGTACTTATGCATAATCTTTTTGTAAAATGTAGTGCCATCTCCTTAAAAGGGGCTACATGAATTTTCCGGGGAACCCTTATTTCACAGACAGAACTTTCATAGAATTTCGATTCGCAGAAAATGTTTCATAGAATATTTAATTCCCTTATTTTTATTTCTAATATTATTTTTTCAAAGACAAATAGTCTTTGAAATATTAGAAATACTTAAATGAAACATAATTTATAGAAACAAAGTTCACTGAATTTTAAAATCTCATATTTTCAGAAATATAGTTGGTTCGGAATATTCTTTCATGGATTTTTATTTGAATTCTTCTGTAAAAAAAGTCAACTTTTATTATTGGAAGGATTAGATAAAAACATTGTTTAATCAAATTGTTTACTATATAAAAAGTCACAATAGATTATTAATCGCTCCCATAATAAATAGGTTAGGGCAAGGTTAGGTTATGTTAGAACTGCGACCAACACACGCTAGCTGACCAACACATGCTAGGAAAGTATTATATTAACTAAACATATTGAAAATAAAAATATTTGATTTGATATTATTATTATATATTATAAGCATCGAAAAAGTAAATATTATTTGTAAAAAAATCTATGATTTAAAATTCTTCATAATAAATATTCTGAGTATTGATTTTCTGTGTACCTACTTAACAAAAATTCATTTTTAAAAATTCTTTGTACTAAGTAATCTACGTATTGATTGTTCAATGAAATGATAATCTTACAAAAAAATTCTGTATTGGTAACGAAAATCTATTAAACTTTTGTCTATTAAAGGAAGTAAACCCGAATTTTCCGGAGTCCAGTGCTGCCCCCATTTAAAATAAATTATTTCAAAGGAAACGGAGATATCATTTAAAATGTTGTCTCTATTTTATGAACTACTGATCACAGTTTAAAGTGAAAACGTGAAGCTTTTCTTCGCACATTTACGTAAAGTGGCCGTTTTAAACCTCATCGAAGTCGGTCCATCCGTTCGAGCACTACGATATCACAGACAGACATTAGCGTCAAACTTATAGCACTCCTCTTTTTGTCGGGGGTTAAAAATAACTTCGTCTATTTTAATCAAATTATCTCAGCATATGTACTGATTGATTTTGGAAATATACATCTTACTGATTGACTATATGATACTCATACCACGTATGACTATCATATAGTCAATCGGTAAGATATATATTTTCAAAATCATATCATTTCCACATGTCATAAACTTAAAGTTTTTTTTATTCTGAAAAAAGTATTCACTATAATTATATTCACTTCTGTAGTACATTTCATATTAATCAATTCAATTTGAACTAAACAATATCGTAACTTGCTTATGCTACAATAAAGCACGTCTGCACGTCCTCTTTACACTGTCTACCTTATTTTAACAGAAATGAGGCGTCTTTTGAGGCTTTATTCTTGACTACATTTTAGGTGCAATTTGGTAAAGATTTTACAAGCAGTTTAATTTAAATTGTTTAGCCTAGATGTTGAAAATTTGTATATCTACTTCGTATTTTTTTATTTATATGGAAGATTGGGGTTGATAAAAACCACGGAAGGATCTATTCTTATATTATTACTATTGACTCTGTGAGCTGTAGACCTCGCGAGTCCAACTTTGCATAGCCCTTCACATACGGTCAGTATGAAGTTAATCGGATGAAAAAGTTGTTTCGACAAAAAAGTTGCGTAAGGGTAACAAAAACGTTTTACAACATTTTTGAATATTTTTCGAAATGGCTGAAATAAGATATTTTTTACGTTTTCAACCCTCATATTTCCGCCATTTTGAAAAATGTCAGAAAACTGTGTCGACAGTAAAATTCTACATAATTATCACACCTCACAGAATTTCACGAGAATCAGTTGAGAAATGCGACCTTTAAACAACCGCAAAACTGGAATACGGACACACGAAAGATTTTTTGCCGAAGCTGAAACGGAGACCTCGGTTTGCTTTGCTCTCTCGGTCAAAAATAAAACGTATTTCTATTCATACTGTCGTGATATCTTTGTCTTCATGATTCATAGAAAAACTTTACTCTTGTCACAGAATAAGAAGTAGTACTCTTGTCGAGTCGTCCTTGTTTGTCTTCCATCCTTTCTCATTTTTAGGGTTCCTTACCCAAAGGGTGCAAACGGGACCTCATGACTGAGACTCCGCTGTCTGTCCGTCTGTCCGTCTGTCACAAGGGCTCTATCTCTTGAACCGTAATAGCTAGATACTTGAAATTTTCACCGATTATGTATTACTGTGGCCGCTATAACAACAAATACTTAAAATAAAAAAAGTTGAAAATTAAAGGGGGTCGTCATACAAAAAACGTGTTTTTTTATCGTTTTAAAACATTGCACGGTGGTACGGAACCCTTCATGTACGAGTCCGACTCGCACTTGCCTGTTTATTTATAAACATTGAAATGAAAAAGGTAACTCTTTGTATTGATACGTTTATTTGTATTTATATAAAATACAAATATACTCGTAAAGCCAGCCATTTATTTATCAGCAAACCAAAGCGATGTATCACAGTACCCAAACGGTTACAAATTTCACAAGCCATTAGCCACCGTTGATACAAAGCGGTTGCTTTGACGCGGATTTCCTTGGACGGTTCGCCTCGGTTATTCAAATTAAATAGGTCTTTCTGGGTAGTCTTTACAACTTTGTATAAGTAGCGTAATATCATCATAGTTAGTACTCCTATCTACCTGTTTCTAAAAATAGATTTATCAACTTTGGATAGTGTTAGCAATGAGGAAGTACTAAAAAGAGTAGGAGAGTTTTAATAAAAAAATAATTAAAAAAACAATAAGGAATATAATTAGACTTTTAATACGACATAACAAAGCCTCCCTCAAGGATTTCCAAAACGACCGATCGTAAGCGGCCTATATCCAGCGTTTTCCTGAAATTTACTCGCGTCGTCCAACCACCTAGCAGGTGGGTGTGTTCGACCACCTAGACACAAGACAAAGACCCAAGACATACCTAAATAATAATAATAATAATATATTTATTTACCAAAAAATAATAATAATAATTTACAATTTTACTTAACCTAATTTAACTTATTTAAACTTGTACAGACAGAAGTAGGTACCTTTGGACCCTGCACTAAGCGCTGCTTGTATCGCAGTGGTCCGTGTTGTATCCGTTACCAGTTTTTTTTTTTTTACATTATATTTATATCGGTTCAATATTTGTCACAATTACAAATTGTATATATAAGTGTGCTTGTGTAATATATAAGTATTTATTGTTTGTTTGGGTAAGAGTAGGTAGGTGAATAAGTGTATAAAAGTTGTTACCCACTTTTTGGCAAGATATCTTCCGTTTCTATATAG
This sequence comes from Acrobasis repandana, assembly GCA_963576875.1. Lineage (NCBI taxonomy): Eukaryota > Metazoa > Arthropoda > Insecta > Lepidoptera > Pyralidae > Acrobasis > Acrobasis repandana. The sequence continues at coordinate 16,268,683 of OY756215.1, forward strand.
TCTAATGTCATTAACCAGGTTTTTACCGCATGATTTGCTCTATGTTTGTTAAAAGTCATTACATTTTTAATTTTATGGCAGATCTGAGTATGAAAGATCTGAGAACAGAGAAAGAAATAGAGAAACACACACGCCATTATAGCAATATCGATATAAAAGTGGAATCGAGCCTTCCATGTATATTCCTATCCTAATTTCGATTATAAGTGCTCGTTTGAGAAGGGTTAAATATGTTAGTTGGCTGTAACTGTGCTTGTAACTTCAGTGAAGAGGTACTTAGCCACCAGCTGCTGGTATTAAGTGGTTTTACTGTAATAAGGCGAGTAATAAAGGTTCCCGCAGATAATTTTGGTAAAGTTTCAAACTAACTACGCAATATTTGCAAATGTTCGGGGACCGGACGCAAACGAATGGAAAAAGTGGGAAAAGGCCTTTGCGTAGCAGTCGGTCACATGACGGCTCGCAATGGGATGAAAATAGGTTAATAGCTGTATTACCCTTTGGATCCTATAGGTTGTTATCGTTACGGAAAGTCGAAGGAATTCTTAATTAGTAAACAATTTTCACATTTAACTGAATATTTTCCCTTTTTAATTGAATACAATAATGAAAAGCCGCATTAGTATTTAATACTACGGGTCTATGAGAACTGTCGCGAGCTTGAGCTCGATTGATTGATCTTTCCCCTGGATTAGCAAAGCCATCTCAAATCCATCCATACTCGTATATCGCTACAGCAAACTTCATATCCACTTTCCCTTTAAGATTTTTTTTGCAACATCTTGTGTATAATAATGAAGTTCTTGGTGTGCCTCTCAAAGATTGAAATTCGGTCAATAAATAAAGCTACAGCAAAGTCCTCCTTCCCCCCCCCCCTATATTTTCTCCCCCAATAAAAAATCGTGACCGATAAAAAAAAATATAGCAAAATGTAATCAAAGAACTTGTGTGTAAATTTTCGTCAAAATTGGTTTAAAATGCGACCTGTAGGCGAGAACAGTTAGACGGACAAAGTCATTTTTGAACAATCTCGAAACTGAGACGCTTCGCTCGCCTCGCTCGCTCGGTTATACAACGTGGAAGGGACGTACCCGTAAGAAATCGAACCACGGACTATACTAGATAGTATAGACCGTGGTTCGATTTCTTACATACATACATATGTATGTATGTTTGTTCCGCGATGACTGCCGAACCGATGGTCCGATTTTGATGAAATTTGGTAGGCATGTAGGAAATATCAATAGAATTTTCAAGTTCGTTGGGCATCAAAATCGGTTCAGTAGTTTTTGAAATATTAATAAAAATCGCGAGATCTAAGTTCGCGGCGAACTACTAGTTTAATTTCATTATACTTTAGTCATCTACTTAGCCCGTAGTTCGATTTATTTTATTACGGGTATGTCCCTTCCACGTTGTATAGGTAGACCATACAATTTACGTTATACGTACTGAAGTAAATTACAAGTACTTAAGTTTTAAATGTAAGGCAGAGCAATGCTTACTGAACTGGTTTCCCTGAAACCAGCGTCTTGGCCTCAGAAAGCCTCATCATAATGCTGAGAGTAACCGTTTTGGTAGCATATTTTGTTTTTCTTTTATATTCAATGTAATTTTTTGTATTTTTATGCTCCAAATTAAAATTTTCTATTTCTAAAAGACTTAGGTACGTTTTAATCATAATAATATTTTTAACATAAGAATACAATATTTTCATTTCGTTACAGCAATATTCTATGAAAGTCAAGTTGACCCTTTCTACTTGGAAGAGTCGATTTGACTTATATTTATATCCTAATTTCGGATATAAGTGCTCATTTGAGAGGGTTAAATATATAAGTTGGCTGTAACTGTGCTTGTGACTTCAGCGAAGAGGTACTTAGCCATCAGATGCTGTATTAGGCGGCTTTACTGTAATATTAACGAGTAATTCTTCCATGCTGGTCTGGGAGGAAAGAAAAAACTAATAATGTACCAGCTGCTTCTATTCTATTATTCTACATAAGCAAAAAAAAGTCCTGCTCACGTGGAACTTATTCACCATTTCTTATTTCATTATTTAATTTGAGTACTTTAGAACTGCATCTTAAATGCCTAAAACCCTATTAAAAATGCACTATTTGCCCCATTAGGGATAAAGAAGTGATAGTATGTATGTATGTATTAACGAGTACCTACCTTATAAAGGTTCTGCACATAATTACGGAGTTTGAAACTAGCTTCGTAATATTGTTAGGAGCCTTTTTCCAACTTCTCGCCCACCATCCCACTAAGAGTAGCTTTTGGCTTTTACATATCTAGGCTCTGCCTACGCCGTTAGGGGTAAAACTACTGCTAAACTTTTACTTTTGGTACGTGCGGTCTGTTTTTTAACAATTCAGCAAAAGTCAAATCGGATACTTTTTTCTTAACGTCAAAAACAAACATTTTCTATGGGATTAGTATGAAATATCGATTTATGAAGTCATAGTTCCTGAGTCAAATAGCGCTCTTAATATTCGTTCTGCATTAATAAATCTAAAATCACGTTCAAAATGAATGTGATCAATGACAAGTGACATTATTTTGTGACGTTTTTTTCCCTTAACCGTACTAAATAATTTATTTTTGAACTATCCAATTACTTGTACCATAAATTTATTTACAAATCCCTTCACTCATATGAATATTTGATTATCTCTAATACCCATAATCGGGATACAATCAAGCGCGATTACAATATTGATTCCGACAAAGCTCAGTTGTATTAAGTCTCCACGTGGATGTTCCCGGGGGATTAACTAGCGCTGCGTAGATCTATTCACACCCAGTTACGAGAGAGAGAGGGCTTATGGGAAACGGTTGTCCAAGATTCAAAGACTACATACATACATACTATTATGTCTTTATCCCTAAAGGGACCGATATTTTGGGCCTTACGGCTCTAAGCAAACAGAGTCCAGGGCTGCAAGACCCAAATAAATAATTAATAAATACATAGATAGGGACAAATCGAAATCACATTGATTGAGCTAGCCCCAATGTAAGTTTTAACTTGTTTTATGGGTTACTAACTCTTCTTCTACTTTATTTTAAGACCTTGCTCTTGTCGGTGGAGTTAAGTGGAGATGCCTCCATTTCTCTCTGCCATCTTTTTAATGTCTTGGTAGGACCTTACTCCTAACCTTAGTTACTAACTCAACGATACTATATTTTATAACCTTGTATAGATAAACACACAAGACCCAGAGCATTTTGAAAACGGCCATTTTCCGAATTGCCCAGCCTGAAGATCAAACCCAGAACCTCCGAGTGACGGACTAGCGTGTTAATCAATACGCCACGAAGGTCGTCAAAAGCCACTTCTAGCGTGATGGTGGGCCAGAAGCTAAACAAAGAAATCAAAATAGTGATGGGTTGCTAACTACATAGTTTATTAACATGATTCGCGTTTGCATCCAGTTCTCGATTGGTTTTTACGATCTACGCGGGAGGAGAAGCAGCTGAGCCTTAAGTTGGAAAACTATATAGCAAAAGCTTTGCAATTAATTACTTTACTGTGGTAAATTACTGTGGCACTTTAATATATTTAACGTTATAAGCGTTTTCCTTCTTACCACTTTTAGTGACAAGGTTTCATTAGAAAGGACGTTGATTTTGCTTAGGAATTAAATTTCATTCTGAAAGCCTTCTGAACAAATAACCTCAGAAAAGTTAATTAACAATTTAAAAAGAAATAAAACTATATTTTATAAATACCAAAACAAAAAAGTTTCATAAAATTAAATCCATAGTCTGGTACGAATATACCTTATATTTTATGAATTTTACTGCTTTTATTCAAGAGCTACTCTTTGATATTCAAATATAGGTGCCCTAAAATTCACACGCCCTCAGATTTATGGCTGGATTTTATATTTTTTCCGACTGGAATAATAAATTACGCACTTTACTCACATACGAGTACATCAGATAAAATATGTTCTACACTACGAAGAGTAACGATAACTTCAAACAATACTCGAGTATATTAAACGTACTTAACACGTTCTTATCCATATCGTTGTAGACAAAGCCCAGGACCATAACACACAACGGGTCCCAACGGCCACTTTCAGCGTGATGGTAAACACCTATAGGTGGAAATGGAAAGCAATACGGTTACGGGTTGCAATAATAGTCGCATATATTATTTGCTATAATTCATAGGAATGTTAAAAGCAATCCAATTTTGTTTTTTTTTTACGAAACTAAAATCCGAATACGGAAAATTCTTAAAAGTATCAATTGTCTTATTAATGTAAGCTCAGCAGCCATTTACGGCTAGCAATGTATAATAAATATACTTATTATTTATACCTTTCACTTGATTCCTATTCGATATTTAAGCAAAAAAAAATTTTTCAACCCCATCCATTTTTAATTTGTAACATTCATCATATTTATTGTATATATACAAAATGTAATCTATGACACCCGGACGATAATTACGAATCGATTGAGATTTCATCTGTGAACGTTGGATAAGCAATTCGGATCCTATTTTCATCTTTAACAGAACAGACATAAATATACACATATGTACTGTACATGCATACATACTTACATAAATAGACTGCTAAATTCATTAACCATTTCTTTTCTCTCTTTGTTTCTCTTTGTTTCAATTATTAATTTATACAACAGTACAATGCTTGGAACAATATCTAAATTAAAAATATGTGATGGAAATCATCATCATTTGTAATGAAATCTCATTCGAGTGAAATTTTTCATCACTAAGTTTTAATTAAGCCTTTGCTTGATTTGGGTAAAAATTGCAATTGATTTTATTTAGCCTTAGCCTATGTCCCGAAATGTGTTACTAACCGGCCTTGCTTATTCTCTTTTTACATCATTACACAACCAAGAATAAAAATATCTCTCTGTGACCTAATAATAATTCAAAGCATACGTGTGTACCAAACTTTATAATCCATGTTCCTGCCACACGTAGACGTATTATGTCTCCTTGTTGGGCCCCGGCTGTCTATAAAAGTATTTTTCGAAGGACGTGATGTACCCAAGAAGCCAGAATGGGCCGGCTGTAACATTTTAGTGAAGTTGTAAAGAAAGGGTCCGTTTTAGTTTCATTCTGAGGGCATTGTGGTTTGCTTTTACAAGATATTGTTATTTTGTGTGGGCCCTGAAATTCAAATAAGTTTTGCAATAAATTGCATGGTTTTACACTAGTATAAAAGTTCACCTTTTTCTTGTAGTTAAAACGAACGTAAGACACATTCATTTTTAATATTTGATACATGGGTAACTCGCGTAGAAAGTCAGCTACCGGCTGACATGTTTCGACCTCATCCGGAGGCCTTCCTCAGGGCAAATATGACTCGCGATGCGCACACGAAGACCTAACCACAACACCTTTACAGTGTCAGATAGAAATGGCAATAGCTGTTTCATTATCCTTGCTGCGATTGCTAAAAGTGCTGTGCAATACTGTGCATTACAGGTGTCAAAACTCAAAACTGTTTACAAGAAAATGTGTTGTAGTTAAATATTCTTACTATGCACCAATTTTAAATGAGTGCTATCTGCCATAATGTAATGAAGATGCTCGTAGTTGATCACTACGTAGTAAGTATAAAACAAAGTCGTTTCCCGTCGTCTATCCCTTTGTACGAGTATGTATGCTTTTCAAATACGAAATGTATTTTAGTGCGGTTTTCACTAAAATGCAGAAGATTTTACGTGCAAAGCCTGGACGGGCCATCATCATTTTCCTCGCCCTTTCCCTATTTGGCGCCAGTATGTCAATTCTCTCAATTTCTTTCTATCATTAACCTTTTTTGCACTAGCCCCCGTTCCTTTATAACTGTCGCAGTTGGATGGTAGAAACCGCTAATTCACTAAACCTCTAGCTGTTTGCCATTACAGCTCGGTTTTCATAAACAGCTGAATATCGTTCAGCTGGATTGTCAATGTGTCACGTTTAACAAACAAGCTAACCACGTCTAGACAGCAGAATATATTATTTACAGGCATGTTATAAACAAACAAATTTATGACGGGGCATTAAAATAAAACCACAATAGGGGATCGGACAGATACCACCAAAAAATCTTTATTGTAATTAGAAATAATGTTAATTAAATAAACTGACCATTCAATGAGTATTTTTGTGAAATAATAATGATTTATATTTTTAAATCAAGAAATAAAATGCGTTAGTTACAATATTTTTAATCTATTCGCCACCTTGAACGAAACATCGATCACAGCGCGTTACGTCATTCGTTTGTAATTGTCATCTTTGACGGCTGGGATAACCTCAAAATATCAACCATAGATGTCAAAATTACTATGTGAATTTGTGGCCTCCACTACTGCTATCCTTTTCACCACTTGATTGTTTGATGTTTACTCACACACAGATGACGTCACGCGGCCAAGGTGACAGATGGGAGCGTTTACGCGGCATTTTTATGCATTCAAATTTTAAATGTAATTTATGTACATTTACAGCCTTATTTAAATAAAATATTATTTTTTATGGTAATAAATAACCATTCTAATTACTTTCAAACACTTTGTAAAATGTTGTCTGATCCCCTATTCAACTTCTGACTATGTAATCTAGTCTCCAACATCATAGAATACCAATAAAGAATTATACAAAGTTCGATGCAAGTGGATACAGAAAAGTTTGTTAACGCGACATAATCTCAATGGCGGCGTAGCGGTGTCTCTTGACCTTCATTTGATTCACGTAAATTCTCCATCTTGCCGGAAGGCGGGCATCGAAATAACTATATGAGAACCAAGCTGAAGATCTGCTTTATTTTTCCCAACCATTTGCAGTCCGAAATCATAAACGATGTCTCCGATATCTCTCGATGAAAACAACTTACTCTCGGAACGCTGTGAAGGATTCCGAACTAAATCTATAATCTTACATCTTGCGCCGCGGCATTGATGAATACAAATCGTTTATGCCATTCTGCGTATGAGGTGTCAGTTATTATCCATGAAACACCAAGAAAACCAGACACAATAGATGAACAATGGACCGCTACCTCATAGGGTCATGCGGGGTTTGAAGCGTTAACGCTGCTTTACGAAACCGAGCTGTACTCGTAATGCCAAACAGTTAGAGGTTTAGTGAATTAGCGGATAAACCATTCAACTGCGACAAATCTATCCTAACACATTTTTTCAACTTCTTTCTTGGCCCCTTTTCCTCTACAGCCGTCTACCTCCAGATGGACCATTCTCTTAGCCAGGTGTTCGGCATACCTCCTCATCACATGACCATATTAGGTAAAACGAAAGCTCCAATAGTGGTTTGTCCACTATTAAAGCGACCTTCAAACCTCCTCTAATGTTCTGTTACAGATTTTATCTATTCTCGTAACCACGCTCTTCCACCTCTAGCATCCGCATCTCTGCCACTTGCATCCTATGCTCTTCCTTTTTCTTGGTGGCCCAACATTCTGATCCATACAACAGAGCAGGTCTTACTGTGGTCAAAGATAGTATAATTACTAACGTAACAGATACCTATCGTCATAGAAACTATTGGAAGGCATGTAAACAGCAAACTTGTAGACTAAATACATATTAGCACCTGCTCATATATGTGGCAGCACACAAAGTACTAGAAAACCGGCAAAAGGTAATATATGTTCAAATGCTAGGTAAGAAGGTATTAAAATTTTATTTTTGCTCCTACTTTGGTCTCCACTATAGCCACAAAGCCTGGACGGGCCGCTCGTATGAAATATAAAACCAAAAAGCTCCAATATACAAGGTACCTATACATTTTTCTGTTGTGCATAAATTTTGCATAATTTTTTGTTACGACGAAATAACGGCCGTAACAGGAGTTTTGACATTGTTACAGGAGTGACACGGAAACGCAAATTTACGGGCTATTTCCCTCTTTGCAAGCGAGAAGCGAGTTTTCGGACTTGAAACATTTATTTCAAACTGTGCGCTTGTTGAACTTACATTATAAACATTCGCGATTTAAAAATTGCTCTTGATATTTTTTTCTGTCCTGATTTAATTATAAATGGACGTTGGCGTTGACTTGGAAACTTTGTAAATTTAATTACGAGGCTTTGTCAAGTTTAATCAATGTATCGGGCACGACCTTATCAAAACTGTGGGGGATCGGCCTTCTAGAAGTTTATTCTGGAATAGAATATTCTTTTGGAAAATCTATTTGATTAATAGTGCAATGCTATCGTATGTTCCATTGTTGCTGGTGATATAAAATAGGCTTATCAATAAAAGACAAATTGCGTAGGTAACTGAATAATCGATCAATCATCATTAGTCTTACTAGAATATGAGGAGAATATGGATGTGGACAAAAGAAACATTTTATTTATTTATTTATTATAGATTTATTTTAAAAAATAAATACTTATTCGTATTTTTTCTTTTCTATAATAAGCAAATAATAACGATACAGCACATTTATAATTTTCGTATGACAACAGATTCAGAATGTTAGTCTGTTAGTAGTCGAGTGAGTGTGTCTTAGTGAATTTTTTACTACTTTGATAAATGAAAAAATATGGTTCCATTATTTTTAGATAATCTTATTTACGGAATGAATAAAATATTATTTTTAGGACCCAGTCCACATCCCAATTCTCAGATTTAAGTACAACCATTCTCATTATCAACCCAATTAACTAGGGAGGAGTTTTTGTTAGCACATAATTTTTCTTTGATCCCATACCTTAATTTTCCCTTATATTTTTCAATACCGCAATTTTTCCCTAGTTCCCTAGGATTTACGGTCTGCAAAAACACGGTTTATGAGTATACGGTAACTAAGCTTTGTAATAAACAAGGTGGGAATCAGTAAGGATGGGGTATTGATCTCATTTGTTATGCGGACGGCGCCTAATCCCGGCTCTGGGATAACGTCCGTTTATTTCGGACCTAAATAAAATGGCAGATGTTATTAAAAATGCTTGAGTTATGGCTAGCACATCTACATTGGCTAGGAGTAAGGATATTAACTTAAGTATTCATAAAATTACTCTGTTTAATCAGCATTTAACCGAGCGAGCGCGAGTGAAGCGACTTCATACGTATGTTCGGATGTTCTCCTGTCGCATTTCTTAAGGCCGTACCTAAATTTTCCGGGGTCCAGTGCTGCCCCCATTTTAAATAAATCATTTCAAAGAAAACGGAGACATCATTCAAAATTTTGCAACTACCAAGTCCTAGATAACCCTTTAAAGTATTTTATGAACTACTGTTTGCAGTTTATAATGAGAACGTTAAGCTTTACTACGCACATTAGCCAAAAGTGGCCGTTTTTCGCAAATGTGCGTAGTAAAGCTTAACGTTCTCACTTTAAACTGTAAACAGTATTCCATAAAATACTTTGAAGGGTTATCTAGGATTTGGTAGTAGCAAAATTTTAAATGATGTCTCCGTTTTCTTTGAAATGATTTATTTTAAATGGGGGCAGCACTGGACCCCGGAAAATTTAGGTACGGCCTTAAACGATTCTCGTGAAATTATTTGAGCAGGTTCGATAATTACATAGATTTTTTTGTCGACTCAGTTTTTGGTTTCTTTCTCAAAATGGTGGAGCCTTCTCAATACTTTTTTGTTACCCCTATTAAGACGCAACTTTTTTGCCTGAACGTACGTATGAGTAGTATATAACGTCTAACAAAATATACTGAAACTATTTTAAAAGTGAATTCAGTCCATGATACTGGTCAACTTTCCCCAAGGAACATATATTGAAATATGAAAAATAATATTTGGTTTTCAATACAAACTCGGATCAGCTGATCGGTCCACTTGTCTTGATCGGTCCACTTGGGCAATTTTTTTTTTCATATTTCGATATATGTCCTTTGGGGAAAGTTGTTCAGTACCATGGACTGAATCCACCGTCAAAATAGTTTCAGTATATTGAGTGCAGATTGTTATGAATACGGTTAATGCTTAAATGCATTTTAAGTAATGAATTCCTGAATCTTATATTATCCCTGTCTAACCTCAGTCCTCGCTTGACAAAAGAAAAAAAAACTGCAAAGAAGTTAAGAGGGCGCCTGATGTGGATAGTCTAAGTTTTGCTCCCGCTCCAACGCACACAAATTTACTCTAGCCGAAGCGAGACAGCGAGCCCATGCGGGGTGGAAAGACCATAGTAGGTCAATGAGGCTGGTTTTGGTTTTGAGGTTTTTTTCGATTTACAAAGAATATTTAAGAGTTATTAAAAATATAAGACACTAGCAGTCCACCCCGGCTTCGCCCGTGGTACACACATAGCCTATGTCACTCGGGAATAGTGTAGCTTTCCAACGGTGAAAGAATTTTTTAAATCTGTCCAGTACTTTTTGAGCCTATTCATTACAAACATACAAAAATTGGTACAAATTTTTCCTCTTTAAAATATTAGAGTAGAAGTATAGATAGTGTAGATATGACTGCCTTGTGTTTAATACAATTATAATCCAAAGTTACAAAGTATAATTTATTGTATTTCTCGAATACTTTCCGTTTTAGTATAATTCTGAGGTGATTTAGAGGCAACTGCGCAATTTTTTTCTATCGAGAAAATTTTAAGCAATCGTGTTTTCGAAACAGTTATCTATAGAGTTAGTCCTGAACTTTGCTATGTTTTTATTTCAAAGTGAATATTTCGTTAATATCTATAATATTTAAGAACTTTAGGGTAGTACGGGCTCTTAATGCATACATCGTACGGTACGATTCGTACCCCCAACGTATCCACTGCCCTCTTACAAACGGGTAATATTTTTCGTTAAAAACATAATACTTGTTACAGAATGTTGCTTTTTAATATTTTATTGCAATCAGGCGAAAATTGATTAAATAATTGGTACGTGAATTTTCACTCATATACATTAAATTTTTTTATCGGTTGATTAAGATTTGAATTAGTGGCCAATACAGTTTTTTAAGCGGTTCATGAGCATCTGAAGACCTTGCACGGAAGAGCTTAAGGTAAGTAAAGTGTTAAGGCGAAGATATAGGCAAATGGCCTTGAAGTGTGAAATAAATTGTTAACTCGTAAATATGGTAATAATTTCCATATTGCTCTTCGTCATGCACTAGATAGCCCTTTAAATTATTTTATGAACTGCCGTTGAAACTATTATTGGTGATCCGTCTAGCTTTAAAACTTGCCGTGGCCACTTTTGGCGGAAGCAAGTTTTAAAGCTAGACGGACTAATGTAAATACTTTTAACGGTGGTTCATAAAATAATTTAAAGGGCTATCTAGTGCATGACGAAGAGCAATATGGAAATTATCTCCATATTTACGAGTTAATAATTTATTTCAAATGAGGGCGCCACTTCAAGGTCATTTGCATAATATTTCTCATTTCAAATTACATACAAATTGATTGAGATCTTGACTGGACTATAAATCTAAACATACAGTTGGGGAATATTGAACCTTATCTTGAAAACAATCCATTATTTGACTAAATTAATCCTATCAATGTAACAAGATAATTAATACAGTATGGTTTGCACAAATCTCTTAGTTGACAGTCGCCAAAGATTTCGATCCGTAGGACAATAGGCTCAAGGCTCAACCTAAGGCTTAAAATGGAAACTGCTTTACATCACGGAGACTTAGGACCGGACCATATATAAATTAGCTGGTTTAACGACCGTCTATTCCGAGTCTTTGAATAGTTTCTGTTTTGAAAGTATACATTAGGTATTTACTAATTTATAAGATCAGGAATGAATATATAAGGAGGAGTTTAAAGGTGGCAACGATTGTAGTGAAGTTAAAAAGTCATATCAAGAGGCGGGTTGCCGAACATCTGGCTAACAAAATGGTTAACTTGAAGGTGGATGGCCACAAAGATAGAGGACGACTTAGAAAGACGTGGGGGGAATGTGTAAAGCGGGACATGATGGACAGGGGGGTTAGTACAGATATAATAAATGATAGAAAACGATGGAGACCCCAAATAGGGTGAAGGCGAGGAAGATGATGATGATGACATTAGGTATTTACTATTCGATCTAAGACCTTTGAAAGTTAAAATTACTGAACAATGGTATTGGTATATTTGTAGTTGTTTCATTGTTATTTTTATTTAGTTGTTTCACTTGTCCAGTTGTGTGTGTGTGTCTGTGATCATATCTTGCAAGCTAAATTATACCCACTTCCTTCACATGCTTATGTAAGTTGGGTATGTATATTGTACTAATGACCTGATATGCCTGATATTTTTTGTTTTTATTTTCTAGGTTACGTTGACTAAAGAATAATAAACAAAAATTCTACTTAATCAGCTGTAGAAAGCTTTTGTAAGTTATCATAAAATTAAATTGTATTTAATATTCCTCATTTGTTAGAATTTACAGTTTGTAAATAGTATTTTCTAACATAAAAACTTTTTATTAAAAAGCACTTGAATTATACAACTACCCTTAGAAACTCAAAGCACTCGCAAATCCATTGTAACCTTAACAATACCGCACCCAAAACATAATAACTTGTAAAACATTCTAAAGGGAACAATATAATACATTTACTTTTACAGAAGCTGTAGTGTTAAAATACGGGATTCGGAAAAAGTTTATCTTAACCCGGTTACCTGTGTTCCCTCGAGTTACCCCCTCGGGACAAAAGAGGAACTTTCTCGAAAGGTTTCGGTGTGTTATTCCCAATACAGAGGTTGTCGGGAAGCCTTCCTTACTGATGTTTTTAAACACTAGTTGCCTGGATAAAAATGGATTTTCCCTTTCATGTTTATTTTTGGCGTAAAAAGTGAGAATAGATTTTATAAAAGAGTGTAATATAATGGTGAATCCACTTTTATTGCACACATGACGGCAAACCAAGGCCATTAAATTGACTGTAGGAATACTGATCAAGTTAAAAGTTTTCGTTAAAACACAAAAACCCAAAAAGGAGAGACCAGTTCTATAACATTACACATCATATAGCAATGGCCTTATTTACACAAGTATGCAACATTTCGGCCAAATCAAATTATTAGTAAGTGCAAAGTGGTTTGCAAAGTGAAACAGACTACATTAGCAAAAAAAAAAAACTTAAACATACGAATGTTAATTTATCAAAATAAAATACGAATGCTGCAAGTTAATTATACGGTTGTAAAAATAAACAAGTATTGTGATAATAAATAGTAAACAAGTAAGAAAGAGAACGAGACTATATAGAAAGTAGAAGAGAATTATAGCACGCTTAGGGCAGAACGCTTGCTTTTTGTTCCCGTAAGATATGAGCTTACATTAATATTCATGTTACCTGCTTAAATTCTAGGATTCGCGTGTTTTGTATTCATGCGGGATGAAAATACCCGTGAATGCAGTTGCAGGTTGCAGTGCAGCGCAAATGGTGAGCGTTAGCTGGGAATTAGTTTCAGAGTTGGAGGTACGGTAAAATTTTATAATGAACGAAATTATTTCATTGTTTTAAGTTTTTATTCAAACTTTCACGGACTCTCACTTGCTTTGTATAGTTGAAATATAACATTGAAGCAACTGTATACAAAATAAGGACGTGGTACTAAATAAAGCTGTATACACGTAAACGATTTTGCGTCATTAATACGAATATGAATATAAAAAAAACCGGCCAAGTGCGAGTCGGACTCGCGCACCGAGGGTTCCGTACAAACCTGCAAGGTTTAGTATTTGGTATGAATTTCAATTTAATACCTCTACGCGTTTATGAGGAAATGGGTAGTAAGTTTAAAATTATTAAAAAAAAATATATTATGTGATGTAACTAAAAATTTATGGTTTTCGTAATTTTTCCTTTATCTATGCTATAAGACGTTGCTTTGTACCAAATTTCAAGATTCTGAGTTCACGGGAAGCACCCTGTAGGTTTTGATTCCCTTGCAAGTGTCGAAAATTTGCGGCATAAACGGCTGTATCTTTTGATTGCGTTGGCTTAGAAGTTTGATTTTTTCACAGCTTCAAGGGACAGTAGACTTGAGTAATTGATATAAATTTCAGCTTCATACCTCCACGCGTTCCTGAGAAAAAGGGTCTTGACAGACGGACGGACGGACGGACAGACGGACAACAAAGTGATCCTATAAGGGTTCCGTTTTTCCTTTTGAGGTACGGAACCCTAAAAACAATCATTGAGTAACTTAAATAAATCATAATAATAATCATACGCAGACTCGCAGATGAAGGGTTTCGTAACAACGTGTAAAGCACACCAAAAATAATTTTCTAGTCAACATCCCACAATTTAACTTTGTTTTATTTATTTTAATAAGGGAGTTTTATTTTTATCTTTATAAAAGAGTTTTTAAGTAAGAGAAGAGACTATACAAATGACAATACGAATAATATAGAGAATAGAAATTACAGCACGCTCAGCGCAGCGCTTGGTTTTTGTTCCCGTAATAATTATATGAGCTAAAATTAATATTCATGTTAAATACCTACTTAAATTTGGATATTTGCGTCTGTTGTATTCATGCGGGATGAAAAGAACTGTTAATGCAGTTGCAGGTTACTCTAGCGCAAATAGTGAACGTTAACTGGGAATTACTTTCAGAGTTGGAGAAACGAAATTATTACAATGTATAAAGTTTACATTAAAACTCTCACAGCAGCGCTTTGAGCAGTTAACAATCCTATCCTACTAATTTTACTGGTTGCTCTGTGACCTCACCTCACGAAACTGAGTTTAATATGAAAAATATTATTTTTTTTATTTTTCAACCCATATATTAAAAAATTTCGAAAAACTGAATCGACAAAATTAGTCTGTATTTATCGAACCTGCTCACCAAATTTCACGAGTGACGGTTCAGAAATACGACTTGTAGGCAAGAACAGCCTGGTATCTGAACATCCAGAATTCTGACACTATGGAGACGCTTTGTTTGCATCGCTAGCTCGATCAATAAATGCGAAAAAAAGAGGGGTCTTAGTTTCACTTTTAAGCTGAAACGGCTAAACAGATTGGAATCTTTAGCACAAAGATGTTTACTTGGAATAATAAGTTTACAAATAATGCTACCGTTTTAATTTAAATTCAATTACATTTTTTTTTTGTATTTCATTATTCATTTCTTATTCCATTATTGAATTTGAGTTTTTTTTTTCGTCAAATTTTTATATCAGTAAAATCTACATAATCTGTGAAAATTTTGAGGTTGTTACGGCTATAACCTGCTGACGTACATACAGAGAGGCCTAGTCTCATCTAATAAAGTCCCCTTTGGGTTGTCAAATAGAGCAAAAAAACTATAGAGCATTTCAATTTGAAATTTGTTTGACGCTGTCACCTTTGTCTAACAAAGAGCTATTAGATAGCTGCATGCTCTCAAAATCTCAAGTGATCGTGTGCTACGTGGCAATGTTTGAAATCTATACCATGTACGTACATGGTATAGATTTCAAACGATGCCATCCTAGATTACAAATAGTTGCCTTGTATCTACTCTATACCGCATAGTTAGTAAATCTTAAAACAAACTCTGCTTTTGTTGAATACAATACATCATTACCCACTAATATCTAATATATAAAATTCTGGTGTCACAGTTTTCGTTGCCATACTCCTCCGAAACGGCTTGACCGAAATCACATGAAATTTTGTGAGCATATTGAGTAGGTCTGAGAATCGGCCAACATCTATTTTTCATACCCCGAATCTACGCGGGCGAAGCCGCGGGCAAAAGCTAGTAATAGTATATAAATAGAACTAGAGATTAGTAGTGTTTCAAATTCATTGAGTGACTGTGTCTACTTAGTGTAATTTTAATATTTTGTCTAGTTAATACTCCTAACATTATAAATGTATCCTACAGCAACTTTTGTATTTTTTCTCTCAACAAACAGAGAGTAAGTATAAATGGATTAGCCGAGTATCTGTGCCAGCCAACCTGGCTCAGGCCCCTACGTGCGCACCTTGGTCCCTTTACGAGGCCACGTTACGATGTCACGTAATTCCTAAGACTCAACCCTCATACTAATAAATACGACGTAAAAAAACTGTTGCGAGACACGTGCGAACATTTTTTACTCGTATTTTATATTTCGCAAGCTGATTTCTGTCACTCGGTCATATGTTTCTTTAAATCAAGTTTACCACTTACTTTTCTATTCCATTTTAGTTTTCATTCTTGTTTTCACCATTGTTTTGAAGCATAACGGCTTAGATATTTATGTTTTTTAAGATATTGCTCTAAACATTCATTAAAATCATTTTGAACGCTTTGTTCAACGATTTTTTATTTTTAACTTTATGACGAACGTAATATGCTGATTTAAAGCCATAGGCTTTATCTTCCAGTCAACCCACTGGTATACCGAAAAAATAGGAGGTGCAAATAATGTGACTTTCATGAAGAAATAAAAACTTACCTATAGCATATGTATCAATAAACATACATTCAATACAAGATATGTTTATTAAACTGTACGTATACATAATATCTATATTATATCTGATTCCCGAAGATAATGTGCACGCACTGCACTCTTTTATACGATTTGTACATGGTAATACAAGGTCTAACAAAATATACTGAAACTATTTTAAGGGTGGATTCAGTCCATGATACTGAACAACTTTCCCCAAGGAACATATGTCGAAATATGAAAAACAATTTTTGGCCTCCAATACTAATTGACCGATCAGCTGATCCGAGTTTGTATGAAAAGCCAAAAATTATTTTTTACATTTCGACATATGTTCCTTGGGGAAAGTTGTTCATTGTTACGGACTGAATTCACCCTTAAAATAGTTTCAGTATATTTTGTTAGACATTATATAATTGAAAAAAAAAAAAAAAAAATTTGCGCTAAAGTATTGTAGGTATCTGTCACAAACATAAATTGTACTGATTATTCAGTTTTGTTTAAGTATACTTAATTTTGCACACTTTGCCTTTGATCACTTTATAGGACATTAATCTTTTAGATATCTGAAGCATTCTTAAGTTATTTGACTTAACTTGATAAAGTGCAATTCAAAATTACGAATATTTCATAGAACAAGCGTTCGTTATACTCATTTGAATGTCTAAATGCGGTTTATTGTGAGTTTAAGAAACAAGCTTCAGTCCGACGTTGATAAATGGTACAATGTTATATGTAGATACGTACATAATATTACTACGTCATTACCCATTACGGGTTAGACACAACCAACGGTTGCAAAACGATGAATAGGTACACTTAGCAAGATGAGAAATAGTGATAGAGTGGACGTCCAAGCAAAAGGGTCCAGTTTTGGGTATTGAGTTAAGACTAGATTCGGTATTTAGAATAGTCAATTGATATCTTTCTATCTATATTGAAGAGCTTTGCTGTTATTGGTAGAGTATGAATTATCTTCCATTTGTCTCTGATCCGGAAAATGTTTTACTTCGCTGTACGACACGACGACGGTAACCTTCCCCTTCATCTGTTTTATGTAGTTCTTGCATAAAGTCTAAAACTGTCAATTTTTTTATCAGACATTTGAAGTTGGAACTTAGAAAAAGTTTATTTGGAAAAAAAAAGCATTTTCCAAGTTTAAAATTCGCAAACTAATTGCTGCGACAACTGGACCCTTAAACTTTTTGCTTGGACGCACACGTATAGTCTAACAGACATTAGGAAGAAGTTCTAGCTAGATCCATTCCGTTGATAAGCGCGAGAGGAGGATTATCTAAGATGCTTTTAGGCAGCCTCAAAAGAAAGAAATTCTAAGACCATGTAAATTTAGACACTAGTTCATTAGCTACTCAGTGCATTACTAATTAGTAGTAGAAGATGTGAATTGCATTAATAGATATTACAGCAATTGAATCGAAAAAGCCGTAGATGCTGCGAGTTTCATTCCAGTTTGCATGTATTATCTAAATGCTATTGTGACGTAAGTCGCAGCTTCACAATTCACAACCTGACGTTGATAAATGTTACTCGTACATCCACAACGATACAATCCTGTGAGTCCGTGAGGAATTTCGCATTTTACATTTTATTTAAACTGATACCGTAGTATGTTTTTAATCTTTACTGAGCAGAACCAATATGTAGGTATAAAGTCTACGAAGATGATATGATGGACTTACTAGTGAAAAATATCGCTAGCCATTTTGGATGGACTAAAAAAAATATTTTTAGCTCATCAGGTGGATTATTAAAAAATGACGAAAAATGTAGCTAGGTATTGAATCGAGCTAGGCACTTTTATTACATATCATTGAGATATACATACATGAACGTCATGGATATTGACTTTAATCAATTGTTATTCTTATTATGTGTAGTTTATTGTTCAATAATGACTTAACATAATTTGTCAGTCGCTTCGAAAATAAACGAAAAGTAAGTGCAATAAAATAACAAGCAACGTTGTGGCTTCACTGACACAAACTTGCTATTTTTTGTCCATTACCAGAATAATTTGCCTGACTACCTATTTTGTAACTTTTTTCCGAGACTTCCCTCGTGCGGAAGAAATTTATTATCATTGTTCACTTTGCCACGTTTTCCTCGTTGGACATCCCTTGGTTGTTTGATTAATGGAGCTTTGCAATAAGAAATAATTAACCCTTTTAAACCGTAATTAATTTTTATTTTTGTTCTTTTTCAGGTAAGATACAATACTGAAAAGGAAAATGGGGAAGTATTATGAAGTAGGTAAGGATTGAGTTCAAATCAGAGTTGAAATACACATAGCGCGATGAACCGAAGGCCGATGGGGCAGAAAGATTATCGAATGGCAACCACGTGCTGGCAAGCGAAGTATAGGACACCGACCGTCAATGAATGATCTAGAGCGACCGGCTTCCAGCGCTTTCCAGCGACCTTGGTCAGATCGTCTGACCGCCTTATAGGCTAAAAGATCTGACCAAGGTCGCTTGAAAGCGCTGGAAGCAGGCCGCTCTAGATCGGTCATTTTGGAAATCCTTTGGAGAGGCCTATGTCCAGCATGCGGACGTTATGCGGCTGAAATGATAAGAGTTGAAATGGGGCATGCAGTACTACATTGTTCTTCGCTATGGTGCATTTGAAAACCTTTCTACCCCATCGGCCAATTAATCTGTCTCTCTGCATTATACAACGTGGAAGGGACATACCCGTAATAAATCAAACCACGGTCTATACTAGATCATTATAGTATAATGAAATTAAAATAACAGCCAAAGAACGAAAAAAAATTCGGCATTTCCATACAAAAGTGTGCGGCTGCCTGGGTAATTTGTATGGGAATGTCGATTTTCTTTGGTTTTTTGACTCTTATTTTAATTTAATTATACTTTAGTGATCTGCTATAGTTTAGATCTAGCAAAGCCGCACACTTTTGCATGGAAATGCCGAAATTTTTTTTTCACTCTAGCTTCTAGAAAAGTTATCTATGGATAAGAGTGCGGAGATTCCCAGCCGTGGTAAGTAAAGAACTGTCGACGATGATGAGCAGTGGTCGGATAATTGGGCGCTTATTTACCTAAACTTCCGCTGGTACCTAACACAGTGTTGATACAACCACTTTTTTTATATAAATAATACTAACATATAAGTATGATAAAAATAATTGTATTTCACAGATTAAATTTGCGATTTATGGTTTACATATAGGTAGTATAGTTGTATAGCCACGTATTAGCTTTGCACAGTATTTAAGAGAGGGTAACTTATAACGTTCTTTAAAATACTGTGCAAATACGTGGCAATGCAATTATACTATATGTAAACCATAAATGAATAATGAATCTGTAAAATATAATTATTATTATTATATGTTAGTGGTTGTATCAACGCTGTGTACCAGAAAGTACAGCGGAAGTTTAGGTAAATAAGCGCCCGATTATCCGACCACTGATGATGAGTTATAAAACAAAAAGTTACGGAATCTGTAACAATGAAATTTAATATTTTGTTTTCATTTTACGCGTTCTCTATACTCGTACTATTCGTATTAGGTCAAAGAGCTATTTTCCGAGAAAGCGCTCCGAGTTTGGGAATTGGAATACGCTATTCAGACAGAGTATGGCTATTAGGACTACCTGTAATTATTGCTTTGTTCGAACCACAGCTGGAAGTTAGATAAATAATATTGTGGGAATGGAAACTGCGCTTGAAAATCGAGGTGAAAATTTGCTAGATGTACATATTATTTGTCTTGATAAATATACATCTGAGTTAAAAATAAAAACATATAATTACATTTAAGTGATTATCAGATATTTCATAATTTTCTTTTATTTTTACACAGAAACTAATGTTGATAGATATTACGAGTATTCATTGTGATGATGAAGATAAAAATGTAATCTCACGAATCTGGAAGCGAAATCATATACTCAAAGACATACCGCAATGTAGGTGCCTTACAATTAAAACGTGATAAAAATTACGGTAGTAATAAATAGCAAACTGACAAAAATAAAGTGGATCTAGATGTTTTACAGGCATAATATCGGTGAGCACTAATTACTGAATACTAAGTACCTTTTTATTTATTTATTAAAACTTAATTGTTCCACAAAAACAATTGTTAACAATTAGTATTAATTAACAAAACATTTTAGCACTACCATTTCTTAAAAATGTACTATTATCAAAACTTAGTACAGATTTTTTGTATTTGTGTCAGAAAATCTCGAACTAGGTCAGAAGTTGTAACAGCAATAAAACAAAAGGGCGACTAAAATATGTGAGAACACAGCAATAACTAACGGAGCGCAATATGAGCGGTCACCAGGGAAAAATTGAAGAGGCACCCTTGAATATTAATCGTTTATTTTTTAAGCAAAAAGCCTACAGAATTTTTATTGTTTGATCGAGTGAAACGGGTGCATTTGTATGTTTATTGTTTGTTCAAATCAAATACAACTTTGACGGGAAATTTGGTAAATTTTTTTATAGAGTGTGTTAATAGATAATACTGGTGTCAGATTTTCTAAGCTAAGGCATCTGAACTAAAAAAAAATAATTGGGAAAGTGCGAGTTGGACTCGTACATGAAGGGTTTCGTACCTCCGTACAATGTTCTAAAACGGTTCTATTCGGTGAAAATTTCAAGTATTTAGATAATGCCATTATAAAGATCCAGTTAAAAATGTTGACAAAAACAAGTACTTTGTATGATGATCCCCTTTTATTTTTAACTTTATCTTATTTTGTAGTATTTGTTGTTATAGCGGTCACAGTAGTACATAATCGGGGAAAATTTCAAGTATCTAGTTAATGCTATTAAAGTATAAAGATTGAGGTAAAAATGCTGAAAAAACACGTTTTTTGTATGACGACCCCTTTAATTTTTAACTTTTTTATTTTTAGTATTTTTTATAATATTTTATTTAGTAGCGGCCACAGTAATACCTCATGATCGGTAAAAATTTCAAGTGTTTAGCTATTACGGTACGTGAGATAGAGCCCTGTGACAGACGGACAGACAGCGGAGTCTCAGTAATAGGGCCCCGTGTGCACTCTTTGGGTAAGGAACACTTAAAACAAAATCTAAATCATAGTTTGGTGATCGAGCAGATACGAGTACCTATGCCACAATATTTTTTTGTTTCGCACATGGTCAAAAGGTTGCCGACCACTGCGGATAGAAATATTAAAAGGTATATTCCATTTGTTCAATTGGTTGGTATACCGTCGGCGCATAAACAAAGCAAAAAAAACGAAACTATTAAAACTTTATATCCTAAAATAATTGACGCAGAGAATTCCAACGGCGAAAATCTAGTTTGACCTACATATTTGACAAAATTAAGGCTTGTTGTTGATGTGCAAATTTCAGTTACAGTCGTGGCAACTCGTTTATCCAACTGTAATTACTCAAAGGCTGGAATTTTTCAGAATAATTTATTTTCCTTTGTATGGGCGGCGGCGGCCGTCGGGACATTGTCTCTGGGCGAAATAAAACTCGATGTTTGGTAACGAAACGCTTGTTCTTTTAAAGTGTTAGACATATTTTAACGAGAATCGTGTTTTTAAGCCTTTTAGTTTCGTTGAAAACAATATTATACAACGTGAGGGACATACCCGTAATAAATCAAACCACGGTCTATACTAGACCATTATAGTATAATAAAATTAAAATAACAGCCAAAAAACAAAAATAATTTTTGGCATTTCCATATAAAAGTGTGCGGCCGTCCGGGCGATTTGTAAGGGAATGTCGATTTTTTTTTTGTTTTATGACTGTTATTTTAATTTCATTATACTTTAGTCATCTAGCATAGCCCGTGGTTCGATTTATTACGGGTATGTCCCTTCCACTTTGTAGATAAGTATTTACTTACATTAAAGCACATTACAGTAAAAAATAATAATTAAATATCTTTTAAGTATCTTTGAACTACTTTAATAAAAAAAATTAACAAGGTTATTCTGCTTTGCAAGGTTTAAAAAAGGTAAATTCTTTAAGGCCGTACCTGAATTTTCCGGGATCCAGTGCTGCCCCCATTTAAAATAAATCATTTCAAAGAAAATGGAGACATCATTTAAAATTTTGCTACTACCAATTTTATAAACTACTCTTTACAGTTTAAAGTGAGAACGTTAAGCTTTACTACTCACATTTGCGAAAAACGGCTACTTTTGGCAAACGTGTGTAGTAAAGCTTAACTTAGCTTAACTTTTAATGAGAACATTATAAACTGTAAACAGTAGTTCATAAAATACTTTGAAGGGTTATCTGGGGCTTGGTAGTAGTAAAATTTTTAATGATGTCTCCGTTTTCTTTGAAATGATTTATTTTAAATGGGGGCAGCACTGGACCCCGGAAAATTCAGGTACGGCCTTAATATATATTAACATCATGTGGAAAATTCCAGATTAACTAGAAACTTACCAGAATACAATAACAAAAAAAAAAAACTTAAGAAAATCCCATATTTTAAAGTTTTCTAAAACTGAGTTTTAAGTGAACATCTTGTAAATCTTTGGACAAAGGTATTGTTATTGTTATAAAGAATTCACTCACTTTGCTCGTGCCTCGTTTAATCAAAATAAAATGCCGCCTGGGGCTTCACACGCCACGTATAGCTGAAACAAGATTGAATTATAAAAAATCTAAAGCAATTTATAAATGTACTGCACCCTGAAGGCTTCAAAATTAATCTCTGCTATCTAAAAACATATTGTTGACGTATTATAAACGAGCTGGTGCAAAATACAGGCAGTGTATTTTGTTAATAATAATAAATCCTCTGTTTTAAAACCGTCTAGTTTTTACAAGGTCCGAATTTATTTTTCGCAATAAATATATTTTTGACAAATATTTTCATAAAATGTGTTATCTATCACCTTTTGCCTCAGAGCAAAACTTTCCGTGTTGCTCTAAGCCTTTTGCCTTTGACCATTTGCCTAAGCCCTTTGTTATTCCAATTGAATTCGTCAATAGAACTGTCTTGTCGTCCTTTAACGATTAAAACATTCAAACAGAAGTGTATATAACCCAAATACCTATTAAAACAAATATAATTAAAGACCGCCCAAAACGATCATTTACCACTGACGTCGCATCATTCATGTCACGCTCATTCGTCGTAATGAAAATAAATTCGGCGGGAACTATCCACAGGGATTAGTCCACGCCATAAATAGGGATTAATGAGGTTTAATTATATAGCCTTTTTGCCTCTGTTTCGTCCAGCCGCGTAACTCAAAATTAAAGAGAGTTACAGATGCAGCATTTCATAAAATCTGCCCCCTTTACGTATACGTATACGTAGTGATATATCACTAGGTATAATAAGCATGGTAAGCAAGAATGCAGGGAATGTAGCTGTGGCGACATCTATGCCGCTATACAAGAACTATTGTGACAATAATGAAGACAAGGAATAGTTCAGAAGAAGGAGGAGTCTCGATATTAGACATCGTGCAAATGGTTACATAATACAATCTCCGACAATACACTGTGTATAATGTTCGGTTCTACAGGCGCAACACCATGCCTGGTGGGAAAATCTTCACTTTGTGGCGGTCGAGCATACAACCTCGCTCTAGCTACAGTAGGTATAGATGCATTAGAAAGGGGTTCAGTGTTCACAGAATCTAAAGCGGTTTTAAAACTATACCAAACCTAAATCTGACGGAGTGCACACGGTTTGTGCGAACGCCTACATGATTAGTCCGCCTCACTCACATTTCTTGTATGATTAATACCAGTGGCTGTTTTGTTAAAAGCTCGTTATAATGATGTTAAAAGCCGGTATAAAATGAGTAAAAATATTTTTAGTAATAGGTTATTTTTTTATTAAAAATATAAGTGTCTGACTACGAAATAAAGTGTCACAGTAATAAGTAGAAGTTAATGCCTAAAGATCCGACAGACCTATGACTTACCATTCTATGTCATACTTTATTTTTTGCCTTACGATTTCAGAGCACGTCCACTACACCGCACAAATGAAGCCTATATCTGATCAAAGTTTTTGTTTATAAAGCGTATGTGTGTTACTTATTGGAGAAATTATTATTCATCCAATATAAGTTCATAAGTAAGTTTTCGTACGGTGTACTAAGTCTCTATTGGTAATTTCTAGTACTTTGTTAGAAAGAGGAAATATTAATTACCTTCATTTCATTTTATGAAGTAATTTAGTCGTAAAAGGCCGACCAGATTTCAATAGATTTAGACAATCATCTTCTGGGCGAGTGTCAGAAACGGCGACTCGACGATCTCGCTGTCTGCTCAGCACTGAGTAGTGAGAACTCAGGCGGTACATCAGCAAGAGGCATAGTCACAGCCAGCTCACGTACATTCAAGCGTTTTACTTATATATTATACCTATATACCTTTAGTGCTGAGCCGATCGCGACATCGGGTCGCCATTCCTGATACTCGCCCTGAAGTTGATCGGCTAAATCGACCGAAACCTTTGAAACCGGCCTTTTCCGACCATATTACGCGAGTCTACCGTTTTTATTTGAATTAATTAAGTATGGAGTTATCTCACTTTAGTTTGAATAAAATGATTTTATAAAGGTATAATAATGAGACGATTTATTGTATGACACGAGTGTGTTTTGGAGGAAGGAGCTAAAATGACGAATGGAACATTTTTTGTTTGTCACTACCTTGAACGTCGTTAGACTTTCTAGCTACATATACATTTACAAATCCAAAACATAATGTAGATAGTCATTTAAGTAAGGTAAATATTTCACAAGGTATATCTATGTACTCGTAGTTAAAGACCTCCGGGCCGACTATTGAATTCCAATAAAGAGCTTACGTTTAGGTACGAGTTCGAAGGCCAAACATCCGATATTTCTTCAAAGAATATCTAAACATCACCTTATTTAGACGTATGTAGTATATAGATACGTCTACATTTAGTATTTTATTTCTGGAAAAACTCTTGTTTGATAAATACATCTACGTTTTACCACAGAATAAATAATACTAACGTACAGAAGTCTCACTCAGCAAAGAAATTCAAAGAAATATCTACTCAATGTGGCTAGCGATATGGTTTAATTTAGCTGACGTCAGAACTCAGCACCTTTTCGTATTAATACCTAGACATCCATTGCAAGCCAATTTAATTTTTATTACTCTGGACAAACGATTCGTATAACTGAATATACCACGCGGAGGGGCCGCCTGCGCGCATAGTAATAATGTAGGTACATTTTCGATACCTAAACGGGGAGTGGCACAGGCCTGGTTTTACCCAGTTTCTATGCTCCTTCTTATTCAAGTTTCAAGGGCGACCTTACCTTTGCAGGGTGTTTCGTAACACGCTAGATATCTGTAATATCCGGGAACATGACTAAGATATTCAATTCTGTGTTAGCGCGTGAGGGATTTCTTTCATAATGGAACGTATGGTATCTTTTCATATCGCGAAAACGTTGGGCGATTTTTTTAATATATTGTGCGCTAGGATTGAAGGGTTTTTTCATTATATTTTTGTAACAAATATCTTTTTTCATTGTGCATAAAATTTCAAATGAACTTTCAATTTCCATATCTACAATACTTTATTAATGTAGTTCTTTAACCACGTGCCAATTTTCTATCTCTTTTGCGTAATGGTTAACACGCTAGTTCGCTACTCCGGAGGTTCTGGGTTCGATCTCCAGCCAGGGCATGCTGAAAATGGCCTTTTTAAATTGTCCTGGGTATTAGGGAATCTTATTTTTGTCATTTTGGGAATGTTGTAGAACAAAAGTTGTTCAGTTTCATGAGCTGAAGTACTATCTTAGAAATTTAGTTAGTTCATTTACACGTTGTATATATGTATTTATCATAAAATATTCTTAGTATCGATCAGTTAGTATCCCATAATACAAGTTTAAAACTTACTTTAGGGCTAGCTTAATCTGTGTGATTTGTCTCTATATATTTATTTATTTAATTTTTATTAAATTTAGACGACCATTGCCTTGACCGACCATAATCCTGATGACGATCGTACAATTAAATCAACCATAAAAAATGTAATGACATTGATAAATTCTGTGCCGAAACTAGAATTTAACTGAAAAAAACAAAAACAGGAATAAATTACACTACGTTAGTAAAACCTAATTTCACAACGAATTTTTCATATGAATATTTTGATATCTAGTTTTATCAACAATAAAATAAATAAAATGAGATTTCAGTCCGTAATTGACGCCATAACGTTGGTATTCTGTCCATACAGTTGCAAAGCTTTATTTGTATTCGATGCATCGTCCAACGAGTGATGGGATTACACAGTTTTCCGACGTCTGGTCACACAGCTGCTGTAAATTTGGTGGCAGCTGGTGGTTCACTGTTTAGAATAGAGATGAGAGCTAAGAAAGCGTTCGTGTTTTTGTATCGATTCTTTTATCTCACAAATGTGGTGTTTATTCTGAGATCAAAGGTATTCGGGCTAAATTCGTTTAATTAGTTGGCTTAGAGATATTTTCTTATATTAGGTCCTTACATATGAAATTGCCAATTTTCAATACTGGCATCTTTAAAATCAAATATCTTGCGTTTCATTAAGAATTCCAAATTCAAATTTATTTCGAAATAAAGCCTGAAAAATATTGTTTTAAAATTCGTATTTCATTTGTTTTAACATCATTTGTTTGAGTTTCAACATTGCTATAACAACAACTATGGACAAATTGAAAATTCGCGGTATTTACGAATACGAGTTCCACCGTGGCACCAGTGCTGCAGAAACGACTCGAAGAATTAACGACGTGTATGGACCAGGCACCGCTAACGAACGAACGGTGCGTTTTTGGTTTCAACGTTTCCGTTCTGGAAATTTCGATTTACACAATGAGCCTCGTGGACGACCTGATACTCAAGTGAATAACGAAGAATTAAAGGCGATAGTGGAAGCGGATCCATCTCAAACCACTTCTGAATTAGCAGCAGCCTTCGGCGTAAGTGACAAAACGATACTTATCCACTTGCGCCAAATCGGAAAAATTAAAAAACTCGAAAAGTGGGTACCGCACGAATTGACTGAAGCAAACCAACAAACACGCGTTGCTTGCTGCGTTTCTTTGCTTAATCGCCACAATAATGAGGGGATTTTGAACTGTATCGTGACTTGTGATGAGAAATGGATCCTGTACGACAATCGAAAGCGATCATCACAATGGCTTGACCCTGGAGAACCGGCAAAACCTTGCCCTAAGCGAAAACTGACCAAAAAGAAGATTCTGGTTAGTGTTTGGTGGACCAGTGCTGGTGTTACCCACTACAGCTTCTTGAGATCAGGCCAGACGATTACTGCAGACTTGTATTGCCAACAATTGCAAACAATGATGGAAAAGACTGATGAATTGCTCTAGCCCACTGCTCCTTCAGGATAACGCTAGACCACACACTGCACATCAAACGATCGCCAAGTTAGAGGAGCTGCGACTGGAACCTATGCGTCACCCACCATACTCTCCAGATCTTGCCCCAACCGATTACCACTTTTTTCAAAATTTGGATAACTTTTTACAAGGAAAAAATTTCAAATCTGATGAGGCAGTCAAAACCGCCTTCAAACAGTTCATAGACTCTCGCTCCCAGGATTTTTTTCCCAAAGGTATCAATGATCTGCCTATAAAATGGCGGAAGTGTATCGATAACAACGGCGCATACTTCGATTGATTAAATAATAATTTCATTAAAAAAAAAACTTTTTTCACTTTTTTGATACTGAACGGCAATTTCATATGTAAGGACCTAATAGTTGAAGTAAATACGTATGTCCTAATAATATTTATTATTTAAATTTTAAAAATAAAGTCAAATTATAAAATATAACCTATAGGCATGGTAATCAGTATTGTTAAATAATGCAATATGTACTGTAAGCAAATAAAGCAAAAGTTCTATAAGCTACTGAACCCAATTTTGTCAACATTGGGTTCAGTAGCTTTCGTAGTATTCAACCAAAATTTAAAAACATACATAGTATAATTTACTAATATCACATCTTTATCTCTTACGATTACGAGTTAGCAAAACATGTGTCTTAGATCATTTGTGCGTAACGTAATGAGTTGTAGGACTCAAGTCATTGCAATTTTAATAACAAACTAAGTTGTTCCCATTCCGAGAATTTGCTTTCCGCGGTTAAGGCAATAAATTGTACGTTTAATCATAACTTTGTGTGCTCTACCTACAACGAAGATTGTATTCAAAATTATGTCATAACTCATAATTCATATAAGCGAATTTGTTGGTTGTTTATAGGGTGGTGAGAGTTACAACAAGTTAGTTTACTTCGTTCTCGTATTATCCCGTTTTTGCAATTTGAAATGAAATTGCTCATTTGCATTAACTTAGTACTTATATAATAAATAAAACACATTTTTTCGGCTCTTTACATTAATAATGTTTTTAATAATCATGTTGGCGATGCGGCTAGCAACCCATCACTATTTTGATTCCGTTTTTCCGATATATCGGTGGTTAATTAGCCACAATGGGATAAGAGGATCACGCTAAAAGTGGCCTTTGGGACATACAGCCCTGGGCTTTGTCTACACTGTTAGGGATAAAGACGTGATAGTGTATCTGGTTAATATTTTTCTGTACAATGCACATTAATCGAACATCAGTCCAATTGGTAAAGGGATTGCGCCGAGATATGGGGTAATAAGAGGGTTTACGCCTCGAAATATGGGATTATAAGAGGGGTCGCGACTTTAGTCCGAATGGTAAAGGAGTTGCTTCGAGATATGGGGTTATAAGAGGAGTCGTGTCTTCAGTGCAATTGGTAATGGAGTTGCGCCGAGATATGGGGTTAAAAGACGGGATCGCGACTTCAGTCCAATTGGTTAAGGAGTTGCACCGAGATATGGGGTTGTAAGAGTGGCCACAAGTTCAGTCCAGTTGGAAAAGGAGTTGCGCCGAGATATGGGGTTATAAGAAGGGTCGCGACTTCAGTCCATTTGATAAAGGAGTTGCGCCGAGATATGGGGTTTAAAGAGGAGTCGCGACTTCTGTTCGGAGCAATCTAGAGTATTCAGACTCGTATGTCGTGATTGCAATATCACATAACTAACAGTAATACATTGACAACCTGTCGTAGCTGTAACCACAGCCCTCAACCTCCGTGACTCAGTCGTCTAGTGGCGAACCGAACCGCACTGCATTAGTCGAATTGTTCCCAACCACTGCGACTGCACGCTAAGTGACCCAACTATTCCTCAACTTTGCGGTCAACCCCTATATTTTACACAAAAGGCTAATAACTGTATTTGAGGAAAGGGATCATACCCTTTCAACTTTAAAATTGTGGGCATACGTGTACCAAAGCGTGGGTATAAATTAAAGAAATTACCAGATGCGACATTAACATGCGCTCTATAGTTAGGCACACAAAGTAACCTTATTCGTAAACAAAACGTCAAGAAGTTTTAGGAAAAAAATACGTACACATAACTTTCAGTTACCTATCAGTTGCTGTACCGAACAATTACTATAAAAAAATCCGCGCTACTCAATAATTTCTAGAAAATACCTAAAAATATATTACGTTCAGCTCTCATGAAAACGTCTATTTTATGTCAGATGATTCATCTGACATAAAATAGTACTATGTTTTCCTTATTTTTTTAGGTGTATGTTTGTTAATTTTCCAAGTGTACTTAAATAAAAAAAATAAATAAATAAAATAGATGACATAGAATAAAATAGACGTTTTTCGTAATTTAGACTAAGTATAATTGTTATTTTCAAATAGCTCCAGGAATAATAAATTAAGATGTTAAAACAATTATAATGATAGCTTCTATGTGAATGGTACTGTAAGTCTTGTACACGAGTTATCCTTTTTTCTCTCTCTTTATTTTGTAACGTAAATGACATGTTAAATCCGCCGTATTATATTTGTTTTGTTTCGAAGCTTATGAAACAAAAATGTTTGTGTAATCCTCTCTTTTAATATCGCAGCTAAAATAATTTAACACTACTTTAACCGCACGATAAAACTTTCTCAGTCGTAAAATATAGTTGGCCAAACTTTGCTGGGATTACTGCAATTTATGTTGAATTAAGTATTTAGCGTTCGGACGCGTTAGTTAGCTTGATAACATGAGACATTTTGTTGGCAAAAGTATCGTAGAAAATTCTAGAATGTAGGATCATAGAAAATTTGATAGGACGCTTCATTGTTTTTAGCAAGTTTCAAAAAGGGTGTGGAAAATTTTAAAAAATTTTACATTTATTTTCAGATAAGAGTTATAGTTAAAAAAGCAGTACATACTCGTAGCGTAAAACTCTTTGTTTTGTAGTAGTTTATGAAACATTATTTGTAGATTTCTTTTTTGACAGTTTATGGAAAATGGATTAGTAAACGCTCTTAAATATAATTAAGTAAAATTTTACTCAATACCTAATATAATACTTGGTCCAATGGTTGACTGGCAGAGAACGCCATAAGGCGTTAAGTCCGCCATTTGTACACTTTTTTATGTGCAATATAGTTTAAATAAATAAATAAATATAATATATTGATTTCGTAACTATAAATCCTGACTTCACCGTAGTAACAGAGCCATGTGGTCTATTGGAAAACAGTCAGCAGGCTTTGAACTATCATTGCTTTCAAAATTATGCCGACTACAGCAACATTATTTCAAAGCAATTATAAACTAAGAACCATTAGAACTTGGAAACAAACAATCGAAATTATCGTATAGTTCTTATCTTAAAGTTTAAAGTTTTGGAGCACCTGCTGATAACAAGGCCAGATAGTCCCTATCAAAACTTGAGTCCATTAAGATGTAGTCCTCCAGCGACTGACATAAATCATATGGACAGCGGAACAGCAGTATAAAACTAAAATCGAGTTGAAATCTCTGTTTTCGAATTAATACTCGATGTTTATACACTATTACGTCTTTATTCTAAAGAGCTATTATGTAAAACTAGAGAAGACACCATATATCACAAAATTAGGGATGATAACTAGGTCAGAAAAGTATTATTCTAATTAGTCCGTTAGTTAGATTGTCAAAAAATAATGTACCCATATTTTTCAGTTTAACAAAAAAGTAAAAATTCACAAAGATACGGGGTATCTAAGTTCCAGAGTGGGGGCTTGTGACGTCACCAATGTGTAGAAATCGTACGAATGCGTGACGTCATGTGAAATTTAAATGCGCTGTAACTTCGTCATTTATTGTTTCTCAGAGGAAAGAAAAAATATGTGTACAATATATTTTAATAATCTAACTGATGGGACAAGAATAAATTTTTCAGACATCATGCCTACTCGTAATGTCGCTTTCTAGGTCTTATACGCCTAGTACTTATACATAGTTTAGAAGCGAAAACCATACGATAACATGGTAAACATAATTAAAAATGCCTTGTTGTGTGGTAAAATACTGTAAGGAAAATTCAAGGCACACGGCAAAGTGTAAAGATATAATCCATCGGTAAGTAACAAGATTTTAATGTTTAAAAATTAAATACGTATGATTAATTCACGCTGCCATATATTAAAAAATGGAACAGGGGCTCATGTTTGAGATAGAAGTCTACATATTCTATGTCAATTATTTATCCTTAATGGAGTAGACTTACGGCTCCAAGCAATCAGAGTCCAGGGCCGCAAAACTCAAAGGCCACTTTTAGCGTGAGGATGGGCGTGAAGGTGTAAAAAACAGTCCAAATGGTGATTCGTTGCTAACTTCCGCGCCTATTAACATGATCCACATTTTCGCCCATATAAAATTAATAAAAGTAATAAAATAGGATAACATAGGTCTTCATTAGTCGTAATTATAAAGGACATCTTACATCTAAAGATGATTCATATCAGTGAACAAGCTTAGCCCTTGCTGAAGCACGCCCCGAGACATTCCAGGAATAGCGGGGTTGACCCGCAGGCCACGACTGGATGCCAACTACCAACTTACTAAATACTCCATTTTGAATAATAGAAGAGAATAATTATTTAACTGTTTCTAGTCTTTTTAAAAAATACCAGATTTTTTTATGACATTGATGATATAATTATAATATCATTAGTAAACTAGGTATACTATTTACGGTAGGTACTGGGTATACCGTAACTGGCACTGGCAGTCCGTAAAATTCGAACAATTTTTCCGAAGCATTTTTGGAATCTCGAAACAATTTTCGTCTTCCTCATACGAAATTTTCCAGCCGATCGGACAATTTGTATAAAAATATTTTAATGAGATTCCAGCATTGATCCATGATTAAGTAAATTAATATTATCCGACTGGTCGCCAATTGCAGTACCTATATGTCGACTCTACATTTACAATCTATATTTTATGTTAAATATACCTATACGAAAAAAACAATTTTAGTTTTTGGTTCAGTAAGTTTTTAAATAAATAAAAAAGAGCCAACGTCGATAAATTAATAAAGATTTCCACTAAACAACTCTTGCCAACATTTCGTTCGAGAGATTTTATTTACTTGGCAAATTATTTTTATAACAAGTATGTACCTATTATTTAAGCTTAGTAATTTTATAAATTATTGATGAAGAAACCCTGAGAAAATTAATGGAATCTTTTAGCTTACAAGCAAACGTAGAAGAGGAAATTCAAAATTTTCCCAGTTCTTTGAATTCCTATATAAATAAATATATAAGCACAAATCACACTGCTTGAGCTAGCCCCAAGGAAAGATTTTAACTTGTGTTATGGGATACTTACTCAACGATACCATATTTTATGATAAATAAACATAGATAAAACCGAAGACCAAGAAAAATTTGAAAAAGGCCATTTTCCAACTTTGTATAAGAGTTGGTTTGTTTTTCGTGTGTGTAAGTGGCCAACACTGGAGTCATGTAGGTATCTATTTAGAATTTGTCTACACTGTTTTTACGTAATACTCGTAATGTCCAAATAAAGTTAAGATTTAGATTCATTTGAAATAATACTCGTGTTTATTTAGCATTGTCCGACACAGACCTTAAAAAATAAACAGGCAAGTGCGAGTCAGACTCGTACATGAAGGGTTCCGTACCACCGTATAATGTTTTAAAACGCTGAAGAAACACGTTTCTTGTATGACGACCCCCTTTAATTTTTAACTTGATTTTATTTTTAGTATTTGTTGTTATAGTAGTCATAGTAATACATAATAGGTAAAAATTTCAAGTATCTAGTTAATGCCATTATAAAGATCAAGTTAAAAACGCAGAAAAAAACACGTTTCTTACCTCTTTTAAATATTTTTTTCTAATTTTTAAATATTTTTTATTTTTAGTATTCGTTGTTATAGCGGCTACAGTAATACATAATTGGTGAAAATTTCAAGTGTCTAGCTATTACGGTTCAAGAGATAGAGCCCTGTGACAGACTGACAGACGGACAGACATACGGAAAGACGGATAGACAGCGGAGTCTCAGTAATAGGGTCCCGTTTGCACCCTTTGGGTACAGAACCCTTAAAATAGAAAACAAATACTGTTTTAACGCAACAGCACATTTCTCAACAGAAAAACCAATTCTATAGGAAGCCTTGTCAATTCAGGAGATGCGAACAAAATTACTCAGCGCAATAAAAATAGGGGAATGAACGAGGTGGCAGTCAGGATGCAGTAAATTGTGCTCGCCAGATATTTTAACATCAAAAAGTGGACGAGCCGGCCTTGTTCGAGTTTGTGTTTGTCCCGATTTTTGCAGAGCCTTAAATATTTTCGTGGAGACAGGAATGTTTATGGATTATATTGATCGAATCGAAAATTTAAGTTAGAGTGCCGAAATTGAGAACGGCTACAGAAAAAGGGGATAGGATGTGTAAAAGAGGATATGGGTAAAAAGACGACAACTGATATCACAAAAGATGCAGTTACGAGTAAATTCTGTTTTAAATCAAATATATTGATTTTAACATTTTCTTCTGAGTTAGTGTTTGTGCCGATTTTGGCAAAGCCTTTTTCAATATTTTCGTGGAGACAGGACTGCTTATGGATTGAATTGTTCAATTCGAAAAATTAGAGTTGAGTTAGAGTGCAACGCAGGACGGCTAAAGAAAAAGGGGATGGAGTGTGTAAGTAGTGTTAAAATAATTTAACACTACTTTAACCGCACGATAAAACTTTCTCAGTCGTAAAATATGTTTTAAATCAAAATAGATTGATTTTAACATTTTCTTCTGAGTTAGTGTTTGTGCCGATTTTGGCAAAGCCTTTTTCAATATTTTCGTGGAGACAGCTTATGGATTGAATTGTTCAAGTCGAAAAAATAGAGTTGAGTTAGAGTGCAACGCAGGACGGCTAAAGAAAAAGGGGATGGAGTGTGTAAAATAGAATATAAGTAAATTCTGTTTTTATCATTATCAACACGTAGAGTAAAAATTCAGTATTTTTCACTCGTCTTTCATATAAGCTTCATAATTAGAAAAAGGTAAATATTGAAAAATCTAAATCTGTTTGAATACATTTGTTACATTTATAAGTATTTCTTTTGTTTGGACAACATTCATAAAAAATATTGTTTACAGAGGATTATTTCAACTTTGTGTTGTTTATTTTTGTTGTTTCAAGAACGTTTATTTCTGTTCATATTTCTATTTTGGCGACTGTCATGGTGATTGTATTAATGGAACGCTTGGGTAAACAGAACTAACGAAAAACTGTATTATTTAAATATATACTCGTAATATACTCTTCCATGCTGGTCTGAGATATAAGAAAAAAACTTAGAATGTACCAGCTACTTCTCTTCTCGCGTAGATTGTAAAAGCCGATCAAGGGAATGAGCAAAAATACGAATCATGTTAAAAGGCGATGCGGCTAGCAACCCATCACTTTTTTTATTCCTTTTTCAACCTTCTCGCCCACTACCATGCTAAAAGTGACCTTAGGGTCCTACGGCTCTAGGCTCCGTATGCTTAGAGCCTCAATACCCAAAATGCTCTGTCTGCCCCATTAAGACGTGATAGTATACAACGTGGAAGGGACATACCCATAATAAATCAAATTGTTCTGTACAATTGTATTTGATGGACAATAAAGATTAAATAAAATAAATAAATAAATCAAACCACGGTCTCTAGACCATTTTAGTATAATAACATTAAAATAACAGCCAAAAAACAAAAATAATTTTTGGCATTTCCATACAAAAGCGTGCGACCGTCCGGGCGATATGTATGGGAATGTCGAATTTTTTTTTTGTTTTTTGACTGTTATTTTAATTTCATTATGCTTTAGTCATCTAGCATAGCCCGTGGTCTGATTTATTACGGGTATATCCCTTCCACTTTGTATGTAAGAATACCTAATACTATACATATATTATGTTATGATGATGTATATGGTTTACTTACGTAGTAGTTGGAAGAGTGCGGGGAGGGGGGGGGGGGGGGGGCATCCGCAGAAACTGGCGATGTTCTTAAGGCGAGATGGGTTCACAACCCGCAATACTGTGCGTGTTTTTTAAAAATCACTGTAATCGAAAACACCGAACTCGGGTTGCGAAGTATTATTTTTTACTAACCACTAATTCCAAAACGTCATGTGTTGCTTAAAAATGAAGAAGATTCATACAAAATTGCAACCGCTATTTCACCCCTATAGGGATGTAATTTTCAAAATCTAATAAATGCATTATTATATTTTTTATTTTCCTCTACTACTAAATACATTAAAAATTTCATGTGTCTAACTTTAAAAATTACGAAGTTTCATACAAATTGCCAACCCCTATTTCACCCCATATGGATAGAATTTCCAAAAATCCTTTCTTAGCGGACATTTCCTAGGCACAATCTACCTTCCTGCCAAATTTCATCTTCATTGGCTAAGTAATTTTCGAGATTTCGAAGATTATATATAAAAGATTACTACTTTATACAATCACTTTTTTATATGAAAATTATATCAAATATAATCTAAATTACTAGTCAATGTCGCTACAAAAAAAAATATAAATGTAATACAAAAAAATAAAAAATAAAACACAGCGAAATATTCGTCGAGAGCGAAAAAAGGCCCGGACCCGTGCTGGACGATATTTCGCAGTGTTTTTTTATTTTTTTTATTATATGTCTGTGGGTGTCTGTAGAAATGCCTTAAGATTCTTATGAAAATTTTTTGAGGAATAATCTTTAGTAGTTTAATTACAGTGATTTTTCAAAAACACGCACAGTATTCTTTTGTGGCTCTGAACCTAATGTAATGATGCGCTTCGCGCGCTTGTTCAATTAAAAACTACATACGTTAACGTATACAGTTAAGAGTTACGATGAGCTAAGCACCTTCTAAAACAAAAGTTTGCACAGTATGTTCCCATGCATAAATTAACTTGAAGTGTTTGCTTTGTAACTTATCCAACCTTTTTGCAGCATAGGCAAGGCCTATTAAAACGTCCTTTGGCTGGAGTGATGCCTTTGTTTTTCCCTATTATTCTGACCTGTTGTTGTTTAATTCTCATCTCGCCGAAAGCTTTTTGCGGATCTAATTGTATATTGTCTGGTATTCTCTATGATTTCGCTGCGTGTACAGTGAATAATTTAGAAGTCTTTTTTGAATGAATATTTTCAAAATGATTATTTTTTCTTTAGAAGCAGATGGCGACATTATTTCGAGGGAATGTCATCTGTTTTATATTGACTTTATTGAAGACATTAATTAGATTTATTTGATCATGAGACAAATGAAACAAGACACAAGATAGCTTTTCACAAATAAAATAAGTTGACAAAATAGGTTAGTTAGTTAGTTAAGATCTTTATTGCACCAAAACATAATAATACAGAGTAATAGATTAAAGAAAACAGGTGAGGTGCGAAGTTATATGCAAGAAGAAAAAAGTGTAATTAATAAAGATACATACAAATATAAAATATATAAATAAATACATACATACCTATATCAATATGAA
This sequence comes from Acrobasis repandana, assembly GCA_963576875.1. NCBI lineage: Eukaryota > Metazoa > Arthropoda > Insecta > Lepidoptera > Pyralidae > Acrobasis > Acrobasis repandana. The sequence continues at coordinate 16,305,959 of OY756215.1, forward strand.
CACAAAAAAGAAAATCAAAGTGAGGAAATAAAGAAAGTCAAATTATAATAAGGATAGAAAGTGTGACTTCACTTGAGATTTAAAGCTGGCTAGCGTTTCAGCACGCCAGATGGACGGTGGTAGTGCATTCCAGAGTCGAACTGCCCTGACCGTGAATGATTTTGCATAACATTCAGTGGAGTGTGTAGGCATTTTTTAAAGTAGATTTTCAGCACTACGTAAGTTGTGACCTTGTGACACTGCATCACGGAAAAAAACGAAGCGTTCCCTTAAATTTAGGAAGGAGGTTTGAGAGGAGGAGGAGGAGGAAGGAGATTTGGGATTAAAGAGTATCCTACTACTATTATAAAGGCGAAAGTTTGTAAGTATGGATGTATGGATGTATGGATGTTTGTTACTCTTTCACGTAAAAACTACTGAATGGATTTGAATGAAACTTTACCACAATATAGCTTATACATCAGAATAACATATAGGCTATAGCTTATACATCAGAATAACACATAGGCTACAATTTTTGAGGTTTCTAATGTGAAGTCGTAAAAAAACACATTTTTTGCGCTTACATTGCAAACGCTGACTGAATCCTACAAGATCCTACAAGATAGATCAAAACAATGTACTACAGTATTGTACAACTTAAAAAGGTCTCCAAAAAAGTCCGTGATGGTATATGTTTATCTCTTAGGAATAACCCACAATAACCATTTTTTATCCTTTACTTTGTACGAGAAATAATGGCTTTTTACGAAGTGATTTTAAGCAATACAGTATTAATCCTTATCCAATTAAGTATCTTAAATACATTGTGCATTTAATAAAGATCAATATGGCTTTTTACAGCATGTAAATTAAATAAATATTTTCGAAGATATCACAGATTTAAAATGCAGAGTCATAGCAATTTCGGCGATAAATACCGTTTCGGTGATAAATACCGGCAGCGGTGCCAGGCGAACGGGGCGTGGGGGGAGCGGGGTAGGTGCGGTGGGGAAGAAGTGGCTCATCGCTGAGTGCGCGACCCGAACGCGGGCAGACGCGTGAGGGCAGACGTCATTGACGGTTGTGTCCGTTTTGCGAATTTTCAAGGTACTAGCGATTTGATAAAAACGTATGGTCGCCTACTTTAAGTAATATAGGCCTAAGGTTAGTTATTGCCAGGTTTCTTTTTGGTTAGGAGTTACACGTACAAAAAGATACTTCATTTTTACGAATTACTTCATTGATAATTCAATTACTATATAGATAGGTTAATTAAATAGGCAAGGATTGCATTAAAGTACAATCATAACAATAACTACCGTACTGTATTTTTTGGAAGTATAGAAACAACACGTACTTAAGAATTATGCCGCGAAAGCGTAAGTCTAATCTTTCCCAAAGCTCTAATAAAGCTCGAACTATGAAAGTAGCTAGACTTAACGAGACGTTTCCACAAGCCGAACTGCGAAGGCTTAAACAAGCAGAGCGTGAAGCAGCTCAAAGAGCTGCTGAGACACCAGAGCAGTCCCAAGATAGACGTCGACAGCATGCTGAGTATCTAGCATCTCAACGGGCTGCAGAGACACCCGAACAGTCTCAAGCTCGACGTCAACAGAACGCTGAATATCTGGCATCTCAACGGGCTTCTGAGACACCCGAACAGTCCCAGGATCGACGTCGACAGCATGCTGAGTATCTAGCATCTCAACGGGCTGCGGAGACACCCGAACAGTCTCAAGCTCGACGTCAACAGAACGCTGAATATCTGGCATCTCAACGGGCTTCTGAGACACCCGAACAGTCCCAGGATCGACGTCGACAGCATGCTGAGTATCTAGCATCTCAACGGGCTGCGGAGACACCCGAACAGTCTCAAGCTCGACGTCAACAGAACGCTGAATATCTGGCATCTCAACGGGCTTCTGAGACACCCGAACAGTCTCAAGCTCGGCGTCTTCAGCAAGCGACTTACATAGGGTCCCAAAGAGCTACTGAAACTGTTGAAGCTGCTGAAGCTCGCAGACGCGCTGTTGCTGAAAGGGCACAACAGCGACGATTAATATTTACAAGAAACGCGTGGGGAGTATTCGATAAAGCTGCATTTGAGTACGATGAAACTCTTGATTACGAAAGCCACATGCTTATAAAAATAGAAGCGATGAATAAAGAATGCAGATTTTGCGGTGCTCTTAAATGGAAAGAGGAAGCTGCAGGCATGTGTTGTTCGGGAGGAAAAGTAGTTCTTCCTTCAATAGACGAGCCTGTTGAACCTCTTAAAGAACTTTTTTCAAATGAAACAGATGAGTCTCGCCGTTTTTTAAAAAATATAAGAAAATACAATACATGCTTCCATATGACATCTTTTGGAGCTGATAACATTGTGTCGATGCCAGGATTTTGCCCGACTTTTACAATCCAAGGGCAAATATACCACACAATTGGCTCTTTGCTTCCTGCTACTAATACGCAACCAAAATTTTTGCAAGTTTATTTCATGGGTGATGAGGAAGCACAAGTTGATAGGCGTTCTGAGTACGTACCAGGTATGGAAAGAAACACAGTTCAAAAAATACAAAAAGTTCTACATGATCACAACGTTTTAGTGCATGAATTTAAAATGGCTAAAGATAGAGTGACTAGCGATAATTACAAGGTCGTGATACACCCAGATCGTGTACCACGTGGTGAACACGAAAGACGATTCAATGCCCCGACCACAAACGAAATAGCTGCCGTAGTAGTTATTTATTTATTTTATTTTATTTATTCAAGTACACTTGGAAATTTACAAACATACACTTAAAAAAAAATAAGGAAAACATAGTACTTAGGTGCTACTTATTTCTAAAGAAATTTCTTCCAGTAGACCCGCGAGAGGAAATGGGAAAAAAAAGAGGTAATTGGCGTGTACCTACAATACAAAACTAAATAAATAAATAGACAAGATATATACCTACATAAACATACATAAATATACTTACATAAATACATAAATAAATATATATTCATAAAGCATATATACAATAAATACATATGTTAATATTTCTAAATATATTAGGATGATAAATACAGATAGTGATCTTTTACTCGTTTCTTGAACGTCGTTATGGTTTTAGACTCTCGAATGCTCGGTGGTAGCTGATTCCATAGCCTAACTGCCTGCACGGAAAAGGAGTGAGTATAGGTAGTGGTGCTATGTGTTGGGAAATGAAGGATGGATTTACGGGCAGATCTACAAGGAGCGTCGGCAGAACGTGCGAAAGAAAACCGTTCACGCAAATAAGGAGGATATGAGGGATTGTACAGGACGTTGAAGAGGAGGCAAAGGATTCTAGTGTTCCGGCGAAGACGGATGGGGAGCCACTTGAGTTGTTTGCGAAAGTCAGAGACGTGGTCAAATTTCCTTAAGCCAAAGATAAAACGAATACACAAATTCTGCAAACGTTCAAGCTTAGTAAGAAGCTCTTCTGTAGCGTCAAGGAAACAGGCATCAGCATAGTCAAGAAGTGGGAGTAATAAGGAATGACAGAGGGAGACTTTAGTTTGAAATGGCAAGAAATTTTGAAGACATTTTAGAGAGTGAAGTGAATAATGTAACTTACGGCTAATTTCGGAAATATGAGCAGTCCAACTTAAGGTTCTGTCCATAATAACCCCTAAGTTTTTAGCAGAATCAGTGTATGCTATTGGAGAGCCATCAAGATATAAAGGAGACAATGAACATAAGTCAATGGTTCTCTGATAATAACTACTACCAATAAGCATAGCCTGAGACTTTTTGGGATTAACTTTAAGACCAAAAGACTGGGCCCACTCGCTGACCTGGCGCAAGTCATCGTTTATAGCAGCAATAGCTGCATCTAAATCAGATACAGGGAAATGCCTGTAAAGCTGAAGGTCGTCTGCGTAGAGATGAAAGTTACAGGAAAGAAGAAAAGTGACAGAATTTATAAATATTGAGAAGAGCAACGGAGAAAGGACACCGCCCTGAGGAACACCCGCACTGAGATCACACCATTCAGAAAGAGACTCACCGAAGCGAACACACTGCGAAGTTAGTACTGAACAAACTGCGTCTCGGGACATTGTTATTCAGGCGCACGATGGCCGGCTTACTAGAGTTCCGGACACTCATAGATTTTATGATGCTCTCGAGTACCCGATAATTTTTTGGAAAGGACAAGAGGGGTACAGTTTTGATATTCCTCAGACAAACCCAGTTACAAAACAGCCTATACCGAACAAAAAAGTGTCGTGCAAAGACTTTTATGCGTATCATATGATGGTACGTCGCAACAATTTTAATTTATTGCTTCGATGTAGGCTTCTCTTTCTTCAGTTTTTGGTGGACATGTATGTCAAAGTGGAGAGTGAGCGCTTAAGGTTTATTGCTTTAAACCAAACAAAACTGCGAGCAGACAACTATATACATTTACAAGACGCGGTCAGGAATGATGCGGATTTAGATCCAAACAATTTGGGTCAATTGGTAATACTCCCATCGTCATTTGTAAATAGCCCGAGATATCTTCATGAGTACACGCAGGATGCGTTCACATACGTGCGTAACTACGGGAGGCCTGATCTGTTTATTACAATGACATGTAATCCCGCTTGGCCAGAAATTACTTAAGAGCTCATTCCAGGTCAAAATGCAACAGACAGACATGACTTAACAGCCAGGTTATTTAAAATAAAAGTACAAAAATTGGTTGCTCTACTTACAAAAGGTAAAATATTTGGAGATATGAAGTGTTTCATGTACTCGATCGAGTGGCAAAAAAGAGGTCTGCCTCACGTGCACTTACTGCTGTGGTTGACGGAAAAATTACGCTCCAACCAAATTGATGAAGTCATAAGTGCGGAGATACCAAATCCAGAAAGTGATCGAAAACTCTACGATACTGTAACCAAAAATATGATTCACGGTCCCTGTGGTGCACTAAATCCGTCATCATCATGCATGAAAGAAGGAAAATGCACCAAAAAGTATCCAAGGGCGCTTTTAAAAGATACTCAAACTAACGACAAAGGCTATCCTTTGTACAGGCGTAGAGCACCAGGAGATGGCGGCCGTACGATAACTCTAAAAACCCGAGGTGGAACACAGGAAGTATTGGTTGACAATAGCTGGATTGTCCCATATTCTCCTCTTCTGTCTAAAATTTATAACTGTCACATAAATGTAGAGTTCTGCAATACGGTACAGGCGATAAAATATATTTGTAAATATATAAACAAAGGCAGCGACCAGGCTATTTTTAACATTCGACAGCAAGGGAATGTTAATATTGACCCGAGAGATGAGGTGCAAACGTATCGAGCCGGTAGATATGTTAGTAGTAACGAAGCAGCGTGGCGGATCTTGGGTCTGCCTCTGCATGAAAGACACCCAACAGTCACTCACCTTGCGGTTCATCTGCCTAATGGTCAGCGGATTTACTTCACTGAAAACAATTTTAGAGAGAGAATGGCCGCACCACCTAAGACGACACTAACTGCATTTTTCCTGCTTTGCCAAAATTACGCATTTGCAAAAACATTACTTTATGTTGACGTACCCCGCTACTATACATGGAACGTGTCGTCGAAAGAATGGAAACGTCGTTTACAAGGTACACCTGTCGACGGCTGGCCAGGTGTGAAGGCGGGAGATGCTCTTGGGCGCATTTACACAGTGCATGTTAGTAACTTCGAATGTTACTGTTTGCGAATGCTGCTGAATGTAGTACAGGGCCCCACTAGCTTCTTGGATCTAAAAACAGTTGACGGCCAAGAACTTGAAACTTTTCGACAAGCGTGTGAGAAGTTGGGGTTGTTGGAAGATGACAACCACTGGGATGCCACAATGGAAGAGGCAGTGCTGTGTCGCTCTCCTTCGCAAATAAGAGAACTATTTGCAATATTGATATGCACTTGCGGCTTATCCAATCCTCTTCAACTATGGGATAAGTATAAATCTGCATTATCGGAGGATATCTTGCATAGATTTGAAAGGATGGATCAAGTCAACAATGATCTATGTTTCAATGAAGCACTAAGACATATAGAGGACAAAATAATAACGATTTCCGGTAAGAAATTGTCCGACTTCGGTATGCCTACACCAGAGCGTTGAGGAGAGTTGTCGACCGATTTGATCAAAGAGCTAAGCTACGATATTGCTTTATTAGACGCTCAGGTCAGCGAAACTGAACCACGCCTGCTACCCGAACAAAAAAACATTTATAACAAAATATTACAACGAGTTGAGCTTGACAAAGGCGGCCTTTTCTTTCTTGACGCCCCGGGCGGTACAGGTAAAACATTTTTGCTTAATTTGCTTCTAGCAAAAATTCGTAAGGACCGTAAAGTTGCATTAGCGGTGGCTTCCTCTGGGATCGCTGCAACATTGCTGAGCGGTGGACGAACGGCACATTCGGTTTTTAAATTACCTCTTAATCTGGCGAGCGAAGAAACCCCAACGTGCAACATCAGTAAGAGCAGTGCCCGTGGCGCCCTCTTGCAACAATGTATGCTGATCGTGTGGGACGAGTGCACTATGTCACACAAACGCGCCATTGAGGCGCTTGATCGCTGTCTACAAGATATTCACAGCAATCGAAAGTTGATGGGTGGTGTGGTAGTGTTATTGGCAGGGGATTTTAGACAGACTTTACCTGTTATCGAGAGAGGCACTGCAGCAGATGAAATTAACGCATGTCTAAAAGCCTCATCTCTGTGGTCTAAAGTTGAAAAGCTTTATCTTACCACTAACATGCGAGTCCAGTTATTCAGCGATGTCGAATCAGGAGCATATGCTCAAAAACTGCTAGAAATTGGTGAAGGCCACCTAAACACCGACCAAGAAGGTATGGTTCTTTTCACACAGCAATTTTGTCATGCTGTGGAGACAGAAAACGAACTTATTGAACAAGTTTTTCCGAATCTGCAACAAAATATTCTTGACGAAAATTGGTTGTGTGAAAGGACCATATTGGCACCAAAAAATGAGATTGTTGCGAAAATAAATAAAAAAATCTTGGCCGAAATAAACAGCGAAACATCAGTGTATAATTCCATTGACACAGTTATGTCATCCGATGACACTACAAGTTATCCCGTAGAGTTCCTAAACTCTTTAGAGTTGTCCGGGGTGCCATCACACAAGTTGGAATTAAAGGTTGGTGTACCCGTTTTGTTAATGCGTAACCTGGATGCGCCAAGATTATGCAACGGTACTCGGTTGCGAGTTACCGAATTAGGAAGGCATATAGTGAAGGCTACAATTTTAACTGGAGAAGCCAAGGGAGACAATGTTCTTATACCGCGCATCCCAATCATACCCAACAACTTGCCATTCAATTTTAAACGCCTGCAGTTCCCATTAAAAGTCGCATTTTCAATGACGATCAACAAATCGCAGGGTCAAACCTTGAAGGTAGCAGGCCTACATTTGGGCACGCCATGTTTTTCTCACGGTCAGCTCTATGTGGCTTGCTCACGTGTTTCCAAAGCGAAGAATCTGCATGTTTATGCTGAAGGAAAAAGATCGTTAAATGTAGTTTATAGGAGCATACTGCAGTAGCTACCTATAGACCTATGATTAGGGCTCTGCAGTGCTTAGTTACCGTATTTCTTACTTATTACTAGACTAGACGGGACGAACCTGAAGTCCACGCGAACGAAGTCGCGGGCAAAAGCTAGTGTTATATAACTGGGAAAGGGTATGCCAATCTCAGCGAAGTCTGATAGGTAACCAATTGAGTTCAAAGATGAATTGAGACACATAGTCGTACTTACGAAGACCGTAGATGAACTTAATGCACTTATTTTGTCGGTTGTTATAAAATGATTTTTAGGGATCTTTTTAAAATAATCACCATAGTGATAAAAAATTCACTGAATATTATAATAATAACATACACCAATGATATTTATTTTCATACGAGTGTAGCATCGTACGACATTATTGTAACCAAGAATGCAAATATCTTCACAAGATTACACCAACATTTTCAGTTGCAAATTTTTCCCTTATTTCAGAGGTCTTCTGGACCTCACGATCACTTTGCATGCATAATGTTAGCCGGAGTATCGTCAGCGAATATAAAGTTGCCGCGAGAAGACGCCTCAAAGTCTGATTGAACGCCTTCCGACGGATTTGATCCGGCATTTATTTAGATTATCCCTCAGTAGTGGCATTTGCCTGTGACGATATACTTTATTCATTGCCTTTGAAAGTAATTTGTTGTTTGTTGATTGTGATACTGTTTTTTTTTCTTTTAAGGTGAAGCGTCTATAAGTCTTATTTGAAATATTATATTTTATTTTTATCAATATTAAAATTCCGCAAAGAATTTAAATTTCGAAAGCCTTTTAAGTTCTTCTTCGTCTAAGCGTATTCCGTTTTTTTTCTCCAAATATAACATGCATATCAATGGTCACCCAAGGCCTTTTAAGTTATTGCATTTAAATTGCTTATGTAAAAAAAACATCAGACAGTTACTAACAAGCTTGAATAGACTCACCAATTTTATAATATATCTTCTATATATATATTCTTCTTCGTTTAAGCGCATTCCCGGTTGCATTCTCAGCTGTGGTGCTTCGGAGCCCGGGGTGCGCTTTCCCGCTTTTTCTCACCCAAGGATTCCAAAAACCATGTAAAATGGAGAAGAAATAGCCGGAACACTTTCAATGATTTGGCTATAGTTTTACAACTGGCCGCCTGCCTGACGTCAACCCTCTTTGGGAATGTATTTGTGCGAATAGTTTTACAACCAGCCGCCGCCCGACGTTAACCCTCCATGGGATTGCAATTGTATATATTTATGTATTTATTGCTCTCCATACAATCAAACAATATATTAAGTACATCGATAAATAGGCAGAATATAACACATACATAAGTGTGCTATACGAGTATGTAGGGATGCATCCGATACCGATACCGATGCCGATATATCGGCGATACTTCGGATTTCCCGATATATCGGCATCGGCGATATTTTTATTGCCGATACAACGATACTTTTTAAATTTTGCGCTGCAAGAAGGTAACGTAAACGCGCGTGCTGTTCATCTATTTGATAGTTTGGAAAATTAAGAAATATATTACTTACCTACAACGATTGATCCTCGTTACAAAGCACGAATATTTCAATTACAATTTACTACTTCTAAGGCAAAAAAGCGTCTTGAAGAGCTACTTAATCTCGATGTGGCTCTGCATTCTGAAAATATTTCAGACACACCTTTACATATAGAGGTAAAGGTGTGTCTGAACTAGGTATAGACCTAGTATAAGTTCTGAGGTGAATCCGTGTTTTGGAGCATTTGTGAAAATGTTATTAGAGAGTCCGAGGAAGATGAGCCCCTGTCCACTCTGAGCTGTAATTCTCTCAAAGAATAAGTCGAATGATACCTAAGGTCTGCTAATATATCGAGAGATGCAGATCCATTTGTTTTCTGGCGCAATCATGTCTTATAACCAAACTAAAAAAAAATGGCACAGAAATACTTTAGTTTTCAAATGAGTTCTGTCGCATCTGAGAGACTATTTGGTACTGCAGATCTCATTCAAACAGACTTGCGAAATATCCTTTCCCGCATAACTTGAGAATACTTTGTTTTTTAAACAAATACCTTAATAATGTTAATTTTAATACTACTCGTAACACCTTAATTCTAATTTTAATAACTAATAATGGCAGTCTAAGTCTGTATTTTTTATATAAAATAATTTTTTTTTAAATTTATTTTACCATTTTTATATATTTTTTAAGCGTATCGGTATCGGCATCGGTATCGCCGATATTTTTATAGGAGTATCGGTATCGGTATCGTATCGGAAAAAAGGCTTATTGATGCATCCTTAGTTATATGTTACCGGTTAGATTGGGGAGACTGGAGACTGATGTAGGCAGCACCTGTATTAAATTGTAAATTGTAGCACGAGATGTTTGTGCTTAGTCCTTTAGTCGCCACTTCCGACATTCACAGGAAGAAATGGAGTTATCCTATTCTAACCTATATATATACCTTCTATATATATATTATTACGTCTTAATCCCTAACGGTGCAGACAGAGTCCAGGGCTGTTAGACGCAAAGGATTTGATTGATTAGATTTTGTTTCGAGCACTGTCTTATTCGTCCAAGCGCGTTCCCGGTTGCATCCTCAGCTGTGCTGCTTTGGAGCCCGGAGTGCGCTTTCCCGCTTTTTTTTCTCCAAATATAACATTCCTGTCAATGGTCACCCAAGGATGCCAAAGACCTAGCGACGTGGAGAAGAAATAGCCGGAACAGTTTAAATGATTTAGCTATAGTTTTACGACCGGCCGCCTGCCTGACGTCAACTCTCATTGCGAATGCAATTGTAGCACGAGATGTTTGTGCTTAGTCCTTTAGTCGCCTCTTATGACATCCACAGGAAGAGATGGAGTGATCCTATTCCAACCCGGAGCCACACGGTTATCAAAAATTAATGCTATGCACATATTATTATTTGCAGTCATATCATATAACCAATTCCAGGTAGTCTAAGCTATATCGCAATCGCAAACATGCATAGTCAATACAGGCACGATAGTTGTTTGAGTTGCAGCTTTGAATTGAGCTGTTTGGTCTATCCAGCTTTAGGTAAACTGTCCGTTACAAAAGACGGCAGTCTAACCGTCTGTATATACGCAATTAAGCATGATGGACCTGTCGTCAAAGGCTTGACTCTTAGGGTTCCGTATCAAAAGGGTGCCAACGGGACCCTATTTCTGAGACTCCGCTGTATTACACACAGGGCTCTATCTCTTGAACCGTAATAGCGAGATACTTGAAATTTTCTCCGATTATGTATTTTTGTGACCACTATAACAACAAATACTAAAAATGAGTTAAAATTAAAGGTGGTCGTCATAAAAGAAACGGGTATTTTCAGCGTTTTAACCATTGTACGGAGGTACTTATGTATAATAAATACAATACAATATGGGCATAAAGACTATTATCTGCTAACTACATTCTATTAAAATTAAATTAGTTAACTAATTTAATATCTACTGGTAGGATTTAATATAGGTTGGAGTTAATTATTATTTAATTAATGATATTATAGTGCAATAATCACTACAATCCGTTTCACAGCTCTGAAGCTGCAAATTTTTCTACCAAAATTGACACATAACCATAGATATAACGTGCAAACATACGCGTCTGTGTGTGAATAAAACGTAGGGCTACCGTAGATCCCGACCGTCTTAATAAGTCTGTTATTATTATATGGCTGTCATCAAGCTAAGTCAGATTTATAGCGCTAAACGTTGTTTCATATCTCTACATATTAAACCTATTTCAACACTGAGGAACTTAATATTGCAGGAGGGGGTGAGCTGCTGTTCTCTACGTTAATACTTAATATTATTATTCATGTTGTCTGTGTCTATTCTTCAAACCCTTGACGTCACGCTGATGGTGTTTGTCCAACCGGACATTTTTTCCCAAGTCCTTAAAGATGAGGATGAAAATAAAGCCCCCACTAGCCAGCTGCCACTGTTTCTTAACTCGAGTTCAAACTTTTTGATTTATGAAGTATCCGCGTGCAGTTAGCTCCCAACATTCGGCCAGAATGGCGAGATAATGTTAAAAGGTTATAAAACTCGCATCTATCGGCTCATACATTACCTTAACAGCTAGTTTTACAGCGCAAATGTGCAGTCAGCCAGCTTAAGCACATGATTCGGTAACATGTGGGGTGATTAAAATTTCACTGGAACAAATTTTAAGTCTCAATTTAAAACTTTATTTGTTCATTCACAGAAAATATTTTTGTTTTTCTGTACTTTGTTATGCTTACAGGAAAACACAAAATTACTTTCTAATAAAACGGATATTGTTTACAATGGTGAACTATTCAATAATGTTTTCCACGATATTTATAAACGACATTAATATCACACGATGACGTTTTTTCTAAAATATTAGTAGTAGGGACATAATCAAGTTACATTAGTAAAAGAAGAAATCCATCATTGAAAACCTAGCTATAGCAGGTAACTACAACTTGAATCTTTAAAATTTAGTTGAGCTGCGTGTGAAAGAGGTGTTCGGGAACAAGTGCACTTGTTTCACATGTCATCTCATAACATGAGGAACGACCTATATTAAGTACCTATATATTTATTTGGTTATTACTTATTAAAATCTTTATTGACCACAATGGTACAAAAGGTGAACTTAACGCTAATGCATTCTCTACTAGTCAACCTTTAGGAAAAACAGAAATTAATTTAATTATATAGCATTTTCTTTCCTTTTTGTTTTTTTTTAGTTGTCCGTTGCATATATAACGTCTAACAAAATATATTGAAATATGAAAAATCAGCTGATCGGTCTACTTATTTATTTATTTAAACTTTATTGCACATAAAAAAGTGTACAAATGGCGGACTTAACGCCTTATGGCGTTCTCTGCCAGTCAACCATTGGACCAAGTAGAGAAATAATTTGGGTGGTGCGACAGAGTGTGTAAACAAAATTGAAAAGTATCTATAAATACCTACAAAAATAAGTAAAAAATATACATATGTATTAATTTAAAATAAATATATACCAATACAATAACTATAGATAAAATAAAAATACAAAATATATAATTATGTAAATTTAATTCTTAAATGGGAGGCCAAAAATTATTTTACATATTCCGATATGTTTCTTGGGGAAAGTTGTTCAGTATCATGGACTGAATCCACGCTTAAAATAGTTTCAGTATATTTTGTAAGAACCTGTATAGGCGCTCAACGTGAAAATTATGTTTTGTAACGAGCAAACCTGGGAGCAAAAATAAAACGAAGAATTTTTTCATTTGTTCCTCGTTGTGGATCATATGAGTGTAGCTTACAACATTGTGAAGTAATAATTTTATACCAAATCAAAGTAAGGTACTAGATAAGATTTCAGTTTAATGTTGAATGGATAATTCCACCGGCCAAACTAGGAAGCGCCGTCCTCCCGGATAACAAAAACGTTTTACCTCGCCTCTGTTGACGTCATTACATAAATTGCTACCTTCAGATAGGATTTAACCCTATCCCAGATAATTGCTCGCAGATAGAGCGAAGTTAGCGCTTCAGTCAAATAATTCAGGTTATCTTACAATACCTACTCAGCTTGGAAAATGTTTACTCCGTGTAACAATAAAACTTTGGAGACGTAAGTATTTCCACTTCTGTTTCACTAGATTATTTCGTAATTTGTAATAAAAAGAATGAAACGAAGAAGATTTCTAAAAAAATACGAATACCTATGCCTTTGATAAAAATACATAGATAACTACACATTCATTTACCAAACAAGCTGTAAAGCTTTGGAACGCGCTTCCTTTTGATATCCGCAAAGCCCAAGCGTTTAAAAGTGCCGTGCGCGCTCATTATCTTCACAGATTGTCATAGAGTATTATAAATATTTCCGTGGCGCGCGGGAAGAAGTTGATAACTCGACATAAATGTTTTTATTTTTATTTGTTCAAACGCTTCCTACACCTATACTTTACCCAGTAAAAATTTGACATCTAGGTTTGTTCACTTAATGACGAGAAATGTCATTTAGTAGTATGTGAATAACTCGATGGTGAGCGGTTATTTATGTTGTCTATGTAGGGTTTCAATTTATATAATGTTTGTGTATGAATGTATGTATGTGTATAAAATGAAAGTCACTTAAATATATGTTTTTTTGTGTCCAAAATTTGCCTTTATCAGCACCAACTATAGGTTGACTGGTAGAAAAGGCCCTGGGCCTTAAATCCGCCTATTACATGTTTTGTAATAAAGTTAAATAAATAAATAATAAAAACTACAAGTAAATAAATTTTATGATTTATGATGATGATGATGATGAATGAGAAGCCAGAAAAAGTTTCAGATACCTGAACCGGTAACGAATCAATCAGTATGTTTGTTAAGTATTATTGCATTATTATTTTTCTATGTACGTAATGAGTTTAGGCTTTAAGTTCAACCGAGCTAGTATAGCTACGACGACACATTTTTATCATTGTAATTTGTCACATTTCGCGTAATTTTCAAGTAAACATAGATAACATTTCTCATTTTAAATAATAGTATAGACTTTTTATGGGTTTTCCTGTAATCTATAGGTAAAGAACTATTATCTGAAAAGTTTAGGAGATAAGGGGGAAGGGATTGGTCAATTTTCGCCTATATAGAGGTAATAACTTTAAAAATACCGATCTAAAAAATTATAAAAAACTATATACCTATTTAAAACTCCATAAAAAGCTCTTTCATTTGATATGGCACACAATACAATTAGCAAAAGTTTGTTTTAAATGTCTTATTTACCTCCCCATAGGTGGCCCCCATATTTGAAATTCATTTATTTACGTCCGTATTTGGGTCACTCATTTAATATGTGTACCAAATTTCAATTCAATTCGTCCCTACTGGACGAAGCAAATTTGCCACGATAGACAGCCAGATAGATAAGTGAGTGATCCTATAAAGTTTCCGTTATAACATTTTGAGGCAAGGAACCTTAAAAAGTCACAAACAAAATTTATAAACTAAATTAAAAAGAAACAATTTTAAATTGAGGTTTCTTAAATTATAACGAGAAAAATTTTGTTTGTCCGACGAAGGTTCAAAAAATTTCTTCCGAGATATCAAAGGATTAAAAATTTCTGCTGAAAAGTGAATTCCAATTTTGCTGTTCATTCATCTAGTAAATTATGAACGTTCAAAACATTCGAACAAACTTGTCATCTATGCAAGAACCTACCAAGGAAAACGTAAAAATATTGTATACCTATTACTCGTACTTTTGCTGATGGTACCTACTAAACTACATGGATACCCCAGGAATTGTCCTAGAAATGTAGTTCAGTAGGCTAGATAGGTTACCATCAGCAAACGTTACTAATATTGGTTAGTAACTTATCTTATTTGATGCAATAAAGATTTTTGTATTGTATTGTAAAATGATCCCTTAAAATCTTCAAAGAACGATCACTTAGTGCAAACCAAAAGCCTCTTACGGGATTATTTACGAATAGTTAATACTGTGGTCAGCACAAAGCACAGATTTAGTCCTCAGGGGACAATGAGGTCATGCGATACCTTGCCTGAGTAGAATGGGCAACGTTAGCACACATTACTTGCTAGGACAAAGCAAGATTTATTTGAGATGCCTCTGTACCGGATCTACAGTGGCCGGATGCCACCTACTTGGAAGGCAAGACGAATTGGATGACGTTGTACTAAACTAGACAATGTTTGTTCAGTAGCCGCCACTCGGAACCCTCTCGTTTCGAGTGGCAATAATGTAGAATAGTCTACGTGACATGTATAGAATTCGTCTAAGTTGGAAAGTCACCGTGTGCCAATAAAGGTTAAAGAAAACAAGTCGTCGAAGGATTGTACTAGTACTATTACAGGCAGCAATATATAGACCAGCTATCTCTAACATTGGACCCTGTTCTATTTTTGAACATATGGCGGCGTGAATTTTATCATACGTTTTTAATTTTCAAACAATGAAATCTGGTTACTTACCGATGAAAAGTTTTTTCTTTACATTTTGCCGTGTAACTTGAATTATCCTCACTGTATTGTTACACACACCAAATCATTTTCAATAATGGTTACCATGTTTTCGTATAGTTTTCGCTTATAAACTGCTGAAAGCACTAGGCGTCTAAGAGCTAGCAACCGACTTAGTAAATATGGAGATAGATACAATAGGGTAGTTTCTAGGGTCTAAAAGAAGTTATTTTGTAATGATACGAGAGTAAAAAATCACAAAATAATATCACTTGTTAATTATCATATCCATTTTGAACGTGATTTTAGATTTATTAATGCCGAAAAAGTGATATTTATTAAAAGCCCTATTTGACTCCAAGAAACTATGACGTCACGCCATGCGTTTTTCATAGAAATCCCACAGAAAATATTTGTTTTGACGTTAGGAAAAAGTATCTGATTTGACTTGATGGCAACTAGCGGATTGAACGGGACAAAGCAGTGATATGTGGTGTCTCCTGTAGTTTTACATAATAGCTCTTTGATCATTACTCGTTTTATTTTTGCTTCCGGGTCTCAGTACGGAAGCAAAAATAAGTAATGTTACTTCAACATTGGCCGCTTTTTCAATTTCACTTTTGTTATCGAACATCCCTTTCTCACGCAGCGTCACTAAACAACAAATATTCAAGTAAACGTGAAAGCCAAAAATATTTTCATGTCACGAAATTGTCCCGTCGTGGGTTGGACGTTTATTGGCGACGTTGTGACGTCACGGGCGACAGTGACGGACGACGAATGCGAAACGAGACTTATTGGTGACGATTTTTCAACGTCCCCCATGCACGATCCCTATCCCATTTAACTTTGGCGCGACCTTGGTCTTGGAAGTTTTATTTAATTTTTGGAATGACCTGGCCTTTTGTCGATTCTTTGGATTCGTCTCTAGGGGTCAATGGAGAGATTATATAGCACGGACATGTTCATGGGTTAGTGTGATTCACGAGTTTTATAGAAAAATAGTTAACTTTTGTAATTTTGGAAATTTATACACTAAATTATGTAATCATGTGTAAGCATTAGTTCAACTTAAATGATTTTGTGATACGGTTTGTATTTTGTGTAAGTGCTGAGAGAGTAAATAACAATTGAAAAATATAAACTACTGAAAGTTCAGGATATTCACTATCTCTATCCATAGTGAATATCCTAAACTTTCAGTAGTTTATATTTTTCAATTGTTATTTACTCAGTGAACTGGGTGCAGCATGACATTCAATGTGCGCAAAGAATGCTAATCTGACCAATAGTTTTTCTTAATTTTGTTAAACTCAATGTAAAATACGTGAGTGAGTAGGGTTTGTCACTCACCAACCCTTCTTCACTTACGTACTAGGTATCTAATTAAATTTAAACTGCATAATACCCTTTGGCTTGAAACGCTTTATAGTTTAGGGCTCTTGGCAAACTTCACTCTTGACCTCTTTTACCAACGGCTAGTCAGGGGCTTCCAAACTTTTTTCGGCGCATCTCCCAGTTCACAAATAATATTTTCATGCCCACTATATTTTTTGTAACAAATAATGCATATCATTTGACATATACATATTTGTATATTCTTTGATCAGCAAAATGTACTTTGATCATAATATAAAGCTTTTTTTGTCTTCTTTCAGATTTACAAGAATGATTAATAAGTTTTAATTCCATAATATTAGTCATATTATATATTCGTGACTTAAAATGTATACTAATATTATTAAATACAAAGTGGAAGGGACATCCCCATAATAAATCGAACCACGGGCTATACTAGATCATTATGGTATGACGAAATTAAAATAACATTCGAAAAACCAAAAAAAAATGTAACATTCCCATACAAATTGCTCGAGCGGCTGCATACTTTTGTATGGAAATGCTGAATTTTTTTTTGTTCTTTAGCTGTTATTTTAATTTCATTATACTATACTGATCTAGTATAGACCGTGGTTCGATTTATTACGGGTATGTCCCTTCCACGTTGTATATTTTCAAAAGAAACCTGCCGCGCTCCCTTTGATATGTCTTTACGCTCCCGTTGAGGGATGCGCCCTACATTTTGGGAACCACTGGGCTAGACCCTCAGGACAGATAAGATAGTGAACTGCCAACTTACATAAGGATTAGGGACAGTTTGGCATGGTCGGTGTTAAATGGGTTATGAGCTTTAAAGGTCATTTGCCTTTGTAATATATGCTTTTAGGTGAAAATACTGAGGGTTACTCTGAAAGTGATATGAACTGAAATCAGGGCACGACATGACGACGACACAAGAGAACATTACTCATCTGTTTTTAGGGTTCCGTAGCCATATGGCAAAAAATGGGACCCTTATAGATTCGTCATGTCTGTCTGTCTGTCTGTCCGTCCGTATGTCACAGCCACATTTTTCCGAAACTATAAGAACTATACTGTTGAAACTTGGTAAGTAGATGTATTCTGTGAACCGCATTAAGATTTTAACACAAAAATTGAAAAAAGAACAATAAATTTTGGGGGTTCCCCATACTTAGAACTGAAAATCAAAAAATTTATTTATCAAACCCCCAAAATGTGTGGGGTATCTTTTTTTTTGTGTTTTTAGGGTTTTTTCTAAACTAAAGAGTTTGCGCAAGAGACACTTCGAAAGTGGTAAAATGTTGGTCCCCCCCCTGCAACTTCTAAAATAAGAGAATGATAAAACTAAAAAATATATGATATACATTACCATGCAAACTTCCACCGAAAGTTGGTTCAAGATCTATTTTTAATTTTTACGGAACCCTATTGGGTGAGTCCGACTCGCACTTGGCCGCTTTTTAGTGCTTTCAGTTTACATATCAACGGGATAGTATAAATCTTTTGATTGGAATACTTATATTTAAATATCATTATCATCATCATCAGGTCCTCCTTAGTCTCCACAGAAATTGACTGAAGCATGAGTAAAACTCGTTAAGTGTATAATGGCGGGAGACGCATAAATTCAGCACTAGACCGTTTCGACCCGCGGCAGAACCAGTAATTAAACTGTAAATTACCGCTAAGTGCAGGCCCGGTTCGAAGGTCGTATCGAGTCCCTCCCAAGAATACCAATGAAGCCGAGACCGTAATCAAAAATTTATTCCGCTCCCGGAATACACCTACAGGTCGAAATATACCCAAATTGTTGCTTACGAGTTTATCTCTGTCGTTTCACCGACTGTCGAATCAAGGAGGCGGAAATGAATTATTCCTTGAATAACAAACTTTGACGTAAACATTTTTCCTGTTGCGAGAGGAAATTCCCACCTCATAAATGGAATTAATTCAATTAGACAGTAATTAGATTTAGTTGTTCATGAAATTAATTTATACGTGATTTGTCTAAAAAAATGTGCTTGTTTTTAGTTGAATTTTTTGACATTGACGGATTAGGGACACGCGACAGCCGGAGAATTTTGTTCCGCGATTTGTCATTTATCATTTGATTTTGTTTTACTTGAAAAAAAATTAGATCTATCTATCGGATATTTTATTTGGTAGGATATGAATGAAGTGCGTATGGCCATGTTCAGAGTAGAGTTCCGACGTTTCTACAAGGTACTCGCGAAAAAAAACATCCCTACTTTAAAGTCTTTACGTATCGGGTAGCTAACTACCCGATACGTAAAGACTTTGATCGTCCGCGACTTTGCTTAGTAACTGTTAGCAGTTACTAAGCAAAGTCGCGGACGATCAGACATACATACAAAAACTATAAGAGTTCCGTCTAAGGACATCGGATCTCTAAAAAGCACGAAATTACCTTTATTACCTAAATAACTAACTAGATAATATTACTGTTTATATGATTCTTATAATCCAAATACAGGGTGTTGAGAGATTATCTTAGCATTACGTAAACAGGGCTGAACTAAGATACCCTCATGCATATTTAACACGGTACGGAACTATTAGTCTAGAAGAGTTTTAGTTTAGAAATATGTAAGAGTAAGCAAATATACTGATAACATTTTAGATTCAGTTTATAACTAATGACTACTGATATTGAATAACTGTTCCAAAGGAACACTTATGAAACGTAATACTTAAACTTAATCAATTTATCTTAAAAGGTTCTATTAAAATGTAGGTAAGTATTGTTGATTGTTTTTACAAATTTAGAGATAAAAGGTAATAGAAAACATTCTTTGAACCATCCCAACTGACTATCACGCGTAGCTTCACTCTACATCTACGTCGTTGCTTGTTCTTGCTGAGTGGCAGTTCGCTTCCAGTCTGGGAAACTAATTAACATTGTGTTAATACGGTATTGGTTCTCGTAGATTCAAGTGTCACCTACTTATTTTGCGGAAGTTAATATTTACACTTTATTATCTAAATCCGCTAGTTTCCAACAAGTCAAATTAGATACTTTTTTCTTAACGTCAAAACAAACATTTACTATGAGATTTGTATGAAATATCGGACTGTGACGTCATAGTTTTTTGGAGTCAAATAGCGCTCTTAATATTCGTTTTTCTGCATTAATAAATCTAAAATCACATTCAAAGTGGATGTGATCAATGACAAGTGACATTATGCTGTGAAGTTTTATTCTCTTAACAGTACCAAATAATTTATTTTTGACCCAGGAAACTACTGTATTATTCTGTTTGCTTTTTCATGCAAACAACTATCGGTCAGGTACCACCAATAAATAAATGAAGATAAGTATACAAATGTATCGTTCCAAGCAAAAGGGTACCACTGGCACAATGGCCAGTGGTACCCTTTTGCTTGGAACGCCACAAATGAACTTTGCAAACCGGTGTTATTTATCGAGCTAGCAAAGCGTCTTAGGAATGAGATTGAACAAAAATGATTTTGTCCGTCTGTCTGTTCTCGCATACAGGTCGCATTTTTCAACCGATTGTTGATTCGGGGAGAAATAGGCGGGAAAAGAGGGGAACTTTGCTGTGGCTTTATTTATTGACCGATTTCAATCAAATTTGAGAGGCAAATTAAAAACCTCATTCTACACAAGATGTTACAAATTTCGTTGAAATAGCTTTGCTAAGGGGAAAGAGGAAAGTGTATGTTATTACATGGTTATTAAGAGCTCGTGAGGTCTACTGTTCTCACAGAACCACTAGTAATATCGAGTATTATCTTGTCGCAACACGTGTTATTCGTCTGTTTTAACAACAATTATGTTGTTACAAATATTCCTTAAGATATTAGTAAAGTTAAGACAAGGAGCGTGAAGTGGTCCCACCAAACTTCGTCGCTGTTCCAACTCGTAAAAGGACGTAACTGCCGCTGTGAATAGATAATAAGGATTTTATTAAAATTCCTTGCCCTTGTTTTGCCATTCGCAAGGCTCGCTTTGGCGAACGTCCTTTGTTCTGGTGGCATGCGAACCTAAAGCCTTCCAAATTCTCCTATCGTCGTCTTCAATGAAATTTCAGTACCTCATTTATGGACCGCTTTGTGTTTGTTCTCATAATAACATTTATATTTCATCTTTGTCTACATAAAAATATTTCCAGCGGTATTTCCTTTCGGGAAATAAGAAATGTGAACTCTCGGCTTATGAGGTTAATCCACTACTACAGAAAGCTGTTATTCCTACAAAATATTCGAGGAATTGTTTTCGACTTATTATAAAAATCTTTTAAAACCCTTTTAAATCGGCATTGTTTAAGTATAGAACTTCAAATACGCATCCTTAGAATTTGTATAAAAATCACAGGATTCAGACGTCCAACTTACTTATATATTTGTATTTTAGAATACTAACATTTTATTCTTTCTTTTTTTAGGTAATCTGAAGTTGATGAAGCTTGACCGGAGAAAATAAAACATGGTAAGCAATGACCTTCCATACACAATACACATATGTACGAAAATCAATGATGGTAAGACGAGAAGAAGAGGCAAATGCTTCCCTAAAAATTTGTATTTGTCTGACCGGCAAGTCGTCTTTGTCTGGTTTGCGTGGTCATTAGGTAAACCCATCATTCTTCCAACCCCCGGGCCGATGCTTACATTGTATAGACACAATTCTCAAGAAGAGGTGCATGGGTACAAATGCATCTCCATCATGTTAGTAAGGCAAGTAATGAAGTCCTTTATGGAGGGACACTGCGGGCGTAGTCCTGTCTTCTGTGCCCTAATCGCCGACGGCTTGACACCGAAACGGTTTTATCCCTTTCTGCTTCTTTATATTGCATCACAAAATCACAAAATGTTCGGACTGCATTCCAAGCAAACGTCAATCACCATCGTTACCTATGTTAAATGCACGTATTATATTCAAACCTATCCGAAAACTTCGGGTAAAAGTATAAATATAATAATAAAATAAAGCGACATTGATTATAACAGCGTCGATTTAATAAAGATTGTGCTATTATCTGGAATATTCCCATAATCGCGTTATTTCATTTGCTGTTCATTTCGCAATATCAGTAGCATTCAATGGGACTCTTTATGTCAAAATGTAAATTACGACATGGACATCACCGTTTTAATTAATCTTGCTATACGTGAAATAACACCGAGAATTCAATTTTCTGGTCAAATGGATAGCCATTTCGGAACGCGCGGCCGATATGTGGCCAGTATTCCATTTTTTTGATTCCTCATTCCAATGCATTCAATTTATGTGGAAGATAAATTGGACGAAGGTACTGTCTGTCTACTCGATCCCTTCCTCCCCACTGGGATTTTTAAATTCATGATTCCAGATACTTTTCGTAATAGACGATTCGTTGAATTTTCCCTTTGCTAATAAAAGCCTTGAGCATATTCAAATTATTATGAATTGCCTCGTTAAAAGTAGCTGCTTCCATCGATAAACGTGAAAAATGTTATGAAAAACAATATCAGAATAAGGGTATGGAGAAATGCACAGATGATATATCAGAGATGTGTTCATACTTGTATCGCATATTCAAAGGCCATTCAACGGTTTCCAAGAGCGCTCAGTTCAATATCCCTTGTTTCAATGAAACATTATTACGATGCTCGATTTATATTGTTTGCACTTTTTATATTTCGATGCAAGCGACGTCAAAGGGCTTCGAAAAATGGTTATCTATAAATTTGAATTGGAACATTCAGTACAATAGTTGCATATCTCTGCGTCATGAAAGAAAAATACTTTGTTCTTTATTACAAATACAATATAAATAAATACATAAGGAAGGACAAATCACACTAATTGAGCTAGCCCCAGAGTGAGTTTAAACTTGTATTATAGGATACTAACTCAACGATACTATATTTTGCATCCAAGACCCATAGCAATTTGAAATTTTCCAACTTGCCGTGGCTGGGGAACGAACCAAGAGCTTCCGGATTGGTGGACAAGCATATTGCCATTACGCCACGGAGGTCGTTAAATAAAATATCAGTTTACGTTTCCATGTTTTTGCGTTATAAGTTTTTAGAGAAAACATGTATTTACTTGTTAACATATTTATTACATATTTATAAAAAAATCCTTCAATACTCGTAAGTACTTATCTCGTAACTAGAGGTTGTGACAGCAACTTCCTTCATGTAGAGTCAATGTTTCCAAGAAGATGTAGATATTACATTAAGGCCTACCTGAATTTTCCGGGGTCCAGTGCTGCCCCCATTTAAAATAAATCATTTCCAAGAAAACGGAGACATTATTTAAAATTTTGCTACTACCAAGTCCTAGATAACCCTTCAAAGTATTTTATGAACTACTGTTTACAGTTTATAATGAGAACGTTAAGCTTTACTACGCACATTTGCCAAAAGTGTCCGTTTTTAGTAAAGCTTAACGTTCTTACTCTAAACTGTAAAAAGTAGTTCATAAAATACTTTGAAGGGTTATCTAGAACTTGGTAGTAGTAAAATTTTAAATGATGTCTCCGTTTTCTTTGAAATTATTAATTTTAAATGTGGGCAGCACTGGACCCTGGAAAATTCAGGTACGGCCTTAATATTTTACTAGAGTAAAAAATATTTTTTGCAAACACTTACCGAAAACATACTAAAACACATTTTCCTACCAGTTTTATTATAATAAGTAGGTAGTATTTCAACTTTTATCAAAATGCAATTCTAAAATTTTCTAAAATGACCGATTTAGAGAGGCCAGCGTTTTCCAGCGATCTTGGTCAGGTCGTCTGACCACTTTGTGCCCTACGCTACGCTTGCACGTGCGCGGTCGTCTTTCGACAACCTTTTTGCCTCATCGGCAAATGATTCGTCGCGCTATGTGTCCCGCCCACTGCCACTTCAGCTGGGCTATGTCAGTGACTTTTGTTCTCCTACGAATTTCCTCATTTCTGATTCGATCACGTAGAGAATCACCTAGCATAATCCTCTCCATAGCGCATTGAGTGACCTTGAACTTTCGAGACCCATAGTAAGGAACCACGTTTCAGAGCCATAAGTCATCACTAGTAACACATTAATAAGAGTTATTATCGTGTATTAATTAATATGAAACATCGCATATGGTTTTACAATTGCTACAAAGTAGAAATAAATAAAAACATCCAAATTTTGTGATTGTTACAATAACCAACAAAGATGTGGTTCTTTTTAGTTGGAATTTCTAAGGAAATCCTGGTTCGAAGAAAAACGTTTGTACTCTGTGGTTTTCTATGGCGTGGTTGTAATTTCCAATATAGATGAAAAGCATAGTAAACAGCTATAAGCCTGAGAATGACGGGTGATGGGACTGCTTCCGGGGCTGTCAGGAACTCGGAAAATGCTCGATGAAATGTAACTTATGTTGCGGAACTAAAGTACCCATCGAGTATGTAAGTACAGGAACGCTTTGGGAGAATGATGGCTGTTATTGAAGTTTATTTTGGTTTAACTTTTTGAAGAATGAAAAATTTAATAAGGTCAACTATCAAGGATTCTCGATGATTTATTGATAGATAAATAAATAAGGACTAATCACACTAATTGAGCTAGGCTCAAAGTAAGTTTATCCATCTCATTCTCCATCTTTTCCTGTGGATTTCGTAAGAGGCGACTAAAGGACTAAGCACAAACATCTCGTGCTACAATTGCATTCCCAAGGAGGGTTACCGTCGGGCGGCGGCCGGTTGTAAAACTATAGCCAAATCATTAAAAGTGTTCCGGCTATTTCTTCTCTATTTTACAAGGTTTTTGGCATCCTTGGATGACCATTGACAGGTATATTATATTTGGAGAAGAAAAAGCGGGAAAGCACACCCCGGGCTCCGAAGCAGCACAGCTGCGGATGCAACCGGGAATGCGCTTAAACGAAGAAGATAGTGGGAGTAACTTATATGTAAACTGTGATGTAGTACGCCCATTATAACTTATGTAGGTACTTCGCCAATACTCGAGGAACTGTTTTGTTTTACCCCCTTTTCAATTTTATACATTTTATATACATTACCCACTTATTTTATTTTAAGTTCTTTAAACACAAATTAGATATTTAGCTGTGTTTGTTTACTTTTTCTATTTGACGATGACACTGACAGTGACACCATCTGTCAAATTAAAATGTTCCTTCAATGAAACCAACACAGATATCTCATTTAAACAGCCTAAATAACGTTTGTCATTTAGGCTGTTACATTTTTGTAAAAAATAATTTTGTTTAAGCATATCCTTTTTTAATATTGTTAGTGGTAAATAGTTTATACAGCATACTTGTTAATCTTTCCGTTAATTTATTAGTCTTCTGATTTAAATAGATAAGTCTACTAACAGGTGGAATAATATTTACGTACATTTATTTTATTTTTAAATTAAACCTATATATATATTTATATTTTTTATATTTTATTTTATTTTATATAAATAGTTTATATATTATTTAGAACTATATCATATATTATAATAGTTATATATATTATTCACAATGACCACTAGTACTGATGATTCAGATGAACATTTTTTCTCACTATCCTCTTCATCGGAAAGCAACTTTGGCAGTATCCCCACTCCTCTCGATGAAGTTCTTGACTCTCATTTTTCAAATACCCCCAAAAACTTCAACGTCGTCCACATTAACGCTCAAAGCATCCCTGCACATTACCCTGATATGCTGGCGAGCTTTGACGTGAAAAATATCCATGCTATTCTCGTGTCTGAGTCCTGGATGCATCCTTCTCTCTCTTCTACTTCATACGCTCTACCTGGGTTTCAACTGATTCGGCAAGATCGCGTCGGAAAGAGTGGCGGTGGCGTTGCCATTTATCTTCGT
Source organism: Acrobasis repandana (assembly GCA_963576875.1). Classification (NCBI taxonomy): domain Eukaryota; kingdom Metazoa; phylum Arthropoda; class Insecta; order Lepidoptera; family Pyralidae; genus Acrobasis; species Acrobasis repandana. Next base: position 16,331,680 of record OY756215.1, read on the forward strand.
TCCTATATACCTTATAACGTCATCTTATCTTCTAGCAACTGTAACCCGAGCCTTGAGCCTGAATACCTTTTTCTCGAGGTTACCTTATCACATGTTAAAACACTATTAGGAGTGTTTTACAGCTCTTCTTCTAGTATCAATTATTTTTCAACACTAGAGAGTCTTTTGGAATCCCTTGTACCACTTTACAGTCAGACTATACTCATGGGTGACTTCAATACTTGTTTACTGAAAAACGACCATAGGGCTGAATGCCTACGGTCTCTTGCCGTTGGTTGCAATTTGTCCATATTAAATAATGATGCTACTCACTTTTTCCCTAACTGTACACCTTCTCTTCTAGATCTTATCCTTGTCTCCTCCCCTAACCTTGTAGCTAAGCATGGACAATGTCATGCAGAGGCATTCTCGTACCACGACCTCCTTTTCCTCTCATACAAAGTCCGTCCTCCTAAGGCTAAACCTAAAATTTTAATGAAGCGCAACTTTCGAGCTATTGACAACGAAATATTACGACAGGATGCTATAGCTTGCGACTGGCATGCTGTCCTTAATGCAAGATCTGTAGACGATCAAGTCAATAATTTCAATCATATACTGATCGAGCTTTATGATAGGCATGCTCCTTTGCGGCCTGTACGAATTAAGCATCACCCTGCGCCTTGGTTGTCTGAAGAAATTAAGAAGCTACAAGGGATTAAAAACAAAGCAAAAGCTAAATACAGAGCTAATCCAGATAGATATCGTGACTCCTATATCCGAGCTAGAAATCACTGCAATAGGGCATGTAGAGAGGCACAGCGTCGCCACATACATCAGTCCGTCGAGAATGGAGACCCAGCGAAAGTCTGGAAATTTCTCAAGTCCTTGGGTGTTGGAAAAGCACGACCAGATAGTCCTAAAAACATTGATCTTGACAATCTTAATAGATTCTTCACGTCTTCAGGTGCACTTGATGATGGTACCAAAACAAATACCTTGAACTTTCTTTCAGCTACTCCAACACCTGACTTTCCTATCTTCCAGTTTAGTCAAACTACCGCTAGTGATGTTAAGAAAGCAATACTTTCCATATTATCGAATGCAGTCGGCAACGATAGTATTGGTCGTGATATGATACTCCCTATCCTTGATATCCTACTTCCCATAATTACCACAATCCTGAACACCTCTCTTTCATCCAGTGTATTTCCAGCTGCGTGGAAGGACGCAAATGTCATCCCAATTCCTAAAAAACGTAACCCTGCAGCTCCCTCTGACTATCGTCCTATATCCATTCTCCCCTTCCTATCTAAAGTCCTAGAACGCATAGTCCAGCAACAATTAAACAAATTCCTTATCCAGAACAACCTCCTCAATCCACTCCAATCTGGCTTCCGTTCCGGGCATAGCACGACCACTGCTCTACTTAAGATTTCCGACGACATCCGCCTGGGTATGGACAACAAGGAGCTTACGGTGTTGGCGTTACTGGATTTTAGTAACGCTTTTAATACCGTAGACTTTGATATCCTTTTGGAAGTGTTGCATTCTATTAACATATCTCCTAAGGTTATTGAATGGTTTCGTTCTTACCTGTATGGGCGTCGTCAGCGGGTTAAGATTGAGGACTGCTATTCGTCCTGGTCCAGTACATCTGTCGGCGTACCGCAGGGTGGCGTGTTATCCCCGCTTTTATTTGCACTATTTATTAACTCTATTACATTACAACTTCGTACTTCCTACCACCTATATGCAGATGATCTACAAATTTACACGCGATCTTCCTTTGAGAACCTTTCTTCTGCGATTCATTGTATCAATAATGACCTTCATCGCATATCTGTCTGGAGCAAAAATCATGGTCTCGCTGTAAACCCTAGTAAAACTCAGGCGATCATTATAGGAAGTTCGTGGTTCTACAGTAGAATTGACTTTGAGGCAATTCCTAAAGTTGTATTTGATGGGGTTATAATCGAATATAGCAAATCCGTAAAAAATCTTGGCGTGTACTTCGATAACACTCTTTCTTGGCGCACTCAGATCTCCGAAGTCAGCAGGAAGATGTTTGCAGCTACAAGCTCCTTAAGAAAGTTAAATAAATTTCTGCCAATAGATACCAAGATTGCGCTTGCTCACACCTTATTGCTCCCTATCCTTGACTATGCTGACACTTGTTATCTAGATATTACCGAGGAGCAATTGGACAAGCTTGAACGCCTCCAGAATTTATGTATACGGTTCATATTTGGACTCCGTAAATATGACCACATTTCGCAATTTCGTATACAACTCAAGTGGCTCCCTATCCGCTTACGTCGTGATTGGCATATCCTTTCTCTCCTATACTCCATTCTTTTTAGTCCCACATATCCTGAGTACCTCAAGGAACGTTTTTTCTTTAGAACCTCTTCAAGGCCTCTACGCAGTGCAGATAAACTTCTTCTCAATATTCCAGTCCACTCGACCAATTTCTACAAATATTCTTTTACTGTCTATGCTATTCATCTCTGGAACACTCTACCCCTTTCCATTCGATTCGCCAAAACTTTGAATAAATTTAAAACCCTAACTAAAAATCACTTTTTTACTTCTGTTTAGTTCCTCATTTCTTTCCCCTACTATTTCTTCTATCTTCCTGTTTAAAATCACCATGTACAGATCTGTATACATCATTGTGATATTTATTTATTTGTATGTATGTAATAAATTACTTATTATTATATATATATATATATATTCATTTATTTGTATAAATATATCTTTTTTTTTATAATATATATTTTGTATAAGTATTTTAATATCTATTGGTTATTTATAATTTATATTTTAAATTTAACTGCGCCACCTGTTACCTTACTTATATACTTCGCACTCCTTCTCTTTATGGTTGCCTGTAAGAGATTGCTTCGGCGATAAGGCCGCCTCTTGTACCTTATTTATTTATAAGTTCCGTAAACTTTGTAATTTTTTTATTGTTTTTTATTTGGTGCAATAAAGATTTTTGTATTGTATTGTATTGTATGTAGCGCTTACTTACAGTTTTAAAGCAATAAGCTTAAAAATATGCATAAACTCAATTCAACAAACATTATTCATAAGAATGGGGTAATAAACCATCCAACTCACAACAGAACCTGCGAAACTGATTGACCCCCTTGATTTTTAACTTTGTAACGATGCTGCGTGCATCGACTTCAAACCTCCTTTCTTCATCTAATCCTGTCCGTTTTTCATTCTACGTTTCATTTCAAATTCCCTTTGATTCCATTTTTAGATCATTGACTGATCCGTTTTCACTCATTCCTGTTCATTCTACCATCATCTCTCGTACTGTTCCCTTCTGTTCCTACGTTCTATCTGATCTATTATACCTTATTATAATATAATATATATATAAAAGTTTAAATTTATTTATCACTTTTATATATATATAAAAGTGATAAATAAATTTAATCTAACTATTGTGTCGAGTCTCTGTTTTCCACTCCATCTACTTCCTTAAATGTGGGAACTCGACTAAGAGCGCCGAGAAATGTCGAGGTCACACAACTTTATCTTATTTTTAGTATTTTAAAGCTACAGTATTACAAAATCGGTTAAAATTTCAAGTATCTTTAATGCCATTATAAAGATCGAATTAAAAACGCTAAAAAAACGCGTTTCTTGTACGAGTATGACGATTCTCCTTAATTTTTAACTTTATCTTATTTTTAGTGTTTGTTATTATAGCCACCGTGCAATACATAATCAGTGAAAATTTCAAGTCTCTCGCTTTAACCGTTGTGGAGATAGAGCCCTGTGACAGGTGGACGTACATACGAACTAACAGCAGAGTCTGAGTAATAGGGCCCGTTTGGGTACGGAACCTGAAAAAAAACCTGATGATGATGATGATAGATATCTTTCGGCTTCATCAAAAGTATCCTATGAGTTTTATCGCTAAAATATTAAATAATTCATAGCCAAAAATTTAGGTGCCATAAGTAAATTTCAAATAAACGTGTTTAGTTAGAAAGTGTTAAAACCGTAGCGTGAATTTATGTTAACACCAAGACTATATATATACTGTTTCATTACATCAACTGACCTTTCATGAAGAATATATTCCAAAGCCAGCCTGACGTAAAATTATACGGCTTTAAATGAAATTTCTCAATAAAGGGCTCAAGGTCCAAACGCCCCATTACTCTACGGCCTTAGTTAAAGTGTATTCAAAATATCTAATCAAACCTCTACTTTACCCTCCAAAACATTCTGATCGATTGCTTCTCGGGATTCCACAAAATACGAACCGACATTTGAGGCCGCTTCAAAACTATGTTATGAATGCCCTTGATATCCAACTACCTACCTATAGGAACCTACGTTACGTCGAAAATACGGGTTAAGTGCAGAATGACCGATTCGCAAAACGTCATGTTGTGTAAAAAGAACATGTAAATAGGTCTAAGTATATAGCTGAAAAAAAAAATATGAAAGCCTTTGTATTTACATATTATAGGTTATCTTAAAAAAAAAATTAAATGGTAAAATTTATATGATTGCAACTTCGCCATTTTGTCGATGGAACATTTTGCTACTAAAACTTTATTTTCTTGTAAAGCTTTTGCGAATTCTGACGTTTTGCGAAACGGTCATATTGCCTCCATCGTCAAGTTTCGGATTAATCGATTGCCGTGCGGTTAGATTGGCCAAGTTTAGTTGCCTCCTTGGACGAACCAAGTTCGCCCATTTGTCTAGTACTTGCGCAACTTCGTTTCGACAAGTATGTAAGACCCTATCGTTATAGTGGATTTGGAATCGCTACGAATTGAAAAAGTACAGTTGTTGCTGTGTTCGTAACTACGAAACTAAAAGTTTATGGCTTTCGCACGAAAACAAGAGAGAAAATGTTGGTTAAAATTGTAAATTGTAGACTTGTTTGAATGTTTAATATAAATGTTAGATTTTGTTCAGTAAAATCAACATTTAGTTACTCCCCAATTAAAGTGTTAGCATTTGTTTTGTTATTAATTCAAAAAGAAAAACAAATTAACTTCTGTAAAGAGTTAAATCGTTTATTTTGGACTTTGAAAATTTATTTGCATCACTTCTTGAAGACAATATCGCGTAAAGGGTTGCCTTTACAGCGGATGGCGCAATAAGCTCATTTTTCAGCATTTTCCATGACCTTACGAAGTGTCGCGGGCTCTATAGCGGCTATAATATTTCAATGAACTCAATAGTTCTTCCACAAATCGTGGCTTGTTGATGTAAACTTTGGACTTTAAAAATCTCTTCAAAAAAAAGTACAGTGCCGTCAAATCAGGCGATCTAGGTGACCAGTCAAAATCACAGTTTTTGGAAATAAGGCGATTGACGAACTCACGGTGCAATAAGACTATGGTGGCCTGGGCTATGTGGGCTGTGCCATTTTGTTGGAACCAGAAGTTGTCCATGCCGTGTTCAGCTAAAAACGGTAGCAAAAAATTCGTTATCATGGCTCTATAATCCTTGACATTGACGGTTACCGGCGTCCCAATAGCGACGATTCGATGTTCGTGGTGAGGTCGCAACTGAGGCCCATACAGCCTCAATATTCTGATCAGATTGGTCTGTACGCTTTCTCCCTTGATGACTGGCATTGTCAAACTTGCCGGCGTCCATAATTTTTGGTGCAAACGCTTAATGGTCATGTGAGAAGGCGCGTCTCTCACTTTGAATTTCGAACGGAGCGCACGTTTCCTTTTCACAATTGAGAAATTGATTTGAATGTAAAGCTACACAATAACAGCACGTTATTGTATCGTGTACTGCTTCATGTTACAAATTTGCAAAAACTTACGCTTCGAACGCGTGCTTTTCCAAGTCAATCTAACAAACGGTGTCACAGTTAATTGGGCCACCTCTTTATTAGACACCTAGTTATCTACTAATTTACATTCCTTATATAATACAATACAATACAAATTATCTTTATTGCACCATAATAATTAATAAAATAAAAATAACAAACACAAAGAAAATATTGGTACAAAGGCGGACTTATCGCTAGATGCGATCTCTTCCAGTCAACCTTTGGGTAGAGGAAAAATTAATAGTACGGAATAAGGTGGGTGCAGTATCTATATCTAATTATATACTTACATATTAATACTTGTATATATAATACATATACGATGCTAAAATATTTAAATGTATTTAGTGACACTTAACAGAACTGAGACTTACTGGCATAACGACAGATAATATTTATGGAGACGATTTTTAAAGCTTGTTTTAGTCTGAGCAGTACGAACTCTACGAGGAAGAGCATTCCAGAGGTAGATAGCTTGGACTGTAAAGGATTTCGAGTAGAATTTGGTCGAATGAGTTGGGGTTTTAAGACGTAGGGCATTAATGCTACGCGTGGGTCGATCATTGTCCTAGTGAAGAAAAGTAAAACGCTCCTTTAAATAGAAAGGAGAAGATGGCATGAACAGTACAGAGTATAAAAGTGAATGAACGTGATAATTACGTCGAAGTCGGATAGGGAGCCACTTGAGTTGCGCACGAAAAATGGAAACGTGATCATATTTGCGTAATCCAAATATGAATCTGATACAGAAGTTTTGAAGGCGCTCAAGCTTATTCAATTGCTCCTCTGTGATATTGAGATAGCAAGAGTCGGCGTAATCAAGAATTGGAAGAAGCAATGACTGTGCAAGCGAAGCTTTAGTTGCAATAGGTAGGAAATTCTTGAGCCTTCTAAGAGATGCAGCAGACGCAAATACCTTCCGACTTACTTCTGCAATTTGCGGAGACCACGATAAATTTCTGTCAAAAAGTACCCCTAGATTTTTCACCTTTTCGCTATAGTCCACTTTGACACCATCAAAAACAATGGGTGGTAAGGACTGCCAATCTATACGGGAAATATACCATGGACTTCCTATTATAATAGCATGCGTTTTAGCAGGATTGACTATGAGTCCATTAGATCTGCTCCAGTTAGATATGAGAGACAAATCACTGTTATTTGCGCTGATACTATTAGGCAGATAATATCTAGATAGATATAATCATTGGAATAATATTTATAAAAATATCACTAAGTTATATTTTGATATTTTCAAATCTTATGATATCATAACTTATATAAGTTGTACGTAAAATATTCTTCTTCTTCTTATTTAAGAGCTTAGTGGCTCTTGTCGGTGGAGTATGCGCCAAACTTCTCGGTTCTCTGCCTTACTTTGTAGTGCTTGCTACGACATGACCCCTGCTTTTTCTTTCAGTTGGTCTACATAGCTCTTTCTTGGTCGTCCTGGACCTCTTCTACCTTTTATCTTTCCTTCTAGTATGTTTTTAAATAAGGAGAAAAATGACGTAAAATATTATAACTCTGTAATATAAGTCACTAATCTATACAAAGCTTTAGTCATTTAATTATTTTTTAAATATATATACATATACCTACCTATATATCAAGCTTTTGCTCAATACTCGAATCGTGGTAAATTAACTTGACGATCGAACAATATATGAAATCGCTCCCTTTCCATTGTCCATTTAAAGATCGTATCACCGGTGTCATTTATCTTCATAAATGATAATGATATGTGTCGGAAATCGATTTTCCGCGCCACTTCGCCTTGAATATTCGCGAGTCCGCATTTGCCATTTGAATTTTTAATATTTCCCAATGAAAATGAGATTTTCCTACGGAATCACCGTTTTTAGATATTCAGGAGAGGTTTTATTCAAATTAAAGGGTCGAAAATTGTAAGTATTCTTTATTGAATTCATTACTTAACTTTTTTTATCCTTTACAAACTTTTCATTAGATACTTTATATTCTAATGAAAAGTTTGTGTTAAGTTTTTGTAGATTTTGGATAGAAAATATATAAAAGATTTCTTTTTAGTATTATTTGTGGTTCCGTTTAAAATATTGTCCAAAAAACAAACATAAAGAAGAAACCTATTATTATCAGTTCAATGAATTTTTTTTAGACTCAGGTGAAAAATGTTATGATATTGAATTTCAAATATTACAAAATAAAGAAAATTATCGTCTCATATGATGACCAATTTAATCGATTCGCTTCTATAGAAAGCAATTTTTTTTTCACATGTCGAGAATACAATCTTTGGGAAAGTTGTTCTAGTATCATGGACGAATTACTCTTTCTCTAAAATGGCTTTATTTATTTTTATAAGGCTTTACTTATACGAACCTTTAGTTATACCTTTCGAACTTACTCGTGATCTTACATCCATAAGCTGTTCACGTCTCCCTGTGATCTTGAGGAGGGTTTGAAATGACACGAAGCGATGGAGGTCGTCTTTTTATTCGCACATCCAAAGGATTTTGTTCCCATGTCACCGTTCAGGATGACGTAAATGTATCAAGGATGGTTTAAATATTTGAGTTGTGTCACCTCACCCGTTTTCAGTATGTGTGGTGAACATTTTTTATTTATGATGTTTATTCTGAAATGCTTTGTGGATTTTCTTAAATAGCTGATATGGGGAGAATGTTATTGTTTTTGAATCCTGTTTGCAGAAGTCTTTTTTTTAAGTCAAATTATTTTATGTGGATTTCGCAGTGTTAGTTTGAATTTATAGATTTATTTTGATGAAACGAACTAAGTAAGTTATCACGATATTCAAAAGCCATTGTCCGTTTGGTACGGGGCGGTGTGGACTTTCTATTATTATATATATTTTTATAGGTTTTCCAAAAAAGTCATCCTACTTTTTCATAATTACACTTTATGGTTTTGTTATTATCTACTTTTCTCGTTTATGTGCACTTTCAACCTAAAATCTTTTGTTTTTCGCAGTTTTATATACTTAGCTGTATTGCTATTGTATAATACCTACCTACATAAAAGGAATAAGAAAACATAAACAAATAACCAAAAAAATATAAAATGACAAGTCAAATAGTGGCAAATGCTTCGTAAAAAGCCTCGCGGAAGAGATTTCCTCTTGACATAAATAACAAAGCTTGTTATTCAATATGAAGTCGTTATATATTTTATTTTCTTTTTATATGTTTGTGGAGGAAAAAAGGGCTTATCCAAAATTTTATAAAATACAATGTGTTCTGTTACTAGATATTATAATAACTGCACAAATAAGAAGACTTCTGATCTTTCCACAATCACACATCATTTTATATCAATTTCTATTTTACTGTTTCTACAAAGGACCATGTCACGAATTTTTGTCATTTTAAAAAACATTATTTATAAATAATAATTCATTTATAATGTAGCAATGCATAAAAGGTCCCCTTTCCCTTTTAGAGGCCTTAAGTTCAGAAGTGGACCGATATAAACAGCATAAACTGCCGTGTGTTTAGCTTGGAAATACTATTCGATTATCCCTGTATTATATTTTTCAATATCAAGAAACATGTTCGGAGGCTAGCTTCGAGTAATTAGACATTCAGTAGACTCGTAGCATTATAACCTTACACTGCTGCTACAAAAACGAACGTTTGTAGAATCCCGGCCTCGTAGCCTTCTGTAGCACAAAGTGTTGTAGCACATTGTAGCGTCGAGCTACGCACTGCTCAATTACAATCGATTCAACTATCATGATATTAACCTTTAACTTGCGCTAGTTTTCCAGTCAAGAGCTAGGCTCTTTACTGGATCTATTTTGTTGCACACATTGTCAATTTTTGGCAGATACAATGGAATCCATGACCTACTCTTTTTTGTAAATATGACCTATTTGACTTAAGGTCCTAAGTCCTCCCGATGGGGCAGAGGGCTTCAATAGTGTTTCTCTATCGCGATCGGTCCTAATTACATTTTACTTCACTTGGACGTTAGGCACTGTGGGCACAAGATACCTGTGCGGGCTAGAGAGTAAGTAAACTAACTCTCTATCTGTGATGTGATTTCGCAGGGAAGCTCCTCATAGGTCAGCGAGAAGAGAGGCGCTGACCTTACTGTCTCATTTTTAATTATTCTCTATCTACCCTCTTTCCGACATATCTCAATCAAAACAAAAGCACAATTCGGATGTTTTATTTGTTTTGGCACTTCAAGACTCCCATCAAAGTTATGTGAGCATCAACGCTTAACGCAGACGTAACAAATAACTTCTCTGAGGATAAACGGACTCGAAACTTGCGGCCCCTGAGGCCACTTAAAACTTATGTGGCTTCGTTAACCATGCTCCTATATTCCAAGTGTTGTTAAGGCCACCCATTGTAATATAACTACAATTCAAGTTTCAATTTACTGTTCATAATTTTGGGTCAATGATTTTGAATTAACTAAGGTTTGCGAAGTCTTGGGTAGCGAAGTGGATAATGTCCATTTACCCCAGGGGTCTGGTCTGGTCTGGGATCAAAGATACAATGTCCTATCTGCATCTCCCTTGCTAATCGAAGAAGTTATCTTCAAGATAATTTGTGTAAGCTGGTCAATTTTTAGGGGATCGGTTAACAACTTGTCACTTTGATTCCCAGTTTCCTTTGATTTTCGTCTTGCTAAGCGTATTTGTAGGTACTGTTTTGTGTACCATGGTTGGAGCCAGTTAATCGCCTTATTGCCTTCATGACAAGAAGGGACGCATATCAAATCACTGTGCAGCATATCCATAATATCGTTCCAATTCGCGTCATGGTTTTTCTGCATTACTACAACGCGTTGTAGCCGTTTTGCATGACGGCTACGGCACGAAATTCGCGATGTGGCAGTTGCAAATTAGCCACAACGCCTTGTGGCCTATTATTTTTCTTAATGAGTGGTTTCGGTCTTAACATACATAATCTGCAAGTTTCCTGACAGAAATCTTGTAATTGTACTTTTTATGTTTACTTATCTACTCGTACTGCTTTGTATTTCGTGACACGGATAGATTGTAATGAAAGGGACAATTGGAATCAATGAGCGAAATTGAAATGTTCACGAGCGGTAAGTGTACACAAACTAGTTGGAACTCTACGAGCAAAGTACATCGTTTGCTTTAATTTGCGGAACGTGTACTTGGGAACTTTTAATAGATAGGTTCATCATCATCTGTGCGTATTCCTGGTTGCATCTTAGCAGAGCCCGGGGTGCGGACCCCGGGCTCTGAAGTTTACCAGTAACTTCGTTAAATCACCTAGGTTATGTAGCGGTACCTAACCTAGGTGATATGACGAGGTTACTGGTTTTACACAAAGCGACCGCCGACTGACCTCGGCAACCCAAGGGAAGACCAGAACCAATCTTAGGATAGATTTAAGATGGCGTTTGGGACCCACAGCTTTACGTGCTTTCCATAGCATGGAATTATCTTTATTTTCAGATAATCAGGTGATACAAGCCTGCAATATCCTAACCAGGCTGAAACTTTTTACAACTTAACTTTTTGAAACTTTTTTCAACTTTTCGCAAAGTATGTTTCTCAGTGGGATATTAATAGATAGGTTATAAGCACAAATTACGTAACAGTTTTAATATAATTTGCTTGCTCCGTACTGTGAGCATGCGATCTATCGTTCAACCCCATATCTTGGCAACCCCTGACCAATTTTGCGCATGTAAAAGTATGAAAAATCTTTATCCCATCTACTCGCTTTTTACTTATAAGGTTTTTTTTTCTCTATCCATTTAGGTCCCATAGTCGGGCAATGGCCTCCCCTTGTTGTTTCCAGTTACTTCGATCTTTAGCCATTTCTTTTCAAAGATGAGCTCATATAACTACTATATGGACGCCAGAAGACGGGGTACGATCAAGGGGAAGGTCTAAGATGAGATGGCGACGACCTGTCTGCTTTTGATTTATGAGGTTACGATTGCTTAAGTAAAACTTGAATTGTCGTCGAACAAACATACAATCAGGCTTATTCCAACGCCGGATTGTCCATAAACGCTCGCTTCGCTCGCTCTTTCAACTAATACAAAAGTATAAAAACATTTTTCCTAGGCTGGCTACATAAATCTGAATTTCAAACTGTGTTTATTATTACAAAACAAAACTTAACCGATTCTGAATTCAATAAGAAATATAATATAAAATATTTACGTATCCAATCATAAAGTTTTATTAAAATATTTCAAAACTAGACGATGCAAAAGTTTTAATCAGATGACTTATCCAATTTACGTTCCTTACTTTGAGAAAAAATTATTACTTTATTAAATGTCTTTAACCTAACTAAATAAACTTAAACGTTTGCTCTCCTTTTTAAAAACAAGTTAAGAATTTCTCGATAATTGACCAAGAAAGTTGTTGAACTTACCATGACTTGAATTTTCTACTGAATCTGATTGAATACAAATTCTGTATAAAGTAAATAGCGACTAAAATTTTTTTATAAATTATCAAATTAAATAAATAATTTTATTTTTAATATAGAATTTTAAGTTAAAGTACATTTGTGTAAGACATTTAAATTTCATTCGACATAACAAGTAGAACAAAGTTTCCTTTACCCACCCATAGCTATAATTTACTAGTAGGTTAACGTTAACCCTGTGATACAAATGCCTTCCTTTGAATGCTGCAGAATGGGTCGCATATTTCAGAAATAGGTATGCGCTTGCAATCTGCTAGGAAGCCGGCAGAGAGTCGGGCAAACATAGTCTTTGCCCGTGACTTAAATGTTTGGCTATCAAACTACCATGTAACGAACTGCCTTGCCAACTATACAGAAAATCGTGTAAGCTGAAGAGGTAAACACTAAACAGTTTTAGAATATACTTATACCTACTCTTAGAAAAGGAGTTAGGCACGGTTTGGCGGCAAGATTATTGTTCTTTTGAGTAAAATAAATACCTATTGTATTTGAAATTAGCCGTGTGGTTCTCGGCAGCGTAGAAAATGAGACCTCTTCAACCCGTCTGGCCAACGTGAAGAGTGAAGGCTAAATCCTCTAGCTGCTCTGGCTCATATATGGCTCTGGTAGTACAGAGAGAGAGTCGTACTTCTGCAGTGGAGACTAAAAAAGACCTGATAATGAGGAATGATGATGAAGTATTTAAAATGGATTGTATTATAGGTATTTTTTAATTATTTTCTTATTAAATAGGTTCAGTAAAAAACATTGTATACTTACGTGTTTGTAATGTTGACTTTCATACATACATGCAATAACCATCACTTCTTTATTACTAATACAGCAGACACAGCATTTTAAATCTAGCAGACATTTTCTAAACAGACAAAGCCCAGGGCCGCGAGACTCAAAGGACACTTTTTGCATGATGTTAGGCGAGAATGTGGGTTGCTAGCCGCATCGCGTATTAACAAGATTTGTATTTCCGCTCATTCACTCGATAGGCCTTTACAATCTGCGCTTAAAGAGAAGCAGACTATTTTCGCCCTAGTATTTGCTTCCGTTCTTGCATTGATATTGATTGTATCCCTTACATCTCTAATGAGTTCTTTATCTCACACTACTATTTCTAAAGAACAATAACCCAACTTTACCTAAACCGATCGACATGCACGACGCCTTTGCAACAGTTTGTTTTGCATTGTATTATTCTCAATTGAATAAAATACAAATAATAGAGAATTCATTCTCCACCGACAAGAGCATAGCTCTTAAGGTGAACATATAAGCAATATAAATATGGTGATAATTTCCATATTGCTCTTCGTCATGCACTAGATATCATTTTGAATTATTTTATGAACTGCCGTTGAAACTATTATTGGTGATCCGTCTAGCTTTAAAACTTGCCGTTGCCACTTTTGACGGAGGCAAGTTTTAAAGCTAGACGATTATATATATATATATATATATCTATACACCATATTTACGAGTTAACAATTTATTTCACACTTCAAGGCCATATGCCTAAAGAAAAAACTTACTTATTTTATTTTCACTGTAGAAATGGTTACAAAATTTACTTATCTAAATAGTAATATATCCGCTCTAGCATAAAAAAAAACAAGAGATTCTATGAAAGTAGAGGTACGTCTAAAAAGAAAAAAAAGAAATTATAAAAATAAATCTCAATAATATGTTCTCCATTTTATTATCCTATTTGTAAGAAATGAATACCACAATTCTAAGAACGCTCGTAATTCTCGCCATAAGTTTATTTTCCTTGGAAAATATATTACTAGAAACCGTACACGCCTAGTGACTAGCTGACTAATAAAACAGCAAGTAAAGTAACAAAGCACTTAGTTTCACGGCAATATATCCAGTGCTATTGAGATAACTACCTACCCTTTATTTTGAGCACTCGAGAAAATACTTATTCGCAAACGGAAAAAGGGCATTTCGTTATTTTGCTTTTCTTTTTCGCCGCTGAATTACGTTGTGTTTTAAGAAATGAAAATCTTTTAAGGACTTTCTTTTATTTTAGCGAAAGTTCCTGAAAGATTGCTGCATAAAATTAAGACTTTCACAAAATAAATGTAAAAGCCTAATCCGCTTACGTTTTATATGATGTTGCTTCTGCTTTGACCTTATTATTTATGAAATATACTTTGGTTTACGCACCACTCCCAAAAAGCTAGCAACGGGTTTAGTTCGTCTCTGACACAAACCCTACGTGCGATAGAGATAGCGTTGCGGGTCACGTGTCTCTGTCGCACGTAGGGTTTGTGACAGAGACGGTTTAAACCCGTCGCGGGTCTCCGCTTTTAACGCAGTTTCAAGCCTCGCAGGGGCCCGGCCAATTTTTATCTATCTATCTATCCTAATCCTAACTAATATTATAAATGCGAAAGTGTGTTTGTATATTTGTTTGTTTGTTACCTCTTCACGCTTTATCTACTGAACTAATCTTCTTGAAAATTCGTATACACATAGTTAGGAGTACTGAGTAGGACATAGGGTAACTTTCATCCCGAAATAAAGTAATGTTCCCGTGGGATACGCGAGCAAAGCCGCGAGAAAAAGCTAGTCTATCTATAATTTAAGAACTACGTTCTTGTTGGTGGAGTAGTTTCCATGTCTCCCTCTCTTGAGCCATCCATCAGGTCAATTTTTATAGAAATCTCTAAATATCTTTATTTGCAATAAACATGGTAACAATTGATACATAGCTCTCAATATAATATGTGTGTGATTTGGCATGTCTTAAATATTTTATTTACATATATATTCACTCTTTCGCCGACACTTATTTGCTTATATATTAAAACTCAACGCCTGCAAGCGTATTTACTTTTGATTATTTTACACAATCACATACTATTCTAATTGATAGTTATCCTCTGTGAAAATAAAGGTTAATGTTTTATGATAAACAAATAAAAAATCAGTCATTTCCCACTTCCTATGTAGGAAATTTCCTCGTTCCTCTATTAATTTAATTTCACTCCAGATACTTTGTAATTAGTATGTAATTATTACGGAGTTCGGTCCGAGCTTTCATGCCTCGCTTCGTTATATTAAACTCGCTACTTACAATTTTGTTTCAAACAATATCGCTCAATTTCGTCCAGAATTTACCTTGAGTTTTATTTAATTATATTAGATTATTCCCCTTTGGAGAATAAAAGTACTTCTTTGATGTGAATTTTTAACTCGTTAAATTGTATCATATTGATAAGCTTGGCGGCCAAACTACTACTTCTTAAACTACTACTAGCTTTCACATGTTAACTTTGCTACTACTTTGCGTGGTGGCCAATTTAAGTGGTAAATTATCTCAAGCTCCTCCGGGCTTTGAAATTCACGTTTAGCTGTTAGTATTTACTACCTACCTAATTCTTAAACAAAACCTACCTAATATTAATTCAAAAATATGCTTGGAACATTACATACAACAAGACAAAACATATTTATTGATAAAAATCTATTACAAATTTGAAATCAAAGTATATTATCCTATTAAATTTAAATGCTTTAGATAAAAGAGGAAATGTTTTATAACAAAGCATTTGCCTACTTATTCTGGTCGTATTTGTAATTTGTGCGGGCTATCTGAGACTGTCCAGTATTATTTGAACTCGGTGCATCCAATCTATTTCCATAGGCTATTAATACTAGATTGGGTATTTCGGCATTCGCAAGTTTAATCGGCTTATTACCTGTTAGTATATCATTTGATCATCGTTTAGTGACGTGCTTGTCGCTGATTTTTTATGTAGGTACCTACCTACTTACACAATTTGCGTTTGAGTTCCGCTTAGAAGCATTAATATTGAGTATAGGTAATACTGTAATGGCTAAATAACATCAGTCGGAAGAGCGTTTGTCTAAAGAAGTTGTATACGAATCGAACATGAAAAAAGAGTTTTACTTGTTACGGTTTGATAATATGTATCAGCTTATTTTTTTAAAGGAACTCAAACCTAACAACTCAAACGGTCTGATGGTAAAGCAAAGCGGAAAGCACGAGATAAGCGATTGTAGTAGCCTGTTCAAAGATAGAACAACAGGAAAGCCTAAAGTTTAGATGATAAACGTTGTAGTGCCTGAATCATCTCCATTGCGCTAACTTGCGACGAACTTGTTTAATTTATGTTGTCTAACTTGAAACTAACCCAGCTCGGAATTAACGCACTGGCGCGGTTTGTTTCAACTTAAATTTCATCGCTTGAAAAATATTGCATGTCTCGCTGGCTGTCTTTATATTATAAAAACAATAAAAGTGTTCGTGGGTGTTAAAAGTAATTTATATTATCTATACTAATATTATAAAGCGGAAGAGTTTGTTTGTTTGTTTGTTTAAACGCGCTAATCTCAGGAACTAATGGTCCGATTTGAAAAATTCTTTTTTTGTTGGGTTGTCCATTTATAGAGGAAGGCTTTAGGCTATATAACATTCCTACAACCACGCGAACGAAGTCGCGGGCAGAGCTAGCCATAAATATGGATACACAGTAGGCGTAAACTTTAGGATCTGTTCTAAACAGTTAAGTGTCTAGAAGCAACCTATTTGCCTTACGTATTTCTGATTCCAGTTATTCATGTTTAAGTCCATCATTTTGCTAAACATGCGCTTTGCGTCTAGCCACTCTTGGCTTTGTTTACTAATTAAAAAAATATGAGTTTATTTTAGGCGATGATAGAGTTTACCTTAAATAAACAACTTATAGCTTACATCAACGTTATCTAACCTTCTCAATAGCGACGATACATGTCAAACAATACAATAATATGCGAACAGCAACAGTGCTCATTCTCCGAAGCACTGAAACCAAAGATTTTTACATCTTCAGTACACACTTCTGTAATCGTTCAGCTCTTGAACATATATAGGTATCTACCTACCTATCGTTCTACCCTATCTCTCATTTGAGAGACAGGGTAAAACGATATAAGTACCTAAATAAGTTTGGAAAATCCAAAAGTGCACGCCTAATAGCGGTCACTCAATTTTCACAAAAAAAAACAGAACTTGAATATTGCATATTTATCGGTGTATTATGAACAAAATAAAAAATTTACTTTTAATTCTTCGCGCCATTGCCTACACAGAAAAGAAAGGTATTGCGCATGTATTGTCAATGTCAAGAAGAAAAGAAAAAAGAAAAGATTAACATTGTATCCAGAAAAAGAATGGAAATTAAGAATGGCTAAAAGGCAGATGCTAAACGCCGTAAAAAAATTTGAAAAAAAATTGTCAATGTCAACGAACCTTATTTACATAGATTTAGATATCTAAATCTAAATTGTTGTTGGTATATACCAACGATAGGTGGATTTCAGTTTATTGCTAATTATAATTAAACTACTTTTAATTAGACCGTGATTTTCGAAAGGACTTAGTTTTAGATAATACTTAAGCGTATGAAAAAAAGAAGGGTTCGATTTGTTAAGTTTTTCGGGCGTTATTGTGACCACGCCAGTTTCCATACGTACCGACACACGAACGTCCACGAAATAATTTTCTTAAACACTTGTTTTATTATTTTAAAGAACAAAATGTCCTTTAAAAATATCATGACTGTTGAAACTAGTGTTTTTTCTTGACATTTGTGTGTAAATATTATTCTAAAAGTACGATAAGAAATAAATACCGACATTTTTAGTTCGAAAAATCACTTGATTTTTGTAAGGCGAGAGTAGAGCACTACCTCAACGCTCCGCTTATGAGGCGTGCAAAACGAACAAAAAACTTAATATGCTCTTGTTAAGAATACAATTAACTAAATATTTCTCTAACCAACCGTTAAATATTTAGTTAAATATATAATAAATAGATAAGAACAGTTCACACTAATTGAGTTTGCCCCAAAGTAAGTTTTTTAAACCTGTATTATGGGATACTAACTCAACGATATATATTCACACATTTAATATTTCACTAACAAACCGCTGCATATTGCTTTGAAATATAAATACAGAATACTAAGTTTTCAACTTCATATTTATCATATCCAAGTAGCAGAAAAGTGAAATGGACAGATGTTTGAGTTAATATTAACTGGCTGAGAGCTCAGCAACTTAGTTTGTGCAGACTAAACATGCCTTGCGTTTGTCGGCGCATGCATACGTGTAAGCTGAACGAAGTCAAGTTTATTCTATAAACTGAGAGCACTATAGGTAATATTATTTTATTACTCACATGGCTTAGCTTTGTTTTGCTTTTTAAAATTCATAAAATTGTTAAGTACATAGGTTATTTTGTTTTTATCTGAGCATATGCCTAGTTGCATTTTTTACTATGCTGCTTTGGAGCTTGAGGTCTGCTTTAAGGCCTTTTCTTCTCCAATAATGCTTAAACTGTCTATCTATATTTAAGTTCTATGCTCTTGTCGGTGGAGTAAGAATTCTCTTTCATTTGTCTCTCTAGTCCGCCAACTGTTTTACTTCGCTGTATATCACAACGTTCACCTTTTCCTTAACTGTTCCATGTAGCTATGCTTCGGTCTTTATGTTCTTCTTATTCCTTCTATCTTTACCTTCAATGATAGTTTTTATGACATCGTCGTGTCGTATAAGATGGGCTACCATCTTATTTTTTCTATCCTACGCCAGCACCTCATTTCAAAAGTTTTAGTTCCTTCCTTTCTTTTTGAGCCAAAGCCCATGCCTCACAGCCACAATATATTTTATGGAGACGTCTTATCGTTGATATTTTTGCTGTTAGATCCTTTTTCTGTTTAAACGCTTGTATATTGCCATCGCTATTCTAGCAAATACATCTTATGTAGATCGACTATCATTTGTTATTAGACCTGAATATTTAAATGTTCGTAGTTCTTCTAAATTGTATTTGTTTATTTGAGTGTTGGTACATGATTTTGGTTCAGATTTGGAATGTTTTTTATTTATTTATTACTAGCTGTGCCCGCGACTTCGTTCGCGTGGTTGTCGGAACGTAATGTTATATAGCCTAAAGCCTTCCTCTATAAATGGACTACCCAACAAAAAAAGATTTTTTCAAATCGGACTATTAGTTCCTGAGATTAGCGCGTTTAAACAAACAAACAAACTCTTCCGCTTTATAATATTAGTATAGATAGATTTGAGTGCGTTTGACCTCTATCTAGCCTGATAGGATTTCGATTTTTTTCTTCTTTTTATTTACTTCCCGCGCAGATCGTAGAACCCGATCGAAGGAATGGACCAAAATGCAAATCATATTAATAGGCGATGCGGCAAGCAACCCGTTACTATTTTGTTTCATTTTTAGGGTTCCGTACCCGTAGGGTGCAAACGGGACCCTTTTACTGAGACTCCGCTTTCTGTCTGTCTGTCTGTCTGTCTGTCACAGGGCTCTATCTCTTGAACCGTAATAGCTAGACACTTGAAATTTTCACCGATTATGTATTACTGTGGCCGCTATGACAACAAATACTAAAAATTAAAAGCATTTCAGCGTTTTTAAACATTGTTCGGAACCCTTCAGGTACGAGTCCGACTCGCACTTGCCCGTTTATTCCATCTTCTCGCCCACCAATCACGCCAAAATTGGCCTTTGGGTCTTGCGGCCCTGAGCTCTGTCTTCTTAGAGCCGCCAGACTCAACATGCTCTGTCTGCCCCATTAGGAATAAAGACTTGATAGTGTATCTGTATAATTTTACCCGCCGACTGCGCCAGTAGGAGGGTTATGTTTTTCGAGTGTATGCATGTATGTATAATAAATAGCTTGATGGATTTTAGCTTGAGCGGTGTCGTTAGATTTGAACGAACTCTGAGAGTGACACTGGGTATATCAAAAATTTATATAATCCAAAATGGCGGAATTTCGCGCCAAATTACGTGTCTTTGAAATTTATTTTTATTTAGAACCTATCGAGTGGGGTATTAAAGGATTTTATACAAGGATTACGAAAATATGTATAACTTATATGTTAGCAGTCGGATTTTTTTTTAAATAATTACTTGTTGATATTGGTGTTATTTTTGTTAGTTATTTTCAGTACGTGTTCTTTATAAGTCGTATCCATAGTATTAAGTAAGTTTTGTAATTGTTTGAATCCCGGGTCTTCAGTATTTATCTATACAGACTGACTTTTAAACCACCAGCCAAATTTTTGGAGCAAGTTCAGTCCATCATACTGAAGTACTTTCTATAAAAAAAGTTATTAAAAATCGATAAAAAATTTGTCGTCCTCCCATAGAAGATCCGTTTGAATGAGCGCTGATTTGTATGAAAAGGCGAATTTTTATTTTAGTTTTTCGTTAATTGTTTTTATGGAAAGTAGTTCAGTATCATGGACTGAACTTGCTCCAAAAATTTGGCTGGTGGTTTGAAAGTCCTGTATATATGTATTTATGATAAAATATAGTATCGTTGAGTTAGTATCCCACACAAGTTTTAAAATCTTTTCGCACTAATACATTTCCAAAGAACCCTTGACGTCAGGCAGGCGGCCGGTCGTAAAACTATAGCCAAATCTTTAATCTCTTCCTATATTTCTTCTCCAACGCAAGGTCTTTGGCATCCTTGGGTGACCATGGACATGCATGTAATATTTGGAGAAGAAAAGCGAGAAAGCGCACCCCGGGCTCCAGTTAAGCAGCACAGCTGAGGATGCAACCGGGAACGCGCTTGGATGAAGAACACAAGTTTAAAAAAAAATTACTTTGGACCTAGCTTAATCAGTGTGTTTTTTCCCTATATATTTATTTATTCGGCAATCAGCAAACGCTGCAATATCATCTGCAAATCTAATGAATAAATGTTTTCTCACCGTTAAATTTTAGACGTGATTACACCCCTTTCATCGGCTTCTATTATTTTTCTAATAGAACACTTAAAATATTCACTCTTGTCTTAAACCCCATTTAATTTTCTTTTTCTTCTCCTATTTCTATAATCATTTCTTGTTGTATATATTTCTCACATATAATCTTCCTGTCTCTTTAATCTAGTTCCGCGTTTTTAGCGCTTTCATTATCCTTTTCATTTATAAGGTCATAAGAAAAGGATGCCAAAAACTACGCAAAGTAAAATTAAGAACATGGGACCATGATCTTGGCATGTTCTAGTCATTTAGAAGGAAAAAAAGAGTCACACGTCATCTATATGTATATATCTTGATAAACCCAACACTGTCAGTCACTTAGCTGACTTGAGGTTTTCATCGACATGTAGAGCATTTCTTCAGAAACGTTTAATTTACACATACCTATACAAACAGGAAAATCATGATCAGGTCTTTTTAGTCTCTACTGCACGACCCTCCTACTACCAAAGCCATATATTAGCCAGAGTAGTCAGAGAATTTGGCCTACACTCTCCACGCTGACCAGATGAGTTGGAAAGGTCTCATTGATGTTTATAAGCTTTGTTTAGCTGGTGTTTCCTAAGTCACCTACGACATCCACGGGGAGACTTGAAGTAGTCCTATTCTACTCTGCCGGCAACCATACGACTTAAACAGAAAAATAACAATAAATAAATAAGTTATTAAAGATATATTTGATCTACAAAGGCTTAGCGATAGAGACTTCACCAAAATCGTGTTTAGAAGCTCAAACTTATAACAACTCGACTTCCAATCCCAGCTTCTTTGAAAACGAAAACGATTGAGTTATTTGCGAATAATTGAGAAGACGAAATACTCAAAGCCAGACGGCAGCAGCACAGCGGAACTTGTTTATTCTGTTTATTTGTTTACGATCCAGTTGGAGTAGTAACAAAGTTACAGTCGTTTGTGTTGTGGTTTGCTGTATCGGCCCGCTTCACTTTCTAATTGGATCATTCGATGACGTCATTATGGTTTAATACGGTATTTTACAAAAAAATCTTGGAAAGTAACATAATCCGAAATCGAAAATAAAATTTATTATTTTAATCCACTTATAAATAAATTAAGTTATAGGCCTTTCAAAGCTAGTGGAAAGGAAAACTGTTAACCAACAGAAAAGGATGCATGCACATCCTGTAGGTACATAAGACGTAACTGTCATTAGGTTTCGCGCGTTCGAAAGAGATATGCTCACCACGTACCCACTTTCTTCATACTTATATTTAAAATGCTAATTTCTGCTTCATAAATGACCAATTTTCATGGTGTTTTTGTCCAAAAACAGACACAGTGAAATACCTTCCCTATTGGGGAGTTGCCTGGGACAAAAAAATATTTTGTATTTGTATAATATTTGTATATTATAGAAGATAATAAAACTTCACAAAATAATGTCACTTGTCATTGATCATATCCATTTTGAACGTGATTTTAGATTCATAAATGCAAAAAACTAATATTAAGAGCGCTATTTGAGTCCAAGTAAATGACGACGTCATGGTTTGCAATTTCGTTCAAATATATGACAAAAGGTTTGTTTTGACGTTTAGAAAAAAGTATCTGATATGACTCGTTGGAAACTAGCGGAATGAAATTTTATAATATATTATAGAACAAAACCCTGGTCGTATTTTTATGATTTTATTTTATTTTTCCGCAATACAAAACCTCTTTTCAACCACATAGGTAGTTTTTAAATGATTAGGTCTTTTTTACTCCGTATTTGTTTTGTTTTTCGTGCGTGTAAGTGGCTAACACTGGCGTCAGATCTTTCATGCTGCCTGAAGGCATCTGACATAGCTTGACGACTACCATCTAAGGCCCAACGGCTTAACCCTTTTACCGCGAGACATTATAACAGTTGTCGTGCTCCCAGCGCGAGGAATTGTGAATATCCATAGTTTTTGGTCGGATAAATTCGACGCTCGCGAAATGGGCATGAAAATGTTTATCGGATTAATCCGACATTCGCGGTTTGAGGGTTAACGTATCTTCCAAATCACGGAGGAGCGCAAGAAAATTTGTATGCCACTTGTGGTCACCCATCCATTGCAAAATGAATTTACACATATGGCCCGTTTTGAGAACTGCTATTTTTTTAAAAGTCGGTTGAAGGTTTATTTGTAATATTCAAAAGCGTGTGGTAGTAGCAGAATAAAATAGGACCACTCAATGTCTTCCCGTAGATGTCGTAGAAGGCGACTTAGAAACACAAGCTAAATAAAGCTTTTAAACATCAAGCAGCTGTGCTGCTTCGTTTCAAAAATTTCATGCTTGTCAATCGTCTCCCAAGGTTGCCAAAGATCTTGCGTTGGAGGAGAAAGAGCCGGAAGAGTTTAAAGATTTGGCTATAGTTTTACGACCGACCGCCTGCCTGACGTCAACCCTCTTTAGAAATGTATTGGGGCGAAAAGTTTTACAACCGGCCGCCGCCCGACGTTAACCCTCCTTGGGAAAGCAATTGTAGTACGAGATGTTTGTGCTTAATCCTTTAGTCGCCTCTTACGACATCCACAGTAAGCGATGGAGTGGTCCTACTCTACCCTACCCAAAACCACACGGGGCAAACTTATTATAAATATTAATAAATTGAAACACACAACTGCGATTTCCTGAAGAGGATCCTTATCCTACCAATTTACAGTACAGGGTAGCTGTACTGTAAATTGGCAGTCTTAATGTTTGTCATTAGGTCTCGAGTGTTTGTCTGACAACGCCTACAACCGACGTTTGCCTGCTAATAACTTTTTATAGCGGTTTTACGCAATCCCTTTTACTTTTAAACAAGGATTAATAAAAGTAAAACAAAGCGTAACCGTAAACGCTACTAATAAAGGAAAGGAGTCTTTCATTACTTGCATGCTATTCGTTTTTATAACTCAATTCCAGAGCATAAAAATAAAAGGCATTTTGTACAACTTTTGGGTTTAGTACGAGTACAATAAGAAAAGTTGCAAAAAATACTAAACATGTTCATAATTAGAATTCTAAAATCAAGATAGTAGCAATAAGACTAGAAAAAATAAACAACTTATGGATTTACTAATTTATTCATAATATAATATTAGGTCCTTACATATGAAATTGCCGATTTTCAATACTGGCAACTTTAAAATCAAATATCTTGCGTTTCATTAGGAATTCCAAATTCAAATTTATTTCGAAATAAAGCCAAAAAAATATTGTTTTAAAATTCGTATTTCATTTGTTTTAACATCATTTGTTTGAGTTTCAACATTGCTATAACAACAACTATGGACAAATTGAAAATTTGCGTTATTTACGAATACGAGTTCCACCGTGGCAACAGTGCTGCAGAAACGACTCGAAGAATTAACGACGTGTATGGACCAGGCACCGCTAACGAACGAACGGTGCGTTTTTGGTTTCAACGTTTCCGTTCTGGAAATTTCGATTTACACAATGAGCCTCGTGGACGACCTGATACTCGAGTGAATAACGAAGAATTGAAGGCGATAGTGGAAGCGGATCCATCTCAAACCACTTCTGAATTAGCAGCAGCCTTCGGCGTAAGTGACAAAACGATACTTATCCACTTGCGCCAAATTGGAAAAATTAAAAAACTCGAAAAGTTCACCGCCGAACCGCACGAATTGACTGAAGCAAACCAACAAACACGCGTTGCTTGCTGCGTTTCTTTGCTTAATCGCCACAATAATGAGGGGATTTTGAACCGTATCGTGACTTGTGATGAGAAATGGATCCTGTACGACAATCGGAAGCGATCATCACAATGGCTTGACCCTGGAGAACCGGCAAAACCTTGCCCTAAGCGAAAACTGACCAAAAAGAAGATTCTGGTTAGTGTTTGGTGGACCAGTGCTGGTGTTATCCACTACAGCTTCTTGAGATCAGGCCAGACGATTACTGCAGACTTGTATTGCCAACAATTGCAAACAATGATGGAAAAGCTCGCCATTAAACAACCGAGACTGATGAATTGCTCTAGCCCACTGCTCCTTCAGGATAACGCTAGACCACACACTGCACATCAAACGATCGCCAAGTTAGAGGAGCTGCGACTGGAACCTCTGCGTCACCCACCATACTCTCCAAATCTTGCCCCAACCGATTACCACTTTTTTCAAAATTTGGATAACTTTTTACAAGGAAAAAATTTCAAATCTGATGAGGCAGTCAAAACCGCCTTCAAACAGTTCATAGACTCTCGCTCCCAGGATTTTTTTTCCAAAGGTATCAATGATCTGCCTATAAAATGGCGGAAGTGTATCGATAACAACGGCGCATACTTCGATTGATTAAATAATAATTTCATTAAAAAAAACTTGTTTCACTTTTTTGATACTGAACGGCAATTTCATATGTAAGGACCTAATATTATATTATAAATAACGCTTCATTCAAATAACACTTTCCCCTCCTATCTACGTGAGCGCTTCTCCTTTTTATATTCTCCAATTCTCTTTGCAGATCCCACCTAAAAACTGTCTTTAAATACCCTTCCCACAGCACCACTACCTTTTCCTACTTCTTCTCGGTACATGCGGTCAGACTATGGAACTCATTACCACCTTCTATACGCGAATCTAAATCGATCTCTGTGTTAAAAAGACAAGTAAAATATTATTATTTATCGGAATCATCTTAGTTGTAGTTTATATATTATATATTAAGTATATTTATTTCTAAATAGACAAATGTATTTATTTAAGTATGTATGCAACATATGTATATGTATGTTTATCTGTAGTTTCATAGTATGTTAATTTCTTTTTCTTCCTTTATTTAACGAACACGCCTGTATGCCTTTTATATATGAACATCTCTCACGGGCCTACTGGAAGATATCTCTTTTGAGATAAGTAGTGCCTTTGTACAACTTTTTGTTTATGTATTCTCTGTATATATTGTCCTAGTACATAATTTGGTAAATAAATAAATAAACACATTATTTTCTCTAATTTCATTAGTCATGAGCAGTTATGTGTAATAATATTTGATTCTTAATTATGACTTCTATGTTATTATAATTTAGAATGTAGGGAACAATACAACTTTAGAAGAGAATAGAATAGTTGCAATTTTAGACGTTTGATGTAAATACATGATAAGAATAAGTGTAAATCTGTAATGCAATAAAGCCCATCAGGCTTGGTAGGGTACCCATACTGAACTGGGTTTCTTTCGGCGTAATCTTCCCAGCAGTATAAATATCCTATATTGAATAAAAGTTTTTGACTTTGACTTTATTTGCTCTATATTTCATTTTTAATAATTTAAATATCCATAACAAATTATTCACCATAATATTCATTTGCCCATACTAGCACAATAATGCTAGTACAACTATTTATTTTTATTTTTGACGTGACAACGTCTTAAATTAGGTTGCGGCTGGGAGTCACTTATGAAAAAGTGTAACGCTCGGTAACGTTACGATGAGTCACCGAACGAGAGAGAGGCCCGCCGAATGCCTTGCGTCTCTCTCCCACTCAACTATGATCGGTCTGCCGCCGTTGTCACGTAAAATCTTCGCCCGTAAAACCGACTTTACAGGCAACCATTTTTTTTTATGTTATGGACGGCAAACGAGCAAGCGGGTCACCTGATAGTAAGTGATCACCGCTGTTCATGGACAATTGCAACACCAGAGGTGTAACAAGAGCGTTACCGGCCTTTCAGGGCCCTCCCCAGTACAATTTCCTGCAATTTTAGTATTATGATTATTTTTTAATGAACATTTGCCATTTATATATTCCCAGTTACAAACGTAGTGAGTGGGTAGCAGAAAATGAATAAGTTGGTCTTATATAAATGTATATTTATTAATATTGGATAATCGTGAAGCATGCAAGCTAGTTTGCAGCATGCAAGCAAGCGTAACGGTAGCACAATTGGAAGTGCACTATTACAAACACAGTACAAGTGTAAGTGTACGAATTCCACTCGGCGGAATTTTTCGTCACATATTTTTAATTTAGATTTTTTAAGTTTGGTTATAACGTGCACTGCTCATATTCACTTTGAAACAGGTAAATCGATACAGTATAGGTGTTACTAAACTAACATGATGGTTATTGGATCTATTCCTGGGCCTATATCTGAGTGCCTATTGCTCAATAATAGATATTCCTGTCTGAGAACCGCCACGTGAATAATTCTGAAGTGGAGGCCGTGACAAATGGAAACAACTAGAGTTGAAGGAGATTGGCAGAAACATTGGGCTCTCAGTATCGTCAATATATCTATAAATATTGACTATTTCGTAATGAGACTATTTGGGCTGAATAGCTTTTGCATAGCCTAAAATCTGTCATTATTTATCATCAAAATTTTAGATTTTTTTTTTATTGGCGCTCTTGTCGGTGGAGTTTTGTCTATTATTTTCTATTTTCCGCCAACCTCTTGACATCTTAATATGACACTAGCTATCACTTTTTCTTTGACTTGCTTCATATATCTGTACTTGGGCGTTCCTCTTCCTCTTCTTCCTTCTATTTTGCCTTCTATTAAATAATTCGCATAAAATTATCATGACGTATCTATTGTCCCAACATATTGCCTCGCCTATTTCCGATAACATCTATGTGTCTCTTTTCACCTACTCTATTTAAGACCTCTACGTTCGTTACCTAGTGTGCAGGTTTTTTTATAATAATGGTTGAATTATAATACTAAGGGTGAAAATGATTATCATGTTAATAGGCGATGCGGCTAGCAACCCATCACAATTTTGATTCCTTTACCATTTTCTCACCCACAACAACGCTAAAAGTGGCCTCCGGCTCTTAAAATGCGCTATCTGCCCCTTTAGGGATATAGACATGATAATGTATCTGTATAAAAATTGGTGAAATACCCAATTCTGTAAAGAACTGTTAAAAACTGGATTCGTAACAAAGCAAGGCAAAATCAAAACACTGACAGTCCACGACATGTCTTTTTGTGGCAGCTGGAGTGTTGCCAGCTATTCCATATAATTATATTTTACCGACCATAGCTTGCTTGTTTTATTTATTGTTGTACTTATATCAAATAGTTTTGTGAAATCACCTTGCTTCCCGTTTAGTTAATTTATAATTAAATCTGTTCCATGAGAACTAAAGTCAATGACATAGCCTAGCGGATTAGCTCGTTAAAGTGGCAGTAGGCGGGACACATAGTGCGATGAACCGATGGCCGATGGGGCAAAAAGGTTATCGAATGGCGATCACGTTCTGGTAAGCAATGTCGCTGTAAAGCGCTGGATCCAGTCTCTCTAGATCGGCCATTTTGGAAATCCTTGGAAGAGGCCTATGTCCAGCATTGGACGTTATGCGGCTGAAATTATGATGATGACAATTAGCTATCATTATATTATTAGCGGTAGTATTAGTAACAGTAGTATTAGTAGTAGTTAAACTTTGTATTAAAATAAATGTTATTTATTTTCAGGTACGAATTTCAAACATGGATGCATGGTCCGTACCTGAGTCATGGTAATATACAAAAAAAAATATTATCACCATAGAAACAAGAATACTCAAAAAATATCAAATAACGAACTTATTATTAAGTACAATTTTCCATTAAAAGTTTATTCTAGGGACATGTTCCTAAGAATAACAATTACACTCAAGTACAAAGAACCTTTATTTCCTTTTACCTGTTTCGACGAAAGCCAATTGGATTGGTCTGAAAATTATAAGAAATATTATTATTGCCTAGGGAATGCTCTGGGTAGATTCAAATCGACGTTTTCGCTTCGCAACTTTTTTGGTAATACGTTGGCTTTGCCGACCAATTCGGATCCAATTTACATTTCAATCGGGCGCTTCATGTAAAAACATGAGCGCTGAGGCACGCCCGCCGCCGGCTTTTGAAATAATGTAACACCGCACCGCAAATATTCATACATACTATTCTTCCTACTCAGTATAGCTTAGCGCGCAGTGTGCGCACCTTAGGTATTTTACTTTTAAAGACGTTAAGAGTTTTTTAAAATGAGCGTGGACTGAAAAAATATTGAATTGAGATGATCATAGGCTAATTTAGACTTTACCAGTCGTTGATGCAATTCAGGTAGACCAGCTAGCACGTCAGGTTCCATCTACCTATTTAATTATAATGAAATATAAGGAAGACATGAATGTCTTTGTTATTTTATGCACCTTTTTTCTTTTGATAACAACAAATTTGGAAACCGCTTTTTTCTTCGCGTAATCATCGGTTTAACTTTCGAAATGAAAAAAATCTTGCTTCAATAAATATTCTTACAAATAAGCTCGTATATTCATATATAAATGTATGTATGCACAAGCTTATTTGTAAGAGTATCGTATTTGCAAGAGCTTACAAAGAGAGCACTTAGTGAGATGAAAAAAAACGTCAAACTGTTATCCAATATTTATTAGATATTTTCTGAATCTGTACTTACTATTTAATTATTGTAATTAACTATACGATTATAAAACGTTACAAAATAAAATTAAAATGCCCGTAGTATATATTATTCGTAAGTATGAAAAACTGTATACTCGTACGTACCTAAATTAGAAACGCACAATCTCCTGAATTATATCACCTATGTTGCGCATTCACCAAAAATTTCCCTCGTAATTTACAAGATGACATAAAGTCCCATAAATATTTCAGTCTTGCTACGACTCCTTCTTTGAAACTGCTCTAGAGATAAAAATTATACGACTTGTTCCATTTATATTGTTAGTACTCGCTCCTATTTTTAGTCCTCAGTTTACAAGCTATATTTGCTCAAATGTGCATCTTGTTACTACAATCAAACAAAAAAGGAAGACCTAAGAAAACTGACTTATACAATAACTAGCTTTTACCCGCGGCTTCGCTCGCGTATCCCAAATCCTACGGAAACAGTACATTTTTCCGGGATGAAAGGTACCCTATGTACCCTTTTCAGGACTCCTAACTATATGTATGCGAAGTTTCAAGAAGATTGGTTCAGTAGATAAAGCGTGAAGAGGTAACAAATAAATATACAAACTCACTTTCGCATTTATTATACTCGTATTAGTTAGGATAAGGATGGATTATCGAGGGTCAACGATGTAGGTAGTGGCGAAAACTGTGTCCTGAAAGGAAGAACATATGTTATGGATTATGAAATCACACCGTACGAGTATGTCAAATGTAAACACGCTGTTTTTTTGACATAGTGATCGACTAAATTGAACTAGAAACCGCAACTAAAACAAAGACAAGTGCCAATCTCAAACATAAATGTAGAAAATATGTAGCGGTTTCTTTCAAAATGCATTTCCTATGTATGCGCATCGTGTAGGGGATAAAGTTGCTAAGCGCGGGACAAACTAGGTTTTATTCGCCCATAACAATGCTCTTTTGGGGGCGTAAAGATGAGTTTATCCTTGTTTTCATGAGTTACGAAAAAGCCTTTATACCTGCACAATGTGTGTTACTTAGTTTCTTGCGCTTTTACGAGCTTTCTTTAAACTTTTGTATGAATGGATATTTAAGCTAATAACAAATTATGTATGTGTTGTGTATATTATGTTGCAATGCAAGTAATTTTTTTTGTTCGTGATATTTTTTTTTAAAATACAATAAATAAGAGTTTTTTTTATGTTAGTTTACAAGAACGAGATACGTACGAGAATATACTTATTATACAGCTTTAAGTTAACACTCACCGCCACGTGGTCCGCCGGCCGCCCACAGAAATTCAAGTGCAGCATGCTGTTGTTAATTTTTGATTTTATTCTGGCAGGCTACGTCCGGTCTGCGGCCGACATACCACAAATTTCGCGCCTAATTTGTTGTAAATTTTTCCGTTACTCGTTGTCAATAATCAAACGGGCACGCCAATAATGTAATTAGGTCTGTTAGCCGCGCGCCGCCCACGTAGCCTGCCGCTAAAGAATTTTTGCGCGTATTTGCTCACACGGAATAGGTATATAACTTTAAAGCAAAACTCAGCAGTGTGCTTACAAAGGCATCCAGGACATCAGTTCAGCAAGACATCATTCAATAATCACAGATGATGACTATTTCGCCGATAATGTATTAATTGCTACATAAGATACCGAACTGCAGGTCCGTCAGCCGTTGAAGTCAGAAACAAGACGAAAAAAGTCAACACAGTCTGTCTGAAATGCCCGTCACAACCTACTCGTAAGTGTTCGTGCGGAATGCTACGCAGAAATGCATCTTAACAAATAATATTTTGGCAAAAAAAATTGTAGATTTGATTATTTTATTTTGTAAGAAAAATCAAATAAATGTAATTTTTGAAACAATTTTTTCTTAATTTATTTTCAGCCAATTAATCATGTAAATAAAGTTTGATTTTTGTCGATTTTTGTTATAGATAGGTTTTCGACTATACTAATGGAAACAGTGGTTTTTGGATTCTTATCGAGCATGCCACATGCTAGAAAATTATATGAATTCGTCGGGTTGCAGAGGTCCACATGGCCTGCTGATATAGTTTGCGACGTGTCCTGCCGGCATACCACATGGCGTGCCACAAAAGTTATGTTAAATCGATCGTGGCAAGCTGCGAAACAAATCGGATGGGCCGCGTGCTGCCCATACGCTGTTCTGAAAAATCGTAATATATGCGTGGCGGTGAGAGTGTAGCAAATTTTTTGATTAGTTATTATAATTATTAATTAATTATACTTACGAATGTAAAATTATATCACACCAATAGCTAACGAAATGCAAGGAGGTTTTTGAATTGTTATAATTTCGTTAGACAAAACTATTTTTTGCAAGAACTTGGTACGTGAAATTCCAATACTCATAGATATACCTACTACGAATTTTATGAAAATGTTTGCGAAATTGAGGCGCTATAAATTCCATTCCTTACAAGAAGCCCGAGTCCCTTCATACAAAATTCAATGGCATTTTCAGGAAAGGTATGTTTATTTCGAAGAGAATCTTAAAGCGAATTACATATGACTATTTTATTTATGTAGTATTTCTTCACGTGTAAAGTACGTATACTTTTGCAAATTATACTAACGAAAATTAAGGAGAAAGAGGGTCAAATACATCTAAACACGAATTTAGTTATCTACAATTAAATTTATCGTTTTTTAATCATGACAAATTTAAGGCTACCGTTTTAATCACGTTATTAAATAACTACATAATATAAGCTTGAAGATCTTACACTAGTGTTTAGTTTAATTAAGTTTTCTTTACATATATTGTATACATATTTTTAGTTTTTTTTATTAATTTTCATTTAAATGAACATCAAGCTCTCAATCGAGAATGCTTAAGCATTAATTCCGCCTGTTGTACTTGTTACATTTGTATATGTGTGTGTGTTCAATAAAGTATAAATAAATAAATATTGATTTCCACAAACATATTGAGCGCGAAAAGTTACATTCGAAAAGAGCTTCGTAAAATAAGTACTGCACCTGCAGTAAAAACTTAACCAAGTTTTGCTTGAGAAATCGTTTGCAAAAGCGCCACTTGAATTCCCTGTCGCCAGCCTCAGTTCGGAGCTGCCAACCCAGATAAAGTTTTTATCGCGCGACGGAATAGTGCCACCTCGCTCGTTATCATTACGTAAAGCGAGATAGTGATATACGATAGCGCTCGATAAACGCTGTCGTCGATGCCATGCTACGGGGGCTGAAGTCTGTGACTTATGTACACCATAATTTTAGGTGCTGTATCGCCGCCTTCGATGACATTTCTATGAGCGTAACCAAGAGCTGTAAAGTAGTGAATATCAAATAAATAGGCAAGTGCGAGTCGGACTCGTAAATGAAGGGCTCCGTACCTCCGTAAAATGTTTTAAAACGCTGAAGAAACATGCCATTATAAAGATCAGGTTAAAAACGCTGAAAAATACACGTTTCTTGTATAACGACTCCCTTAATTTTTTTGCATTATCTTATTTCTAGTATTTGGTATTATAGCGGCTATAGTAATACATAATCAATAAAAATTTGAAGCATCTAGTTCATGCCATTATAAAGATCTAGTTAAAAACGCTGAAAAAACACGTTTTTTGTATGACGACCCCCTTTAATTTTAAACTTTTTTTTAATTTATTTTTAGTATTTGTTGTTATTGCGGCCATAGTAATACATAATCTGTGAAAAATTAAAGTATCTAGTTAATGCCATTATAAAGATCTAGTGAAAAACGCTGAAAAAACACGTTTTTTGTATGACGACCCCCTTTAATTTTGACCTTTTTTATTTTTAGTATTTGTTGTTATAGCGGCCACAGTAATTCATAATCGGCTAAAATTTCAAGTGTTAGTGTCAGTGTTAGTTATTACGGTTCAATAGATAGAGCCCTGTGACAAACGGATAGACGGACATACAGCGGAGTCTCAGTAATAGGGTCCCGTTTGCACCCTTTGGGTACAGAACCTTAAAAAGGATCAATGTACTCACTAATCACAAAAAAAATTCAGGTAAGTAAGTAACACTTTATTGCAATAAAAACAGTATGTACAGTATAATAATAATAATAATAATTCTTTATTTCGGTCAACTAGGAGCCATACATGATTTAGATGATATTACTATAACAAAAATGTCAAAATTAAAATTAAATTAAAAAATAAAAATAAAAACAAATAAATCAATGAATAATAAATAAATAATACAACACAAACAATGGCGTTCAGTCACTTTCTAGTCAGTACATGAATCATAGTGCAATGATTCATGTACTGACAGTCAAATCTGTCCGCGAATAGCTGCAGAAGTGTATTGCGGCTGGCCCTGACCCTGCGCACGAGAGATGAGCACCTTTTCCGCATGGTTGCGTAGAAACAATCCACACGTGCCTCAGTGAACATCCCCGACGCACTACAGTGTCGTGGCAGCCCCAATAGCACCCTAAAAGCATCATTAAACTGGACGCGAAGGGCACTGTACTGTTTTTGAGTATACGAGATCCAGAGGGCGCTCGTGTAGAGGGACGTACAAAAAGCCCTAAAAAGAGTAGTTTTGACATCCCTAGAACACCGAGCGAACCGATGCGCAATCATATTCGCCCTCACAGACAACGCCCTTCGCTCCCGTTCCATGTCTGTATTGTCCCTCAGATCAGAAGTTAAAAAGTGACCAAGATACTTAAACTCATCAACTACTTTAAGCTGAATTCCATTTAGCCTTATAGGTGGAATAGTATCAGGAGACCCAACTCCGGTCCGAAAGACCATACATTTACTCTTGCTCGTGTTGTACAGCAAACCGTGACTTAGAGCATATCGTTCACAAATGTCAATCAACCGTGACAGCCCACAGACCGACGCACTGAGCAGTACCATGTCATCCGCGTAACTGATATTGTTGAGACATACCTCATCAATATGGCAGCCGACACGAGTGCTGCTCAGCTGCTCTATGAGTGCGTTCATGTACAGGTTGAAGAGTTGAGGAGAGGTAAGCCCCCCCTGCCTCACCCCACACTCCAGCCTATACGTATCTGACAATTCGTTCGACCATCGCACGACGTTTACCTGGTTAAGGTACCAGTATTTAAAAATACTTATAAGTTCGTTTGGCATACCAGTATCACTAAGTTCTTGCCATAAGATGTCATAACTCACTAAATCAAATGCCGTTGACAGGTCTAGGAAGCACCCATATACAGGAGTGCGCCGGTCCGTGTAGTACTTAATAGTTTGCTTAACACATAAAATAGCTGAATCAGTTGAAAGTCCGGATTTAAAACCAAACTGATTATCGTGAATTTTCAAGTATTTATTAAGCTGAGTGTTAAGCAAGCCATCAAGCACCTTGGCCAATATAGTAGCCAGTGAGATTGGCCTGTAATTGGTTTTGTCGCCTATATCCCCTGTTTTACTTTTGATAATTGGTACCACCACAGTTTTCATTATATCCGCGGGCAAATAAGAGTGCCCCACACAGAGCGTGAAAAGCATCGCAAGTACCCTAGGTAGATGTACACCAGCATGCTTAAGATGTTCAACACTTAGACTGTCGTGGCCTGGGGATTTCCCCTTTGTCATGGACTTTATAGCATTTCTAACATCACTCGCCGTGAACCTAGTGCCAATTTTCTGCCCACACACTCCGCCCCCGCACTCGGACTGCGGTGGCCCCAACGGTGAATTTCGTGTAAAATGGTTTCTGAACATATTAGCTACACACTTAGGATCATTCAGGCCATCGACGCTCACTGGTAAGCCTGGCTTGCTGCCTAACTTTTTTGTGCTTTTCCAAAATGCGCCAAAATCCTGCTTAGCATGTTGAGATGCAAGAATGTCCATTTTTAACTGTTCGCTATTATTTTGACACCATTTCAGGCGCGACTTAAAAATCCGTCTGCTTTCCCGCATCTCATCCCATATGTAGCCGACTATTGTATAGGTATACAATAGTCGGCCTTACTGCCAAGGCAATCCCTTTACAGGCTAGCTTTGGATGACATGAAATGTGCTGAAAATAAAAGTTAGTGCGATGAATAAAGTGAAACAATTATTTAGTGATATTAAACAGTAAAATATGGAGGTGAAGTAAAAATTTATTAAAAAACTTAGAGTTTAAATAATACATACAAGAAATATATAAATACATATAATACTCGTATATATACTTACATAACGTTTAAAAGAATAAGTTAAACAGAGATACATACAACAGCAACGGGCAGCTTGAAAATATCAGACACAGTCGTTAGCTAACATCTTAGAGAGAGAAAGAAAGATAACATTTTTAGAATAACTTCATAAAATAATTAAGTACTGCACCTGCAGCGAAACTGGCAAAGTTTTTGTTTGAGAAATCGTCCACAGAGGCGCCGCGCCGCCTGAAATCCCCGTCGCCTGCTGAGTTCGGACCTGAATTCTGTGATTTATGTACACTATAATTTTAGTTGATGCGTCACTGCCTTCGCTAGCATTTGTATGAGCCCATGGAATGGGTGTTTTCCTGAGACTGAAGTTGCAGTGTGTTTATGATATATTCACAAATATCCAAGTATAACTGTGTTGCAAACAATTATGAATTGCTAAATCACATACCTACATGGATCCCTCCGGCTGTCATCGCAACCAAGGTTCACAAATAGTTGCGATGGAAGAATTTACCTCTATATTGATGTTGAGGTTTAATAGTTATTTATGCAAATGTGGTATAATAAGGGGTATTAAAACACGAATGTGGGTTTCAAATAAGTGTTTTGATTATGAACAGTTGCATACAATACTTTATCCACACCCATGATATAAATCCTCTATAAAAGGTATAGCCTGCGGATTTACGTTTTAGCAAGGCAATACGCATGATGACTGAAAACATATTTTTGGCCCATCGGTTGAATTATTAAAAAATAATGTACACGTATTTTTTCTTTTCTCTGAAAAACAATAAATAAAAAAGATACTATTTAAATTTCGCATGACGTCACGCTTTCGTACGATTTTTACACATCGGTGACGTCACAAGCCCCCACTCTAGAACTTTGATACTCTGTATCTTTATAATTTTTACTTTTTTGATAAACTGAACAATATTGGTACATTATTTTTGGATAATCTAACTAACGGACTAATTAGAATAATACTTTTTTGACACAGTCATCATCCCTATTAATTTTGAATATTTTGAGGTATCTACGTTGTGATTAGAGAATACTCAGAGAATACTCAGCGAACTTTTGAGCATTGAATACAAGGTCCTATAGGGATGAAGATTTCAATTTTTTGGATAATTCTTGAAAATATAATAATAACACATCTTCAGAAAATGATGTACTACTTCTTTGATATTTTCCAATGAATGAAATATTGGTTCGCCTTTTCATATTGCTTTCTCGACTTTTCTGGTATTAATTGGTTAGAAATGTTCTTTGCTGTATTAGAAATAACTGTTGGTGTAGGTATTATCAAAGCTTGTATCTCTCATTTTTGTAAACAAAGTAATAATTTTTTGAAAAGCAATTAACGAACAAAAATGGCAGGATACGACGTAAATTCAAAAAACTTTTTTTTTTTGTTTTAATTTTGAATCTGTGGTAGAGAAACGCGCGTGCAAGACAATGGTGCCATTTTTCAAACGCGGAGTCACTAATCGCACGTTTTTTTGTAAGGAAAAATCATTTGTTTACGTTCGAATCCGTTTTATTCTAGTTTACATTTCTATTCTAGTTTTGCACTTCCCTTGTCTTTCTCGATATCACCCGGTTGGTTGACTGGTAGATAAGGCCTTAAAGCTTTAAGTCCGCCATTACTTGTATTTGTGTATGAAGTTAAATAAATAAATTAAATCCGCGTTTCAAAAATGGCACTTATGGTTCTTTTTTTAATTCAAAAAGATAGAGGGATCGAGTTTGCGTTGCATAATGAAATACAACAACAGTACAACATTATATCACGCGTTTGGATGATATTATAGTTACTATGACACCGGTTGTTATAATGTTGGCAATAAGCTAACTGTTTCAGAAACTTTTATAAAGGATTTATATGCTATAAATCCTTGTAGATAAAATAATTTTGTTTATTTGTTCGCAACGTACATTTGTACGTACGAGTACAATACGTCACGGTAAAAAAAAATCACAACCAGTTGCGACAAAATAGTTTTTTTTTGTTCACTACCATCTTTATTATTAGTTTGAATACTATTCCCATTGCATAAAGTCTAATTTTCGAAATTCTTTTTTAAAGTATGGCTTAAAGAAATACCACATTTTAGTAGAGTTGTTCCACTGGGACTTCACTTGAAATTCTCGTCGCCTGCCTGAGTTCGGATCTGAACTCTGTGATTTGTGTAAGTTTAGTACACAATAATTTTAGTTGCTGTGTCGCCGCCCTCGCTGACATTTGTATGAGCGTTTCCAAGAGAATAGACGTCTTAACTGATTTAATTGTAAGTTAACGTCTTGGAGAAAATGTTGCAGTGCTAGTAGCGCCTAGGAAATGGCACAAAGCTGTAATGTAAAGTAACGATTTTACGTGAACAGTTGTACATAACAAAAAAAGTGACTACGTATTTAATAATTAGTAGGTATTAAGAGATATTATAAATGTAATAAAGCTATATTAAAACTAACTAAAAATCACTTTCTTACTTCTGTTTAGTTCCTCATCTCTTTCCCCTACTATTTCTTCCATCTTCCTGCTTAAAATCATCATGTACAGATCTGTTTACATCATTGTGATATTTATTTAATTGTATGTATGTAATAAAATTATTTATTATATGCTATGTATATATAAGTATGTATATATATTCATTTATTTATATACCTATATCAATTTTTTTATAATGTTATATATTTTGTATAAGTATTTTAATATCTATTGGTTATTTATAATTTATATTTTAATTTTAACTGCGCCACCTGTTATCTTACTCATATACTTTGCACTCCTTCTCTTTATGGTTGCCTGTAAGAGATTGCTTCGGCGATAAGGCCGCTTCTTGTACCTTATTTATTCATAAGTTCCGTAAACTTTGTAATTTTTTATTGTTTTTTTATTTGGTGCAATAAAGATTTTTGTATTGTATTGTATAGTATATTCGAATTAAATTGATTTAAATAAGCCGTTTTGCAATAAAATATAATATTGTAAGTCATATACGTAGAAATGTTTGATTTCATGAATTCTTTGAAACCTCATGACGTTTTTAGAATTAAACATTATGCGATTTGGACAACTTTCTCAGACTTTTTGAGAACGGCACAAATAACTTTCACAACTTGCTAGTTGTACCCCAGGACTATCCGGACCTGAAGTTTGTGATATATTTGTACTATAATTTCAGTTGCTCTACTGCCGTCTTCACGGACATTTGTCGCCAAGATTGTACATTATACAATGGATTGCATTGTACAATGTACTACAATCTTGGCTTATGTATTTATACTAGTGGCTTTGTGAGCAGTTTAGACAAATAAGTTATATGACATAATATTAGATTTTTTTCGAAATGGCTAAAATATAATTATTTTGAACTTTTAAAATATTGTAATTATTTTCAGATTTTTTTGTCGATTCAGTTTTTGGAAATTTTTCAAAATGGCGGAGATATCCCCATAAGGGTTAATGGGGATATCTCCGCCATTTTGATAAATTTCCAAAAGTTTAATCGACAAAAAAAAATTATTTAATTATCGAACCAACACGAGAATCGCTTAAGAAATGCGTCCTGTTGGCGAGAATAAACCGACAAACTGACGTTTTTGGCCAATCTCGAAACTAAGAGGCTTCGCTCGGTCAATAATAAAAATGCACACAGCAATTGGCTCATATATTATTTTCAAATCTTGCTAGGTGTTTCACGGGGATCCTACCTGAAAGTTCGGTTCTCAGGGTAGACCCCTGAGTTTTTACCTGTATTCTGTGATTTATGTCGATTAAAATTCTTGTTGCTGTGCCGCCATCTTCGCTTTTATTTGTTGGAACACATCTTGGCACAGTGAAGTTTGTGTATTTATTTACTCATTCAAAATATACGCTCGAACGTTTTAATATCAACTGAAGTGCAACACAACGTAGCGATTCCAATATTTTCCTGTCAATGTACTTACTCGTAGTTTTTAGGGTTCCGTACCCGAAGTTTGCAAACGAGAGGTCCCTATTACTGAGACTCCGCTGTCTGTCCGTCTGTCTGTCTGTTCGTCTGTCCGTCTGTCACAGGGCGCTATCTCTTGAACCGTAATAGCTAGACAACTGAAATTTTCACCGATTATGTATTACTATAACCACTATAACAACTAAAACTATAAATACTAAAAATAAGATAAAGTTAATAATAAAAGGGGGTCGTCAATGTCGTCATACAAGAAACGTGCTTCTTCAGCGTTTTAAAACATTGTACGGTGGTACGGAACCCTTCATGTACGAGTCCGACTCACACTTGCCCGTTTATTTAATATAAATAAGAAATTCGCAAAATACACTGTAAGTTCATGTTTGCTTTTGTACACAGATAATATATTAAGGCTCCTCTCTTCATATTCCTCATTTGTAGGGTTCTGTACCCAATGAGTGCCAATAGGACCCTAATACTGAAACTCCGCTGTGTGTCTGTCCTTACGTCTGTCACATGGCTCTATCTCTTGAACCGTAATAGCGAGACGTTTGAAATTTTCACTGATTATGTATTACTGTGGACGATATAACAAAAAATAAGATAAAATTAAAGGGGGTCGTTATACAAGAAACGTTTATTTTAAGCGTTTTTAAACATTGTACGGGGGTAAAATGTTTAAAAGGGGGTACGGAACCCTTCATCTACGAGTCCGACTTGCACTTGACCGGTTTTTTTATACTTTTTAAGTAATTTTCTAATGTAAAAACAGTTCAAACATTATAAACTACCTATGCGGCACGTCTCGGTAACAGTCTTATAAGCTATAATACGTATCAGCACATTCGAAATTAAATTTCTCTAGAAAAGCGTATTTTTCATAGCCGTCAAACACTTGAACGTTTACTTAGAATACT
Organism: Acrobasis repandana; assembly: GCA_963576875.1. Taxonomy (NCBI): domain Eukaryota; kingdom Metazoa; phylum Arthropoda; class Insecta; order Lepidoptera; family Pyralidae; genus Acrobasis; species Acrobasis repandana. The sequence goes on from OY756215.1 coordinate 16,372,172, forward strand.
AAGTACGTTGTTATGTTTCATTATTGCTGGATGTTTACGTCTTTCAAATAACCGCCTCATAAATTTTACGAAGTTGTAATATTGTTTACTCATAACATAACATTTATGTTTATGAAGTCGAATTTTTCGGCTTTTTCAAAAAAAGTGGCTTTTTGAAAAGCTGTATTACTTAATAACTAGGAGCATTGGTCTTTAATCTTTTATTGCACCCTATTTTTCTAAACACTATTCATATTTTTTATGAGTAAATTTTGTTTTGGTTGACTCCTCGAAAAAGGGATAGTTGCCTCCTGTGGCGGATGTTAAAAATGCTTTAGGGGATTGCTTCGGGGTAAACTGCCATAAACAAACTATCGATTTGAACACGTTTCAAGTGTATATTAAATATTCCCACAAAAGTTCAATAGGTTGTTTATGATGATTTTCGTTAAAACATAAAGTGTGTTGAAAGAGCCTAAACTTGGATTTGCAGTGTGATTTTCACTGATATTTGCGAGGCATTTCACCTAGTTGCGCATAGTTGCCCTTAGAATTACTATCCGCAAAAGTATATTGCAAGACAATCCTTTTCGATATGGATGCTTAACGATGATTCACTTCATAAGTATAACTCCAGTGCATCTAAAGAAAAAAAAGTTAACTAAATCCACAACCATAAAATGAATATTCACAAGAATATAACTCACAAATAATGATGTGACTTGCCGAGATCTCGCCTCGGCCTATTTTTGGTCAAATAGGCAAAACGCACTGCAATTTACATGATTTTAAGACCTGGCAAAGGAGCTTTTGCCACAATTAATTTTTATCAATCTAATGACAGGGACATCTTTAACATATAGTGTATTCAAAACGCGGCAAGTATCCTATTTAGGCAACTATATACATACCTAACCGGCTTTTACCCTATACCAATTACAACATATATCGGAAGCGTTACAAAGCGCTACAATTTAATCTTCCAATACCGCTCACTGCGTGGTATTTGCATAATTTTAATATCCTTTCTATTAAGCTTTAATAAGAAAACAAATTCACAGAATATCCGACATTTCTGTGGTGTTGCAGAAATATAAGATGTCAATTTTAATGTTTTAAGATTAGTTTTATTAAAAATCTTGCAGTAATTGGCACGAACAATACTTTTTGCCCGACTACGGCGAAGCCAAAAGGAGAGTTATGTATTTTGCCACTATTATATATGTATGTTCATTTGTTCTCGCGTATCTCCAAATGTATCCATGAAACCTTGACAAATGAGTATCGTCGAAAGTGTCTTGTCTGTCCGCTGGTGGCGCCGTCTATAAGGTCATAAAGTAATAAAATAAAATCGAATTCTACCGAGTGGGGTATCAAATGAAAGGGCTTTAAAAGCACATATCAAAAATATATACATTATTAGCCTTTGCTTTCTGCTGTGCTTGTATTATGTGGATAAACGTATTTTCCAGCAAAAAAAATTCCGTACTCGTGTTTAAGTTTCTAAAACTATATGTAAAAAAGTATAGATACTAAAGTATATCTTAAATTACTATATCGTAACTGTTAATGTCAACGAAATTTAAGTTACTGGAGTCACAATAAGTGGCGCGCCTGCACGAAAAAAGTCACTTCCAATTGTGAAATACGTAATTAAAGATGTATGCACATCTCGGGCAATAGAAAAGATAGTCTCTTTAATGACAGTTACCCACGCCTTTGACTCAATAAGCTTGTTCCTGCAAACTTCAACAAGAGATTTTCATTTGACTGCCCCCGGTGTATAAATACTATATCTAATTACTTTTCACTTATGTATTTGTAGAGAACAAACATTTTTGACAGGCAAAGGTGGAATTGGTTTAAAATTCAATACATTTCAATAGCTTCTTAACATTGTAAGACATGCGGAAGCAATTTCAGCGGGGAAAGGTTAGCGAGGCTTCGATATCCGGCGTTCAGAAGCGGGTTGTCAGCTAAAGGAGAATCCCAGGAGAAGCGGTCAGGCGGGTGCGGTCGGGAAATTGTACGTCGAACTACGTCACGATCGCTCTTTACTGTGGGAAAGAATATACGTGACGAATCGATGCGGTTGGTAAAGAGGAAAAGGAGTAATGTTTTCTTGATGTTTTATTTTTATTTTATGATAGTTTAATATAAATAAATTCTGTTTAGAGCTGGAACATTATGATGTCTGGGAAGGCTAATGTTAGTTAAAATATTTATAGTGATACAGATTATAAGATTATAGAAAACAGATGTGAAAAGGCGGCGTTGTCGCAACTGAAATCTCTTCCAAGAAACAGAGGTACTTGGAGGTGTTTGACGAAAACAGGTTAGGTGCGATGAGGTAAGAGAGAATAACAAATGTAGCTTTAATAAATATGCTTACATAATAAGATATACATACAATACACACATACCTACAAATATATAATAAGTATAAATACATACATAAATCAATATTTACAGACAAAAAAGATAATCTGATCAAGCCAAGTGACGAAAAAAGAAAGTCATATTATAATAGGGATACATTGTTTATATGGCATAAACAATTATTGACAATTAATTCTTGTAAACTACTAAGTGGCTATTAATTAAATAAGATATTTATACCTAGTGGTCCACAATAAATAAATTTTAATTTAATTAAATAGTTTTCATAAATGTTTAAACCACACAATAACACTGAAAGTTTATGAGAACTGACTCTTTAATTAGATTGTATGTGTCAAAAACATTAATTGCAGTAATTGCGTAAAATTACAAAATGTGAAGTATAAGTCGTAATTTAATTTCGAGACAAAGACAATATAAATAACAGCACACTTCATAAATACCCGAAAGGTTGAATTCACGAGTGTCTAATTACTTCGCACAAGAATAAAGCAAAACGTTGAGTTACACTTAAGAGGCTTTGTAAACGAGGTAGAAAATGGTTACGGTGGAGGGCTTCTAATTTGCGGGTCTTTACAAATATTTCTTTTTTATTTATACAACTTTTCGGAAGATTTTGTTAAGCGCCGAGATTAAATTTTTATGGCAGATGCCTTAGTAAAGTGCTCACTTAAGTACCATAATATGGATTTCCTTAATACGACTTTGATCCAAACATATAAATAAGGTTAGCCGAAATACTCTCTCTCTAATGTATTAATGACCAAAACTGGTATCAAACGGTACTTAACACCAATTCCTCAAAAAACTTGAAAGGATAGAGAAGCTGAAAGGGCGACCAACGTTCCCAGAACTTCTTATCAACATAGGACCAATACTGTGTAAATAAGTTATTTTCTAAGTTTCTCCTCAGCATTTATTTTTTATATATGGACAAATCACACTAATTGAGCTTGCCCCAAAGTAAGTTTTGACTTGTGTTATGGGATACTAACTCAACGATACTATATTTTATAATAAATACATATATAGATAAACACCCAAGACCCAGGACCATTTGAAAAAGGCCATTTTCAAACTTGCCCTAGCTGGGGATCGAACCCAGAACCTCCGGATTGGCGGACTAGCGTGTTGACCATTACACCACGGAGGTCGTCAAAAGCATTGTTCGTTGTGAAATACTAGTATCGGTAGCTTTTCTAAAATAATAATAATAATTTAAATATGTACACTAAAATTATTAACCTGTAAAATAAATAAATATGAAATAAATGTATAAGCCAAATCACACTGATTGAAAAAAGTAAGTTTTAAACTTGTTTTATTGGATACCTACTAACTCAACGATACAGTAAAAAAGTGCCTGCAAAGGCCTTATTACTAAATATATATATTGATTCTTGGATGAAATGCCACATGATGGGCAGCAGACAAAATCGTGATTGATAATCTATACATTAAGGGTTGGATCTCATCTGTCAGCACGGAACAGCACCTTCCTATGCTGCTATCCTTTTCTGTCGCTCAGAACAGTAATTTGCTAGAGCGAGAGAGAGCGACGGAACGCTGCAGCACGGCCGGTGCTAACCGTTCAGTCGCTTTCGCTCGCTCTAGCAAATGACGCTTATGAGCGAAAGAAAAAGATAGCAGCATAGGAAAGTGCTGTTCCGTGCTGATAGATGAGATCCAACCCTAACTACGTGATTCTGATCACAGAGTTTGCTTTGACGTCGTGTCTTGTATACGTATGGAATATTAGAATAATAAATAAATAATAATTGAAAACGGTTCCTAAATACTTGTACAAATGTCAAACCCGCATTTCATCTATGTTCACAAGCCCACGTCACTGCACTAACAACAATATAATTGGAAACAAACAACATTACATACTAACTTTTTTATAGGGCTATTAAACGGAACACTGAGTTCGGCAGGGCGTGTTTTAAATAGGTCAGTTTTTGTTAGTTTACGCATGTAGCCACTATCCGCTGCATATTGGCCCGGTGCCAATATCCGTCCAACCATCGCCCAAGTCCTCGCCAACCGGAATCCACGAAGTTTGCGATGATAGAACCGTTTATTTTGACTATAAAACACATGTATTTAGCTTCTTAATATCTAATTTTGTATTGTATATTTTGTAATTATATATTGTATTGCCATGAATTTTGTATTGGTGTAATCCTATCCTAATCCTAATCCTAACTAATATTATAAATGCGAAAGTGAGTTTGTATATTTGTTTGTTTGTTACCTCTTCACGCTTTATCTACCGGACTAATCTTCTTGAAAATTCGCATACACATAGTTAGGAGTACTGAGAAGGACATAGGGTACCTTTCATCCCGGAAAAAAGTAATGTTTATTTATAAAACTTTATTGTTCCAAAGTAAAAATATACTTTTAACAAATGGTGGACTTAATGCTAAGAGCATTTTCTCCCAGTCAATCATAGGGATAAACAGAAAAATTATGCGGCGCAAAAAAGTAATACAATATACATAATAAAATATTACTATATAATATACAATACATATCTACTACATAATATCAAAATGAATATCTACTTACACACTACATACATACCATTATAAATATAAATTATAATGGTATGTATGTAGTATATAACTAGCTTATGAAAAGTAGAACTGAATTATGATGTCTTTATGAAGAAAGGAAGTTCAAAAGGTAGGCATGGACTTTCCTTTTAAAAGAGAATTTGGTCGAAATTCCTCTGATGTCAACAGATAAAGCATTCCAGAGCCGTGACGCTTGAATAGAAAATGAATTAGACATAAAATTTATCTGGAAAAGTTCCCGTGGGAATTGGGATACGCGAGCGAATCCGCAGGCAAAAGCTAGTAAATAATAAGAACGGTGCTAACATAATAAAATTTAGCATGGATATAATATTAGATTTAAAAAGAAATACCGATATCAAAATTCATGAAAAAAAAAAACTGATAATTATAATATTTCAGATCGTTCTTGTATCCAATAAATAATTAGAAAATTCTTTATTGTTTATTATTTTGCAAATCAGACTAACAAACCGAAAAATGCAAAAAATACCTAACCCTTGCATAATTCAATTAATTAAAAACAATAGTTTAACAATTGACTTCGGCGCATATCAGGCGAAGAGATAATACTTGATACTTGTAACACTGTCAAATTTCCCCGATGAAATTGCTATGTCGACGGTACGACAATAGTATGTTGGCAATATAGTTATTTTCTGCTGGTAGATTCATGCTATATTTTAATGTAAAGTACATATTATACAATTTTTAAAGCATAGTGTATTTGATAAACTTTGGCTTACTTTGGTAAAAGCTCTTAAAAATTGAGAAGCCTCTACGTAGGTAATCTTTCGGGGAATTTGACTTAAAGCCTTCTATTTCAATGATATCTCGAGACCCACTAAATTATGTGCGTAAAGAAAAAGGACTGATGTTTTCATATTCTGTTCGTATGGCTCGGGTCACACGCCTGGTTGGACAAAAAATAACCGTCAAAATATATTATTTTTTCACCTGTCCAAAAGAAAATCGCAGACGAAAGTAAAAGAATTATGAAAAGCACCTTACCATTTTTATTGTTGTCATGTACTTACAAAGTCAAAGTTAAAGTCAAACATTTTTATTCAATGCAGGGTAAATATATAACTTATTAAAAGTCCTTATTTTAGTGCAAAAGCTACAAACTGACCACTGCTGGGACGGGAAGATTACGCCAAATGAAACCCAGTTTAGAATAGGCCCCTACCCAACCTGATGAGCTTTACAGATTTTCACTTATTCTTATCATATAGTTACATTATATTTTACATTATCTTCTTCTTTAATTTAAGCAGAGCAAGCTGCTCTTGTCGGTGGAGTTAAGTGGAGATGCCTCCATTCCTCTCTTTTCTCTCTGCCATCTTTTTAATGTCTTGGTAGGACCTTACTCCTAACCCTTCCTTAATTTGTTGGAAAAACTTCATCCTTGGTCTTCCCCTTCCTCGTCTAACTTTTTTTTTAATTTACATTATACATTAAAAAAAATAAACTACTTCCAAGAATTGTATTACTACGAAGAAGACTTTTCATGTCCTATTTGAAGAATAATTTGATAAAACCTAGCATATTTTAAAATGATTACAAAGCTATAGTGAAAAAAGACTGATCATTAAAGTCTAGAAAAAAAGAAGCAGTAAGTAGGTAGTACAGTAATTTTTAGTCTTTTTATCTGATTACTTTTCCACAAAGAGCTTGGACCTTTATACCTCCAATATCTTTGGGTTTCCATAAATAATTTCTTTTACATTTTTGGCTTATTGAAAAAAATAGCGTCGAACTCCTGGATTCACCTTGATTCCGAATTCATATAAAATCGTTCTCACATTTACTTTTTATTGCGTTTTCAGGTGTAACGCAAAAATGGTGGTGTTATCGAAATTGCTTGCGAAGTGTAAACTCTAATTGAAAGCTATAGAGCTGAACGTATTCCGATCACGTATGCCATTAGATGTACGAGTAGATGGGGCTCATATCAAGGATGTCCTTTAAATAAATTGCGATTACCTTAGATTGGAAATCATACAAAGGAGAGGTCTTAAAGTACTTTTTATGTTTCTCCAAGCCCTCCTTGAGCTAAATTTGCGTTTCCGATATATAAAAACATCAGTAAGAATGTCATATAAATAAGATCAGATAACATTGCCTAATAGATAAAAGGACATACCTATAGAATATAAGTGTCTAGCTCACGAATGTTGAAAAGTTAGGGCACTAATTCTAAAACCTACGAGCCAAATCAGAAATATTTTTGTGAAGTGTCTACAGTCCACACTTGCTTTCAGGATTGTTTCATACGCTTTGTATGAAAATATGCAACTGATAAATATCTATTATATGTTTAAACTTAATTAAATAATAATAATAAATATAACTTTATTTTCCTTCACAAAGGCTTAAACGTACAGAGAATAAATTTGTATATGGTTATCAAAGGCTATGAAATAAATTGGTGTTAGTTCCCTGTAGGACCTATCGTTGTGAAGGACTGGTGCCTGAAGTAAGCTTCATAAGAAAACCTGTGACACAGGTTACCACAAATGATATATTATCTAATTCTTAAGCTAAGAAAATCACGCTACATAATTGATAATATAGAACACTAATAACTAAAAACAAAACACCACGTGATAATATGCGCGTCATTTCACAAATATTTCTATACTTTTCACCTGGAAACTATACCGAACTGTTCATTAGTTTTATTGCTTCTTACACAATTTCACTTTCACACAACTCAAACGTTGGTAGCAAATAATATGGGTTTGGTTTAGTGTCCTGCTATCTTAAATGTAAATAAAATCAATGGTTATAGGAAAGCGGGAATATAAAGAGCTCTATTCAAAGTTTGGATTTGAATGAGCTGTATAAAAGAGCACTTTGTGAATTTCAGGAGTGGAAAGCAAGGACGGTTTCCTGGAAATAAAATCGCCAAATGTAAATGTAGGCACTTAATTCATTTTATTTTGTTGGTAAGTTAAACAAACTGAACGAAGCTAAATTTGAAGGTATTGGTGACCAAACCTCATAATTGCAAAGAAAAAATATCACTGTCATATTAACTTGCTTTTCAAACCCAGTTTGCAGCACGCTTTATAAAATTTAGGGATTTTTCTTGAATTGACTAATGTCACAATTTTATTGTACTCGTATCTTATAATTTTTGTGTCGTGTGGTTCCCGGCGTAGAATAGGACCACTCCATTCTTCCTGAGGATGAGTGGATATCGTAAAAGGCGACTAAAGGACTAAGCACAAACATCTTGTGCTACATCTGCATTTTCAAGGAGGGCTGTCGTCAGGGAGGCAGCCGGTTGTAAAACTATAGCCAAATCGTTTAAACTGTTCCGGCTATTGCTTCTCCACATTGCAAGGTTTTTGGCATCCTTAGGTGATTATTGACATCCATATTATATTTAGAGAAGAAAAAGCGGGAAAGCGAATTTCGGGCTCCGAAGCAGCACAGCTGAGGATGCAACCGGGAATGCGCTAAGATGAAGAAGAAGTATCTAGTAATTCTTATTTTATAAATTTCTTAGTTTAATCATTATCTCAAAATCCAGTTCAAATAAAGCGAGAGAAAGATAATGTTGACCTTATCTAATTGTTCGTGTTTTATCTGGACGGGTTATAGGTGAGAGCGGGGTGACCCGACTGCTGTTAGTTTAGGACTCAAGTAATAGTGATTTAAATAAATATTTGTGTCCAAAGGTTGGAATTTGTTACGCAAAACCGTATGTTTAGCATACGCTCACATTAACCCTTGGTCTGCTGCTTGGCCGATGCTGGTCTAAGGAAAGTGAAAAAACGTAAAATGTAGCAGATGAGTTGGCCGAATCCCTTTTTTAAGTTTCCGTAGCTATAGGTTGCCAACGGGACCCTATTACTGAGACTCCGCTGTCTGTCCGTCCGTCTGTCCAAGGGCTCTATCTCTTGAACTATTACAGCTAGATACTTGAATTTATTACCAATTATGTATTACTGTGGCCGCTATATCAACAAATACTAAAAATAAAAAAGTTAAAAATTAAAGGGGGTCGTCATACAAGAAACGTAGGACTTTTTTTCAGTATTTTAAAATATTGTACTGAGGTCCGGAACCCTTTATGTACCAGTCTGACTTGCACTTGACCAGTTTTCTATGTACATGTCTACTATTACGTTAATATTACGCTCTGTGGACCCCGTAACTGATATATTCATATATGAGTAGTAAGTTTATAAACCAAATGCATTTTAAATGTGCACTCAGTTGCAAATAATATTACGAAAATATGAGATTTTTGAATACGGCTCTTCGTCTATAAATTATGAATATCTTGAGAAAATGAAGGAATTGATTTGTAAGTCAGATTTATTTTATGGCTTTCTTAAATGGAATGCTAATAAGTCTGACTGTCCGCTGACCAAAATACTTAGGTCAAAGTTTGGTAAGTACCTAAATTATTTTAATGAAATTCATAACACGACCCACTTTGACGTTCTTTCGGCGTTCTTTTAAGTAGCAACCTTTTTAATAGAATAAAAAGTAACTAATGTCGATGCCTTTTAAAAACGACGTGATAAGGTTCTGTTTTAACCAAGAACTTTAAAATTAGGGGTTGATACCCTTGTGTTACAATGCTCGAAATAATTGATACTGTCGCAGGACAGAGCATTTTGGTTGTTGCGGCTCTAAGCACACAGAGCCCAGGGCAGCAAGACTTAAAAGCCACTTTAACGAGATGGTGGGCGAAAAGGTGGAAAAAGGAATCAAAATAGTGATGGGTTGCTAGCTGCATCGCCTAAAAACATGATTTGCAGTTTCGCCCGTTCCTCGATCGTCTTCTGCGATCTTCGCGGGATGATAAGCAGATGGTACATTCAAAGTTTTTTTTTTCTTCCAGACCAGTATAGAAGGGAGCCTAATTTAGCACCAATATATGTATACGAGTAGTAGTAGTATACTCGCCCATCGATAAATTCGTTCGTATGTCTGGCTGTCCCGTTTTCCGGGTGTTCTCTGCAGGTCGTCGCACTTCTCAACCGATTGTCGTAAATTTTTGGCAATTTGGGGGTTAAAATCGGTAAAAAATATCTACACATAGCAATATCAGTATATGAAGAACATTTTCTCGAAACGTCTTAACATTGAAAAGAAGTTTGAGTTTTTGAGTTATAAATCTAATGATATCGATGATTTATATGGCGCGTCGATATACTTTCGTCGTTCCTGTCTGTTGGTTGTTATACATTTATTTGATATTTTTATTGAATGTATTACTAATGTATTATTTGATGTTTGAATGAATGTCTCTTTGATACAGAAATAAGTCTATCAAAGTTCTTACTTACTTTAGGTCCTAACTTAAGTACCTTGGCCCCCAGGTGGGGCAGAGGCTTCAACAGTCTTTCTCTATCGCGATCGGTCTTTGGCTACGTACTTTGCTTAGAACCAGGTTAGCCCGATAGACTTCATCTCCGCCGCAAAAGTGCGCCATCAGATCTACTTGGGACGGCCAACTTTTTTTTGTCCTGGGGGGGCACTCTTTCGGAATGCGTGTGGGCTCTCTCCTGAGAGTATGGCTAACTATGTCCATTTCCGGCGCATGATCTGCTTGCCAATTGGTATTTGCCGGCACGCGTTCGTTGGAGATCTTTTCAGGCCAGAAAACTCTAAGTATTTGGAGCAGACAACGGTTGATAAAAACTTGAATATAATTACTTATACAGGTTCTAACAAAATATACTGAAAGTATTTTAAGGGTCAATTCAGTCGATGATACTGAACAACTTTCCCTTGAAAAAATTTTTTTTCTATACAAGTTGATCGGTCAACTTGTATAGAAAAAATTTTTTTTTAAGGCTGATTCGAGTCTATATGGAAAGCAAAAAAATATTTTGCATATTTCGATATATGTTTCTTGGAGAAAGTTGTTCAGTATCATGGACTGAACTAAGCCTTTAAATAGTTTTAGTATATTTTGTTAGACGTTATATACATTTTGGTATATACTACTTACATACATATATTTTGGTATATATTTATATTAAACTAAACCTATTGGCATACTGTCTTTTGTTATTTATGGTTGATTAAAGAAGGTACTCGTATTAAGAAAAAATATTGAAATGTATTTAAGCTATAAAAAGTGTGAAGCTTGACGCTCGCGTTTCTGAGAAACAACACTTTTACAAAGAAAGCATCTCTGGGTGTACTGTAACTGTCGGTTTTCTTTTTCATTCCTCGCTTCCTGGCTTCCTTTTGCTCCTGAACGCATCCATATACAAGTCAAACTGTTTCTTTTGAGAAACTAACGGTTTGCTATCGATTTTATTGCTAAGCTTGAACTGTTAAAGGTAACCTATATACAAAAAATTGTTCAACTAACATCATTGTAGAACAGCTACAACAAAAGAAAATTATTAATATTTTAGCTCACGTAATATAGTTGGAGAGGCTTTTGTCTACTTGATTTTTAATTGTAATAATGAATATTACAGCTAAAACGAATTCCATATTATACGTTAGTATATTTTAGTTTTTTAATTTTTCTTGTATAATCGGAAGCAATCTGACTCCGTGGTCCAGTGGCCAAGGCGTCTGCCTTGTGATCCGGAGGTCGTGGGTTCAAATCCCACTGGGAAGCATACTTTGTGTAAAGTTGTTTCCAGTCTGGTTAGGATATTGCAGGCTTGAATCACCTGATTATCCGAAAAGAAAGATGATTCCGTGCTTCGGAAGGCACGTAGCTGTTGGTCCCAAATGCTATCTAGCGTTTGTACCTAACCTAGGATTGGTTCAGGTCTACCCTTTGGGTTGCGGAGGTCAGACGGCAGTCGCTCTGTGTAAAAACCAGTAACCTTGTCGAATCACCTAGGTTAGGTAGCGGACCCCGGGCTCTGAAGCGTAACCGCTAACGATGCAACCGGGAATACGCTAGGATGATGATAATGATGATAAAGGACTTTAGGACTACTAAAAATACTTACATATTTTTACACAACTGTAACTGAGTGCATGGAAATGCAGAAGTCTCTTTTTCGCTTTTTCTCTTTTCAGAAGTCTCGACTGGGCATTAACATCAATGGCGAGTATATCACTCACCTTCGATTTGCCGACGATATCGTTGTCATGGCAGAATCGATGGAGGACTTAAGTACGATGCTTGAAGACCTAAATGAGTTTCCTAACAGGTAGGCCTGAAAATCCACATTGACAAGACGAAGGTCATGTCGAACATGCACGTGACGCCTTTACCTGTACTGTTGGGAGCTCCACCCTCGAAGTTGTAGACCAGTATATCTACCTGGGTCTATTGATCCAGGCAGGAAGTTCCAGCTTCGAGGAAGAGGTCTTTCGACGAATCCGACTCGGTTGGGCAGCGTTCGGGAAGTTACGCAGTGTCTTCTCGTCTAAAATACCCCAGTGCCTCAAGACGAAAGCGCTTAATCAATGTGTGTTACCAGTGATGACTTATGGCTCTGGAACGTGGTCCCTTACTATGGGCACAGAATACATAAGAGTCAAACAGAATGGTCTCTCACAGCGTCTCCCGCAAATTGGCGTCCCCGCACCTCTCCCCCGCACTTTGTGAGCTTTGACGGCTCCAAACCAGGGTTTAATTACTAGCCGCACGCAATACGCGACGTGTGTTGTGGTGAGAAGGTGCGCGTATAATAATTGTTTATCCACCCAATACTCTAAAGAACATATATTTCATACATTTCCAAATGATGAAAACAGGTAAGCAAAGCAACAATATAATTTCACGTTATTACCCAGCAACCATTTTGATATATATACCCTTCTCGCTCTCTCGCATTGGCGGGAGATACACAAGAGCGAGAGGGGTATTAGCAATCCGGTAATGTTACATTGGCTCTTCGCTCACAGGTAATCACATACACGCAAATGCCAAATAGATTTCCGCGGGTTATAGTGTAAATGCCATTGTTGACAATGACAACTTGACATGCTGTGCGTGAAAATGTGATACACATTTGTTTATTTTTATTGAATTTATTCATATAATTACCGTATAATTTTGCGCCGAATATGCAAATTACTATATTACAATAGTGAATTAGTGCGGTTACATTATTAATGACTCAATAATAATCAGTAAAGTGAACTAATGGTGAAATGGACAATGGACATAATGAAAAATATTTGTGAAGTGATATTATGTAGCTGTTTCCGACTTTTCTGTAACATATGATACATATAAAACAGAATATTTTTTACGTCATAGTGTTCGCAAATCTTCAGGTATGGAAAAATATAAATATATACGTAAATATGTCGAACTCGTTAGTAGGTAAGTATTAAATTAATTCTGCGGTGCGACCCTAAGTATAAAACTCACACATCGACGTGTGTACAGATAAATTGTTTCGTTTGTATAGTAGTAGGTATATATGTTACTCTGAATCAATGGAGAGTCCTACCAGTGCTATGGGTCTCATAAGAAGGCTCAAGGTCGCTCAACGGGCTATGGAGAGGGCTATGCTAGGTGTTTTTTACATGATCGAATCAGAAATGAGGAGATTCGTAGAAGAACAAAGGTCACAGACATAGCCCAGCGGATTAGCTCATTGAAGTGGCAGTGGGCGGGGCACATAGCGCGAAGAACCGATGACCGATGAGGTAGAAAGGTTCTCGAATGGCGGCCACGTACCGGCAAGCGCAGCGTAGGACATCCACCTGCTAGGTTGTCAGACGACCTGAGCAAGGTTGCAGGAAAACCCTGGATGCAGGCCGCTTCCGATCGGTCGTTTTGGAAATCCTTGGGGGAGGCCTATGTCCAGAAGAGGACTTCCTGTGGCTGATATGATGAGTGAAATAAATAAGTTATAAATAAGTGAGTTGTCTAATTGTTGAGCCTCTAACTGTCCTTCATCTGCCTACCTACTTCTCATGTGGGAACTCACCTGACTGCGCCGGGATAGGTTTAGATCCTGTCTTGAGATCCCACACTACTTATACTATACTGACTAACCGTAAACGGCAAAACTCTATAAGCCCTTGGCAAAAATCATACGTGCGGTAACTGTTCCGCAACTCGAGCGTACGTTACAGAAAAAACACAAAAATATTCCATTTTATAAGCGGCTGAAGGACTGATCACTAACGCTCATTGACAAACATGTGATAGTCGTCCACTACGCCTGAGTTAATCCGACGAGCTCTGACGCAGCCGGACAAAATCACATTGTTCCGTATCGATGCGTTGCTGCGTCATGAATGAAGTGACATCACATCACTATGGATAGTGTATATGAGCAAAACATGTTTTTGTAGACAACAAACAAGTCATGTACTTGTAGACATTGTTGGAAAACTTTTGGTCTCAGCCAAAGTAAATTTTATTTGTTTGAATTTTGTTGTTGAATACCTAACGGGATGGCATAGTCTGTGCGTGACAAAAACCCTTTGAATAAATTAAGAAAAAAAAATGTTGTTTTGATTAAGCCCACCGAATTATTCTTCACTATAAATAGTTTACGACGTAGTCATCGCTGAGAAAATTTTCACATTATACAGGGTGACTTTTAAGGCGAGGTGGGTTCACAATTTGCAATACTTTGCGTGTTTTTGAAAAATCAATCGAGCACGGTTCCGGGCCTTTCTTCGCACTCGACGAATATTTCACTGTTTTTTTTCTTTTTTTATATTTATTATTTTTTTTGTAGCCAATACGGATAGATATTTAGATAATACATTTTTTGGTATAATTTTCATATAAAAAGGTGATTGTATAAAATAGTAGTAACTATGTATTATAAAAGCAAGGCAAATTTAGAGGTATGTTAGTGATTTTTTTCTATCGTGCCAAAAATGCTCAATCCTGTTTTGGATATTGTGTGTGTCTGTAGAAAAGCCTCAAGATTATTATGTAAAATTTTTGAGGAATAAATTGTAGTAGTTTAATTACAGTGATTTTTTAAAAACTCCTCCCTTACAAAATCCGTATTGCTGAGCGCCGATTGGTATGTTCTTTTTTTGGTAATCGTTTTTATGGAAAGTAGGTATCATTGACTGAAATTGCTCTAAAATTTTGGCTGGTGTTTAAAAAGTCACCTCGTATAACCTTTTTAACTTGGGAGCTTTTAGACAAGATTATGACAGCAATTATAATAATAAATAACTTCAGTGAACATGACTAAAAATTGAAAAAAACATTATACTCATTTTTTGGGGGCAGTTTTCAAAAAGACATCCATTTAATAATCGGCTTAAAGACTGATCTGATCAGTAACGCACATTGGCAAACATACGCTACGCCTGAATTTGCTCTGACGCTGCCAGACAAAATCACATCGTTCCGTATCGTTGCGTTGCTGCGTTATGAAATTAAGTTTCATCACTACTGGAAACCCACATAACTGCTGTTATTTTAATTTCTCTACACTATAATGATCTAGTACAGACTGTGGTTTGATTTATTACGGGTATGTCCCTTCCACGTTGTATAACATTTCTAAACATGAAGAGATTCTTTTCATGTTATAGCTTTTCATTTTCTTTGATTAATACGTAAAACGTACCTACCTACATGAATAAATATATTCAGCTCCGAAATACGTACGTGCCTTCATCGTATGTGTAGGTACTTGGTCAGACCACCCAAATTATCGATAATTGTAATCGAGAGAGCGAACTCGATTCGAATATCGAGCAAACGTGTTTGGATGGTTGATTGAGCTATTCAGTGAGCTGCCTAATGTCTTCTATCAATTTAAGTCTGTCGATTTGAGGTTGTATGTAATTAAGTATTTGCGATGTTTATAAATATACAAGCTGACTTTTTATCCACCGGCAAATTTTTTGGAGCAAGTTCAGTCCATGATAGCGAACTACTTCCTATAAAAACGTTATTTAAAATCGATAAAAATATTTCGTCCTCCCATACAAATCAGCGCTCAGCCAAACGGATTTGTGAATGAAACGAAGGATGAAAACTTTGCCGGGCACAGTCGGGTAATAGGCCTGCGTCTATATATCTTCTGAAATAATAGGTATGACACCTAAAACTTGCCTTATATTTATGTTTTATAAAGTTAAATGATTATTCATTACTTGATACTGTACTTATCTGTTTCATTCTCGAAACACTAACAATAACAATCCTATTAATCCTAAGCAAGCATTAAGCCTACAGTACTTTAAGAAAACCAATTTACTGAAGTAGAATTGGAAAGTTAATAATTAATATTGAAACCACGATCAGAAACTCAATATTATTCGAACTTTCAATATCGAAGCGAGTTAATCCACAGAGAAAAAAATTCGACAGTCCAAGTATTCCAGCCACGGATCGTGATAATCTGACTAGTCAGTATTCCGCAAAGGGTTTTTAATCCGACCCTGTTGAAATAACATTAATTTTGAATGCAGGCAATGGCATGGCGGATTCCATTTTGTACGAACATTTTTTTCGAATACGAATGTATAATTTGAAAATTAAGCAGAATGTATTCGTTGAATTGGATTTGGAATAAGTGTAGCGATAAACGTATCGGTCGACAAATAGAAGCTTTATGTAAAATAATATTTGTATTTTTAGAAAGTTATTCCCAAACATTGATATACAGAACATGGACATTCGAATACATTGTTTATCGTAATCGAATTAACGATAAACAATGTATTCGTAGTATGTATGATACTTATGTTTTTTATTCGTTTTGGTACCTATTCTATCAAATAAACGGTTAAGTACGATTCACTTAGTAAATATTGTTCGTACAGATAAAAAGTAGGTCTTTATCTATGAAATTGCCGATTTAAAGGTACTGGCCAGTACTAAATATTGCAATTTCGTAGGTTCAGTAACGATCTATATCATCATTGTTGCTTTTTGAACAAACTCCAATTAATCAACGTCGAAAAATCTGTTCGAAAAATGTTTCTTAAAATATAGTACCTAAGGTACTAAGGAATTGATGACTGATAAATAATAATAAAAGATTTGAATATAAACTTAAACTTCTTAAAAATACTAAATACTGGCTCTGTGAGCTGTTAACCTCGCGACTCACCCCCAACCCGTTAAAGCTTATAGGATAAAAAAGTTGCGTCTTATAGGGTATAAAAAAGGGTATAAGGGTAAGCTTATAAGGGTAATAAAAAAGTTTTATGACATGTTTGTAAATTTTTCGAAATAGCTGAAATATTTTTCTTTAAGTTTTAAACCCCCATATCTACGCCACTTTGTATTTTTTTCAAAAACTGAATCGACAAAAAAAAATCTATATAATTATCAAACCTGCTTATAAAATTTCACGAGAATCGGTTGATAAATGAGACCTTAGGCGAGAACAAACCGACAAACGAACAAAAGCATTTTAGGTCAATCACGAAACTGAGACGCTTGGTAGCTTCGCTTGCTCGGCCAAAAATTAAGTTATTATTCAAAAATAATGCGCCAAAATCGAGATAAAGTTGGAAGTTATTCACATAACTGACCGCGATTGAGTTTATTTTTAGCCAGATATCCCGAACCTATACAGGCGTTTGCTTGCAGACTGAAAACTAGTCATTGTAACTGCGAAAGTCTAAAATTAGTTATAACGTTAGAAGACCTAATCGAATCGGCAACTTTCCTCATAGACATTTATTTGGCCTTTATTTCGCAATGTTTGTGTAATGTAACACGTAGGTATGCAATAACTTATCGTTACTGTTAATATTTTTATTCCCGCTACGAGCTCAGTTTATTCGCACAATATTTACTCACCTCTCGTAGTCCTAGAGTCGGGTTTCATTAAAAAAGTTCTTGCTTGTTTTACCGTCGTATAAGCAAATATTGTTAGCGATGTTCAGTATGAGCCAATGCCTACATGACTTTTATTCTGTTGCTTCATATAACAAACATTAATATATTTTTTCTTACTTATTAATGTTCTTTTTTGATATTAATATTTTTGTAATAATATTATGATCTGGTAGTACAGAGAGGGTCGTGCTCCTGCAGTGGAGACTAAAAAAGACCTGGTGATGACGTTGATGATGATTATGATAGTACGCATTGTCTTTGGCAATAAAGTGAAAAACAATTCCTTTCAAATTGTATTACATTGTTTTGGCCCAAAAATTTACGAATGTAAAATATGCATGCAACTATCAAATAAAACATCTACAATATAGTAAGGTCTCTACCTTTTTCTAGTTTTGATTCTTGTTCCACTTGTTTCTCAAAAATCTATGATAAGAGCTTAATTACACTGTCTGAAATTTTTACTCTAAAATCAAAAGATCTGTAAGATAAAATCTAAAATCAAAAGTAATTCATCTAAAGTTTTACTTAATATAACACAAGCTCATGCATATTAAATTACCCACAACGAGTTGATTCCTCACTTTGATTAACCTAGAGATACGTCAAATTTCCCAACAGGAATACGTTTTTTCGCAGCAGCATTTATTTTTATATCCATGATTGGGTCTCAAGGGAATTAAAACATCCTTCGCATTTACTCTCAAAAAATTAGTTATATTTTACAGAATATATCACAGTTTAGCGCAAATTTTATTTATTCATTTATTTATTTACCAATTTATGTCCACGGACAATATATACAGAGAATACATAAACAAAAAGTTGTACAAAAGCACTACTAACGGTAATTTCCTGGAATTCATTTACGAAATATTTCTATCCGCAGTTTAGAGCAAATTTTACTAACGGTTAGTTCCTGGAATTCATTCACGAAATATTTCTAAATTTCATATCCAGCGAGAGGTAGTTTTTTAAGCTACGTAGAACTAGGATTCAGTACATATGTCATATTGGCATATACTTTTAAAAAGCCATTAATTTGGTCCATTTAATCTAAATAGCTGACTAATCCTCTGACTGCTCTGGCTAATATATACTCGTAGCTCTGGTAGTACAGAGAGGGTCGTGTTCCTGCAGTGGAGACTAAAACAGACCTGATGATGATGATGAATCTAAATAGCTTCAAAGTCTAACCCAAAAATAGAGGTACGGAATTTCAGTCCTTGAGTCACATAACGTTGTAAATTGTCCTCTAAAGAAATTCTACGACGGAGTTTAAGCAGAAACATTTTGTTTCTATACCCATGATTGGGTCTCAAGGGGATCGGAACATCGTGTGGGTGGCACTTAAAAAGCCATAAATTAAAGGTGGTTCCCCGCAGGCGTAGGGTTTTGTCAGAATAATAGCCCCATAGTGCCCCAAACTCGGTATTAACGCGCTTCTTAATCATTTTCACGTAATTCCTGCGTATTTTTAGTGGTTACCATTCTTGTTTCACAAGTGCTGTAATAAAATGTTGTGGTAACCTGGTAATTTACGAGTATATACTCAACATTTAGAGAAAAGACTATGGACCATAGAACTATTCGTCCGATAGTTTTTATCTCTTATATACCTATAGATAATTGCTAATTGTTGAGTCATAGTAATTTTGTCAGCAGGCAGAATTAACAAACACTTCACAAAAGTCGTTAGCTGTAAACAATTTTGAGTTATTCAAATTTTTTATAGAATATTAATTTGTGGAATATCAACAACAAAACTTGAGCAATCAAAACTAAATTTAAATTGGAATGTCAGGTGCAAACATTTTTATTTCGATAGCATTTTTTGAGTGAAGAATAAATGGAAAATTCAATTGCAAACTGAATATGCATGAGCTATTTGTAAACATATTTCACCTCGTTACTTGTACCAGGCCTGTGTCACTCCCCGTTTAGGTATCGAAAATGTATCTACATTATTACTATGCGCGCAGGCGGCCCTTTCGAGTGGTAAATTCAGTTATACGAATCGTTTGTCTAGAGTAATAAGAATGAAATTGGCTTGCAATGGATGTCTAGGTATCTTTACGAAAAGGTGCTGAGTTCTGACGTGAGCTAAATTAAACCATATCGCTAGCCACATTAAGTAGATATTTTTTTTTATTTCTTTGCTGGGTGCGACTTCTGTACGTTAGTATTATTTATTCAGTGCTTGTGCGGGGATAAAACTAATTTTCTTTATTACTTATTCTGGTGATGGCTCAACTTTGACATTTAAATGAAATCATATTACGCTTAAGTGAGATGTACAGGGAGATACTCAATACATATGAAATGGAATTCGGTGAAATAATAAATGTTAGCGAGGTGTACGTGTATTCTCAAAACGTTGCAAAGTTTTAAATATTCCCTATTACTTCTCCGTTTTTGAACCAATTTAGAAAATTCTTTTTTGTTTGAACGGGTAAAGATTTGATTTTTGATCCTAGACAAATCGAGGGAACTCCTCTTATACGATTTTTATGCACATATGTATATAACGTGGAACGGACATACCCGTAATAAATCGAACCACGGTATATACTAGATCATTATAGCATAATAAAATTAAAATTACAGGCGAATAACAAAAAAAAAATTCAACATTTCCATACAAAAGTGCGCAGCCGCTCGGGCAATTTGTATGGAAATGTCAAATTTTATTTGGTTTCTCGACTGTCATTTTAATTTCATTATATTATAATGATCTAGTATAGCCCGTGGTTTGATTTATTACGGGTATGTCCCTTCCACTTTGTATAGTGATTTTGATGTTTTTGTCAAGAAATCAAGCATTTGCATTCAGAAAGTGAGTTTTGGTGAAGTGAACTGATGAAAAAAAACAAAAATTGAAGTCTCTGTTATTTTGTTTATTAAAAATTTCCTTTGAGAAACAAGGTCTTCTTGAAATTAATAACCTGATAGGGGTCCGGACTTATACACTATGAAAATAACAGTCTAAGATTGACTCATTTGAACCCCCTATGATCTTTACAGCCTTTGTCAGCCCACTGCTAGACTTAACGCCTCTTCCAATATAGGGAGGATTTGCCTTAAAGCCGTACCTAAATTTTCCGGGGTCCAGTGCTACCCCCATTTAAAATAAATCATTTCAAAGTAAACGGAGTCATTATTACAAATTTTGCTACTACCAAGTTCTAG
Source organism: Acrobasis repandana (assembly GCA_963576875.1). Classification (NCBI taxonomy): domain Eukaryota; kingdom Metazoa; phylum Arthropoda; class Insecta; order Lepidoptera; family Pyralidae; genus Acrobasis; species Acrobasis repandana. Next base: position 16,393,061 of record OY756215.1, read on the forward strand.
ATAACCCTTCAAAGTATTTCATGAACTACTGTTTACATTTTATAATGAGAACGTTAAGCTTTACTACGCACATTTGCTAAAAGTGGCCGTTTTTCGCAAATGTGCGTACTAAAGCTTAACGTTCTCACTTTAAACTGTAAACATACATACATACATACTATCACGCCTGTTTCCTACAGGGGTAGGCAGAGACTATGGACCTCCACTTGCTACGATCTTGACAGACCTCTTTCGCTTCATCTACACTCATCAACCTCTTCATAAAACTGTAAACAGTAGTTCATAAAATACTTTGAAAGATTATCTAGGACTTGGTAGTAGCAAAATTTGAAATAATGTCTCCGTTTTCTTTAAAATGATTTATTTTAAATGGAGGCAGCACTGGACCTCGGAAAATTCAAATACGGCCTTAATGACCACGCTGGGCAAACGGGTTAGTGATTACAGTAGACGGCATACCGTTTTGGCACATAAAACGTTGCTGTCCATTTTGTGTAACATATAGGTACTTCCCTGTCGCTTATTACGATACCCGTGGCTAAGGAAAGTGGTGGTGAGTAATCATATTTCGTATTCTACTCTGCCGTCATCACACCGGGTCCCGAGAGGTCCCAGGTTCGATCTCCGGTCAGGTCAAGATGGAAAATGATCTTTTTCAATGACTTGGGTCTTGGATGTTTATCTTTTAATGTATTTGTTATAAAATATAGTATCGTTGAGTTAGTATCCCGTAACACAAGTCTCGAGCTTACTTTGAAGCTAGCTCAATCTGTTTGATTTGTCCGTATATATTTATTTATTTATTTACATTTTCAGTTTTCCACGCATTTTCCAAATCCTAATATATTTTAACTAATGCACTATCAAATATGTCTGTATCCCTAATGGGGCAGACCAGGGCCGCAAGATTCAAAGGTCATGAGTCTTGCGGCCACCATCGGTGGGCGAGAAAGTGGAAAAAGGAATCAAAAAAGTCATGGGTTGCATCACCTATCAATATGACTCACATTTATGCGCATTCCCTTGTTATGATCTGCGCAAGAAGAGAAGCAGCTGGAACATAAGTTGTTTCTTTTCTTTCAGACCAGATTGGAAGAGTAATCTAAGTAGGTATATTATATAATAAGAGTTATTGATACGCTAGACCGCTCGACGACCTCCGTGGCGTAATGGTTAATACGCTAGACCGCTAATCCGGAGGTTCTGGGTTCGATTCCGAGCCAGGGCAAGTTGGAAAATGGCCTTTTTCAAATTGTCCTGGGTCTTGGGTGTTTATCTATATATGTATTTATCATAAAATATAGTATCGTTAAGTTATTATCCCATAACACAAGTTAAAAACTACTTGCTAGCTTAATTAGTGTGATTTGTCCTTAGATATTTATTTATTTATTGACATCTGAAAGCTGACGATGATGATTAAGTTAATTTTTCATACGTGTCCAAGATACCTCCTTTTTTGGTTAACATTTACTATGTCCATAAGCACAGAATTTATATAGCTATTAGTATAATTTGAGCTGAAGATCAAACAGAAAAAACATTAGTGGGCTAGCAGAGCAGAAAGCCACGCTATCTGTAAACCACATAGAGCCTTTATTACATAAGAACCAACAAATGACCAACAATTTCGCGAAATTACGCTAATGCACACAGTTTGTACGTGTCTGTGTATGAATTGCACGTATTTACGGGGGTGTATATAAATAAATTGCTGTTTTTGCTCCTGAAATATGCCAATTTTTTCTTCTTTCATATTTATTTTAATATAAGGCATACTATTTTATTAATACCTATGTATATATTAATTTTTTTTGTAAAAATTGAGTATCGTTTTTTGAGCATCTAGTTCGAAAGTCTAGAAACATAGGTACCTAATTAAATTAATACAAAGGCCTCGAAAAGCCCACAGATTTGTAAATCTACTAAGATGGTATGACTATCTTAGTACGAGTATGTACGAGTAGTGTACTACTTATTTTGCGGAAATAGTCGCTATATAGGTTTAAACCATTACCCGCCCAAATCAAGTTGACATTTAATAGTGACATTATCTTATATGTCAACTTGATTTGAGTGGATAATGGTTTAAACCTAGTAATACAGTTAGTCTGTGTTTTATAATAAGCAAATTAAAAAAAACCCTGACTGTCAAGAACGCCATCTAGGGATGAGTAGCGGAACTGCCAAAATACGACTTGATATCCGTAGCGCCATCTATTATTTGCTAGAGAAAGCCTTGACTTCCAACTTGTTTGTGTAAAAATACTGTATAATAATTCAAGTAACACGGCAAAGTGTAAATAAATAGCTTTTCAATCGGTAAGTAACCAGATTTCATTATTTGAAAATTGATGTTACTAAAATAGAACAGGGGGCAATGTTTAAGATAGCTGGTCTATATATTCTCTATCAATATAAAAATATAGTAATATTTACGAGAATGATATACTCACATGGTAATATACCTACTTGTGAGTAATTGTCCTATCTACTTATTCGCCGGTTGACTGGAAGAGCTAACATTATGATATAAGTCCGCCGTTGTCAATTTACTCTCTATGTTGTTTTTGTCTTTAATTATGTGTTTTCTAAGTACAATAAAGTTATTACAAACAAATAAACACATTCAACTCGCATTCTAAATGACCAACGTTTTATTAACGTCAGTGTATTACATAAGTGTCGCGCTCTACCTTTGACCGAAATGCTGCGTTCTGTCGAGGCACTTAAACTCCCATAAATTAGTGGTAGCTGCCCGCAAACGAGGTGGTCCACCCTGAGTAATGGCCACCCGAACGCAACGTTAAAAATCGCAATTTGCCATGTTATTCTTAAATAAATGCCGTTTTCGCTTTGTTTTGTATTTGCACAATTGAGGATTTTATTATTACTTGGATGAAGGTACTCGTTAATTAAGTATAGTTAATTAATTACATTCATTACATCTGTGGAAATGAAATGGAAAATGATTTCTTGGTAGTAATAAACGTAAATATAATAACGTGACGTGACAGCAGAATTACCCTTCACAGAATATTAGAGCTAAAATTACGATGAATCTTATTATCTAACCAATACAAAGTACCTATTATAAATTCGTCATATTCCCTGATAAAGGTAAAATATTTTTAGTAATGTTAATTTTCACTCTTTTCAGGTAAACTGATGGCCATCTACAATCAGAAGTGAAGCAAAATCTAAAAGTAAAATGGTTTATTGTAAACACGTTTTTACAACTGAGGATTTCCATACGTTGATAAAATTTTAACAAATATGCGCATAACTATCGGATGAATATATCTACTCATTCTACTTAGGCATACATTTCAATGATGGATGAAAGTCTAGAAACCTTTGTGCTCTATTAAGGCTTTGTAGCGCTATACTTAGCGAGATTTACATAGGATTTGCACTTAAAACGGACTGAAACGCCATGAAATAAACATTAGATACTTAACTTTCTGAATTGAGGTTCAAGATTTTTCATTCAAAGTAAATAGAATAAGCTATTTAGGTCCAAATGTGGTGTGGAAGCTTCTGAAAGTAGTTATATGCTTGTGTTCTGTTCTGAGTCCGCCCAGCCAGCAGTTACGCTGCAAGAGCGAATGAATGAGGACCTACCTTGGAAAGTGCATCATCACGCTTACAGACCAAAGCCGATACGTGTACCGACCTCAGTTTATGTGTGGCGATGCCAAACTTCGTTATACCACTCATATAGCTCGAGAAACCAGTTGGACTCGTAGATAGGGATATAGGAGTGTAAGAGATATTCGCAGTCAGGAGGTGGGAGAGAAAAGTAGTTGTAAGAACCGACCGAAATAAATAGTAATAACCTTAATTTTAAAGGGTGCAGGGTTAGCTCAGGTCATTCGGTTTACGTGTAAGTAGTTTCCATTTCATTGACGCTTCAACGACTTGACGGATGTGTGCGCGTCGGCGTAAGACGGCAATGCATTATAAATCACTGTCACATAACCCGCTTGCGCAGGATGCCGTTACAATGTTTTGACTGAATACTACGACTATTCTGAAGGTAGAGTGACATGTAGAGAGATTAAAGAGAGATAGACCTTTTCGAACTTCTGTACTTTCCGTCACCGTTCTATAAACTTTCGGTTTTCGTACTTTAGCTTTCACACAAAATGGCTATAAAAGATAGAGAAATGGATAAAAATTTGACCCCATACAAACCGCAATAGAGAAAACGAATTAATTCAAGAGTGAAGTCTCATCTAAGCTTTGAGTTAAAACTCTTTGTTGTGTATTCATTTCGGTTTTAAATAATCTGATCAGACCAGATTCTGGTCCTTAAAAGCTTCGTGGAAGGTTCACTTACTTTTTATGATTGCTCAATCAAACCCTGGTCTCTAAACGTGTAGAATACCAACACCTGAGATCAGCTTCTTAAGCTGATCTCGAAAATATCGAAAGGGGAGTATAAAAACATCTTAATGTTTTTATACTCCCCTTTCGATATTTTAACACGACACAATGTCATGGGTTTATCTTTTTTTTTCATTCACTTGTTCTTTTATAATTGCGTCTCGATTACTTAGACCAAATTATTTTTGGACATGTGTGACTGTGACGTATTACTGTAACCCAAACAAGTGATAATAGTCTGAGACGCAGAAGATAACTAATTGTGTCGGACGTGGGTATCGTCTGGTCACGAGATCACGAGATAACCCCGCACGCGTCGCACTGACGGAGATATCGGCGGATTACTAGAATTTTCAATAGTTTCTAATAATAAAACAATCTGTTTTCCTTATTAACCGACCACAAAAAGGAGAAGGTTATCAATTCGACTGTTTTTTTAATGTCACGCGATATATTCGTCAAATTATTAATTACTTTTGATGATTTATTTATTTATTTACAAAATTCATGTACACAACATACAAACAAAGGAACGTACAAAGTAAGAAAATAGAGTACATAGGTACTGCTTATTTCATAAGAAATCTCTTCCAGCAGCCCCAGGAGAGGAAAATTGAAGAAAACAGGTAGTAGGCGTGTACAAAAGACTATAGTTACAAATACATATAAGTACTTATCTAAAATGTTAAACATACATATACAATACATCAATAAACATACACATATATTATACATAAATACATATAAATACCTAACTATAAACAAATACTTATATAGTATATAGGTATACTATTCATTACGTTAAGGAAAGATAATACTCTTTTACTCTCTTCCTAAAAACAGGGAAAGATTTGAAGTCTCGTATAATGCGTGGTAGTGAATTCCATAATTTTACCGCTTGAACAGAAAAAGAGTGGGAATAGCAAGCAGAAGTATGGGGTAGGGATTCTAAGTAGGGTTATTTGGTGGGATCTACAGGGCACATTTGAAGGACGGGCAAAAGAAAATCGATCACGTAGATAAGCAGGATAGGTAGGGTTATACAAAATTTTGAAAAGGAGACAGGATTCTTTGGTTTCTACGCAAACGGATAGGAAGCCACTCAAGTTGTTTGCGGTATTCTGACACGTGATCAAACTTTTTCAGCCCAAATATAAACCTAATGCAAAGATTTTGCAATCGTTCCAGTTCATTCAGTAGCTCCTCTGTAGCATCTAAATAGCAGATGATTCTTTATTTATTTGAAAGCCTTTACTATCATGAAAATATTTGGGTGGAAAATGTTCAACGTTCTTTAGCATTTCGATGATTGTATTTTATTGTATTGTCTTCACTAAATGCAAGCGACATCTAACTTTTTACCATCTGTTTGCTCAATGTGAACCTCATGCCATGTATGAGAAACGAAGAAGTATGTTTAATTTTGAAAAAAAAAAACAAATATTTATTTTCAAGACATTGTCACGAACTAGATCTTTTGGTTTTATCCATCTACACGTGCGTGCATTATAATATTAGTCTCGCAGCGCGTATGTATATCGGTCTGTACCCGATAAACTCTGGAACTACCGGGTCAATTTTTATGCAGTTTTCACTGACATAATTATGACAAGTTCGGTGAGCCGGTGGAAGTGCACATTATGGCAACTCCAGGCATTGTCTGCACTTGCTCAAGCTCCTTTGGACGACAGGCACTTTAAGCCTGTAGTCTTCATTGCAAAGCAATCGTCACTCAAACTATGTCAGATGAGTTTAAGTATAATATAACTAGAAAAAAAAAATAGGTGAGGATATTACCCGCGATCGGCGATTAAAGACAGCGGCGAATGATAATTATTTTATTTCAACTGCTCAGCATTAGCGGGACCTTAAGTGGGACATGGTCGCAGTAATAATAATTTTGTATTATGTTTTATATTTTACTTTTTATAGATATACTAATAAGCCTAATCTAAGAATAATAATGAATAAAGAGATAATAATAATAATACGAGCCATATTATATGTCCCACTGCTGGGCAAAGGTATTCCTCCACTTTTTTAATTCAGTCCGGTCCTGCGCGTTACCTAGTTACGGAGCTTCCATTCGCTATTAAATTTATCAAGTTCATCGCGCCATTATGTTCTTGTTTCACTGGTCATCTTTGTACGTACATGTCTTGGTATATATGGTCGCAGTCTCATAAGATAATATTTTATAATAGTTAATTATTTATTTTTACCAGGCTTCCTATTCCGAAGCAGTAAAACAAAGAAACTTATTCAGTACCGCCAGTAAAACACGTCCATAACTAACTATAATTGTCAACGAAACTAATCAAGAAGTTTGCGGTTCTAAACAGCTCCGGAGTTTATATTAAATTTCACAGCACATCACCACTTGTTAAATAGTGTTGGTTGTTATCAACAGTTTAAATTTAATTTTGTCTTCTTTGAATGATGTGAATATTAAGCATGGTAGGTTCTAATAACCTCCCTGTTTGAGCACGTGGTATAATAAGATATATCGCGATAGCCCAAGACTACGTTACGACAACAGTTACCACTGATTGTCTTTTCAGTAAATTTAAAGACATTTTTAATTAGAAAATGAATATAAAATACGAGGTAATAAAGAAATTTACAAACAAACGTACATACAAGGTACGGGCGAAAAACCACCCTTCCTTGGCAGTCGGGTAAAAACGATAGTAAAGAACTTCATACATACCCGTAATACACTTGGGCAAAGGTACAAAATCCAAGTGCACTTATTTACGTCAGAACTAAGCTTGCTTCAATGCGTACTAAGTTTCGTCAGAATCCAAACTTTGCTACTTTAATACTTGCTCATAAGTTGCCTAGTCTTTCAGCGCAGTTTGAAAAGCTTACTCCTAGTTGCTAGTTAACTAAGGTACTAAAATTATCAATTTTTTAAAAAATAATTCAATTGTTGGTTGCAGCAGCCATTTTAATATCAAAGTTCCTTATTAATATATTATTATAGATAACGTAAGCAAATGGTATATAATAAGTGAAATATGTTGGAAAAAACCAGTGTGGTTCCGGGTAAGAATAGGACCACTCCATCTCTTCCTGTGGATGTCGTAAGAGGCGACTAAAGGATTTTAGCACAAATATCTCGTGCTACAATTGCATTCCTAAGGAGGGTTAACGTCGGGCGGCGGCCGATTGTAAAACTTTTCGCCCGAATACATTCCCAAAGAGGGTTGACGTCAGGGAGGCGGCGGGTCGTAAAACTATACCTAGCCAAATCATTTAATAATAATATAATATACTAATAATGTAATAGATACACGAACTGCTTACGGATCTTTATTTATTGGAGTTCTTTAGTAAGATCTAACGGCTTGTGGTCAAGCTCTCTACAGGATAAACAAGGAACCGCTTAGAAAATTTATCTCCGTAACTAAAGCATTCCGCACTCGACTTTCTATTTCCGTTAGATTGCACCCAGTTATCCTACGGGATCTTTGCGATAAATGAGCCTTGGCTTCCCAACGTTTTTATCTTAGGTGGGGCACTAGGGTTGCACTACCTGAAAGGTGAAATTTGTTAGGGTGTTTACAATGATATTACTACAACAATTTTGATAAATGGGGATTGTAGTAAATACCTAACATTATCGTCTAATATTTCACATCTTTATCCCTTACAGGGACGACAGGGCTGAGTGTATCAACGCGCAAAGAAACAGAAATCAGAATAGTCATCATTAAGTCTTTTTTTTTGGGTCTCCACTACACAGCAGCACGACCATCTCTATACCTACCTAATACCAGAGCCATACTTGGCCAGAGCAGCCAGATGATTGAAATTCTTGAAATTTCTAAGTCGCCTTCTACGACATCCATTGGAAGACTAAGTGTGGTCCTATTCTACTCTGCCGGAAACCACAAGGCAATCAGAATTGTGACACGTTTCTATTGTATACATTTCTATGTTTAGGCCATTCCCTTCTCTGACTTCTAAGGCCTGCACAGAAGGCAAGGCAGCCGGTACTCTCCCAGACTAGCATTGAAGACTTGGCCTATAAAAAACTTCATCAAAATCGTTCCAGTAGTTTGGTTACACAAAAAGCCAAATATTGTATAATATGATAACATAATTCAAGTACTGCGTATAAACTTACCAACTAAGCCTGATATTAAAGGAGGATTAACGTGTCTTAACTGAAGTCTTACAGACTTATCTACGTAAATATTCTACTACCTGACAGCTATTAATTATTACACAATAGATGAATTTTCCATCCCTATTTAATATAGGAAACAACTTTATTGTCCAACACAATAATATATGATAGTTAATAGTTTATTTTTTATAGATATATACTATACTTCTAAGGATGCCGCAAGAGATGACTAATAGAGGTAGAGATAACAGAGAACGGGCACTGGCATCCTGTATAAGGACTGTCCTGCCTGGTCATCATCATCGGTCTTTTTAGGGTTCCCCTATTACTGAGACTCCGCTGTCTGTCCGTCTGTCCATCTGTCACAGGGCTCTATCTCTTAAACTGTAATAGCTAGACAGCTGAAATTTTTACCGATTATGTATTACTGTGGCCTTTATAACAACAAATACTAAAATAAAAAAAAGTTGAAAATTAAAGGGGGTCGTCATACCAAAAACGTGTTTTTTACAGCGTTTTAACTCGATCTGTCACAGGGCTCTATCTCTTGAACCGTAATAGCTAGACACCTGACATTTTCACCGATCATGTATAACTATGACCACTATAACAAAAAATAAGATAAAGTTAATAATTAAAGGGGGTCGTCATACAAGAAACGCGTTTCTTCAGCGTTTCAAAACATTGTACGGTACGAAACCCTTCATGTACGAGTCCGACTCGCACTTGCCCGTTTATTTAGTCTTCACTGCAGGAGCACGACCCTCTCTTTACTATCAAAGCCTTTAGTATGGCAGGCCTCTGGCTGCTCTAGCCAGTTGGGCAGAGCAGCCAGATGCCTGCCTGGTGATTATGCGCAAATCCTCCCTTTATTGGGAGAGGCCTTTAGTCCAGCAATAGACCAAAATAGGCTGTAAAAAAATTGAGGAATAAAATGATACATACCTACAAATATTATCATATTTATTTAAATACTCCTCAGACAGTTATGTGTAGGTACCTACCTATCATCATCTTCATCATCTGGTCTTTTTTAGTCTCCACTACAGGAGCACGATCCTTTCTGTACTACCAGAGCCATACTTGGTCAGAGCAGCCAAAGGATTTAGCCTACATTCTCCACGCTGGCCAGACGGGTTGGAGAGGTCTCACTGATGTTTATAAGCTTTGTTTAGCTTGTCCTAAGTCCCCTTCTACAACAGCCACGGAAAGACATGGAGTGGTCGTATTCTACCGGAAACTACACGGCACTATGTAATATTTAATCTAGTCTGATTCTTTGCAAAGCTAGAGTAATAATGTTATAACTTTATTTATAGACATAAGCGGCTTTGGAAAGGCTTTTACTGCAACTACAAGTATAGCTTGTGATGTGTGACGCTCAAAGCTGTAAGCTTTAAAACAAGGACGGTTGGGGGGGCTAGTACCTGCAATTGCAATATTCTTTATTACACCACTTCATTGAAAGTATGGTTCCTGGCAGAGTAGAATAGGACCACCCCAAGTCTTCCCGTGGATGTCGTTAAAGGCCTCTCTATGTCTGGCCATCGTGGAGAGTGTTAAATCCTCTGACTGCTCTGGCCAAGTGTAGCTGTAGTAGGTATTACAGAGAGGGTCGTGCGTGCAGTGGAGACTAAAAAGGACCTGTTAATGATGAATTAAAGTGCAAGGTATAAAATATTTTAGATGTATTCATAATTTTTGACACTTTTAATATCGCTAAAGAAAATCTTACCTCCGTTCTAATATCAAGAATTTCCTCTTAAGGTGAAAACCAAGCAGAAGTGGCGCCCTCATTTGAAATAAATTGTTAACTAGTAATAATTATGGTGAAATTTTCCATATTTCTCAATGTTAGGCACTTGATTGATGATAGATAGATTTAATTATTTTATGAACTGCCGTATGTCTCAAATAGTTTTAAAACCTCAAAACCTCGGCCTGCCTAGCCTTAATATTGTAATCGCGAGTGTATCGCAATGTGTTGAATTCAAAGAAAAATATTGCGATTCCGCCGCCGTGCAATTTTGCAGCGAATGCTCGCAATTGCTGTTTCATATGAGTATGTTTCATATTTCTCCTTTTGTTCACGTTTTTTTTATTTCACGTCACAATATCACGTGTTACGTTGAAAAATGGGTTAAAATACTTTATGTTGTGTAATTTAGAAAATTGATAAAGCTGTAGGCTTATATTCGGTGTCTATAGTATTCCTTTAAGTTTAAAAATATGATTGAAAAATTATTTAAAATTTTTGTGTCTTTGTTTTTAGTGCATCATTTTTGCTTCTTTAACTTATAGTTTATAAAAACAACATATACTTGTATACACATACTTTATCGATGATGATAATATATTAGCTAGTATGTTAGCTTACATAAATGTTATATAGCATACAATACAAATAGTACAAGTACAATATAGAGTTAGGTAAGTATACCTGTTAGTTTAATTTCTGTTGTAACATGTTATCATCTTAAAGATATTGAATGTATTGAATAAATATTGAACAAGCTTTTAACCAAAAACCGAACAGTATATGTAAGGTATCTATACTTACTTACTTATACCTATATCTATACAAATAAATATAAAATGTTTTGTTTGGATTCAATCAAAACAGAAAATTGGTTTTCAACAAGCAGAACTACTGATGGATTTTGTTTGCCATGTAACTTTGTAAAGACATCCTCTACAAGATAGAGTTTAGATGAGATGAAACTGTGGCTTAAAAGAGTCGATATTTGCATAAAAACTCGTTTACATGTTGACTTTTAACTTCATATAACAAATTATTATATTATTTTTTTTTAGTGAAAAATAAACTTTTTATATTATTAAATGAATACAAATAACATAAATGTAAATACCAAACAGCGAAATAGATTTATTGACTTAAGTTAAAACATTTTTAAAGAGGTTTTTATTTATTTAAAGATTTTTCCACATAAAATCATCAACCGACTTCAAAAAGGAGGGGAGGTTCTGAATCCGTCGGAATTTGTTATAACATATTCGCAGTTAGATATATTTATAAGTAGAATTTTATTTACACACACACTTTCATTTATTCATCCCTTACTAGGACCATATGACCTGGTTCCGTGGGTATTTTTCCGCGCCTAGGCTCTTCTTTTAGGCCCCTTACACGTGAGGGAGGCATCGACATTTTTCTGTGTCTCCCCTTTTGCGGGCTGGTTTTGCGTTGTCACTCGAGCCAGCCCAACTCGTCGAGGAAGCGGAGCAATGCAGAGGGTGAGCTGCACGCGTCCTTCAGCGTACTTGGAGATCTTAGGTACCCCTCTCTTGTTGATGCAACGCACGGACACTGCAGTATCACGTGCTTTGCTGTTTCTTCTGCCTCCATGCAGCCTCTGCATAGGGGGCTGTCGGTTATGCCTACGAGTATAATAAATAGATGTTTGTTTAGAGTACAATGCCCTGTTAGTAAGCCTATTATTTTTTTGAGCTTTACCCTTGGAATTGTGAGTAGTCGGCGTGAGTAACGTGGATTCCACTCTGGGATGGTTGCCGACATGTTGCTAGGGTGTTCCAGGCTTGTTGTTTTTCATTGTTAGTGTTAGTTTTGATCCAGGAGCGAATTTGGTTGAAGGGGATGGGGGCACGCGGTGATGGTCCTATATGTACTATGCCCGAGCCCCTCCTTGCCAGTTCGTCCGCTGCATCATTGCCCAGTGAGCCGCTGTGGCCTTTGATTCATTGGATTGTGACCTTATTGTTATACTTACAGATTTGTTCCAGTGCCTTGTGGCATTCTAGAGTTAGTGGAGAGTCGATCATCGGGTTTCTCAGAGCATGAAGGACTGCTGCGCTGTCGGTTAGGATACGAATAGACATGTCCGTTACCTTTAACCTGTTGATCTTCGCCGCGGCGTGGGATATGGCTACACATTCAGCCTGGTAAATGGAGTTTTCCTTACCCAAGGCCGTGGCGTAGTAGATATTGAGGTCGTGCGAGAAGACACCGGCTCCTACTCCTGTGCTCGTCTTCGAGCCATCGGTGTATACTCTTACCTCATTGGTATTTGAGTTATCATTATTGTCGTCATGTAATTGTATCTTATATTTCTTGTCGAACCAAAATTGTTTTTTGATTCTGTCGTTTATTGCTCCCATTAGATTTGATGAGCATATAGCCAGCAGTGTGACCATGTTATTAAATTTATCTTAATATATAATACAGTACAAATAAATATCCAAGTTCTGCACTGCTAGCCAATCGATTGAAAGCATATGTGCATTGTGCGTATGGTACTTACTAATATGGCTGTCACTACCATGGACAGGCATCCCCAGCGCAGCTTAGCGCTGTCCGAAACATCACCAAGTTCTGATTTTGACATTTGCTATATACAACTAGCATATGATGATGCAGCTATTAGCTTCCATGTTTTGCGATAGCGTGTGAATGAGTAATAAATATTAACTTATTTAAAAGTAAGAAACATATTTTTATTTGTATAATGGACGTCTGCAAAACTTTTACCTAGGAAAATTCTATCGCTTGAGGCCAACTAAGCTTGATATAGATATACACTTATTTTTACCTGTTTCATTCACCTGTTTCAAAAATATTTAAGTAAAGTAGTATATTAATTATTGAGCCACAATAATTTACTCCACCATGACTAAAGGTTAACCAGCTGACTGTTTTAACCTGGGTAGGTTAAAAGTGTCACGCATAAAAGAGTGTTCAAATCGGGGTGTTTAAGCCCTTTTGAGGGTTCTGTAGCCAAATGGCAAAAACGGAACCCGGATTCGTTATGTCTGTCTGTCCGTCCGTATTTCACAGCCACTTTTTCCGAAACTATAAGAACTTTACTGTTGAAACTTGGTAAGTAGATGTATTCTGTGAACCGCATTAAGATTTTCACACAAAAATAGAAAAAAAAACAATAAATTTTGTGGGTTCCCCATACTGCGACTCAAAATCTTTTCGGCTCATGGATAGGTCTTCAAAAATGATATTGAGGTTTCAAATATATTTTTTTTCTAAACTGAATAGTTTGCGCAAGAGACACTTTCAAAGTGGTAAAATGTGTGCCCCTGTAACTTCTAAAATAAGAGAATGATAAAACTAAAAAAATATATGATGTACATTACCATGCTAACTTCCACCGATAATTGGTTTGAACGAGATCTAGTCAGTAGTTTTTTTAATACGTCATAAATCGTAAACCACAATTTACCTTTACAACTTTAATATTATGTAACTTGCTGCTACGGAACCCTTCATGGGCGTCCGACTCGCACTTGGCCGCTTTTTTTTAAAGTTCTCTTTAAGAGCCCGCACTACCCTAAAGTTCTTAGAGCGATCTTAAATATTATAAATATTAACGAAATACTCACTTTGAAATAAAAACACAGCAAAGTTTAGGACTAACTCTATATACATAGTTAATATGTTTTGAAAACACGATTGCTTAAAATTTTCTCTATAGAAAAAAATTGCGAAGTTACCTCTGCATCACCTCAGAATTATACTAAAACGGAAAGTATTCAAGAAATACAATAAGTTAGTAACTTGTAACTTTGAATTATAATTGTATTAAACATAAGGCAATCATAATATGTCTTAATTTTTAAATAACTCTTAAATATTTTTTGTAAAACGAAAAAAACTTTAATACCAAAACAAGCCTCATTGACCTACCATGATCTTTTCACCCCGCATGGTCTCGCTGTCTCGATTCGGCTAGAGTAAATTTGTGACCATGGAAGCGGGAGCAAAATTTAGATTATCCACATCTGGCGCCCTCTTAAGTAACCTTTATATGCCAATATAGCACAAAGAATTCCCCTAAGGAGTCGAAAGCTCTACCTTCAAACCGTCCCATTCACAGTCCGAAGTTAACAAGACTAATGCATCAGCAACGAAGTACCTATCTGTAAGTTTTCCGCGCAGAAATCGTATAAATGTTAATGAAAGCCAGTCGTCTAATGAGATTACCGCTCCCGTGAAATTGGATCCGAGCGAGACTTCTTTAATTTTCAGTCGACGCGAAAATTAGGATCGCGCGACATCCGACGTGGATCATTCGTTATGCCTTTTGCGATCCTTGTACCCTGATCCTGAGTGATGGAATTAATGGCCGTTTTTTCTTTTCTTCTACATTTTCAAGCTAAGCATTCTTACGTATACAACGTGGAAGGGACATACCCGTAATAAATCAAACCTGCACCGGGGCTATACGAGAACACTAAAGTATAATTAAATTTAATAAAAAACAGTCAAAAACAAAATAATATTGTACACAGTTCAATTCAGAATCCAATTCTTGACCACCAGCGTTCTTTTTACGTGACGCGACCTATAGCATATTAAGAAAAAGACTTGTTGTAAAATTTTAAGTGTATAATTTTGTATTTATTACTCCTTGTTGTACTGTAAGTATAATGTATTTTCTTTTGGTCCTTTGTTAATTTATTAAGAATTTCACTTATCTCGGTCGGTACGGTTTTTTTTATTCTCAGAAATATAGTGTATCCACAGGAGTAAGTACCCGTGTGTACGTGAGCCCAATCAGTCACAAGTCCGAGGCATATCATGAATTTCACAGTAGGCAGCTTCTGCAATATTCGCCCTATCTGATGCTATACACACCCACAAATACCTAGATATGACTGGCTTATATTTGATTTGCATTTCCAATTTTCGTTCATGCTCAAATTGCATAAAGTAGTATTTAAAAGGTTGAAGAAAATTATTTAAGAAAAGTAAGTAAGTAATCTCCAAGTAGCTAAGCACTAAGTCAGTAAACCTAGTAAGTAATCTTGGAGACTGAAAAAATCAAAATATTTTATCAATAGGAATACATATAAGTTTACGAGTATAAACAGTAAGAATTTAATAAATTTATCAAAAATAGAGTGAGGGCAATAAAAAAGAGTAACTAAACATAAAAAAGATTTTTTTAAATTTTTGCTGTCTGTGTGTATGTGTTTACGCTAATCTCCGAAAGTACTGAACAGGCTTTACGCCGTTATCAACAATAGATTAAGCTTAACTTGGAGCATTTCATTGAAATCTGATATCGCAGTGGAAAAAATTCGTCGCGTAACGATAAGTTTAAAATTCACGCATACTAGTAACTGGCACCAGTTAGTTTTAAATATGAAAAAGGGGAACATTTTATAGTCGTATTATACTCACGTTCATAACAAATTAATCCAATTTAGGATCTAACTACCAACAAACTAAATATTACTTTTCCAATTTATACAAAAGTTATTATTAAATTTATCAGACCTATCACGCGTACGTGGATCTGCAATCGACACTAACGACATCAGACAGTGGTATTATTGCACCAGTAAAAACAAACCTTATTTTAGATAATCCGATTTATTTCAAATTGCAATTTTCTGTAAGCTGAAAAGTACGAAAATATTCTCATTGGCTTATTGATAAACGATTTGGACAATGAAGACGTAAATCTTGGGCTTAAACGAAATCATTTTGGTAATAAAGTATATTCTTTCTTTGCCATTTGGAAAGTTCCGTTTTAAATAAAAAGGTTTCAGAAATAATGTATTAAAATGTTTGAAAAAATTAAAATATTCTCGTATTAGATATTTAGGGTATTGCTACCACGTTACCTTGAATCAATAGTTGGTGGATTTGTGGATTAACATTTTTGTTTATCAAAATTAAATATGAGCCTTTCCTTTTCGTGCATCACTTCTTTACAAGCAATGCATAGATTCTGATGTTAAATTAACTAATACGATATTTTGTTTGCAATTGAAAGAAAAAGGTTTTGAATTATGAAGACACTTAACTAGAGGCAAATGTGCCTGCTAACAACGAATTGAAAGGAACCAAAGGAAAACGCCCCGAAAACCAAGTAGCGAAACACTGAAGCAGTTTGCATTTAGCAATTTAGGGGCAACCCTGGCTCGGTGCAAATTGAAAGCACTCCAAATTGGTGCCTGGTATTTGTGACCAGGGCCGAACTAGGGCCGCACTAGAATCAATCAGGGTAATGGGGGTTTGTTCCAATCTGCGTGGATTAGCCGCTGCAAATTTCGCTCCGACACCACGGACTTTACATCGCGGACGGACCTTTGTTGGGCTGATTGAATGGCCTCTATAAATATACTCAATTCCGCTTTTCTATATTGATTTTGCCTTTTACAAATTCTCGAACTCAGCTCGGTAGAAGGTCTACGATTCGTTCTGTTTCCGTTTAATTCCGGGGATTTATTTTTGATCGTATCGAAATAGCTGTCTTGTTGATAAATCAGTAATAAATAAAATATTATAAATATCAAACTATTATAAATGACCAAAGTAACAAATTATTATTATTTAAAATTAAACTTGAGTTCAAGATGAAACCAAAATTGAAATAACTAAAATCTACGGAAAAATTAAAATAAAAAGCGGCCAAGTGCGAGTCGGACTCTCTCATGAAGAATTCCGTAGCAGCAAGTAACAATATAAAAGTTCTAAAGGTAAATTGCGGTTTACGATTTATGACGTATAAAAAAAAACTACTTACTAAATCTCCTTCAAACCAATTTCTGGCGGAAGTTTGCATTTAAAAAAAATATATGATGTACATTACGTACATCATATATTTTTTTTAGTTTTATCATTCTCTTATTTTAGAAGTTACAGGGGGGGGACAGATTTTACTACTTAAGAAGTGTCTCTCGCGCAAACTATTCAGTTTAAGAAAAAATGATATTAGAAACCTCAATATCATTTTTGAAGACCTATGGATAGGTCCACACGTATGGGTTTGATGAAAAAAAATTTTTGAGTTTCAGTTCCAAGTATGGGGAACCCCCAAAACTAATTGTTTTTTTTTCTATTTTTGTGTGAAAATCTTAATGCGGTTTACAGAATACATCTACTTACTAAGTTTTAACAGTATAGTTCTTATAGTTTCGGAAAAAAGTGGCTGTGACATACGGACGGACAGACATGACGAATCCATAAGGGTTCCGTTTTTAGCCATTTGGCTACGGAACCCTAAAAACGACATAAAGCCAATTAGTGATGAAAGTAATTTCTTAATTAACAGGAACCAATAAGTACTGCAGTAAATACAACTCAAGTCTCATTGGATCGTAAATGATGTTGTCAGTAGCGTCGACGTAGAAAATATAAATTCAATTTTCCAACAAACTGCAGTGAGCTCCGCATGCCATTTTGCTAAAGTCAATTCAACCTGTTGTTTGAAATGCAGGAGCTTTCCGATCCTCAATATTCGATTCAGGGAGGTTAATGTCACGGCCCTGTACCACGGCACCTCCAGTCTGTACAAATCATGTGAACGAAAATGTATAAGTATCAGAATACCAGTAGGATCCACCTGCTAGGTGGTAAGACGACCTGAGCAAGGTTGCAGGAAAACGCTGGATGCAGGCCGCTTTCAATCGTTTTGGAAATCCTTGGGGGAGGCTTAGGCCTCCCAGTCCACTGCTGGACTTAGGTATGTTTCTGTGGCTGATATGATGATCAGAATACCATAGATACATTTATCATGCCTGTTTGTCGTAGGTCAAAAGTGGTTGTGGTGTGGGCAATTTCAAAATCTTTTTATTTTACATTTGCAGCTAGAAAGTTTTACTCGACATTGAAATAACATTACTTTTAGTATTGTAACTTATGTATGATATTTATTACAAAACTAGCTGACCCGGCGAACTTCGTTTCGCCCTTTCCCGTTCCCTTTTCCATAATTTCTCACCGTTTAAACCTTCCCTGGACTTTCATGAATATTTCAAGACCAAAATTAGCCAAATCGGTTCAGCCGTTCTCGAGTTTTAAGCAGACTAACGAACAACAATTCATTTTTATTTATATAGATAGAAGATAGATGTATCGTCGGGTTAGTATTCCATAACATAATACAAGTTAAAAAACTTACTTTGGGTTGCTTTGGGGCTAGCTCAATTAGTGTGATTTGTCCTTAAATAAAAAAAAAGCTGAGTTAAAAAGCTCTGGCATGCTGCCAGAACTTTTAATTTTTTTATCGATTATTTAATATATTTTTTGATATTTCTGAAACTCTGAACGCATGAGCCCTTCCTTGATCAATTTATGGCTCATAATATCAAACTAAAAAATTATATTGGCTTTATCAACTTGCCAACAAAATTTCATAAAGCTCCGAATGAAGACACTCGAGTTATCGTCTAAGTAAAGAGTGATAATAGATCTCTACCTATGAAATTGCCGTTCTAGTTGAAGTACTATTCTGTACATAGATAGATTTTAAAACTTTGCTCACCTGTTCTAAAATAATTGTGTCATTTATCATCTAAGACGAATATGAAAAGCTTAAGTAGATAAGCTTTAAAATCGAAAAAAATACAATCACATCTTTTGTATCCACTTTAAGTGCAAACAATAATAAATATTGATATCATAGTACCGTGGATGCAATATTTGGTTCAGGTGCGAGCTCAGATAAGCTAAAATTTAAATGTTAATTGCATTTGAGACACCAACGTGGCGGAGAGGATCTTATAATGAAAGTTAGTCGTGCGGAACCAGTCTGGTTGTAGAAAACGAGCTAGTTAGTTTACATGGAGAAAATGGCGAGCGCCTTTTTATTTGCATTCCCCGTTTCTTGGTGTCTGGAGGTCTGTTGTAAGGATGCAGAAAAGAAATTTCGCGAGATAGAAAGAATTTCTTTTGATTTAAATATGCAGCTTTTAGAGAGAAAATAAATGAGTCCTCGGTTGTGATCTTGCTTCTGATATTATTAAACTCTATTATTATGGATTTTATTTCTTGTAATTTCTTTTTTATTTTTATTTAACTAAGAGTAATAGTAATTTCAGCTAATACATACATTCATGCAATGTATTATGTAGCTGAATTTAGTTTAAATTTAATTACTGTTATTTAAATTCAATTATCTTCTTAATTTCTTAATAGTATTCGTGTACTACATAGATACTCATAACAAATAATCATATCTGCTTTTGGCAGTCTGGTAAAAAAACCTATAGTTAGATTGTGGACAATCTTACCATTGAATATGCTCAGGAAAGTGGTTGAAGCCACATACGAGGTAGATCGTACGATCGCCACTACTGTTGAAAACTACATTTGCTTGTCGATTGTTCGGCAACGTCAGTACATGATTGTTAACTTTGTTTACTTTGCCTCTATTGTAAGCACGCTGATGCAGCTTTGTGGCTTAATATGGTACATGATGTCCTTTCAGTTACCTATACACACTGATTTTTAATCAGTTATCAACTGGATTTAATTTTGTGATTGCTTTGGCTGTTACTGATTTGAAACACTCGTTTCTTTCTACCATGTGAAAGATTTTTCAATATTGCTGTTTCGTAGACTTTTTTGACTTAAAAACTTGTTTTACCTGTTTGTTCATACTAATACGTAAGTAAATAGACATGCATACCATTCGCTTTATTTGCAAAAAGCGATCAAGCCATAGGTAGCTAACTTTGCCCAATAGCCAATTTAATAAACATTATTATACTATTATCGGCTAAAACAGTTTGCTTGCGTGATTCTTTTTAATGTTATGACAAAAATTTTGTTTTGTAATCTATCCAAAGCCTTTATAGAATGCGAGAAACGGGCGTGCGTCGAGCCACTTTGAATCTTTGTGCAACCACCAAAAAATTAAACTGTCCTAATACATCTCCAAACCTTTATTTAATAATGGTCACAGCGGTTAGTTGCAGTAGTTTATTGGCGTATTCCGCTACATTGTGTTTGACCGCGTAATCTCATATTGTGACCTACACAAAGCATTTGTAGAATGCAAGCGGGCTTGCGGCGAGCCACTGGGACGCTAGCTTTGCCCAATGACCAAGCAATTAGACTCATCGATCCAATGCCTATGGTTATGTCTTTATTTTGCAAGTACATAGTCTAAATTTTTGACGCATGCAATTTGGATTTTTTTGGGGTAAATTCTTATATATAATGTTTGCCGCAGGATCGTAAATGGCATTTATTAAAGAAAACATGGTTTTAAAATAGTTAACGTCTTCCTTTCTTTCTTATCGAGTTTTTTTTAACTGTCTCAAGGCATCTGACTGACATAGATTAATTACCGTCATCTAGTGACAATAAGCATTTTTACTACGGAAGTACTGGTATTTATTTTGTGTTATTACACACTAGTGAACTAGAGTGCAGGTTTTGTGTTATTACATACTAGTGAACTAGAGTGAAGGTTTTGTGGTATTACACACTAGTGAACTAGAGTGCAGGTTTCGTGTTATTACACACTAGTGAACAAGAGTGCAGGTTTTGTGTTATTACACACTAGTGAACTAGAGTGTAGGTTTTGTGGTATTACACACTAGTGAACTAGAGTGCAGGTTTTGTGTTATTACACACTAGTGAACTAGAGTGCAGGTTTTGTGTTATTACACACTAGTGAACTAGAGTGCAGGTTTTGTGTTATTACACTCTAGTGAACTAGAGTGCAGGTTTTGCTCACGATGTTTTTCTTCACCGGAAGCAAGTAGTAGTTGCTTAAAATGACCGTACACGAGTACAAACCCAGAGGTACAAGTCGCGCCTTGTGAGGATCGAACTCGTGACTTACAGACACACAGCCAGTGCCTTAACCACTTGGCCACCACCGCTTTCGGTGTAAAGATCGTAAAAGTTAGCAAAGCGCGTGTGTGGGATTGCCATCTGGCTTTTTCGGGTCGTGTTCAGCGAAACATTTGTGGCAAAGCGGATGACTTTTTTTAAGCCTTGCCTGAACTACCAGTCTGTCCGGCTTTTTTGCAAAGCGGATGACCTTTGTCCCGCTTTTGTTAGGCTTTTTGGAAAAGCGGACAAGCTTTTTTTATTGCCATCTCCAGAACTTTAAATTCGTTAAACTTTGATCTTGCTTTTTCCTTCCGGCTTTTAGGGCTAAATTTCTGGCCTTATTCAGCGCCGAGTCCGGCTTTTATAATTTTCGAGATGGCAACTTGGCAACACTACGCATGTGGTACTTGACAACTAGTGTTAGTAAGCATCTACAGAACTATGCAACTTACCATCTGATGCACCGTACGCCTATGTACGAACACGTTTGTCTCCTTCGCAAAGAAAATGGTAATGACAGACAACAACTCCTCAATTACTAAGTAAAACTGGCAAGGATACGATATCGGGTAAGTTTAAGTTAATCTCTTGATACGGCTGGTGACCTACTTCGAAACAAAGAGTTTAGAAGGCAGCTTGCGCCCTTCGAGTTGAGATCGAGGAATGACATTAATATATGAATTCGGGACGAGCTTAACATTGTCGTCATTGTGGTTTTGTTTGTGTTTCTACCACATATGTAGTTTCTACATATACTCGTAGTTTGTCTAGTTGTATAAAACGTTGAATAAGTTTAGTATTATCTACACTAACATTTAAGTTGGTGAGCAATAATCATTATTGTTGTTTTTAGCCTCAATGGCTAAAAACATCATTATTTCCCTTCCCTTTTTGTTTCCAATCACTTCCATCTTCGCTGTTTCCCTCCATTGTTTATCAAAAGCGGACAAATCATCTCTCTATCTCATCCTAGGTTTACCTCTGGACCTCTTTCCGTCAGTAGAAACCCATGTTGTTATTTTATGGGCCCATCTATCAGGATCATGTGGCAAATGTCACTCACCCAGTCTCGCTTTAACATTCCTAGGATAAGCCTCGAAGTTTTCAAGGTACCTAATCGTGTCCCTATATAAGTACACTAAAGCCTGTATGCACAAAATTAAGTCGATGCCCGCGTGACTTGACATTTTTCAACTGCCTAATGACTACTTGTATCCAGTAGTGAGAGCTCTGGAGATCTGTATCACAGGCCCAGCCTCTTGCAGAATCCAGTCTCCACCTATCGGTGATAACACCATAACCCGGATTGTAACCTACCTTGTAATTTAGATTTTTGGAGAAAAATAAATATATTTTTATCTTTTATCTTATCTAATTAAAATCCAAAGTTACAAGGGCTAATTTATTGTATTTCTTGAATAATTTCCGCTTTAGTATAATTCTGAGGTGATATAGAGGCAACTACGCATTTTTTTCTATACAAAAAATTTTAAGCAATCGTGTTTTCGAAACATATTATGTACCTATAGAGTTAGTCCTGAACTTTGCTCCGCTTTTATTTCAAAGTGAGTATTTCGTTTATATTGATAATATTGAAGATCGCTCTAAGTACTATCAGGGTGATGCTACAAGCATTCATACAAAACATAAAGGTTTCCGATTTTTAAATCGGACATAGTTTGACGACTGCCATAAAATGGTGACAGCCGAGACCAACGGCTTGACATTCCTTCCGGAGCATGTAGAAACTCTAGATTTTTATAGCACTTGAATCTGACACCAGTGTTAATAATAACACAATCGATAAGAAAGATCTTCCTTTTTTTTATCTTTAACTTTTTCTTGTAAAGAGAGATAATGTCTAGAGAGTATTTGTTTTCAATAATGAGTTCTCCCGAGGCAGCTCGCGTACCACTTCGACTTTCAGCGGAACTTCAGCATACGAATGAAGGTTGGAGAAGATGAACTGCTTTTAGTAGTTAATCGTTATTTTAGCCTTTTAAACTGTAGTTGTTTTAAAGCAAAGTTGTGCAAGAGAGCAGTTTCTGACTAATGTAGTTAAATGGTAAAATAATATATGCGTCTCTTCTATCGCGTCTTTATCTGTAATGGGGCAGACAGAATATTTTGGATCTTACGGCTCTAAGCTGACAGGCAAGACTCAAAGGCCACTTTGAGCGTGATGGTGGGTGAGAAAGTGGAAAAACGATATCATAATGGTTATGGGTTGCTAGCCGCATCGCCTATTAACATGACTCACATTTTCGCCTATTCTCTCTAACGATCTGCGTGAAAAGAGAAAGAAGAAGAGAGAGCGGAGCTGGTGCATTCAAAGTTTTTTTTTCTATACTCCCAGACCAGCATGGAAGAGTCTAAAATCTAATTTGGTAAAAAATAATTTATTGGGTTGAAAGCTTATATTTTTTAACGGAATAATTACCTAAGTCTCCCACAAACCAGGCTTCAATCTCATTACAACAAGATGTCTTTGAAAATGGCTTATGATAACGCCTTCTATTGTGGTAAAAATATTAACACAGACCTATTTTTTTTATTTAGTTTACATAATTTTAGCGTAGGTCGAAGTAGACGTTGTGGTGAATGAACTTATATTCGATTGAAGTTAGATATGAAATTAATAATGAGGTATAAGACTGTTATAATTTCTTTAACTGGATGATTAAATTCATTGAACGGAAAATTAAATAGCATCTAATTATAAGACATCATACAATTTTATTTTAAAGGATTATTTAACGATCGTTATAATCACATACTTCAAAGCTATTTGGTTTACAAGGACTTTTTAAGTCAATATAGTAATTAGTATTTACGTATCTCAGTCGGTACACTAAAATAAGCCAACAAGTGGCAGATTAAGGGTTAAGTCTGTTGCCCATCTATGAAAGAACTGAGATATCGTAGGTGTCCATTTGTATCTCATCATGATAGTCAACATGCTACCTAGAAAAGCCATTGCAGAATAAGCATAAAGAGTCACTAAAGTGTTTTTAAATGGTCCAAGTCTCACATACATTTCCTTATATGTAATATAGTTAAAATATTTTGTGAGAACAGAAGATCTTGCGAGCTAGCCATGCAATAACCAACACTTTTCCCTATCCCCGTATATAACGCAACATCTTTTGTAGACTGAAGTCTTTAGTGTACCTTTCCACGCCACGATCTTTTGATTGAAATCCGTCGATAAATAACGCTACAGCAAAGTGCCCCCCGTTTTCTCCCAATTAAAAATCGCGATCGACTAAAAAAATTATAATAAAGGAACTTGTGTGCAAATTTTCGCCAATTGTGTGAAAAATGCGACCTGTAAGGCGGTTATCCTACTGCACCGACCATACCATACCGACGCTCCCGCGCGGTGATGCGTTTTCAGTGGGTGGGAGCAGGCGTGTTTTCTATACAAACTGAGCTACTTGCATACTTGTTGGTGCAGTGCAGTGGGATCACCGCTTAAGTGAGAACAGACAGCATTTTTGGCCAATCTCGAAACAGACGCTTCGCTCGCTCGGTCAATATAGTTAAATAAATATTTATGAGCGGACACAAAACGCAAACTGCGTGTTATTCTATGAGCGGACACAACACGCAGTTTGCGTTTTGTGTCCGCTCATAGAATAATATTTTTTTTTTCTTAATTCGAAAGTGAAACGTGTCTTGTTGTTAGATTTCTTTAATTTTCCAATAATTTGCCCAAAACCGCTGATAAATTCTTCTCAAAGACGTATTTTATGTGAAAAACGAGTACAGCTATTTAACTTAAAAAGTAAATAACCACAGACTCTGTCAGTAAGAACCATTCTCACCTCATAAGAAAAATTGACACGAAAATCATACCTGCACATTTTCTATACCGTAATACAAGGCGCTTCGTCAGAAGTGCTAGCTTATTATACAAACGCCGCACCCTAGCGAGTGGGGGGCCCTTTTAAATTCCGTCATAGAGTTAATTAAGTGAGAAGTGCTACTAATTAACCTTCTAGATGAACAAAGCCACGTGTGTGCTTCTACTAACGCTTAGGGTTCTATATAAGTATTTAGTGAAACGCGAGGTGAGTAAGTAAGATTTATGGGATTTTGATTGACTTTACAAATAATATAATTTCCGCAGTGCCTTGTAACGCATATGAAATCGTTGGTCTTTCAATTTAAGTAGTATTAATTTCTTTACTATATTTATGTTAACTATTATTGATTACAGCATTACAATGCTCGGAAAAATATCTAAATTAAAAATATGTATATATTTTTATGTAACCTGATTACAAAATTGCCAGGAATATAAAACGTACATACACTTGTACTAAGATTTGCATAATAATAATAAATATATATAATGCCTAAAAAATCCTTTAAAAATATAGGTATTCCAATTTTATAGTTATCAACAGGATATGGTAAAATTTAGTTCTTGTAAAATTAACTTTGCGCGTATAAAAATATGCATTTATGTATTTTTAATATTTTGTCTCGGGTAATCCATTTTTATGTTATTTATGTTTTGTTGTTAAAACTTTAAATATTTTATGACAGAATCCTACATGCATACTTTATCAGGATGAACTATAGGAAAAAGGTTAATCTGGCATCACAAATAAAGCCATTAGTCTAATACGGAAAGTCGAACGCTGAACTTCGGTAAAGCATTGTTTATTTTATGAATTTTACTAGAGAACAACAGTACCTACTTAATAAAATAGGACATATCAAGTATCATTTTATACTTACCAGGTTCTAAGCATTCAATATGTATGCAGTACTAAAACTAAATTAGAAATCAGGAAGGATATGAACCGGCCTGATCTTTATATGACTGAAAAATCCCATGAAAAAATTAAGGGTTCCGTAGCAGCAAGTAACATAATATAAAAAATCTAAAGGTGAAATTGCGGTTTACGATTTATGACGTATTAAAAAATAAACCGGCCAAGTGCGAGTTAAACTTACGTGGAGAGGGTTCCGTACAATTGATTGAATTCTTATAGGTTTTTCTGTATTCTACAAGTAATAAGAACTATGTTTTGTATTTTTTTCAAAATTTTAGGCTCAGTAGTAATTTTAGGTCAATTTTCGTCTTTCGTGAATAAAATAAAAACTATTCATTTTACAATAACAACAAAAATATATTTGAAATCCTCATAACGAGCCCTTTCATTTGATATATGACACAGTAAGGTTTGCAATTTTTTTTTTAATTTCCTAATTTGTCCCCCGAAAATGATCCTTATTTTAATAAAATATTTATTTACTTTGCACAAATGTGTCCAGGTCATAGGATTACAACATTCTACCGAATTTCACCTGATTCGGTCCAGTAGATTCGGAGCAAATTGGCTGTGACAGACGGACGGACAGACAGACGCACGAGTGATCCTATAAGGGTTCTGTTTTTAATTTTTTGTACGGAACCCTATAACCTATAACTACTTACTATATCTCGTTAAAACCAATTTTCGGTAGAAGTTTGCATGGTAATGTACATCATATATTTTTTTTAATTTTATCATTTTCTTATTTTAGAAGTTACAGGGGGGACGGGACACAATTTACCACTTTGGAAGTGTTAAGTTCAAACTATTAAGTTTAGAAAAAAAAAATATTAGAAACCCCAACATCATTTTTGAAGACCTATTCAAAGATACCACACGTATGGGATTGATTAAAAAAGAATTGTTGAGTTTCAGTTCTAAGTATGGGGAACCCCCAAAATTTATTGTTTTTTTTTCTATTCTTGTGTGAAAATATTAATGCGGTTCACAGAATACATCTACTTACTAAGTTTCAACAGTATAGTTCTTATAGTTTCGGAAAAAAGTGGCTGTGACATACGGACGGACAGACAGACAGACATGACGAATCCATAAGGGTTTCATTTTTTGCCATTTGGCTACGAAACCCTAAAAAGATTTAATTACTGCACAAGAAATTATATGGAAGTCCTAGGAGTACATAAAGTCGAAAATGATTAAATGGAGAGAAATAAATTTTGAGCCGACCTCATATAATAAACGAGAAATTGTGAGGAGAAGAAGCTCTTCCAACTGAACCATAGCGTTTCTGCCCTGCACGCCGAATCTCTTCGCCATATCCTATGTTGTTCTGTTGTAAAACGCGCCATACCACATTTGCCATATTTACACAAAATGGCGGCAAAAAAGTTGTATACCTCCAAGCGCATCTTGTACAAATCATACATAATCCTCCTTCAGTCAGTTGGGTATAAAACAGATTAACTAATACTATTTTCATTGTTTCAGGTAGGTAAATATGATGCAACGTAAACTCATCGCAAGGGCCCTTAAAGTTTTATTGCGAATGAAATGACACAGTTACCAGGTAAAAATGGACTTTTCTACTACTTTGTAGATAAATTGTTGGTAAATTATCTTAGAGTGGCGTACCACTTTGTATAATATCTTCATTCATCAACCTTTCTTTTAAAATACATTGTAGCTATACAAGCTTTTCTCAAAAATAAACCTTTACTCTTTTATTTGGGTGTTTAACCACATGTAGATGCATGACTAGCAAGTTGCGCAGGTAGAAATTGTATGAACTACGCAAGTTGCTTCGCGCATTTTGTGCTGCGTGTGGTGTGGTTGGTGGCGTAATTCGACCCTTAAAAAGTACCGACTTACAAATACATATGTACTCTTTACTGTTTATTTGTAGGAAAATCTTCAGCCTCGGTATTTCCATTCCTTTACCTACATACCTACTAAAACTTTAAATAGCCTATAAATAACTTAATTAATATAGTAGTAGTAAAGTAAAATAAAGTAAAATTGTTTTCTGTTGTCTGTGTATTGTACCCACTCTCTACCATGTGTTGTATACGTTTCTTTGGCTGGAAGAGATCCCTATCTGGGATAAGTCCGCATTTCTTGATGCTAAGTAAAGTTAGTTTAAGTTATTAGGTAGACAAACAAGCTTACTGTCTACCAATGATAATGTGGTTACTTAGTCCCTGGGCGCCTAAGCCAGTAAAACATGCACGTTGCCCTAAATAACCTAATTTTATTGTCTCCCGCGAAAATGAACTCTTTTGTCCAAATAGAATTAATCGTAATACGTATTGAGCATGATATCTATAATAGTGTTAATATTATAAAAGAGATATTTTTAAGATAAACCTCAATCATAAATACGTAAAAGTCGATCGTCTCTTTTAGAAGTTGGTTAAATAAGGCTTGAAGCTAGTGAGCAGCGGAGCGGGCACTGACGGAAACTTTATAATCAGTTGAATCCAGTGACTACCTACGTGTTGTTTGGAAACAAAGAGGCCCCTGTGCCACATCATACCCGTTTTGATATGGTTTATCTATCGCGTCAACATTGGATCCAGCGACGCTTTTTAACTTTTAAAATCAAATCCAAGTACCTTTTAGTATTATTACTTCATCGGAGTGGAAGTTTAGAGCTTGTATGAATAAGACTGCGCAAAATTACATTACATCCCTCAGGCCCCTTCAGGCAAAACAATGTTTTGTCTACACCTTCAAAGTAATGTACCTTATCACGCCCAAAGCCGCTATTAACGCCTTATAATTTCGCTATTTCTGTCTGTCTGTCCGCGGTATTACTCGGAAGCTGATAGTACTAGAAAGCTGTTATGTAGCATGCGTATTAATATTTTATGCATATTAATCACGCCGACAAAGTGGTAAAATACAATCCTAAAAAAAATCCGTTATATACATACTCTTTATAATTTATCCTTCTAGGTATAAATCGGAACCTAAAAACTTTTAATTGAAAGAAAATTGAGGTAATGTTTTTATTTCGTTTCGTTATTGAAGCGAAGGTTCTCGAAACAATGAAATAAGTTTAACGTTTTATGAACAATGTGGAATAAAGCTTTAACTCCGGCAGTTCGCAATAATTATTATTGTTTGGCGTGTTAAAAATGCCCCAGGGATATTTTATTTCGGTAAAATAAACAGGAAATGTGAATCGCATATGAAAATGACCGATTTGAATTCACGTATGCTTTCCGTTGATATTTTCGTTTTGGGAATAGTATATTATTATAAAAGGCACATAGGTAAATCAAAATATTGTTATATATTTCGACGAAATTTAGATTTTACGGAAAGTATGGTTTCAGTATTTTTCTTTCCTGGAATCGTTTTGTTCGTGTTTTCGCTATGTAAGCAACTTAAGCAATTTATTTTTGCCAGAGCATAGGTTTATTATGAATAATTCAATTTCGTATACTATTTATATTTATTACTGTATTAACGTTTCGTATACAACTAATATTTTCTATACTAATAACATAATTCCTAAATTATAATTATGACATAACAATGTATTTTCAGTCCACATATCTAATTTTTATATCAGTTTAATATTGTAAGTTGACGTATCCCGAGAAAATGCTGCAGTGCAGTTTGTTGCCGCTTCTTTTGCACTAGCGCTTAGGAAGCTATAAGAAAATGATCTGACCTCAACAGCTTTTATGAAATCGAAAGAAAATATTGACAAAGGTCAAGTATGTAATACAAACATCCAAAGATAAATAAATGATTTTGACTTTGACTTTATTACGTAATACCTTAAAAAGTTTAATCAGGAACTTGTATCACGACTAACTAGTTTAAATAACTAGCTCATTTCAAATGAATTAAATCTCTCCTAGACATAGGAAAAGAATAAATAATAAAATAATAGGAAGAATTGTGAACAGGTGACATCCATGGTGTCAACGTACAACGTTAGACTGAACAAAAAGGTTCATGCTAAGTCCCGTTTATATGCATAAATCATGAGTTCAAAGCGGGATATTTTGAAAACTAATGTTGCAACCATGTGAAATCAACAAAAGTTAATTACATAATAAAATTTGCGATTTTCACAAAATCACCCGTGTGGTTCCGGGTTAGAATATTATATTATATTATAGGACCACTTCATCTCTTCCTGTGGATGTCTTAAGAGGCGACTAAAAGAATAAGCACAAATAGCTCGTGCTACAATTGCATTCTCAAGAAGGGTTAACGTCGGGCGGCAGCCGGTTTAAAACTTTTCGCACAAATAGATTCCCAAAGAGGGTTGACGTCAGGCAGGCGGCTGATCGTAAAACTATAGTCAAATCATTTAAACTGTTCCGGCTATTTCCTCTCTATTTTGCAAGGTCTTTGGTATCCTTGGGTGACCATTGACAAGCATGTTATATTTGGAGAAGAAAAAGCGGCAAAGTTGAGGATGCAACCGGGAACGCGCTTAGAGGAAGAAAAAGAAGAGTTCTGTTATGTGTAACATCAATTATTTTAAATACAAATTTTAATAATTTCTGTGTAAAATAAAAAGCTTTAATGTTGAACCACACGCAGCGCAAAATGCGTTACGCGCCTACATTCCATTTCATAGAATATCTACACACCGTTCACACTATGAGCAAGTTGCGTGGCTAGAAATTCTATGAACGACATCTTGAGCTGTGTGTGGTTCGAGACTTACGTTATGTGAGATTAAAAGTCCAACCGTTACAAAGGCGGAGCTCAGTTTTTATACACCCTGTATCAGATTCCAATTGTGTAAGGGTTTCCTACAAAAAACTCGACATGAAAGCGACGTTGATTAATGAACACAAATTTTGCGCAAAATGACCCCTGTCATCTTTACCGGGAAGCTAAAAATCAACGATGTCGCGGATTTTGTTTTTTAATTTTAAAAGCTTTAGCAGCTGACTTCGGTTAAAATTTAATTAACTAGACGCCCATGATTTTACTTTTTTACGAATTTGATTATTTTTGATTGCCTCATAATATCGAGATTATGAGGTATGATTATTATTATAATTAATAAGAGCAATGAGTATTTTAAACATCCATTTATTCATAATAAAAGCATTAAATAATATGGTAGATGCTAAAAAAAAATGAAAAATCAAACTAAACTATAGAAAGTAAACTCAACTATACGAGTATGTCACGGGTCACTCGAGTGAAAAATCAGCTACTGGCCGACACATGTTTCGACCTCATCTGGAGGTCGTCATCAGGGCGATAATGACGCGCGACGCCGCCGACGACGATGTCCCGAACCAAAGTGTGGTTCGGAACGTCGTCGTGCGGCATCGCGAGGCGACCTCCGGATGAGGTCGAAACATGTCAGCCAGTAGCTGATTATTCACGTAAGTGACCCGTGTAACATATAGTAATGTCTGCGTCTCACGTTAGTTTTAATCTAAAAGGAATCGAAAATTCCGCCTCGGATAGTACGTGGTTCAAAGGTGAATTTGAAACGGATAACGTCAAGTTTTTAGAATTTTTAAGTCGTAAGCTTACTGATTGCCTATCCATCAAATTGCATGAGATTGATTCCACACCCACAATCCAATTATTGCTAATGAATCGTCGCTACTATCTAGTAATACGCTTATGCGTTAATGATGTATTGCTAATAACTATGAGGAAACTATATCAAACTTTAGATGTTGAAGACATGGTATGTTGGTAAAATATTATCTTGCAACTCACTAGGTAGGTATGTTATTTACCTAGTGAATTGCAAGATGATATTTCCAACCATCATGGAATTAATATAAAAAATTACACATATAGGTATGAAAAAGTATACTTTCATTAGTTTCCATAGAAAATTTTGAGAAGACATTTTTTAGTTTAAACATTGGTGTGAGATTTTCTAAGCCATCTGACATAGCTACACTTCACTCACTACTGTACTGATTTTGATAAAAATTCTATGCGACAAATTTCATAGTTTAACTTTTCAAACAAAAATATATTATTTCACATTGGTCTATAAATGACGGGTTCTAAGGTAACAAAAAAGTAAAAAATACAGTCGAATTAACAATGAACCCCACTCATTTTTTGAAATAGGTTGAAAATGAAAAACTGATGAACTTCAGTCTTCTTCTTAGTGTGTCGATGTTCAAAAATTTAATATTACTCTGGGCCCAGTACCGAGCGACCTGTACTGCGTTAGGGCTTGCACTGTATAGGTCGTCCAGCGTGCAGGTATCGGGGCACGCTGGGCAGCTTAGTAGGTGTGCCATAGTCTGTGGAGATGTACCACAGCCACAGACGTTGTCGTCTATGTGTATGTATTTCCACCTGAACAGGTTATCCTTACAACGGCCAACCTGGGTTCTCAACCTGTTACGGCACTTCCAGATTGGCCATGACAGTTCACTGCCAGATGGTAACTTCTCTGCAGGTGGAACGAATGATGCAGTGGTGCAACTCCCCAGCCAGCGACTCAAACTCGCCGTGGCCACAACAGACGTCATTGGAGCAGTTTAATGCATGAAACTGCGTCTGCTCTTTAGCCTAAGTGGTACAACGATGTCGTTATGCATGGGGTGCCTAGGATCAGAGAGCATCTTTGATCACTCTACAGAACTTGCTATGTCTCTGCGGATGTTGGGTGGGGCAATATTAGCTAGTGGATACAGCTTTACAACCTGTGTTCGTATGAGGCAACCTGTTATAATCCGGCAAGTCTCGTTCAAAGCCATATTCACCAACTTTACATGTATAGATCGTCCCCAAACGGCACTGGCAAATTCGCCGGCAGAAAAACATATGCAAGCCCTGTCGTTCGCAGAACTTGGGCAGATGCACCCCATTTTGTAGATGTGTCGCAGTCGGTTGCAGTACTATTTGGAGAAGAAACTCAAATAGGCAACTACTTTTCCGACTTTACTAAAAAAGGCTTGTTGACTACAAACAAGAACATGGTGTGCGTCAAAGGAACCCTAACCGCGCTATTCGCGTTCACTACTGGCCAATTTATTTGTGGTTAAGTGAGCACAATAAATTTCTCAAATGGCCCGTGCTTACACCGACGAAGGCTGTCAGCTATTTATTTCCTAAGTCCGAGGTTTATTGTTGAACCTGCGCTTGTAGACAATAGAGGTTAGATTTGTCGCGTGATGTGATAATAAAAACCCCTTATTACTTGTTTTATGGGCGTTCTTTTTATAGGATAGAGAAAATGTTGGACCCGTGTGGTTCCGGGTTCGAATAGGACCACTCCATATCTTCCTGTGGATGTCGTGAGAGGCGACTAAAGGACTTAGCAAAAACATCTCGTGCTACAATTGCATTCCTAAGGAGGGTTAACGTCGGGCGGCGGCCGGCGGACTTTTCGCACGAATACATTCCCAAAGTGGGTTGACGTCAGGCAGGCGGCCGGTCGTAAAACTGTTCGAGACTGTTCCGGCTATTTCTTCTCCATTTTGCTAGGTCTTTGGCATCCTTGGATGACCATTGACATGCATGTTATATTTGGAGAAGAAAAAGCAGGAAAGCGCACCTGGGCTCCGAAGCACAGATAAGGATGCAACCGGGAACGCGTTTAGACGAAGAAGAGAAAATGTTGGACATCGGTATACCTACGTTGACTCTATTTCGATGGCGTCACGGGAAGGTATGCCGGCTGTCAACTTTATAAAACAGATGCATTAAGTTGCTTGTAATTTTTTACACTAGTTTAATAAGGCGTGAAAGGATTTCTTCAGGTTCTCCTCCTTGCATTGTAGGCATCTTTATGTTATGGTTTTTACTATGTGTTAGGATTTGAAATTTTTGTATTGTTATAATCACTTTCCAGTATTCTTGTTTGGTAACTTAGTTGTTTAAAAAAGAATGATTTTTCTTAAATTATTAAAAATAACGAGTGATAAATTCATAATGAATATAATTAAATGGTTGACTTACGTAAAATAGTCGGAAAGGCCGACCTGGTTTTGATCGATTGAGACGCTCATCATCAGGGCGAGTATTGTCACACTCAGTGTGCAGAGAGTATAGCGGAACCGTCGTCGGTCGACGCTTCTAACACTCGTCCTGATGATGATCATCCAAATTGATTGGAGACCTAGTTTCTGGCCTTTCCAACTAAGTAAGGTATACTTAGTTGGTAAGGCCATAAACCGCTTACTTACCTAATAGGTTCACGTAAGTAAACTGTTTATCGATATTCAAAAATATTTTTCTCTTGGATATTCCTAATTGGCTAAAAGTTAATGAAGGGTGATCGCTAATTGCGTCGGCAGAGTTGATTTGGTAAACAATTAACGGGATGGGATTGAATAATAAGAGCAAAGGCGATGTGGTGAACAACAGCCCTCGTTAGGGTTGAATGTTTCTTGAAAACAAAGCAGCGTCCAATCAAGCGATTGTAAGTAAACATGGTGTACGACGCGGTATTTGTAATGCCCGAGGTTTGTCTCGCTTGCTCACTAGCATTTTAAATTCAGTCAGTTGGAACTTCTCTAAGTTTGTAAAAGTTATTTCTTTTTTTTTCATGTGATATTATCCATAATAGAGTATTCCTACAAAGCATTAGTCATCGAGATTATATCTTACGAAAAAAAGTACTTAATACTTTTTCTTTACTTTCAGAACCATGGAGGTCATAGAGTTTTTACTAAGTAAAGTAAAAACTCGATGGCTTTATTTTATTATTAGTTCTCATAAAAAAAAATGTTTTTTTCATAATTTTTTTTCTCATAATTTTTATATATTTTTTATATGACCTATCGCACTGCTAGGCAAGCAAAGGTCTCCCCCATTTTTATTACAAAAATATTACGAGGAACATTATGAATTCAGAATACTATGAATTAAAAAAATAGGAGAATCAAGGGGCTCTCCCTTGACATGACAGTTTTTAAAGAAGAAAAATATTTTATTTTTTTCTTTTGATTAGTAAGTTTGTATTATTGTTCCAAATTACTCGGAAATCCTCAAATAGCATGGAGAATGTCGCTAGTTAGACTTACAGCCTTGCATCACAAAATAAGTGCCTTTGTAGCTTACCTCCTAATTTATTGCTCAGTTTAGTTTACATTGCTCACTCGGTTGAATTGTGGTAACCTCCGTATCTAAGCTAGCAGTACTTAGTTCCGTAAAACATTCATGCTGCTTCGGAAGGCACGGGTAGAGTTAAATTGCATTACTTACTCCCCGGGAAGCGATATCGGAAAAGAATATCGTATTACCTACATGTTGTTTATGATAAGTAACGCTCATGTACATATGTATACTTACCTACACATTTCTATTTTTTAATAAGATATTCAAAAAAATAACCATTTTTTCGTACAAGATTTTATTGTGAGGTCTTAATATTTATCAAGGCAAATGTAATAAACCCAAACTGGATAGGGTTGCGTCATTTAATTACAAGGTATCTATAGCCACCTTCCAGCTTCATCATCAGATCAGCTTCTTGTTATAATAATATTGCTTTGCCATCTAATTTACATACAATATTTCATCAAAAGCATACAAAATTTCATCTCAATCGGAAACCGGGAAGTGGCTCAATTTTAATTTTTTTTTATTTTTTAATTATGGATTTGATCCAAAAAAAAAAAATAAACAATTAACAGGGCAAGCTAAAAAAAGCGTGTAATTAAACTAGAACCTATTATAGACATATTGTATTCTATTGGAGTTTCATGAATAACTCGTATTGCGCAAACTGTAGACTTTTTAACTATTTCTTATCATCAGTTTTTTTTCAAATCGCCAAAATTGGCGCCAGCGTTTGATGCCTAATGTCATCTACCTTTTATACGGGACATACCCGTAATAAATCAAACCACAGACTACACTAGATCGCTAAAGTATAATGAAATTAAAATACCAAAAAAATTTTTGACATTCCCATACAAATCGCCCGGGCGGTTGCACACTTCTATATGGAAATGACTAATTTTTTTTGTTTCTTTGGTGTTATTTTAAATTCATTGTACTATAATGATCTAGTATGGCCCGTGGTTCGATTTATTACGGGTATGTCCCTTCCACGTTGTATATTATTCGAAGTATTAAAATACTTCAGCAGGTGAGATCCTCCACCTAAGAAAGCGTAAAAAAAATATTTCACTTAGCCTATTAAGTAAACATTTTTGACAGTTATTTCATCATCATCATCATCATTTCAGCCGCATAACGTCCACTGCTGGACATAGGCCTCTCCCAGGGATTTCCAAAATGACTGATCTAGAGCGGCATGCGTCCAGCGCTTTGCAGTTATTTATTACTTTGCAATATGTGCCCTTTTAAAGTAAATAACAGTTGCAACCCATATTAGTTTTAATTGATAACACAGCTCAAAGTCGCTCAAGGGAGGGCTATGCTCGTTGTTTCTCTACGTGATCAAATCATAAATGAGGAGATTCGTAGAAGAACTAAGGTCACAGATATAGCCCAATGATATAGCTCTATCAAGGTTCCCGAATGGCAGCCACGTACCAGCAAGCGTAGCGTAGGACACCCACCTGCTAGGTCGGATGACCTGAGCATGGTTGCAGGAAAACGCTGGATGCAGGCCGCTTCCGATCGGTTGTTTGGAAATCCTTGGCTTTTGTCCAGCTGTGGACTTCCTTTGGCTGATATGATGATGATGGTAACACAACATGTATCACCACCCAATAGCCTTCCTCTAATATCTACAATGTACAATTTAATAACCTGAAATATTTCATACTATTTATACACTAACAATGAAATGCAGCAACCCATTTGAACCCATTAACCCTTCCGGTGAAAGAGTACAATTTTTCCTTATTACCAGGTAATAAAAATAAACCGTTTGCAAAACGTTAAAGGCCCGGCATTAACGCCCATGTTTATGCACGGGCACGTTAACAAGACAGCATTACACTGCAGTGCAAACTTTGCGTCTCAAACTTCGTAATTAATGTCCTGTTTTATAATTTGCCCACCGTGTGCTGTATTAAAGTTGTTAGGCAATATTTGCCACTCGTTACCTGTTCCAGTGAACATTAATGTCTCTAACACGCGCTGTTTGCAACTTAATAAGCGTATTTTTTTAAGTTGGCGCTGATTTATTAGTCTCAGTTGTTGTAACGTTGTATTTAAAACTATCTAGGTATTAATATCTTAACTATAAAACGTGTATATCATACTCATCTGCATATCGTACTCCATACATTTTGGCACGTATTTAATTTTGTATGGAACTGCAGATTTTTTTTCGCAATTTCAGGGATGGTCCCATAGTAAAAGTTGTTCACTTTGGTTAGTACGTTAACTCCCTTTCGGGTTGATACCCCCTTTTTGTTACACGTTGTATAGAAGCACGACTACACATGTCTTTACTAAGTTATTAAAATAAATAAATATATAAAGACATATCATACAGATTAAGCTAGCCCCAAAGCAACTAATATGTATTCTGTACCCAAAGTAAGTTTTTAAACTTGTTTTATGGGATTCTAACTCATAGATATTATATTTTGTGATAGATACATACATAGATAAACACCCAAGACCCAGGACAATTTGAAAAAGGCCATTTTCCAACTTGCCCTGGACGGGGATCAAACCCAGAACCTACGAGTGATTAATGTAGTTATCGAATATGCTACAGAGTTCGTCCAATAGTTCAATATTTTATATATATTTTTATAATATATATTTTTTACGCAAATATAGCTAAATGTCTAATGTGTACTTTTAAATTTTAATATGATGTAGGCATTCTCATGTTTTTTTTTAAATTATTGTTTTATTTATTTTTATTGTTTGTTTATTATTTTGAACACTACGCAATACGTGATTTCTTATCAAGCGATACTACCTGGAAGTAATTTAATAGCAATAATTTTCCGATTTTTAAGACAATTTTGTTCTTGTGCAATAAAGGGTATTGATATTGCATAAGATCACATTTTAATTATCACTTACTATGATAACATGTAGTTGAACGACCGCATCGTCGTTTGAATTATCAGAATGTTTTTATAAAAGGCATAATAGCCAGAGAAAATTAATATCGACATTTATTGTTTATAAACTCTTATTAACTTCTATTGCACTGTGCTAATATGTTTTATTAATGAGATATCGATAACTTGTGCAGTATTTTACAAACATGATAAAAATAAAATTTGAAAAATAACATTGAAAAATAAGTTCCATAACTTATTCGTTAGCAAAAACAATTGCAAGTAAAAAATATATCTTACGAGTATGCGTGCCCGAAAGTGTAACAAATTCCACACAAAAATCCTTCAAACCTCCATATTGATATAAAAATACCTGACCTTTGTTTACGAAATCTAGCTACTTGCAAAATGTAGGTTCCTGTACATTTTCAGGTATTCCACTTTTACTGGACTTAAAGAGGGCCTTTACATGGCCCTGGGGAGGCTTTTGGACGTAAATTGGTCTGAAATGACTATTCAGTGCGGCCAGCCCCTCCGGCTCGGCCATCAAAATGCCTGTCAGGAGTTTGGGATAGGTTTTGCTTCGTTTATAAAGTATAGGTAGTATGGATACCTACCTAAATTTACATGAAAAACACTTTATTTCTGAATGAGTGAGGAAAGTTTTAAGAGTTAATTTGGATAATTCGGCTTCTACAAAGTGTGTGTTTGTTTTTATTTCGAAGATAACTCGAGTGCATTAGCTCTCTTTGATCGTTACTTCATGAGACTAATTAGTTTCAAGTACGAACATGAGACGTTCACCTCTTCGATCATAATTATATTCTATAGATGCACAGTTCCTTGCAAAATCAAACAAAATATTGTCCCCGTGTCAATACGTACATAGGTAGATGTATACCATTTCAAGTATTGCGAAAACAGTTTAATCTAATTTAAACCTTAAGTAACTAAAATAAGCGTGGAAATAAATCCGTATTAAGTTCGTTACATATTACCTTCTGGTTAGATTGGTAATCTTTGACGTAACATCACGCGCGCGGCTACCGAGCGAATGACAGCGAAACAAGGCATATTACTGTTTTATGCCTTGTTTTTCCGGTGCCATTTTTAAGGCGGCAACTGTGCATCTATACAATATATGATCGAATGTTCACCTGAAAACTCTTGTACGGCTAAACTGATTTTCATCAAACATAGCAACTACCTCAACAGACAAATCAAACATTTATTGCTCTCCATAACATTACAGATGAGTTCCTCACTCATTCAGAATAGATCATAAATCAATACAGTTGTGGATATTAAATAACATTAACATTATACGAGGTAACATTATGGGCCTAGTATAGGCGCCGCAATACAAGAGGTCTATAGTCTAAAGGTCTAATTCCGACATAAATATTTCCTTGAAAACTATTGTTTGTTTTATTTAATTTATTTATTTTACTTTATTTATTTAATTTATTTTTTAATTTTGTTTTCGGCTTTGAGTTTGTCCTGTAGGTAATAACTGACGCTGTAGTAGCATTTATCTAAAAGTAATCTTTTTAAGTCCTGGGTGAATTTTTTATCGTTGTGTTCCGTTTTTAAATATAGAGGCAAATGATTGTATATCTTTATTGACATTGACAGAGAGCCTGATGAATGCATTTCTAGTTGCGACGATGGGGCAATTATTTGTACTTTTCGTGCCTGTCTGAGGGGATATTTAGTGGGGACGTTCTCACGTCTTTTATAGTACTTTAGTAGGATATTTTCTGACAAACTTACAAACTTCCAGGATATAGATGCAGGGTAGAGTAAGGATTTTTAAGCGTTTAAAATGAGGTTTACAGGTATCTAAGTTATCTATGAATACCAATATTCTAATAAGTCTTTTTTGTGCAGTAAAGGCTGCGGAGGC
The DNA here is from genome assembly GCA_963576875.1 of Acrobasis repandana. Classification (NCBI taxonomy): domain Eukaryota; kingdom Metazoa; phylum Arthropoda; class Insecta; order Lepidoptera; family Pyralidae; genus Acrobasis; species Acrobasis repandana. The sequence goes on from OY756215.1 coordinate 16,432,758, forward strand.
GTCAACGCTATTTCCCCACAGAATTATACCATAAGTAAGCCATGCATTTGCGTAGGCGTAGTATGAAACTAATGCTGTTTTTAAGTCTGTAGTCTTTTTAACTTCGCGCAAAGCATAAGCAAGACTGGCCAATTTCTTCTGAATCGATTTTATGTGGTTTTTCCATGTGTTGTGAGAGTCTATAGTTATGCCTAATAATTTAAATTCGTTTACCTTTTAAAGTTGTATGTTTTTATATGCGAATTGTATGTCAATTGGGTATTTTTGATACGGGTGGAATGTCATTAATTTAGTTTTAGTGAAATTTACTTCTAAGTTGTGGTCATTGAGCCAGTTTACAGTTGTATTTAAAATTGAAAAGAGTTTGTCGTTTATTTCTGTCGGTAAACTGCAAGATGTTAAGAGAGAAATGTCGTAGGCAAATAGAAGAGACAGACTAGGCTTTCGATTAAAAATATCGCATCGAAATAAGTCGATTCATTTAGGAGCTACGATGCAGCAGACACACACGTCAAACTTATTAGACCCCTCTTTTTCATCGGGGGTTAAAAAGGGTTACGAACGATTAGTTTACCCAGTGTACAAAGTAGATCAAGTTCTGTTTATGACACTGATTACAGAGAGAGATAAAGACCGTGTAAAATAAAGCTTCATACCCTGTTTTTGTTTTAGTTACTACATAGGCCATTAAAATGAAAAAAAATCCGATAATTTTATCGTATGTTTCCTAAAAAGCTTAAATATAGACTACTTGACCTAATTGGTACAAACTAACTTTCATTACAAGTACGGAAAAAACTCAAATACATTTCTCCTTTCCCTTATCGTAAATATATTATTCCGCCCCGATTTCTATTATGAAGTATTGACATAATTATACAATTATACAAGTTTTTCATTCTTCCAATCCAATTAATGCTGGGACTGAAAATAATCTAGTCTTAGATTACAGTATGAAAGAGATATAAAAATAATAATTGTGGTCCTCGACGTCACGATCGTTTAGAAATTTGTGTTATAATTTCTTGCAATTTAATACAACAAGGATTATTACATTACATGAATACAACAAATAGACACATCATATACATAGTCTATTCATTCAATTAGTTGTCATGCTGTCGGTGCGCTTCGAAGGCGTCATCAGCTTTTACAGAGACGCGGCTTGTGGGGCGCGCCGACGGCCGACGAGCACATCAACTCAGCAAATGAACTATAATTGAAATGAATTTCCAAAAAGGACAAAACACTTACTTTATGTATAAGCTGCTGGTCGTGTGGTGACAGTAGATTTGATAATACGATTTGTCACCACCCTCTTTTACTCTGCCATGGGTTTCGTAAGACTTTATTTTTTTTATGCTCTAGGACGGCAAATGAACAAGCGGGTCACCGAGTAAGTGATACCGCTGCCCATGGACAACTGCAGCACCAGGGGTGTAACAAGAGCGTTACCGGCCTTTCAGGAAGATATAGACTCGCTTTTTGAAGGAGAAAGATTGAAAAGAATCCTCCTGCGTCCTCTGTGAAATATTAACTTTTTTATTATCTACTGCGACCACCAACCCGTTTGCCCAGTTTGGTGATTTAGTCAGCAATGGACTGAATTAGACTGGAAAACTTCATGCAAATCATCATTACCGAAAAGCATATCTATTCCCGTAGGTGTAGCTAACATGCATTAGTGTTCTATATACATACAAACATAAATATTATCACGTCTATTTCCCATAGGTGTAGGCATAGGCTATGGACCTCCACTTGCTACGATCCTGACAGACTTCTCTTGCTTCACCTACACTCATCTCACTCTTCATGCACACCCGCCGGTTCTGGGTTCTTCAGACTTCTTTTTTAAGAATGTCTGCAAGCTGATTATTTTGGTATGTTCGAATTTACATAAGTATTTCTTTCCTTAACATTCTAGTAGATATAAACAATAATAATTAAAAATTGTCACGGTAGTTTTTTCACATTACTTCACACTCTCTGTAATCCGAAATGTAGTCAGATAAACAGGATTGGGCGAAAAGGGATTTGGGTGCTTCGCTCCACGGGCCGCTGATAAAATTACACGAATGCTAATGAAAGCAGCGCTGCCCTGGCGAGATTAACGTCTTCCTCGAAATCACACTGCTAGACACGTTTTCAACTAAATTGACACTCGCGAATAGAATTTGTGATACATTTTTTTTAGTATTGGACCGGAAATTTTATTTGAAATATGAAAACAGTGACAGAAAAGCAATAGGGCTATATAATAAGCAATAAGGTGATAAGGCTAAGTATTAGGCATAGAGACGTGAAACGGAGGGATCTTTTAACTCCAAATACACCGATTCTTTTTTTTTGTTAACCTACCTCTATTTTTGTTGTTTATAATTTACTTATTAATTTTAATAGCATCGTTTCATACCTCTAGATCACGTGATTTGTTTCATATATTTAACAGCATGCATGCAAAATTTCTATGGAATATAAAATTTTCAAAATATTTTTACTAACAGCGCAAGGGGCTCCCAAAGGGGAAACCCTGGTATTGGGTGTGCTACGGGTAATGACAATTTTGGGATGCTGCAACACCCATGTTTTGCCGGAAGGGCTGAAGCTACGGTCCGTCGCGTATACGACGACACAGCCCGAAGAAATACTGAACTTACCTTATATTTACTAATACTAACTTATGCCAGAATAAAAATTTGTCACTTCATAAGTTACCAAGTTTTTCCTTATAATAGTCAAGCTGACCCCACCTCGAGATCGGAATCAGAACAACTAAGCATGCAATCGGAAACGCTACGATGAAAGGAGATTAACATTATGGAAACAACACAACACAACAAAGATATGAGTACAAAAGTATACTCGGCGCAACTCCGGGATTTCGCAAAACAAAATGTTTGCCGTAGGTGTAACTTTACATTACTTGAGTAATTACACCCCGAAATAAGTTATCAACGACGCCAACAACCCTTATGTCAAACAGACTAATAATAATACAAGGGGATTTCATAAACGCGCTCGTGTCGTGATCATAAATAATGATGCTATTTTCGTCGTGAGGTTAAGATGATTGAAAACATTTCCTATAGGAAATCCTATCCATACCGAATCAATTTAAATGAACCTGAAATATTGAGTGTGGAGTTCATTGGCCCGATGGGAGTACGCATTTGGCGCTTTCGCAAGTTTAGCAACCCCGGGACTGGTCTACACTTGGATGAGTGACGAAGTAGGATACAAATTTAACGAGCTCATCCTTGGTTCGGAAATACATAAAGGGCCGTTAAGCGATTTCAGATGCCGTTCTGCAAATTGAAAAATCTGGCACCAGTGTTGGTCACTTACTCGAAAAAAATAAAAAAAAACAGTATTACAAATAAATATAAATAAATAAATAAATATTGAGGGGTAACATAACATAAAAGTTGTCGATTGAGGGATGACATATGAGCGAAAATGACGACCTTCTGGGTTCCAGAAGGACGTCGCAATAAAGGTAGACCAAGAACCAGATAGCGAGATGATCTTGATAAATTCTTACCTAAATGTCAGGAAGTAGCGACGGACAGAGACAGGTGGAGGAATAAGAGGAGGCCTTTGCTGAGTTATTGGACAAAACGACCACAGGCTTTTAAAAAAATCAATATACCTAAATTTTAATATAGTTTGATTGTAAAAAATTGTAGTTGAGTACCCAATACAAGTAGGTACTTTAAAATTCGCGAGTCTGGAATGCTTTTACCGACAATATCAGCAGTATCCCCTCTTAAATACAGATCATTTTATATTTTATTAAATATTTGAAGTATTTAACAACAGACTTTTTGATAAGTATACGGTAGACTCGATGTGTATTTATGTAGACTTTTAAGTACATAGTGTTTATATAGCTAGCTCTACAGAGAACGAGAAAGTGGACGGGAAAAAACAGTTACTAGAAAATAAATCGTCGATTCCTATAAAAATATTAAATACTAGCTGTGCCCGCGACTTCGTTCGCGTGTATGTCGGAACGTAATGTTATATAGCCTAAAGCCTTCCTCTATAAATGGACTACCCAACAAAAAAAGAATTTTTCAAATTGGACCATTAGTTCCTGAGATTAGCGCGTTTAAGCAAACAAACAAACAAACAAACAAACTCTTCCGCTTTATAATATTAGTAAAGATGAAGTACTCTTAACCAACAACATATTTATTTGAATAAAGATTAATATTATTATGTTGATGCAACTTAAACAAATTATTTCGACCAAATTAGGTACCATAAAAACGGTTTTTGTGAGTTAATCTTAAAAGATAGACATATACTATCGCGGACTGTTTTTTAGATCATTAAAAGAGCTATTATTCTTTAATACATATTTTTTGTGTATCTTGAACCGTTTTCACGGCGCACGCAACGGAAGGCTTCAAAGATGAAATAATTTCTCCCGTTTTTTATACATTTACCACTATATCTTTGCTCCTATTGGTCGTAGCGTGATGTTATATAGCCTATAGCCTTCCTCGATAACTGGACTATCCAACACAAAAAGAATTATTCAATTCGAACCAGTAGTTTCGGAGATTAGCGCGTTCAAACAAACAAACAAACAAACAAACAAACAAACAAACAAACTCTTCAGCTTTATAATATTAGTATAGATTTGCATAGGTACATTGCGGTACTAATAAACGCCACATAACTGAATTTATTACCACGCTTTTCACCGACGGCTGCTGAAACTAATTTCGCTTTTGCTAGATAAAAGTCCTAATTATGCCAACTGCATAGTTTTAATTAGTAGGTTTCTCGGGCGGAGAAGTCTAACCATGAATTCATAAGTGTAATCATCATATATTCCGGGCAGCTCTTTTTTTTCTAATATAGTTTATTCGTTAAATTGGTTGGTATGCTGTCAGCGCGCTTTTATGGCGGCGTCGGCTTTTACAAAAACGCGGCATTTGCGGCGCGCTGACGGCATGCATATAAATTCAGCAAATGATGTTATGTCTCTCCGTTTTTTAAAACTTCTCAGTATTACTAATTCCTGTTAATTGAATTTGGCACACGTTCGCAAGCTTTACATGTTAAGTACATTGTGATAAAATTGTTTTAGGCATATTTTCTAAACTGACAAAGCCTTTTTGACGCGTAGGCGATATGAGTGAATTAGTTTCTTTCGGTGTTTCTCCTCACAGTGATCGTTGGGAAATTCTAGAATCCTTAGTTTTTCTTCTTTAAGATAATAAGTAATTTAAATATAAATTAAATTTACACATAATGTATAATATAATTAATTACCCGTGTGGTTCTGGGTCAGAATAAGACCACTCCATCTCTTCCTATGGATGTCCTAAGAGGCGACTTAGGAAAAATAGCACTTAAAGCTTATGCTACAATAGCATTCCCAAGGAAGGTTGACGTCATGCAGGCGGCCGGTCGTAAAACTATAGCCAAATCATTAACAAATTAAACTGTTCCGGCTATTTCTCCATTTTGCTAGATTTTTGGCTTCTTTGGGTGACCATATTAATATGCATATTATATTTGGAAAATAAAAAGCGGAAAAGCGCAACCGGGAACGCGTTCAGGTGAAGAAGTACTATATAACCAATGATTTCAACTAAAGGTAAGCCCATCAGAACATTTTGCTTAAAATTTCTTCATAAAACCATACCGTATCGCCATCTGTTTAAAAATACAATGGCCGCCATGTAAAATTATCGCTTTAAAATTCTTTATGTATTTTAATTAAAAGAAACAGTTTTGTTACTTACCGATAATGAAATATTCCATGTATTTTTTACCCTAGTTGACCGGGCGAGCGAAGCGAGCGAGGGCTATAATTCATGTTGGGGCGAAAACATATTGTTAGTATGTATGTTTGTTCCTCGATAACTAACGATGATCCGATTTTAATGAAATTTGGTAGGCATGTAGGAAATATCAATAGAATTTTCAAGTTCGTCGGGCATCAAAATCGGTAAAGTAGTTTTTGAAATATTTATAAAAAATCGCGAGGTTTTAGTTCGCGGCGAACTACTAGTTATGGCAATACAAGTATGTCGACGAGGACGACTAAGTCGCGTTGTTCCAAAAACTGACTTTTATGGACCAACGCGAGGTCTAAGTTCGCGTCGAACTACTAGTATATAAGTCAATGTAAGTATACTAGTAGTTCGCCGCGAACTTAGACCTCGCGATTTTTTTAATATTTCAAAAGCTACTGAACCGATTTTGATGCCCAACGAACTTGTAAATTCTATTGATATTTCCTACATGCCTTCCAAATTTCATAAAAATCGGACCATTGGTTCGGCAGTTATCGCGGAACAAACATACATACATACCAAACAATGTGTTTTCGCCCCAACTTGAATAAGTCAATAACTTATGGACGTGTAAAAGTGCCTGCAAAGGCCTACTTACTGAATGAATATTTTATCCTAGATTCTTGATTCTGCCTCGTCAACAATAAGACCGTGATTATTTTATTCTCATCTAGCTCTGCAATCATCCATTCTGGCCATGAGCGCCTAATCCCTCGTACGAGTGTTTACTCGTATTTCATTTTATCCTTGTAACTGTCCCCTGCGTTAATGAAACTCTTCCTTCCCTTTGTTTTCTTATTGTTTGCGAAATATAATTTTATTTGACTGGGTGTTGGCTTTTGCACAACTGGTATTGATTGTATGTGTATGTGTCTGAGTATGATAATGTGTATTTTGATTGAGTCAACACTGCATTTTGTTAAACATTGTCATAATTGCAAAATTTCGCTGTTATAGAAGGTGCGCTGGCTCTTTCCTGTCTTGTTTAAAAGAAAAAAAGAAAATTTACCAAGTGCATCTTTTTCCACGTAAATCGTGCAAGCCGATTAAGGGAATCGGCAAGAATTTTAATGATGTCATTAGGCAATTGGGAAAATTTTAACAAAAGATATGAAAAGCGAGATATTTTTCTATTATAATTTATTCATAAGATAACTAAAAATAACAACATTAAACTAAAACTAGTAGTTCGCCGTGAACTTAGACCTCGCGATTTTTTATTAATATTTCAAAAACTACTGAACCGATTTTGATGCCCAACGAACTTGAAAATTCCATTTATATTTCCTACATGCCTACCAAATTTAATCAAAATCGGACCATCAGTTCGGCAGTTATCACGTAACAAACGCGTGTTTTCGCCCCAACTTGAATTATAGTCAGTTAATCTATTACTACACACGTATATAAATCTAAACTAAATAAAAATACTTAAATAACTTTAAATAATATAGGTAAAAAATGGAACCCAAATCGCTGCGCTCAAACCCAAAGCGAGAAATAGTTTTACGTGACCTCGAAAACTTTCAGGAAGACATTTAAAACAATATCAAAGGACTGGAACAAAGAAATCTAGATGTTAAGTTCAATAACAAGTCTTGTGCGAAACCTTATAAGACACAACCAGATAACATTTATTGCATATATACTACCTACTGGCTCTCCGTTATGCTGAAAATGCCCTTTAGGTCTTATAGCCCTATGCAGTATCTCCGTAGGAGATAATTATGGAATAGAATGTGTTTTTAAAAAAAACTGCACTTCATGTCGTTAAAACGTCATCATTGGATTTTATGCATTAATATGATTGTGTATAGGAGAATTTTAGTTTTCAGTGTAGGTATTCAAAACCTCATTATCTCAGTTCAAAGCTCTACTTAATTTTCATTTATAATCTAACTAGCTGATGCCCGCGTCGTTGCCCACGTGGTAAAATTTCGGACAATTCCACAGAAACCTAACATTTTCCCGGGATAAAAAATATATATGTGTTAATCCAGGTAATAAGCTATCTACATGCCAAATTTCATTCCAATCTATTTTGGCGTGGAACGGAAAAAACATTCATACATCCATACAAACTTTAGCATTTTTAATACTAATATGATTTAGGTAATTAAGTTCAGTTTAACCATGTCAAATCCAACTACGAGTTTATTTATTTATCTTATAATATTAATGATTTACGCTATCGTGTGCAAAAGGACAGAAGTTCTGGCTGACAGATTTCTTTTCTCTATTATAATAATTAATCTTCATTTGCCAAAAACGTTTAACAACAAAAAGTATTACAGTGTTGCAATGTAGGTAACTAACACGTACATATTTTTAAAGAGGTTACAAAAATAAATTGCAGTAGGTAGGTACTAAAGGCGCCCAGTCCATGCCCTGTCCGGAAGTCCATCCCCGAACTAGACGTTGGTCTGTATCTCGGGTAATGCACAACCGGTCGGTTGATGAATGTTCTTTTCTCTAAAGATATAGTTTAAAAATCGTTTAATAATGCCAAGGGAGATAAATTTACTGACTCCACATGTGCCCGAAAACCTTATATAAAGTAATGTAACAACAGTTAGCATAATATGTAGGGATTCAGTGAATTTCGAGTTAACATTATTTATTCATGTCTTTCTCGACGAAATGCTTAATGCGAAAGTCATGTAACTACGATTGGGTCATGACATGTCAATAAATTAAATCTCTTTGTCCTGCAAAAAGGGCTTTGCTTTAAAAAAAACTGGCAAAATGTGAGTCGAACCCGCCCTTCGAAGGGTTCAGTACCTTTAGGGCTGTGTACGAGCGAAACTGCTGCACTTGTTTAGATAAATAGATTTTTAATAATTTTCAGTTTCAACAACACGGCAACTTGGTTCCGGAGATTCCCCCATTCGTTACAGTCTTTTACAGTAAAGGCGGCAAGGCCATGGAATTCGACAGCTGATGTAAAAGTGGCACAATCGCTGGATTCAATCAAAATCTTCCCTGGTTGTGTCAGTCATACTATAATCTTTTAAGGCCGTACCTGAATTTTCCGAGGTCCAGTGCTGCCCCCATTTAAAATAAATCATTTCAAAGAAAACGGAGACATTATTTAAAATTTTGCTACTACCAAGTCCTATATGACCCCGGAAAATTCAGGTACGGCCTTAAGGTCATATGTATATCCTGGCTTCTATTAAATCTTAAACATACTACTTCTAATATCGAGTAAATATCCTCTTAATCTAACTCAAATTGACTTGAAGAGGTCCGCCATTGTATATTTACTGTTCAGAATTTTTGAACTTTTATATTCATAGTCTTGGTGCAATAAAGTTATAGCAAATAAATAAAACATCAAAAAATTACAGGAAATTGAAATTTTCATTTGCGTTTTTCACAAAATAATTAAAGTGAGGCAGCATTGTTAAACTTAATTATGATTTCAACAATATATGTTGTTTACTAGTAAGAGATGAGCTTTATTTTGCAAAAATAACCAATTACAGTAAATCTGCCTCCGTGGTTCAGTGGTCAAGGCATTTGCCTTGTGATCCAGAGGTTGTAGATGAAAATCCCACTGGGAAGCATACTCTGTGAAAAGTTGTTTCCAGTCTAGTTAGGATATTGCAGGCTTGAATCACTTGATTATCCGAAAAGAAAGATGATTCCGTGCTTCGGAAGGCACGTAAAACTGTGGGTCCCTAACGCCAGCGTTTGTTTAAACCTTTCTAAGAAATGGTTCTGGTCTACCCTTTAGGTTGCGGAGGTCAGACGGCAGTTGCTCTGTATAAAAACTAGTAACCTCGTCAAATCACCTAGGTTAGGTATAGAGAGCCCCGGGCTCTGAAGTGTTACCGCTGAAGATACAACCGATAGCTCGGATGATGAACCAATTACAGTAAATGTTATTATAACATTTTGTTGACAAGTGGTAAAGTAATAAATAAATGCAATACCTATTTTAATAATTTCCCTAATAGGGCACAGCGTTTTTAACAACAGATAAATAAATAGCGATGTATCTAATAGGGTCTCGTTGGCATCCGTTAAGTAGGTACTACGGAACCCTAGAAAATGAATTAAACACAATAACGTGTGTTCAATTACTTCAAATATTTTCATAATATCATTTTACATAAACCACAAATACGAGTACAAATTCTGTAATCGCTCTATCAATGTCGGAGAGTATTTGACATTCCAAATGATTGAAAAGCATTTTAACGAGCAAACAAAATTTTTGCTAAATATTTTGACTACCTATGTTAAACAAAATTATCAGGGTTACCGCAGCTATTACAATTTAACGCTAGTTATACTTAAATAGTATAACTAGCGTTAAATTGTAATAGCTGGAATTTTATTTAACGAAATTACGAATTTATCGATAAAATGTAAGTCTTTTTAGACAAAATTTATCTTTAGGTAAATGAAACTGAATAAAAGCTTTTGTTTTAAGTGTGTTCAAAAAATATGTTATTTTTATTCGTTTCATAAGCATGTATGTTATGGTTTGTTTGGTTTTTGTGTGTGTAACCAACACTGACACTAAGTTTAACGACTTCCATACAATGATGACAGCCGGGACCAACGGCTTAACGTGCCTTTCGAAGCACGGAATGTTACACGAATGTAGTAAAGTATGTCCGCGACTTTCTTACAAATTTTTAGATTTCGCTGATTAGGTATTTTATGTATTGTACTCGGTAAATTTTTGCAGAAAGCTTGTGTTGACTATGAAATATCTAGGAACGCTTAAGGCCGTACCTAAATTTTCCGGGGTCCAGTGCTGCCCCCATAGTGGCCAAAAGTGGCTAAAAGTGGCCGTTTTTCGCAAATGTGCGTAGTAAAGCTTAACGTTCTCACTTTAAACTGTAAACAGTAGTTCATAAAATACTTTGAAGGGTTATCTAGGACTTGGTAGTAGCAAAATTTTAAATGACGTCTCCGTTTTCTTTGAAATGATTTATTTTAAATGGGGGCAGCACTGGACCCCGGAAAATTCAGGTACGGCCTTAAAAACACAATAAAAATAAATTAAGGGGTACGAAAATTTCAGTTTGACTTTGGAGGTCAAAGCTGTAGCAACACAAGAGTCTCAAAGGATTCTGACTTACTTCCAAACTATTCATTATCATTGTCATCATCACCATCTGGCCTTTGTTTTTGGAAAGGTCTCATTGATTTTTATAAGCTTGGTTTAGCATGTGTTTCCTAAGTCGCCTTCTACGACTTTCTGGGAAAGACTTGTAGTGGTTCTTTTCTACTCTGCCAGAAACCACACGGCTAACTATCAAATATAACCGTACACCGCGTATTGTTTGTGTTTTGTCTGTGTAATCAAATCTTGCAGCTAAATAAGGCCCCTCTGGCCATTCGATTGAGCTGAAACTTCACATAAGTACATAAATGAGTTGGATGACGATGTAATATTAAGGTACCAATGACTAAAGCCGAAAGGTGGCGTGGCATCTCTGTTATAAAACAACATAACCCCAGGCTTGTATCGAAAATGTACCAACGTTATTACAATGCACGCAGGCGGCCCCTCCGGGTGGTAAATTCTGTTACACGAATCGTTTGTCTAGAGTAATAAGAATGAAATTGGCTTGCAATGGATGTCTAGGTATCTATACGAAAAGGTGCTGAGTTCTGACGTGAGCTAAATTAAACCATATCGCCAGCCACATTGAGTAGATATTTCTTTAAATTTCTTTGCTGAGTGAGACTTCTGTACGTTAGTATTATTTATTCTGTGATAACCTTTCTAAGTTTGGGCTCGATTGATTCGTCTTTAGGGAACTTTAAAAACTTTTCAATTCATTGTTTTACATAAAAGTTTGTTTTAAAAATATATTTTTTTTATAATCTCTTTATATTACTCGTTTTTTGATTTGTTTCAGGTATTATTGCATAATTCAGCAATGCAGGTTTCAGCGGAGTATTCAATATAGGTTTCTGCAGAATGTGTAAGTACTTACAGCCTAGAAAGGTTGGTGGGTCTTGTCATGGGTATGTTTTACTATTACTAGCCTCTTCTGCCTTGACGCAAGAATTGAAATATATTGCGTAGGTATTTAGGTTGATTTCTTAATTTCCTTAGCACTTGGTAACTATTTCGTTTGATTGTATTTCGCGGCTACATACATGTAAGTATGTAAGTAAAATGAATCATTTCTATAGTCTTATTACAAGCCACACAGTTGTGTATTTTTTCTTTTATTTCCTAGAGCGCGATAAAAAATGTCATAATCCGTATTTTATTAGAGTTCTTGCCCGCAGAATGGAGCATTTTATCAAAAAATATACGTATAAACATTCGCGGTGCATATGAATACGAGTACAAGAGTAAATAATGGATGCAATTGTATCCGTAATTAAAACTTAATAGACAATATAAATCAATATTAATGTGTACAATACAAAGTAAATAACGATCACTCAGTAATGCGATTATGTCGGGTTCACCCATAAATTGAATCGGACGCTTTATTTATTTCACGTACGTATACATAAATGACTCTTATTATGCAATAATTGCTTGTTATTTCCCTACTTTTATCGCTGAGTAGTGTCGTTCACTTTATATGAAGAGATTCATTACTTTACTTACTTGTAATAATTAGTAGGTTGCAGATTCACTATTACGTCTTTATCCCTAAAAGACTAGGGCGGCAAGGCCCAGGCCACTTTTAGCGTGATGGTGGGCATGAAGGTGAAAAAAGGAAATCATATATAATAGTGATGGGTTGCTAACCGCATCGATTGATATGATTCAGTTTTTTGCCCATTCCCTCGATAAGCTTTTACGATCTGCGGGGGCAGAAAAGCATTTGGTACATTTTATGTTTTCCTTTTCTTCCAGACCAGCATAGAAGAATAACTAATTAATAAATATCTTATCAAATCCATAATCCTGATCACACTCACAATATTTTTGAAAGACATTTCAATGACACCCTACACCATGGGTTTGAGGAGCTCGGTGGCCCGGTGGGAGTACGCATTGCTAGCGTTTTAACAAGTTAAGCAACCCCTGGAGTGGTCCGTACTTGGATGGGTGACCACAAGTGGTACAAAAATTTCTCGAGATTCTCCGTGCTTTGGGAAGCACGTAAAAGCCGTTGGTCCCGGCTGTCATTGTATGGCAGTCGTCAAGCTATGTCAGATGCCTTTAGGCAGCTTGCAAAATCTGACACCAGTGTTGGCCACTTACATACACGAAAAACAAAACACCATGGGGTAGTCGAGAAAAAAAGTATTATTCCCACTTAACATGTATGGGAGCTAAAAACATCAAGATTTTATTTTACCACCTTGTCGGCGTGAATAATAGGTATACTCGTACCTACATACACATGCCAGCTTTCTAGTACTAAAAGTCTCTGAGTAAAACCGTGGACAGACAGACAGACAGCCATGCATGCCGAAACGGTTCCTTGTTTACTACGGAATCCTAAACAAAAATGTTGACCTCGCTCAATTTGATGATCGTTTGATCCAGTATATATGGAAAGCACACGGCTATATCTATAATTTTGACGAATGAACGAACTTGAAAAATTCCATTGATATTTCTTGCATGCCTACCAAATTTCATCAAAATCGGACTATCGGTTCGGCAGTTATCGCGTAACTATTTATTGCATATATACTACCTACTGGCTCTCCGTTATGCTGAAAATGCCCTTTAGGTCTTATAGCCCTATGCAGTATCTCCGTAAGAGATAATTATGGAATAGAATGTGTTTTTAAAAAAAACTGCACTTCATATCGATAAAACGTCATCATTGGATGCGATTTTATGCATTAATATGCATTGTGTATAGGAGAATTTTAGTTTTCAGTGTAGGTATTCAAAACCTCATTATCTCAGTTCAAAGCTCTACTTAATTTTCATTTATAATCTAACTAGCTGGTGCCCGCGACGTTGCCCACGTGGTAAAATTTCGGACAATTCCACAGAAACCTGACATTTTCCCGGGATAAAAAATATATATGTGTTAATCCAGGTAATAAGCTAACTACATGCCAAATTTCATTCCAATCCATTTTGGCATGGAACGGAAAAAAACATCCATACATCCATACAAATTTTAGCATTTATAATACTAATATGATTTAGGTAATTAAGTTCAGTTAAACCATGTCAAATCCAACTACGAGTTTATTTATTTATCTTATAATATTAATGATTTACGCTATCGTGTGCAAAAGGACAGAAGTTCTGGCTGACAGATTTCTTTTCTCTAAAGATATAGTTTAAAAATCGTTTAATAATGCCAAGGGAGATAAATTTACTGACTCCACATGTGCCCGAAAACTTCTATAAAGTAATGTAACAACAGTTAGTAGCATAATATGTAGGGATTCAGTGAATTTCGAGTTAACATTATTTATTCATGTCTTTATCGACGAAATGCTTAATGCGAAAGTCATGTAACTACGATTGGGTCATGACATGTCAATAAATTAAATCTCTTTGTCCTGCAAAAAGGGCTTTGCTTTAAAAAAAAAAACTGGAAAAATGTGAGTCGAACCCGCCCTTCGAAGGGTTCAGTACCTTTAGGGCTGTGTACGAGCGAAACTGCTGCACTTGTTTAGATAAATAGATTTTTAATAATTTTCAGTTTCAACAACAAGGCAACTTGGTTCCGAAGATTCCCCCATTCGTTACAGTCTTTTACAGTAAAGGCGGCAAGGCCATGGAATTCGACAGCTGATGTAAAAGTGGCACAATCGCTGGATTCAATCAAAATCTTCCCTGGTTGTGTCAGTCATACTATCATCTTTTAAGGCCGTACCTAAATTTTCCGAGGTCCAGTGCTGCCCCCATTTCAAATAAATCATTTCAAAGAAAACGGAGACATTATTTAAAATTTTGCTACTACGAAGTCCTAGATAACCCTTCAAACTATTTTGTGAACTACTGTTTACAGTTTATAATGAGAACGTTAAGCTTTACTACGCACATTTGCCAAAAATGGCCGTTTTCCGCAAATGTGCGTAGTAAAGCTTAACGTTCTCTTTTTTGTCTTGTTTAAAAGAAAAAAAAATCCTAAACAAAAGGAATCCTAAACAAAAATGTTGACCTCGCTCAATTTGATGATCGTTTGATCCAGTATATATGGAAAGCACACGGCTATATCTATAATTTTGATACCTATAAATACCGTAATTCTCCCCTCATTTTCTACATGACGACGTGAGAACGTTAAGCTTTACTACGCACATTTGCGAAAAACGACCACTTTTGGCAAATGTGCGTAGTAAAGCTTAACGTTCTCATTATAAACTGTAAACAGTAGTTCATAAAATACTTTGAAGGGCTATCTAGGAATTGATAGTTGCAAAATTTTAAATGATGTCTCCGTTTTCTTTGAAATGATTTATTTTAAATGGGGGCAGCACTGGACCTTGGAAAATTCAGGTACGGCCTTAATATATATTAACATCATGTGGAAAATTCCAGATTAACTTTGATGCAAATACCCTTCACTCATGAGAATGTCGGACTTATTAGTAGCGAGTTAGAAATTAGATTACTTTTCAGCTTTTAAACCACGCACTGAACCAGCGAAGTGGGCTTAAAGTCCAAATCCCCCTTTCTATGACTTTAGCGCGGGCCCCTCTTAAAGGTTTGTATACTTAGACAATATGGTAGAAGTGTATATGTAGATATTAGAATGTTCGAACATGAGTCAAATTCAGGGCCGGATTAGCCATTGTGGGGGCCCCTGGGCAATGCATTATGCATAGCGAGGCTATATCAAAGGAAAAGTGTTTTACTAGTCTGATTCTTTCTTCTTTTGAAGGCCTTTTATCATCTGTTTTCTTTAATCTATCACAGGTCGCGCCAAACTTCTAGATCGCTCTGAAGTTGAGGCGATTCGCGTCGCAGTAGTAAAATACCCATAGCAGATAGAATTTGCTTTATATTTGTTTATTGTGTATACGAGTATATATCATATCTACATTCTTGCAATCATTGTGAAAAAAATATTATTGTGGTAAATATTCTGTCCCTGTTTGTAACCTGAGTGAGGCAACTTCAGAGCGATCTAATAGTTTGGCACGACCTGTACTCTGTATCATTATGTTTTGGTGCAATAAAGATTTTAACTAACTATTGTGGGGGCCCCACTTTTGTGGAGGCCCGGGGCAGTAGCCCCGGTTGCCCTCCCCTAAATTCGGCTCTGGTCAAATTAGTTGATATGTTGCTGAGAGATAAGGTTCGCGCAAGTTTACAGTTCGCGGCAAACTACTAGTTAGATAAATTAATAAAAAAATAATAAATATATGTATAGGGACAAATCACACAGATTGATCTAATTCCAAAGTAAGTTTTTAAAACTTGTTTTATGGGAGACTAACTCAACGGTACTATTTTAATGAAAAAAAATTACATACCCAGTTAAACAGTAAACACCCAAAACCCATGAAAATTTGAAAATATCATTTTCCCACTTATCCTGGCTGGGGATCGAACTCAGAACCTCCGGAGTGGAGTAGATTGAAAGTTTTAGCAATAAACTACATTTAATTTCATTATATTCATAGATCTGAAACTCGCAGCTAATAAAATAGCAGAAACAACTAACCAGGTACCCCTAATGTATAACAAGTGAATAAATAAAATCCTTTTACGGGAACAAATAAACGGGGAACATGCTACTGGCCTAATAAACGCCAGAAATGGACGTAAAACAACGTCGAAGAACATTACGGGTATTGTAAAACGAGTGCATGGAACTAAATGTGTAGTGAAATTAAAATGTGAGTGAACATTAATGGAAATACAGATACATTATCACGTCTTAATCTTTAAGTGGATAGACAGAGCCCAGGGCCGCAAAACCTAAAGGGCACGTTTAGCGTCATGGTGGGCGGTAATATTGATAAAAAGGAATGAAAACAGTGATGGGTTTATAGCCGCCAAATTCTTGAGTCGCAAAACCCAAAATGTTTTATCCACCCCATTAGGGATAAGGACGTGATAGTGTGTGTGTGTATGTATAGAAGTGTATCAATACCCTTCTGATATGAGCTAGGTCTAATGTAGGTGTCATTAATGTGTCTTTTGTATGTTATAGGAATCTAAACTACAGACAAATATCTGACAATTTATTTTATTAGTAGCTGCTTTCTACCTAATATCTGTAACTAAGTCATTCATCATCATCAGGTCTTTTATAGTCTCCACTGCAGGAGCACGACCCTGTCTGTACTACCAGAGCCATATATTAGCCAGAGCAGTCAGAGGATTTGGCCTACACTCTTCACGCTGGTCAGACGGGTTGGAGAGGTCTCACTAATGTTTATAAGCTTTGTTTAGCTTGTGTTTCCTAAGTCGCCTTCTACGAAATCCACGGGAAGACTTGGAGTGGTCCTATTCTACTCTGCCGGAAACCACATGGCTATTAACTAAGGCATTATAAATGATATTCTTTTGCATACTTTTATGAACATTAAAAAACCGACACACGTAACCACAACCACATGACTCGCCGTTCCAGTACTAGCGAATAAATTCATTAGGGACAACAAAGGGCGTCCGAGCCTGCTTAATGAAGAAGGATGTCTTGTTTAATT
This sequence comes from Acrobasis repandana, assembly GCA_963576875.1. Classification (NCBI taxonomy): domain Eukaryota; kingdom Metazoa; phylum Arthropoda; class Insecta; order Lepidoptera; family Pyralidae; genus Acrobasis; species Acrobasis repandana. The sequence continues at coordinate 16,450,151 of OY756215.1, forward strand.
ACCTTTTGTAATTTTTATACGAAGGTATAAATTAATTTTCTTTCAGTTGCCCGACCGACCATGAGCACCATTATGACGCTAAGTGAACCCTCTTTTGTCTGCAGTGACTTGACGTTGAAAGGACTTTAAAAATCTTGCTAACAGGCCAATTTACTGAGCCACTATTTCAGCATTTAATTTTAATAGAGTTTGTAGAAGCCAAACGTTTTGTGAAATGAGAACGTTATAATAGAATGTAACTTTTATATTACTTCCTACTGAATATATACTTACTAACGTAAGAATAAAATACTTTATTCAGAATTTATAATATAAATATAAAATAAAACTAAGAATAAAATAAATTTAAACTAAACAATACTAATTAATTTGACGTAAATTTTAGCTGGTCTGGAAGAAAAGAAAAAAACTAAAAATGTACCAGCGTCTTCTCTTTCCGTGGAAATCGTAAAAGCCGATCGAGGGATTGAGTGAAAATAATGTTTTTATTATTAACATTTATTATTTTTAAAAAGTACAGAAAACTGCCTAAAACTAAATAAAAAACTTATGCTACTCGTAGCTACTCGCATAACCTATTTTGCCAAAGGAATGCCTTAGCTTAAATTACCTCGAACGAAGCCTAGAGATAAAGGAATTATTCGAATATCGGAGCTAACTTCTTTGTAAGTCAGAGCTACCTATAACTACTAATAAATAGAATTTGGTGTCAATCTGTTGGTGCCGAATTACTTGCTCTAGATTTGTATCTTTTATTCGGTGTATAATAATTACTATATATATCAAAATCAGCGGAAATAGTTCATCCGTATCAGTTTGACCTTTGACCTATGACTATATAGATATCATATCGAAAAAGGAATAGTCGCATTTGCACCGCTATTTATATCGGGTGCAGTCGATTTGTTATCACCAAGATTTTATTATTCACAGTTGTACGTTGTTGTCACAAGCATTCATTACTTTAGAATTTTGCCAAAATACTCAGTAACCTAGTCAAATCCCTTAGGTTAGGTAGCGGACCCCGGGCTCTGAAGAGTTTCTGCTGATGATGCGCTTTTACGCTCGGATGATGATAATGACAAAGATTTTTTTTTTTTAAATTTACCTCCATTTATCCCTGAAAACAAGACTTGTTAGTCTGCAACACTAACCACTAAAACATCTAAAATGAACGGGCAAGTGCGAGTCGGACTCATACATAAAGGGTTCCGTACCTCTGTATAATGTTTTAAAACGCTGAAGAAACACGTTTCTTGTATGACGACCCCCCTTTAATTTTTATCTTTATCTTATTTTTAGTATTTGTTGTTATAGCGGTAGAACATAATCGATAAAAAGTTCAAGTGTTTATTACGGTTCAAGAGATAGAGCCCTGTGACAGACGGACAGACAGCGGAGTCTCAGTAACAGGGTGCCGTTTGCACCCTTTGGGTACGGAACCCTAATAAAAACTAGCTGGAAATCTAGTCCAATCCCATTTATTGTATCGGTGATGTAATCTCCAGTGACTGCTAACTTTACCACGTACAAAAAGTTCAGCAAACTTAACAGAAGACAGTGTACACATTCACAACACGTTATGAGCGTATCTAAAGTTTTTAGGGTGGCCAAGCGTCCAACAGTAATTGTCACAGTCTCGTAATGAAAGATCTCTGAAAAATAATAATGATAATAATAATTATCTTTAATATATTACTTTTTTTTATTACTCAAATATTACATGGAAACATTTATATTATACATATTTTTGGTAGTTGGTAAAAATATGTATAATATAAATGTTTCTATGTAATATTTGAGTAATAAAAAAAAGTAATATTATAAAGATAATTATTATCATATAGTATATAGTAAATTATTTACTCTACAACTGCCTTATTTAGGTACTACCAAAAATAAGTATAATATAAATGTTTCTATGTAATATTTGAGTAATAAAAAAAAAGTAACGATTAATTAAAATTGCGGAAAATAAAGTTAAGTTTACGTTTAAAGAGTGACCAAAGATATCTTTGGTATCTACCTCTAGAATATATATATAGAATAGGCAAAGTAAATCTTTAGCTCTATCGTAAGTATAAGGTGGAGTGGGTAAAGAAGTTTCTATCGTAAAGAACGTTTACGTTCACCCTTGTCTATGCCGCCTAGCTGCGCACATGTACTAGCTATGCCCCAGTAATATGTGAACAGTTTACGTGTACAGTAGAAAAAGAAACTTGTCACGTCAGTTAATGAAACTGGGCGGCACTAACAGAGATGGAACGGTCGTCCAACTATATTTTTTTTTTTGCAAACAGCGTATATTCATGTATATACGCTATGTGTTTGCAAAAAAAATTAAAGACATTTAATAAACATTTAGTTCGTCATTGGTATATCTATACTAATATTATAAAGCGGAAGAGTTTGTTTGTTTGTTTGTTTAAACGCGCTAATCTCAGGTACTAATGGTCCGATTTGAAAAATTCTTTTTAGGGTTCCGTACCTCAAAAGGAAAAAACGGAACCCTTATAGGATCACTTTGTTGTCCGTCTGTCCGTCCGTCCGTCCGTCTGTCAAGACCCTTTTTCTCAGGAACGCGTGGAGGTATGAAGCTGAAATTTATATCAATTACTCAGGTCTACTGTCCCTTGAAGCTGTGAAAAAATCAAACTTCTAAGCCAACGCAATCAAAAGATACAGCCGTTTATGCCGCAAATTTTCGACACTTGCAAGGGAATCAAAACCTACAGGGTGCTTCCCGTGAACTCAGAATCTTGAAATTTGGTACGAAGCAACGTCTTATAGCATAGATAAAGGAAAAATTACGAAAACCATAAATTTTTAGTTACATCACATAATATATTTTTTTTTAATAATTTTAAACTTACTACCCATTTCCTCATAAACGCGTAGAGGTATTAAATTGAAATTCATACCAAATACTAAACCTTGCAGGTTTGTACGGAACCCTCGGTGCGCGAGTCCGACTCGCACTTGGCCGGTTTTTTTGTTGGGTAGTCCATTTATAGAGGAAGGCTTTAGGCTATATAACATTACGTTCCGACAACCACGCGAACGAAGTCGCGGGCACAGCTATTTATATTATAACTAGATAGTAGAGTAAGTTAAAAGGAAGTTCTTTCATTAAATAGGTGATATACAAAACAACCATAAATGTTACATACCATAGGTAACTATATAAAATTAAATAAATTGATCAACTTCGGCTTGGTAAAAAGACTTTTTAAACCTTTTAAAATACCTAAATTCCTGAAAACTTAATAAAAGAATAAGTAAACAATATTATTTCATCCGTTAGGTTTACACGTCAAACTTATTATTCGCCTTTTTCACGTCAAAGGCTAACTAAAAAGCTTCCAGCTTCCTTCGCGTGAAATTAGATACAGATAAAATATTAATATATACTAAACATACAAATACATTCAATAAATCTCTATCGATCGATCAATATACTTTCAACAAGGGGATAAATCTCTATCGATCGATCAATATACTTTCAACAAGGGGATAAATCTCTATCGATCGATCAATATACTTTCAACAAGGGGCACCCCGAATTATTACCACCAATAAATTCTCGCGACATGCTCCCGAATGGAAATGAGTTCGAAAAACTTATGTCAGCGAAGGAAATATTGTTTGTTTGTTGACGTGATACGGGCCCGTGGAAGTTGACAAGCGTGATGAAAAAAATATTGGAAAAGTTTGTTATGCGAGGTCTTAAAACGAAGCCGACGACGGCGGGGAAACCTTCCAACGCCTAGAGGCTGAATACCTAGTGATAAGAAACTGTTTGTTCAATACTTTTCTGAAATAGAACCCGAATAGTTTTTTTAATATTCACTAAAATCCCTCGTATTTATTTAACATTATTTTCTACTGAGGCTGAGTAAAAAGTTTCTATGTTGGCGTTTCCTTTTTACGTAGGTATGCTTTAAGCCTGTCATATATATACTTAGCTATAATATACCTATATTGATATATTGTGCTTTATCATACATATATTACAGCAACCACACACGGTAGTTATACTATAATATATATTTTTCCCTTATTTATTATAGCTCCGTCTGTAATCACTCGAAGATTACTATGTAAAATATATCGTAATTGTGCTAATATAATAATATAACTTTTGTGATGATACTTTTAATTATTGAATATAGCATCACCCTTTTAAGAAACTTTTATTTTGTTCGCTTAAATTGAATAGGATAGATTTCGTATGGAAGAATATCAGGATTACTGTAAAAAGTATATGTTGCCATGTTTTAAGTAGGCAAATATATAACAGCTTTCTCGTCCTACTCGACACAGAGTCTCATCAACGTTGTGTAAATAGGTCTAAGCCTATAAGCAATATTGCAGAGTACTCCAATCACCTGAATACCTACCTCAAGAGGTTCGACCACTCGCAAGCTTGTTGAACATCCATAAGATACTGTTAGTGTTTACACGGTACAAGTGGCTTCCTTGGTTCTTTGATTAGTAGATAATTTGGTGCGAATGTGTTAAGATTTTAAGGAATAGACGTACGATCCTACTACATACTAACCGTCGTATTCATAAAAAATGTGACCTTCTAAATCAGTAGTGATGCTAAGTAGACTTTTGATAAATTTGACCGAATCAAAAAATGCTTCTTAAATCTGTAGCATTGTACTATATAACTGATTTAAAGAGTGCAGTACTTAAAAAAAACAACGGTTACACTAGATGTAAAAGTAATATTCAAAATATACCTACTTGACCTTGATTTGTCTGGAGGTACTTTAACAAAAGGTGATTTTGAACCTCGTAGCTATATACCAGGAAAGTACTCTTTAAACGAAATAAAATATACATATTATGTCTTATGTATTTTGTTTCATAACAAAAACAAAAGATATCAGTCGACAAAGCATACCAAAAATCTGCCATTTGAATATTACCAGCCGCTACGGGGCTCATGGCGGGTGGCGGCTGGTAAGCGGGGAAGGCACAGGCCGCGCGTATAGTAAAGTCAGTAGGTTAACCATTTATTAGAAATTTGGAAGATTGTCTTTTTACAAAAATAAGTATTTTTCTTACGGTTTTGTGTTCTATTAATGATTCTGATTGATGATAGCTATAGCTAAGATGTGCATAATCGTCTTGTATGTGTCTCTGAGTCAAAATTCTCTGTCTGTTCCATTAGGGATAAAGACGTAACAGTGCATGCATGCATTACACTAAACTACTCTACTAAGCTTGTGTAATCTAAGCATAAAGCAAGTACCAAACAGCAGTCGCTGTACAAAGTAGAACGTGCGTATCCGGAGGGTCCTATCGGGAGATACCGTCGCTATTAGTGCATCAAACTATTACTGTTATTACACACTTCTGTTACACATTTACATCTTAATCTAAAATTAAAGTTTGTAATGGTCATGATATTATCTAGACCTTACTACGAGAAGGCCTGTGTCACTCCCCGTTTAGGTATCGAAAATGTACCTACATTATTAAATATGCGCGTAGGCGGCCCCTCCGGGTGGTAAATTCAGTTATACGAATCGTTTGTCCAGAGTAATAAGAATAAAATTGGCTTGCAGTGGATGTCTAGGTATATAAACGAAAACGTGCTGAGTTCTGACGTGAGCTAAATTAAACCATATCGCTAGCCACATTGAGTATATATTTCTTTGAATTTCTTTGCTAAGTGAGACTTCTGTACGTTAGTATTATTTATTCTGTGCTACGAGTAGATATTTAGAAGAGTGAACGAAAAAATGGGTCATTATGTTTCTTGATCTAAGTTGTTTAGACACTTTTTCGAGCAGTCTTTTAAATTAAAATTGTATGCAATTGTAAAGCCTAATTTGAAACCCACGGAGTTACAAAAATCAAATTCTAGATCCAATATTATCGTCAGTTAGACATGACGACCTCCGTGGTGTAATGGTCAACACGCTAGTCCGCCATTCTGGAGGTACTGGGTTCGATCCCCAGCCAGGACCAGTTGGAAAATGGCCTTTTTCAAATTGTCCTGGGTCTTGGGTATTTATCTATGTATGTATTTATTATAAAATATAGTATTGTTGGTTGAGTTAGTATCCCATAACACAAGTTTAAACTTACTTTGGGGCTAGCTCAATCAGTGTGATTTGTCCCTATATATTTTTTTATTTATCTAGGTCTTTGACCTGTATTTTTACAGGTCATATTTTAAAACTGAATATAAAGACGAGTGAAAATAACAAAAATAATATATTTAAGTACTTACATAAATTATTTGTGTCATTGTGTTTTATTTATAACCAATTATTTATCAGTGGGGTCAATGTTATATTATGAAAACAGAAGCACAGTCTTTGATCACAAAACATACGGAAGTGTTATTGTTATTATATAACATAAGTATAAGTAAATAATTCCAGAAAAGCTATTTCCTAATACACCAGTACTAACACCAGTGCATTTCTTGAAAAATAAAAAAGACTAACTGCAAATGCAGTTAAAAACAAATTTTACCTACAGACGTCATCTTTTTATCATTATCATTTTATCATCATGACATCATCCGTGGTGTAATAGTCAACACGCTAGTCCGTCATTCCGGTTTTGGGTTCGATCCCTAGCCAGGGCAAGTTGGAATAATGGCCTTGTTCAAATTGACCTGGGTCTTGGCTGTACAACTATATAAGTACTTATGTATTTATTATAAAATATATTACTATCGTTGAAACTAACAAAATTTAAACTACCTCTGGCGCTAGCTCATTCAGTGTGATTTGTCCATAACTATTTATTTATTCTTTGTCACCATCAAGGCTTTCCGAAATTACGTATTTCTCCACTTCCAAACTACTTGAGCGTTTTTCTTCTCTCCTAGACCAGCGTGATACGAGTAGTAAGGTTAAGTAAGTATATAGCACATTATAGAATACACACACCACAACGATTAACCGACGCTGTCAGACGATCGCGCTGTAGGAAGATGTAGGATTTCCGCTAATGGGGTCACACCCTAAGCGCTGGCTCTGAATGACGTGGAACAATTGAATTGAGTGCACTGCATTGGTTAGTGCACATTTGAAATGAAGATATATTATAACATCAATGAACACGGCTGACTTCTATAGAATTTGAGACGCGCACTTGGTGCTCTTTGCACGTTTACTCAAGCAATATTTGTGTAATACTGTTAACACACACATACTCGTATTTAAATCCCACTTATATGCAGTTTCATATTATCTAATTTCATAAATTAAGAATAAAAAGCCTATGAATGGCGCCAAAACCCATAACTTCACCGCGTATTATTTTCTAAAAATCCTTTTTATTTTTGAACGCATTTTTATTTTTGAACAAATAGAAAACTGTATAAAAACAAACTTCTTGTATACATTATGTAATATCAACAGCCAAGGCATATCAGCAGCAGATTTAACTTATGTAATAAAAAAAATAAGCATTATGTAAATTATTAAATTTTTTGACTAGACATAGATTTAAACCAACTGCATGTATGTATTGAAATTTTTGCTACCTACTAATGTCAATATGTCTTAATCAAGACATAGAGCATAAAAAATTAAGAAGACGCTCGCCGGTCGCTCATCGGGCGCTCTAAGCTTGATACCTGTCGTTCTGAGAGCAACCGAGGCGTTGCGCTTGGGACGCAGATCATACACAAAAAACGTATGAGACGTTTTAGTTAAGGCTGGGCCTGATGTGAATAATCTAAGTTTTGCTCCCGCTTCCACGCACACAAATTTACTCTAGCCGAAGCGAGACAGCGAGACCATGCGGGGTAAAAAGATCATGGTAGGTCAATGAGGCTGGATTTGGTTTTAAGGTTTTTTTCGTTTTACAAAGAATATTTAAGTTATTTAAAAAGTAAGATATATTATGACTACCTTATGTTTATTACAATTATAATCCAAAGTTACACAGGCTTATTTATTGTATTTCTTGAATACTTTCCGTTTTAGTATAATTCTGAGGTGATTTAGAGGCAACTTCGCAATATTTTTCTATAGAGAAAATTTCTAGCAATCGTGTTTTTGAAACATATTATGTATAGAGTTGGTCCTGAATTTTGCGGTGTTTTTAGTTTAAAGTGAGTATTTCGTTAATATTGATAATATTTAAGAGCGCCCTAAGAACTTTAGGGTAGTACGGGCTCTTAATAACTCGCTTCAAAAACGACTAATTCGCTGATCTTAAATCGTAGGTATTTTGAAGTTCATAAATATATTAACAGATTCTTTGCATGTGAATTTTAAAATTGTTGTATAATGAAAACATGATCTAAGACGCAAAGAGCGATATTGCGGCGTTTCTGAACGCGGTATGATATTGCGTTTACATTTCAGATAAAAATGTCTAGTGTCACCACAGCACTGATTTATGTTCACTAGACGCGACCACTGGCTTTAGAAATCCTGTCCTGCATTTTCTGGCTGAAAAGATGCGACTTTATATTTTGAATTTTATATTCATGGCTTCTTTAGCACTTTTCCCTCGGTTTAGAAAACTTAACATCTTTTTAAAGGAACACATCTATTTATGCCAAGTGATTGTAACTGCCTCTTACTATAAAGGCCTGTCGCACACTTACGGTTTTTTTATATATTAAATAAATAATCACAAATCAATTTAATCTCATTATTTATATACTTTTTTACATCAAATAAATCAACAATCTCATCATAAATACTGACTGCACATCAAAACTAGGTTAGGGCAAACCTATAGGTAAGGTTATATGTTAGAACTGCGACCAACACACGCACGAGCCCAGCGAGCGAAGCGAGCCTGCCGCGGGAGCGGCCGGCGAGCGCTAGGAAAGTTCTATCCATTTTACTTCGCCACAAATATGAATTGCAGTTTGTTTAGTAATATTTTCAGTTGAGTATTTTGCTACTTAAACTTAAACAATTTAACAACAATAATGGGTTAGATTTCAGAGGTTTTGTATGAAAGGAAATAAAATATTGTAATAAACTCTCTATCACTACTGATTGCGTAGGTTTTATGCGTCAAGATTTTTTTTTATCTTGCGTATTTTGCTTTGTTCGTGGGAAATTTATATAATATAATGGGATAAGTCTCCCAGTACTGTAATTATACTTAAATTATAATGCTTAAGTGATCATTAACTCCAAAACTTAGCACAATTAAATCAAAAGGTCTAATTTCACGTAATAGGCGTTTATAATTCAAATTAATAGGGCTGCCTTCAAATGGTGCCACAATGATTTATAAATGTGCTCAATAGATAATGAAAACTGTCGCTTCCAGATATATAGAAATATTCGAAGGCAACACCCCTAAGCTGAGCTGGAAGATTGAGCACTATTAGCATTCCAGACGTTCCTTGGCATTTATTTTTGTATTTTACATTGTTGTTATAGTCATACCTACAGTTAAAAATAATTCAGAATATTTACATGTGAGTAGCTTCATCACTTTTTAAGTCTAATAGAATATTGAGAAATAAATACATTTACAATACCTACCTGCTTATTAATAGTTAACATAAGTATATTTTTGACTTGCGGGTCTCTGCTTATTTGTATTTCTTCATTGCATAATTATGTGGAAATAAGTGAATTATGAACACTTGTATCAGAATTGTTGGTACGAGATTTTTTTAATGTAGGAAAATATATAACCTACCATTTTCTGAAATTATTGATAAGTATCTTTGTTATATACAATACAGAATTTCCACGTGATGGTCGATTTAAGTATTAAATCATAATAGGCTAAGATCTTTACTAAAGCTGAATATTCTGTATGATTTACGTATTATAACTAATTGGCTATGAGTTCTGTGATGTACGAATCAATTCAATAAGACCACTGAATCCTCAGCTAATCCATTTACAAAATATAGCAAAGGGTTTAGTTTACTTTCGACACAAAGGAACATTTAAACGCAGCACTGAATAGAAATAAATAAGTTGTGCTCAAATTAATTTGCGACACAACCCTAGTGTCTTGACAAGGTTAAGTTGGAAAACAATGACAGCACTGTCTAATTTGTAAAAGTTAGGAGTGTTTTAATTAAGAAGTAAACATTTTTGGGCGGGTCGTAACAGTAACTCGTAATACATTAACAGGAATACATTGGCAAGGGATAAAACACTATTGTAACACTGCCTGAACTGCTGCAGTCAACCGCTGAGTGCTATAAAATTGCGTCGCTTTGTTAAGTTATCGACTTTTAATGCTTGTCAGGAGGATAAGAAAAACTTAGGATGTATACTAGCTAAAGATTGTAAGAGCTGGTCGAGAAAATGTGCGCAAATGTAAGGAATTATGTTAATAGTGATGTGACTAGCGTCCCGTCACTATTTTTTTTCCTTTTTCCACCCATATGCCTGTCGTCACGATGAACGTGGCTTTTAAGTCTTATGGTTGGGACACATCTGTCAGCACGGAACAGCATTTCCTTATGCTGCTATCCTTTCCTGTCACATAACATAACCGTCATTTGCTAGAGCGAGAGAAGCGACGGTGTGTGGTGTCCCAACCCTTATTGCACCAGCTATAAAAACGTGATTTGTCACCACTGACCTAAATGTATGGTTTATGTTTGCCCCAGACAAAAATCAATGCATTGCAATTGTGACCCGTTGCGCGATTCGTCCCGCTCCAATATGCTCGTTTTTTTGAAATAGAGAACGTAATTCAGCGTTATGTAACGTCTAACAAAATATACTGAAACTATTTTAAGGGTAAATTCAGTCCATGATACTGAACAACTTTCCCCAAGGAACATATATCGAAATTTGAAAAATAATTTTTGGCTTTCCATATAAAGTCGGATCAGCTGATCGGTCAAATGTATGGGAGCCGGGAGGCCAAAATTTTTTTTTCATATTTCGATATATGTTTCTTGGGGAAAGTTGTTCAGTATCATGGACTGAATTCACCCTTAAAATAGTTTCAGTATATTTTGTTAGACCCTGTATATAGCTTATTCAATTGTTGTGTAACCTTATGAATTACAAATTGGGACGACCTTTCGCACTACTATTGTCAACTACTTACTTGGGGCACCTGACTTACTTAAGCCCCTTAATAGAAACATCACAAATATATTGTTTTTACGTGTATATTGTTTCTCGTGAACTACCTATTAATAGTAATTTTTAGATATAAATTAATTGTCTACCATGCTGGTCTTGACGAAAAGTAAGATCTCAAATTGATTCAGCTTCTCTTCCCGCGTAGAAAGCAAGCAAAATCTCAATAGGCGATACAGCTAGCAACCCGTCTATTTTACTAACATTTATGTTACTTAATTAAATACATTGAACCGTATGGAATGGAGAGCGAGGCTTTTGCCCAGCAGTGGGACACGTGATAACTTAAAATGAAATAAAATTAATCTTATAACAGGGAAGAAGCTCAATCTTTTAATTTAAAACTTCAACGCAAGTTTGTGTTGACATACAATAATTTAGGTATGTGACAAATAATGTTAGAATTTACTTAATTTTTTTATTTAGACGACACAGAACATTTATTTTCGGCCCTGAATACAAGTCCAAAATCCCTATTTTTGCATGTGGGGTTAAAATATCGGTGGATGCCTCGAGTTAGTAAATACACACTATGTTCAACCCTTGGAGTAGTTCACTGTACGTGTTTATATATAGTTGGTGTAGGATTTCTCGCAAATTAACGAGTGAGTCAGTCACGTGTCGTGTCGGCTTCATTGCCGCGCGTTATATGCGGCTGGCACTAGTTCTCATATATAAACATGTCACACTACTTAACTCACATCGAGATTATCATCTATTATTCAGTATATATATATCATCATCAGGTCTTTTTTAGTCTCCACTGCAGGAGCACGATCCACTCTGTACTACCAGAGCAGACCAGTCAGAGGATTTGGCCTACACTCTTCACGCTAGCTAGACGGGTTGGACAGGTCTCATTGATGTTTATGTTGTGTTCATTGAAGTTTTGTTCACCTTGTGTTTCCTAAGTCGCCTTCTACGTCACCCACGGGAAGACTTGGAGTGGTCCTATTCTACTCTGCTGAGAACCACACGGGTTAATCACTAGGTATATAATGTGTAAAAAATTACACTGAAACTGTTTTAGGGGTAGCTTCAGCAGTTCATGGTACTGAAATAACTGGGCAAGTTGAAGAAAATCTTGTAAAAAACGAGAAGATTGGTTTGATGTATCAAACATAGCGTCATTTTTTCTATGCAACCTAGTTCTAATTCTGTAATCCAAAATTGGCATGCGTTATGTTGTAATTGGTAAGCATTCACAAAATAATAACTGCTTTTTGCCGGCCGGTTTAATGCGCAGCAGCCGCGCCGTTCTCGACCAGCTTATCATAATAACCCTGATGCAATTTCTTGTCGACGGCAGTAAGATACTTGTCTAGACGTATCAAGTAAATAGATAAAATAACGACGCCATTACAATTAGATTCGGGGACAATCGACGAGATTGCCACCTAACGTTCAAAGTTCAAGTTTAAAAAGAAACAATGTTCAACTAATCTTACTTTAAATGTAATCTAATTTACAACTTGACTTTTTGTAAATGCGTTTTGTTATTACTGCGCCTTATTTAAACAAATCTTGGAAAGTTTTTATTGTGACAGTTCTGACCACATTTATTTTTATGCGTCTGTGTGTTTATTATCATAATGTCTGTTAAAATAGTTAGCTACGAAATGAACTGTAATTTCCCGTAAATGGGTTGCAAGTTTAGCATTATAGTTGCTTCGCTATATGTTTCATAATAAGCCAGAATTCTGCTTAGATTCTCGTAATATAATATATATGTTTAGGAAAACACAAATTGTAAAATGATACACACAGCCGAAGGCATGACGTAGAAACATCACATGACATTATTCCTGATAGGTATTATAGCAACTGCAGTATGATTTATTCATGTGTAAGGGCTATATAATTATATACGTACATACATACATAGTTACTTTTAAACCACCAGCAATTTTTTTAGGAGCAAGTTCAGTCCACGATACTGAACTACTTTCCAAAAAAGAAATTAAAATATCGCTTTCCCATTAGAACTAGCGCTCAGCCGAACCGATATTGTATATTTTTTTTAACGATTTTCAATTTTCTTTTTATAGAAAATAGATTGGGTATTATGGACTGAACATGCTCCAAAAATTTTGGTAGTGGCTAAAAAGTCAGCCTGTATATCCACTTTAATTCGTTCGTCACACTCTAAACACATTTAGGCCCGCAATGATGGTAGAATAGTGCCGGCAAATTACTTTTTTCTTTCTTATTATGGAAACAAAGTCACATCACCTTTATACTATACTATTTATTATAAAGGTATATATTTATTTATACTATTGTATACCTTGAAAATAAATAGATAATAATGCTATCAAATGGTTAACAAATCGTGGACTTTTATTACTGTAAGGCTCCATATATCAGCCTCATAAATCGAAGTAGAGTCCAGACAATATACTTAGATACATACACACATATTACGGTTACGCCCCCTTTAACAGCATATATAAGCAACTCTATTTTCTCCCCTTCTATGCTTACCTAAGCATTGATATAATTTTTTATAAAATCTGCTAAAGCTTTTTTATTTTTTATGAGCAAGTATATTTATATATATTATTGTTCGTAGATATTATTTTACTGTTTGTAGGTATAATTTCAAATCAAAATTACTAAACTTGCTAAGAAATATAAAAAATAACCAAAAATTATTGCAGACGTAATGAAAGTCCTGAACCCCCACCCCCATGTTTTCAAAAATAAGAAAATCATAGATTCCCTCACCCCCCTTTGACGCTTACGTAATACTTGAACGACCCCTTACTATGTGACTGTTTTTTTTTATAAATACAGCGGCAAGCCTATGATTTACGACAGCGTTTAAAAATAAGGAATTTAAAATGGAAAACAGTATCCTTAATCAGAAAAGTGTAGATTTCCATAATTTATACTGCAATTCAGTGCAAGCTCAGGCCAGGACAGGTATATGACCAGTCTGATGCAATTTGTCCGGTATCTAGGTGAGAAAACTGCGTACGCGATCTTGCGACTCCTCTCCCGACTGCCCTAGACAGCAACGGCTAAAAGTGTGTTGCTTGCTAGATCATTTTTTTAGATCTTTACGATTCATGAACAGTTAAAGGTAAATAATAATACACGATATACCAAAAAATATTTTCTAAAACATGTGCTAATGTGTTACACAATGGGTTGTTATTTATTTGATCAAATGAAATGTTAAATTAAATGTTAGAACAAATTTATTAAGTAGTAAAATTTCTGATTTTGCACATAATTTTATATGAAGATATTATTCTATAAGTACTTAAGAGAATGTGATAAATTATAAAGTTTTAAATTATTTATAAATTAAATATTTATAAAAAAAGAACAATAAAGTTTTCCGCTTCCCCGTCAGTCGCAATATGTAATAGCGTGCGGGGCGCCTCGCGGATCGCCCCGCGCTCCTCATCCCCGAGCGTTGTAATGTCTCGCGATAAAAAAAAGATCAAAATCTTGTTATAGCTTAGCTTAAGCTAAGCTTACAGCTGTAGCCTACTTACTTGCCCACTTCATGGTCCATAAAGTGCAGCTCACCTGATGCAATTTCTTCGCTGATTAGTCAAGAAAATTGCGTGCGTCGACGCGAGCTTTCAAGCGGTGCATGCAGCTTTTTGTAGAGCTTGAGTAAAGTGTTTTTTGTTTGCTGGGATGTTGTACTTACAACTTAGACGACTTGCAATTTAGACAAGTTACTTGTTACAAATTGCAAGTTAAAAGTTGCGTTTTAGATGAATTGCTGCTGTAGACTACTTTCGTTTGTCACGTACGTACCATTCGATACTTTCTCAATAAAAGGCTATGTTTGTGGCTGTTACCCGTGTGGTACCGGGTTAGAATAGGACCACTCCATCTTTTCTGTGGATCTCGTAAAAGGCGATAAAAGGATTAAGCACAAACATCTCGTGCTTCAATTGCATTCCCAAGGAGGGTTTACGTCTGGTGGCGGCTGGTTGTAAAACTTTTCACACAAATACGTTCTCAAAGAGGGTTGACGTCAGGCAGGCGGCCAGTCTTAAAAATATAGCCAAACCAAATTTTCGGCTTTTTCTTCTCCATTTTGCAAGGTCTTTGGCAACCTTGGGTGACCATTGTCATGCATGTTATATTTGGAGAAGAAAAAGCGGGAAAGCGCACCCTGGGCTCCGAAGCAGCACAGCTGAGGATGCAACCGGGAACGCGTTTACTCGAAGATGTGTGGCTATGTTTGTAACACAGTAAATGCCTAACTATTTTTTGATAACCGCAAAGAAAAATTAAATGATAAAAATAAGAAAAAACTAAATTAACAATCAACAATGACTTTTTACCCAACTTTATTTTTATTCTTAATTTTGTTCAGTTTTAGTATAAACGAAAACACCGAAAATAAAATATTCTTTTTTAACAAAAAACGTCTAGCTCTATATATTGAACTATCTAAATTCACCCACGTGGGTTTATTTGTTATGTCAATATTAACATTAATACAAGGAAACACAACAGTTATAATGTTCAGTCACATATTTTTAAATAAACCCAATAATTTAAAGTTAAAACCTGGAATTTTTCCCAGGAAATCGAAAACCGGTCGTCATTAAGCGCATTGGAAGCTCTCATGCAACTTTCTGATGCAACAAATCATATTTTGAGCGCATTACCTTTCGCATTATGCTATCTATGTCAATGAAGATAACATTTAACGATTTATTCATCATCATCATCATCTTCCTCGTCTTCTCCCTATTTGGGGTCGGCTCTGAATGTCAACTCTCTCCATCATTTTCTATCATTTATTATATCTGTACTAACCCCCCTGTCCATCATGTCCCGCTTTTCACATTCCCCCCACGTCTTTCTAGGTCTCGTCCTCTATCTCTGTGGCCATCCACCTTTAAGTTAACCATTTTGTTAGCCAGATGTCCGGCATCCCGCCTTTTGATGTGACCGTACCATGTTAAACGGTGGCTTTTTAATTTTTTAACGATTTATCATATATATAAATATGAAAGACTAAATTCCACTATCGGCTTATGTTAATTTTCATTTTTCAAATATTAAATTTTCAAAGGCAGAAAAGCTAAAAGAAATATTTGTAAAATATGCAGCTAGATCCAATATACATATGTAGGTATTGTTTATATACCTAAATCGGCGTTTGCCAACTATTTATATATTTTATACATATATTTTGTAAATAAAACTGTATATTCATTTTTATCACAAATTTTAAATTATATTACAGCTGTGAAACTTATCAAAATATGGAGTATCTTTGAAAGGTCATGATATGAGACTGGCAATGCTGGCTAAAAGTGAACAGTTTAGTCGGAAATAGACTGCATAACCCGATTTCGGATATCGCCTCCATTCTATAAATATTTGACAGGCTATCCAAATTCCAAATTAACTTCTTATAGTTACGAAACGGCAAAAAATCAAACTCTTATAGATTCGTAATTTTTTTCTGAACCCTTATTTTCGAAAATCATTTTACTACTTAACTTATTTTTTTTAGAAAAAGTTGTTATAAAAATAGAAATGCTCCGCTCTTACGTCCGTTTTCCAAAACGAGTAAACACTTTCACATTAATTTGGAAATACGAGTATAACAAGTGGTTGTAATAGAATTTAAAACAAACTTATTAATTTAATTTAAAGTAATCAGTAATGTTGGTTTATATTACAATACAATACAATACAATACCCTTTATTGCACAAAAGTAAAAAACAGAACAAAATTATCTTAAAAATTAGGAAATGCGCAAAGGGCGGCCTTATCGCTAAGCAATTTCTTCCAGGCAACCTCGTTTATATAGAAAAAAATGTTCTCGTTTATATATTATTTTAACAATGTAATTTTTAAGTAAGTGTATATATTTTTTAAGGGGGATCAGTTGATGATGCTACACAACTTTGTTCAGAATGAACTGAACAACATTTGACTTAATTTAAAAGTACCATAAACAGTACAGATTGCATTTTCACAAAATGCCTTGTTCGAAAAAGTGATCTATTTTTTAAAGCAAAAGAGGACCGAACGTAGGCGTCGCCTAGGTATTTATTTATACGGCTTTCCCCGGGTTTTCTCTTACTAAGCTTTTAGTTCCGAGCGCGGCAAGTCTCAGCCGCGACACGGGTTGATTTCGTAACACCTAATAGACGATAAAGCATCGATTTTCACACAAAGAGAGGTTAGTGGCGCAACAGCGACCCCTTTTCAATAAAAATCACATTTTCTTTCACAAGACGGGTTGGTGCCTGGGTAACGTTCATGGAGTTTAGTGACTTCCGAAGTAGCAGGTTATCAGACGCGGGGAGAGGGTGTGGAGAGGCGGTGGGGGGTGGGAAAAGCTGGATGCTGGTGGTAGTTATCCCCCGCATTCGCGTTGCGGGCGTCAACGCGTTCGGCCGCGTTCTTTGTCCGCGTGTCCCATTATCGTGGGCTGGTTGACGCGTCAGCTTTTCATTTTATTTACTTACGCAGACTGTTTTCGTACTTTAGTATTCGTGCGGAGGTTTGTTGTGGACATTTACAAGTGATTGTGTGGTATTTACGGTTCCCTGGTGCATAGTTATGCATTTTATTAAATTTCGAAAATATTTAATATCATATTAATAGCATAAAATAAGCTCTACTATATAAATATATGCAATTTATCTTCAACATCTTGGGTAATGTAAAATCTTCTTGACGTTTTTTCCTGTGATTTTAGTGTTTTTGAGTAAATAATATTATGTGTTGATGATGACTTTCTTTGATAACAAAGGAAATCTCTACGAAAACGATTAGTTATTTATGTATTATACCTAATTCGAGTACAACATAATCTACTGTCTGTTATTTTTATGATTATAGAGTATTTTGTTGTGTTGTTCAAAATTACTCGTATTAAACATGATTAATTAAAAAATATTCCACCCACGTGTAACGCGCTTATTCCACGGGAACCTTCAATAATTCTTGGATAAAAGTATATTAACACCAAACTACCTACGCACATTTTTTACCGATATCACTGCTGTTGATTGTTTAAGTACTCTACATTTATAGTACTTACAAGTTTCATCAAAATCGATTTTATTATTTTTCGAGATCGAGAAACAAACATTCTTCAGATTTTCGCATCCGTTTCACATCTTTACAAGATCGCAGGAACTCAACATAACAGCATTTAATTTTCTTTTGAATGTGTTAGTGGCCAATACTAGTGTCAGATAGCCTTAAGGCATAGGACCTGTCGATGACTTCATATTTTAACAACAGTCAAGCAGCCAATCTCTTTAATTTAAGAGCTTGCTCTTGTCGGTGGAGTTAAATGGAGTGCCTCCATTCCTTTCTTCTCTCTGCCATCTTTTAATGTCTTTCTCGGACCTTACTCCTAACCCTTCCTTAACTTGTTGGACAAACTTCATCCTAGGTCTTCCCCTTCCTTGCCTTCCTTTTATTTTTCCTTCCACTATTATTCTGAAGAGATTTTCATGTCTTATTAGATGTCCAATCATCTTCCCTCTTCTATTGTTTATAGTTTAGTCAAGCAGCTAAGTACACATATGCATCGCACTCCTCTTTATGGTTGCCAGTATGAGATTATTTCGGCGATGAGGCCGCCTCTTGTACCTTACTATATGTTGTCCCTTAAATTTTGTAATTGTAAATGTCATTTGGTGCAACAAAGTTTTTTGTATTGTATTGTAAGTACCTACTTACATATTTTTTATCTATGACATGCTTTCGGAAGCGTGGAGAAACCAAGATAAAGCGCAAAAAGCAAGCACCTCCATCCAGGATTACCCAAAACCTTCCGATTTTCACGCGTTAGCAAATCGCGCGGTCCATTATCATACCTCTACATATATTAGCGCGTCTAATCGATCTTTCTATTTATAGCCCAGTTTATCCAATAATCATATTTCAACACCAACCCTCTTCTGCCTACATCATTGACGTTTCCCTGCGCAATTTGTTTGTTCTAGATTGCAGACTAAACCATTTTGAAGGTTTTTATAAAAGAAAATGCCAAGATGTTGTACCTTATCGTAATAAATAAATATTTACAAACCAAGGCGAGCAAGGGAAGGAAGACCTAGACTTTGAAAAGATTTCATAAAACAAGACTTTGTCTTAAATTATGAGTGCTTGTTCCTAAAGCTAGGTACTTACACTTTTTTTTTACAAAAAAAAAACAACTTTCTTTAATTTCTTTGAGGAGTTTCTTCCGTATCTCCAAAGTTATTTATCATATCTCCACCAAACAAATTAATGAAGGCTTTCAAATAAAAAATCAAACATACAAACAAAAAAAACACGCTGTCAAATGATAACCTCCTCCTTTTATGAAGTTAGTACAAAAGTTAAACAAATTATTTCCATTAAGAGTAAAAAATATCCTATTTACAAAGAAAACAAAACATGTTTGGATTGTGACTTGGCTCGCTCCCGGTTTACGGCGTCCTTGGTTATCCGACACCATATAAAACGTGGAAGGGACATACGGGTATGTCCCTTCCACGTTGTATAAAATACCTAATACAAGTAAAAACCAAATGTTCCTTCCAATAAAAACATAAAAAAAATGGATTTGGACAGGAAAAAGTGAAAAGGATTAAGTACTTTATACACGAGACCATAGATCTTTAATTAAAGGAACATACAAAATTTGAATGTATATTTCAATTTTACAAAAAGCAAGAAGTTTTTAAAAATGGGACTTTGTCGGTCAATTTGCTGGAATTCATAGGTGTTTTGGCTTACACATTCGTAATAACTGGTAAATTTCGACTATAAACTTTATTACTTTAAATATTTTCATTTATATTTATTACTACCTACAGACATTGCTTCACTGAAAACAGAAAACTAAAGCACACAAAGCTTTCCTGTAATGATCGTTTTGAAACCCTACAAACAATCATTTTACTTTATTTCCGTACACATTTTACAAGGAACCAAGCCATGAAAAACCGTCGTACACTAGGAAAACCAACAACGTTATTTCTTACAAAATATTTGAAACACACTTTGTTTACAATTTCACTAGTACGAAGGTAAAACTTTATGTTCCATTTAATATCCTAGTATTCTAGCGTCTAGCAATGTGGTCTCAAATGTACCGTAAAAACGATAAATGCGCGCTTTCGATCCGCTTTGCGCCGGGTTTCTATATAAGATGATATCCGAGTACAGCCGACGACGAAAGTTTTAAATTATTCAGTGCTTGCGCACTTACAGAGGCTATTATTTGTAATTTTTATTAAAACGTACTTATTTACAACTTTGCTTTGGGATATCTCGAAAAAAACGCTTAAGACAGTAGGGTAATTCTTTAAATTCTTACTTAGCTTATGCAAAATTATTTACACTTTTGCATAAGCTAAGTACGCACGCTTTTGAAAGTTATTTACTTTAAAGAAAGAACCTTTCCTACTACTTCTTTATATCAAGTCTAAGATTTGTATTACCATGCTGCTATAGAGTTATTGTTAGCCGCGAAGGTCATTGATTTGTACCAAAAATTGGCCGACATTTTCTTAAATTTCCTCATGATTAAGCTGAACAGAATGTTTCTATAATTAAAATAGTCAGTAAAACGCTCCATAACAGATTTTCCGTATCTACAAAAAATAACTTTTATCAAACAACTGTCATATTTGCCGCCAAAATAAAATGGCGGCAAGAAAATGTTATATACCTCCAAGTTGCCCAACATAACAAATAAATTAAATATATGGCAATATATGCTTTTAACTTGTGCATTCCACTGATACGTAGCACACTGTCTGCTTCCGACATTAAAATCATAGTTGACATTCGGAATTCGATAGTACCTGTGTTACTTACATATGTTTTAAAAATGTGTCATGGAATATAAATAGAAAAAAATCTAATTAAATATCATCATCATTTGCGGGCTAAAGCCACGGATATTATGTGCCTAATTCCTTTACCAATTCTATTTCTGGCCTATTCTCTCCAAATACATTTTTGACATCAATATAATGGAAAACTCAGAACAACTTTAAATTAATGGATATTTCAAACAATGGACACTTCAATTACGAGTAGATTCGTATACAATGGTTGTATTACAATAGTGTATAGGGTCATTGTCAGACAAGTTTCATGACTTTCAGAGCAAATAATAAGAAACAAAAAACAATACTTATCTTTTAACCGAAGAAATATCAAAATGCTAGACGCTTTAGCAAGCCTCCGAAAACAACGAGATTAATTATTTCTTTCAATCCACTAACTGGCTAACATCAAAGATCTTGTGAAATTCGAGCGACCTCCAAAGTTTTTGTCCATCTTTTAATTAAAGAAGTTGTGATTAGTCAAATAGAAAATCTGGAATCGTTTGTGCGCGCGCTTGTACCAATCCATCTTGCAAGTACTTGGATATTATTTGCAAGAAAAGTGCTTCCATGAAATAGTGGGACCATAACTGGATCAGCAACTTTCTTTTTACTCCTTTCCTACGCCCTAAGGGCGGTCACATACTATGTCTGTGTTATGTCAAGTTGGTCGTGTAATATTGATTAGAAGTAATTTAACTTTAAACTTGAAAAAACAATGAAGTTAATATCTTGCGGAGAGTCAATTATATATAGACGATTCCAGATATTTTATTCCATTTATTTTAAAGCTGGAAAAATACGGAATAAACTGCATCTTTGTAAGGGAAAGGCCTCTTCCATTTTATTTATTTTACGCACATTTGCCAAAAGTGGCCGTTTTTCGCAAATGTGCGTAGTAAAGCTTTACGTTCTCACTTTAAACTGTAAACAGTAGTTCATAAAATACTTTGAAGGGTTATCTAGGATTTGGTAGTTGCAAAATTTAAAATAATGTCTTGGTTTTCTTTAAAATGATTTATTTTAAATGGGGGCAGCACTGGACCCCGGAAAATTCAAGTACGGCCTTAAAAAAAATATATGAAAAAGAGAACAATATAATGTGTTTATCATGTATACTATATACTAGTTCAAATACCCATAACAAAACTAAACATTTTATATAAAACCCCGATTCCTAACAGAGAAAAACTTTTTCTTAACGCAATCCACCACATTCGCAAACACCGTTTTATCTGGGGAATAGGAAAAGTTTTAATTCCACTGTGTTATGAAGACGGAAGTAGTTGCGCTTAACTCATGTGTCGTGAACTAGATGAAAATGAGGTCAGGTTTTAACTGTGATGGGTTTAATTTGATGAAACAACTACAATTGACTCTAATAAAATTCAGAAAGTAGTTAAGTTTTGCTATTATTCTTTATTCTATATGATAAGAATGAATTGCTGTTCGTTAGTCCCGCTAGAACTCTAGCACGGGTGGACCGATTTGGCTAATTTTAGTTTTGAAATGTTTGTGGAAGTCAAGGGAAGGTCTTGTCGGTGTGCCGGGAAAACCAAGTTAGGTGGCGTCACGCTGATAACGACCTTTGCGACTGCGGTGCCATTCAGTCGATGGATCACCTTCTGTCATGTCCGAGCTGCCCTACGTCATGTACCATAGAGGGCCTTAATAAAGCTAACGACAGAGGAATCGCCGTGGCCACATACTAGTCACAGGTGATTTGAAATTGAAGCTACAGTGTAACCATTTCGACTCGATAAGAAGAAGAAGGGAAGCTTTTTATGGTTATACAATTTAAAGAAAAAGAGAAAGTTAAGTTAAAATAGTTTGGAAAATCCAAAAGTGCACGCCTCATAATCTCATTTTTCACAATTAAATTGATTTTGATTGTTTTATTGCTAACTTAAAACGAAGAAAAGTATTTGTCGGCTTTAACGCACGACTGGCTTTTATTTTTAACTTCCCGCTGAGAAAATTGAAAATTTTCAAAATTCGGCACGTTATTAGTTTCACCCCATTTTTGAAAAGTCGAGTTTTCATCAGATCTCGACGTTTAAAGGTCTCAGGAATCTTCCCTGACCACTCACGAGCAAGTGTCATGCACCCTATCCGTATGTGTGTGTGGGTGTGTATGTGACCCGCTTATAACTCTTGAACAACTAAACCGATCGGAACCAAACAAGTAGCTTTCCAAAGAGTTCTATACAACTCAGATTTCCTGTGAATTTAAACCGATTCGGACCGGTAGATTTTGAGAAATCTCAAAAAAACTAAGCAAAAACAAGAAAAAGACACAAGACTACGTCACGAATGTCAAGAAAAGTGTTACCACTGATTGTTCTTTTCATTCTCAATTAGTTAATGCAAATTAAATAAAATATTAACTAACTTATCGCTTCTTTTACATTTATTCGTTCATATTTAATAAAACAAACAAAATCACAACATTCTTTATTCAAATTTCTTTTTACTTCTTTTCTTACTTGCCAGTCACACATTCGTACTCATCATACATAGGTATTAACTCTTTCAACAAACCTCACATCCAAAATTATTTTTCATATGTCACCTGTATTTTTATAATAATAATTACGATTAAACTACATTGAATTAGACCGTGGTCTTCGAAAGGACTTAGTTTTGGATAATACTGAAGCGTATAAAAAAAATGGACTTGATCAGATAAGTTTTTCGGGAGTTATCGTGACCACGCCAGTTTCCATACATACAGACACACAGACGTTCACAAAATGATTTTATTAAACATTGTTTTTATTTATTAAAAAAGCAAAATGTCTTTTTAAAATGTCATAAGTGTTGAAACTAGTGTTTTTCCTTGACATTTATGTGTAAATATTATTGTACAAGTGCGATAGAAAATAAATAGAGACACATTTAGTTAAAAAAATCACTTGATTTTTGTAAGGCGAGAGTAGAGCACTACCTCATGCGCTTCGCTTATGAGGCGTGCAATTGTTCCATCAATGCCGGGTAATCTGGAATGCAAATGAACGCTCGAAGAGATTTGCATATTGTAAAGAATTGAGTGGTGACAAACACACTGACCTGTGGTGGCCTATATTCCCATATTTAATGAACTTACTGCTAATACAAATAGTTATTTGAGGCAAGCGACTAAAGAATTGAAGAACTTTAGAAACGGAAACCTTTAATGAATGAACAAATTGATAGTATTTATTGCGAGTGTTACTAAGTACTTTGGAATAAAGCTGCTACATATATTCTTCAAATTCCTTCCAAACTCGTCTTGGAGAAAAGGAAAACTTAGAATATACCAGCTGCTTCTCTACCCGCGCAGATCGAAAAGCCGATCGGGGGACGGGCGAATATGCGACTCATGTTATAGGCGATGTGGCTAGTAACCCCTATTTTGATTATTTTTTTCATGCTAAAAGTGGCTTTTGGATCTTATGGCCCTAGACTCCGTCTGCTTAGAGCCGCTAGACCCAAAATGTTCTGTCTGCCCCATTAGGGATAAATACATGATAGTATGTAAACGTAAAATATTCTTCAAAACGAAAAATGTTGTAAAAAAAAGTGTGGTAGGGATGAGCTTGACTTTTTCGGGGATTGGGCCTCGAAAGAGTTTGATCAAGTTTGAAATGCTGGAAGAGTGATAGGCCCATGCCTAGGCCTATCAAATGGATATGTATAGAAAGCACATACATTTGCCACGCAAGGTTTTGAGTTAGGACTTTGCCGCGAAAACATAAATTATATCAATTGACGAAGAGCAATATGGAAATTATCACCATATTTACGAGTTAACAATTTATTTCACACTTCAAGGCCATCTTCACCTTAATACAACAAATGTACTGCACTGGTACCCGTGCCAGTGGTACCCTTTTGCTTGGAACGCCACATATTTATTTAATTTTATTGCACCCAATCTTATATTTGATTGATTACAATAGGTCAAACTTAACGCTAATGCATTATCTACCGGTTTGCCTTTGGGACAGGCAGGAGGAGAAGTTGGTATACATTTATGAGATCAACAACCATCATATTTATAAAAGTACTTTCTATGAATTACTAAACTTAAAAAAGAAACAACCATTGTTAATTTTCTACTTTTCCTACCTCATTTTCACCTTCAAAGTGATTAATGCGTGTACTCAAATCATGAATTGCTTTCATCTAAACTTTCCGTTCATACAATTACGAAGAGATTTTAGAGCGAATTTCACGGCAGGCTACCCATTTTCCTGTAATGAGTCTTGCAACCGTTTTGTTAATAAAACAAAAATATATCTTGAATCTTTTAAATCTTTTTTTAAATAAGAAGCCTTACTTTTATCGGATTTCCTTGTCTTGTGTTAAAAGAAGTTTGTTTAGTATAAATAAGCTTATTTTTACATAATCGAGATTTTTTTTTATCATTCGTAGGTATTTTGTTTCATTTTGTTTTTAAGATTACTATGAGTAAGTTTCTAATGTGATGTGGCATCTAACAAAATTAATGATGACATTGAACTGTCGGCGCCCATGTTTATAAGAAAACGTGGTGTAAATTTATGGTCTACACATAGGTAAGGGTGACTCAGTCCATCCACAACTATACCAAGGCAGCATCTCTTGGTATAATTGTTGAGATGTATGGACTAAGGATCTCTTTTTTATACATACGGCGTTTATACGACGGTACATCTTTTTTGGTAGTTTTTTTTTTAATCCCAGTATAAGACAATTACGAAAATGTTGGTGGTACATTTAGACGTAGTACATTATGTGTGTGGTACATTTTACCACATTAAGCAACTGATCAATCGGTCTATTAAAACCGGCTCTACGAGTATCTATATTTCTTCGGGTATCGTTTGCACGCCTTCCAACGCTTTGCTTCAGTCCCGAAGGGAAACTTTGTGCACTGATTTCAACAGATTTAGTATACTGGACTGAATACGGATGACCTGATGACTTGCAAAATAAAGTCCTTGTGATTGTAACAAAAGTTCGAAATATTCACAGTAAATGACAATGTGTTCAAACAGCTTAAAAATCATATTTTAAATTTATAGAGCATAACTTTTTTATTCTAGGTATTTGACCTCCAATTCCTGTCGTCACTTTTGAAGGCGTCTGACCATCTTGTTTTAGGCCTTCCTCTCTTCCTATGCCCATCTGTTGGAATCCAGGTAGTTAAAATGTGGGCGCACCTTTCCGGCTGCATACGACAGTCGTGACCGGCCCACTTCCACTTCCTACTTACTTTATAATAATTGTTTAAATCCAATTAAACCCATATTTGCTCCGTCGTTCTTCGATGATGGTCTGGTAAAACGAAAAAAAAAAGTATACCTAATGAACCAGCGATCTGTCTCCCGCGCAGATCGTAGATGTCAATCAAAGGAATGGGCATACAGAAGGATCTTTTAATAAAGGTGTAGCAACCTGTCAATATTTCTGATTCCCGGTTTCTACCAGTAGACACACTAAGCTAAATTTGACTATGGGTCTTTTCTCTTGGTTCTAGCTACCATCAAAGGATTTTAGACGTGAAAATGTATATGTACTCAAAGCTGTCCTGTTTGCTTTTTCTTCTCAGGAAGTGCGATAACTGTCCTATTTAGGGGCATATGTATTCAATCTAGTTTATTGCAGATCTGTGTCGGCGAGCGTAGCGAGGGGAGAATGATGGGTGTGAATTTGACAGAGGTTGTTAATTATATGCCTGTCGGTCTGAATCGAGTTTCTTGGGTTTATAGACAAAATACGACGTGCTTCGTTTAACACACGCGTTTAATGATGTCTTTTTATGTATATAATATTCCATATCTTATTCAGTTAGTACCTACTGTATTCGTCGGCATTAAACAAGAGTGCATTTCTCTGTTCTGAACTGTGGATGTACGATTCATTTAGTCCACAGTTTACATATCATTTGTCTCGCTTTATTTGATAAATTCGCTAGCAAACATTTAAAAAGTTACATACATTTTATAAATAAACGGGCAAGTGCGAGTCGGACCCGTAAATTAAGTGTTCCGTACGGTGGTACGGAACACTTAATTTACGGGTCCGACTTACAATACACGTAACGTACAATGTTTTAAAACAGTGAAGAAACACGTTTCTTGTATGACGGCCCCCTTTACTGTTTAACTTTATTTTTAGTATTTGTTGTTATAGTGGTCATTTATTTATTTATTTATACTTTATTGTACACACATATACATGTTTAAAGTACAACAGGCGGACTAGTAATACATAATTGGTGAAAATTTCAAGTATCTAGTTAATGCCATTATAAAGATCTAGTTAAAAACGCTGAAAAAAAACACGTTTTTTGTATGACGACCCCCTTTAATTTAACTATTTTTTATTTTTAGTATTTGTTGTTATAGCGGTCACAGTAATACATGATCGGTGAAAATTTCAAGTGTTACGGTTCAAGAGATAGAGCCCTGTGACAGACGGACAGACAGCGGAGTCTCAGTAATAGGGTCCCGTTTGCACCCTTTGGGTACGAAACCCTAAAAACAAAATAAGTATCTACATATTTTTTGACTTTACTAGCAATGTTTGTGAATTTTAATACCTGATTGCCAAAACAAAATCCTGTGCAGTTCTGTTATTCCCTCGCACTATACGACCTTTTTAAATAATTCATTCTCAATTTTAATTCAAAAGTTCTTTCTTTATTTTTATTGATATTTTCACGAATTAACACTCTGAGGCATTGGTTTTCTGTTTTACTTGTGAAAATAAGTACCTAGCTATTAGAATAATTTTCGTTACTGGGAATCTAGAACCTAATGGTCATAGACAACTTGCTACTTGCAATTAGATCGAAAAAATATAGCGATAGCCGCTTAGATCTATCGTTTCACACAGCTCAATAGACACTTCTCTCATTTGATGCGTTCATCTACAACCTACTTTATGAAACAAGTTTTTCAGCTTATACTTCGAGAATTTTCCATTTAATAGCATCTTATTCAAAATTGGGAAAAGGTTTCCAAGTTTCAAAGTGATTTTCAAATTAGCGTGACACGCACAGACAAACCCGGATTTATTGAATTCGATATTACTTAATTTAAAATTTAAGAAATAAGTACTTAATTTTTATTTGACGTCAAAATAAACATTTTTCTTTCTTAATAACGATTACGAGATACGTCTCGCATTTTTATGGATTCAGGATCTATGAGACTCTTCCATTTCCCTCTATTCTTACTTTCTACTTCTCATATAGGCGCGTTCATGGTTGCATCCCTAGCGGTGCCGCTTCGGAGCCCAGGGTGCGCTTTCTTGCAAAAGAAGAATGATGTATACCCCGTCATCTCACTGTCTATTCTTCTTCTCTTCTTAAACGTAGATAGTGTCTATGATATGGCTTTCGTACATGTTCTTATATCTCAATAAACACGCACCGAAGTTATCTCTATAAATACGCAATAAACTGATAGAAACACAGGATGTCCACTGCGGAACTTATCTACGATAGTGTGTCACACTAGGTCTAGCACACTCACGTGTATCATTCATGTGTAATGAACTATCCTTATCATGCCGGGCCAAACTGCGACAAATATAGATATTTAGTCCTTTATAAAATTCTGTGTTAGTTATTGTGCGTAATCACTACGTAATCTACGTAATCACTAGTGCAATAATTTTAAAGAAGAGTTTTAATAGAGAAATCGCTGTATCTTGTTGTTCATGTTGTCGAAATTAAAAACCATTAATATTTTTTGTATCAAGCAATTTGTAATTTAATGATTTATTTAGTAGGTACTCTATAGAATTTTTAACGTACCTAGTCATATTTTATTCGATTAAATTTTATTTAATTTACGTCAGATAATAAACAATAAAATAAATTGTTTTTTTGTTGAATCCAATAAAATTGTTAAAGGCAAACAAAATATCTAATGGACTTAGCCCTGATGTCATAATTTATAAAAAAGAAAAATATGATACAAGTACCTATTAGGTATCGTTTATTATAGTTAGGTACTAAAATTAATTCATTATATGCGCGAATCTAGCAAATTGAAACAATGTGCGCTGTTTGTGTTTAGGTTTTTAGCGCCGACTCAGCTGTAAATGGATATTAAAGTTCCACCCGCAAAATACCTGAATCAGAGGTATAATATGACCCTAATTAACACCCGTGTACGCGCGTTGAATTATTCAAAACATCTCTTTCATATTATACGGTATACTTGTTTATCCACGGTGCGATCTATACTGAATTAGTTGAAGTTAACTGCGTAGGGATTTGGCGTGATGAAAGGTTTTTCTGTAATCATTAAATCTTGCCCAATAAACTAGGCTTTATCTGTATAAGTTAATATTATTTCATACAAATGTTTTTTTTGAGGATTTTACTCAATTTTGCCATAGAGAGAGTTGTTGACATCGTTTCATAATCATAATCATTTATTATTACATATTATACAACACACTTGCCCGTAAAGTGGATCTAATTTCACTAGTTTTAATATATAAAGCAGCTTATAAAACACGCGTGCGTTATAAACGCAGATAGTGAAGTTATTTTCTATAACCGCACTATTTGCTATTTATGTGTAAGGGAAAGGAACGTAATTGTGAAAGAAAGGGACGGAATGAATGGTAAATCCTTTTACTTTTACGTTTTACTTTTGTGCAATAAAGGGTATTGTATTGTATTGTAAATCCAGTATGAATGAGAGAGTAAGTAAGAAAGTTAGACAGTGGTATATGAGCGAGATAATTAGATAACATAAGAATACCTATCTATACGAGGGATATCTAACGATAGCCCTTGTATATACCTCCCCCCTCTTAAAGCTAAACTGTTAGCTCTAAAAGTCGTGATAGTAGTATATACGTACTGAACTTCAAAGCAAAACTATGCAGGCTAAGTTAGCTTTGTTAATTTATTAGGTTATTAATTTGGGTTAAAGTCGCCTAACTTCAAAAAGTACCTATTTGAAAAAAAAACGTACAAAATATATAATTCTTAGAAAATCCGGCAATTTCTTCTCCACTTCGCAAGGCCTTTGGCATCTTTGGGTAACCATTGACCATATCATATTTGGGGAGAAAAAAGCGGAAATGCGCACCCCGGGCTCCGAAGCAGCATAGCTGAGGATGCAACCGGACACCTGCTTAGATAAAGAAGAAGAAGACATATTTGGTAGTTTTTAATTGACATTTTAGTAGTAAACATGTAAAATTATGAAAAATAAAGTTTTCATGTTAACTTCGGAACTCTATCTACTCTGAGCGTGGCCCGACACGCAGTTGGCCGATTTATTAAATCCATGAAGTCCCCATAAAAAAAGTTGAGTGGCAAGAATTTTTCCGAAATCTCAGTACCTATTTTTCCTATACTAAATGTTGAAATTATACTAGCGACCTCTGGAGATCGACCGACAATCGACTTACACCTTGTATGACCTACTTATACATTAATCAGGGTTAATTTCTACATTAAGTCAAACCATTTAGACTGACATCTTACAAGCTCTTCTGATAATATCGTACGCCTAAACATAATCTACCTCTGTAGATCTAGCTACGATCAAGTGTTGTATATCACCTAGATATAGTTTAAATAGCTAACCTGTAATTAGTTTGATAGAACGATCGAGCCTTGATTACTCAGGCTAATACGTGGAGTGGTGCTTCTCAAAAAAATTGATAATTCAGTTATAAATAAGGTAATTTTAATTAAGTAGGTAGGCACAAATAAGGGACTGAACAATAGTAAAACTTACCCTATTAAATGTATAAGTACCTACATGTTAAAATACAAAAAATAATCGGAAAGGAAACTAAGAAAAGTGAAGTTAATGACACGAGAATAATTAAATAAATATATACAGACCTGCCTGTCATGATGACCACTAGGCCACAGAGGTCGTCAAAAAGAATAACATCAACATATTTTTCAACACCCTTGCTCATAAAATCGATCTAATTTCACCGGTTTTAGATATATAAAGCATCCTATAAAACACGCGTGTGTTAGAAATGCAAATACTGAAGTTATATTTCTATAACTCACGATTTGCTATTGCGAAAGAAAGGGACGGAATTAATGGTAAATCCAGTATGAATGAGAGAGTAAGAAAGTTTGACAGTTGTGTATGAGCGAGATAGTTAGATAACATAAGGTGAAGGATAGACAAAGAAAAAGAATAAATCAGACATCGAACGTCATCGTTGTTTCAATATTTATTTTTGTATCTTACATACGCAATTTGTTTTTGTTTTTCAAATTTCGAATTCGCATGCTGCGCGGCGCCGCGCAGTCCTGTAGGCCGCGCGCCCTGCTGATTTTAAAAAGTAAAACGGCGGGAAAGCTACAGTGTGCATCAAAGTTTTATGGTTGAGTTTATTTAATATCAAAAATATCAGTTTATTAGGTATTTTCCCTCGCAAGTATGTTGAAAAACGTCGTACGATATACGTGCTTATATTGGTTAAACACACTCAGCTCCTTACGCCCTCGCGTTGCCTCTCGTCGCTCGGGCTGAAATTCCGCTTCGTGTGTTATAACCACCATAACGCACTTATATCGTAATGTACTTACAATAGAAAACAATTTGAAATATATGGCTATAAAAATGTTTTTATACAGTATAATTTTAAACAAAGATTTTTGTTATGCGAATTCCTATGCAAAATATTAATGAAAATTCAATTAAAAATGTAGTTAACTGAGGTTGACAAAACGAGTTTTAATTTCCACACAGAGACTCGTTAAAAGCAACCTAAAACAATAAAGAGACTTATCTACTTACATATTTTTTTTACTTTTTACAGTAGGATTTACCCGTAGTGGATCAAAGCAAGCTTTTTAAATTCGCTCTGCTGCAAGCCTGAAATGAAAGCTGAATGACTGAATATTTTCAATGCGAATTTAGGCTGGTTTCACCCACTGGCAACGCGCACCGTCGCGGAGCACGGAAGCTGCCGCGTTTTTAGTGGGTTGGACTAGGCGTGTTTTCTATACAAACTGAGATACTTGCATACAATGTAATAAAACCGGCCAAGTGCGAGTCGGACTCGCGCACCGAGGGTTCCGTACAAACCTGCAAGGTTTACAAAGTTCGTTCATTACGACAAGTAAGTTTAAAATTATTAAAAAAAAATATATTATGTGATGTAACTAAAAATTTATGGTTTTCGTAATTTTTCCTTTATCTATGCTATAAGACGTTGCTTCGTACCAAAATTCAAGATTCTGAGTTCACGGGAAGCACCCTGTAGGTTTTGATTCCCTTGCAAGTGTCGAAAATTTGCGGCATAAACGGCTGTATCTTTTGATTGCGTTGGCTTAGAAGTTTGATTTTTTCACAGCTTCAAGGGACAGTAGACCTGAGTAATTGATATAAATTTCAGCTTCATACCTCCACGCGTTCTTGAGAAAAAGGGTCTTGACAGACGGACGGACGGACGGACAGACGGACAACAAAGTGATCCTATAAGGGTTCCGTTTTTTCCTTTTGAGGTACGGAACCCTAAAAATCCGCCGCACCGCGCTCCGCGATGGTACGCGGTGCAGTGGGGCCTAAGTTACTCTACACGCAACTTTATTCAGAAGCAATAGTGACGAAATTGTTATGAATGATGTGCTGTTGAGTGTACATGGTTTTGCGCAGCAGGAAGTCGAAAATCGCCGCAATAAGCCATTGAAAGATGACAAAGGCTATTTTTGTCAATTTGGTCGCGTCAATTGTGCAGAATTGCAGATAGATGCAGTCGGCAGTTCATTGGTAAATCACTCGACCGAGATATTGTACGACTTACTCGAAACAATATACAACGTGTTAATGAACTAACGCAAAACCTCTCAGATGGTACCTCAGCCAGTTTTGCGTTAGTTCATTAACTCGTTGTATGTAGATGGAAATACGAAAAAAATTACAATCTTCTTGGCACATAAGCCTGATTGAGCCGTGTTGTTTGCGGCATATAGGACCTCACTTTTCTACTAGTGCTTCTAACCTTAGATGTCGTAAGATACGTCTAAAGAACTAAACTTAAACTGTCTTAACAATATATTGTTTAACTTTTTAAAGAATTAAAAAATATTAACGCAAATAAATATCAATTAAATAAAGGCAATAAACAAAAATATTATATTCGATTTACTAAGCTAAGAAGAAACAATGTTGAAAGTCAATTATTTTCATATTCAATTTGATTTAGATTTCCAGCGAAATTGGTTATTTTATAGCTGTATTAATTTTCTCTCAGTTTATAGCCCTTGCATATCAATTATATTTAGATTATTAGGAGTTAAGAGTACCGACGATTGAATAAAGCGCCCTTTTCACGTTACGTTTGAATTTTTTCTCTAACAGCCCATGCGAGTTTAAAACTGGACTAAAGACCTCTCCCAATGTAGACCATTTGGTTAACGAGTAAATTATTTATATCGAAAAATATATAACAAATTGCCAATTTTATAATTGTTTCGATAAAAAGACTAACGTCATATTTTGTTTTATCTAGTTGTGATTTGTTATACTTAGTTTTTATATAGTAAAATAAACAATATTCTTATATATTTTTTATTAAAAAGATTTTATTGAATAAAAAATAACAGACGTACATATACTAATACTGAAAACATAAGGGAAATAAAGGGATTTTACAGATTAGACACAAGACACAGGTACTCGTGCATTTTAAAAAGCTCTAGATCTAAAAGCAAAATCCTGTTTTAAACATGTCCTTTAAAATATTTCTTCGCGTATCTACGCGTTTGCGCTTAGTTTATATAACAGCATAAACCCTCTAACGTACCTACATACATACGTCCACTCCTATAATCTACAATTTTGCGAAATCTCGGCAGGTATGTCCAGCTTTATGCTAACAAGAATCTAATCGGAGTAATATTTCATGGCTATAAAACTTTTGGAGGCGACCTCCACAAGACAAGGGTACAAGGATTACCCCACCTTCGTATTCGAGTTCCCAGGCGATTCATAATTTAACTCCGAAATGGTAATACACTACCTACCTTGAACTGTTATCTCTATCGATTAATTTAACAATTTCCTGGGTAGCTCAATGGTTTAACTGTGCGCGCAATTCGTTGCAATAAGCCGTGTAAAGAGCATTGCCTATATAACTGACTCCTATGCTACAGACTCATGTTAAAACATTGAAATTATGAACTGTACCTATGTAGGTATATCGTGTTTTGACAACCTCCGTGGTGTATTAGTCACACGCTAGTTCACCACTGAGGGTTTCCAGCCAGGGCCATTTGGTAAATGGCCTTTTTCTAATTGACCTGGTTTTTGGGTGTATAATCTACCTCTATTGATGTATTATCAGCTAGCCCCAAAGTAAGTTTACAACTTACCTCAATCTGTGTCATCATCATCATCATCATCAGGTCTTTTTTAGTCTCCACTGCAGGAGCACGACCCTCTTTGTACCACCAGAGCCATACTTGGCCAGAACAGCCAGAGGATTTAGCCTACACTCTCCACGCTGCCCAGACGGGCATGGTAAGGTCTCATTGAGGTTAATGCTTTATTTACCTTGTGTTTTCTAAGTCGCCTTCTACGACATCCACGGGAAGAATTGAAGTGGTCCTATTCTACTCTGCCGGAAACCACGCGGCAGTCAATCTGTGTAATTTGTCCTTGTCTTTTTATTATAACGGTGATTTTTTAGGGTTCCGTACCCAAAGGGTGCAAACGGGACCCTATTACTGAGACTCTGCTGTCTGTCCGTATGTCCGTCTGTCACAAGGCTCTATCTCTTGAACCGTAATAGCTAGACACTTGAAATTTTCACCAGTTATGTATTACTGTAGCTGCTATAACAACAAATACTAAAAATAAAAAATAGTTAATAATTAAAGGGGGTCTTCATACAAATAACGTGTTTTTTCTGCGTTTTCAACTAGATCTTTATAATGGCATTAACTAGATACTTGAAATTTTCACAGATTATGTATTATTATGGCCGTTATAACAACAAATACTAAAAATAAGATAAAATTGAAAATTAAAGGGGGTCGTCATACGAGAAACGTGTTTTTTTCAGCGTTTTTACTCGATCTTTATAATGGCATTACCTAGATACTTCAAATTTTCACCAATTATGTATTACTATGACCACTAAAACAAAAAATACTAAAAATAAGATAAAGTTAAAAATTAAAAGGGGTCGTCATACAAGAAACGTGTTTTTTCAGCGTTTTTATTGTACACCAAGAATAGAAAAAAATACATTAAAATGTACAATGGGCGGTCTTATCGCATTAACATCTTATTAACATTGTACGGTGGTACGGAACCCTTTATGTACGAGTCCGACTCGCACTTGCCCGTTTGTTTTAAAAGTTGTTCCGGCAATTTTTTCTCCTCTTCGCAAGTTCTTTGGCATCCTTGCGTAATCTTTGACGACGTGAGGCGCACGCATTGTACACTTCTTTCAAGAAAATGTTGTAAATTCCATCGTAAGAAACAGATGTGTAGGTATAACTTACAATTTATGCCTTACTTTGAGTCTGAGTTAGAGGGCCGTAGAACGTCGGCGACGAATTGTTGTAATGGGCAGCCAAAAAGAAAGCATTGCTCGTAGATCACGTTGGTTTATAAAGTTCTGCTTGTGGCGTTTTGTGGCCTTTGTGTTTCGGAAAGTACGAATCTGACACAAATATTGGCACAAATAAAGCCATTTCCTGTAAATTTAGTCTAATTTATTAGTGATATATCGACGGTGATATTCAATACTAATAGCGAAGATAAAGTTATTAAGTATTGATTCTATCTATAGCAGTATGCTGCTATTGTGTCGTATTCACAGCAAATATTGAAAATTATTAGGTACTAGTAGTTAT
The DNA here is from genome assembly GCA_963576875.1 of Acrobasis repandana. Taxonomy (NCBI): domain Eukaryota; kingdom Metazoa; phylum Arthropoda; class Insecta; order Lepidoptera; family Pyralidae; genus Acrobasis; species Acrobasis repandana. The sequence continues at coordinate 16,485,896 of OY756215.1, forward strand.
AAGCAACTGTATTCCGTAAATAAGTTCTTATTGCCATGTTGGAAAAAAAAGTCTTATTTTTCAAGATAAATCATGATGACAAATATTGTTATTACACCGGAGAGTATTATTTCAGAGTGAATCTTGTGATTTTGGATTAATCTAAGTACAAACGAATACCGACCTTTAATAAGACCTTTTTCTAAGTAAACACAACCTATACTTAAGTTGTTTTTTGTTTATTTCATCAAATAGACATTACCCAATATGTTGCAATGGCGGGATTTATGTCCCGAAGACTTAAGATGACGAAATTAATGTACGAGTATTTATCGTCTAGGCGCTGGTAGACAATTTTGGGTACGTTTTTGAGGCAAGCTGAAAACTTGTCTTATACTGTGAGACAAGCTACTTTTTAACCAGGTCTGCAGTTCTGAGTTAGGGTATTATAGGGGAAGTATAAGACAAGTTTTTATTTTGCCTCAAATACTAACCCATATAATACGCACCAGATTATAATTTTTGCAAGCATCTGGCAAAGTTGAAGACCCGAATAATTATATTTTTATTAACTCCTTAAATATTGTTTTTTAACGTGTCAAAATTTACAGATTGCCTCAAATATATTTTTTTGTAAAAAAAATTGTTTTTGAAAATTTGTGGGTCGATTTAGACGGCTACTTTTCAGCTAGGTTTGCATTTCTGAGTTAAGGTATTATAGGAGTAATATAAGACAAGTTTTCAGCTTGCCTCAAATCTATCTATCTTTAATTTAAGAACCACGTTCTTGTCGGTGGAGAAGTAATTTTCATGTCTCTTTCTATGCGATCAGTTGCTTTAAATACCTACCCAAAAATGTCTACTAGCTCTCGGAATATTATAAAATACATCAATTTCGTCACGCTTATTGGAAACAAAATTAAGGAACCGTAAAAATCGCAAAAGAAATAAATGTATTAACTGCAAATTGCTTTAGCAACTCCCATTACTTTTAGATCAAAGACATTGACGTACGTGTTTACGAAGTGGATCATCAGTAATATTTAGAAGGGACTATGGCTCTGTGTAGAGTGGTTTGGTTGACATGTGTGCTACTGGCGAGCTCGGAGGGATCCCTTTACGATGATGACTACGATTCGTACACCAGGAATTATGATTTCATGAGCTCAGGTAAGCAACTCAATTTTATAACAAATAAGTGTAAAAGTACGCAATAGAACTTAAAACGATGCATGATTTTTAATTTATTTTACTAAGATGTGCTACTGGTGTGTGAAAATCTCTTCTGTTTGTATTTGACCCCTTTCGAAGCGAGTCGTAACTATTCCGTTTGGATACCTTGGCAACGACCACCATTCTCAGGAAAGTACTATTTAACCAGGTGGGCTTATTGTATATAACGTCTAATAAAATATACTGAAACTATTTTAAGGGTGAATTCAGTCCATGATACTAAACATCTTTCCCCAAGGAACGTATATCGAAATATCAAAAATATTTGTTTCTTTCCATAGAAACTCGAATCAGCTGATCGGTCAACTTGTATGGGAGGCCAAAACATTAATCGTATTTCGATATATGTTCCTTGGGGAAAGTTGTACATGGACTGAATTCACCATTAAAATAGTTTCAGTATATTTTGTTAGATCCTGTATAGTTATTGTTTCATAAAAGTTGTGTTATTCATTAAACATTAATTCACTTTTAGAGGTGAGACGTGGTAAGACATAAGCACAGAATACATAAGAGTCAAAACATAAGGCTAATAGAGAGTATGCATGCATTTTTTTATATTTTTAATCAATGGTCCTCGTCGAGAAATAGCCGCAAAAAATAAATCGTTGCCGAAAAACATGTATATGGTGTAGAAAATAAATATTAAAAATGGCAAGTAGATTATGACAACTAACACAGGCCATTTTAAAATATGACGTAAAGATATCCGTTAGAGACAGAAGCTGTCAACGCATGTTTTTCTTTTTTGGGTACTTTCGATATTATCAGCCAGTGATGTTTGTTAAACCTCTATATAAAAGTACATACATTTCGAATGTCATCGATAGTCAAACTACATGGACGGATAGTCCTACCGAATGCACCCGAACTTGTAATTTCCTTTTTGTGAACTTTGTCGTCATTTCCCTTTTGTTTGTCAAAAGTTCCCGCGCAAAAATTGCATATTTTGAATAATCTTATTTCTAATCCAAATAAGAGTCAATAAGAAAAATAATTAACTAGGCGTGGTAACGTATTAATAGAAATTGTAAAATAAAAATATGAGCCGGATTGGTATCATGCATATTCCTTATTAAAAAGTATTTGCCTAGCATCACGCCATTTTTAAAAACAAATTTAATCTTTGTGTTCCATTAACTTTAAATAGAACATTTGTTTTGTATTAACAATACCTACTTACATAATTCTAGAGATATCTAACAAACGAAGCCAGAACAAATAGTTTTAGAGCCACTGTAAAGCTTTCCAAAACTATTCAGGCTTAACAAAGAGCCGGTCGCATCTAAACCAGATTTCCAATAAACCTACTGGGGCTAACTAGAGTTGACCTTACTAATCTACTCCACGTACGCCGAACCAAAGTCAATATTTAGCGAACGAATGAATTCATCAACGTTATTAATGATGCATTTAGTATTAACTAGAGAATATAATAAGCCGATTGTAATTCAATTAGTATAAACTAAAGAATATATTAAACAGATTGTATTTTATATGTTTATTCATAAACATTATTTGATGTTAAACAATTTTCCATACTAAAAATCTAACTAAAACCAATCTAAAACTAAATAAATATCTAACTTCTGTGACTGCGGCTGCGGCTCCAGCCTTTGAAAGTGTCGCCCCGAGGCTCCCGAAGAGGCAACCGTGTCAACGCAAGTCACGTTGTATAACCATAGGTATATACCTAGTCAAAACTAGCTCAACCATCGTCAACCAAATATATTAGTTTCCAATAAACCTGCTGGCTGTGGTTAACTACGGTTGATCCTTTTAAATGTTACAAACAAAAAATTACACCACATAAATCACAACATTTTTGTTGAAGTTCGGATCTTTTCAAAAACGCTAGTAACAATGGTTATCAACTCCACGTATGCCGAACCAAATTCGGCTAAAGCGCAAAGCCGAATTTATCAAAGTGTTTAATGCTTCTAATTAAAAGGATGCTTATTATAATTAAATTAGTGCGACCTAAATAATAGGTATATTAAACCGATTTGATTCTAAGCATATTATATATTCAAAACTATACAAATACGGTCAACCAAATATATTAGTTTTCAATAAACGTGCTGGGGTTTACTAGTGTTGACATTACTAATCTACTTCACGTAGGCCGAACCAAAGCCAATATTTAGCGCACGTAGTTGAAATTTAACAATGGTTGTACGTAGCATATTATTACTCTGTGCCAATGGTAATGCTTCTAATTAAAACTGTACCTATGTTTAATGTAATGGAATTTTTTAAGCCTATATTGGTGTCTGTGTGTCCAGTAATCTTTCTTCTTTTAAGCGCGTTCCCGGTTGCATCCTCAGCTGTGCTGCTTCGGAGCCCGTGGTGCGCTTTCCCGCTTTTTCTTCTTCAAATATAACATGCATGTCAATGGTCACCCAAGGATGCGAAAGATCTTGCAAAATGGAGAAGAAATAGCCGGAACAGTTTAAATGATTTGGCTATAGTTTTACGACCAGCCGCCTGCCTGACGTCAACCCTCTTTGGGAATGCAATTGTAGCACGAGATGTTTGTGCTTAGTCCTTAAGTCGCCTCTTACGACATCCACAGGAAGAGATGGAGTGGTCCTAATCTAACCCGGTACCACACGGGTATGTGTGTCCAGTAATGTATGCATCTAGTTATCCCGCCATCTTCGCCTAGGTCTGCCGCGCATTCGGCGACCATCTCCGATGCCCACAATGTGGTCAGTTTGGCCCACCTGTCCTGTCTCATGCGGCAGTCGTGGCCCGCCCACTCCCATTTTAGCTGTGCTAACTTTACACCTACGTCCTATAATTGTGTTTTGGACCGCAGCGTTGTTTCTTATCCGATCCCAGCTTACGCCCTGTATACTGCGCTCCATAGCTCGCTGGCAAACCTTCAGCCTGAACTTCTGATCCTCAGTTAGTGACCAGGTTTATACACTATGAGTAAGGATGGGCAGGGTACACATATATCAAAGAGCTTCCGTTTTAAATTTATCGTACTTCATTAGGTTCTTCATGGACCAGAAGCTCTTCCAGGCATTATCGATTCAGCGATCGATTTCTTTATCCTGCCTGTCGTCGATATATATATATATAGGATACTATCTGGCTCAGGTATACATATTGCTTGACATAGTGTATTACCTCCCCATCAACATCGATGAATTATTTCAAAATAATATTAGATCGAGTAAATTTAGTTGCAATGATTTATCCATACGAGTAATTAGCTCAACTACGTTCAATGAATTTAATTTCCAATACACCCGCTGAGGCTTTTAAATCTAGCTACTTACCTATTGTAACTAAATTAGTTTGATTATAATGATTTATTCAAAGCTACATCTCAACTTAAGTCTACCAAGTACGAAGTAATTTGATTGAAATAACAATTGTCTGTAACAAGCGTCACCTAAATAGTATCTATTACATTTGTTTTAGGTTATATAACCGAACATCTAACAAAATATTTTAAAAAATCAGTATGTTAGCTACTTTTAGCTAATTTATTTAATATTTTTGTGTGGGTTTATATGCGATATTTATTGTATGTATTTATACCCCAAAAGATTGCTCTCTCAGCATCATCTAATGGTTGACTGGTAGAAAAGGCCTCTGGCCTTCCGCCATTTATACATAAATAAATAAAGCTAACTAGTACTAACCTTTCTCATTTATTCTACGTACAATGTACACCGATATCACTGCACATTTCACCTACTCGTAATTTGTTTACGAATGGTACAATTAAACTGGATGGTCAACGTAACAAAATTAGACCAAAATACACATATAAATAATACTAAATACACATATAAATCAGCCAATCAGATCGTAATGATTATTCGAAACCGCAGCAATGCGAGTCACAAATTTTTTAATTAAACTGTTGTAATAATGTTGTTAACACAATTTAATAGGCGGATAATGATGAAGTTTTAATGCCCAATCTAAATCAGTCTAGCGGAGCTTTGTTTAAGTGGCTGCAGATATTTTAAGGCACTTTAGAGCTGTTTTTATTTTTGTATTTAATTGTGGGTTTTAAAAGCCCTTAGTTGCGGCTACTAGTTTAAATTACTAGCTAAACTAGTTTAAATTACTAATTTATTTTGTTTTAAATATTTAATACACACATTTAACTTTTATATTTTTTTCTGATTTGACTAAGTTTTTATTAAATATTTAGACTATAGCCATAAAATTAAAAATAATTGATGACCTTGCTAAACCACATAAGGACGTGATCATAGAAATCATTCGAATAAAAAAGTAAACATATCTTAGTTGAAAGATATCAGTGCGTGAGGTATTTCAAACTTCTGAAGATAAAACTGTAATAAATAAGTCAGAATATTGGAGAGGAGTATTTTGTATTAGTAACCAAACCAATGAAATCTTATGGAATATTTCGCAGTAAGGGGTGTTTGACCTGTCGGTTGAATGAACCATCTTAGCTACGCTACGACCCTCTGACCTATGACTTAGGACATAATTTCAGTTAATATTTTTTATATTACGAGAATCAGTATTATTAAAATTTCTATATAGATTTTACTGTTGTGAGTTCGTGAATTATTTAAACTCTTGTGACTATCTCCCAATTGTTTGCAAAGCTTGGAATGAATAGAAAAGTAAAAAAAAAAAAATACCGAAGCTAATTTATAGAGCTCTAGCCCCATTATTCATAAAAAATTACAAATGTTTGCTAAACATATTCTAGTTAAAATATGTTTTGTGTTGTTCTTGCAATGTCAAATATTAAAAAAGTGAGAAAGACAAAACATATTTTAACTAAAATAAGCTATTTTCTGTTAGTCAAAGCATACTTTACACATGACACGTTTAACTTCATTAAATAAGCAATTTAAACCTCAATTTGCTTTTACTCAGTTTAACTATTCCAATACACGGAACGATCATCAGAAATACGTTTCATGGGTTATATAACAGTCGTACTTCGGACGAGAGTCCTCTAGCATGTGTTCGAGAGCCAGCTCTGATAACGAATGCACTCATCGCCTCTCCACAGCAGCTGTAACACAATTTCGCTCCTTTTACGCCATTGCCATCTTGGGAACAATTTTGCCTAATGCTTGTGCATTGCTCGCCATTGTTTTAAATTCTGCCGTACTGCAGTTTTAGATCATCGTTTATGAAATTTAAACTTTTATTTCAACGTTTCCTTGTAAATGATTTTTGTGTCTGTGCAACGCATACCTGATTTCTACTGACACTATATTAGGTCTCAGTGTTTCAAGAAATGAAAATATCAAAGACTTACTGACAGTGACATCATAAAGAATCATTTATGTATAGAAATAAAGAAAAAGAATAAAAACAATTTATTTCTTCCTAATGTAAGTAAGTAAGTACCTAGTTACCTATTACTTTATTGTACCTACACCAATAAAAAATAACAAAAAATCTAATTGTTAAAATAACAAAAAAATGGGGAGAATATAGTTAATTGTTAGCAGACGGTATTGTAGAACTATTCCAATACAAAAAAAATGTATGCAAAGCCGCTGTACAGTAGAATATTTCAATACAATTTTGCTTCTTCGGCACTATTGCCATCTTGGGAACAACGCTAGTGCAACGCACGCCGCGGTTATATGGTTTAAATTAATAATAACTTTCATTCCTAATATTACAAATTAATTACTGAATTTTTACTTCTGTGTGAAGTAGTCTGTGTCAATTCAGGCTTTTTAACTGTACCTAGTTAGAAAGCAAATTTTAAAATTTTACTAAAAATTGAAATTTAAATAACTATTGCGAAATAAAAAATATTAAAAAGCGTTTATTTATTTAATTAATGTGGTACTATCATCAAAAATACGTTTGAGTATAAAAAAGCTATTTATTTCCACAATACTTCCAAACAAACAATCATCAACGAATGCATTCATGGCCGCTGTACTATGAATACAATTTCGCTCGTTCGGCGCCATCGCTATCTTGGGGACAATTTTTCCTAATGCTAGTGCATCGCGCCAGCTCTAATACCGCGGTATAGCAGCTCGGAGTCATGACTTTAATGTCATTAAAACTTTTGAAGGTAAGCTGTGTTATTCTTTGAATTATTTTTTATCTTGTCTCGGTGTAAAGCGAGTTTATCTGAATAAGAAATAATAATTAAATTACACTTAATAATTTGATAAAATCTTGTACGCCAACTTGAAGGCAATTTCGCCTAATGCTAGATAATGCAAGGCACATCATTCTTTAAAATTCCGCGGCAAGACAGACTAATGGCATTAGTTTACCAAGTCTGCTGTCTCAATTAACAAATTTGCTACGCCACCGCAGAATATTTATCTTTGACAAATACCTTCTAAAATAATGCCTGCGACTGGCTTCTTTTAGACGTGCCAATGGCCGAAAAGTCTGAGAATTTACCCTTTAATGATTAATTAATAATGCCACCTAATTTTGTTTGGTAGCCTCATTTCTTGTGTTCTAAGGGTGGTTTAAATCTTCATAACAGCCATCTGAGTCCTCACCTGGACTAAACTGTCATAATAAAGGCAATATTTGCCCATAATTACCACGCTAGGCAGGTTGATCGCGGTCGATGGTATAGTCTTTGCACAGAGGACGGTGCTGTCCACAAAACACAACAAATAGGTTACGCCTGTTCTCTGTTACATATTGGTTTTCCTTAGTCGTCTCTTGAAAAAAATATTCTACTCTACCATCAAATGTGTTTTAAATATTGTTTCGTATTTCGCCACATATTAATTCATTAATTTAAAAAAAGATTGGTACAATACAATACCTGTGTTTGAGCAAACCAGCGATATACATATTCGACCTGTAATACACTAGATAAAGCATAACCTACAAAATCAAAGCAAAATTCTGTCCGCTTGAATATCAAATAACCTTCACCGTGAAGTAACTCACCGCCGGGAGTGCGCTCTTATTAGGAGAGTCGTATTTTTTGCGCCAACCCGATATCTAGTTTTATTGTTGATCGAAGGTTTACATTTAGAAAAAACAAAAAAGCCATGTAGGTATGCAGATTTAGAAAAACAATCGTACTCGTATCTCGATAAAAGAGCGACAACCCCGTTCGGTATGAAAGCACAATTTTTACAAAGCCCCTTTGAAACGTAAAACCCCTTTTCAGGCTGTTTTTAGGTGTCTTTGAACTTACTCGTTGTAATGGTTGTCATGTTCAGTATTTGCAATAGAGATTTTTTATTTATATCGGTATATTTATTATCACTTTAGATAACAGTCACATCTTATCGATTTACAATATAATACAAAGTAGTTATCTATTCACAGTTAAAAAATAAAACGCGAATATGAGTATAATATATTATATCATTGAAATTACAATAACTCTACAAATTAATAACGTCACAAAACACGATATTTTATATAAACAAATTGTAAATTTTGTCTTTTAGTTTTCCAACACAGTCAATAATTTAAAACCCGCCTCTTAGCTTTTCCGGTGCAAAGGTGCCTATTGCCTAGTACACTAGCGACATTGCCCCGCTGTATTGCAATGGCCATCCTTTGAACCAAAAACGTGTGGAGGGGGAATCCCGAGTCTACATGGATCATGAAGAGATAACAATGCTTCTAGATTTGTTATAAGAAAGGAAATTATGAATATCAATCGGATATAAATTATTTGTTAGGAAGAAGATCGTACTAGTGCAGAATTTAGTACCTACATAGGAGTTCGAATAAATTTTATTCCCTTAATTAATGGAACGCTTACGGCATTAGGTGATTTCAATTTCAGACTCTGATATAAACTTTAGGTATTCTTTATTTCATTAACACAAATTTCGTGACAACTTTTGTTTAAATACTAAACTTTTCAAAAACTCAGCCAAGCAAAGAGGAGTAAAATATTTCATTTAGTCCTTCTTTTATTCAATCAATCATGTTTGCAGATCGAAGTAGCTAAATGAGAATCACACCTTTGAATTTCTCATTACATCACAATTATTTGATAATAAAACCGAAATGAGTACCTAGTCATTCAAATAATTAATTTAAGGGAGGATAACGGAATTCACAATTAATTAATGTAATTGACGGTTCTAATTAACGTCATTACGATTTACAATACGATTTGATAGTATTTAATTTTTATTACATTATTTAAATGAAAAATGTTCGTTTCATATTTATGTGATATTAAATTAATTTCATCAGTCTTAAAACATAACGCGAACTAACGTTAGAATCCAGTTTAAACCCTTAATAGTAGGAACACGTATTTTTTTACTGAATTAATAGTAGTTTGAATTGAACTAAGTTTTAAATGTGAGTCCAAGTATAAAGATAAGACGTAATGGTTAACACGCTAGACCGCTAATCCGGAGGTTCTGGGTTCAATCCCCAGCCAGGGCAAGTTGGAAAATGGCCATATATGTATTTATCATAAATTATAGTATCGTTGAGTTAGTATCCCATTACACAAATTTAAAACTTACTTTGTGGCTAGCTTAATCATTGTGATTTGTCCCGTTATATTTATATTTATTTATTATTAAGACGGAAGACTTATGAAGAGGCGTACTCAGAGGTGCCTGGTCAATCACACGAGAAGGGTTTCTACTTGCGCCATAGGTTTCTCGTGTGCCGTGTGACTTACATACCGTTTATATATTTTATATATTATTTTTACTTTTTAAAACAAGTACCTAAGTACTTATGTAAATAGTGAAAATTTCGAACAAAACTACTTCAAAACAATTTCATAAAAAGTAGTTTTCTCTTCTCACTTTGACCTGCGTACGAGTACTTACGTATGTTTAAAGTAATTACACATACATATATAAAGTAAGTACATTCCTACTTTGCAAATTCATAAGTATTCCCAAAGGAGAATACTAGCAACATTACACGGTTACAAGCCTCAGTAAATTTATATAATCCGATAAACTGCTAAAATGCTTCAGCTTTACGCAACTAAGGAATGGGAATTAAACACTTATACAGCACTTAAAGAAGCCATGTAATTACGGTTCGTTTGAACAAACACGTGTTATATAAAATATAAAAACTTAGCAAGTGTATAAACTAGGCTATAGGCTTAGAAATTTGCAGTTTTCATATCGTCTCAGAGATAATCTAAATAGAATTGCGTAAAACGCTACATTCGTATGCATGTTTGCAAAACACTCCATTCTTTTGAGCGTTTATTTTAAAATGGAACCTGTGTGAGAGTTGCTATTAGTCTAATTTTTCAAAATTACTTCGGAAAATTAAGTATTTCATAATTAATAATATATTATGAAAATTAAAATATACGGATCACACTAATTGAGCAAGTCCCAAAATTTTTAAACTGATGTGGGATACTAGGGTACCATATTTTATAATAAATAGGGGAGACCGGGGATGGTTGACTAACTTTTCACTTCAACTTGAATATTTCCGACTTGATATAAAAAAAAACAAAAGTTGATACAGATAGAAGAACTATTTAGGTACCTAAAATACTAATCCATAAACTATATAATTCTCGTTATTATACTTATTTAGTCGATTTTCTAAACCCTTGACGCTTGGTCAACCTACCCCATATCCGGGGTAGGTTGGCCATAAGCATGGGGTAGGTTGACCTAGGCAGTAATTAGTATGAATAAAGAGGATTAGTATAAAATAAAACATTAAAATGTACTAAATGATATAAACTTTTTATTTATTATTAACAAACTTAAATTTGAGATCTTTCTCAGTTAATAAAAAACTGTAATATAGGCAACAGTCTCTTCTTAAACTATTAAAAAGAAAACTTAAATTAACAATAAGTAACATAAATTTTGTACTTTCTATTTGAACCTTAATTGCAACTTGAATTATTCTAATTCAACATACATAAACTTGTGAGTATCTTATGTTTTAAACTATAAAGTATCGACAAAGTAGGACATCTTTTGGGACATTACCCCTTTCGGATTTCCTTTTGTACCTATGTCCTCATTTTCTGAAAAAATACAAAACTATTATTTAGTATGTGAAAGAAAACCATAGTGTTTACATTGATGATGCACATAAACAGTTAGGTAGCCCACACAATTCTTTAAAATAAGTATAAAATTTACATTATAATTATTTTAAAGGTGTTGGTGGACTAATTAGTCTACCTACCCCGAAGAAAAATTGTCAACCAACCCCTGACGCCATTTTGAATTTTACTTCGATAATGTATGCCAACTGAGACACTAACCTGGAAGCAATACTGTGTAATATAGAATAAAACTATCATATATACATTCGGTATAGCAAAAAAAGTGTTTTGAACTGATCTATGGGCACAGTAACAAAAAAAAATACGAACAAAAAAATTACTTACCGAGACCAAAAACACAACATGTGATGCCACTCACAAACGCCGCGCGACTGCGGCGCGTCACTTCGCACAAGTTAGCTGGTCGAGGGAAGGCATCGTCGCTCGTGATTGGTTGATAAAAAACACGTGATGGTGGCTCGTTATTGTTGCCTAGTCTATCTGCCCCTATGGCCAACCATCCCCGGTCTCCCCTACATATATAGATAAACACTCAAAAATTGGTCTATTACTAAGGTATACCATTGATGGAATTAATATACCGTTTAATGAAGAACCTAAATTGTTACATTACTCATACCTACAACTAGGTCTGTTACAAGTACGAACCAGTTGTTTCCTATCTGTCTGATTTTAAAGAACTGAATAATCCAACCACGTTTATTGATCGTTAATGTTTGAATTTAACTAGATACCAACCAGACTCGGCAATGAATCGAAAACCGTAAGGTCTGGAAGCAATTTTACGATTGGCAATTTTTGTCACCATTTCACGTAAGAGCAATTCGGCGACGTCTTCGGATGAGCTTATCGGCCGGTAGCGTATCTTGTACCCACTCGTGCGGTTAGCAATAAGGGAGGACTGTAATATCTTTTTTTTTGTGCGTGTTCGAAGTGTCAAGAGTTAGCGACATCGATTAGGAGTATATGTAAGTCGGTGGATACGAATAAGTTTTTTTAGGTTCGGTAACAAGTTCAAATAAAAGTCTTTCTTCCTGTAGCTGATTTTGACGGGCGGTGGCGTATTTGTATCCACTCGTGAGGTTAGCAATAAGATAGGTCTGTCATTTATATTAAATTAGTCATATCTTAACTTTTGTAAGAAGTAAGACTCGACAGTGAGCCAATAGAAATAAGAGGCTATTTTCCTCACGAGTAACAATTTTTTACACATACATCATTGTATCTTTTACTTCATAACGAAGACATCCGTCTTCAGAGTCCCATCTTCTCCCACTGTCATGTTGCTTATAGTCACTTATTTTGACAAAACAATATGTTGATATTGTTTGGAACAAGCAACATACATAAACGTCCAGTCGGTTCGCTAAATAATCTTCGGTGGTGTCGGAAACCTCAAACAAAGCCGTGTACAACTGGCGATAAGCCAAAGCCAACGATATTTGCGTGAACTCACCGTGTGATGTGTAGAGTGGATAGGCTTCTAACGCGAATTTATCATTCGCTGAACAAAACAGTTTTGGGAGTAAATCTGAACGCTTCCAGATTTCACTGTATGGTAGGTTTCAGTATTTTCAGCGTGTTAACATAAATCTGTTGGATGATAAAATGTGATTTTCAACAAATAGAAACAATATTCGAAAAGAGTGACGATTTATTGGCAAACATGAATTACTTTACAGCTTGCGGTTTACATTGCATTCATGTCATTCGTTGATTAATAATACGAATACTTTACACGATGTATTCCCGTAGAGTAGTCGGATATTGCCGATATCTATCAAATCTATCTATTTAAATAAGTTCAATTCTTGTTGGTAAATTATTAAAACATGTAGGGGTCTTCTATTTATAACCACCACTGTCGCTTCCGCTCTCTTTCTTAAACAAGACCAAGGTAATATCTTTTTCTCAGGGTTGATCTCCCACTTGATTAGTTATTCAGCCTCTATCTCAGGGCTGCGACTGAACCTTTCGAGTAATGGGACCGTATCAGGGGGATTAATTAACAGTACACTGTAGAATAATCTCTTTGTTTCAACCACAGACAAACAAAGTTATAGATCACGCAAGCGTATAGTATGTGTATGAGGCAAGAGCTATTAATTGTCTCCCTATAATAACACAATCTATACTTAATATACATGAAATCTTCGGGGCTGCCCCCATTTGAAATTAATTATTTGAAAGGAAACGGAGATATCATTTAAAATGTTGTCTCCAGTATTCCGTAAATAACCCTTCAAACTATTTTATGAATTACTCTTCACAGTTTAAAGTGAGAGCGTAAAGTTTTTCTTCGCACATTTGCCAAAAGTCGCCGTTTTTTGCACCTCATTTGTGAATATACTATGGATACCATGAAAGATCAGATACATAACGGCGAAACACATAACTCTATCCTTTCGGCTTCACCATATTCGGGCAAAAATCTGATGTTATCTATTCAAATAGTCGATCAGTGGCTTTCAGCTTCTACTCGCATACTAAACAGAGCTTAACCACGATAATTGACTTATTGCTAACATTCCAGTACTTAATTGAGCTTAATCTTAGGATTAAACTCGGGCATAGCATTTATGTACCTGTTAGCCGCTGGATTACCTGTGATATATATTATTATGGTTGTTGACAAAGGTTTCAGGATCAAATTACCAAATGGTGAAAATCCTTATTGCATAATCTAGAATACAATAATTTTGATTTTAAATATAACCGTTCAAAAAAACTAAAAATTTCCAAGTTGACTTGTAGTACTTCGCTCGCTTTTTCTATATTAGTTTATTTAAGACTTGTACATACCTGTTTTTAGAGTAAAGATCTAAAAAGTTATCAGGAACCGACTTGATATTTTTTTTATTTATTATTTGATTAAAAAGTCTAGTCGTATTTAATGTCCACTTAAATTGTTTTTAACGAATATTAAAGTAGCCTCAAAATTAAGCAAAACAAGTCTGTCCTAAACAAATGATCAACGGCTGCCGCCAGAAGCCTTTGTTCAATTTAATTCTAATTACGAGAAAAGCACTTGTAATTAAATTGTGCACAATAAGATCCAGGATTTTATCCCCAAGGGTCTAAATATAACTTAATTGGTCGCTAGGATGCGTAAGAGGATGTCTTAAATGCAATTTGAGAAACTGTGGAGTTATAAGTTTGGAAAGTTTGGAATAAAAATTAAAAAAAGACTTAAAGTAAGTGGAAGTATCTCATCTGAGACACTTTTTGACATTAATAGCCTTATGATACCTAGTATCTACTAGGTATCATAAGGCTAGTCAAAAAATAAATCAAAAATGACAATAAAAACAAGAATTCTAAACTAATTCCCTAATTATAATTAATTCAAACAAAACACAGGTAATATCTGAATTATCTTAACATGAATTCGACCAAATGACGACATATTATATTATGAATAATAATTAAGACAAGATAAATACTGGTATTCCCGAAGTGTCCTATTATCCTGCCGTACGATTTTATTATAGGTACGATTATTATATTATACGATATAATAGATATTATACGATTTGAATATACTAACACTACACTCAACGTTACAAATTCTCTACACAAACATACATAACAAATTTTCAGACTAGACCAGACTTGCTATTGTTTCTATTAAGAAAAAGGATTAGTATAAATATTAATTAAGACGGCAGAAAATCCAATTATTCTCAGTGTCCCAGTGACCAGTCTCAACGCTAGCGGAATCTCACGTAAAACATTAATGAGGAAGTTAGCGCGATAAGCGTTCAAACAAGGATTGAGGCGGGTTCAGAAGAAGCTCTCACATTAACATTCCACAGCAGAGGAGGCAATAATGTGGGTGTTACACGGCGAGCGTTCCACTCGAGCAAATGGCCGCCTCCGCTAGGGAATACCTTTCACACTATACTCCGTTATTGTAGCAGGTTTGTATTAGGTAGCAACCCTACCGCAATCCCAAAGTAAACGAGGGATGCTGAACGCTGAAAAAATGGCGGATTCTTTTGCGCATTTCAATATTCTCGGCTTCACTTTCACTGTTATTCGCACCGCCTTAATCGATGAAGGTTCTAGGCAAAAAAAAATCTCGTCTAACGCAATTATGATGGAGAATTGCGCGCGAATTTGTAACTTTTCTTTTATTTGGTATCGTAGAATCCTGGTAACAATCTCAGATAGTAGGCTTGAATTTATCGCGGAATGTGGAAGGGCTACGCATTCAGTTGGGCCACGTAGGGTGATATTACTCGGGGTGCGCTTTGTTTACAAATTGGTCGGCGGCGCGTGCCTGGCTCGGCTAGAATCACCTCAAGATAAAGGGGCTGCTACCCGCCGATAATTTTCTCCAACCTTGTTTTATACGCGCGTTGAACGGTGATTTCAGCCGTAAATGGATTGATCCAGTTTACAGCTTCCCCTCCGGCCAGAGATGAGATAAAACGTATAAATAAATTCTTAGTAAATCTGTACAATAACTTTGTTGATGGTATTCAAGCCGATCCGATCCGATAGGTATCTATGTTATAAAGCTTTAGGTTAGGTGTGTTGTAGTAAGGATATTTCTTGTATAATATTTTGTGAAATAGTTTTCTAAGTAACATAACTAGCTTGGAAATTTATTACATCCATATCTTTTTTTATTTATTAAGATAATATTTATTAATTAAAATCTACTAAAATATATTTTTAAAACGTTAGAACTTATCGAACAATTTTTTTATGAGGTAGACACTTATTGAAATAATTAAATTTTTAAAAAAAAACAACCGACTTCAATTTTGAGGGTTCCGTACAAAAAATTAAAAACGGAACCCTTATAGGATCACTCGTGCGTCTGTCTGTCCGTCCGTCTGTCACAGCCAATTTGCTCCGAATCTACTGGACCGAATCAGGTGAAATTTGGTAGAATGTTGTAATCCTATGACCCAAACAGATATGTGCAAATTAAATAAATATTTTTTTTTTAAATAAGGGTCGTTTTTGGGGGACAAATTAGGAAATTAAAAACAAAAGTTTTGCAAACCTTAGTGTGTCATATATCAAATGAAAGAACTCGTTATGAGGATCTCAAATATATTCGTTATTATTGTAAAATGAATAATTTTGATTTTATTCATCAAAGAAGATAAAAATTGACCATTCCCCCCCCCCCTGATCTCCAAAACTACTGAGCCTAAAATTTTGAAAAAAATAAAAAAATAGTTCATTGCTTGTAGATTACAGGAAAACCTATAAGAATTCAATCAATTGTACGGAACCCTCTCCACGCGAGTTTAACTCGCACTTGGCCGGTTTTTTAAGGAGTTTCTTCCCATTTCTCCAAAGTTCTTCATCATATCTTCACCAAATTATAATGGGACCAACTTGGTAGTAAAGGCTTTCAAATAAAAAAGAATCATCAAAATCGGTTTACAATTGACGAATATATCGCGTAACAAACATACATAAAAAAAAAACATACAGTCGAATTGATAACCTCCTCCTTTTTTGAAGTCGGTTAAAAAGTAGATGATAAATATAGTCATAGTTATCGCTTTATAGTTTAATAAAAAAAAATATAGATTATTAAATAAACATTTCTGCTTAAAATCATGTGTTTAATAAAAATAATTGTTATGTATAGGGGTAATGGATACATTATGTCTTGTGCTTAGATACTTATAAAGTCATTCAACAGGGCTATTTAAAACACCAATATTTTCAGGATAATGTCTCGAGTAGACCAATATTAGCAAAGATTAAAGGTCCTGAAAGCGTCAACGTGTACGGTTTCACATCTTTCATATACATTAAAAGGAGAAATAGGATCTTTCCTGAAAAATGTTCATGGGATATTCATATTTAATGCTACAGGCTTTAGAGCCATTTTAGCACAATGCGCCCTCGTTACCGAAATATTTATTTGCGAAATTGCGGCCGGCTGGGAAGTAAATGAAAAATTCCCCTTGACACGACCTGCACAACTAAATCTAACGTTCTTACGCGCTTCCTTTATTTTGTCATCGTTTTGTTAACCATTCTTCTTTTTGTATAACATTTACAAATTACATTTCCTTTCATTTTTATTTTCTACGCAAAAGGCATATTCCAATCAAAGATGGCGTCATACTCGTACTTTGATACCATCAAACAATATTGTTCTGTTAATACGTTACCAGCACAGAAAATATTCCATTTCATTAATTAATTTTCCAAAGTGATTTTCTACAAAATTAGTAGGTAAGTATTTACTTTTCGTAAATCGTTGTCGTATTCATGTTAATCTGTACTTACTTGAGATTTGAAATTTATTTACAACAAAGAAAGTATCTATAGGCAACTATAGGTATAATATACTTATTAAAGGGGATGTTGCACAACAGGCTAGGTCATAAACACTTCCCCAAAGATCAAAAAAAATATCAAAAACCGATTAAGACCATCGTATATTGGTTTTTTCGTGATCTTGATAGTGTACAAAAATAAATTAAAAAACGGTTATTATCATATAATGGCGATATTGACATGGCGCCCCCATACGTACGCAACCTGATTTAAACGTCACTCGCAGTTACTGTCAATGTCAGGTCAGTTGACATAATGGGTGTAGGCCATTATGGCGGAACTCACCTTATCCTAATTACGATATTTTGATTCAAATGTACCATAGAAAGGTTACGAATTTATCGGATTTACTTATAAAGCATTGATACCGACCCAAAATTGCAAATTTCAGGTAGGTGTTCAGTGACCTAGCCGGCTCCCCATACATTTGTGCAACCACTCTTTTCTAAAAAACTATAATAAAGACAAAACACTACATTTCTTATAGTATATAATGTTATAATAGTATTTTACCAACTAATAGTTCATAAAAAAAAGATACTATTATCATATCTCGTATCAAATATATTCACTCACGAATAATCAGTGTCAATATGAAATTCTGCATACGTGTTTGCTTCGCCATTTTCAAAAACAAAAACTCAAGCGTTAAAAGGCTGTTGTGCTAAGCTCATCAACGGTTTTCACGCACGAGTATGCAGAATACATAGAGTATATAGATTAAATACAGACGATTTTAATGAATAATAATCTTAATGAATGGGCAAGCAAAGCCCGCATGAATCAGTGACAATGCGAAAGTCAAGTTATAAATTATGTGCGTATCGTATGAAACGCGATGGAGTTGGGAGGTTAAGGTGGAGGTATAGGCCTTGAAGTGGCGCCCTCATTTGAAATAAATTGTTAACTCGTAGATATGGAGATAATTTCCATATTACTCTTCGTCATGCACTAGATAGTCCTTTAAATTATTTTATGAACCACCGTTGAAAGTATTTGCATTAGTCCGTCTAGCTTTAAAACTTGCCTCCGCCAAAAGTGACCACGGCAAGTTTTAAAGCTAGATGGATCACCAATAATAGTTTCAACGGCAGTTCATAAAATAATTTAAAGGGTTATCTAGTGCATGACGATGAGCAATATGGAAATTATCACCATATTTACGAGTTAACAATTTATTTCACACTTCAAGGCCATTTGCCTACATCTTCACCTTAACGAGCCCGTGTAAGCATATTCTTTGTTTGCTTGAACGCTCTCAAGATTAACACTATATTTACTTAGGTTTTTTCATTTATCTTCGTAAGACATATACCTAATACTTATACGTAGGTGTTTAGCTTATTTATATGGGATATTTGGTATTCACATATAAAAAAAGTATGGAAACCTAATATCACACATTACCAGGCCTGTGACACTCCCCGTTTAGGTATCGAAAATATACCTACATTATTACTGTGCGCGAAGCGGCCCCTCAGAGTGGTAAATTTAGTTATACGAATTGTTTGTCCAGAGTAATATGAATGAAATTGGCCTGCAAAGGATGTCTAGGTATCTAAACGAAAAGTTACTGAGTTCTGTCCTGAGCTAAATTAAACCATATCGCTAACCACATTGAGTAGATATTTCTTTGAATTTCTTTGCTGAGTGACTTCTGTACGTGAGTATTGGTTCTTATTTTGTGATATTACGTGTTCATATTTTTTTTCATAGCAATGTCGTCACTTTTTTTGCGGAATGCAGTGACACGAGATAGTTGTGAGACTTTAATATTTTTATCCAATTTGTTATTGTATATGTTATTAAATTGTATTTATCAAATTTCTTTGTAATTATGTTATAAAAATTGTATGGATCATTGGTCTGAAAATAAAAGATTTATTATTATTATTATTTAAATTGGCTCTTACGATATCCACAGGAAAAGACGGAATAAATGCTCTAGATATACTTTTTTAGGGTTCCGTACCCAAAGGGTGCAAACGAGACCCTAATCCTGAGACTCTCCTATCTATCCGTCTGTCACAGGGCTCTATCTCTTGAACCGTAATAGCTAGTCACTTGAAATTTTCACCGATTATGTATTACTGTGGCCGCTATAACAACAAATACCAAAAATAAAAAAATATTTTAAAATTAAAGGGGGTCGTCATACAAAAAACTTGTTTTTTCTGCGTTTTTAACTAGATCTTTATAATGGCATTAACTAGATACTTGAATTTTTCACAGATTATGTATTACTATGGCCGCTATAACAACACATACTAAAAATAAGATAAAATCAAAAATTAAAGGGGAATTCTTCATAGAAGAAACGAGTTCTTTTAGAGTTTTTAACTCGATCTTTATAATGGCATTAACTAGATACTTGAATTTTTTACCAATTATGTATTACTATGACCACTATAACAACAAATATTAAAAATAAGATAAAGTTGAAAATTAAAGGGGGTCGTCATACAAGAAACGTGTTTCTTACGCGTTTTAAAACATTGTACGGTGGTACGGAACCCTTCATGTACGAGTCCGACTCGCACTTGGCCGTATTTCAAATAAACCAAAAATCGCAAATACTGAAATCACTGAATCCTTTCGTCTTGAGGCACTTACGTATTTTGAACAAGAAGAATAAACGTTGTCAACATCGTAATTCACTCTTTTATGTTACAAAAACCATTTATTAAAATATTTTTTCTCATCTTTACAGAAAGCCGGACATGCACGTCATCAGAATTCAGATGCAAAACCGGGCGTTGCATCCCGATGTCGTGGCGCTGCGACAACGAGAAGGACTGCTCGGATGGGTCAGACGAGGATCCCGCCACTTGCAGTATGTACTTTATGCTTGGGTTATCATGGCTACTGCGAAAAATATCAAAGCTTTTTATTTTTAAAGATTAGCCCTACGAGTAAAGTAGGAAATTCTAAGGAAATCTCTTCTTCTTAGCGAGAAGACAATAAGATATGGTGAAAAAGTAACCCATGAACAGGATTTCAACCGAAAACCGTCTTGTTTCCATATTCTTTAACTTCTCACTTTTTTATAAAATGTATATATGCAAATTGGTCCCATTGTCACCAAATAAAGATCTGTTGGCGGAATCCTCGAGAAATCGAGGGAACATATTCTGTTACGCACACATTATGTTAGTATATTGATTTTGATTTATTTATCAGTAAATCATTCAGAAAGTGTGATTTGGTGAAGAAGAACTGTCGAAGAAGATCAGAAATTGAGGAAGCTTTTTTTTAGTTTAATATTATTTTTATACCAATTACAATACAAAGCTCCAACCTAAATAAAGTAGGTAGTTAAACATAAAATATTATCTCCAAAATGCATTCTGTTCGCTCTAAAAATATTAACCATTTTTTCCCAAAGAAGTACAATTATGTGTATCGTTACGTACTTTATCACGCCTAAACAGCGTATATTTCGGGCAATAACCCGTTAGGGCAGCGTTACTGCGATTCCCGTTTGCATAGGTACAATAAGAGGAGCGAAAAACGGCGAGCGGCAACTTAGTATAATTTGTGTGTTGGAAATAAATAAACATTGTTACTTTTGCAAATTTACTTTGGCAGTCTCGGCTTCCATTATAATTAAGGCTGGTTCACAGTAGTCGACGTCACTATCTGTAGAAACTGGGCCGAGTAAGGTATAAGGCACAAAAAATAAAGGATTACCTATCTGAGTGGAATGAACGTGGATTCATAAGATATATTTTTTATTGACGTATGATTTTTAAATACATATACTTTTTTTAACCAAAACATATTTTTCAGCCATCTAGTCTTTGCTATAAATAAATTGTGAATTTGGTAATTCAGGGGTCTTAGTTTAATTTTATCGACTAGATATTTTGATATGAATGGAAAGAAAACAAAAAAAGTACTTGATAAGGCTTTTTCTAATAAGTTAACAAAACAGTTCCAAAAAAAATATGTTGCTTATTGCCATTAATTTAATTAGGAATCGTGAGCTTGTACCAAAATTATACATTCAGCGCAGTCACTGGATTATTGTGAATGTTGCTTTAAAGTCAAAACAATGAAAAAACAAGGTCGGGAAGTGACAAAGCCAGATTTGAGACTATGGATCCCTTAATCCGAACCCGGGTTATCCCTTATTGTTCCCGAAAAACACGTCCTGGAAAGTATATTTTGACCACTTGATCGAGGGTAGCTATGCTTGACAGGGTTTTAAAAATAAATAGAGTGTTGGCAGGCTTTATTCAAGTTTATTTTTTTCTTTCAACCAATTTTCTTAGTTAGCTTTTAGAAGGATATAAATTGTAGGAAAGTAATATCACTTTACTTTTCTCTATTTTTACATAATTAAGATTTGTTTTCGAATATAAATTGTATTGACTTTAGTGAAGATTGTTTTATTTTATTAATTAAGGCCGTACCTAAATTTTCCGGGGTGCTGCCCCCATTTTAAATAAATCATTTCAAAGAAAACGGAGACATCATTTAAAATTTTGCTACTACCAAGTTCTAGATAACCCTTCAAAGTATTTTATGAACTACTGTTTACAGTTTATAATTAGAACGTTAAGCTTTACTACGCACATTTGCTAAAAGTGGCCGTTTTTCGCAAATGTGCGTAGTAAAGCTTAACGTTCTCACTTTAAACTGTAAACAGTAGTTCATAAAATACTTTGAAGGGTTATCTAGGACTTGGTAGTTGGAAAATTTTAAATAATGTCTCAATTTTCTTTAAAATGATTTATTTTAAATGGGGGCACCACTGGACCCCGGAAAATTCAGGTACGGCCTTAAGTAGAGATTCGCTAGTTTTCCAGCAAGTCAAATCAGATGAGTACTTTTTTCTTAACGCCAAAATAAACATTTTCTATGATAAAAATAAAAGACCGCATATTTCAATACTCATCACAGGAACTCGCTGACAGAAGAGCGAGTAAGATAATTAAGGGCAAGCAACCCTAAAAAATAATTATCTCACAATTTATGAGCAAAGTTTTAAGCAAGGCACGCGTATTTCTAGCAAGAGTCAAGACACCCCTAGAAGATTAAAATCTTAATTATGGGGCAAAGTTTTCTGGATTATTTTCTAAGCTTTGGCCTCTTTCACCTGTTTTCGTTATGAATCGTAAAGTAGCATATTAAGTCCATCAATTGTAAATAGCTCAGAGATTTACGTAATTAACTGTTTGCGAACCTGTAGGCTTTAATCGTAAAATAAATAGATCGCTTAAGTGGCGATCAAATTATACAGTGAATTGACTCTTACTTTTAAATCTTTCTTTTTTTTGGTATTTCAAACAGTAATTAAAGGTACCTACATTTTAACTAAGTACAAATATGTGATGGGTAAGTTCAAATGACAAATGAACGAAATAATTATGTAGGTACCTACATATGTTCATTTATTTTAGTTTTATTAAGTAATTTAGTATTTATATTTATATTCTTATACCTTATAGAATTTCTATCTGTATTTTCAATATTATTATAATATACTTAAATTAGAAAATGCTCTGGCAACCAGATCCATTTTATTAAATTAATGAAAACTTTGAGAACTAAAAATTAATTAACTTATGTTTAATTATACCTATTCTAAAATTAAATGTTAACCCATTTTAAGAGAAAATTTTAATATTTTTGTCTGCTGAAAAACG
Source organism: Acrobasis repandana (assembly GCA_963576875.1). Classification (NCBI taxonomy): domain Eukaryota; kingdom Metazoa; phylum Arthropoda; class Insecta; order Lepidoptera; family Pyralidae; genus Acrobasis; species Acrobasis repandana. Next base: position 16,509,080 of record OY756215.1, read on the forward strand.
TTCGAAATTATTTTTTAAAAACGTAAACATTTTTTTTCTCTTATCTCAAACAAAGGAGTGCTAATGTTCTGTATGTAAATGGTGCACATATCCTTGTATTTTGCATATAAAATAAGTCACGAAATAGACATGCAAAGTGCGAAATGCTGACCTAAATATCACGAAATGCGGGACATCCCTACAATGACGTTTCCACGTCGACACATCCCTAATGTTCACGGGAATGGTAGGAATTTAAAACGCGTTGATAGGTGCGACTTTCGCAAAAGGTTTTGGATGTAAAAACAGGCAGATTCAAACAAACTACTTTAAAAATACTGACGTATTTGACTAGGTCACTAGTTAAATCTATCTCATTTGTATACAGGGTCTTACAAAATATATTGAAACTATTTTAAGGCTGAATTCAGTCCATAATACTAAACAACTTTCCCCAAGGATCAGATGATGTATGTAGGATGACAAAGCGTTTGTATGTCAAAAAATTTGTACCTACATATCGAAAGCAATACGGTTCAATTACTGTCAGTATCAAAGAGTTGGTAGACGTGACCAATTGAACCAGTAAATTATGCTCGCTGGGGAAGAAGCGTAGGTACCACAGACCATAAATAAAGATAGACACAGCCTCTGTATGAATTTGCGTGTCGATCTGACGTCAAATTGACTTCATTAAGGATCGTCACTTTTAGTCCGTGTATGTCAATTCATTAATTAAATCGGAGATTGAGCTCTCTACTGTAAAATACCTAAATCTGTAGAAACTCGTCGAAAAACGTTAGAGGAAATAATAAAAAAGATTCCTTCCGTATGTAAGTGAATTTCTTATTAAATATTGTATTGAAAATTGGCAAGTCAGGTTTTCATAAAAATTGAAGGACTTTCATTATCTAGTAATATATACAGATCTGTGGTAGGTACCTTTATTCGGAACGTTGTGATAAGGGAGAATGGATAAGCAATAAAATGTTTTAATAAAATGATAATACTCGTATTTACTACACGTACCATGTTCGTTTTTTCTTTTATAAGAACTGCCTGTGTGATGAAAAAATATAATAATTTATTAAATTTAAAAATTAGTAATTATGTAACTAGTCTACGACTGAATAAATTCAACAGCGAATATACATCGAGACGCAAAAAAACTTTTAATACTTCACATATTAAGAAATCAGTCAGAAGTCAGATGGTGTAGTTAGTAATTTTTTTTTGTTTAATGTAAATGAAAGTCATGCTCACCATCTTAACGCGACACTACTATTGTAAATTTCCCATTAAAAAAAGGATGACTAAATTCACTATATTTTTTCAATAATTTTTTGTTGTAAATTCACCATCTTGCGTTGATCTAGGCGTAAATGATTGTTTTCATAAATTGACTCATATTGGTAGACACAAAATACAAATACGCTATGACGTCTTTATTTCTAATGGGGCAGACAGAGCATTGTGGGTCTCGTAGCTTTGGAGCTACAAGACCCAAAATGCTCTGTCTGAAATAAGACTTATATCTTTATTTAGAAAAAAAATATTTTGAAGAATTATATCTGCTTGGGCAGTAGAGCCCAGGGCCGCAACATCCAAAGTCTACTATCAGCGTGATGGTGGGTGAAAAGGTAGAAAAGAAATCAAAATAGTAATGGGTTGTTATCCTTATCGCCTATTAACAGACCAGCATGGAAGACACAAATATTCTCAAATAAGTCTTAATTTAATATACCTATACGACGTCGAAGGGACATACCCGTACTAAATCGAACCATGGTCAATACTAGAACATTATAGTAAAATTAAATTAAAAACACAGCCAAAAATTGAAAATTAATTTCGGCTTTTCCATACAAAAGTGTGCAGCCGCTCGGGCGATTTGTATGGGAATGTCGAATTTTTTTGGTTTTTTTACTGTTATTTTAATTTCATTATACTTTAGTGATCTAGTATAGCCCGTGGTTCGATTTATTACGGGTATGTCCCTTCCACGTTGTATATTCAATTCATATTTCTCAGTTTGTATTCGTTCGTGCCAAGCTCGAATTAAGTCAGCAATAATATAAAATATTGAAATGAACTAAGTAATAAAAAAAAACGAAAATACTGTTAGATAAGTACAAGTTTATGGACGAATTCAAATTGATAGTATGTTAAGTGCGCATTTTAACATATTTTACGGAGCAAAAGTTGGAATTGCTGAGCCTTATCAGTCAGTATATTTATGTTCGTAACTTTTGAGTCATAAACTTTACTAGGTACTTAAATAGAGCTTTTCTAAATGTATTCACTTATTTGAAAGAAATGTGTAGATTTTAGTATCTCAGCTAAAACAAATTTATTTTGGAACAGATTTTTTGGGATATTTTTTTTTATAAAAATTGGGATAAAACTATCCTTATTCTTAGTTGTCTATTTTCGTTTTATTTAATTGTTTCTATAGGATGTGCAAAAATGTTAGTATAACTACGAGGACATGTATCCTCGTAGTCAAACTGGTATGACAAGCTAGTATGACCATGAGGAAACAGCGTAATTTTTATACTTTATATATTTATTTCTTATTTCCCAACGACTCTACTGAAAGCAAGAAAGGTAAGATATAAATAACAATTTTATTTGCTAGACAAATTAAAAATCTCCCAACTTCCAAGCATTCACCCCTAATAACTTGTGAACGGCTGTACCGATTTTCATCAAAGTTACCTCAGAACCATCTCGACAGACAAAGCTTTAAATTTAAAACAACCGCATCGAGATCGGTCAATTTGTTTAGGAGCTACGATGACACAGACAGACACAGAAATACACAGACACGTCAAGCTTATAAAACCCCTCTTTTTAGTCGGAGGTTAAAAAGAGTGTTTATATGAGAATCATTCCAAATAGGCGATGAACTAAACCTGCATCACCTGCATGACACTATTTCTGACTCCCGTTGACCATCTTAGAAGAACACAGTGAGAATGCTGGCCTGTAGGTTTTGTCACCATCGACTCTCTTTAATTATTAGGTACAAAAACATTAAAAACCTTCGTATAAAAATTTTAATTAAATCATGACAAATGAACCTTAATTTCAAGTAACTAGAAACAATTTTTGTGCCCTTCGCCGTAGAGACGATGGGTCCATGGGGCCAAATCCTTTGTGACTGAGATTTCAACGCGACTCCGCGATGTTACGGGTGATCTGAGGGCGGGCATCTACTTTGCACAAAGGATTTCTATCGCGGTGCAGAGGGGTAATGCTGCCAGCCTTTTGGGTACCCTGCCTCGCGGCGAGGCGTTGGAGGCTCTTTTTTATTTGTAATTTTTATTTTATTTTATTAATTTGTAAAAAAAGGAACTAGAAAAGCCCCATTTAAATTCAGAACAGCTTATAAAAAAAACACTTAATAAAATTAGACAAGAAAAACGTCACGGTATATCCCCCAGGCCGTTACTTCGGGTAACATTGACGTATTTATGGCGATTTAAAATCGTTCAAAGTTTCCAACTCTCAAGCCAAAAAACTCCAAAAGAAGTTAGCCGGCTTCCAACAGCGGACTTTTAATTCCTTGTTTTCCACAAACTGTAACAATGTGTATAAAAAGCTTGGGAAAGTTCTAAGGCCGTTTCGTCATTGCAACGTTGGGATTACCTAGTTGTTGTTTTTTATTCTAACACTGGGGTCACAGTTTTCAAGCTACCTAAACATTATAAATACTTAAATAACATGATATAACTTTAACGACCAAGTCCATCTAATTGGTACTGTGTGATTTCCGGCCTTGTTTTGGTTTTTCGTGTGTGTAAGTGGCCGACACTTATGTCAGATTTTTCAAGCTGCCTAAATGTATCTAAAATAGGTTTTCGACTGATATACAATAATGAATGATGAAGCACGGATGAGACCAAGAAATTATTTGTGCCACTTGTGGTCTGGCCAGCGTGGAGAGTGTAGGCCAAATCCTCTGACTGTTCTGGCTATGGCTCTTGTAGTACAGAGAGGGTCGTGCTCCTGCAGTGGAGACTAAAATTGAGCTGATGATGACAATGATGACTTGTGGTCACACATCCAAGTGCTGACAACGCCGGGATCGCTATATATGCGAAAGCGCTAGGTATGCGTACTCCCACTCGTGGATGTCGTAAGGGGTAAAGGACTATGCACAAACATCTTGTGTTACAACTGCACATCCAACCAAGGTACAAAGATGGCCACTAGTCGCAATTCCCAAAGGATTATCTGGTTTAAATGCCCACTTCCTTGGTCAATTCCAAGAATATGTTCGTTTACATACAAATTCATTTTAATCGCATGTTGTACCGACTTAATGAGAGAAAAGCCTTAGGTTTATTTTAAGATTGATTATGGCACTGCCGTTGACCCCAAGTAATGGAACCTTTTATTTGTAAGGACACGTGATATACACAATACACTGAAAGCAGGAAACTGTATTGTTAGCTATTTATCTCAGAATGGAGTGTTTTGGTGTCAGTTATCCTTCTTTAGACAGTGAACGATCGTCAATTGTTACAAAAAGAAAAGCTGGCTGAGTCTTTTTGTTTTGTTATCAAAGCTAAGCCACTCTAATCATGTAGGTAATTAGTAAGTAAGTAGTTTTATTTTAATACTATGGTAAATAATTTGTTTTTATTATTTTCTAACTACTGTAATTATATGAACTACTGTGGCATTTCTTCTTTTTTATTCCTATACATAAACTAACAACGTATAAATGAAATCCCCTAAAGATTTCATTTACTTACTACTAACCGACACGATTATAACAATACTTGTTAAGGAATGCCAGTCTTGCAACAACTGCAACACAGCCTAGTTTTTTCGTGTTTATTACGTATTTACGATTAATGAAATTACACAATTAAGCAACGTAAGGCCAAGCTGAATTCACTGTAGTATGACAAATCTCAAGGAAACTACTTCAAAATCTTGCAGCTGCAGGTAAATCTGAATTTAGTCCCCTTTGTTCCCAGGTAGAGACGACAGCGTTGTCACCAAAACAGCTCTTTTGAGTCGGTCTCTATAGTAGCTATCCTTTATATTCCTTTGGATATTGGCAAATCCTCGACTGCCATTTGCTTTACTGTAAAATTATTTCACTAGAGTACCTAGACGACCCAGCTTTATGTGCTTTTCTCACAAAGAAAACTAATTTTCCAGTAAAACTTAACAAAAGAAATAATCTACAACAAGAATGATGTCATACTTATAAAATTGAAAATACGCGGCAGAAAACTTTCGAATTATGTATACACTAGGAATACTGGAAGAGATCTTTTTTGAGATAAGTAGTGCCATTGTAAAACTTGTTACCTATTTTATGTATTCTCTGTATACATTTTCCGTGTACATTAATTGGTACCTAAATAAATAAAGAAATACTTACCTAGTTCTCCGAATCGGAGGAACTAAGTGCTCTCTATTCTATCCTTGTAGTTTTAACTTGCCTACTCGATATGAAACGTTTAATTTGAACAGGAAAAAAATTACATACCAAAACCAGGTTTGATGAACCGTTGAATAATACCTTGCTAGATTGCTTTCTCCCACGCTAATCAAATCATTTTGAATGCCATCCAAAGGTTACAGACGTCTGTGAGACATTATTATTTATTTACAGAAAAAAATCGTCATTTAAATTGTTTGTGTACAACCTGTATGTAAAATAAGTCCGACAACCTAGGTTTATTTCAAAATGAAAATGAAAGATAACATTCAGGTGAATTCGTAAAATATAAGAGTAGGTAGTAAATAGATGAACAGGAAATATATTCATTACTTTAAGTAATTCTACAGAAAATTTACTTATTGCTATTAACACGAACCTCTCTCTCTTTGAATCTTGGTGAACATATTCTTCACTAATTTTCAAAGAGATTTGATTATTGAAAAGTAATATATGTAAATCAAACTAAATAGAGGAAAAAAATAGGTTTATTGTGAACAAGTAGGTATAGTTACTCTTTACCGCAGTTCTGTGTGTGGGGCCGCTAGTAGCATTTTACGAGAAAATGTACGTACTCATATAATTGTCAAAGAACAATAACCATAGGGCATTGTGTACTCGGAACGTATTAAAAAGTGATAAATATAGTTATTTCAGATAGCATATTGACAACCCTAAGAATTTAATATTGGTAGTATCTACTATTCATTTTAGAAATAGCTATAAGAGTCAAAAACTGCGTATTTTAAGAAGATTTTATGACTAAAAGCATTAATTTTTTTTCTAATTTTTTAAATTTCTTAGTAAGTTACTTAAGTACTTACTTACCTAAGCGTAGTTCAAGTTAAATCTTGATATGGCTTTATTATGTAAACAAATGTGCAATTACTGTTCTAAGCGAAGTCAAATCTAAAGTTAGATGTAAAGCAAATTTGCTCGGATGTAGCAAAATGCTCGACTATCTTCCAAAAACTTCTGTCGGGTTACGAAGTTGGTTAATAAGAGTTTATTTAATTTGTTAGCAGCGACGTAAAACAGCATTAGGCTTTAATAAGGGCTGTTTAGTATCATCAATTACGTTTTAGTCACGCCGAGTTTACCATTAGCATTTATTATTTCGCAGTCGTCCCCGCTCAACATTTTAAATGAGTTTGCTCAGTAAAACTGAGCCAAGTTGAGCCAAGCTGCCTAGGAACTGCTCCATTTTAATCTCTTCAATTTGTAGGCCCGTGAAGACTTATTTTTTTTTCTTAATCTAACATTTACATAGGCTTATTACAATCAAAATCGTTGCAGACCAATGTATAAGTTACTTGTGTAGATATTTTAAATTCTGCTGGCGATATATTTATTCATGCCTGAATTATGCATAAGAAATCAGTTACATTTACTTTTTAGATATTTCTAAGTATCTCAATTGTAGTCAAGTGGTCAATACTTTTCATATCTGCCTATTTTTACCCCAGTGGCAGTAGGCCACCTTCTAGTGACAGTATACCACCTTCTAGTAGTTCTAATGGATGTAAACAGAAAGTCCCAAAAATTTTTCTTTTGCTATTTCCAATTTAAATATTTGTCTGAAATTCAAAAGCGTTAAATCAAGAACAAGACAAACTTGCCAATATTTGCGATAACGTAACTTTCGTACCTATGCAGCCTCACTACGAAGTTGTCCGGAACACAAATTTGTGTGCACAAGCGGGCACTGCATACCTGCCGCTTGGCATTGCGACTATGAGGCAGACTGCCCCGATGGCTCTGACGAACACCAATGTGGTAAGAACATGGTCAACGAATCAGCATGTATTGGCAATTGGGATAAATTGGTCACACAAAATCAAAAGCATTATCTGACATCACAATTGGCATGCAAAACTATACCTACCCAAAAAGAATTCTTCCTATAGATCTGTAACATATTACAAGCAAACAGATGCTGCGAATATTTATTTAACTAAGGCAACCTTCAATGAAGACGAAAACTTTAAAGAGAAAATAAATTACGAAGGGAATGAAGTTAATAATGTCGAAGAACGCTAAGCTTAAGCTATTAAAAGTACGATCTGAAAGTTATCTGTAGTTTAGATTGTTCTCTATTAAAGTTAGGCGTTTATTTGTCACCCGCGATAAGTGTTTCTCAACTCAGAAAGTTTTTGTTAATCTAAAAACGAGCTTTGACCTAGGGTTTTTGTTTATTTGATCTTTTAATTTTTGTTATACACAGAACAAGATGTTATGCATTTTTATTTTTTCCTATGTTTCATCTGTATCATTTACAGGGATATTCGTAAGTTTAAGTTAATTATGACTTGCATACCATTTAGCATGTGCATGAATTGGGTTGGCAGAAGTGGAGCCTTGCGGTCCAGAGGAGTTTACTTGCCGGAGTTCGCTGGGGAAGCACGGAGAGTGCGTGCCTCTCACCTGGATGTGCGATGACAACCCTGACTGTTCCGATGGATCTGATGAAAAAGCATGCAGTAAGGGGTCTTCATAATCAGTCGAGAGGTCAAACAGGCAACGTTTTGTTTTAGAATGTTTGAATTCCTGAAACTTTCACAGAGATAAAAATGTCTATTACCTATTGATATGTTAAGACTGCGTTGACTAACTTAGCGTTTAAAGAAAGCTTAGATAAATTGTGAAGTCAATAAATTATTAACTATATGTCCCCTAGGTCAAAGAGAAAATATCCTGTTTTATGAATTGGCGACTTACGATCATTTTGCCTATCTGTTTTAAAATATATGAAGCCTGTATGACCTCTGCAAACAAGCATATGAATTCAGGATTTGATTATGCAAGCTTCGATAGTAATAGTAACACAATGATGATCTAATACATTTTTTGCGTAATCATTTCCTTCCTAATCATTTACGTCCAAAAGGTTAGCATCCATGCTCTTATTATCGTCATCATTTCAATTATCTCCTTTATAGATAAATGCGAAATTACTTTATTGGGACTGTCATACACATTTATCTAATTGCGCAATTGGCTACTTGAACTTATGATCTAGTTATGAAAATTGCATGATGCCGACCCACATCTTTATCTATTCGGTCCGTTTATTTAGCACAAAGAGCAGGAACCCAGTAATTTATTGCGTCTATTATAATTTTACACGCAATTAGATCGCACCACGTTCACGGATCACGCATTTAATCCTCACCCTTTTCAATCGTGAATGTTGGGATAAAAAACAATGTTTACCTATTCTCCGCTAGATCTTTTGATGGAGCTGATGTTTAACTATTCCTCTTCGATGTCGGGGTATCAATCAATCATTGGGGTCCCACCCCCGAGCAAACACTCTGTATTCTATCAACGCCGGGCTCATCCGTCTATACTCGTAAATTCTTATCTACCCGCACCGGTCGACCCGCCCGAAGCGTGAGCGATGACGTTGCGTGTATACATCAGCCGCCTCTGGATTTTCTTAATATAACCTTCATCATGATTATTATCATAATCACATTTCCTACAATATTATTTTCGAAAGGCAATATCTAACAATATATATACATAGGTATATATATTGTTAGATATTACCTTTACGACTATATAAGACGATTACAAATCGTTTATTTTGGTATTATACTTTTCTATATAAAACGGTCAGTTGATATAAAATCTTCCCTAAAGTATATGTTCCACTACTGGCCAATCATTTCCCTCATCTTCTTTAAAACTTTCTGTTCTGTGCCACTTAGGGACAGTATCTATTCAATTTAAAGGTATAAAATTTTGTTTATGCGTAAAAGGAATTTAATTAAACGTAAAAAGCCAGTAAGTACTAAATACGAGGGATGTTAATTTTTCACCAGAAAAAATGTGCAAAAGGAGCAAGATTTACTAAAGATAAAATAATAAAATAACATTCAAGCGGTGCTCTTTGCAAGATAGCAATCGTCCTTTTGTGTTGAAGAGGATTATTTATATTTCCCCTCCTTCATTACTTATACAAAACATGGCTTGGGAGTTTAATCATATTTTTATGTAGTTGTGGCTGTCTCTTGTATTAGCCTGCTCCTTGTGCTAGGTATTACTACGTAGAACTGGTATTTATTCTGTGGTTTTTCGTTTGTGAATGAACGTAGTGAAGGAAAACGGGCGACTTTACAATGTTCATTGGCACGTGTTCTGAGAACACTTTTCAATTAGACAGCGGCCTGATTACAACAATGTATCTTGTATCTCATGTTTTTCTTTTTATTTAGAAACTTAATTGATTGGCCTTAGGCTCGATTCTCTCTGACTAGAGTCATATATCTTGCTAGTTTATAGACCATTCTGACCACTGAGAGAGTCAATCGAAGTACAAAGGTGCTAAATGGACTTTGGAAAACCGATAAGATTTCGTTAAGGACACATTGAAAAAGATAGAGATGTGTAGCTCTATTACCATGATTAGAAATAAAGAAATCTTATTGGTAGTTAAACTCAGCTCCAGTTCGGTGAAGTATTTGTTTTAGATATTAATAATTTGAAAAACCTACTCTACATAATTCTAGCCGTAATACACTTTATTGGAATGTTCAGATGAGACGTGTCGTTCGGACGAGTTCACATGCGGGAATGGCAAGTGCATACAGCAGCGATGGCTCTGCGATGGTGATGATGACTGTGGGGATGATAGCGACGAAGCTAAGTGCCCGGCGAAGACCTGCCAGCCTCATACACACTTCTCTTGCGCGGACGGTCACTGCATCTCCGCGAGGTGGCGCTGTGATGGAGACATCGATTGCCCTGACAGCAGTGATGAGTTGGTGAGCAACAACTTCTTTTATCTCGTAGATAGTGTAACACAATTTACATTACGGTTTGCCTATCCGCTAGATGACAACAAGTCAAATCAGACACTTTTTACTAAACGTTAAAACAAACATTTTCTATGGGATTTGTATGAAAAACAAAACCGTGACGTCATAATTTTTTCGAGTCAATTAAGTCACTCTTAATATCAGTTTTACAGCATTAACAAATCTAAAATCATCTTGTAAATGGATATGATCAATAACAAGTGCCACTATTTTCTAACGTTTTATTCTCTTGGCAATGCCAAATAATTTATTTTTGACCCAGTCATCTACCCAATTAAGGCTTAAATTAAATAATAAGAAATATGAGAACAAAACCTACTCCCTGAATTTTTTTTCTTTCTTTTTATTATCACATGAAAGATCTTACAAAACAATCAGTTGACTTAGCATAGAAAAACCACGAAGGTTTGAGATTATACTAAGAATTAAGTTTACGCCAATCAATAAACAGATCTTATATAAGACACAAACAATAAAAATATACGTTTATATATGTAGGTAAGTAATACACCATGACACATACAGAAAGAGAGGATTTAGACAAATACATACTGTTCGGTTATTATTTATTTATCTCCACAACCTGCATATACATTATTATATTTTTATATAATATTATATAATTATACAACTGATTGAGTGTCTTTTGACTTAACAATTTTTTAAATATAAATTAATATTCTAGAGTGAGAATATGGGTCTTATCTGTTATTCTGTAGAAATTAGACAGCAGAATTTGCAATAAAATTTTTATATATGTCATAAATAACTAAATTGAAAATCTAACTTTTTGTAAAATATCAGTTAAATTTTGAACGTAAATTCGCCGGAATTAATATAGTTTTCTCTAAATATTTCATGAAATTAAAAAGCACTTAGGAAAATAAATTTTATTAAATTAATGCATACGGGAATTAACGCGAAACGTACCTTTTATTTATTTATTTTGCTGACGTTTCATTCGGGTTTCACCGAACGTGGTCCCAGCTTGACTGAAGCAGCGATGACGCCTACGCCTCCCCCTGCCCGGTGTGATCTTCGTCCACCGTCATATTGTTCATTTTCCAAGTACCGTCACACACTACACTCACAGTGTCCCTATTCCGTAACGCAACCGTATTCTGGTGGTTAACCGATTGTGCACCAAACCGGGGTTGTGTTTTGTTAATCACTGGATTCCACACTGCTGACAATTTAAGGCCATCTTCTCGGTTGAAATTGTTAGGATGTTTCTTAATTTCAATCGCCTCACGTACCATCCTAGTGCGATAGTGGCAATCGCCAGCGAGGACTTGCGTACGATGAAATTCAATCCAGTGATTAGCGCCTGCTTCGAGTAGATGTTCTGCGATGGCCGATTTGGTGATTTGTCGGTTCTTTACAGCGGCGATGTGCTCCTTGATCCTCTCAGTTATAGTCCGCTTCGTTTGACCTATATAGGAAGCACCGCAGCTGCAATCCACCTTATAGACGCCTGGAGTTTGTAGTGGCAGCACATCCTTCGGAGTGCCTACCATGTTGATTACTTTACTACATGGTGTGTATACTGTAGGTATAGAATACGCTCTCAACATGGTTCCGATCTTATCTGTTACTCCTCGGACATAGGGCATGTATGCCGGCTGCCTACATACATCCGGGTGCTTGCGTCTCCTTTTCGGTAGTATGTGCGTCCTGTTCAACTTGTAACCGTTGTTCCTGAGTACCTCCTGAACATGATTCAGCTCGCTTTCCACATGCTCAGGGTCACAGAGGTCAAGTGCCCTGTTTTTAAGTGATGTCACAACGGATTGCAAGTGACGCGGGTGGTGATGTGATGTGGCATGTAGGTACCTGTCTGTGTGTGTAGGTTTCCGGTACACACAGTGAGACATGGACCCATCGGGTCTAACGGTTATTTTGACATCCAGGAAGGACAACGATCTGCCTGTTTCCATCTCATAAGTGAACTTTATCTTCGGGTGGATTGAGTTAAGATGTTCAACATACTGATCTACCTCATGTTTTCCTCCTTTCACGATACTGAAAACGTCATCTACGTATCTCTTCCACAACTTAATCGTTTTAGGGCCAATGCTTAACGCTTTTTCTTCAAAATGTTCCATCCAGAGATTAGCAAGTACAGGGGCTACGGGACTTTCCATTGCAACTCCATCAATCTGGAGAAAGTATTGACCTTGAAAAAGGAAATAACTGCCATCTAAACAATTTTACAGTAGCTCAATGTAGTTAAAGGGCATCTCGTTGTCACTCAACTTTTCTTTCACGACATCCAAACACTCCTTAATTGGAACGTTAGTGAAAAGTGACTCCACGTCAAAACTCACCATCACTTCATCCGGTTCCAATGTAAGACCTTGTAACATTTGGATAAAATGTCGGGAATCCTTTACAAAAGACGATGTTTTTCCCACTAGTGGCTGTAATACTGACGCAACGTGCTTCGCAAGATCGTAAGTAGGAGAGGCAATTTGACTCACGATTGGCCGCAACGGCACGTTGGACTTATGTATTTTAGGTAGGCCATACACACACCGACAGGTACCTACATGCCACATCACATCACCACCCGCGTCACTTGCAATCCGTTGTGACATCACTTAAAAACAGGGCACTTGACCTCTGTGACCCTGAGCATGTGGAAAGCGAGCTGAATCATGTTCAGGAGGTACTCAGGAACAACGGTTACAAGTTGAACAGGACGCACATACTACCGAAAAGGAGACGCAAGCACCCGGATGTATGTAGGCAGCCGGCATACATGCCCTATGTCCGAGGAGTAACAGATAAGATCGGAACCATGTTGAGAGCGTATTCTATACCTACAGTATACACACCATGTAGTAAAGTAATCAACATGGTAGGCACTCCGAAGGATGTGCTGCCACTACAAACTCCAGGCGTCTATAAGGTGGATTGCAGCTGCGGTGCTTCCTATATAGGTCAAACGAAGCGGACTATAACTGAGAGGATCAAGGAGCACATCGCCGCTGTAAAGAACCGACAAATCACCAAATCGGCCATCGCAGAACATCTACTCGAAGCAGGCGCTAATCACTGGATTGAATTTCATCGTACGCAAGTCCTCGCTGGCGATTGCCACTATCGCACTAGGATGGTACGTGAGGCGATTGAAATTAAGAAACATCCTAACAATTTCAACCGAGAAGATGGCCTTAAATTGTCAGCAGTGTGGAATCCAGTGATTAACAAAACACAACCCCGGTTTGGTGCACAATCGGTTAACCACCAGAATACGGTTGCGTTACGGAATAGGGACACTGTGAGTGTAGTGTGTGACGGTACTTGGAAAATGAACAATATGACGGTGGACGAAGATCACACCGGGCAGGGGGAGGCGTAGGCGTCATCGCTGCTTCAGTCAAGCTGGGACCACGTTCGGTGAAACCCGAATGAAACGTCAGCAAAATAAATAAATAAAAGGTACGTTTCGCGTTAATTCCCGTATGCATTAATTTAATAATAATGCAACGCGATAGTTTAAAAGTATTTAAATAAATTTTAGTTTCATAAAAAAAATTACATTCGTTTTACCAAACTAGATACGAATTATATCCTAAAAAACAATATCTTCAACGCTGGACATCTATGGCAAATATATAGATAGAAAGTTATCGTTCAAAGGAAATAGTAATTATTTATTTGTGATAGCTCGTATAAACATCAATGAGACCTTTTCAACTCGTCTGGCCAGCGTGGAGACTGTAGGCCAAACTCTCTAATATATGGCTCTGGAAGTACAGAGAGGGTTGTACTTAGGCAGTGGACTTAAATAAACGGGCAAGTGCGAATGGGACTCGTACATGAAGGGTTCCGTACCTCCGTACAGTGTTTTGAAACGCTAAAGAAACACGTTTCTTGTATGACGACCCCCTTTAATTTTTAACTTTATCTTATTTTTAGTATTTGTTGATATGGTGGTCATAGTAATACATAATTGGTGAAAATTTTAAGTATTTAGTTAATGCCATTATAAAGATCAAGTTAAAAACGCTGAAAAAAACACGTTTCTTGTATGGCGACCGCCTTTAATTTTCAACTATTTTTTATTTTTAGTATTTGTTGTTATAGCGGCCACAGTAATACATAATCGGTGAAAATTTCAAGTGTCTAGCTATTACGTACTAGATAGAGCCCTGTGTCAGACGGACAGACAGACGGACAGACAGACGGACAGACAGACGGACAGGCGGACAGACGGACAGACGAACAGACAGCGGAGTCACAGTAATAGGGTCCCGTTTGCACCCTTTGGGTACGGAACCCTAAAAAAGACCTGATGATGATAATGATGATTCACTAAACTTGCTTTGTAGTGGAGTCATTATATCCATTCAATGTATGGGAACCAATATTTTTTGGATCAAAGGGTGAGCCTTGGCACACTTATTCCTTAGGTAGACTAGAGTGGAAAACGCCCGGGACTCAGCGGCTCACACCCTGTGGGGGGGTAGGGAGAGGGAATGAAGTTTTCTTACTCCGCGTGCACTGTGAATCGTCATAACTGCAAATTTATAGCTACTAGGGCAAGTTTGGTATCGTTTTCAGATAAATAAAAGATGGTCGATTGATTTCTGAAACAAAAAAAAGAATAATATTTAAAAATAAAAAAATGAAAAAATTTTTTTTGTTAATGACCATAAAATTTAAACGTGTACCAGTATCTGCTTTAAAAAAATATATTTAAAAAGCCGCATTCATATAGATTTCAAAAATACAAGCTTTGTTGAAAGTTTAATAAAAAAAACTTGTTTAAAAAAATATTTATCTCGACGCGGCAGAAGAAAAAACAGGCAATGAAAAAATTATCCTTACTTAATTTTACCACCACGACCATCTTTTTTTATCTGAAAACGATACCAAACTTGCCCTTGTAGCTATAAATTTGCAGTTAGTTAGTCACAGTGCACGCGGAGTAAGAAAACTTCATTCCCCCCCCCACAGGGTGTGAGCCGCCGACTCCCGGGCGTTTTCCACTCTAGTCTACCTAAGGAATAAGTGTGCCAAGGCTCACCTTTTGATCCGAAAAATATTGGTGTTGGCGTATAAGAACCCGACTATTGGACAACGAGATCTATGTACTTACGTGCTTTTTTGAACTGTCCAAAGATTAATTAGAAACGGAATTCGATCAAACTCGCGATATTTACACATTGAACAAACAGAGGCAGCGAGCGATGCGAAAATTACTTTTGTTCATAAATTAACATTTGAACCCCTTGTTTTGCACAACATTAATTTTATTACTGACACTTTCGATGCCAGCTTCGTTTATGTATCTCAACTAAGGATGGAAACCTGGTTTCTAAAAGTCTGATATGAATAGTCTGTTAGTATAAGACAAATTGGAACCTTGTAATCTTGTGGCTTTCAGGTTCAACTTGATGAATGAAAACCTAGTACGTTCTTAGGTCCAGACTTGGCTAAAGCTGTGTTTATTATCATAATAAATTGATAAATATGTATTTTTCTATCTCTTATTCTCTAAGCCTTCATTATTTTCATGGGGTGCCCCTTGTTTCACAGACTGAAAATTCGTAGAATTTCGATTTACAGAAAATTTTTCATAGAATATTTAATTCTTATATTTTTATTTCAAATATTATTGTTTCAAAGACTATTTACTTGAATGAAACACAATTTATAGAAACAGTTCAATGAATTTTAGAATCTCATATTTTCATTTTACTAGAATAGGGCAAACTTATAGGTTAGGTTAGGTTAGGTTAGAACTGTGACCAACACACGTGCTGGGATAGTTTTATCCATTTTACTAGAATAGGGCCAACTTATAGGTTATAAATATATTATATTAACTAAACTTATTAAAAATAATAATATTTAATTTGATATTCTGATATTAGAAACATCGCAAAAGTAAATGTTATTTGTAATAAAATTCTATGATTTCAAATTATTCATAACAAACATTTTAATTATTGATTTTCTGTGCAACGAAAATCTATTATTAAAAATTCTTTATACTGAGTAACCTACATATTGATTATTCTATGACATGATAATCTTGTAAAAATTTTCTAAATAACGAAA
The DNA here is from genome assembly GCA_963576875.1 of Acrobasis repandana. Taxonomy (NCBI): domain Eukaryota; kingdom Metazoa; phylum Arthropoda; class Insecta; order Lepidoptera; family Pyralidae; genus Acrobasis; species Acrobasis repandana. The sequence continues at coordinate 16,525,418 of OY756215.1, forward strand.
ATCTGTTAAACTTTTGTCTGTATAAGAAAGTACACCCATTTTCTTGATTTGATCACTCAGAGCAATTATTATACGAGTTATTTATTATATTCTTTAGTCTGGTTCAATATAAAAATAGTATATTATAGGGCAGAGTAATGCTTAGATTTATTTTTAATTATAATTCCTGTATCTATTTAGATGTGAATGAGTGAAATTAAATGTTTCACGTTTGTACCCGTTGTTTGTGACTACGGCAAAGCTAAAAGGCAGGGCTTTGATTTTAACAATCTATGTAGATATTTATTTTATTTGGGACGTCCGGAAAAGGGCAGTGCAGGCATAAATACCGGCTTTTATATAATATTTTACACAAAACTCGGTTTCGAAATTTTTGTAAAATATTATGAGACAATTCAATAAACTTTAAAGTCAAACAAAATTGAGATTAAACGCATTTCGGTTAACGTTTATGATGACGCAATAAATAGATTTATTTTATTGTTACTAGGTTTCCGATCCTTGCCCCGCACATTTGATTACGCGAATTTTATTTATCCCTTTATACGATACCCGGGGGCGTATCGGATCCCGTGTTTCATCAATACCTGAACATTACGGCGGCAGAAGTTAATTTGTTTATTTACACGGAATTTTTGGAGTGGAAATGCTGCTGACAATTTGGTATAGGTACGAGTATGTAATGCCTGTCCGTATTACCTACACCTTGTTTTACGTATGTTAAAGGCATATTCAATTGTTAAAAGTAAGTCTTCTATGTGATCGGCTGAGAGCGACGAATGACGAGAAAAGTATAGTCGTGCGGAGTTCGTCTACATCGTAGAAGCAGATGGAGTGTTAGGCAATTCTTTTTTTCTTTAACAGCATGCAACTATGCCAGTTCATACGCCTGTTGATTTCGGCCAGGAAGCTCACAGGGTTTTGTAGTTTAAATTCGCACTCCATACCTATCCCAGAGCGTTCCGGACGGTCCGACGGCGGAAACTTACCTACAGGCTTTTGAAGTACTTAAGTAAATATCAATCAAGTGAGATTACAAATGCATGTTGATTTCCTGTGGGTTTCCGCCATCGGACCGGTCGAAACGCTTTGTAGTTAAAATTAGCATTCCAAACCCCAGAGGTTTCGAGTGCTAATTTTAACTACAAAAGCCTGTGTGCTTCCTGGGCGAAATCAACAGGCTTTTGGAATGTCGCTGCCAGTCCACTGTTTGGGTAAAAGCTCCTCTCATAAAAAAGGGAGGATTTTCCCATAATGACCACGCTAGGCAGGCGGGATGGTGATCAGTAGATAGTACAAAGTTGTTGCACAAAAGACGGTGCTGCTCGATCTTTGATATGATATCGTAATTAGTACATGTAGACATATAAGTAAAGTACTTCTGTATTGCAATATTTAAATTACTTGCTATCTACTAATTTACTACTAATTACTTACAGCTATAAACAAATTAGAGCTACTTTATCGTTCCGACTTGACGGTAGTTCAAAGTGCGACTTTTTAGGTACATTTGCTATCTCTTTTATAATTAATTATCAAAGTTGGACCCGTCATCCCGGGTCACAAATTTTAGACAACCTTGAGATAATGCATTGATAACTTCAAAGACCTCGACCCATTGCGGGAATTATCAAACTAACCTAATTGTTTCCTGAAACTTATGAATAGTAATGTTTACCTACTGGAAGTCAGACTTTTATATTCAAACTACCTATCAGTATTCTAGAGGGCATAAGGTCAATTGGTTCATTTATATTCCAGTTCAACTAACAAATTCATGTAACCGAAATATTTGTTGCACCTTCCTACATCAAATATTTTAGTAGGAAGCATTAATTTGTAGTTAAAATGAACGAGGTTAGTTTCTAATCTTGTCATAATTACTCGTTTTGTTATATAAACTATCGTGAAAACATAAAAGTTTAATCAGCAGTATTTACTCATGACATATGTGTTGTTTTCAACGTATTATTGTACAGCAGGGAATAAACGAATTGTATAAGTGCTTACAGAGGGTGTTTCCTCGAACTCCTACTGTTTTCTTTTACTGTTAGGTTACATCACAAGGTTTTATCCAGACTACGGCTGCCGGGGTTATACTGTGGAGTTCACTTAGTCGTTCATTAAATAAATAGGATTTATGCAGTAACGTCCCATACTACATGATGATAGGCAACACGAGAACAAACTGTAAGCCCCTCATGAATCAAAACTGAAAGTAAATACACAACGGCAATCTTATCCCGTATAGACATATCTTCCATTTAATCAGCAGACAGTTTGCCTCTCCATATCCAACAACAGCCTCAATCAAAGAGTTTGTAACAAATTTTAATTAAAAGTTAACTGTTGAGAACAACATACAAATATTTGTCCTACCAGGACCGTATAGATTTAAAAGTAAAAAGTTGTCTTTGGCATAAAAGTTGGGGTACAGCGGCACTCACCTACCTATATAAAGAGGCGGTCCTATACCACTCTCTCCCCCCCCCCCCTAGCACGCCCAAAGCTGAGGTTTCCCCCTTGGAAGCCCTTTGCGCTGTTGCTAGTAGTATATAAATATAGGAAGCCGGGCCTTCGGCCCGCTCCTCAAACCTTGTCCGGTGGAGTAGGATATGCTGTCTGAGGCAACCTATATATGTAAATTCAAAAAAAAATACCACTTTCTCTCTCTTTTCTGTCAACCTTGAAGCGACACCCACCTTCACTCACTAGCAAGTAAGAAGTCTTTGTAAATTGCCCATTATTGAGACCGTGAAATATACTACATACGTGACACCATCAGGTCGTATTATTCACCAGCTCCCAACGCATGGCCACCCACTTTACTTACAGCACCTATATATTTACAGTCCACTAAAGCAAAATCACATGGACAAGGCAGTGCCGCGTCCAGTTAGCAAAATATTGTCATTAACCAAATAATTACACATTCCAGGGCTGTGCAACCACACCAAAGACGACATCACCATGCATATCAACAGAATTTGAATGCAAAGACCGAATGACTTGCGTGCACAAAGCGTGGGTCTGTGATGGCGACCGCGACTGTCCAGACGGGGGAGACGAGGCCCCTGAGATTTGCAGAGGAAACGTGACGTGTAGGATTGACCAGTTCCAGTGCAAAGATCATAGCTGTATCCCTGGCGCCTTGTACTGCAATGGAGATAAGGATTGTCCCGATGGCAGCGATGAACTTAATTGCAGTAAGTTTTTTTTTTGTAATTTATGAAGGCAAGTGGAAGATGGGAGATACCTTTGCCCAACAATGGGACAAATAAGGTTATAAAAAAGGCATTTTTTACTAGCCTATATCAGTCAACTGCAGGTCATGGCTGAACCAATATAGAGAGGGTTTGTCAAATATATCAAGCTGAGTTTGTTGGACAGAGGACGCTGCTGCGCGTTCTCTGTTACCTATATCTCTCTTAGTCGTCTCTTATGACATCCGTTGGAGAGGACAATGCCTGGATATGAAGACTTATGATCGCTCTATCCATATAAGTGTAGCAGGGACAGGGCCTGATCTCGTTAGCTGTACAAATCTTGATGCAAAGTTAACAGGATTAAGACCGTGAGAATTTCCTTCTTTTCCAAGATCCAACGGAGTATTGAAGATGGTAAGTTCTCGAGTCCACTTCCCTATTCCTTTAGGACCTCAATCGAGTCTCTAGCAAACAAAATTTATCAATAAATCTGATCAATAGATAGGATATTGTAAACAGTTGAGAAGAATAATTGTATCAAGGTACTGAAAATGATCAAATCTAACCGCACGTGTGATTACTAAAGCGTTAGCCATAATATATTTACTATAAATACCTATTTAAAGTGTCAAACGATGATAAAACCAGGCCTGTGTCACTCCCCGTTTAGGTATCGAAAATGTACCTACATTATTACTATGTGCGCAGGCGGCCCCTCCGGGTGGTAAATTCAGTTATACGAATCGTTTGTCCAGAGTAATAAGAATGAAATTGGCTTGCAATGGATGTCTAGGTATCTATACGAAAAGGTGCTGAGTTCTGACGTGAGCTAAATTGAACCATATCGCTAGCCTCATTCAGTAGATATTTCTTTGAATTTCTTTGCTGAGTGAGACTTCTGTACGTTAGTATGATTTATTCTGTGATAAAACTAAGATTAATAATGCATTGTTTATTACTCCACAGCCCGACCAAAACCAGTTTGCGACAAGAAGACGGAATTTGACTGCGGCGACGGCATGTGCATTCCGCTGTCCAAGCTGTGCGACAAAAAGCCTGACTGCCCCAACTTTGAAGACGAGCCCAGGGACAAGTGCGGGGAGAACGAATGCGCTATAAACAACGGTGGATGCTCGCAGGTCTGCGTCGATGCCCCGGTTGGATATTACTGCGATTGCGAGAAGGGATACAAGCTGGTTGACAATAGGACTTGTGAAGGTGATTGCCCAGTTATTATAATCTTATCGGCGAACGGTCTTATAGCAAAGTCTTGACCAACATATTGACTCTCTCGCTAGATAGCTGAGTCAAGGGTCAGATTCAGAAGGCAGTACTCCTGGATACGGCACGCGTTGTCAGGTCTGCGGCCCTAGCTTGGGCCTTGCCCCGCTGCCAGCGGCCAACTAAGTTAGGTTTTTATAATACGTTTATTTTTTGTATTTTTTTTTTTCACTTTTTATAAATGTATTATAAAACCTAATCTAAGAAAGAAAATAAATAAAGGGAATAATAATATAATGGAAAACGAATGCAGTCACAAATAGTCTCCATGGTAGTGACCACAACAGGTGTTATTCCTAATCAAATATTTGATAGCTTAGAAACAATAGGAATATTAACACTTCAGAAAGCAGCAATCTTAAATAAATGTCGCACAGTGCAAAAAATTTTACTTGACGCGAACTTTACCTTAAATTTAAAAAAATCGCACTATTTAGTGTCTACTTTTGTATGGCTGCAGACGCCGCTTTATGGGCGAGGGCGTATAAATTACTTGATCTAAATATTCAAACTGAATCCTTTTAAATTTCAGATATCGACGAGTGCGCCGACCCCGGAGCCTGTTCCCAAATGTGCATCAACGAGAAAGGCACCTTCAAATGCGAATGCCATGCTGGCTATGCGCGTGATCCCCGAGACAGGACCAGGTGCAAAGCTACCGAAGGCCACCCATCTTTACTCTTCGCCCGAAGATTTGACATCAGGAAGATCAGCTTGGACCACCACGAGATGGTCGCTATAGTCAATGACACGAAATCTGCTACGGCGCTGGACTACGTCTTTAGAACAGGCATGATCTTCTGGAGCGACGTCACGGACGAGAAAATTTACAAGTAAGTTATTGAAAGAATGCAGGTAAAACGTTAGTTCAACTAGAAGAGCACAGACCTAAGGAATCCCAGTATGGTACTAATGTACAAGTATCTGTGGACCTCATGCTACCCTAAATAGAAGATCTACTTACATAAAGGGAAGAAGTACCCTGAAATGTTAATGCAATCGAGAGAAAATTTACAATTAATTTATTAAAAGTTTCGTCAAGAATTTAAATAAAAATTAAATAATTTATTGAAACATTTAGACAAGAGTACTTTTAAAATCTTAGGATCGTCAACAATCGCTTTTGAATGATACTGTGTTCACCCAATTTCGGAATTTGGTTTTCGGAATGCAATAAAAAAATCTATAACTCACAAAAGTAACAAATGCAACTAAATATTAACAAAGTAAATAGGTATAGATACTAATAGAAAGGTAGCATGGCTGAACAATACTAGAGAATCGACGATCTTCATACTCTGAAGCGTAATTCGATTTTTAGTTTAAATATTGTAGCTAGATGGAGCTACTAGTTCGAAAGAAGGAAGTTTCGTAGTGGTGCTACTTAATTTTGGAAATATGGCGGTATAGGTACTTATTTTTAAACTATCGCGTTGCATTATTATTAAATTAATGCATACGGGAATTAACGCGAAACGTACTTTTTATTTATTTATTTTGCTGACGTTTCATTCGGGTTTCACCGAACGTGGTCCCAGCTTGACTGGGACTGAAAATAAATAAATAAAAAGTACGTTTCGCGTTAATTCCCGTATGCATTAATTTAATAGGTACTTATGCCAAATAAGGTAAATTATTGCTCTTTGACTTATGCTTTCATTTTCAACGAACAAACAAGCACCATCTCTGATATTTCGTGGGTACCGTCAGCCCAACCCAACATCCATTGTATAACTAGCCTACTACCACAGGCCGAAATCTCCTAAGGTACGCGCAATATGCATCCCCGTTCCCCGTCTCCGCACCTCTCCCCCGTTTTCGCCTCGATGACTCACGTTGGCCCACAAGAACCGGGGGAGAGGTGCGGGTGCGGGGAACAGGGACGCATATTGCGCGTACCTTAGGAGATTCCTTTCTGTTTACTCTTACTGTATTCTGTGCTACTACTACAATGTCGTTTTTATTTTGTTTTTTGACTGTTATTTTAATTTCATAATACTTTAGTGATCTTATATGTATAGCCTGTGATTCGATTTATTACGGCTATGTCCCTTCCACGTTGTATACTAGTGACATCTTAAAATAATACATAAAATAAATGTTCATACGTGATGTTCCTAGTTATTAACTACGCTAGTTCTTAAATGCAGACCAACTAGAAGGCCGCCTAAGGAGCTCAAGTGTAAATATTAATCTGGTACATGTAGATTCCATAGAACCTTAACACAATTTTTATATTTAAACAGTATTTTTCTAGACGACATCTTTCTGTTTTTTGCAGAGCACCAATAGACGAAGGCAGTCAACGCACCGTCGTCATCGGCGACCAGCTCATCACCTCCGACGGTTTAGCAGTCGACTGGATCTACAACCATCTGTACTGGACGGACACCGGCAAGAACCACATTGAACTGTCAGACCTGCAGGGCAACATGAGGAAGATTCTTATCAGGGATCGGCTGGAGGAACCAAGAGCAATTGCTCTTAATCCTCTTGATGGGTAATTTTAAAGTTGTTGTTGCTTTCTTAAAAGATTTTTGCGATATTATTGCCGAGACCCCTTAAAGGCATATGTAACAGTAACATTATCCGGGGAGGGATGCGAGCGATATAGGTAAGTTGCGGCCAAGATTAAAGTAGTTCTAAATAAAATTAACAAAAGCCCGACACGAATGCGAAAAGTTAGTCGGCATATACAGTATGTTGATAATTTAAGGACATGCTGTCGTCATCTATATAAACAACTTTTACTAAGGGAATAACTCCGAAATCTAAAAAAAAACCGCTGTTCCATGGTAAATTACATACCTACTGTATACAAATGTATGCACGGGAATTTTTTTTCGGCAAAATAAGCCGTGGTACTTTAATAATTTAATAAAAGTCATTTATTTCAGATTCCCATCCATATTACATTTTACACACAAAAAGATGTGATAGTACCTAGTAATAAAAACATTACACCTTTAATAAATCAAAAATGGACATATTTTTTTTTATTTACAATGACATAAGTACACTGTTAAAAATTATGTAATTTTAGATGAATTATGTAATTTTACATGCATTACGAAACAAATTAAAAGAATTGATTTATAATTATGAGTATGTTCCTGTTGCTAAGTTCTATATATTATAGGAATCGAGTATGAGCGAATTCTCTCAAAAAATCTGTATTTAAAATTCCCTGTCGATGACGTGAAGTCTGTTATCATAAATTCGGTGGTATTGTTTTTTCGGATTCATTATTTTTGTTTACAGCCTATATCAGTCAACTGCTGGAGTAAAGGGAGGATGGATGGTGGGTTCTCGGACTCATACATAGAATTTGTTTTTCAAATTCTCTCAAAAATTCGGATGAATCTTTTCTAATTTCCAATTATTCCCAGATGGATGTACTGGACGGACTGGGGCCAAACACCGAAGATCGAGCGCGCTGGCATGGACGGCTCGCACCGACAAACCATCGTGGCCTACGACGTCAAGTGGCCTAATGGCCTGACCCTGGACCTTGTCAGGAAACGTGTGTATTGGGTGAGTACACTGCTGTTTGTAGAATTTTATTGATAACCCGTTTGTTGTGAAAGGAACAGCCATTCCGTGTTATCGAGTAAATTGCTCAAGGTGGATGTTTACGGGATATGATATGGCCCTCGGGAAGGTTCCTTTTATGAAGTAATTGGGTACCTGCTGGGTAATACCTGCTGAGCTGCACTGCTGCTGCACTTTACAATATCAAAAATAAGACAGTAATCGTACTTTTCTGTTTAAAATGATGGCCAATTTAAGAGAGTTCAACCCAGTGGTGATCTAATTTTAAATAAATTGTTACTTAGTATACAATATTTAGATAGCCATTAAAATTATTTTATGATCAACCGTTGAAAATATTATTTGTTGTAGTCTATCTAGTTTTCTTTTTCTTGTACCTAATTTAATAACTTGCTCCTGTCGGTGGATTCGTTTTATTTTATAGTGCTTAATGCAAACAATTTATTTCAAATAAGGGCTAACACTAGTCCGTGCCTAACCCTGTTGTGGAGTTTCTAGAGGGGAAAATGAAAGCTGCTTTCTTAGAAGTTGAAAGTTAATAAGGAGTTAGGAGTACGGCCTTGCTGTCTAAAAGAGCCTCGCACGTGATGCGGATAAGCTTTTTTTCAGGTTTCGCGTCTGAATGCATTTTTTCAGGTCATCCTCAAAAACATCGGCATTTAAACTTCATGTGTAAGGGTATAGCTTACTATAAATAATTCCTAGTTTATTCTACGTCGGAGAAAATCCCTATCATTTTATCAGCATAATTAAGTTCCTACGTAACTAGTACGTAGTTTGTTGACTAGAAGTTAAATCTGATCGTTATCTATAAAATAAGTTATCTATCAACAATAAATACTGATTGAAATCAAAACTAAGCACAAATTATAATAAGAACTTTGAACGATTGTAGCAGGAGAGCGACTTAAGCGAGTTATACATGGCACGTCTGAACATTCAACTCAACGTTTTTTTACAAACTTAAGACTGTAGTCTTCGACCGTGGGAATTTTTGATTAAACACCCGAATCTATATTTTCTATCTACACATATGCATTGCGCTGTATTGTACATGCACCCTGGAGACGAATTTAGACGAATTCAGAAGCGCAGCGAGCAGTTTGCCTTATCAGCGTTTTCGTATCCATATCTATTTGAGAATTTCGGAGAACTTTACATTTTTCTATCTTTTTACAAAAGAAAAATTATTTTTATTTATTGTACGTGTTTAAGCATGAATCAATTTTCATATATGTGTATTTTTTAACTCAGTCGTATGAGCAAGAAAACCGACGACGTATTCGCTTATATTTTCTTCAAAGTTTAACCTTTTTAACTAAGTTTTTGAATGAATTAAAAAAAAAATATTCTAAAATAATTTTTATTCACTTTTTAGGATTTTCCTTAATCTTTATTTCTCTGTAATTTATACACAACTTTTTGTTTTAAATTCCGTGTAAACAACAAAGACATGAACGTCGCGCACCGCAAAAAATTTAAACACGTCTCAGGTTATTTGGAATTAAATAAACTATTACAATGAAAATCAATAAATTGTCTCATTTACTTTTTTTATACTTAAACTAACTGTGCCCGCGACTTCGTTCGCGTGGTTGTCGGAACGTAATGTTATATAGCCTTAAGCCTTCCTCTATAAATGGACTACCCAACAAAAAAATAATTTTTCAAATCGGACCATTAGTTCCTGAGATTAGCGCGTTTAAACAAACAAACAAACTCTTCCGCTTTATAATATTAGTATAGATAAACTTCAATTTAACATATCATAGCATATTATTACTAAGTTAGTTTGGCTCCAATCAGCTCCGAAAAAGCAGTCAAAATCACTAAAAATAAGGACCGGGCCCTTAAAGGGAGGCAGAATGAATATGATTATGTTGGGGATTGTCAAGTTATATTTATTATAGAAAAAGCCATAGAGCTACTTTTTTTCTACAAAAGCTTTCATGTTGATCTAAGAAAAAAGAAGAAATGTAAAACATACTAGATGCCTTTTTTCCCGCGCAGATCGTAAAATCCGATTAAAGGAATGGGCGAATATTTCGAGGACTCATGTCAATAGGCAATATGGCGTACAACTCATGACTATTTTGATTCCCTATTTCCGCCTTCCCACTCACCGTTATGCTAAACGTGGCTTTTGGGTCTTACGGCCCTAAGCTCTTCTCTTATCTCTTTAGATGATAGCATACCTATCTCTGCGTATAGAAATAAGGTGATAGGTTTCGTCGTACGTTACCTACACCCGGTAAAAACGAAGTTACTTACTGCAAAATCGAAGGTTTATGCTATAACACTTAATTTAAAAATTTATTCAATGATGTTTTGTATAAAAAGAATTAAAAATGAATTTCCAGACGCCATTTTGGGTTCCAAAAAAGTTTAGATTCGGAATGCGCGACCCATAAAACCCAGTATATCGAGTTACAAATCGCATGCAGTTGAGAATCGTCAGCTTATGGCCGGCAGTTCAGATTTCAAGTTTTAGTTCAAAATTATACCAAAAAATGTATTATCTAATCTATCTAAATTTTTTTGTAGCCAAAACGGATAGATATTTAGATAATAAATTTTTTGGTATAATTTTCATATAAAAAGTTGATTGTATAAAATAGTAATATGTAATAAAAAGGCAAATTTAGGCAAATTTAGAGGTATGTTTGTGATTTTTTTCTATTTATTCAAAAATGCTCAATCGGGTTTTAGCTATTGTGAATGACTGTAGAAAATCCTTAAGATTTATATGTAAATTTTTTGAGGAATAAACTGTTAGTAGTTTAATAACAGAAATTTTTCAAAAACACGCACAGTATTGTAAATTGTGCGTGCGTGCCCACCTCACCTTAATGAAAAATTACTTGGAGTGGTGTCCTGCACAGACGGGGAGGGAGTTGGGAAGGGCTCGGACTTTGCCTTGGCCACATAGTTCGGCTTCGGTCTCGCGTTAAAACTCGGTAAAAAATTGTTCTTGCAGGGCGAGTAAAATAAAAAGAACAAAAAAATATTCGACCTAACGGAGTCGAACTTTGAAACCATTAGTATCACAGTCTATCGTTTTAAACTATCTGGGCCGCTGGGCCACTATATCGTTTAGCTAAGAGGCGAAGCGACCTTTCACTTATAATGCTTTGTCAATCATCATTTCACGAAATGTCAATTCCCTTTAGTCCCGTCTCGTAGCCAGATTTGGTAGCTAGCTACGAAATGGGAAATGTGCTTTACCATCTCGAAGCCAGTTACGAAATGGGAACGACTCTCCCAGCTCGTAGCCGTATTTGGTAGCTGGCTTCTAAATGGGAAATGTGCTTTGCTATCTTGTAGCTAGCTACCAAATTCGTGTGCGTAACGTGTACCTAACTAACGCGTATCGTGGATAAGGGTCCCTCCACATAACCTGTGGGAAAGAACTTTGTTCTAACAAGACGTTGCTTAGTTGCGATATGCGATTAAGAATTTGACATTTCTTTACGACTGTTTTTAAAGGGATTCATACTCGTTTTAAACACTAAAGATTGTCAGGAATATAGTACAATAATATATGGTTGTACCACAAACTTGCTGATTAGCTCGACTTATTTACACATCAACATGTAAGTAGACAAATCGCTGATCGCATCAACATAAAAGGATTTGATTGATAGTCTTCTTAAGATAATATCTGCTAATTATTATCAGCCACCTGTAACGTATCTGAAGAATGTGGCGTGATTTTGTTTACAGACTAATCACTATTTTATCTAATCACAAACTATCTGCATATTAATGGTGCAATCAATTATAATTGATTATTGTACCACTCCATTATTATTATTAACAATTGACGTTCATTCAACGGAATATTTCAATGCTATTTCTAAAATAAGTTTGGAAAATCCAAAAGTGCACGCCTTATAATCTCATTTTTCACAATTAAATTGATTTTGATTGTTTTATTGCTAACTTAAAACGAAGAAAAGTATGTGTCGGCTTTAACGCACGATTATTTTTAACTTCCCGCTGAGAAAGATATAGCGGGCACTGTGAAGGAGGACCCATTGCAAACCTCTTTGCCTACACCCCGACGATCTACGCGTGCGCGAAGAGCAGCTCAAGTTCTGTCACCCTGATTTGTTTTTGACAGTAAGATTTTGGTTTGTAACAAAAAGGCGAGCTCACGCGCGACGATTTGAATTTTTTTGCTGCTCGCTATAACTAAACTACATTGAATTAGACCGTGATCTTCGAAAGGACTTAGTTTTGGATAATACTGAAGCGTATAAAAAAAAATGAACTTGATCAGATAAGTTTTTCGGAAGTTATCGTGACCACGCCAGTTTCCATACATACAGACACACGGACGTCCACAAAATGATTTTATTAAACATTGTTTTTATTTATTTAAAAGGCAAAATGTATTTTAAAAATGTCATAAGTGTTGAAACTAGTGTTTTTCCTTGACATTTATATGTAAATATGTAAATATTATTGTACAAGTGCGATAGAAAGTAGAGCACTACCTCATGCGCTTCGCTTATGAGGCGTGCAATATATAATACGAATAAATATCGTTATTTAATAATGACTAGGTATATTGTACATTACCTACTATATTTTATAATTTTGAAACCAACAGCTTAACGTACCTAACGTACCTATTAACATTTTATTTTTTACCACTTGTGCACACTAAGTGGAATCCACGCCTTTTCTTTCTTCTTCTTTTCAGCGTTTGGACCGCAACTTTTTGACAATCCCACGGAATTCTCACATTTTCCCGGGATAAAAAGTATTCTTTGTCTGAATCGTGGTAATAAGCTATCTACCTGCCAAATTTTATTCCAATCCATTCAGCCGTTTTGGCGTAAAAGCGGAACAAACATCCATACATCCAGAAATCCATACAAACTATCGCATGTATAATGTTAATATTTAGTTGGAGGAAGGAATCATAATGACGTCTATGAATCAAAACCAGTAAAAAAAATTCTAAATTTGTGATTAAAACAGTCACAAGGTCAAATGACATCTTTTGTGCATGCGTAGTTACTTAATTGCTACCTGCCAAAAAGCTGACTAACGACAGTAACCGTTGAATCATCACTGTTTTGTACTATGCAAAAAACCGAATCATTAAACTAGATGACTAATTATAAGTAAGGGATTATAATTCTCATGATTCATTATAACAACACTTAAACATAAATGCAGGTGTTGAGCTTTATATAATATAATCGATTGCGTAGGAAGAGAGGAAATTATCAACAGGAAAAAGACGCATTTTCCGGAAAATAGTCTAGTTGAAAAATTGCTGTGGAAAAAAGATTAGTTGTGCTCTTAATGCGTAGGGATAATGTGTGGTGTTCTACATAAATACCCGTATGCCAAGGATTTGAAAAAGGAATTTGTTAGAAAAAGGTAGGTAAAGGAAAATTAAAATAAATGCGATATCCGACAGGGTTCATAGTGTGCTATTTTAATACAGTGACTTTAAGTAGTTAGAACTGATGTACATTATGAAATGCAATAAATGAATTGAATTGAAAAAAAAATACTAAAGATCAGGTAGAGGCAGGTAGATACTAAAGCATTTTTTCATACAATCAGGTTACTTACGATTTTTATGAAAATTTTCATACACATACCTTACCTTAACTATGTTAGTTTTCTCTTTGACTCGTTTGACGTACATCCAGACAAAAATATAGCTAAGATAACTGATCGTCCCTTAAGTCAAACAAGATAAGGCAACAGTCCGCCAAGAGGCCGTATAGGGTGATAGGAAAATATTTTAACATTGATAAGGTTTTAGGTACCTTAGGTATCTTAATAAGTGTAGGTTATGAACTATTCGATAAACACTATTGGCAATTAAGACGATGACTGACACACCTAAAAATATTTAGCTATTAATCACCTTAGTATATACTAGTACCTACCTAAGTTTTGATAAACTTTATTTGGTCTAAAATAAAAACATATTTTCAGAAAAGCTTTTAGTGTGAGGTCCAAGTACCTACTTATCAAGACAAATGTAATAAGCCCAAACCTGATGGGGTTAAGGCAAATTAAACAAAAGCTTGTAAAAATGTACTATTGTTAGGTATATAGAACTAAGAAAAGAAAATAAAGAACCCACGGTTAACGACACCAATTCTTGACAATTTTGTACATGTCCAGCCTATTTTAAATCTACTGCTGAACTAATAAGGGGGCGTCTTAAATGACATCAGGTGTTTTTTTAAATTTTCTCTACCTCCCTGGTGAGATGTCGTGAGATTTTATTCAACCCCCTCCCCCATTCCCCAATATCACGTGAGATTTTTCAAATTGTGGGTTTCTTACGTAAACGCGTTGGATTGTTATTGCAAACAGAAAAAAAAAAATTAGCTTCGCGGTTTTATTTACGACAAGTTAAGACTAATAATCAATATTGCTGAGAGTTTAATTATAAGTGTAATAAAAATTTAACAATAGAATATTTAAATTGTAACTACTGTGATTAAAAAGGATCGGAAATCGAGGCCTATGAAACAAATGCATATGAATGCATGAATGGAAAGAGAGTAGACGTCAAGCAGGCGGCCGGTCATAAAAGTATAGCATCGCATGGTATTCGGCATCCTTGGATGACCATTGACATGCATATTATATTTGGAGAAAACAAAGAAAGCACACCCGGGCTCCGAAACAGCACAGCAGCTGAGCCTTACTGCCGCGTCGCGGTCACTGTGCGTACGCACCTTGCGCCCCTCTAGTCCCTACTAACTACTACGAGTTTAAAATTTGTTTGCTCACCTGTCTGCCAGGTTTACCTATACAATGTACGAGTACATTCTTACTAAAGCACTCGTTCGCAAGCTTTATACATGTTATATAGTGATAACATTGTATTAGGCATAATATCTTTGTAAACTTCTTTGTTCTTCCATGCTGGTCTGGGAGAAAAGAAAAAACATAGAATGTACCAGCTGCTTCTCTTCCCGCGCAAATCGTCGAAAAAGCAAAAAGCCGATCGAGGGAATGGGCAAGAATCTGAATCATATGAATAGGCGATGCGGTTAGCAACCCATCACTATTATGATTTCTTTTTTCCACCTTCATGCCCACCATCACGCTAAAAGTGGCCTGGGCCTTGCCGCCCTAGGACGCCCGGGAACGCGCTAAGATGAAGAAGAAAAGAGGTCATCATCTAAAACCTCTTTTTAATTCTAGGTGGATGCTAAAATGAACACCATTTCATCGTGCAACTTCGACGGCTCCTCGCGGCGCGTCATTCTGTATTCGACTGATGTTCTTCGGCACCCGTTCTCCATCACCACCTTCGAAGACTGGGTGTACTGGACCGACTGGGACAAGACGGCGGTGTTCAGGGCCAACAAGTTCAACGGGAAAGATGTTGAGGCTATTACTTCTACACATACGGTAGCTTTTTTACATATCTTCTTTATGGCAGTATTCCGTGCGTAGTAGCTTGTATAAATAACTTTTCATATTGAGAGCAAACCAAAAATGTAGAATGTACCAGCTGTTTTTTCCTTACGCGTAGATTTTGGGCAAAATCCACTGGATTTTCTAAATAATGTGTTAGTTACTCACGCTGTCACTATTTATTTTTTCACCCCGTTATTTTTTCAAACATCTTGCTAGCGTGGTCTTTGGGTCTTAACTTTATCTACCCCTTATGATAAAAACATCATATGTACCTACATTTTATTTAAGAAATAATAAAAATTATAATAATATTCATAACTTTTGGGAAGATATCATTTCAAAAGTTTATTCATACGAGGATGTTTTACAAAAAAAGTAAATTATATAAACTAATGTGTGTCAACCTTGGATTAACGTTTCGCGTTATACCTACCTACATCGGAGAATCTATCTTATCCGACATGCTTATTTTCGGATGTGATTAAGCATTACGAGGTAGGTAATTTATTTTTATCTGGTCATCCATGCCAATCCAAGAAAACAATATTTTTTTTAGTATCTTACTAACTAAATCTCCAATACCTTAAATGTTTAAATAGTAAAATGAACCGTAAGCACTGCTAGTGCTGCTACTAAGTCTAACTAGGATTCGATCAGACAGTAATTGCAAAACTAATAATATTTTCGAACGAACCAATAATATTTTGCGAAACGATAAAGGTAATGAGCACGTGCAACGGCTCCTATTCCAAACCTTAGTCATCTATATGTTTCCTAGCATAGGCACCGAATTTCCTCTTACGTCGTTGCTGAACAAAGAAAAGATGGTGAATATACGACATGAAAGCCCTAAGAGTAGATGAAGGTATGACTCGCTCGCGACTAGTTAATTGGAGACATTTTGAGTCGACCCTTTTAATAAAAAATTAAATGTGAAATGGTAAGGAAGAACAAGATGATGCTGATTATTTAATGATGCCTGCTTTCTGAAGCGTCATAAAAACAATCTATGACAATATGAAACTTATTCCAACAGCTCCAAAACCCGATGGTGATCCACGTGTACCACCCGTACCGCCAACCCGACGGCATCAACCACTGCGCAGCTGTCAACGGCCACTGCTCCCACCTCTGCTTACCAGCTCCCAGGATAGGACCAAACTCCCCGCGCGTCTCTTGCGCCTGCCCCAACGGCCTTAGATTGTTACCAGACAATCAGATGTGCGTCGAAGACAGTAAGTACCGCTTTGATTTTACCTCTTTTTTTACAGGACTAAGAAGTAGCGTAATATTGGTGTTTACATAATGTTAAGAAATGTTTTAAAATGTTATTAAACGTTATTTATGACGGAAAAAATTTATTGACACTAAGGTGTTAGTGTAAGAGCGTGTACTATACATATTCCACCGCCGCGGCAGAGGTTTTCGCCGCTGCGGCGCTGCGTGCTTTGGATAGCGGTTACGGCACAGAAGACAGTAACAGTATTGCATACAGAACGGAATCTCCTAAGGTCCCGCGCAATATGCGTCCCCGTTCCCCGTCCCCGCACCTCTCCCCAGTTCTTGTGCCGCCGTGCAAACGTCAATGGGTGTGTGTTCGCCTTAACAAGGCGGGGGGGGGGGGGGGGGGGGGGGGGGGAACGGAGACGCATATTGTACCTTAGGAGACTCCGTTTTGTATGTAATACTCTTATTGCCTTGTGGCTACGTGTGAAGGGCTACTTAACTGCTGGCATTTAAGTGAAGTAAAGTGAAGTGCAGTGAAGGGGTCAAAACAAATGCATACAAAATCTAACGCGCGGCGTCGCAGTGACGAAAAGCGCTACCGCGGCGGCGGAATGAGCGGAGACTTTTAATACCTATGAGTATTCTTTTCTTAAAAGGAACCCTCGGATCCTTTCCAGAATTGTAAAATATCAGTTATTGAATAAATCATTCAATAAATCTTTGGATATAAAGTTTAACGTATTAAGAACACTAGAAAATGTCTAAGTAACAATACTTATTTGAATACAAAGTGTTCAATGGAATATGTTTTACAGGGAAAACACGACGACTGTTGCTAAATTTCGAATATTATGAATACGAATCATCAAAGAAAACATTTTACCCTTGGTTTTTACACTGTAGGTAATCTGTAAACCAAACCAATAAAAACTTACAGAATCAACAAACATTGAAAATACTATGAACCTTATTCATTGAACACAATGTTACAAAAGGTGGACATAAAGCTAAAGAGTCGCCTTATCCTAGACAGAGTCAGTTTCCCATACAAACGTAGTCTACGTTTTATTTTGAAACGACATGAACACAGATTTCGGTAAAAGTTTGTAACTTTAAAGAAATTGCATATATCTAGGGTTATAATTGGTTTTCACAGTCAAAATATGAACTTGAAAGAAAGTGTATTATATTAGTTTTGACCCTAGATATATATGCAATTTCTTTAAAGTTACAAATTTTACCGAAATCGGACAAGTCGTTTCAATATAAAACGTAGACTACCTTTGTATGGGAAAGTCTAGGGTAAGGGGATTCTTAAGCTTTCTCTACCAGTCAACCTTTAGGAAAAACAGAAACGTTAATGTAATTGCGATAGGCGATTAAAGATGAAACTATACATTATTATATACCTACCTATAACAGTCTTCATCTAGTACCTCTAAGTAGAATCTGTCTAATCTATGGCAATATGTATTTAAAACAGTCTTTTGCTATTGTACACCTAAGTAAAACAACGGCCAGATAGAAAGATACACTCTAAAACAATGATTTAATTGTGTTCAAAGCTTTACATTGCTTTGTAACGAATGTTCATTTACATTTCGGATGCCAGACTTCACGCTCTAGTGACTTGATAGGTATTGTGGACGTAATAAACATAAAAAACCGGTCAAGTGCGAGTCGGACTCATACATGAAGGGTTCCGTACCTCCGTACAATGTTTTAAACGCTGAAAAAAAAAACGTTTCTTATTTGATATATTTTTTTGACTTTGTCTTATTTTTAGTACCTACTCACCTATTTGTTGTTATAGCGGCTACAGTAATACATAATCGGTGAAAATTTGAAGTATATTACTACCATTATAAATATAGAGTTAAAAACGCTGAAAAACACGTTTCTTGTATGACGAATTTTTATTTTTGAATAGGTAATTGAATTTTTAATTTTTTTCTTATTTTTAGTAGAATTGTTGTTAAAGCGGGCCACAGTAATACATAATCGGTAAACATTTCAAGTGTCTAGCTATTTCGATTCAAGACATAGAGCCCTGTGATAGACGGACGAACAGACAGCAGAGTCTCAGTAATAGGGTCTGTTTGCACCCTTTGTGTACGGAACCCTAAAAAGGGTGCGTGCATGGAATGCAAAAATACAAACTGGCGTAAGTGCGACTGCAATTACAGTCATTGCACTCATTTGACGAACATGCCCATAATGGACGAAAATTACATAGACAGCGAATAATGTCGTTGGATTATTTTGTAGCAACTTATCAAAGTCATGTTCATTAGAGTCGGTACCATAGATTATATAGAAACATAGTAAGTTGGTAGTCTAATGTTAACATAAGCAGCTGCTACAAAGATACCTATCAAAGAATAATACCTATTTGCAATATATAGTCCACTTAGGACGATTATAAATAAAGGCGGAGGCGATAAATATGCGATCTGAGGCTTTTTATCACCACCCGTGAGAATTTCAAGTACCTTACACTGGCCAGGAAGTTACTTAGTTTTATGTAGTAATTAGTATATTCCATGTTTAAATGTATATTTAGTTGTAGGTCATATACCATATAAGGCAAAATTAATAATTTATGTCAGCATTACAGTTACGTTGTACTTATTATGAAAAACATTACCCGTCTGCTAGTATAATAAAATAAAATCTTTTAGCGACAAATTAACACCTAATGTATGTACGTCAACGTTTTTTTATAATAATTTATAGTTGACACAATATAAATAAACTTCCTTCTGACGCAGTCGCGTAAAAAGAAGTAAAACCATCATATTTGTTAAAGATGATTCGTCTACTGACGTCACTACCGCTAATATACCAGTACCTACATTTTTTAAATACTGAGATCATCATCATTAGATATTTTTTAGTCTCCACTGCAGGAGCACGAACCTCTCTGTACTACCAAAGCCATATATTAGCCGGAGCAGTCTAGAGGATTTGGCCTACACTCTCCACGCTGGCCAGACGGGGTGGAAAGGTCTCATTGATGCTTATAAGCTTTGTTTAGCTTGTTCTTCCTAAGTCGCCTTATACGAAATCCACGGGAAGACTTAGTGGCCCTATTCTGCTCTGCCGGTAACCACACGGCAAATACTGAGATAGAATTTTTAAAAGGCCTACCTATTTGTAGGCACGATAACTATCTTATTATAATAATAATATTATAAATGCAAAAGTTTGTATGGATGTTTATTTAGATTTCACGCAAAAACAACTGATCAGATTGGAATAAAATTTCACACGTAGATAACTTATTGTACTAGGATCAACATATAGGATATTTCTTGTCCTAGGAAAATGTGAGGATCCCTAAGGATTGTTAAAAAAAACCCCGCGTTGATGAACTGAATTTGGTCCAAAAATGTTGCCGGTGATTAAAAAGTCAACCTGTATAATATACCCGGGCGATGCTTGACGCCAGTAAATTATTTAAATAATATATTATTTACAAATTACAAGGTTATATTTGAAATTTTATCAGAGCTTTATATATTCGAGAAGTAGTTAGTGGTAATCTTCGTTTTTGTATGAAAATTATTTACACCGTAATAATTTTCCTCATATTACATTTGAAATGTGTAGACGCACGCGTATGCAATGTTTAAGTAAGCACTTCTTACATAATTTATTTTTCTTTACTCGGTTTACCTACCGCAATATTATTTAGTCATATATTGTATGGTAAATACATACGAGTAATAATATCACTAACTTCAATAAACTAAATCAATAGTTATTATGAGGTAAACCTAGTAAAGGAAAATCTTTACTTGGATATACAATTATATATCTACTCTCGGAAATCCACTTCAATACATTTGCATACCTACATTTAAGTTATAAATATTAAAATTTAAATTTTTAAAATATTTGATCAGTTTATCAGCTGTGTAGGTCCCATTTCTGGGCAAAAGCCTCCCCTCTCTGTTCCCATCTTTCGCGGTTCCTAGACGTGATCTGCCATTATTTTTCAAATTTTGGTCGTCCGCCCATTGCATCACTTAGCGTTGCAAAATAGAAAACGAGAAACTGTTACAGTAATATACACTATAGATTTATGTAATTTGTTCTACATCTTATCTAATTAATACTCTACTACGGAGCAGCGATATTTCGTATACGATAAAACTATTGCGTTATTCCGATTGTTTTTAATACCTAATATTTTACGGCGTTTGGCATCAGCCTTTTAGCCATTTTTTGGCCTTATCACCGAATTCTTTCGATAGGATGAGTTGGCAATTCATTATGGATCATATTATTATTATTACGGGACTTACCGCGATTGATTTTGGATGGAGACAGATATTTCGACGACATTACAGCCAGATTACTGTTTTAATCTGCCAGATATCATAACGGTCTCTGGCAGTTTGAGGAGCTGTGGCAGGTGTTCAACTGTCAAGGGTGACCGTATCGTCACAGAATACATAAGAGTACAAGTATCGTTTTACCCTCTTTTTCAATCTCTACCTCTTAAATTAATTGCGGTAAGTCCCGTAATAACCACGAGTCTAAAATCAGAAATTGCAGATATTAAAAAAAATTAAAGATTGTAGTTAGTTTAAATTAGTCCTCTTCCTTATTCTAAGATCTGACTTAGAATGGATGAAAAGTATTTTAGGTATTTATATATCAAATTTATATAGAAAAATATTTTGCAAGTTGGTTGGCTTAAAATCGTAGCCTAACTATAAATTAATTATTGTCCAGTATAGTTAGACCTCCCATTTGTTGGTAGCCACATGATAGCTAGGGGCTCTATATTGGTCGTTGAAAACTAAGAAAGGTCACTTAAAAACTAAGAACACACTTTAAAAAATAGGCTGTAATGCAGTATTCAAATAATCCGAGGGGCATCAAATTATATTTAGAAACCCTTTTTAGAAACCTTTAGTTATCAATGACCAAACTAAGAACCCTCACTAGCATGTGACTACCAACAATTGGGATGTGGACTGGGTCGAAAAAATATTTTTATATTTAGTCCCGTCAGTTATAATGTTCCTAAAATAATGGAGCCATATTTTTTCATTTAGCAAAGTAGTAAAAAATTACAAATATACAGCGCATCGAAGTTTCGGAGTGAGGGCGATTTACGTCACCGTCTACTGAAAATCTCACTTGACGTCATGCGACATTTACTTATATGCGCTATATCTTCGTTATTATTTGCTAATCAGAGAAAATAAAAAATATGTCTACATTATTTTTTAATAATCTACCTAAGCCAAGAAAAAAAAATTAGTCCATTTCCATATTGGAAGGTCTAACCAGTGATGTAACTAGCCTTCTGTGCGCCCGGTGCAAGCTTCTGTTACTGCGCCCTTTAAATATTTCATATTTTACCAGGTTCTGAGAGTAAAATGCTTTATAATTGTACTTGGTAGAGTTTTGAATAGGAAGAGTATTAGTTGGACACGACTACAGTCTACATTAACGGGGTAGACAGAGCCTATAAGGGCTTCACATTATTGGTTGAAATAAATATGTGTAGGTAGGTACTTATACTTATTTACATGGAATATACGGCTTGGTGTAATTATCATATGATCTTTTCACAAGTACTCAAACAATTTACGAGCTAATGAGAATAACTTAGCATAAGTACCTATACCAAATTAGTTTAAATACGACAAAGACCTTGTGTTACTATATTCGTAATTAACGCAGATATACGTGCCGTGAGAAAAAAAAATAGGTAATTTGTAACTTGACTATATTAAATGAAAAAATAAGGTGTTTTAAGAGATAGGTTAAAATTTTATTGTTCCGAATATTACGAGTAAGTACTATGTGTAAAATATTTTAACATAGGTATTTAGAAAACACTTTTTCGATTCTTTTACATATCTCGCTATTTGATATTCGTAAATAGCGTGTTTACATACTAACTTTTATTTTTACCCCGTTGGTTGTTTATCCTGGAATCCAATCCAAATAATATTTTTTTATGTTATTTGGAAACCAACAGTTGCCTACATGGATAGACAATATTAATAAAACATAAATAATACATAAAGCAATCAAGTTTCCTCAGATAAATTCCTTAGAATATAGGTACAATTTGTACTGAAATAATGAATCTCTGGTTTTAATATAATAGATTCCCACAGAATAATATATTCATAGGCTCATTTATGTACCTACCTATCATTTACTTGTGAATCGGAAAGTTTGCATGACGAAGCATGTACGGTGTCAGCAAGTAAGCCAATAAGACACAATTTGGTCGGGTATAAAAGGAATGTTTTTATTTGACCGATCGTAAACAAGTTAACTCGTTGGTTTGTCTGGCGGATCTTGACGTAGTCTTGCATGGAAAATTTGGGCTCAGCCGGCGTACCTTTACACTGATATGTAAAATGAGCATTTTGCATGCTTAGCACATAAGTTGTATTCATTGAAGTAAAATACGCTATTAGAACAGAGGAAAAAATACTACGTCTGACTTATTTGAGGTAGGTCGTACGTGACATTAAAATTAATTGTAAGACTTCATAGCTTTATTATTATTATTTTTTAAAATTACAGACTGAATAAAATAGGTACGAAGGTTTAGAATATACATATGTTATATAAGGCTGGTGTAGCATACGTATTAAAGACGCCGTCTTATTTCATATTATAGGTATATGTAGATGTCATGTCCGATCGCGACACTGCCCCCTTCTTAGTTGTAGTAAATATTATATTGTTGTAAATTTTACCGTTCCTTTAGTGACATGTCAGACATAATTGTGTTACTTATGCTGAATACAGTTTTACATTTATTATTTAATGGAAGAAAAGTGAATAAGGGATAATTTATTTACAACATAATAAATAAATACATTTTATCAACTGAATCAAAATAATTAAAACTAACTAAAAAGTAGAACTTAAAAAAACTAACTAAGGTGTTTGAATAAAATAAAAATTTAAGAATATAAAATAAAAATGTTGAAATCATGTCTGACATTTCACTTGAAAAATTGCATAGTAGGATTGAAAGTGGCGGGATCCACGGTTAACAGATAAAATTGATAAATGCATGTACTTACTATATATTATTGTGACTATCTGTGGCTTAGATTCGAAACGAAAGAGGATAAATTCTTTTAGATAAGAAATATAGGACGGACCACTCACTCTGAATTTTGTAAGAAATACTTAATTTGGTAAGAAACAGCTGATTTCTTTTAGCTACGAGTTGGTCCCATAGTGGTATTGATAGACTGAACATGCCCTCAGAGAACTCGTATGTGACATTATTTACCAATCAGTTTGATTATTAGTTTTATAATTATTGAATTAGGTAACCTATTATTTTGTTTTGTCTATTTTTATGTTTGAACTCTTGAAATATATCAAGGAAATACACCGTACGTCTTGAGAGTCAAACACCATCAATTGATCGGAGCACAATTTAATGGGGTCAATAAAAAAGACATTTATTGTATTGGCATTCTACGATTGATTGAATGACGAATGTACAACCGGACGTCTTGGTATTTTAAAGGGAATTTAAGTACCTTCTGTCTAGTATTTTTTTATTTATGTAGTTATACACAAATATTACAATTTTCTTGCTTTTTGTTATTACGTGATTATTGATGTTTGTTGTTTTGTTGTTATTACGTTTTATTTGAGAACACGGTTAACACTGTAAGCTTTTTTAAAAAAGGAAAACCAAAAATAAGCTAAAACATAAATAAAAACTTTTTTCATCACTAGTAAGCATTATTTTCTTAAATTTTAAGTTTGAAAGTCAGTATATCGGTAGAACACTTATTTTTTTCGGAGATCAAAATCATCAGGGCCGCCGTCCTAGTGCGTAGACAACCTGTGAAAGGAAACCAGTTTATCCATATCTCTACATGGAAACAAGATGGAAGCCCTTCTTTCCGTATATTGTACTGTACCTATAATATATTTGCGATATTAATCATCATCCTGCCAATAGAAGGAATTAGTAATTCTTTTTTTTTCTTAGTACCTAATTATCTACATTTTGTTAAGTAATCCAACATTTCAGTATTTTATTTTACTCAGATTTATAAATAAGTAGCTACTTCTTTAACTTCATACTTTGGAGATACATATATTTTGATTACCTACTTTTGCAGATATGTTTTTAAGGTTTTTACCTATCCTCTCTGTCTCATTAGAAAAGGTGTATCCAATATAATTTAAGCCTTCTCACTCTATTGCAATCTGCGACCATCGTCCGTATATCATTATTTCAGCGAGTCCTCAGTCTACTTGGACGTCGCGCACTTTCAGGATACTACTTCTTAGCTTTAAGAGCCCAGGGTTCCATGTGATTTCTGCACTCTTGACCCACCCAGTCCTCTATTATACTTTGCGTCTTCAATTCTTTAGAGATATGAGAGATATCTTCAGGGCACCACTTCCCGGTTATACTTCTGAGCATTCCGTGTCCATTCAGTATCGTGACCCGCTGCCGTATCGTGATCCAATGCTTTAGGGCTTCAGTTATGATTATAAATGATAATATTCTAAGCAGATGAGTACATCGAGATCCTCTCGCCTAACAGTAAGGCCTCTTTTATAGCAATTCTCCGGGGTTAATAAAATCTATTTGTATGTGTTTCGAACTCTAAATAGTTGCGAAAAGTGTGCTTGGCCTCATTACAACTTTGTGGAACCCCCTCGTAAGATACCTTGCTTGCATATTCATCATTTTCGACTGCAATTCAAATGAGGCACAGTCACAGAGGTCAGCGTGCGATGTACAAAACTTTTTTTTTACGAGACATTGCAAACTAATCACGTGTTTTTCCTATTGAAAAGTTTTAGCAAATGTGAAAACACAATAGAAAATCTTATTGTATGTAAAAAAAAACAGTATTTTAAATAAATGAGAATTCTCACGGGTTGAGTCAACTTTTTCAAATTAAAATCAGCAGTTTTGGTTCTCTTAACAATGTTACCCTCTGTTATTTTGGGTCTATGGTCTAAAACTACTAAAAGGAATAAGTACTATCTAATGGTTAACACGCTAGACCGCTAATCCGGAGGTTCTGGGTTCGATCCCCAGCCAGGGCAAGTTGGAAAACGGCCTTTTTCAAATTGTCCTGGGTCTTGGGTGTTTATCTATATATATGTATTTATCATAAAATACAGTATCGTTAAGTTAGTATCCCATAACACAAGTTTAAAACTTACTTTGGGGCTAGCTTAATCAGTGTGATTAGTCCCTATAAGGTACTTGATACAAATAAAGCCTGTGCTCGAAATAGGCCTACTCATTAAAAAACAAAGATAAATAATTATAGCTTCCAAAATACAACGCGTACACGTAATAGAAAAGATACAGGCGATAAAGAAAAGACAAACACATTGGGGTCGAAAAAAAATGCTAAAGCTGTAACAAAACTCACCAATTACAAACGCACACAAACTAAAAAAAGCAAGAAAGCAGAAAAGGAAGAAAGCTGGTATTGTCATGCATGTCAGAAAGATGAGGTAGCAGATATGCGTCCTTGTAAAGACTGCTATAAGTGGTATCATGAGGATTGCATTGGAATAACAAAAGACGACTCTGAAGCCTTTGCTTGCCCTGATTGCGACAAAAATTAAGATCTCGAATAGTTATTAAGAATTAAAGACTGATTAGACTGCCTAAAATGATTGAAAATATAATTTTGTTTTTGGGCCTTATTCAAGCACGGTGTTTTGATAAGGCCTATCCAAAAAATTAGACTTTTGTTAATTATGATTGTTTTTTGAAGAATTTATGTTAGTTATGTTTAGTTTATTATAATGAATGTTTGATTTTGTTGATTGTTTATGTGTGTTTCTTAATAAAAAGACTTAAAATTTCAGTGGAGGTTTAAACGGCATTTAAGTTTATTTTGGTTCAAAACATAACATAAAGTAAACTAATTAAGCAACTGAATGTTATGGATCTATGTTTTTTTATATAAAATCTCAGTTTCTACATATTTTTCATTTTGAATCATACAGGCCTTATTAAATGTACGACATTTATTATGGCCAAAATGTATGATTCAGGAATTCGATTAGTTTGCTTATATTTAGTTAGAAATTGACACGATTTTAAAAGATATCTAACACTTTAGAATAAATGCTAGTATATAACAACGTTTTTTATTTAAAGACCTTAATATTTAATGAAATAAAAGCATCTAAAGTTAGGTAGGCCTTATTTGTATCAAATACCTTATATTTATTTATTTATTTATCGTACAGAACTATGTACTTAATCTATTTTATTTATTTTTTGCCTAAAATAGGATACAAAAGAAATTAGTTTTCTTAACTCCAGATTTAACATTTTCTTGCCTTTACTTAAGGTTGACTTGACCTCAAAATGTTCATTATCTTTGTTTTTTTTTTCAAAAAAGGCCTATTATCGATATTAAGTAAGTTTAAAAATACGCTATATTCAAATCAAATTCGGTCGCGTGTCAGAATCCTCCACGTCACTCGATGACGTGATATCGTACGATGTTACTCAGTCTGCGCTTGCGCCGAAACAACCTTGACTCGGGTTTTAGTGATCACGCCTACCTACCGCTTATCTCAGCATTTACTTACTCATTCATTAGTAGTAAAAGTACTCGAATGTTTATGTTATTATCTTCAATTGGTAGGTATTTATAATTATCGTAATGTCCGAACCACGACGTCGCGACATTTCTGCAGCGATAGTGGAATAATTGCATTATTATCATTTAAGGAAATTGTTTATCTTCTTAACACAAAAATACTATTGCTTTTTTTAGGTAATCATTTCATTACTATTGCGGTTAAATTGCAGTATTTCATTGACGGTTGACCTAATGTATCGTGCATTTCTAATAGGATTTATTCGATATCGAAACACCGCGCTCGCTCACCAAGCCATGCAGTTGGCGAATAAGGTGATGTGACGTCACGACATCACGCCACCTTTTTGTTAGTCAATTTATAAGCGATCCGGCACGCCGCTACCGAGTGACTCCCAAAAAAATTGTATGATACACCTAACAACGGTCTAGGTTAACTTGAACTTCGTTGTGTAGAAGACAGTAACATTTATATTCAGATATATAACATATTTCTGAACAAGCAATGTAGTAATAGACCATGAACATGTGTATCAGCAACAATTTGCATTGAATAGAATTGCAATGTCATCATTAACCGTAAAGATTTTGTTAAAATAAATACTAGTTAAAAGTTGATGGTTCAAAGTCTACTGCTTAGTTGAACCGATCAGTAAAATATACACGTTACTTTTCTCTAGAGACTGATTCATTTAAAAGAAAAAAGGAAAGTCGAGTGAGAGCCGGATCGCATTCAGTTAAAATGACAGAACCAAGCTGTAGTGTAACGTCATTGGCGCGCGCGCTAGTGGATTTCGTTTTCGACCTGCCCCTACCTCCGGGCCGCTTCATTTCGGTCCGTGGCTTCGAACGAGTCGTGTGTGAGCGACCGCTCTCGCTGTGTTCCGTAAATCATTAAATAAAACTATCAATAGCAACAACAACAAACATTAAAACAATACCAAGGAACAGTTTTTTAGTTGAATTTATAATAAATCTACAGATTCAATAAAACAAGATGTGGATGTGCAGAAACCGATTTCTGGTCCAAAAGAAATTGTAACTATCGAAGAAAACCCTGTAACCAGTGAGTATATACGTGCAATACATCCAGTTTTTGTTGAACCTTTTTGTTTCCTAATAAACCTGTTGCCTGCATTTGAACGGATCAATTTTGTGGCATTTGAGGTTATAACTTAATTCATAAATGAAAGTGATCGTAGTTTAACACGATCTTTCTTCGTGTTAATTCGGCATTCTTGCAATACTGTGAATTTGACGGTCAGTGCGTATAAACGAGTTATTTATTGGTGTACCTTCGAATGCTGCAACATTGAGCCGGCAATGCCTGTGGCCTGTGAATGGGGAGGTCTTTCGTTATCACGCCATCTGATAAGGATTATCGTCTTCATATAAAATTGGCTGTGGGGATATAAAACAAACATTAACTTGCATCATACCGCTGACTAACTTTCAAATCATTGTGTGAGTGTTCAACAATATCTGTGTGTCTTCAACTTGGGATTCGTTGACTAATTTGCAGGGCATAAGAAACTTCTAGTAACTGATCAGATGCTAAGCCGTTTTGGATGTGCGTCACTAAAAGGATTTTACAACACATATGGTGGATACACGTAGAGCAAGGCTACTCGGCCTTCTCTTGAAATTGGGACGTGCAGTGTGGGAAAGCGAGGATACTACTGAACCCCCAAAGGAAATTGAAACTACATCTGAAGGTACTACATCTGAGCCAATGATGGTGTATTGGGAAGAAGACAAGAAAGCTTTGAGAAACAGAAATCAGGATTATATAGACCTCTTCAAGCAAGGTTCTGCCCTGGACAGGATACCAGACTCCACCGAGAGTCCCGTCAAAGAATCTCGTTACAATTTCAATTTACCGTTCTTGCCAGAAACACTACAAAACTTGAACGCGGGTAAAGTATTAGAAATTTTCTTATGTATTTACTGAAAATAACTTAAAACATGGGAAGACACACAGATTCAATTTGAACTGGGTGCATGTTGCATTAATTGTGTTATTGTGACTAACTCTTGGTTAACAAGTTACTAATAATTATATTGAAATTTAATATACGTGGCATTCTACTAGACACTGTGTAAGTTACTTACATGTTACATGATGTCTTTTAATTACTCCATACTTTCTTTAATTGTAAAAGTCGAAAAATATATACTTATATTGTTATATTTTTATTATAAGCTTAAAATGTTTTAAACCATTTTTAAAACTAAATTTTAGGTGCCAAACTATTTACGGTATTGTTTATGGTACATATCTTTTGAAACTTACCGATTGGTGTATTTGGCGTTGGTTCATTGTCATTTTATGAGCAACATTCAAGGTTTTAGAATTGTAATTCTTATCAGATCAGATTACAATAGAATTCTTTCCTGTTACATTTCAGCATAATCCATGTTGCATGGATATGATTTGCTTCAAATATTTCTTGTCTCGTTAATGATCAATACCGTTATTTGGGTTAAGGTATTTCGGTTAAACAGTATGAGTTGGCACGTTTCATTGACAGACTGCAAATAGAACTAGTACGATCCAGTTATGATACCTACACGACGGTGTTACAACAGTACAATTTTTCTTCGCATAAAAAATAGCATAACCCTGCCATTATTTTTGTGATAACGTCATGAACAACTTTCATAGACGTTAAAGCGTACATTATATCAATATTTATGTTCTCAAAACTCGCCCGGAAAACTTGTTTATTATCACATAATTACATACTATCTTTATAATTTTAACAACTGACATACGGAAATCTGTAAATGTGACAAAAACGTTCCATTAGCATTAACCATAAAATCTGTTCTCTGTACTCTTAACATTTCAATTAATATGCTTATTGTAGCTTAGGTGGAGGTGTTTTAGTATTTATTTGTGTGTTAACATAATTACTTACATTTTACGAATTTGAAGTATTTATCCTTGCAGCACAATCTTATCCCCTAATTGGCAATTAAATTTAATTGATTACCGGCTCAGAAAATTGAGTTGAGTAGGTATATGAATTAAGAATACTTCTTCCTTATTTTATTTAGCTTAAATAATAAAAACTTGAGAAGAAGAAGTGCTGCGGGGCTTAAATATTTACTAGAAACTAATTTGTGTTAATTTCTTAATTCCAGGTGTCCCAACTCCAAAGACTGACACTGGAATCTCAAGCAGCGGTCGGGACGCAGGCGTAGTAGCTGGCATTGTCGTTGGAGTAATCTCTGGAGTCATCATATTGGCAGCAGTTGTAAGTGAATTTATTATTTATATTATTAATCCCCATAAATTGATCCGATTAGCGTGCGAAAGGAAACTGAAATACACTTTTTTATTTGTTTTTGGTACTAATGTAACCTTTGTTCGTTAGTATACGTCAATGAGGAAATGTAGGAAAATCGTCATATGACTAATTTTAAGATAATAAACATCTCTAAGCCTAAATAGTAATTGGTAGAGTCAGTGTGGTAACAGTCAGAGAGTCGTCGATGTAAACGAAATAGGATTTCAGGATTTAATTCTTGTGCTTATAAATGTATATTTTTATATTAGTACAATTAAACAAACAAAACTAAGGTAGTGTAGTTAATTCGTAGGTGCAAAACGTTCACTTACAGTGACGCGATAATATAAACTCAAAACATCGTAAATTGATTTATTTCAAGTAGGCACTATTACAGCATCAATTTTATCGATGGCACGTGTCATGGATTACATATTTTTTATTTCCTCATTTTATTAGGCACTTAATACAACAGAATTAAGCTTAGTAGGTATTTTAAGTATGTAAACATGATTGTAGTTTTACTTACACTACTAAACAAACAATTACATACGTTTGTTTGTTGTCATGAGAGACGCAAGTTTATTCAAGTGTCTTCTAAAACAGCTTCTTGCTTTGAATCTGCACGTGTAAGAACATTATTTTTAACTGAATCATGTTTATCTACATATTTAAACTGTTAACAGTGCAGTGATCACAGACTTGAGACATTCTTTAATTTACGAGTAAGTAATTTTAAGGTTGGCGCAATATAAATACTTGGTAGTTACAGTAGCTACAGACTTCTTACAGATAGCTTTCGTTCCAAAAATTCTACAAGCAATCCTTCACCTTTAAAACGTTAGTGGGAGTTATTGTCGTAATCAAATTCAAAGATCATATTTCATGATTGAATCAATTCAAGCTAGCTCTTGTTACAAACGATAGCGAGAAATGCACTCGGATTGTTATGACAATGCGATTGCTTTCTAGAAACGGTGACGCTCGTCTGTGCTTTAGCATTGTAGGGAATTGTGTAACTATGCGAACAAAGTGAATAGGCAGCTTTGTTTTGACATCAAAGCAGTTGTGAGCGACGCTTGTATATACCTAAGGATTGTTGCATCGCGATTGTTTTTTTGCATTTTACGCTTTGAGAATAAAAGTTTTTGAGCCATTTTATAATTTCTTTTTCTGGCTTACTTGCCTACAGATGTAATGTTACCTTTGTACAATTAAACTCAAAGATCGTGAAATAAATTAATATCTGTTATCAAAAGTGAAAACGTTTTGGCGTAAATGAAAATAAGCATTTCAATAAAGCGTTTAAAAAAAAAAGAAAATTTCAGATATATAAAAGGAATATCTACTTAGATACAAAATGAAAGGATAATGAAAAATATTACTTATCTACTCCTTTTTCGTGCTTTTATCTATCAATGTCTAGTTGTTAAAAGAAGTAAAACACAACAGGCGATTGACTCCAAGTCTTTTTCATAATAAATTAAAACGTTAAAACTGAGTAAATAAAATACTCGTATCAACAGTTTATGTTATAGAAAAGTAATTCCTTGTCTTTTGTTCTCAGGTAAACGTCAACTTGTTTAATATAAAACTAAAGTTGAATGCAATTCGTAATACAAAACATTAATTCAGACGTCTATCAACCTTTTATATTATACGCCACTTGCCGTTCCTTTATAAATATAATGGAGTAGAAATTATATTCTTTAATTATATATTTTACTAGCACGCTTATAATTCTGGAAATTGTCAAAAGACTAATTGAGCGATATAATCGAACGTTCATTGCGATCAGTAAATGGTCCTTTTGATTTGAGACGTCCCGACCTCCGCCGTCATTAAAATATTCTCGATCCACATCAATGGACGAATTGATTCCGTCAATCGTTTAATTGCTCGATTGCATCACACTCGTATCTAATTCACGCCAATTGCCATAGTTCCTTTTGAGTATCCGACTCGCTTCGTCGGCGAAGAGGCTTCTGATGAATGACGAACACGTTAGCAAAAATAAACATTAAATAATAGTCTGTACTTACCACTACCACTCCCCCGGCAGACGTGGTAAACCCAAGAAATTATGTCTTGACCCCAAAATTACAAATGAATATGCAACTGCGAATACGCTGAGATGAAAGAGTAATGCCCTAAAAGCATAATAAAAAAAAACTAATACCGCTACGCTCAAGACAGAATGAGCGCTTGTTAAGAGCACACAGTTAATCTTGATTTTTATTAGTGATTTAGTGTCACTTGTTTTTCTATCAATATGCATTTTGTCGAAACGGGTGTATCAAATAAAAAATTAACAACTTGAACTGTAGCACCAAATCCGAAAAAATTCTCTTTCGCTCTTATGTATCGATCAAGCGGCCGATAGGTACCTACACAAGGAAATTATTTCATTAAGATGTACTCAATACTTTACCATGAAGTTAGGTTTTTATTGCAGCGAGTAGCTCGCACAAATGAAGAGAAATGTCCATTTTAATTTACGTAAGAGTCGTAAGTAGAAAGGATAGGTTCATGTACAATATTAATACGTACCTAAACTTGCGTTTTGTTGCATTTTGGTTGTAAATGTATACCTAGCTTTCAGACTGTTTCTGAAAATGCGTGTCATATCACATTATTAAATCTACAAAATTTTCCTTAAAGATTAATTTAGAAGATTACAGTGTACACTAATCTTCTGAATTAGTCTCTTTTTCTTATCAACATAATCCATAATTAATTGAATGTATGTATATGTATTTATTTATTTATGATGTGATTTTTATATGTATGTATTTTAACATGTTTATTTTCAGTACATAAGCATGTGTATCTATTATTTGTTTATTCCTATGGTTGACTGGGAGAGAACGCTTTTAGCGTTTAGTTCGCCTATTATACGACAATTTGTATTGTGTAACAATAAAGTTAAATAAATAAATAAATTACTGTAACCATATAATTTTTTTATTACAGATTGCAGTTGTTATGTACAAGCACTACGTGAACCGCAACGTGACGTCTATGAACTTCGACAACCCTGTCTACCGCAAAACCACAGAGGACCACTTCGTACTAGAGAAGAATGGATATGCACCAGGCAGCAAGCTGTACCCAAGCACAGTGGGCGAAGAGGTAAGAGCCCTAACCGCTATGGAATGTACGCTTAACATACAAAATAGCCTAAGATAAGTCCAGAGACCCGCACTGCCCTCCAAACATGGAGACAATTAGTGACATAACGGTGTGAGCCAAATTTTTAAAACATAATTTTCATTTAGTTTTACTAAAACAAAAATAATTTATATTCAAAACTTCACAATGAAATTATATAAGACCCCAGATTGTGGCCAAAATGTAAATAACAAGGTAAAACCTAGGGTTATTTTATTATAATAATGTTAAAGTCTGCCTAAGACATTTTAAACTCGATGTATTTAGATTTATATTTACTAGAATATTGTTTTAAGGGATTTATAGAAAATATTTTTCGTTTAGATTATAAGGATTGTGGCAATTTCAATGTGCCAACATTTTTACCGCATCAGTATTAAAACATAGTTGCCAAATATTGGTTTATAAATGGTAGGTGTATAATGCTGTAAATAGTCCTTTGAAGTACCTAGAGTAAATGTATGATTTTATATTCTGCCTACTGCTTAACATAGATATATTATCGGTAATGTTCTACTGCCAAAATGTTTATTTTCCATGCATTATCTTGCGAGGGCTATAACTACTTGGTAAGTTTTAGAACGTAGATCCCAGCATAATCTAAAAATAAAAATAAATCTCTTGGTTCAGTCCATAAAATTACACAGACTGAACTCTTCAACCATGGACGAAAAATACAAGACTGACTGACCCTAGAAAGACCTAGAAATCTAGAAAGCCGAAATACTGTATTATTTTTAGATTTTGCTCTTATCTTTTGAAAACTCAGAGATGACGCTTGTTTATTCGTAGAAAATAATTATATATTATACCTCCATCTTTCCGAAATTAAGCGGCACTACGAAACTACTTTCTTTCGAACTAGTAGCTCCATCTAGCTATAACATTTAAACTAAAAATCTGATTACCCTTCAAAGTATTCCGATTGTCAGTTCTCTAGTATTATTCATCCATGATTATAATAATAGTAAAGAAAAGCATGACTGGCTTAACTTTCTTAATCAACCCTTTAAGTAAACAACTATATCATGTTCTAAATTATACTAGGCGCTAGATAACATGTCAATATTGTCTACGTAAAATACGAAGATAGACGTCAAAGTCAGATTTTTATATGTTAACGAGCATCTAGTTTATCTCAGTGCGAAATGCTATCCTTAATATTATAGAGTATACTTGCCAGAGCAAGTTTTTATTTGCGCATATTTGACAGAACAAAAACGTAGCGCAATTATTTTTAGAATTTTAGAGAATGATTATAGAATCTATAATAATTTCACTAATTAGTTGTGTTTCTTTACAGGCTCGAGAACCACTCAACACTCCCGGCACAAATGAGTTTGTATAGTGTACGGGCCGGAAGCAAATACACTAGTATATCATTAAATGTGAAAAGGAAAAGAAGGACATGTGATACTTAAAATAGTGAACCAGTGATTGGGACTTAAGCTAACATTTTGTAGCCTAAAATAGTTAGCGTAGTGCAGTGAATCGAGTGAAGCCTGTTGGAACCAAGTTCGGTTATGCTACATGCCTCGCTATGGATCTCAAAATTGTGAAATTATTCGTTTTAAGCGTCGATTTCATTGGTGCGACTACCATCTACAATTTAGTTTTTTTGTGACTTGATTATGTATTTTATCAATTTAAATATGTTAAAGACACGTTTGGATAAGGTATTATACACGTATTAATAAAAATCACACTCAATTGTGATTGTGGTGTGTGTATAGTATTTAACATACCTTAGTACCTGCAGTATTTTAAAAAATATGCTACATGCAAGTATCTGTGTAACTTGTCCATATAATGTATATATATTTTTTTTACAATTGAAAAAGCGCCAATTGGCAAATCAAATAATTAATATCTGTCTTTGTAATTAAATCTGTCAGTTTATTAGCAGAAAACGTAGCGCTTCAAGTCATACCATTGATATCGATTTAAACATAACATCTCTTTTAATGTTTTACAAGAACCTGGGATCTTGGTTAACGCTTATAACTGTATCACATTTAGATAGGTGGGACGTGTTCGGCTATAATTTCTCTTTAGACTGTGAATAGCATAGAAATTTGAATATTGCTTTCGAGCAAATGCCTGGTGCATTGTAATTATTTATTATAGGGTTTACAATTTTTATATTCCACTTTTAGTTAAGGATTAAGATGCTTTATACAATACAGTATGACAACGTGCCGCATAACATATTCAAGGAAAATGAAGCTCATATTTTATATAGTGTACTTACTTACACATATTTAATGTTTTTTTTTTACTGTACATAATATGTAATCATCAGTTGTTTATTTTAATTTGTGATTCCTATGGTTCTATTTATTTATTGGAATATCAAATTCGAATGAAATAAGGCTAATGATTCCAAACTGTAATTTATGTGCCAAGTGTAGTGAAATTAAAATATATTTACTTAATTGAAATTTGCCGATTCCTATGTTGTAATTATATCCTATGATAGTAGACCAATGCTCAGTCGTATGTTTGTTGGTTTGTATTTATTTGAATTATATGAAATTGTTATATATTAGCACAGTTAATATTTATATTATATTTTATGTAAAGGTTGTGTTTACCATCCATATATTTATGTACTTTATTAGTAATCATTACTTAGTATTTGGAACATGACTTTGTCAAGCAAAATCCTGCCAAATCCTCTAATATATTAACCTATTTGTAATGTAATTCAATTACATTGGATACTTGATGCACATTTCATACAATACGCCTAGCTCAATAAGTGTGGTCACTAAAATTGTGTAAATATTGTCAGTAAAATATATGTAAAATGTGTTAATTTTATCACTTGACTTTTATTCCTTTGCTGATTCCTGTACCTTAAGGTAATGCACGAACGCCAGTATAGTCTTCATATGAAATAAATATCTCGAAAACGAAGATAATAATTGTCTGGTTATAAATATTATAAATGACAAATTGTCAGTGCGTCCCAATTGGAGAAGAGATGGAGAAGAGTCACAAGAGATAGAGAATTGTGAAAGTGGTTAGAAGAGGCCTTTGCCAGGAGGCATATCGAGCTTTGAGAATCTTATAGGGAGAAGGAAAGAAAGACAACCCGAGTTTAGGATAAAGGGCTAATAGATAGATAAATAGATATATTATAAGCGGCTTATATAGTTGCAGAAGTCGACCAGGTATCGATCAATTTAGACGATCATCACCAGGTCGAGTGTCAGGCCTTTCCCACTACCACTATATTGTGAGTAAATATTATACTATAGTGTTTAACATATTCGAAATGAATTTATTTCACGTTAGTTTTAATAATTGACGGGTTATTTAAACAATCACAAAATAAATTTAGAAGTTAACCCTTTCACCGCGAGACTTGATATCAGTTGTCGTGCTCCCAGCGCGAGGAATTGTGAATAACCATAGTTTTTGGTCGGATAAATCCGACGCTCGCGAAATGGGCACGAAAATGTTTGTCGGATTAATCCGACGTTCGCGGTTAAAGGGTTAACTATCGTTTTTCAATTTTCTTTTTAAAATGAACTGAACACTGGCTCTTATTGGTTTTCCTTATTGCTATCTGAAATCATACACAATATATCCCACAGAAATTTAGTTTTATTAATTAAAAGACGGCAGTTTCGCGAATTAAACATTATTCTTAAATGTATGGTTTTTATAGCTACGCTCAAACACTATATATTGGTAAGCATTTGGTAACAAAACTGGTAGAACTTGACTAAACTATGTGCATTACCATTGACCATTGACCAAAATTAAATCCAGTTTTTTTTTTATTATCTGCACAATAATTATATTCGAGCAAGTATTTACCATTTAACTAAGAAAAAACTAAGATTAATGCTGTTAAAGTGAGTGGGGCTTTTTAGTTCGTGTTTTCTTTGTACTCTAGAGAACAGTAAGAGATAGCACGGTACTAAATAAAAACTTAATACTTCATAATAAGCTTTGTTTTTGCATTTTTATTTTGAGTAATACATAGTTTTTAAGACAAACTTGACTTAACATTAATTAGTTTTGTCAAATCATTTTATCGCCGATTCAAACTAGAATGGCACCCATCGGCTGGCAGCGCATTGTCGCTATCAAACCATATTCACCTTTATTCCTATCTATGAAATACCTAATGTAGTTGAGAAAGACTTGCCCGCTTGTGAACGCGCGGCGCCCTTGGCGGCCTCTGGATGCGGCGCTACTTTTGTCTTTCTCAAGCTATCCCATGCATTTCCTAGATAGAAATAAAGATGAATATGTTAATTTTTGTCATTTTTCTAAATAGGCGGTATAATTTAAACACCATACGCATCTTGGCAAACCAAAAGTGGTTTTCAAAGTACATATATCTAACAAAATTCTTAGAAGTTACTTTTTAATGCATTATTAGTTCATATTAAACTTTGGTAAATTTAAACTATGTTGTTGATGACAGTGCTGAATGATACCATATACATACCATACATCTATGACCTAAAATTATAGTGCTCCATGATGCTAGTTAACTGAATCTATAATAGAAAAAAAAAATTGAATTTGGTATGTAAGTGTATTTTTTTAATAATAAAGGCCCATTTACACCGTGCAAGTTTCTTGCCAGTTGCATACAATTTATTAGGGTAGTATCTATGGGTCAAAAATAAATTATTTGTAATAATAAGAGAATCGTCAGAAAATAGTGTCACTTGTCATTGATCATGATCATTTATCCATTTTGTCGGTGATTTTAGATTTAATGCCGAAAAACTGGTATTAAGAGCGCTATTCGACTCCACGAAACTATGACGTCACGATGTTATTATTTCATACAAATCCCATAGAAAATGTTTTTTTTGACGTTTAGAAAAAGTAGTACCTACCCGTAAAAGTAATACGCCCCGGCCGGACGTTCCCGGCCCATCTTATCCACAATTTTTTTTTTTAATAACTGACTCCTTGTCGCCATTGAGCTGAATGGCCGTTACCGACCATTGTTTTGTGCAATTTTTATGTTTATTATTTCTTACGTAGTATCTAACTAACAAGTGTGTGAAGATGTACAGATTGTACCTAGTGATTAATACGATGATTAATAAGTGCGTTATTAAGCTAGTGAACCCGCTGAAACCTCCGGTGAGTGACATCCAATTTATATCATATAATATAAGTACCTAAATATCTTATTATAAAAAGTCTTGACCACAATTAGAAGGAATCTATGACTTCACCGAAACACAAGTATGTTATGTGAGTTATTATTTTCCTAGATTTAGGATACATGTTTTTACAATTTGTATATTTTATGAACAATACTTACCTCTAGGCAGTACCGTTGATTTGGAATTCCATCATTAGGCTCTAGTTTTGCAAATTTAGTAAAATACAAATCCACATTCACTTTATAAACTTAAATATCTGTTTTTAAACTAATATTTCTCTCAAGTACTTATACTAAAATTATAATTAAACCGAGACTTAAATCATCATTTATAGGGTATAGTTTGAGTGTACCTACCCAAGCCTCGACTATAGCCGACGATGTCTCAGAACAAAACAATAAGGCGATGTCAACATCTGGCGAAAGGAACAAAGTCGCATTGTTACAGAAAAAATAGCTAGCCACTACCTGCTCAGGGTCCCTCTTGCGCAGTTAACATTTATTACGATGTAACATTTTAACGCATAAATAAATGCATGCACAGGGAAGGGACCTATAGCACATCTATAATTTCGCCGCTGAGACAATGCGTTTCTGAAATGACGTGTATATATTCCTGCGTAAATATAAAAGAAAATGTGCCCGAGTGCAAACAAAACACCAGCTTTCCATGTCCAACTGGATTGCAGACCTGAAAAAGAAGCGAAAGCCAAAACATAGCTACTGTTCCCGAAACTGACAATAGGCTTACACACTTAGAGCCCCCAAACATTGAGGACATAAATAATATCACCCAACGGAGGAAGAATGGCACAGCTCCGGGCACAGAACAAATAGTGCCGGAACTATACAATAGACAGCTCCAATGGAGATTTTAGAAGAGCTAGTTAAAACCATAGCATCAATATGGTGTAAAAATAAAGTTCCTGATGAATGGCGTCTTACCAAACAAGTACCTATACAAAAACAAGCACACCAAAAACAAATCAGGGACTTTAGGAAAATATCCATATGCAACGTAGGTTACAGAATTTACGCAAACAACATAATCACTAGAAAAACTTGACGCTACCATCGACGCACTCGGAAACTATCAAACAACGTTTCTTAATAGTAAATCCACAGATGATCACATTTTCACACTCCGTCGAGTCGAGTCCAAGGGGAGTAAAACAAGGTTGCCCACCATCTCCGAGATCATACCATACGATACATACGAGATCTACCATAATAGGATGAAGCCGAAAAGATTTATGATGCTCCCGAGTCAGATTCAGAAACCAACCTGGAACCAGAAGAACATACCTTATCCACATCACAAATCAACTCACCACCGACTGTGTGTTACTAAATAAACGTAACTTTTACCATCTACCTTCCTCCATATACAGATACAGGTGTCTCTGAACCCCCCAGCCGTATTTAAGGAAAGTACCTTAGATCAAAACATAATATAAGATAGGGGCCCATCCCGACGTATGTCATTAATTATTTAACATACGTATATACTACATAGGACCTACGCCTGGATCGCTTGAGCAGTGCAGCCGACTTGATGCGAATTTCGCCCATAGAAGTAGGGATTCAAGAGGAGGTTCCGTAGATACCTCTACAAGGCATACCTATTATATCGACTCAACAAAAGAAATATGTAAACAAAAAATAAGAGTATATTATACAAAAAAAAGTAGCCAACTAGAGTACATAACGAGGGCAGTACGATTAGCACTACAAGCTAAGAAGATACCTTAGGACCGATAAAAGATATAAGAAAATTAAGAAGAAAGCGTCAGAAGAAACAGAATCCCAAACCCTATCTATGACGCCGTGAAGAACACCGCTCTTCGATAAATGCATCATCAAGAGAAGACCATCGGCAGCAAAAATACGCAGTTTATATCCCTTCCTCATTATATATTACACACCAAGTATAGTATCTATTACCTCATGTTTACTTGTTGCTGGAATACGGTAGACTCTAATTTCCCTCTACTTTCCCATTTTCCCGACTGCAATTCCGCATACACTCCATATCCTATATACGTGCTCACCTGGTTTCTCGAGCCTGGTACAGGTCTAACGCGGTCTGACGTGGCTGCGTTGGTAAAACGGAGACGATAAGTACATATATCGGCCCGTTGCTTGATGTGCAGTCACGTTCATTCCAAGGTGGACTTAGTTCCTACGCTCTTGCTGCGAAACGCTGGCTGGGTGGGCACAGAACTGAACTGAGAAAAAGTAGTACCTACCTATATCTAATTTGACTTGTTGGAAACTAGCGGATTGAAGCAATAAATTATGTATGGCTGACGTTTTGTTTAGACCTTGCAAGTCATCTAATCATACAAACTTGCAGTGTGTAAATGGGCCTTAACAGTCATAACAACCTATTTAGAAAATTCACGATACTATAATTGCTGTCATTTTGTGACAATAACAAACCACGTTCATTTTACACTGTCATTAACGAATTTACGTCATACCTTTTCCCAAACAATTAGTCTTAAAAAAATGCCCAATCGATTAAATCTATCAAACTTCCGTTTCCTATATTAATTGTTTTGGTTTAGATAATACATCACATGTCGTTTTCAGAAAACCCAATATCATTAACTAGTATCATTATAACCAAGGTCTTGACGATTCGATTGATTTTTACATTATTTTTATAAATAGTTAAGTACCTAGAGACAAAAAACTGCAACTTAAGAGTTTCTTAAACTAACTCGTATTTTGCTTCGTAATGAAAGTCACAGTAACGAAAACACAATAAAAACAAAGAACAACTACTATACATGACATATCCTTCGGGATTGCATGTTGGAGGCAGATTGTTTAACATCAAAATATACATAAAAAACTAACGTGACAAGATTGTAACAGTGAAGCATAGATATTCTACTCTACAGGCACAGAAGACAGTAAAAGTATTACATACAGTACGCAATCTCCTAAGGTCCCGCGCTATATGCGTCCCCGTTCCCTGTCCTCGCATCTCTCCCCCGTTATTGTGCTGCCGTGCACACGTCAACGGGTGTGTTGGCCTGCTTTCGCCCCTCGACTAGGCGAACACACACCCATTGACGTGTGCACGGCGGCACAAGAACGGGGAGAGGTGCGGGGACGGGGAACGGGGACGCATATTGTGCGTTACCTTAAGAGATTCCGTTCTGTATGTAATACTCTTACTGTCTTCTGTGCTACAGGTCCTATGCATAAGTTTTAATAGGGTTGCTACACACTTATTAGTACCGGCATTGTATTTGTCAAACAACAAAGCCGATCCGAATCCATTATATATCGCCTTTCCCCCCGAACATTCATCTACATATGTTTGATTTTACCGCCTGGCTGTGCGAATAATGCCAGCTCGAATAAGTGTATAGCCACCCTTACCTCTGAGAGCAAATAGAACTACAAACTAAAATCGATGCTATTGCACTAATTTCAAAGCTTACAATAAATTCACAATATGAGGACGCTTAAAACTAGCTATAAAACAACTGAAACAAAGTCTGGTGTAAGTTAATCAGAGATAAAATAAGGGTTGGATCTCATCTATCAGCACGGAACAGCACAGCCGGTGCTGAAGCGTTCCGTCGCTCTCTCTCGCTCTAGCAAATGACGCTTCTGAGCGACAGAAAAGGATAGCAGCATAGGAAAGTGCTGTTCTGTGCTGATAGATGAGATCCAACCCTAAGTCGTCTACAAAACAAGAAAAAAATCAACACGAAATAGTAAGACGCGGTCATTTGGTCAGAAAATATTGCCTCGCTGGATTCTATATACAGGGTTACTGGTATCTAAGGCATAACCTTTTTGGTGCAAGTTCAGTCCATGATACTGAACTACTTTCAATAAAAACCATTATAGAAAAACTAAATAAAAATTTCGTCATCCCATACAAAATCCATTTGGCTGAGTGCTGATATGTAAGGGAAGCCGATTATTTTTTTTCGTTTTTCGATATTGGTTTTTATGGAAAGTAGTTACTTCGCACCAAAAAGGTTATGCCTTAGATACCAATAACCATGTATATATGTATGTACCTACTCATACATAAAAATACTATACTTACTTATATATTTAATTAGTTTTGGCAGCAGTACAAATAATTAGTCATAAAAATTATTAAGTAAAATATAACCATATATAGTAAAGTATGTTCATTGTTCATGTTTTCAATATGGTCATGACATAGTTATCGAAAAGTTTAGGATTGCTGTCGTCATCTACACAGATCTTTTCGCGATTTCAGAATTATTCCCTTAGTAAAAGTTGTTTGTATAGATAACAGACACTGAACACACGGTACAAAGTAAGCCTTACGGCGCGTACGAGTACTGTCTGTACACTGTACAGTGTACAGGATAAACTACACTACCTACCGGGCCGATTTGAAGAAGGATTTTGGAGATTACGAATTAAAGTTCAGACACAAAGTACGAGTTCAAGCGTACGATTGAGCGGTCGTAATAAACATGGTAAGCCACCCATTCACACCTGCTCAACGGATTGCAGCTGTTTTTACCCGACTACGGCAAAGCCAAAAGGAAGGGTTTTAGCAGTCTATATGTATGTATGTATAACATAATAGAAGGAAAAATAGAAGCAAGAAGAGGAAAGGGAAGATCAAGAAGAGCATTTATAGATCAAGTGAAGGAGAAAGTTGACGCCGTGTCGTACAGGGAGGTCAAAAGGATGGCTCAAGAGAGGGAGACATGGAAACTACTCCACCGACAAGAACGTGGTTCTTAAATTATAGATAGGTAGATGTATGTATGAAGGATATATTTTCCTCTCCTAGGTCTGCTGGAAGGGATTTCTTATGAAATAAGCAGTACCTATGTACTCTATTTTCTTACTTTGTATGTTCCTTTGTTTGTATGTTGTATATATGAATTTTGTAAATAAATAAATATATATGTGTTCCACTGTAGCATCCAAACGTACTTATCTGATTTTCACAAAAAAGATGTCAATCTATTCGTCATTATATTGCGGGTGACATAGACTACATTTCGCATGCAAAAAATGAATAAAACAATTTTTTTTCGCTTATTTATCGAGTGGAGTATCAAATAGAAGAAAATGTCGAGTTAAAAAATACAGATAAAGTTACAAAAAAATATAAAAAATATTTTTAGGAAGAATTTTCTCGTAGTCGGGTTTGAGTTTTTTAATCTTACATCTTGTGCAAACAAATGAAAATGAGGGCTAGATGCTCACTAGCGTTACCTCTCACTCAAATTCATTTTCAGGACTTCCATCACCCTGGAATGTGAATTGGGGGTTTTATAGACATAATACTGGTCAAAGATGATTTGGAATTGAAGCTACAGTGAAACCATTTCGTCTCGACAAGAAGAAGAATAGACATAATCTGCCCGAACTTATTCTACAGTAATCAGTCTAAACTACATTACAATTAAAATTTACATACCATAAACTATCACATCACATCACTACTGTTCACACAAATCTTCTTATTATGTTTATCACATTCCTTCTTATCAACTACTATGAGGTAAGACTGTTTGTACTTCTCGTATTGGTCGATAATATGCTGCTTGAAGTCTGAGAATGTATTTGAGGTAACATGGAGACGCACATGGTGGAACATCTGGTCAAAGTGGTGGATATTATGTCTGAAATGGTAAAGTATAATAAAATATATTTTTATTCTCTAGTGACCTACAAATCTATGGAAATATAAATAAAAAATTTAATGTCAGATTTTTCAAGCATCTGACAATTTGACGACTGCTATCTAGACATGGGTAACTCCGGATTCGAATATTTAAATGAGCCGATTCATCAACAGGAGCCGATACCCGTACTGAATCCCGGTAATCGTTATCGGCTCCCGCGAGTTATTGACTCCGCACCGATCTTTGTCAGGTCAGGTAGGTCATTGTCAGGTCGCGAGCCGCGAGCCGCGTTTCGGCTCCACCGCGTCTCGGGAGGAATCGGAAGTCGAGTCAATATTA
This sequence comes from Acrobasis repandana, assembly GCA_963576875.1. Lineage (NCBI taxonomy): Eukaryota > Metazoa > Arthropoda > Insecta > Lepidoptera > Pyralidae > Acrobasis > Acrobasis repandana. The sequence continues at coordinate 16,570,304 of OY756215.1, forward strand.
TTCTGTATTGAAACCGGTACCAGAAAGGACTGTAGATTCAATAGAGAAACTTAGCGGTCCTCTGAGTTGGAGCCGATAAGGGAGTAGGAATCATTAAGATGAGTCGGTACCGGATGCGGAGTAAGATTCAGTGAGCCGAAACACTCCTCGGAGTCGAGATTACCCATGTCTACTGCTATCTAAAATAGATGGCCGGGACCAACGGCTAAACGTGGTTTCCCAAGCACGGAAGAGCTTCAGATATTTTATGCCTCTTATGGTCCCCGATCCAATGAAATATTCGGCAGGTGAAAAAAACTTTTTTTTAATAATTTTTAACCTACACAATGGCATAAGACCTCACAAACCATGGATCAAGATAGACACAGCTTATGTATGAATTTGCGTGTCGATCTGACGTCAAATTGACTTCCTTTAGGATTGACACTTTTAGTTCATTAGATTGGACATTGAACGAGAACTGTAATATACCTAAATCTGCCGTTTTGAGCCGTAGAAACTCGTCGAAAAACGTTGGAGGAAGTAATAAAAACATTCCTCCCGTTTGTAAGCGATTTTTTTTATTAAATATTGTATTGAAAATTGGCACGCCAGGTTTTCAAACAAATTGAAGGACTATCTTTATCTAGTAGTATATAAAGATCTATGGGAGACCTACTTTTGAAAGGGGGAGTGGTACAACAAATGATTTTAAGGAATGAATCACTTTAGAAATATTCGCGCTATTCATTCTTTGTATGACTCCCACATTCAATATGTTGAACGGTATCATGTTGTATCGTTATGTTGAATCGGTAAGATATACCAGGAGACCTATGGGTCTCTGGTATATCTTACCATCAAGCAATCGAGACCATTGATATAATGGGAAAGAAGTGACACCAGCACAATATTACTCTTCATTAGAAGTCAAACTTCTAATATAGAATAACATTGTGCAAGTTTTCGACAACTAATCAAAAAGTTTGCTACTACTCACATGCTAAGTAATACTGATGCCAACATCTCCTTTGTGTTGAGAAGATGTCGAATATACGCTCTAGTGTGCTTCTTACAAGTTAAGCACTCACAATCTGCTAGTATCGGCCGAAAGTCTTCTTTGTACCTGAAATCATTTGTAGTCCTGATATTAAATTATAAATAATGTTACCTTCTTCTAAACTTCGTACGATCTTGTACGCATCAGCGTCTGCTTGTAAGACCACGTTTACGACGAATCGAAATTGACATAGATGATATGATTTATCATCCTTGTTTGTAAACAAAGATGATAAACCATATCATCTTATATATCTCATATCATATATATCTTGTTTGTAAACAAAGATGATAAACCATATCATCTATGACTTGGCGTACCAAGTCGAGTGTAAATTGTGTCTACCCCTTCTAAGGAACCCCGGCGGATATAACATGGACAGACATTTGTTTTTGTTGCAACGGACTTACTCTCTGACATGTAATAGTCTCTGACATGCTAACTTAATTTGCTTATATATTCACCTTAAAAATCTGGTAACGTTAATTCTGTCAAACGGCGTTAACGTTATCAGCAAAGATAACGTTATGCTGGGTAACGTTATTTTTCCCACTATTTACCGTTAATCAGATAACGTTACCAATTATATTAACTAACTTGTACTTCTTTCTTCATCTTAGCGCATTCCCGGTTGCATTATCAGCTGTGCTGCTTGGGTGCTCAGGGTACACTTTCCTGCTTTTTCTTCTCCAAATATACATATATGCACGTCAATGGTCACCCAAGGATGCTATAGACCTTGCGAAGTGGAGAAGATATAGCCGGTACAGTTTAAACGATTTGGATAAAGTTTTACGACCGGTCGCCTGCCTGGCGTCAACCTCTAGGAATGCGATTGTAGTACATGTTGTGTTTAGCCTTTAGTCGCCTTTTACGACATCCACAGGAAGAAATGGAGTGGCCTATTCAAGGCCGAAAGCCACACTGCTCAAGTACTACTTATTTGTACTTATATGTCGTAAAAAGTACAAGTGAATATATTTTTAATATATATTAATTATACAACGTGGAAGGGACATACCCGTAATAAATCGAACCACGGTCTATACTAGATCTGTATAGTATAATTAAATTAAAATAACAGTCAGGAAACAAAAAAAAATTTCGCCATGTCCATACAAAAGTGTGCAGTCGGGTAATCAATTTGTATATTTGTATGGATTTCTTTTTGTTTTTTGGCTGTTATTTTAATTTCATTATACTATAATGATCTAGTATAGAGCTTGGTTCGATTTATTACGGGTATGTCCCTTCCACGTTGTATACAAATAACATTTCTCAAATATTATTAAGCAGACAAAACTAGTTACCCTTCACTAAGTAGATCCAATATACACAATTCTTCACTATTTCCACTAACATCAAAACTCAATGCTAAGGCTTGGCCTGAATTCGTCAGTTTAAGTGGGTAAGAACCATCGAAGATATCCCAGCCGTGCTGGATTGCAGTCATGACCACAGATGGGTTCCAAGCACCTTCTATAATACGGAGTAAATCTTTGGGTAAAGCATCCTGAAATGCAATCAATTACGTAAGTCTGTATGGACCTGATATTATTTATAAGAAAAGATAAAATATAGTTCTTAGTATTTATAGATCTACTAGCTTATGCCCGCGGCTTCGCTCGCGTCCTTTCTTAGCGGATGCCTACGTCATAACATCTACCTGCATGCCAAATTTCAGCCCGATCCGTCCAGTGGTTTGGGCTGTGCGTTGATAGATCACTTAGTCAGTCAGTCACCTTTGAGTTATATATATTTAGATTAGATTAGAATAGTTAGTATATTATTTTAAGTAAATTTTCGAAAAGCTTCTTAATAAGTACAATACCCGGCACAGAAGTTGACCCAAAATGGCGGCTCTGCGCAGGTAAACTTAGAGGAAAAAGTGTGCGCAGTGACCGCCATTTTGGGTCAACTTATGTGCCGGGTATTGTATGTATCTAGTTAGACCCTGTGTGTACTCGTACTTAACTAGAAAGCAGTGTGAGTACCTTATTTTATTAAAATGAAAAATGTGTAGACCTAAGTCAATGTTAGAAAATCTGCTTCAGCTATTTCTGGTTTCTTAAAAGTTTGCTATTTACTCGACTGCGCTAGAAGGAGAGTTGTGTTTTTCGAGTGTTTGCATGTATATCTGTTTCTGTGTGTTCTAAACGGCTTGCTTGGATTTAAACTTGAGAGTTGTCGTTAGACTAGTCTTAAAAAAATGCTGTTGTATCATGCAGTCGAGATATTTTGTTTTTTTAATAATTACTTGTATTTGCTAGTGTATAATTTTAAAAGGCCATATAACATTGTCAGTTTCAATGATACTTACATTACAATACACAAATACAAAGAGATACTTACACCAACTTTCTTAAAAATTGCTTCTAATTTTTCTATGGAAACATTAAAGCTATCTGCCGTGCCATCTGTCAGCCCCTCTAAAGCCACGCCTTGTAGACTATCTTTATGAGTAAGAATGTGTTTTATGCAGTCATCGCATCGTTTGTCTGAACCTGGCCCAACAATTACACCTGAAAAAAAAATTGAATAATAACAACGCGGAATACACTTGATCAAACAAACAAAAGGGTGTCACAATGTTAATTTAAACAACATTTGTTTGCTTTTAAAACAAAGAATGAATTATGTTACAAAACATTTTACGAAGATACAATTTTCGTAATGATTAAATTATTAGCATAAAAATTAATGATCAGAATCAATTTGGTTATAATTAGATAAAATATATAATTAATGCTATGTCTGACCCATTAGGGGTAAATATGTGATATTTTATGTATGTATGTATGTGTGTGTGTGTGTGTGTGTGTGTGTGTGTGTGTGTGTGTGTGTGTGTGTGTGTGTGTGTGTGTGTGTGTGTGTGTGTATGTATGTATGTATGTATGTATGTATGTACTATTAATTACATCGTTTTTAGAGGAATTATCAATGCATAGGTAGGCCTGGTCCAGTAATGTCATTAACATCCATTTTCACCCAACAACATTATCATATCTTTATCCCTAACGGGGCAAACGGAACATATTAAACATCATAAAGCATTGTGTATTAAAACCAAACCATTACAATAACATTGTATTTCTTAAAGGTTTTCAAAAAGGTTTGTATACTTAGACATGTCATAATTTAGGTACATTGGTAAGTACAGTAGAATGGTCAATTTTCGTCTTCTTTCTTGAATAAAATCGAAACTATTTATTTCACAATAATAACATAAATATATTTGAGATCCTTATAACCAGCCCTTTCATTTGATATATACGAGTAACATAGTAAGTTTAGCAACTTTTTTTTAAATTTTCTAATTTTTTCCCCCGAAAATGACCCTTATTTTAAAATAATATTCATTTACTTTTCACATATGTGTTTGGGTTATAGGATTACACCATCCTACCAAATTTCACCCGATTCAGTCTAGTAGATTTGGAGAAAATTGGCTGTGACAGATGGACAGACAGACAGACAGACAGACAGACACACGAGTGATCCTATGAGGGTTCCGTTTTTTAATTTTTTGTACGGAACCCTAAAATTAAATAAGTTAGATACATACCGATGAGGGCACTATTTCGATACTGCTTTGAGGCCTTATATCGATCCACACAAACATCCAACATGTTACAAGTCCTGTTAAATGACTTGGTTAGCCTTTTATATCCCTCACCGAGGTGTAAGTGACCATCTGCAATCGCCAAAATTATGTCGGGTTTGAATATTTCCATCAGATCCATATATCTGCAAAATGTTAGTATTTTCTACTTTTAGAAATATTAATTTTTTATTTATTTTTACATTAAAGGAATTATTGAGAAGTTGACAGAAATTAATAAGGAACAAGTATAGAAGAATATTTTGCATAGTTGTCATGCATAAGGTAAGATGTTTTGATAAATTCCTGTTCAGAATAAGCAAAGTATGTACGTAATATACATATATTAAATATAGTTTATGTTTACAGTACAGTGGATTTCATTTACCTTTACTGACGATGTCACTACAGCCATATTATTTTCCTTTAAAAGTATACTTTAACTATAAATTTAGCTCTAACGACTTTTTGGTTAACGTCGCAATAACCAAAAACTTGTTACAGCTGAGAATGTTTTAAATAAAATCTACTGTATTTATACTAACAAACAGATAAAATTAGGTACATTGTTATGCATTCAGATAGACTCCTTTGAGTCTATCTGAATGAACAAAACATGGAAAGACAAAGAGTGAGATGGTCTTTTTGCCATAAATCTCAAATCCATGTGGTGGGATCTGCCTTTCTGATATTTTTCTATCATCACTACTAAGAAAATTAAAAAATAATATGAGTACTATACGACATATATATCGTAGATAAGAATAGAGTGAAATGGAAGCAGTTGGAGGAGACCTTTGCCATCCTAGAGCACACAGACAGAGGAGGCGATGATAGTTATAAGTAGATTAAGTATGAAATGTAAAAATACTGTCTAAATAAAGGCTTTATTATTATTATTACAAGACATATAATAAAATAAAATTTTACCTATCAGCAGAAATCATTTTCTTCCCATTCTTTGACCACAATGGCACCAGATTGGGCTCAAAATGTCCTGGAGGCGTAATTTCGTTGACATTCATCAAAGTTGCACAAGTAAAATGGTTTGCTACACCAGCAAACTTGGCAATACCCTCGCCCTGCGCTTGTAGCCCTGGTTCCAGCTGAATTGATTTGGATAATGGCACCCATAATAACTTAGGATTTGGGAATACTTTGTCAAGTACTTCCGCAGTTAAATGTACTACACTTGCACTCTGAAAATTAAAAAAAAATATCAGTTAATTATGAGCTTACACATATGGAAAAACTGTACTTATTTAACTCATTGATGGACACTAAGCCAAACACAATAGAAATAGCAACTGATAACATCTATAGGCCTTCATTGTGTTAAGTATTGGGTCATAAAATTGGTAGTGCACTCAAGGCGTTAAAGTGAGGGTCGTGGGTTGGAATCCCACTCGTGGCGGATTTTTTCATCACATATTTTCAATTTAGATAAATTTCCGAGCATTGTATTGCTATTAAAACTAATAATTGGGTCATAGAACTTAAAAAATAGACCTTATCTAGATTCTAGATGCACTCTTTTGACTAAGAGTATTTATGCAATAGATTGGAAAATATGCATTGTTCTGTAAGTCTCAGTAGGTATATGCTGGGTATAGTGCCGGTTTTAGCTCTACCAGCGCCACGGGCGAGATTTTCCCGCCCCGCCCCCCCAAACTGCAATCTGACTTAAGCTTCAATCTTAGGGGGGGGGGGTACAAGTACGATATAGGATTCTTCAAATTTGCTGCCCCATTGTGAACGGAGGGAGGGAGGGAAGGGTGCATACAAATAAGAGTAGGAGTTGCCGCCATTAACCAGCTGCTATTTATATATTTATTATTACCTGTGACCCCCCTTGTTCAAAAACGCCCCCTGTCGCCCCTTTGTATCTGGCGCCCTGGGCGGTCGCCCAACCGCGCCCTACCCTAACGCCGCTACTGGCTGGGTAAGTAAACCTGAGTCATCAAACTTAGAAAACGACCTACCTATGTCTATTTTGAATATCAGAAAACATGTAAAATTTTGTTGAAAATATTGTGTCTGGAGAAATAACACTCTTCGGGAATGCACTAAGATGAAGAAGATTCCTCTTTTCTTCTTGATTCATGCATTCCCGGTTGCATTCTCGGCTGTGCTGCTTCGGAGCCCGGGGTTTTTATTTTCCAAATATAATATGCATTTCAAATGGTCACCGAAGGATGCCAAAGACCTTTTGAAGTGGAGAAGAAATAGCCGGAATAGTTAGATGGAGAGGTCCTATTCTAGGCCGGAAACCACACGGCACGGCGTCCGGAAAAATAACACGTACGTATTACGTATGATTGACCAATGATAAATAGTGTAATACATAAAAGAAACAAAACAAGAAAACTAAAAAACCTGAGGTACCTGTGTAAGAAGAGCGGATGTAGGAGTTTCTAGGACAGTTTTCGGAGATTTCACAAATCCAACAAGACTTCCTACTCGCTCGCTGCCACAACCGGCCTGATTTATTATAAAACGCATTCTTATTTCTTGCTGATTAATACTAAAACTGCAGAAAATAATAATCAAAACAAGCAAAGTGATTAGAATACAAAGTAATAACCTCAAATCTCTTACCAATTCTGTCAAAGTCGAACAAACAAACTGTCATACAATCATGCATGCATGCTACAAAGTTAAAATGTTCATGTGGCCAAAACTGGAAAGTCTTCTTCCTAAACATTTCGAAGACAGACGTAGATACTAGCGCCATTATAAGCGGTACACTACACACGCTTTGGGTAAAGCAGTTGTCAGACAGCTGTCACTGTCAAAGGCCTTTTTACAGTTCTTGAATAGAGAGTATGCATGCATTTTTTTTATATTTTTAATCGATAGTCCTCGTCGAGAAATAGTCGCAAAAAATAAATCAGTGCTGAAAAACATGTATATGGTGTAGAAAATAAATATTAAAAATAGCAAGTAGATTATAACAACTAAAACACGTCATTTTAAAATATGACGTTAAAGTCTGCAATATCCGCTAGAGACAGAAGCTGTCAACGCTTGTTTTTCTTTTTTGGGTACTTTCGATATTATCAGCCAGTGATGTTTGTTAAATCTCTATATAAAGTACATACATTTCGAATGTAATCGATAGTCAAACTACATGGACGGGCAGTCCTACCGAACGCACCCAAACTTGTCATTTCCTTTTTATGAACGTTGTCGTCATTTCCCTTTTGTTTGTCAAAAGTTCCCACGCAATATTTGCATATTTTCAATAATTTATTTCTAATCCAAATAAGAGTCAATAAGAAAAATAATTAACTAGGCGTGGTAACGTATTAAAAGAAATTGTAAAATAAAAATATGAGCCGGATTGGTATTACATGCATATTCCCAAACAATTTACACGGTTTTTTTGAAGTGAACGCTTCTTTATGTTAAGGGCCCAGTCCTTATTTTTAATGATTTTGACTGCTTTTTCGGAGCTAATTAGAGCCAAACTATCTTAGTTTGGCTCTAATCAGCTCTTCAATTTAACATATCTTAACAATATGTTAAGATATGTTAAATTGAAGTTTATTTAAGTATTAAAAAAGTGAATTAGACAATTTATTGATTTTCATTGTAATAGTTTGTTTAATTCCAAATAACCTGAGACGTGTTTCGTTTTTTTGCGGTGTGCGACATTCATGTCATTGTTGTTTACACGGAATTAAAAACATGAAGTTGTAAAAAATTCGACTTTCCATACAAATAGGCGCTCAACCGAATGGATTTCGTATGGGAGGACGAAATTTTGTTTTCGTTTTTCGATAATTGTTTTTATCGAAAGTGGTTCAGTATCACGGACTGAACTTGCTCCAAAAAGGTTGCCGGTTAATTAAAAATAACCCTGTATACATATATCACGCCTATTTTCCACAGGGGCACCTAGCTCGATAGCTTGATAGAGACCACCACCACTTGCTTGCTAGGTACTATCTATCCTATTCGTTCCTGATAAGGCCTCTTTCGCTTGATCGAACGCTACCATCTTATACCCATATAATTTTTTTTTCTTATTGACGGGCTGAAATATTAGTACTTACCTACCTACTACTACCTACTTAAGGCGAGATGGGTTCACAGTGCGCAATACTGTGCGTATTTTTGAAAAATTACTGTAATTAAACTACTACAGTTTATTTCTCAAAAAATTTACATAGAAATCTAGGCTTTCTTACAGACACCCATAGTATCCAAAAACACGATTGAGCATTTTTGGCTCGATAGAAAAAAAATCACAAACATACCTCTAAAATTGCCTGATAAATCGTGTTTTGGATATTGTGAGTATCTGTAGAAAAGTCTTAAAATTCTTATGAAAAATTTTTGAGAAGTAAACTGTAGTAGTTTGCTTACAATGATTTTTCAAAAACACGCACAGTATTGCGGGCTCTGAATCCATCTCGCCTTAAATGCATATTTTTCTGTAGGTAGATAGATGCGTGAGCGCAATGCGTACCCAGGCTAAATAAATAAAGGAAGAAAGAAAGAAAAAGATTTTACTTAACCACCTGCCAAATTTTTAGAGCAAGTTCAGTCTGTGATACTGAACTACTTTCTATAAAAAAAGTTATATAAATCGATGAAAATTTTTCTTCCATCCATACTAATCAGCGCTCAGCCAAACGGATTTTGTGCGAAAAACGGCCACTTTTGGCAAATGTGCGAAGAAAAGCTTCACTTTCTCACTTTAAACTGTGAACAGTAGTTCATAAAATAGTTTGAAGGGCTACGTGGGTACTTAGTTTAACAATATTATCTTACAAATGACTATCTTAAAAGTGACTTTAAACTTCTAAGTTCATGACAGAGTCCTGTGTTCTTCAAATAAATTGACCCTAGATATTCCTTCCCACCGTACTGGTTTTTTCTCTAATTCTTTCGCCGTTACGACAGTAAGACTTTAGAACGCGCTTCCTGACACTGTTAGAACTGCCATTAGTCGTGCTGGCTTTAAGGCCTTGTTATTCAAGCATATGCTCGCTCAGTCCAACCAAGTGTAATACGTAAGTACTTAATTGCTGCATTTGTAATATCGTTATGAGAAACTATTATTTGTTAGTAGTGTATTTTATAAATGAAAATAAGTATGTATCAATGTATATATATATATATATTTATGTAGATATTTATATTGTTGAAGTATAGTAAGTATTAAAAAGTAGTTTATGTAGAAATTAAATATATATCTGAATGCTTATCAATATATCTTTTGTACCCATTTTATGTTTTCTAACAACCCAAAGGTTATATATATTTTTTAAATTAAAACTTATAAGTACCTCTAAAAACTAAAACTAAAAAAAAATTACAAATTATGTAATCCCACTAAAATATTACCCCTCGGCAGCGTGGCCAAAAGGCTGGCAGCATTGCCACGTTGTATGGCAATGCTGATTCTTTGTGCCAGATAATTTCCAGCTCTTTGGTCACGGGATACTTCGGATAATCTTGTAGACAAGTATTTAAATAACTTATGGCGCGCCGGCCTTTGACTTGGTGACCTGAAGATGAGACGGTGCGAGGGTATGGTTATGTAGTATGCGAGGTAAGGTACCCAAAGGCTGGCTGTCAGATAATGCTTTTAGCATTAAGTCCGCCTATTGTGCTATACAAATTGTATTTTTTGCAACACTTTTGACAAACATAGCATTTGCCAAAAGTGGCCGTTTTTCGCACAAAATCCGTTTGGCTGAGCGCTGATTTGTATTGTCCCATAGCTTCTAATACATTCTTGACTTATTTAAGAAGTAGGTAAACAAAAAGATTTTTAATTAACTTACAAAATACTTTTGCAGCAATGGATACATCTTGCTTTCATTTTCAGGAAGGGTTGCGCCCTTCCATTTTATTGTATCAACGAATATTGCCCGACTTAATAAAGATATTAATTAAGTTAAATTATTTACAACTGCACTGAGTAGCTCCAAGTTTAATTATGACTGCAATGTCTACTGAATACGAAATAGATTTGTTTATCAATTTCCAACTGTATTTACTACCATTATGCTTAAGCTTTATCATTATTTATTAATGCTCGTAATATTGCATCGGAAAGGGAAACTTTTGTAGCCTTAGGAAAAATAATTAGCAATTCAATGGGGTGGGGACCTAAATGGTGTATTGCAGTAAATATTCATAACTGGAGGTCCAATTTGTGAGGCAGTCAGAGTAGAGGAGCGGTGAATAATTTGGTAGAAATCGTACCTACGATTAAAATTAAATATGGTAAGTATTACGTCACAAACTATAACTTTGGGTTATCTGAAGATAAATGTACTTATCAAAAGTCATTTAGCCGTGTGGTTCCCGGCAGAGTAGAAATAGGACCACTCCAAGTCTTTCCGTGGATGTCGTAGAAGGCGACTCAGGAAACACAAGCTGAACAAAGCTTAGATATAAACATCAATGAGACCTTTCAGACCCGTCTGGTCCGCGTGAAGAGTGTAGGCCAAATCCTTTGACTGCTCTGGCTAAAATATGGCTGATGATGATGATGATTAAAAGTCTTATGTAAGTAGGTACCTACGTGGTCTTGTCTGTTTAGAGTCGCAAGACCCTCTGAAACATTCTTTGAGACCCTCCAAGACAATGCTCTGTTTGCACCCTTAGGGATAAAGACGTGACGTATGTACTCAGGTGTGTATTAGAAAAAATAATTATTTGGTTTTTAAATCGTTCAACTCACTAATTCTACTCATAAGATCTCAGAGAATGTCAAAAACCTAACGATTTATCGATGGGTAATGATTTCCCTAGTGGGTAAGGTACATTCTATTTTTTCCTTCAAACCCATAGGAATCTAGGTATCTATAAGTAGATAGGTATTACGTTATAATTTTAAAGAATACTTATAATGGAATAAATAATTGGTAGTTACTTTGCAAAACAACAGTAAAAGTTTAAAAAAGAGTGGAAATAGATACGCTATTAAAGTAGGTATCTATTGGTATCTAAGCTCTTTTCGGTGTCATTTTATTGACAGACATGCAAAATTGACGATTTTTGACGTGATTTTAGTGATTTCCCATTGCCTTCTTCATTTTGCACACAAAGTAAACTTTCACTAGTGTTCAGGTTTCCTGACAATGTTTTTCTTCACCGGAAGTAAGTGGTGGTAATTGAAAATGAGCGTAGGTAGGTACATGGTAGGTACAGAGGAAAGATAAGATACCTGTGCCACCTCACATAATGCGCGACGCGCGCTGTGGCACAGGTATCTGATTAACTGTTTGTATCTACGTAGGTAGGTACCTCATGTAGGTACATGAGTACAAACTTAAAGGTACAACTCGCGCATAATGAGGTCTGAGGATCGAACTCGTGCCTCACAGACGCACAGCCAGTGCCTAAAGTTCACGCTACGCTGAATTGGCAGCGATGCGACGAGCATTATATACTTTATGTGTAATGGCATAAGATATAGAAATGGTTGATAGAATGAACGGGGCGCGGCTGCTCGAGCCGCCGCCGCACCGCGTATCTTATGACATTGAACATAAAGTTTATAATATCTTGTTATTAAACTGTCGCCAGTCGTCGCAATGTTGCCAGTTCAGTGTAGATAGCGCTAGTGCGAGCCTAAGAGCAAGGTTACACGCACAGTTTGGCATCAGTTCAGTCTATCAGTCTGGATTGACTTGACTGACGCCAGAATGATGGATGATTTTCACGGTTGCACGTTACGGTCAATCTAGACTGACAGCAGATTGGTATAAAGTACGTGTACGGCAAAGAGCTATAATGTACCTTATGAGCCTTGATATACGGTGTGTAGTAAAGTAACAGGTGACTGACTCGAGAATGATACGAGCGAGTTACGCGATCGGTCTCCCATCAGTCTTTCATCATTCAAAACAGACTGACAAAATTATAATTTTCATCAGTCCGAACCATCAGTCTGTCATTCCATGGGTTACAAGATCATTCTCCGATCAGTCTGACCAGATTAATGGACTGAACTGATGCCAAACTGAGCGTGTAACCTACATCTAAAGAGCTTGGCCGCCACTGCTTTGTTTGTATGAGGTTACATTTATTTATTTACTTATCAAAATGTATTGTTCCACAGTAAAAATATCCTTAAAAAATAGCGGACTTAAGTAATGCTAAGAGCATTTTCTCCCAGTCAACCATAGAACTACTTATCTACTTTTACTAACATTATAGATAAACGTAATAAAGTAGACCCAAGTTATTTTTTGCGCTTTATTATTACTTTTACCACAGAGTAATTTACAACGTACAACTTTTACTAAAACAGAAAAAATCCTACAGTTAAGTTTCTGCTGCGGTAAGCCCACTGGGTAAACTCCTTCAGTATCATTTCCAGGGATCATTATTTATTCATAGCCGTTTATTCCTCGTTCAAGTGTTTATGGGTCTGCCGGTTGTTAATTTCCAGCCCTGGCTTACGCCGTAAGGGTTTAAACTCATAAAGACGTCAGCCTTGAGGATTTGCGTTTCATGAAAGTGTTGAAAACAATAACTTGGTAACTACAACAGCTGTAAAAGATGATTTATTTTACGGTGATATTTTCCTAAGCAGGAACATGAATAGGTAAAATTTTTTGCTTGGTCTACATACCTTCTATTTTCTGACCTAGGAAGTTGCATCAGGGACGTAGGCTCTGACCTACACACTGGAGCACTCGGATCACTAACGGCTCGCCACAAGCTGCTTTGCGGCTCTATTTCAATATTATAACGTTCTAAATCACAAATATATTACTGTTAAGACGTGTGGTTCCCGGCAGAGTAGAATAGGACCACTCCAAGTCTTTCGGATGTCGTAGAAGGCGACTTAGGAAACACAAGCTAAACAAAGCTTATAAACATCAATAAGACCTCTCCGTCTGGCCAGCGTGTAGAGTTTAGGCCAAATCCTCTCACTGCTCTGACTAATATATGGCTCTGGTAGTACAGAGGGGGGTCGTGTTTTTGCAGTGGAGACTAAAATAGACCTGATGATGAAGCTTATACGAATAGCAAAACTATTATTGAGGTTATTGATGTCCTTACTTAGTAGAGATAGGTAACTCGTAGTTAGACTACTGCCTAACTAAGAAAAGTCTTAGGACTCTTTGAAAGATAAATGAAAATGCCGACCGACCTTTAGTGTCGTGTCAATGTCCTTTACTAGAAAAATGATCAGGCAATTAAAATGTTACACTTCAGAGTGCCTCAGTAAAAATCATTTTCCGTAGACCCCTCAAAAATAATTTCGTGAACCCTCAAAAGCGGAGGTAGCGCTTTCAAATGTAATCATGTATTCAAATAACATGTTAACACAGTGCCGAGACGAGTTTGTTGGTGAAGTTAAAGAAATTACAGATGTGATGGCGCATTAGGTAAATTTTACTCCTACCTCGTACCTCTGAACCCTGCTCAGTGTTTCGAACCAGTTCGCCGCTTGGTTCTCATCCATCAATATGTATGATATCGATAAGAAACAACCGGAGAGCTGCGAGTTTGTCAAATGCCTTATGGCAGATTGAAAAATATACTTACGTAATATTTTTTCAAGCTGTATTAAAACTGATTTTGATCCTCTTGAAGTCTCGTAGCGTCGTAGTTATACACTAAGGGCGTTCGCTACGTTAAGCGGGCACACACGATGTGTTCAATCTATCTCTGTCACAAACTATACGGGCGTCAAAGATATGGCATTACGCGATGGATTCTGCTATCTCTTTCGCACGTAGAGTCTGACATAGATAGACTGAACACGTCGCGTGCGCCGCTTAAGGTGAATATATAAGCAAATGGCCTTGAAGTGTGAAATAAATTGTTAACTCGTAAATATGGTGATAATTTCCATATTGCTCTTCGTCATGCACTAGATATCCTTTTTAATTATTTTATGAACTGCCGTTGAAACTATTATTGGTGATCCGTCTAGCTTTAAAACTTGCCGTGGCCACTTTTGGCGGAGGCAAGTTAGACGGACTACTGTAAATACTTTCAACGGTGGTTCAATAATTAAAAGGGCTATCTAGTGCATGACGAAGAGCAATATGGAAATTATCACCATATTTACGATTAAAAATTTATTTCACACTTCAAGGCCATTTTCTTATATATTCACCTTAAAGTAGCGGATGCCCTTAGCTAAAGCTACAAGCTAAATGAAATTCGTAGATTTGTAGACACGCTTACGAAGCCGCGTAGTTGCTACGGCGTCGTAGTGTTTGGACGGCAGCGCAGCTAAGAACGTACGAAATTAGGTATGTAAATTAAACTTTGTTACAAAAAATGTAAATAAAGTTTAGAATTAACTTTATAAGATTCAATTGCAATGGGGTGCAAATTTCTTGTGGAATGAATTACCTTGAAGATGGGTGAGGTCACCCTAACAAACAATACGGTCAAAGTATAGTTCTAATTTTTGTATGTCTATTAAGTACCTGTTTACTTACTGCCCAAATGCAAAAGTTTAGTGTCGAACACAAGGAGTGAACGGGTTCGTAACTCTCGGCGTAATCTCGCTTTGGAAGTAATTTAAATATGGTCTCATGGTGGAAATGAGAATTACATTTGTAAATAAGATGTCGTTTCAAAAGGATATTTATGATCATTTTAGGGTTCCGTTATTAAATTATGTCACTAGTATAACCAAACCAAGATACCTACCTGAGGTATCTTTTTATATAAATTAAACTAATGATATTTGAAAAAAAGTTTTCGCCTCGAGTGAAATTGGAACTCACGCCCCTCAAGTCAGTACCATATGTGCACTTCCAATTGTACTATAGCTTTGATCTCAAGCCAGGTTAAGTTGGAAAATGGCCTTTTTCAGATTGTCCTGGGTCTTGGATGTTTTCTATATCGTTGAGTTAGTATATTTAATAAAAACTTACTTTGGGGTTAGCTTTCATGTAATTTGTCCTTATCTATTTCTTTATTTCTTTTAAAGAATTTCCTGAAACACTGCTTCATCTTCATTTTAAATAATAAATAAGCTTCCTTCCCGTGAGCCATACTTGTTACTATTAAGAGAGGAACTTTTAGGAAAATCTAATTAGACGTAGAAAAGTATAGTTGAGTTTATAATTTTATAAAATGAGCTTCGCCGTAATGCATATTAATGTAAACACACACATAGCCAGTACGTTGGGCAAGTGGCCCTAGATTTCCGTGCCGAGCGGTACAAAGGCTTTCAGACTTTTAGCCACCGGCTGGTAGAATAACCATCAAAGAGTAAGTTGTACAGATATGCTTCTCAAATGAAATTACACCTTTTTACTTTGACAATATAAGGGCGTCCACTACGTTAACGTTTAGGTGAAGGTATAGGCAAATGGCCTTGAAGTGGCGCCCTCATTTGAAATAAATTGTTAACTCGTAAATATGGAGATAATTTCCATATTGCTCTTCGTCATGCACTAGATAGCCCTTTAAATTATTTTATGAACCACCGTTGAAAGTATTTACATAAGTCCGTCTAGCTTTAAAACTTGCCTTCGCCAAAAGTGGCCACGGCAAGTTTTAAAGCTAGACGGATCACCAATAATAGTGTCAACGGCAGTTCATAAAAAAAATTAAAGGGCTATCTAGTGCATGACGAAGAGCAATATGGACATTATCACCATATTTACGAGTTAACAATTTATTTCACACTTCAAGGCCATTTGCCTATATCTTTCGTGTGATGCCGTGTCTCTTGTGACAGACATAATTATTTTTTATACAAATTCATTCAATAAGTAATTACTTATTACTCAATTGAGTACGTAAACAATTTTATGCCACATTATTTTATGAAAGTTGTGTTTAACCTCTGTGAGACAAATGTACTCCGTAGGTTCAGACTAATAAGTAAAGACTAGGAGGCTTTAAAATTTGTGAAATATAGGAACACATCTCTGCTTCACATTAGCCACAAGATCTTTTTACAGCAAAGGCACCTAGTTTAAAACTAACCCCAAGCTCTTCCTAGTGAATTCAGAATTTTATAGGAATACGAAGATTTGAGAAGTTCGATGGCTCGGCGGCAGTACATACGTAACCCTGGACGTAGATTCGTGACCATATGGGCCGTTAACATATACGAGATTATTTGTGCTTCGAAAGGTAATACTCATATGTTAAGCCATTGGTCCCAGCTTTCACTGGTAGTTAAGCCTTTTCAGACACCTTTAGGTAATCTGACACATATTGGCTACTTGTATATCTACGCGAAAAAAAGTGTAGGCACATTTCTAAAAAAAAACTGAACGTTTTATCAAGTGTAAAAGTCACGTAAAGACAGACAGCCAAGCTAGATGTTAGCCGTCAAGCTTTGTCAGATGGCTTTGAAAATATGAAATAAAACATTGCTAACTTACGAGTATAGATAATGTAATAAAAAAATCCTCACCCCTCTTTTAGGTTTACGCTCAATGTATTCATTTTTTTTCGTCAATAAGGGATCGGACAGGTCTCTCCAAAAAATCTTTATTGTAATTAGAAATAATGTTAATTAAATAAACTGACCATCCAATGAGTATTTTTGTGAAATAATAATGATTTATATTTTTTAATCAAGAAATAAAATGCGTTAATTGCAATATTTTTAATGTGTTCGCCACCTTTAACGAAACATCAATCACAGCGCGTTACGTCATTCGTTTGTAATTGTCATTTTAGACGGCTGGGGTAACTTAAAAATGTCAACATTACTACAACAATTTTAGCCTGGTAGATGGTGACTTATTATGTGGCCAACACATAGATGACGTCACGCGACCAAGGTGACAGATGAGAGCGTTTTCGCGGCATTTTTATGCATTCAAATTGTAAATATAATTCATGTATATTTACAGCCTTATTTAAATAAAATATTATTTTTATGGCAATAAATAACCATTCCAATTACTTTCAAATACTTTGTGAAAAGTTGTCCGATCCCCTATTGTCATTCATTGAGTACTTGTCAAAATGCCGAACGGCTTGATCTGTTGACAAACTAGTGCATAAATCACACGAAAGCGAGACAGACAGCGCACAAACTTCGCTTTACAATGACAGTTTCAAACCCGGATTAATCACCCGATTTTTTGATAGATTAAGTAGAGCGCGGAAGAGTCTATTCTACAGTCAAATTGCTATACGCATTCAAATAAAATGACACATAGAGTTTTTACTCCCACACATTGAAATAATCATAATCAGTGGAGGGGAGTTCATTTTTGGGCTTGACGATTTATACACAAAACAAGAAACAGAGGGATTTAACACCTTTCTGAAGAAAAATAACGTTTTACTCTTTGGCGACTCGTTACGGTCACGAGTGGCCCGCGTGCATGCTTGCATTAAGTTGTAAGGCATTAATGCACCATCGCGCGGGGACGCATGACCATGCCTCGCATGAAAAACGTAATGCCAACTTTTTATTCACTCTTATATTCTTGCCTGCCGCTTTTTTTCAGGAATATTAAATTTAGAGACCATATTTTGTTTGTTCTCTTTTGTTTTTTGTTAAATTTTCTTACTGTTTCTTACTTAAAAGTAATTTTTAACTGTATATTTCTTCTCCTGATAAAGGGCAAATCCTCAAAAGGCCTTCTAAAAAGATTTTTTCGTAATACGAGTAAGTAGTTTCGTAGGATATTGTAAGCTCTGACGATAATACAGTTGAAATCTGAGAATAATTTGTACTGTATTCTATCTGAATAGTTAATGTGTTTGTGCATTACTTATTAATTAAGCTTTTGATAAAAATAAACTAGACGACATAATGCGACAGCTTGAGAAAAAGATTATACCTACGTAGTAGGTGGATTAGACTTAGGCATTGACCGAGCTAGTGAAGCGTCTTAGTTTCGTGATTGGCCGAAATGCTCTAATTTGTTCGTCTGTCAGTCGGGCTCTCTGTTTTCGTCAACAGCATTTTTCAACCGATTTTGACGAAAATTGGCACCCAAGTTCCTCCAATCGCAATTTTTGATTCGGGGTAAATGGGGTGAAGTATTTTGTAGGGTTTATTCTTGACAGATTTAAATCTAATTTGAGAAGCATACTAAGGATCACAAATTCTACACAAGTTGTTGCGAAAAAAAAATCCTAAAGGGAGGAGCGGAGGGGGAAAAAGAGACGGTGATAGGTTTGCTATTTTTTGAACTAAATAGAAAGAAATTTATACCTACCTATACCAATCAGACTACGCAGTCCTCTCCTCTCCGCTTGCACGGTCTCGTGAAGGCGGACTGCGCTACTAGATTCGATCTCCTGGGACCAAGGGAACACGAGTAATCGCTAAAACTTATACCTACCCCCATTTTGCTCAAAAGTACATTTTTACCACAGCCTATTGGAAAATTCAAGCACCTGAAATTCGATTTAAAATTGGACTTTCTTTTACTTTAAATACTTTTCGGACTTGTACCTATTTTCATTATAATAAAGCATATCCGGCGTAACTTTGAAATGTTTCTTTTTTATTTTCTGGGATTTCTCTCATACTTATGAATTCACCCACTTATCTCAAATTTGACATAAATTTAATTCACCTACCAATTAAGAACAGGAGCCAAATTCTTCCAGGTTCCTTTTTTACCACTTTTCTGTAGAACGTTCTCCAGACATAAATCTCAACCTTCATCAAAAATTAAATTTTCGCAGACAAGAAAGGATTTGCGGAATATTTCAGTAGCTTCATACCTACATTACGAGGCTTTTTGCTCAAGGCGAAAATTGCTATCTTCGACGGTAAAAATAATTTTCATCTTTTAAAGTAAATCTCGGAGGGTTTTAGTCGCAACAATCATTTTATTCGTCTTTTTAAGTCGACTAAGTTTAAACTCTATGAGTCTACTATTTACTAGATGTTATTTCATCGTTTAAGTATTGTTTAAAAATGGACCAATACTAGAATTTACCACTTTTCCATAAGAGTTGTCGAACTTTGAAAGAAATGTAGAATGTACCACTGTATCAACATTTTCTAATTTAACCCCGTGCAAGCCGTAAAGTGACCAAGCATTAACTAACATTAATGTAATCTGTGACCAAGCCAATTCTAAGGCTAGCAAATACTATTTTTGATTCGTCGAATTATACGCTAACGTCTTGGTAAGCATAGCCTTTGCATCTAGCGACCCCTGGCTCTGCATTACCTATTTGAGTACTTTAGAAAATCATCCGTTAAAGCCTGGGAAAAAAAAAGAATAGCATAGATAATATTAGTAAAAGTACTTATTTGTAGTTTTCCTAGGGGGTGCTAAGAATCCCCGGATGGGATCCGGCTACCACCACCGGCGAAAACTGGCCCTGGTAACACACAACGTCTGCATTTTGAGGACAGACGAGAAACTGACTGAGGTGGAAGAGGAGATGAGTAGGTTACGGTGGGACATAGTGGGGTTGTCTGAAGTCCGAAGAGAGGGCGAGGGCACGACAACCTTAGAGTCCGGTAACCTACTCTATCACCGGGAGGGAGACGAAAAGAAGTCCCAGCATGGTGTCGGGTTTCTCGTTCACAGGTCCCTCATAAATAACGTAGTGACCATCGACAGTGTTTCCAGCAGGGTAATATACCTGATACTCAGAGTATCCAAAAGATACTCGTTGAAGGTCATACAGGTATACATGCCGACCGGAACACACTCAGATGCGGAGGTTGAGGTAGTGTATGAGGACATTAGTAGAGCCATACACGCCTCCAAAACCCATTTCACGGTTATTATGGGGGACTTTAACGCAAAACTGGGGAAGGGACGCGATGGAGAGATCAGGGTGGGGCAATTTGGATATGGTAAGCGCAATGACAGGGGGCACAGGCTGGCTGATTTTCTGGAGGAATAGGGACTCTTTGCGATGAACTCTTTCTTCAAGAAGCCGCCACAGAGGAAGTGGACCTGGATGGGTCCTAGTAAGAATAACCAGCCCCCAGTCAAGAACGAGATAGACTTCTTCGTGACAGCGAAGAGGCAGATATTCAATGATGTCTCCGTGATCAATATGATTAAAACCGGCAGCGATCACCGAATTGTAAGAGGCATCTTGAATATCGACCTCCGACTTGAAAGGTCAAGGCTTATGAAGTCTACGCTCCGACCATCACTGAGCCAGATCCAAAACCCCGAAAGCTTTCAAGTTGAACTCTCCAATCGCTTTGAACTTCTCCAGGATTGCATTTCAGTGGACGAGATAAGCAACGGGTTTATAGAAACTGTTCAAGCAGTGGGATCTAAGTTCTTTAATTCCCGCCCTAAAAGTAAACCTCAAAAAATCTCTGCTCAGACCCTAGACCTTATGACACAGCGACGATCCATGCCGCTGCAAACCTCCGAAGACGCTAAGTCATATCGAAAGCTTAACCGACAAATTCAAAAGTCCTTGCGACACGACATTCGCTCCTTTAATACTAAATGTATTAAGGAGACGATAGAACAAAACAAAGGTTCCAAAGTGTTTGCAAGGGCTATGTCTACTGGGCAGAGCCGATTGACTAAGCTGAAGACGGAGGGCGGAAACGTTGTGTCGACGGGGGAGGGGGTTCTGGGAGAGATCGAGAGGTTCTATGGGCAGTTATATACATCCATTGCAAAACCTAACATAAATACGGCAAAAGATCCAAGAGCCAAATTAACCCGACACCATACCGAAGATATCCCGGACATCAGTCTGTACGAGATCAGGATGGCTCTCAAACAGCTTAAAAACAACAAGGCGCCGGGCGAGGACGGAATCACAGCAGAGCTTTTGAAAGCGGGCGGAACGCCGGTACTGAAAGTCCTTCAAAGGCTCTTTAATTCCGTTCTACTCGAGGGAGTGACGCCAGAGGCGTGGAACGGGGGTGTGGTGGTTCTGTTCTTCAAAAAGGGTGATAACACTCTCTTGAAGAACTATAGGCCCATCACACTTCTGAGTCATGTCTATGAGTTGTTTTCGAGAGTCATCACGAACCGTCTCGCTAACAGATTTGATGCCTTCCAACCTCCCGAACAAGCCGGGTTCCGAAAAGGCTATAGTACCATGGACCACATCCATACGCTGCGGCAGGTTATAGAGAAGACGAGGGAGTATAACCAGCCGTTATGCTTGGGGTTCGTGGACTATGAGAAAGCCTTCGATTCGATCGAAACATGGGCCGTGCTTCAGTCTCTCCAGCGGTGCCGTATTGACTATCGGTATATCGAGGTGTTGAAGTGTTTATACAACAAAGCCACTATGTCGGTCCGAGTACAGGAGCTCAGTACGAAGGCTATTCCATTGCAAAGAGGCGTGAGACAGGGAGACGTCATATCTCCAAAACTGTTCACCGCTGCTCTGGAAGATGCCTTCAAGCTTCTAGAATGGAAAGGACTGGGCATTAACATCAATGGCGAGTATATCACTCACCTTCGATTTGCCGACGATATCGTTGTCATGGCAGAATCGATGGAGGACTTAAGTACGATGCTTGAAGACGTAAATCGAGTTTCCCAACAGGTTGGCCTGAAAATGAACATTGACAAGACGAAGGTCATGTCGAATATGCACGTAACGCCTTTACCTGTTTCTGTTGGGAGCTCCACCCTCGAAGTTGTAGACCAGTATATCTACCTGGGTCAATTGATCCAGGCAGGAAGTTCCAGCTTCGAGGAAGAGGTCTTTCGACGAATCCGACTCGGCTGGGCAGCGTTCGGGAAGTTACGCAGTGTCTTCTCGTCCAAAATACCCCAGTGCCTCAAGACGAAAGTGCTCAATCAATGTGTGTTACCAGTGATGACTTATGGCTCTGAAACGTGGTCCCTTACTATGGGTCTCATAAGAAGGCTCAAGGTCGCTCAGCGGGCTATGGAGAGGGCTATGCTAGGTGTTTCTTTACGTGATCGAATCAGAAATAGCCCAGCGGATTAGCTCATTGAAGTGGCAGTGGGCGGGGCACATAGCGCGAAGAACCGATGGCCGATGGGGCAGAAAGGTTCTCGAATGGCGACCACGTACCGGCAGGCGCAGCGTAGGACACCCACCTGCTAGGTGGTCAGATGACCTGAGCAAGGTTGCAGGAAAACGCTGGATGCAGGCCGCTTCCGATCGGTCGTTTTGGAAATCCTTGGGGGAGGCCTATGTCCAGCAGTGGACTTCCTGTGGCTGATATGATGATGATGTAGTTTTCCGCCTTTTGTGCGTTAACGCCACGGACGTAAGCATCGCTGCATTATTTCCGTCTTCCTTCCTTATCCTCGTTGCGAGCGCGAAAACTTCGCGTTGCTTTTGATTTTTGATAATTATTGAAAGACTTAATCTCGTAAACTATTAGGTCTACAGAGACAATTCATAGTCTCGTATCTATTCTACTTTCTTTCTTTAATCAATTTTAATTTACTTGTAGCAAATTTAGTCTTCTTTAAAAACGTCTTAAGTGGGTATTATTAAAAACTAGGACTTTAGAGTTAACAACTCTACATTACATTGCCAAAATCTAAAATTTTCGCGGTTATTTCGATTTTCGACGAAGTTGCCTTCAGCGCTCGAGGTCACTAACTTGGATTATTCATAGAGCCAACTTGGGGCCAACATAATAAGTCTACAAAAAATCAGAACTACCGGATTTGACGCAAGTGTAAAGTCACTGGACTAAAATACAAAGAGAGATTTCACACGGGCCAATTTCCTGAGAGGTTGGCTACGAATACGAATACAATCTCAAATGTTATTTATGCACTTCCTTGATGTGCTTAGGAACTTTGCCAAAATTTGTAACGTGTAGTACTTTTACATATTATTCATACAAGCGGCCCGCCCCGGCTTTGCATGATACTCCGCCTGCATCCTCCACATGAGTCCGCCAATTGTACCATTTTTTATTGTGGAACAATAAAGTTTTTCAAATAAATAAATAGTACGAGATGGGCCGGCGATTTGCGTATGCAACCATAATTTGATACATTTTTCTTCTTGCTTACCGTTTCCCATCAGTTAGTCACATGAATTGCGCAAAATGTCTCAAAATTTTTCTATTACAAATCATAATTACATCCAATAAAAGATTGGAACATCTGAATTTAATTTTCAGTCAATTGCCACAAGTTTGATCCCTGAATTGCCTTAGAAGCTGGATCTATATCCAGCTTGGGGGTGTTATGTATGTCGACGTTACGGAAAGGTGTCCAGTGCCCAAAGCATCGATAACGTTTCGAGATAGGGCCGTGTGATTGTTTAGATCAATTACCCAGTATTTTTTTAGATACTTAATTTTGGTTTGTATTGGAATCGATGCACAATCACGTCTTTATCCCTTGCGGGGTAGACAGAACCTAAGGCCTTAAAACAAAAAGGCCACTTTTAACGTGATGGTGGGCATGCAGGTAGAAAAAGGAATTTAATAGTGATAGGTTGCTAGCCGTAGCGCCTAATATTGATCCATCTTATTAAAACGTGGACTAACTTATGTATTTGGTTTAAACCATTATCCGCTCAAAAAAAGAAGATCTCCTGCACTGTCTCATCTTCTCTTTAGTCACTTAAACAAAGTAATAAAGATACTTTGCATTTTATAAGAAAACGGAATTATTCGACATTTTCGCTCGTTCCCTCCATCAGCTCTTACCATGTTATAATAAAATAAGGTATTCTCTTCCCGTGACAGCTACTCACGTGATAAGAACAATAATACGTCATCAGTTGGGAGTGTTGCCACTGCGTGTGGTTGAATTACCCGAGCAAAATGCATTTTTTAACTTAACAAACCAATCATAAACTAATGATACAATAAATTTATTTATAAAAAAAATAAACAGATGAATCACACGATATACGAAATAGTAAAGTTAGTATTTTAGTTTATGTTAATTAACTGTCTGTCTGTCTGTCTACATTTAAGAGCCAAGCTCTTGTTGGTATCGTTGTGTGGAAAGAGACGCACACAATGAGTTAATAATTTTTTTATTAACTAAACTAACTAAAATAATTAATTGAGAAAATCCATACTGAAAAAAACAATCAGTGGTAACAGTTTACGTGACATTCGTGACGTAGTCTTGGTCCATTGTGTGAAGAGAATACCATACATTTCAACCATGCCATGGTTATTATAATCTGCGGGAGAAGAGAAGCAGTCTTCTTCTTATCGAGTGTGTAAAAAGCTTACACTGGTGTCAGATTTTTGGAGCTGCCTAAAGGCATCTGACGTAGCTGTCTGCTGTAGAGAAGCAGCAGGTGCTACGTTTATTTGTTTTCTCCCAGAGAACTATGGAATAATTGGATCTGAAACTGTAAATGGTGAAGTGGTAGCATAAGTGGCGCCCTCATTTGAAATAAATTGTTTAAAACTAAATATGGTGATATTTAAAAAAAATATTTGGATCAATGTCTAAAAAGACCTTCAAACTATTTTAAGTGGCCACTTTTGGCGAAAAACCGTTTTAAAACTAGACGAACTATTAGTAATAATTTCAAAGGTTATTCATAAAATAGTTTGAAGGTCTTTTTAGACATTGATCCAAATCAAATTTTTAAACATCACCATATTTAGTTTTAAACAATTTATTTCAAATGAGGGCGCCACTTATGCTACCATTTCACCTTAAACGTAACGTGTGTCGACATTACCGAAAGGTCATTGGTGTCCGAAGCTTCGATAGATAACGCCTCGAGATAGGGCCGTGTTAGTTAATGGTTGGGTTTCGGTAAAAAATTAGGATAAACTGGGATATATTGGGGAATTAGTCAGGGATTAGAAAGATAGTAAATAGCACTTGGGTGTTTTAGAAAGTTCCTTACCAAAATAAATTGTGACAAAAGAATACTTTGCTTTTTTATGAAGTTTGTATTGTGTATTGTGCAACCTTTTTTTACCTTTTTTCAATATAATATTATATTGATGACAAAATATAATTAATAATTAAAGAAAACAGGGGATTACATACGAAGAGATTCAGCATACACTGCAGATTGGTCCGTGGTTCGGGAAGCGTTCACTAGATTCTACACGAGTACCTTCGCGCGAGAAGGAAAGTTTCGCGCTGGGTGACGCACAACCTTACTGAAGCTCAGAACACGATTAGTAAATTTGAAGCAGGCTCGTCTCATTGCGTTTACGACATTGTGCCCGGTGACGAATCCTAGATTTATCAATACGATCCAACGCCTCCCAAAGTAAAGCGATCGAGAAGCGAAGCGAAAATTTGTTTTTATACGTTTGAGGGCCTGAACGTGATCATTGGTAACACACATTGACTATACCTAGACTTTCGTCTTGAGGCACTGAGGTATTTTGGACGAGAAAACACTGCGTAACTTCCCGAACGCTGCCCAGCCGAGTCTGATTCGTCGAAAGACCAGCTTCGAGAGCTGGGACTTCCTGCCTGGATCAATTGGCCCAGGTAGATATATTGGTCTACAACTTCGAGGGTGACGTGACATGGATATTCGACATTACTTTCGTTTTGTTCATTTTCATTTCGTGGTCCACCTGTTGGGAAATTCGATTGAGGTCTCCGAGTCTTTCATGGTTTCTGCCATGACAAGAATATCGTTGACAAATCAAAGGTGAGTGATATACTCGCCACAGATGTTAGTGCCAAGTCCTTTCTTTTCCAGATGCTTGAAGGCATCTTCCAGTACATATACTGCACACGAACCTGTGAACAGTTTCGGAGATATAACATCTCCCTGTCTCACACTTCTTTGCAGTGGTAAAGCCCTCGTGCTCTGCTCTTACTGTATAAGCACTTCAACACTTCGATATACGATAGTCAATATGGTATCGCTGAAAAGACTGAACTGACTGAAGGGCACTGCCCATGCTTCGATCGAAATTTTTCATAGTTTACGAACCCCAAGCATAATGGCCGGTTATACTCCCTCGTCTTCTCTATAACTTGCCGTAGCGTATAAATGTGGTCCGTGGTGCCTTTATAAAGCCTTTACGGAAACCGGCTTGTTCGGAGAGCTGGAACCTGTTTGCGAGATGATTCATGATGATCCTTGAAAACAACTTATATACATAACTCAAAAGTGTGATATGCCTATAGTCCTTTAGTAGGGTATTATCTCCCTTTGTGAAGAATACGCCCCTATCTGCCACGCTTCTGGCATTACGCCTTTGAGCAGAAATAAATTAAAGAGCCTCTGAAGGACTTTCAGTACCGGCGTGCCGCCCACTTTCAGGAGCTCTCTGTGATTCCATCTTCGCCCAGTTTGAGGACCATCCTAATCTCGTACAGGCTGATGTCCAGGATATCTTTAGTATAATAAATAAATAAATATATAAGGACAAATCACACTGATTGAGCTAGCCCTAAAGTAAGTTTTAAACTTGTGTTATGGGATACTAACTCAACGATACTATATTTTTATAATAAATACATATATAGATAAACACCCAAGACCCAGGACAATTTGAAAAAGGCCATTTTACAACTTGCCCTGGCTGGGGATCGAACCCAGAACCTCCGGATTGGTGGACTAGCGTGTTGACCATTACACCACGGAGGAGTATAGTGTCGGGTCAGCTTGGCTTTTGGGTTTTTAGCCATTTATCCGATGGGTAGTGCCACTAAGGTATACAGCTGTCCATAAAACCTCTCAAACTCTGCCAGAACCCCTTCCACATACCTACATAGATCTTGCGAAGACCTTGGAGCCTTTACTCTGGTCTATCATCTCCTAAATATATTTGGTATTTAAGTGCCATCAAGTCTAGGGTCTGAGCAGAGATTTTTTTGTGGTTTTCATTTGGGGCGGGATCTAAATACCTTTGATCCTACCGCTTAAACAGCTTCTAAAAATCCTTGGTTTCATACACGCCCTAGATCCAAAACAATTTGTAAAAGGCCATTTTTCAACTTTCCCTGGCTGGGGATCGAACCCAGAACTTCTGGATCGTCGGACTAGCTTATTGAATATTACGCCTTGGAGGTCGTTAAATATATATGTATATAATATACATATAAGTTACGCAAGCTAATAAGGTCACATAGGGCCCATCAGTCAATGTGAAAGTACTCCATATACGGGCTATAAATTATGGCTTTGTAGAGCACATCTATCATGAGTTGGCTTTGACCCAATTTAATGCTCCTGTCTGCCAGGTGGACTCTCTTTGGCACAACTTATTTGACTCTAAAAGCTTTTCGACGCCAAACTTTGTTCATGTGAAGTTATTATGAATATTAAAGTGGGGATCTTGTACTTCGTAGCTACATTCAAGAAAAACACATGTAATGAAAGGCTATATGGTAAATAAAAATACATAATGTGGTACTAGTACGTAGTTTTATAATAAAAATCAAAGATATGAGTCAACATATGCATACTGACCAAAAAAATTCACAGGTTTCGTGCCTTACACGGCTATCGCGACATTGGAAATAAATCTACGAAATTCGATAAAATGTCGTTCTGACTTTTTGACATTTTTCATAAAGGTTGGGCTACAGGGCAAAACCTTAACCCGATCATCTTTGTTTTAGGCTTAAATTGTAGCTGACTAAATTATCCAGCCGAAATTTTGTCAAATTTTTGATATCATTCTTCGTTTCCAAAATATCGAGCGCCGAAATAAAAAAAAACGAAAAATATTGATTTTTTTTTACTATTTCCGCCATAACTTTTTCGTTTTTGACTTTTTTGAATAATTATTTTTGAATCTTACAGCTTTGGTGAATACGCGTCTTATGAGCTTAATTGTATATTATATCTTTGAAACTCTCCGAGATATAAGGGGATCGCACGTTTTCGTGAAATCAGAGCCTACACTGGAGCTAAAGAAAAGACATTTCCAATGTCAAAACTCCCATTTCAATGTCACCGCTCGCTACCGGGTAATTGTGGGCGGCGGCCGGCGAGTGGAGAGGACAACTTCCGCTCGTATAGTAGTAGTAATTTGGAAAAAAATACAAAAAATATCTGTCTTTTTTTCTTACTATTTCTATTCTAAAAATTAAATTTCTATAGCTGGGGATGGGGATGAACGGGATGAAAAATCAATCTGTATAGTATGTTTACTCTCGTATAGAATTGCCACTAAACTCCTAATTAATTTATCTTACAATAGTTTTAACAATATTATGTTCTGTAGTTAGTTTAGTTTTATATGCATTTTTAGTTATGGTTTGTTTAATTTTAGTACTGGTAACTATCTGGCACAAAGAATCAGCATTGTTATTTTCTGTTCTATTAAAATTTTATTGTCTACTATTATTTTTTTACATCGAATACTATTTATAGTGAGATAATAAAACTAAAAAAATGGATTAGTAAGTAAAAACGTACGCAGGATATGTTTTTATATACTCACTAAGACTGTATGTATACGCACAGTACGCAGTATAAGAATATCTACACAGAAGTATATAATACACAAGGTATTACATACTTCTTATTCTTAGCGAGTGTTTTGATAGCTATAACATTATTTCTAGTTTCTTAGAACGTGTAAGTTTTATTACTTGTTTTTATGAAAATCAATATGGTTTTATCATCATCAAATACATGACGATTACAGTTGTTATTTTAGCTACTCGTACGTAAGCTGAATTCCAGAGTCACCGCGCTCCAATCATAACCATCCATCGTCAATATATACAGCTGGGTCACGTAATTGGCCCACGAAACGACATCAGTTGAGAGTCTTGCCATTGTGTGTAATGCATTTTATACTTAAGGCGAAGATATAGGCAAATGGCCTTGAAGTGTGAAATAAATTGTTAACTCGTAAATATGGTGATAATTTCCATATTGCTCTACGTCATGCACTAGATAGCCCTTTAAATTATTTTATGAACTGCCGTTAAATCTATTATTGGTGATCCGTCTAGCTTTAAAACTTGCCGTGGCCACTTTTGGCGGAGGCGAGTTTTAAAGCAAGACGGACTAATGTAAATACTTTCAACGGTGGTTTATAAAATAATTTAAAGGGCTATCTAGTGCATGACGAAGAGTAATATGGAAATTATCTCCATATTTACGAGTTAACAATTTATTTCAAATGAGGGCGCCACTTCAAGGTCATTTGCCTATATCTTCGCCTTAAGAATCCAATTATAAACTAATAACTCAATACCTATATTAATTTATTAAAAATTAAATAGATGAATCACACGAGATTATAAATAGTTAAGTTAGTATTTTATATTCATTATCTCATTGAAAAAATCCTTAAACTTACAGAAAAGAACAATCAGTGGTAGTAGTAGCATTTATCGTGACATTCGTGACGTAGTCTTGGGGCAACTCGGGAAGAGAATACCATTTTTTATTATATTATGCATCTATTTACCTCGCTATATTTTAGAGATTCCGGATCCCGCACCCTTATGATGGCAATCGACCTAAGGGCAGCGAATTTAAATGTTAAAATGTTACGTTTAATTCGGATTAAAGCTAGTCTAAAGCCTGTGTTTCTGATGTCACACAAACACCTAACTATTACCAACTTCCAGTGAGGACTTATTGGCGATAAATATTTCTTGTGAAAAAAAAACTCATAAAACGTTGGACTGATTGGAAACAAAAAAGGCCGTTGCCCAGCAGTGGGACACTGAAATAGGCAATTAATAAAAAACGTTGGCCCATATACCAAGTAATATATGTATCACAAGTCACGTTGTTGCAATGTTGTAATAATAGTTCAGCTTCAAACGTAAAACAACATTTTTCTTTCTTAGTATAATAAATAAATAAACAGGTATAAATAAAACACACAGGTTGAGCTAGCCCCAAAGTAAGTTTATACTTGTGTTATGGGATACTAACCACGCTATATATATTTTATAATAAATAGGTACATAAATAGACAAACATTCAAGACCCAGGATAATTTGAAAACGACCATTTTTCAACTTGCCGTAGCTAGGAATCGAACCCAGAACCTCCGTGTGACGGACTAGCGTGTTTACCAAGAAGGTCGTCGAAGTATAATGTGTTTTTTTTTTAAACTAAAGATAATTTTGCTTAAAAGCTTTAGATTTCATCGCAATCAATTCAATGTGTAACAGTGTGTGTTTCTCCCTCGGGATCACGTACTGAACACAATAACCCTGGCTCGGTCACGTTGCTGTGACGACGCAATTGTAGTTCTATTTCCAAGTTAAAATTAAACAACAAGATATTTTTTAAGAATAAAAAAGAAAAAAATGTAACACAAAAGCTGTAAAGATTATAAATATAAATAAATATATAGTGACAAATCACACTGATTGAGCTAGCCCCAAAGTAAGTTTTTTTTAAAACTTGTGTTATGGGATACTAACTCGTCGATACTATATTTTATGATAAATAAATATATAGATAAACATCCAAGACCCAGGAAAATTTGAAAAAAAACATTTTTCCAACTTTTTCTGGCTGGAGATCGAACCCAGAACCTCCGGATTAGCAGTCTAGCGTGTTAACCATTACGCGAAGGTCGTCGAAGGTTATATAATTTTGAATCAATAATTATAAATAATGAAGTAGGTATATACCTAATTATTTTTCCATGACATTGATATCCCTAAATAGATTTGGATATAGGTATTCGGGTATCGTTAGAGTCCTGAAGATTCAGATGATGCAAGGTTTGCATCATCTCAAGTAAGACAGGCTTATATTATAATATTTTTTAGGTTTTTGTACTCAAATGGTACAGAGGAAAGTTAAGATACATATGCCACCTCACGTAGTGCGCGACGCGCGCGGTGGCACAGGTATCAGATCAACCGTCTGTACCAACGGCACCCTATTACTGAGACACCGCGGTCAGTCCGACTGTCCGTCCGTCTGTCACAGGGCTCTATCTCTTGAAACGTTATAGCTACACACTTGAAACTTTCATCGATTATGTATTACTGTGGCCGTGGCCACTAAAACAACAAATACTCAAAATAAGATAAATTTGAAAATTAAAGGGGGCCATAATACTAATCGTATTTTTCAGCTTTTTAAAACATTGTACGAAGGAACTTCATGTACGAGTCTGACTCCCACTTGACCGGTTTATTTAAGTTTAGGTATAGTATTAATCGTGTGATTTTTATTGTTTAAATTTAATGACTTTATGGTGTTCATTAAATTATATAGCCCTTAAAAATTTAAGGGCCTTCCTGGGTACTTACCTATATTTTTATCGCGTATTAATTATACAGGTACCTACCAGCTAGTACATACTAGGTACCATTTGGCAAGTGATTGAGCTAAGTGCAGGTCGCATTAGCGTCGCGTCGCCGGCGGACGTCCGCTGCAACGTCACTTGACGCTTTCAGCAATGCAAACATTTGGCAAATTCACAGCAAACTCTTGAATATACAATTTCTATTTCTAATATTTTGATAGCCGGTTAAAGTAGTAAGTGCACTTAATAAAAATATTATGTACAAACTAGTAATATATAAGTTAATGTGTACAAACTATACAAATAAAATAAACAAGTATTCAAAATCTATCCAAAATATTAAGATTTTTAGTAACTTTAGCGTGAAAAGGTTCCGAACAAAACAGAAAACACTCATTCACACACAATATTTTTACTTTTTTTCCCTTTTTAGATTTACTGATCTTAAATTGTTATTCCAATTTTATGACCAATCTTTTGTGGGGTCTCAAATAATTAAATTGTAGCCACTACAGAATACGTCGCGCTGAAAATTCATCACCATATTTGGTCATCAACTTACATCGCACGCGCTATTCGTCTACAACTCCAAATTAGGAAACATATCGGGACACGGGAGCAGTGTCGCACCGCGCCAGCCAATCAAAACACAGGAACGAGAACATTACCTTATTTGGCTATCTGTTTGTCCCTAACCACTGTATATAAACCCGAATTTTGTAAATAAATTATTCATTCGACTATCGACTCAGGAGCATAGAACACGCATTATTATTTACCTCCAGCTAGGTACACGTACCCTACTTCACACACCATCGTTAGCATTCATAAGCTACAGTGGTGACCCCGACGTGATACAGTGGTGACCCCGACGTGATACAGTGGTGACCGCCGACGACTCCGCGTGTCACGCGACACGCGGACCACCAGCTCCAGCGTCAACCAACGCGACGTCCTAAGCAAGTGATATAGAAACACTCACCGAGCCCACATCCTCCGCACCCACGTCCAGCTGCCACCGGAAGAAAAGGTCAAGGTCATCACAGAATATCCACGTCCAAAAACAATAGAAGAACTTAGAAGATTTCTCGGTATGGTCAACTTCTACCGTGAGCACATACCGAACGCCGCCGTCATACAAGCACCGCTTAATTCATTTCTACACAATTCGAAGAAACGTGACAAAACACCAATCACTTGGAACGACGAAGCTACGAAAGCATTCGAGGCATGCAAAGCAAGCATCACCAACGCTGCTCTGCTCGCCCACCCATCGCACGAAGCCACTCTCGCTATTTTCACCGACGCGTCGGACACCGCCGCCGGCGCAGTACTTCAACAAAACATAAACAACACATGGCAACCACTTGGCTACTTTTCGAAAAAATTCAGCGACGCACAGAAGAAATATTCGACGTACGACCGAGAACTACTCGCAATCTACATGTCTATGAAACATTTTCGAAAAACATTCGAAGGACGACAACTTATTATTTTCACTGATCACAAGCCACTGACATACGCAATGAGCAAGGTACAATCCGCGACCGAGACACCACGGCGAACGCGACAATTAGCCTTCATTAGCGAATTCACTTCAGACATACGACACATCCATGGAGAAGAAAATACCGTTGCCGACGCACTTAGCCGAATTGAAACAATTACCTGTCCGTCTACCATCAACTTTGAAGAACTGTCACGCGCACAAGATCAAGATAGCACTATTCCATCATTACTACAACAGCCAAATCTCGCGATCAAGAAACTCACGATTCCCGGTACAAACATCGCTACCTACTGCGAAACGTCGACATCGCAAATTCGCCCTTATGTACCAGCGAACTTTCGCCGAAAAGTCTTCGACGCAATTCACAACGTAAGCCATCCCGGAATTCGCAGTACGAGAAAAATAATAGCACAGAAGTACTTTTGGCCGTCAATGAACACGGACATTGGATTATGGGCGAAAACTTGTATTCCCTGCCAGAAAAGCAAGATACATCGACATACTCAAAGCAAACTAGCCGAATTTCCGCCTACGGACAGATTCGAGCATTTGCACGTCGACATAGTCGGACCTCTCGAAACCACCGCTCAAGGACATCGCTATCTCATCACCATGATCGACCGAACTACGAAATGGATAGAATGTGTACCAACAGACCATATAACAGCCGAAAACGTCGCAAAAGCAGTGTACGACCACTGGATCACAAGATTTGGATGTCCGATCACCGTAACTACCGATCAAGGCCGCCAGTTCGAAAGTGAACTTTTCACCAAACTTATGAACCTCATGGGCTGTCAACGGAATCGAACTTCGTCCTATCATGCTCAATCGAACGGGATCCTGGAACGTTTCCACCGTTGTCTGAAAGCTGCACTCCGTGCCAAGCTCACCAGCGCAAGTACCAATTGGGTCAACGAACTCGGAACAGTACTACTGGGACTTAGAACCGCCCTACGCGAAAATGGAGTTACGCCCGCGCAACTGACCTATGGCTGCAACCTACGACTTCCTGGAGACTTCTTCATCACCTCGCCATCACCAGAAAACACCCTGGACTACAACTTCGTCGAAAAACTACGAAAAATAATAGACGACAACAAGCCACGAAACGCAACGACGTCACATCGAAACAGCAGGCGTATTTTCGTTCACAAGGATTTGAAAACATGTAGTCACGCCTTCATCAGGACTGATGCAGTTCGAAAACCACTCCAAACTCCATACGAAGGCCCATACAAAATACTTTCACGAACCGACAAGCTATTCAAACTTCAATTACCGAACCGACAATCTACTATTTCGATCGACCGACTGAAGCCCGCCTACATTATAGAAGATTTTCAAGATAGTTCACATCAAGACACTTTACTCCCGGATTCGTCATCACAAATCATCATCACACAGCACTGCAATCCCATTCCAACCGCAATCGCCCGCGCGTTAAATAACGTCAATGACCCACCGCCGCGTGCCAGCAGCGAGCCGCCCGCATCGCACACACCGCCCGCGCGATCCAGTTTACGCATCCCGGCCGCGCCTGATACAGCGCTTCTTCCCGCCACAAGACAAACTCGCTCCGGAAGGAACATCAAGTTACCGGTACGCTTTCGCTAAGGAGGGAGTACTGTAGCCACTACAGAATACGTCGCGCTGAAAATTCATCACCATATTTGGTCATCAACTTACATCGCACGCGCTATTCGTCTACAACTCCAAATTAGGAAACATATCGGGACACGGGAGCAGTGTCGCACCGCGCCAGCCAATCAAAACACAGGAACGAGAACATTACCTTATTTGGCTATCTGTTTGTCCCTAACCACTGTATATAAACCCGAATTTTGTAAATAAATTATTCATTCGACTATCGACTCAGGAGCATAGAACACGCATTATTATTTACCTCCAGCTAGGTACACGTACCCTACTTCACACACCATCGTTAGCATTCATAAGCTACAAAATTATCTAAATTCAAAAATTGGTAAATCAAACACAATTAGATTTTATATTCTAATAGTCAAATTCTGCAATCAAACTATAATAATAATGGTTCTACATCTCCACTTCAGTTAAATAAATCATACGGCATACCCACATTTATATCTGAAGATAAATTATCGGAGATCTTTTATACTTTTATAGTAAAAAGAGGCCGAATGACAAATGATTCCAATTAATCGTTGCTCTAACCATCAAACGTGGCAATATAGAGAAGATCGCGAAGAATATGAATGAAAAAGTTAATATGTAGGACCGCACGCGTGCCGAGAAAAAAAGATGGATGTCTGTGACTAATGTCAGGTCGCGCACTGTAGTAATGGACACCACTAAATATTACACCGAGGGAAAATAAATTACGCCTCTTTTTCAGACGCACAAAAAGCCTTCTTCGTTTTCTCTTTCAAGGGTCCAGAGTGGAAAAAGTTTAATATGTTACGCCGGACATTGATTATGTAGGTTGCTGGGAACATGTGTCGGTTTCTAAAAAGGAAATCATTTCTTATAAGCTGTGAGTTTGTGGAAAGAATTGCAGAATGCCTTTTCAGTCTTATTATCTTAGTAAAATTGGTGGTAATGTAGATATTATGTGTAATTTTTAGAGTAGATACAGTCCATGATATATATGTCGTAGTTGAATGGTATAAACCGCTGATTCTCGAAACCTCTAGCTGTTTGGCATTACCGCTCGGTTTTGTTAAACAGCGGAATATCGTTCAGCTGGATTGTCTAAGATTACGCAACGTGTTAAGTTCTTTAAACCGCTAACCACGTTTCCAAATGGCTAGCGCTTTTGTGAAACAGTAGCGGTAATCCGCTGTTTGACGAAACCGTTAAACAATACAACTGCGACACATGCATGATAAGGATTTGGTGTAGGGTTACCATAATGAAATATGGTAACTGGTTGTCTATTAGAATACAGATTTATTCGACATCGAATTTAATTTCCCAGACAACTATTCCACGATTTTTATTGCTATAGGTTTGCCCTAACCTAGTAAAATGGATAAAACTTTTCTAGCACTCGCCGGTCGCTGCCGCGGCACGCTCGCTTCGCTCGCTCGCCATAGCCACTTTGTAGGCATTCTACATTGTATATAATTTCTTTAGATAGAATTGTTCAACCACTTCTCTAGCCGCATGGATGAATACAAGTCGTTCATTCCATCCAGCGTATTAGGGTTCGCTGTTTTACAAAACCGAGCTATAATGCCAAACAGCTAGAGGTTTAGTAAATTAGCGGATTATACCATTCAACTGCGACATATATATAAGTCAGTGGAGGGATGGGATTTATTTTTTAATACTAGTACTCACTTGAACAAGATAATATTTCCTTTTAGATACTTTTTAGGGTTCCGTAGCCAAATGACAAAAATCGGAACCCTTATAGGTTCGTCATGTCTGTCTGCCGTATATCACAGCCACTTTTTTCCGAAACTATAAGAACTATACTGTTGAAACTTGGTAAGTACATTTATTCTATAAACCGCATTAAGATTTTCACACAAAAAAAGAAAAAAAAAAATTTTGGGAGTTCCCCATACTTAATACTGAAACTCAAAAAAATTTTTTCATCATACCCATACGTGTGGGATATCTATGGATAGGTCTTCAAAAATGATATTGAGGTTTCTAATATCATTTTTTTATAAACTGAATAGTTTGCTCGAGAGACACTTCCAAAGTGGTAAAATGTTGGTCCCCCTTGTAACTTCTAAAATAAGAGAATGATAAAATGATAAGGTTTTTTACAAAATATAATGAAATTGTTAAAACGCTGAATTCAGTCCATGATACATAACAACTTTCCCCTAAAAACATGTATCGAAATAAGAAAATAAATAATTATCCTCCCATATACCGTACGTTGACCGATCAGCTGATCCAAGTTTAAAAAAAAAAATATTTTGACATATGTTCTTTGGGAAAAATTGTTCAGTATCATGGACTGACTATTTTAAGAGTAGATACCCACAAATAGCGTCAGTATAAATTGTTATACGTTATATAAGAATATAAAATTTTGAAATAAAGCTAAGTTGATGTTAAGTACTTACTTAAAATTAAATAACATTTCATAACACAAACAATTCCTCACAAATATAACTAATATAAACTCCACAAAGAACGCAAGACAAAAAGCTTCTAACGAACATCAAAATTGTATTAAAGAAAAAAAAATTGTTGTTGCTTTTCTCGCAGCAAATACACAAAACAATGATCGCTTGAACTATATAAGGCCCGTTGTACACAAGGGGGTTACTCCATAAAATAAATACGATAGTCGTCTGATAGTGACGTCCTATCTCTATGTCAAACAAAAATATAAATCTTTATGTATTAACGCTCAATGTTACTTGACACTGAAACGCGAATACGCAGTTACGTATGTCTTGCGTAGCGTACCGCTTTTGGATAACCAAGACTGAAAAAAACACTCTTATTTTTTTAGCAGACCCGTAGGTCTAACAAGTTAACTTTACCATCATTGTTACTAGGTCCTACGCGACTCTGTCGGCGTAGATTTTAGTAGGTATGAATATTATATAAACACCGTCATTTAGGTAAGCATTTCTTGAAATTGACAAAACTTTTTGTTTATAAATTGATTATAAAACATTAGCAAAAACCGCGCCCTAATCAGTTACGCCTTTGCTGAGAATAGCGCGTTCAAACGCACAGAAAAACAGACAAAAAATCTAACAATAATTATGTAGGTTCTTTTGAGTTGGAAGACCCTCAATAATATAATTTTCCCATAATCTTTCATGTACAAACAGCGAGCGATCAGTTACATTTATAATATGAAGTGCAGTGTGATATTAGCCTGTATATTACATACTACTAATCTATTTAGAACTGAAGGGTCGATGACATTATCACGTCTTTATTTCGAACGGGGCAAACAGAGCCTAAGACTGCAAGTCCAAAAGGCCATGGAGTGGTTCACTCTGGTGAAAACGGGAATCAAAATAGTGAAAGGTTCGTAGCCACATGACATGAAAATGGGGAGAGAAGGAGCTGGTAAATCAAAGTTTTACCTCTGCTCCCAGATCAGCATGGTAGGTAATATTGCAGTGTAACATAAAAGGTAGCTAGTGCAGTGTGATATTTGCCTGTTAATTACGACCTACCTGAAGCGCAATAATCTATTTAGCACTGAAGGGGCGTTGATTTCCGAACAAACCCAGCGCGGTGCCAGCGCTCAATTCAATTTTAGTTTACTTTAACTAGTCTATTTAGTTATGATTTGTTTCAATATCGACCGAAACGAAGACTAATTTGTTTACTTCCAAACAAAAACGAGTAGAAAGGCTAAGTGCCAGCAGCGCTTGTTACTAATTTTGTAGTGAGATATTAAACATTTTTATTTCGTTAGGTATTTTATTATAAATTCTGATACATATTTACAGAATTATCTTTGTACAACTCATATTTGGGTACTCCCAAATATGAGTCATACAAAGATAATTCTCTTCCGGAAATAGTCTATGTTTCTAGTAGATTGTGTGTATCCCTTGCTTGTTTAAACAGCGATTTGAAAACCATGAAAAACTTGAAATCTTCACATATGTAGAGTGCCGAAAAAGGTAAAATAAAGTTTCTCAAAAAATGGTCCGCAGGATTATTTTTTTTTTTTTTTTTATTAGAAATTTGAGTGCGTTTGATCTCTATCTAGCCTGATGGGAAGCTAAGATGAGGTCTAAGGTGTATCACGCAGACTCAAAAAATGCCTGTTCACTCTTGCCTTGAAAATCCCTAAATTATATGTATGGGGAAACATCGACGCAGGGAGGGAATTCCACACCTTAGCGGTTCGCAAATGAAGGAGGAGGCGAATCGAGAGGTACGATGAGGAGGAATTTCGACCACAAATGGGTGGAATCCCTGTCCACGTCGTGTTGTCCGATGGTGGAATGGTGCAGGGGGAATTAAATTATGTAATTCCTGCGCACACTCCCCGAAGTGCAACCTGTAGAAGACACACAGACTTGCTACCAGTCGGCGATGTTCGAGGCTGTGGAGCCGTCCTGCCGTAAGCAACTCATCACCAACGAGTCTTCTGGCACGTCTGTCGATAGCTTCCAGGGCTTCGAGCTGATAGCGGGCAGATCCATCCCATAGGTGGGAGCAATACTCCATACATGAGCGGATTTGAGCTGTGTAAAGGCTCAACAGTTGGTCAGGGGTAAAATATTGTTGGACCTTGGAGAGGATGCCCAGTTTTTTAGAAGCCGTCTTAGCCCTGGACTCAATATAGCTACCGAAGTTAAGATTTGATGAGAGATCGATACCGAGAAGTTCGAGATGACGGGTGATAGGAACAGGCACACCCCGGAAAGTGGGAGCCAAGTTGAAAGGGCTCTTTTTAGCAGAGAAGAGACACGCCTGTGTCTTAGAGGCATTGAATCTCACAAGGTTGGCATCACCCCAATCGGAGACAGCTTGCAGAGTAAGATTGGTATGGAGCACCATTGCCTCTCTTAGTTCGTCTATTTCCGGTTTTTTCGCCCTTGCACTAGAAAAATATCTTTCCGTAACGGTGCTATCGTCTGCATACCCAAAAATACCGGGCTTTAGCAGATCGTTAATGTGAAGCAGAAATAGCGTTGCGGAAAGAACAGATCCCTGAGGTACTCCAGCATTAATTGCCAATAGGTCAGACGAGCAGCCGTCAAGAGTTACTCGAATAAACCGTTCCCTCAGGAAATCGGAAATCCAAGCACAAAGGGTGGGAGGGATACCGTAAGCGGAAAGCTTCGCTATAAGAGCGTCATGCCATACCCTGTCAAATGCCTTTGAAATGTCAAGTGAGACAGCAAGTGCCTCACCGTATTTTTCAAGGGCTTCACCCCAAAGATGTGTAGCGTACACAAGAAGATCCCCAGTAGATCGGTTCTGGCGAAATCCGTATTGCCGGTCACTGAGGAGATCATTGTCCTCAAGGTACGCAAGTAAGCGCTTGTTAATAACACGCTCCATTACCTTACACAGAATGGAGGTGATTGCAATTGGGCAATAGTTTGAAGGGTCGGCACGTCTACCCTTCTTAGGTACGGGTTGAACATTGGCGAGCTTCCACATTTTTGGGACGATTCCGGACCGAAGAGATAGACAAAACAGGCGCGTCAGAACAGGAGACAACTCGGGTGCGCAATTCCTTAAGACAATAGCAGGAATACCGTCGGGACCACTGGCCTTATTCACATCTAAGTTGCGTAGAGTCTTGAGAACCTCCTTTTGATGAATGCGGACTTCAGGCATTTTACATCCACAAGGAGGTAACTGGGGCGGTGTTTGATTGCTAGCATCTAGACGTGAGTTTTCGGCAAACAGTGAAGCTAGTAAATTAGCTTTTTCTAAAGCCGTGTGTGCCAGTGTACCGTCAGGTTTCTGCAAAGGAGGAAGTGAGGAGCGGCAAAAGTTAGCTTCAACGCACTTAGCCAGAGACCAAAATGCTTTACTACCGGATGGGTACGAAGCAAGTTTGGCACCAACTCTGCCTATGTGGTCGAAGCGAGCCTTTTTAAGCGTTTTTTTGCAGGACTTGGCCGCAAAGTTAAAGGCTTTCTTCTTTTTACGCGTATCCGGAGCTCTGCGCTTACGAGCGTCAGCCCAAGCCTGGTATGCTGACTGTTTAATAGCCTCAGCTTTTAAACAGTCAGCATTGAACCAGGGTTCAGCTTTGATGCCAGAGGGTCGATCAGAAAATGGAATATAATACTCCATCGCCTGACCGAGAACCTCAGCAACGGCACTTGCACAGCTCGACGGATCGCCAGAAGAAAAGCAGGCTTGCAGCCAAGGGTAAGAAGCAAGGAAATGTCGCATCTCATCCCAATCTGCTGACTTGTACCGCCAAACCCGTCTATTGCCTCTAGGGCTGAAGTCAGGTGGAGGACATATGAGGACGGACTTTACCAGACAGTGGTCAGAACTCCCAAGAGGGGCTGAAACAGACACGTGATATCGGTCTGGTTCAGTCGTCAGCAGAAGGTCCAAGCAATTAGCTATGTGATTCTCAACGTCGGGTATCCTAGTCGCCTGGCCGACCAGCTGGGAAAGGTTCAAAGACAAGGCAAACTTGTACGCCTCTCTACCAGCATGGTCAGTTTTCTGGTATGGGAACAACCATTGTTCGTGGTGAGCATTAAAGTCCCCCAGAAAAACGATTTGCGCGGTAGGATACCTTTGCTGAGTCACATCAACAGCCTCACTTAGGTGACGAAAAAGCCTCGTTGTCTCCTGGTCACCGCTATGCGATCGGTAGACACCGACATAGACAATTTGTTCTGTGTCGGTGTCCACAAGCAGCCAGATTGAAGAAGAAGAGGGATCTTCCAAGTTACGGAGACGCTTACAGCAGATGTCATCACGCACATAGAAACAAAGCCCTGCCTTAAAGCGGAAATTGTGCTCCAGGACATATCCTGGGTAATTCAAGTAGGATGTATCAGCAGGGGTAGTAATTTGCGTCTCCGTAAGCAAGAGCAGATGCGGCCTTACAGTCTCAAGATGGTGGTGGACTGGGACGAGATTAGAGTGCAGACCTCGAATGTTAGTGAGGTGCACTTTTAGCGAGAGGCCGTGTATCCGCTGTTGATTCCTCAACTTTTACGCGGTGGTAAGCCACATATCGCACAAATGCACTTTTTCTGGCCAACAAAACGTCTTTGGAGATCTGTATTAGCATTTTTGCCAAAAGTCTCATTGCCCTGCGGTAGAGTGCTCAAAAGACTAGCAGAATTACCATGCTGGATAGCAATGCTGATATTATTAATATAGATTAAAAAGAGGATGGGAGCCAAGATATGATTTCCTGTGGAACACCGTATTTATTAGTTTTATAAACGGATGTGATTTCATCTGTTTATTGTTATCAATTTAACCATAACCAACGTTTAGGTACCTATCAATTTATCGCTAATTATTCATCGTCATCGCGATCCTTCGTGTCTGATGACTTACTTTTGAGAATTCTTTTATAATATGGTGTATGTAGTATGCAAGTATAATAATTGAATTAGTGGTAGTTCAATAGTGCAATTTTGTTCTTCATTTATTTTCTTTCCGACACCGGATTGTTGAAAACGAAAATGTGAAATATTTTAATTACTACCATGTTTCTTTTTCCAGGAAAGAGCAATTCTGTAGAAAATTATGCTCCGACCGCAACACCACTCACTCGGCAAAACAAAGCTAAGTGTTTTATTTAAGAACACAGTGTTTTAAACTAGCAGTCTCACAATTTAATCCACGCTTGTGAGCAAACAGCTTTATTCGTGTTCTTTAATAGATTTCAGGAAATAAGCAAGAAACATGCTTGT
Source organism: Acrobasis repandana (assembly GCA_963576875.1). NCBI lineage: Eukaryota > Metazoa > Arthropoda > Insecta > Lepidoptera > Pyralidae > Acrobasis > Acrobasis repandana. The sequence continues at coordinate 16,612,808 of OY756215.1, forward strand.
ATAAAGCCTAGTTACCTACTTAAAATAATAATTAAAATACACGACTTTTGCACTCGTTTAAGTCGACATAAAGCTAACCATCTGCCTCTATATGTAAGTACTTTTTTAGGCATTTCATGACAAACGTTAGTGGTTTAAAGAAATGTCGTGTAAATGTCCTGTTATAATTATTTTATAATATGATAGTATAAATAAAATCTATATATGATTTTAGGCTAAGCTCAGATCATAGTCAAGACAGTCTTTAGACAAACTATTGCCTTATATAAAACTATGGAGATGCACACACTGGAACAAAGACTAGACTGAGTAAGACTAAAAAACCAATAGACTGAGTAGTCTAATGCTGACAACGTCATCGGCTTTCCTTTCAAATGTATGAGAGCGCGTACACCAAGGCAGCACGGAATAGCTATAGGACCTCTTTTGAACAATTACTACGAAAACAGTGTAGCTACCAAAGAATTTATAATACTATCTAGAATAACTACGAATAATAATCTCAAAAAAACGACATTGAAAATTAAACTAAATGCCACGCACATAAAGCTCATATTTTCATAATGCTTATATTTAAATACCTAACGTTCCAAAAAAATTTACTTAAAGTTATAGGCGTCCCATTCCCGCAAATTGTCAGTGTAATAAAGTAGAAGGGGACAGCTATAACTTTAGGTATAATTTTTGGGAACGGCTTTGCCATTTCGTAAGCATTCTAGATTTGTATACAATTTCTTTGGTGGCTGCCTACTTGTACGAGCTTGGCTCGTACACTACTAGACTGTTTTGTTAGTAATTGGTCAATAGTGTGTGTGATTTGACAACCAATATGTCAAATATTCTATCTCTATCTTTCCATGTGCAATTAACAAAATGCTATTAGGTAGTTGTTCTTATATAGCACAGCTATAATGGAGCCGCAATCTTGCAGACAAAAAGTTTCGTCTTACGTGAGGTCATAGACACAACAGTCTGAAGACAATCTTGCCTAGTCTTGTCTTCAAAGTGCCAAAGCATACAACTTTTTATGCAAATAAAACTGATAGTCGTGATAGACTATGAGCACAGAGTAAATAATACAAACGTACAGAAGTCTCACTCAGCAAAGAAATTCAAAGAAATATCTACTCAATGTGGCTAGCGATATGGTTAAATTTAGCTCACGTCAGAACTCAGCACCTTTTCGCATAGATACCTAGACATCCATTGCAAGCCAATTTCATTCTTATGATACATAACAGGCCTGCTATGAGGGAGTAAAAATATTATCAATGCATAGTAACATGTATTTTAAATACTTATATTAATTAATTTAAAACCAGCATCATAAAGTAAATAAATGTAATTTACTGCCCATCATGGTTGGGTGTGCCCTGACACGTATAGTGCAACGAAAACCTGGAAATCTCTCATTTAAATATCGTAATCTAGGCAGTACCTAGTGGCGGCCAGTAATCAGTTGCCGTGGAGCGACTTCCTAAGGGATTTAGTTTCAATCACGCAGCGGACGCCCGATTGTGATTAATGCATACTAAACAGGACACATGCAGGATTTGCGGTAATTCTCTTTTGTACTAGTTTTTAATGGATTCCTAGTTTGCTTGATTTATCGGTCTTCAAGGTTTTGTATGTTTTTCTACATTGGTTTTCATAGAATTAGAATTGGAATACAATCAATCACGCCGCAGGCGTACTTGTGCAGAATTTGCAGTTCCCTTTAGTACAATTTTTTTTTAAAAAACCTAGTTTGTTCAATATAACGTTCGTAAGGCTTGGTATGTTTATCTACATTGGTTTTTATTAATGTAAAATCAGAATTTAGTTTCTACCACGCTGCGGGTGCCCGATTGTGAATAATGCATATTAAACAGGACACATGCAGAATTTGCAGTAATTCCCTTTTACTAGTTATAAATAGATGCCAATTTTGCTCGATATAATGTTCTTCAGGGTTTGGTACGTTTTTCTACATTGACTTTCATTAGCATTTGAAGTGTTATAGGTTATTTTTTATAATCACACAGCAGACGGTCGGTGGTGATTATTGCATACTAAATAGGACACGTTCAGGATTTGCAGTGACTCCATTTTGTATACCTTTTTCATGGATTTCTAGTTTGCTCAATATAACTTTTTACAAGGATTTTTTGTCTCTACATTTGAATTTTAAACGTCTTTTTTTATTACCACTTACGCTTCCAGTTACTCAAGGTTCAAACCAGGGGGCATGATGCTGCGAGATACCGAATGTGTCGTAGCAACGTATCTATTCAGATTCTCATTTCTACCTTTATGTCTTTGAACATGGCCACGCTTTTTATTTATTTAAGTAACTACGTACCTACTTAATAAAATGTAACATAATATTTCTTGGAACTTTCTAATATTTCACATGTCTTAACATTAACAAGTAGATGGTCGGATAATCAGGCGCTTTTTGCCTAAACTTCGTCTTAGTATATAAAATTACACAGCGTTGATACAACCACCAACTAAATATAAATAAATATTTTGCGTTATAACGTTACATAATTTCTTATAAGTACATACCTACACTTTTGGGGACTTCTGTTTCACCTTACGTATTTTGTCATAATAAATAACCATTACCTTTCCATTAAAGTAACAGTTACCATCTCCTAACGCTATTTCTATCTTTCCTATTTCATATAAAAACACAAGGAAAGGCAGGCGTCGCCGTCGGAAAAACAAGTAATAAAACAATTCAACACTAACAAAATAAAAGAGCCGTTCGTAGAAAAGCAATTTCAGTACGGAGCCGGCTGTTTAAGTTTGTCTTATAAACACAAGTGGGCAAATAAAGTGTTGTTGATGACAAGTGACTGACTGGCGAGCAATTAGCAAGCGGCGGAAACAAAAGGGCCTCTTAGTTTCACTTAATTAAAAAAGAAGCCGACGGTGAAAAATCGCTGTGAAATACTGAGGCGGCGTGTGGGGTGAATATGCGCGTTAATTAGGGGTAGTTTCTTTTTAAAAGCTCGTATGACCCTGATAGTATAATAATATTATAATATTAACGAAATACTCACTTTGAAATAAAAACACAGCAAAGTTTAGGACTAACTCTATACATTATATGTTTTGACAACACGATTGCTTGAAAATTTCTCAATAGAAATCACTTCAGAATTATATTTAAATTTTAATTGTATTAAACATAAGGCAGTCATCATTATGGGGGTTTAAAACTTTAAGAACATCATATTCCAGCAATTTCAAAAAATTTCAAATAGGTTAGCTTAGGTCATAAAAATTTTTGTAACCCTTTTAAATTTTAAGCTCAGTAGTTTCGGAGATAATTGGGGGGGGGGGGGGGGTCGTTCGTTTTCGTCTTCTTTCATGAATAAAATTAAAACTATTAATTTTACAATAATAACAATAATATATTTGAGATCCTCATAACGAGCCCTTTCATTTGATATATGACACAGTAAGGTTTGCAAAACTTTTTTTTTTATTTCCTTATCTGTCCCCGGAAAATGCCCCTTTTTTTAAAAAAAATATTTACTTGCACATATGTGTTTGGGTCATAAGATTACAACATTCAACCAAATTTCACCTGATTCGGTCCAGTAGATTCGGAGGAAATTGGCTGTGACAGACGGACGGACAGACAGACGCACGAGTGATCCTATACGGGTTCCGATTTTTCATTTTTTGTACGAAAACCTAAAAAAGTACTTATTATATAATTACAATACTCGTGGCAGATTTTTTCATCACATATTTTTAATTTGGATAAATTTCCGAGCATCGTAATGCTATTTAAAATAATAATTTAATTACAATAGAGATAATACACTGAAAATTCCTTCTCTTTGAACTCAGCCTAACACTAACTATTGAATTAACGTTGGAGCCTTTAAATAAATCCATGTAAGCCCGCTTACTCCAGACTTGAGAATTTCTTAGAAAATTAGTTATAAACTTCCATAACTGCAAGTTACACAATACAGGGTGTGAAAAATTAAACTGGCGAGGCCACGCGTTGAATTTTCCAAGTTTAGTGGATATAATTTTCCGGGCTCGCAGTGTACAATGGCTTGCCTGGGGCCATCATTAAGGTAGGTATGCTAGCTCGTCTTTCATTCCTAGGAGCCGAGTCCCACTTTGCGAACTTGGAGATGCGTGAATGCGCGTTGCATTTATGAAGACGGGTATGTCATTTTGCATTAAAAATTGTAGTGTAATATTTTGTAATTCTGCTTTTTGATAGCTAGATACCATCATCATCATGTCTTTTTTTTAGTCTCCACTACAGGTGCACGACCCTCTCGGTACTACCATGCCATATATTAGCTAGAGCAGTCAGAGGATTTGGCCTTTACACTCCACGCTGGCCAGACGGGTTGGAGAGGTCTCATCGATGTTTTTTTTTTACCAACAAATCACACAGATTGAGCTAGCCCCTAAGTAAGTTTGAGACTTGTGTTATGAGATAGTAACTCAACGATAATATATTTTGATAACAAATACATATATAGATAAACATCTAAGACCCAGGACAATCTGAAAAAGAAAATTTTACATCTTGACCTGACCGGGGATCGAACCCGGGACCTCCGGTGTGACAGCCTGGCACAGTGACCATTAGGCCACAGAGGTCGTCGTTAAGGTCGTTTATAAGCTTTAATTAGCTTGTATTTCTAAAGTCGCCTTCTACGACATCCACAGGAAGACTTGGAGTAGTCCTATTCTACTCTACCGAGAACCACACGGCACCTAGCTAAATATCATGGCACTTAGAAAAATTTAGAAAGTTTGGCGAGTAACAGTTGTTGTCTATGGGACACTGGCTGGTTTTATGTCAATTAAAACTATGATTATTTATTGCAAAAAAAGAAACAACATTCCATATTCGAATTTCGCTCCACATTTATTACGAACAAAATTAAAATATTCTGTCTCATTCAAAAATGGATCTGCATCGGGAATATTTTCGGAGGAATATTTTTTATGTGATGATTTTTTACGATTTTAAATGTGGCCTAAAGCCGGACGAGTCATTTGGTCGACTTCAAATGGCATTAATGGATAAAGGACCTTCAAAAGCAACCATTAGGGTGAAACGGCCGATTTGAAACGGCCTGCATTCAGTATTTTCCAGCAACATTGTTATGGTCTTCTGACCACCTAGTAGGTAAAGTCCTATGCTGCCTGCGCTTGCCGTTACGTGACCTTCTATTAATAGTTCGCATAAAATCGTAATGACGTGTCACTTACTTTACTTACTCTATAAGGTCATTAGCAAATAGTAAAAAGAAAAGCACATTTATCCAGATTAAACGTTACATTATATAGTCAGAAGAGTCATTATAATCTCTCCCCATAATGCTGTTTCCATTCAGCCGCACAATAACAGTAAAACAAAATAGCTGAATCCGAGCAGAATAAAGAGAAACATCCTTGAGTCATCCACAGCCTTCGCTAATTACTGGCCTCACCCCTCAAAAATAGCCTCCCCTAAGTACGTATCTAATAATGTAACTCATAGTACCGCCTGCGGTAAAGGAATGAAACTGGTGTGCAGAATCAGAATCATTTATTTGTCAGATTTGAAATTCAAAAGTTGATATAAAGACTTCGTGTAAATTATAGAGAAGATGCAACGGTCAATATTTGATGTGAAATATATTTATTTAGAACTGTAGTTGGGCTGAATAACATTTAATAGGAAAGACTATTGTCAAGAGAATAAGGAATATGCATGTAATACCAATCCGGCTCATATTTTTATTTTACAATTTCTATTAATACGTTATCACGCCTAGTTAATTATTTTTCTTATTGACTCTTATTTGGATTAGAAATAAATTATTGAAAATATGCAAATATTGCGCGGGAACTATTGACAAACAAAAGGGAAATGACGACAAAGTTCACAAAAAGGAAATGACAAGTTCGGGTGCGTTCGGTAGGACTGTCCGTCCATGTAGTTTGACTATCGATGACATTCGAAATGTATGTACTTTATATAGAGGTTTAACAAACATCACTGGCTGATAATATCGAAAGTACCCAAAAAAGAAAAACATGCGTTGACAGCTTCTGTCTCTAGCGGATATTGTAGACTTTGACGTCATATTTTAAAATGGCGTGTTTTAGTTGTTATAATCTACTTGCTATTTTTAATATTTATTTTCTACACCGTTATATTTTCTACAGTTGTTATAATCTACTTGCTATTTTTAATATTTATTTTCTACACCATATACATGTTTATCGGCACTGATTTATTTTTTGCGGCTATTTCTCGACGAGGACTATGGATTAAAAATATGAAAAAAATTCATGCATACTCTCTATTAAAAAATAGATATTTGTAAAATCTAATGCTGTCGCGCTGTGCCCGAGCAACCATTTGGGCTGTGTGATAGAGTCGACTGCAGCTGGGACCGAAAATACTTACCTATGAGAAGTACACAAAATCAACGTTTCGTAGTCCCCTGATTTCTTCTCCAAAATTTAAGCGATTTACTTTTTTTTCATCATCATCATCATTATTAACAGCTTTCAGGTACCCACTGCTGGGCATAAGCCTCATTTTGTCTTGTTTGCTCTGTCATTCGCCATCGCAATCCAATTCCTCCCAGCAACTTGCCTGATGTCATCAACCGACCTAGCTGCCGGACGTCCTACACAGCCTACACTACATTTCCTATTTCTGAGATAGGTACCATTCGGTGATAGCCTTACTCCACTTTTCATCGTGCCTTGGAGCCAGGTGTCCCTCCCAGTTTCACTTTAGAGCCGCAACCCTGGAGAGCACGTTCGTTCGACGTCGGATCTCCACGTTGCGAACTCGGTCTTGCTGAGTATGACTTGCTCCATGGCTCTCTGCGCATCTGCAACCTTATACATGGTTCATTTTGTAAGAGTCCATGCCTTGGCACCATATGTTATTGTAATGTTTTTTCATCACAAATTTAAAAAAGCTATAGTTGTATTCCTGTTTTATTTTTATAATATAATCTCGTCAAATCTGTTTGCTAGATGCTTGAACAGAGTGTAAATCTTACCAATTTTCCAGGTTATGAAGGTCCGTATCTCTCTAAATAAATAAATAATGAAAAAAAAAAGAAAACATAGGGACATGCCAATATACCCAAATTTTTTTTTTTAAATCATTGCTCTACTGGCACGGTCCGGCGAGGCATCAGGGGACAACGCTTGTTAAAAAATCTAAGTTACCCTATCTTTAAATAATGCTTCAAAATGTGTTTCTTGTAATTTCTATAAAATGGCCCGAGTGATTTTTATACTAACATAGATATTTTTTTCTAGGTATTTGAAGTTAGGCTTCAATGTCTAATAATATTAGGAACGCATATATTAATGGCACACAGTTTTAAATATTGCTGCTCCCTTTTGTTCAAGAACTCCATTCAATAAGTAGCATACGCCTATTGCATGTTTTGCCAGGAATTCCTTATAAGATTCATGGGGTAATGATAAGCTTCATATATACTAAGACAGCTTTCTTCTTTATTCAAAATATCAATATGCTATTGTTTTTAAATCGGTGTCGATGAACTGAATTTGTTTATATCTTGGCTTTGTTACTACCAAAGCAAAAGTTGTAAAAGATTTTTTTTTTCACTAAACATTCTAAATTAAACAACGTTTAAATCATTTTTAGGGTTCCGTACAAAAAATGAAAAAAACGGAACCCTTATAGGATCACTCGTGCGTCTGTCTGTCTGTCCGTCCGTTACAGCTAATTTGCTTCGAATCAGGCGAAATTTGGTAGGATGGTGTAATCCTATGACCCAAACACATATGTACAAAGTAAATAAATATTTTTTTTTAAATAGGGGTCATTTTCGGGGCACAAATTAGAAAATTGACAAAAAAGGTTTTGCATACCTTACTGTGTCATATATTAAATGAAAGGGCTCGTTATGAGGATCTCAAATATATTTTTGTTATAATTGTTAAATAAATAGTTTTGATTTTATTTATGAAAGAAGATGAAAATTGACTATTACCCCCCTTGATCTCCGAAACTACTAAGCCTAAAATTTTGAAAAAAATACAAAATATAGTTCATTGCTTGTAGATTACAGGAAAACCTATAAGAATTCAATCAATTGGACGGAACTCTCTCCACGCGAGTTTAACTCACTCTTGGCCGGTTTTTAAATTGTAGATCATTTTGAGGGCAGTGAAACAAATAATGTCTCAAATGCAAATAATGTCTCCTGTAATCACAGGAATAAGCCATCTTTGGGTCTCATATTTATCTTCCTCGCTTTTGGCTCGGATGGCTTATTCCTATATACCTCTATGATCTGAGACATTCTTTATTTTATAATTGCAAAATATATCTACCTAAAATTCATTCCATAATTAAATTTTGAATAAAGTTAAGAATAATCTAAAGTAATTTAATTTCCTCGCAACACTTATTGTCAACAAGGACTTGAAATTGATATTTCAATCAAGTATATGGTGAATTCCATGCTAAAGCAGGCTACCATTCTAAAGAGAGCTTTCACTTTTGCTATTTATCTTCTAAAGAGGGGTCAAATTGAAATAGGAAACCTCATTTCACTGTTGTATTTTCTTAGTCCAAGATGCCACTGTGGATTGTTTGTTACCAAGTCTTTTAGCTATGAGACAAAATTCTACAAAAGATTTAGACACGTTAGTCATAGCAATTCGATAAAATAATAAGGTACTTTCATGGCTCTATAAGACATATCTGTAGGAATCTAAAGAAATATTTTTATTATATGCAATAAAATAAATTCATTTTTACTAAAATAAACAAAACGATTTTGCAAGTAACATGGTTTTTATGTATCGTACTTATTTTTTATTAAACGGATACTTTTATACGAGTATTTATACAAAAAGAAGAGGGAAAATGATACTTAAATGCAACAGCTTGAAATATATTCTCAATTTCAGTAAATTATTCTAAGGAGCTTAAAATCTTATGTAAGTATATACGTAATGTCTTTTTTCAAAATAGTTTATTTTTGATCACTACAAACAAATGAAAAAAAACATGCACTATGAGCTTGTACTACAAGATTCTAGTCGAGTAGATTAAAACAATGGACGTGTTTGCAATTTGGAAAGCGATGCAACCCTTCGGGTGCGTTTTAATTGCAGGGGTGGGTATGGTATGGGGTGGGTCGGTGCCATGAAAATCTTCTCATTCTTAGAAGCCCCGGATACCGCACGGGTCATTCGATGCATACTGATTTCTGTTCTGATATGAGTTTATCTAACTTACTGTGAGAATTAATTTTTGCTATAAATAAGTTTATGAAGTATAACAATTTCCCTAATGAGTGGTAAGTAATAGAAATCCCTTTAAAATGTCAGTTAAAAGTTTCAGATCACAATCACCAGAAATATACCAAGTCACTCAAAAATAAAATTAACTCGATAACGGCAGAGCAACGTTAGTTTATCAACTTTCTTAATTTTCTCACATAATGTGATTAATAGCACACATATTGCTATAGAATTGCAAAGTAATTTTATATATTATTTTATATCAAATCTAACAATTCTAACTAAAAGTCATAAATTCAATTTTACAACAAAAAAAAAATAAGCCTTTAGTACCGGTTTTAAACGACCCGTCAATATTTATTTTAATTTTTCTGTAAGTTTAAAAACTCAGTAAAATTATATATTTAATTAATAGACCACCATTACAATTAAACGATTATGACGACTTCAGGAAAATAGATTTACATCTCCGTCTAACTACTAACACGTCTATAATTACGAGCAAAATCTCGTACCCATATATTCGTAATAGGTGGCGCCACCTGCGCTCCGATCTCATTTGCTGCCGAATTCAAATCGTCGTCAATTAATTCGGTTATATCGACGCCAGTCACGTCGAACGCTGTGATAATTACTAGACTTAAATAAATGACTATAGTTACGCTATAACAGTTAGGTATGACTAAACGCTGAATTTATCGGTAATTTCGCGGAATGACTGAATAACGCGCAAGTGTAAATTTCTGATTTGATTTATACTTTATGAATCAAAATATTTCAAATTGTAAAGATTATTGATACAATATGCAAGCGAGAAAGTAAGTTAATACCGTGAACTACAACGTAAATATTTCAATGAGTTTCATCATCTTCTCCTCCCGATTGCATCCTGTGTTGCTTCGGAGCCTAAGGTGGGCTTTCCCGCTTTTTTTTCTCTCTAAATATATGCATGTCAATCAATGGTCAAAGGATGTCAAAGATCTTCCGAAGTGGAGAATAAATAACTAATTTTAAAGTGTATCATCTATACTAATATTATAAAGCGGAAGAGTTTGTTTGTTTGTTTGTTTGTTTGAACGCGCTAATCTTAGGAACTAATGGTCCGATTTGAAAAATTCTGTTTTTGTACGTTCCGACAACCACGCGAACGAAGTCGCAGGCACAGCTAGTATAGAATAAAAATCTTACAAGCCAGTATAAGATACATTAAAGAATTATTCTCTATGCAATTAAAATTAAAATAATCAGTCATCCCTAATGACACAAATTATAAAAGATAAATAATTATTTTAATTTAAATCTAGCAAATTACCAAAAAATCATCACGTTCTAATACTATATTTGCTCTATTTCTTTACGAAATATATTCATCCAGTAGGTATTTTTTTATTCCTGCTAAGCTTTCCAAAAATAAAATATAAGTAAAGGAATGTAATGCAACTGCACTACATTGCGCGTTGCTTCTAAATTCCGTGGCCGTCACCCAGCAGAATTGTTTGTTTTACGAAGATCCGTGTAATGAGCTCAACCATTAACGTTGCAGCTAGCGCCCCTTTTTAAGGGCTGCCAGTGTATTTCAAGATTTAGAATAACGGGATCTATTATAGTACGAACCTTTTTCATTAAGTCATTTCTAAGGAATTACATTCTTCGTTTGCAGACAGACTGGAGCGCAGTGTTGTCATCTTGTGATAATGAAAAAAAGTGTCATCTTATTAAATTCAGTATACATTTAAAGCTTGATATAGTATTTTATGCAAAAGTTGTTATATTAAGACGGTTCAAAAAAGAAGAGTGGCGCGGGTTATGATGTGAGCCTTGGCGAACATCGTTAATGATGACGTAGTTATACAACTTTGCATACAATACTTTTTCTACCACTCGTATTATAGTAGGTAGGCCGTAGGTATTTTTTAAATAAAATACAAAATTAAGCAAACCGTAATCAAGTTAGAAACATGTTTGATATATGATTTTGCATACGATTGGCAGATATGTGTCTATGGTAAACTTTTTAATTGACGTTTACTGTCCATTCTTCTTCTTCGTTTAAGCGCGTTCCCGGTTGCATCCTCAGCTGTGCTGCTTCTGAGTCTGGGGTGTGCTTTCCCCCTTTTTCTTCTCCAAATATAACATGCATGTCAATGGTCACCCAAAGATGCCAAAGACCTTGAAAAATGGAGAACAAATAACCTGAACAGTTTAAATGATTTGGCTATAGTTTTACGACCGGCCACCTGGCTGGTGTCAACCCTCTTTGGGAATGCATTTGTGCGAAAAGTTTTACATCCGGCCGCCGCCCGAAGTTAACCCTCCTTGGAATGCAATTGTAGCACGAGATGTTTGTGCTTAGTCCTTTAGTCGCCTCTTACGACATCCACAGGAAGAGATGGAGTGGTCCTATTCTAAACCCGGAACCACACGGGTAACGTTTACTTTCCATTGAAGATATTAAAAAACGTTTTTCTTATGTTGGTAGTAAATAATTTATATCGGAAAGTTTTATTTTTTATAAAATCCGTATGAATTTAGTTCTTTGTTAAGATGGTAGTTGTGCTTCAGTGGTGGTCAAAGCACTGGCTTTGCCTGTATGAGGCACGAGTTGATTGATCCTCACTAAGTGCGACTTGTACTTCTGAGTTTGCTCTCATGTACGGTCATTTTCGACTACTACCAATTACTTCCGGTGAAGGAAAACATCGTGAGAAAACTTGCACACTTGTTCACTATCCGCTTGTTGCCATCAAGTCAAAACAGATACTTTTTTCTAAACGTCAAAACAAATATTTTCTATGGGATTTCTATGAAAAACGCACGGCGGCGTGACGTCATAGTTTCTTGGAGTCAAACAGCGCTCTTAATATCAATTTTTCAGCATTAATAAATCTAAAATCACGTTCAAAACGGATATGATGAATGACAAGTGACATTATTTTGTGACGTTTTATTCTCGTATCATTACAAAATAATTAATTTTGACCCTGGATGGGTAGTACCACAATTGGGTAGTCCCAATTGTGGTATAATGACTGTTGTTACTAGATGACAGTCAGATTCCCTTAGGCAGCATTAAAATTTGACACTAGTGTTAACTATTACCACATTCGATAAGAAAGAAAAATTGAGAGAGTCCTTTTGCCCAGCAGTAGACTAATATAGGCTGTAAAAAGAATTAAGAAGCCGACAACCCTAGAGTTTGCCAGCTAGAACGTGCCATCTCTTTGCATATTAACTACTAACGGACAAACTTTCACCATTGTTATCTGTCACCGGGACGCGCCTCTGTAATGTCCCCCAGTTCTATGACACCCTGCAGAGTTTGGGTACAATTATCATGTTCCAATCCCTTTAATATTTTGATTTTCTGTTTCGAATTGTATTTTATTAAACTATTTTATTGATATGTGGAAAAAGTAAAGAAAATTTCATTCCGTGTAGGTAACAAATATTGTGACTGCTTGTCGCACCTGGTATTTCAAGTTAACCCTAAATACCCATAATCAGACTGAATATATTAGCCTATTAGATGATGTTTCTGCGAGATGGTTCATATGTTTGTGCCTAACAAAGTTATCAAAGTAACTTTATATAACGTCTAACAAAATATACTAAAACTATTTTAAGGCTGAATTCAATCCATGATACTGAACAAATTTTCCCAAGGAACATATATCGAAATATGAAAAATATTTTTTGGTTTTCCATACCAAGTCGGATCAGCTGATTGGTCAACTTGTATGATAGGTTTTAGTTGTGGTAGAGCTACGCTACCGGTAAAACTCAGTTTTGCTAGTAGCATGAATGGGCCGGCTCCTCCGGGAAGTACAACACTCTCACAGAAAATCGACGTCTGAGTTGTAGCTTCACCGCTACTATGCTTCGTTCGGTGAGTGAGAGAGCCGGAGCCTCTGGGGAGGGCCCTGTAAGGCCGGCAACGCTCTTGTTACATCTCTGGTGTTGCCATTGTCCATGGGCAGCGGTGATTACTTACGATCAGGTGACCTGCTTGCTCGTTTGCCGTCCTATAACATTAAAAAAAACTTATATTTCGATACACGTTCTTTGCGGAAACTTGTTCAGAATCATGGACTGAATCCACCCTTAAAATAGTTTCAGTATATTTTGTTAGACCCTGTAAATACAACCAACAATGTCATCGTATTTTGTATCGTGCCAGTTTCTCTGATTTTTTTGTTCTGACAATCATAACGCGGGCTGCACATTTGTAGACGAATATGCATTCTTGTTTAATTTTATTGAAGACCTCACGTATCTCTGAAGATACTTTAATCTATTGACATCTGTTGTCATCGCTAACTGACAGTAGTCACCTAATCAATTTCATATAACTAGTAGCTTAAAAATCTGATTCAAGTTTTTACAACTGACGTACACAAAACCATTAAAATATTTTCTTATTTAATGAGCTGTACTGTAAACACTCGCCAAGTGAAACGTGTTCCTGAGACACGCACTGGTAATGGGCAAGCTCATTAGCACTATCCTGAAACCACTGATAACAAACTTCAAGATAAAACAAATGATAATATTTAGTTTGCAAATTTAGTTTACAAAATCGTACAGAATGAAATACACAAAAAAAAGAAAAAGATTCTTATTAAAAAGCTAAAAGAGCAATAAATTGTTTTTCACAGAGATAACAATTTTATTTCTAGATTTACCTCTATAAATTTATAAACAAAAAAAACGAATGATCTATTTAATTAAAACTACTTATAAATAAAAAAGGCCTGGAAAGTCGCTTCCCCATGGTAACGTGCCCAGAAGGCTGGCAGCATTGCCACGTTGTATGGCAATGCTAATCTTATGAGCCAGATAGAGGCCTCTTTATAGGAATCCACAAAATACGTAAAACCACACAACCACACAAACCACAAAATCTCATAATCAAAATAACGATTTGCATGTGAACAGAAGCAACATTCTCATTTTAATTTTACTTTATTTTATTAGCATGGGCAAATACATACTTTGAAACAAAGATACTAAGCGGTTATAGAAGGAAGTAAAATTACATAATGCGAATACAAGCAAACAGTCGCTAATGATAAAAAAACAAAAGCACGATACACCAATTTAGCTAAATCTGTAATTAACAATAAATTAGAGCAAACACATCGAATTTGAGTTAGAATCCGAATGCAAACTTGCAAACATTTACAATTCGTTTGTACTTTGAACGTTTCATTATTGTTGCGTTGTTGTTTATATAATAGTCAACCCTTTTACTAGGTACAATATACAACGTAGAAAAGACATTAGCGTAATGCAAATACTTGAACTAATACTTAATGACGGAATGCAAGAAATCAGTGAAATCCACCGAGTAGTTAGAAAATCAGAAAATCGATGAATTATTTTGTTTGAAAATTACGTTTCTTAATCTTAATTTTAACTTTTAATATTTTTATAATATAGGGGTCTAGTATAACCTGTACTATCATTTATGAAGCTAATGTCCTTTCCAAGTTGTACCTCTATATTAGAATGCCTGAATGCAATTTAATATAATTCATACCGTTTTATAACTATTGGTTTCAGTTTATTTATTTAATGAAATACTTAATTTTGTATGAATGTTCAATTTGTAATAACTTTATATTCATTTTATATTAAGCTATACCATTTATATTAATTTTACAATTTACTTAAAAAACAAAAAGTCGAAAGAAAATAATGGTAAAAAATTCCAAATTAATGCATCAGGTCCTTTGTAGCGGCTCAAAAGCCCGCACTCTTAATATACTTTTAGGCCGAGACGTCATTCAAGCTAAGCAAGGATTATGGCGTCACTAGACAGCTGAGTGTCGGCTGTAAACTCATAAATAAATACCATGCTTACTTGCAGGTTGAATAGTCAAAGCAATTCACAGCTATACAACTAAAACAAAGCCCCATTAAATCAAATAGGCTTCCGCCATTACCGCTTCGAAATTAGAAGTTGAATTGAGACTGTATAATTCAAATCGTTTATTATAGAAAATTCCCGGGCGGGTTGGATTAATCGCTACAGCCCGTTTAAAAATGCAAATTATCTGTTCTGATGTGGCTTCTTTCTCGATTTCAGTTGGGTAACTGGTATTAATATTTAAAACGCTGGTAAATTTGGAAATGTAAAGGGTAACCAGAATGTTGTCTGTCTAATGGAGTTGAACCGTAGCACTGTGCTACACGGTCGTAGCATTGTACATTATTGTACGTAGAATGTCCGGGAGTGGACCAGGATAGGAAGCGCTGCTGAGCTATTCCGCCAAGCTAAAAACAAGAAGGACTACACCAAGCTGATTGCCCACCTTCATTAGTTAGAGAGGCACTTTAAGAAAAAAAGAAGTACGTAGAATCGTTGACACCAAGCGATATAAACTAGTTTGCCCCAAACTTTAAACTAGCAGCCTTTTGTACAACTTCATGTTTCAGTAACTCAAGATTTGGTTCATGTTCGTCCTTAAATATATTTTTGTCTCATTTATTTATTTGCCTACTAAATTCCTCGAAGTTCCGATTAAAGATGCTCGAGTTCATAATATTGATGACCAAGCGGCGAAAGGTCTCCGTTTTGCTTACATGTTAAATAAAACTAATGGTTTTGTATGTCTGTCCGGCTGTATAGCTGTTCTTCTTTACAGGTCACATTTCATAACCGATAAAATTTTGTAAGCAGGTTCGATAATTATGATATAAAATATTTTGTCGATTCAGTTTTCGATTTTTTTTCTAAATGGCGTAAGTAAGCTGTGGGGGTGTTAGATGCGCGGTGAACATTTATTCGGTTTTAATCTAAGCACAGGTAGACTCGTTAGGTCAAAAGCTCACTAGTTTGATCTTTACGTTCTAATTAGACGGACGGACGAACTATGACGGGTACGCTTGCTATTTCAGTGGCATGGCACTTTACTTAATCTCCCACTACTTTACAAGCATTGGTCCTGACTTTAAACATTAAAAGATATTCAATAAAGCTATGTTACATATATTTAAGAATCTTGGAAAATCTGAGACCATTGTTTGTCACTTACATACAAAAAGAACAAATAATCTTAAAGATTACCTACCGGTAAAAGACAGTTATTGTGGTAAAGTGCACATTGAAAGGAGCGAGAACAAAACTCCGCTGAAAAGTGAGGGATCAGTAACGAATTGCCCGCGGCGGCTCTTGTTGGAATAAACGCAGCTCCACAATCAGTGGAGTATACCTAGAATTAGTATAGTAGTAACACTTGAGATCCAAGTGCAGGTTTGTCTGATACACTAAGCCACGTTGAAATATTTTTTATACTCGTATAATACTTCCAATTCTGACGATTTTGCAAAAAATACACAATCAGATCCGTATTAAGTTTAATTTGTATGGTACCTATCAAAAAATTTAAAATTATGTAAACTAGTTATTCGGCCAAACAAAAACCAGCTTAATTTTTGCTGGATTTAATTTCATACAAAAGTCCTCTTTGAACCACACGGCACTAGGAAATGGGTTGTAAAATTGCGCAACTAATTTTCTGCAGCAGAAATTCCGCTTGTTTGGCTTGGCCTAGCTTGTAAACAATTAGACTGATTACTAAAAGTAAGGCACGTTAAGCCGTTGTTTCAGGCTGTCTTTATTAGATGGCAGTGGTCAAGCTATGTCAGATAGCTTGAAATCTGAATTTACTGTTAGGTGAGGTGGTTAGATAAGTATTTTTTTTCCGTACAGATCTTATTACATCTATAATCAGTGGTCCGTAACTTGAATAATGGTGACACACACCGTTGAAAACGGAACGGAATGATACATTGACAGATACTGATACAGAGCGACCGATGCTGAGTAGTTAATACCACTTACTTACGGATCTAAAAAAACCTATTTTCGAAAATAAATCAAAGACCTCGCAAATCTGAGAAGATTTTTCTGTTATTTTGTTTTTGGTGATATCCGTATCCTTGAAGTTGACACTTGAGCTCTGTTGAAAATCAAGGCGTGTGTTTCATTGTACTAACTGTAAAATTAAAATAATATACTATTCCGTGATTGATCTAGTCCTAAAACATTATAGTAAAAGCTTTTCTATTATTAGAATTGGAGCTCTACCTTTGATTATTTATCTACTTTCGTTTTAATAGTTATTATATTCTTGACAAACATTACAATATTGATACATTAACACATTGCATTAAAAAAACCAGATCCTTCGTAAAATCGCTTGAAAAAGAATAGCTAATGCGATTAATTACAACTAGTTCTAGACAATGAACGTTCCTTGTAATTAGGTAACGTCTTTGACGTGTAAATGTATGTGTGACTCTGCAATTGTGACAGAGACCTACTCTGTGTTACATACCTACCATTCCAGTATTATTACAGTTCTCATATTCTTGAATGTACTTTTTTATATTGTAGAAGAATATGAAATAAGAAATAAGTAATGTAATCGACTTCTTTCTTCTCTCATCCCTTCACCTACTTATTGATAAAAATGAAACAATGTTTATCGCTTTACCGACCTCACCCTTGGTTCTGGCAGAATTATCAGCGTTGCAGCTCGACCAGTTCGTCTGTGACATCATGCTGAGTCAGGACCTTTTCACTATCTAGGTCACTTCTCACGGTGCAATCACAATTGCATTACTACATTCCTACTATTACTTCTATACTAGAGCTTTGATAAACATTATGTGACTTATTCATGTACCTGTGGCCTTTTAGTGAATAAAGATTTTATCTATCTATCTATCTAACAATAGACTTAGGCGAATATGTTAACAATCTTTTGTTATGCCAATTGTGCCCTTTTATCATAGCTGACACACATTTACTGACTTTTTTCTCTCCAAGCCTTTAAAGTTATATACTTTCTAGTATATGATACAAAAAGTACCTAAGCTTAAGTTTGACATCTATTAATGCATTTACTATACTCTTAATCTAATTATATCGTTGGGTATACATACATACATATATACCTTATTTTTCTGGTATTCATATAAATAATGGTGGTGAACCAGAAAAAGCTTGTTATGGTGAATACCAAGCAGAAGTGGCGCCCTCATTTGAAATAAAATAAATAAATACTAATGTAAATAATTTCAACGGTGGTTCATAAAATAGTTTAAAGGGCTATCTAGTGCCTAACATTGAGAAATATGGAAATTTTCACCACATTTACGAGTTGAAAATTTATTTTAAATGAGGGCGCCACTTCAAAGTCATTTGCTTCTAACTTCACCTTAAGAATAATTTAGATAACTTTTTTTAAGAACAAAATTGTATTTGAATCGACTTCAAAAAAAGAAGAAGGTATTCAATTCGGTAATTTTTGTTTTGTTTGTCATTATTTTTCCTCATTTCCTCATTTATACACCAAATAGAATAATATTTTTTTAAAGTTATACTTAACTTAGATATATAAAGACGGAAACAGGTCGAGAGGGAGACCTAGGATGAGATGGAGAGACGAGTTGTCCGCTTTCGATAAAGAATGGAGGGAAACAGCCGAAGATAGAATTGAATTGAATTGAATTGAATTGCTATTGCCCAACTATGGGACCTAAATGGCTAAAAAAAAGATATACATTTAGATTGGTTCCATAGAAATTTATCAAAATCAGATAAGTAGTTTGATTTTTAACCATAATAAGTGTGAGAAATATGTCATCCAAGTAATAATTGATGCGTATTTTGATTTTCTGTGACTTTTCAGTGGTGTTTATTGTCACTGGAATTAAATTCAGTTTCTTGATTTATTACCTATAATATGACTGTTTTAATCCTAATAAATTACGAATATGCTAAAAAATCCCATTTTAAGGAATCCTTTAGAGCCTGTTAATTAAAATGAATTTCTGAACCATTTTGTGGGTAAATGCCACCTCCACTAATTGCATCTCATTTAAAAAGTGCCGGTTCCTGCTATTAACCTAGATCCATTTGCGGCACATGTACATTTCAATTTATATAGGACAAACTTAATTGAAAAGAGAAACTTCAAACTTTACAGGACTTTTATTCATCTTCAAAAGGCTTTGGAGCATTAAAAATTCGAAGACGATTACTTTATTCCTTATAATTAGGGAAACATTTTTCTAAGGCTTAGAAAGCTAATCATAAGTCTCAGGTCCTGCCTTTGTGATAGAGCCTATTTAAATAGCGCCTAGTATTGCTAGAATGCATTCTGTGAGATACGAGTAGACGAGTGGGATATCGCACTATACGAGTATACCATCAGCTGGTGTGGTGTAGTAACGATTCAGTATTACCATTTTAAAATATGGATAGTTTTAAGCAAATTGATTGTTTCAGTAAAAACATTAAGTTCTGCAAAATACTAGGTATCTGGCCTAAGGATTCTGGAAAAAACTACAAATACTACTCATTTTTCTTATTAATTATTTTTGTGATCTTATATGATTTGTTATTCACTGTTAATTTTGGGTTTATCCCAAGAAAATTAGAAATTTTTATCGATGATATCATACTGTATAGTAATATTATTTCTATCGTGCCTAAAGTGCTAACTTTCTGCTTCTCACATGAGAAAATCGTAAAAATTTTGGATATGCTTGAAAGTGATATGTTTCAACCGGATACTGAAGATGGAATTAAAGTAATAAATGAAGCAAAAAGGTTTAATGTGAAATTTTGGAAAATAGTCGCCACCGTTTCTCTTTTATCACACGGAACACATATAATATCGCCGTTGTTGGTTCATTTCATAACAGGACTTGCATTGGAGCTGCCTGTGTTTAGCTGTGCTTTTCTTCCCGAAAATAGTAAACATATGTTCATCTACCCTCTATACTTCTACGAATTTTTAGGAATGCACGTTCAAATGTGGTACAACGTCAGTATAGATTGTTTATTTTTGGGTTTCATGATATTCATCGTCGCTCAACTTGATATCCTTAGTATTAAGTTGAAGAATGTAACAAATAGTGATAAAACAGGTGACGAGAAAGACCGAGAAGCTATACGAAAATTGAATGATTGTGTCATTCACTACGACACAGTAGCTAAGTAAGATTTTACATACATAAAATGCTTTACTTATGGAATTTTATAAATATCATCTGCAAAATCATGTTAACTTTAATCATGGAGCAATTGATTGTAAAAAAAATTGATTAGTTTTTTTTAATACATACTTCTTTTTTTATACATGGAGAACTGACCAAGCCACACCACGCGGCCACGGGGATGCTAGACACTATTTCAAAAAGCCTTTTTTCCAGGTTTTGTAACTTAGTACAAGATGTCTTTAGTGTAACGTTGTTTGTACAGTTTGGAACTGCTTCAGTGATTATATGCGTTTGTCTTTTCCGTTTTACGATTGTAAGTAATAATATTTTACTATTTCTAGTTTTCTAACTTAAATAAGAAAAACTGTCGTCTGCCATTGTACCTACACATTATACGGTTTGTTAATTCATATGATTGTAACTGTTTATGTTTAATAAAGATATTTAACAACAACAACAAAACTCATAAGCTATTGCACATAATTCATAAAAAAAGAATTTTAAAAACAAATTTTCTTTAACGATCTTTTCAAAAGTTACGAGTATGCATAATTTACGAGTAATTATTCGTAACTTACGTGCAACTAAGTATAACGCTATGTTATGGGCCGATGCAGTCGATGGCAATAGATAATTTTGGTAGAAGGCAAAATAAATTAGGATTCCCATCTCAATAAAGATTCAATAGAACGTAAAAAAATTGTAAAGTTCCATGAGGAAGTAGTATCGGTTAAATTAAGGCCTTATATATTTACATAATATCAAAGTAGATGGTCAGACATTGCGGTACGTTGAAGAATAATTAGGTAAAGTGTCACTAAATACATTTAAATATTTTAGCATCGTATATGTATTATATATATATATATTTATATATTATAGAATAAGCTTATGTATGTATATATACAAGTATTAATATGTAAGTATATAATTAGGTATAGATACTGCACCCACCTTATACCGTACTATTAATTTTTCCTCTACCCAAAGGTTGACTGGAAGAGATCGCATCTAGCGATAAGTCCGCCTTTGTACCAATATTTTCTTTGTGTTTGTTATTTTAATTTTGTTAATTACTATGGTGTAATAAAGATAATTTATATTGTATTTGTATTGTATTGTAAATCTACCGGGGCCAAGTAGCAGCCTTCGAAAAAAGACAAGAGAAAGATGTTAATCGCCATATCAACAAAGCCTGGAAGAGCTACTGGTTCATGAAGGAGCTGATAAAGGGTTAACTTCCGCTTAAACGGAAGTTTTTCGATAAATGAATTTTGTCTATTTTAAACTATGGTACACAAACCTGGTCTTTGACTTAAAGTGAAAAGACAAAACCCATGGTTTGCCAACGAGCAATACAGCTCAGCATTCTGGGGCTTCGCCATAGAGATGTGGTCGTGAAGACGGCAAAACAGGCTAGTAAAAAAAATACAAAAGCCTATTTAGTATAATGTAAACATATATGTACCTATCTTTCATATATTATTTTCAGCCAGCGCCTAACGCATATTATGTATACTTATTGACATATATGACTATGATGATAGTACAAAGAGCTGTGCCATGTTGGTTCGGCACTCGGATTATTGATAAGGTAATTTTAAGAACCTCTTTACTTTTTTAGGGTTGCGTACCCAAAGGGTGCAAACGGGACCCTGTTACTGAGACTCCGCTGTCTGTCCGTCTGTCTGTCTGTCCGTCTGTCACAGGGCTCTATCTCTTGAACCGTAATAGCTAGACACCTGAAATATTCACCGTTTATGTATTACTGTGGCCGCTATATTAACAAATACTAAAAACAAAAAAAAATATAATTTAAAGGGGGTCGTCATACAAAAAACGTGTTTTTTTCAGCGTTTTTAACTTGATTTGTCACAGGGCTCTATCTCTTGAACCGTAATAGCTAGACACCTGAAATTTTCACCGATTATGTATTACTATAACCACTATAACAAAAAATACTAAAAATAAGATAAAGTTAATAATTAAAGGGGGTCGTCATACAATAATCGTGTTTTTTCAGCGTTTTTAACTAGATCTTTATAATGGCATTAACTAGATACTTGAAATTTTCACAGATTATGTACTACTATGGCCGCTATAGCAACAAATGGTAAAAATAAAAAAAGTTGAAAATTAAAGAGGGTCGTCATACAAGAAACGTGTTTCTTCAGCGTTTTAAAACATTGTACGGTGGTCGGAACCCTTTATGTACGAGTCCGACTCGCACTTGCCCGTTTATTTTGAAAATGGAAACATACTTTGTAAATCACTTCGAATGATTCTGCTCACATAATATCGATCTAACTTCACTTTGTAAGTTAGTTTGATCTTCAATTTTTCCACAAATCGTATTAAAAATGTATTTTATGTCTTATTCTGAGTTTATTATAACAAAATAACTTTAAAGAAGACTGTAGTACAGCGACATACATAAACACTCATTAATGTCAACAAGTTTATTTGCTGGGTAAATTAAAAAAATAGTTTGGAAAAACCAAAAGTGCACACCTTATAATCTCATTTTTCACAATTAAATTGATTTTGATTGTTTTATTGCTAACTTAAAACGAAGAAAAGTATGTGTCGGCTTTAACGCACGACTGGAGATTATTTTTAACTTCCCGCTGAGAAAATTGAAAATTTTCAAAATTCGGGACGTTATTAGTTTCACCCCGTTTTTGAAAAGTCGAGTTTTCATCAGATCTCGACGTTTAAAGATCTCAGGAATCTTCCCTGACCACTCACGAGCAAGTGTCATGCACCCTATACGTATGTGTGTGTGGGTGTGTATGTGACCCGCTTATAACTCTTGAACAACTAAACCGATCGGAACCAAACAAGTAGCTTTCCAAAGAGTTCTATACAACTCAGATTTCCTGTAAATTTAAACCGATTCGGACTGGTAGATTTTGAGAAATCTCAAAAAAACTAAGCAAAAACAAGAAAAAGACACAAGACTACGTCACGAATGTTAAGAAAAGTGTTACCACTGATTGTTCTTTTCATTCTTAATTAGTTAATGCAAATTAAATAAAATATTAACTAACTTATCGCTTCTTTTACATTTATTCGTCTTTCATATTTAATAAAACAAACAAAATCATAACATTCTTTCTTCAAATTTCTTTTTACTTCTTTTCTTACTTGCCAGTTACACATTCGTACTCATCATACATAGGTATTAACTCTTTCAACAAACCTCACATCCAAAATTATTTTTAATATGTCACCTGTATTTTTATAATAATAATTACGATTAAACTACATTGAATTAGACCGTGATCTTCGAAAGGACTTAGTTTTAGATAATACTGAACCGTATAAAAAAAAATGGACTTGATCAGATAAGTTCTCTATTTCCTTTAAAATAATTTGTTTCAAATTGGGGCAGCACTGGACCCCGAAAAATTCATGTAACCTTAATTGAGTCATATAATGCGATAGAGTTAATACTTAGAATGAATGTTCGTTAATGATCAATAGTGGTGAGTAATAGAGAAATGAAATGACTCATGTGACATCAAGATTGTATAAATAGGTTTTGATAAGTTAATGGTTTGTTATGTTTCGGTTTTGGAGCGATGGACGAACAGGGTAGTATCCAGGGTTTACTAATACCAAATTTTAAATGAGATCTCCGTTTTCTTTCAAATATTTTTTTTCAAATGTGTGGAGCGCTGGACCTTAAACCAAAAATCTAATTACGCTTCAAAGTATGAAGATTGTCGGTCCTTTTGTATATAATCGTGTTAATATTTCATGTTCTGTTTCAGAGTGCCCATCTCGCTTACTCTGTGTATGACTGTGATTGGACTCCACGGTCTCGATATTTCAAGAGCAGCCTTCGATTGTTTGTAGAACGACTGAATAGACCTCTTAACATTACTAGCGGGAAGATGGTCCTATTGTCTCTCGACACTTTTACTTCTGTAAGTATATCATATGCATTAGTTATGATATGAAAACAGGTCCCTTGTGTGCTGTTATCGAAAATGTCAACTATAATACTAGTATCTAACTTTTCATAAACTTTTCATTTCATTTGAAAATGTAATGTCTGGGAAAAAAGAAAAAACTTAGAATGGACCAGCTGCTTCTCTTTCCGCGCAGATCATAGAAGACGATCGAAGGAATACCTATTCCTTCGATCGGCTTCTATGATCCGAAAATGCAAATGCTAGCTGCATCGACTATTGACCTGATTTGCATTTTCACCACATCCCATCATAATTTTTATTCCTTGTTCCACCTTCTCGCTCACCATCACGCTAAAAGTCTCGTCTCGTCTTTGAGCCTTTTGGCCCTAATTTCTGTCTGCTTAGAGCCACAAGACTGAAAATGGTCTATCTGTCCCATTAGGGATTAAGACCGTATGTATGTAAGTATAAAAATGATGATTATGTATGCAACGCAGTATCCAAAAATATCTGTGATGCACAGTACCTACACGATTTAGACGAGGTCGACTTAAATGAAGGTACCTTACTTATTTAAACATTCATAAAAATTCTTTGTTTAAACTAGATAACCTCATAAAAAAAAGAAAACATTTGTAAAAAAACAGATGACCCCATATAAATGTCGTTTTTTGCAGTTTTCAATCATTAAAAAGTGTTCCTAATATGGAATTAACACGCTTATAGATCGTTTATCTACTCATAAAACCAAATAAACTTATAGTAGAAAACTTTAAAAATACCTGCAATAATGTGTAGATAGTGTTTATTTAATCTATATTGACCATCTAATACAAATTGTACAGAACAATATTCCTCGAGGAACAAATAAAATGTTTTTTTATATTTATGTTTCAGATAATGAATTCAGCGTATTCATTCTACACACTGCTACGACACATGCAATCCCGAGAAAACTAATTTAGAATGCACAAAATATTTTAAATAGAAAACCATCACTGTTTTTAAAATATTATTATTACACGATAACATCCGTCTTGATATCTTTTAATTAAAAGGCTGAAAGTGAACACGAAAATCATACATTAATTATTTATGATTAATGAAGCTTTGATGAAATCAAAATCCAGCTTAATTAAGCAAGTAGGCTTTGGGATCTCTGACATATTTGAAATACAAATGTAATTATTTGCAGATGAGTGCTTTATATTGTAATGAAATTACATTTTTGCTTTGTTGTAATATCTTTTTATAATTTACTTACATTGTATCTTCATTAATTAATTATGATATAAAAGGAATGAGTATTAAAATGAATATGTCTAAGAATGTGCCGGCACTCAAACGTGTGTCGTGGCCACGATGCGTGTAGTCCATTCGAAATGTAGTTATAAATTATATATTTTATAATTAACCTAACTATATTTAATATAGACAGTGTACGATTTTACAAATTATTACATATCCGATTTTTCAAAAACGGAAACATGCCTCGGCAAACGACATTGTTTTATAACTTATCATGAAACAAAAATCAAAATAAAAGGTTTCTGTAATGCCTTCGAAGAGATTATATTGAAAAGGTCAGTAGAGACAGCACATTAGGTAATAAATAGGCGTTTCTCACACAAGACAGCTCCCAGGGTCGAGAAACAAACGTCACACACAAACATCGGGGACAATGGGCCGGTTCAGCAGTTCATCTGTTAGCCGGTGGCGGTAATAAGGTGTGTTTTTGCCGCGCAACCGAAAAGAAAACAATGATTTTGCCCGTGACTAGATAAATAAGATGTC
This sequence comes from Acrobasis repandana, assembly GCA_963576875.1. Taxonomy (NCBI): domain Eukaryota; kingdom Metazoa; phylum Arthropoda; class Insecta; order Lepidoptera; family Pyralidae; genus Acrobasis; species Acrobasis repandana. The sequence continues at coordinate 16,638,808 of OY756215.1, forward strand.
CGGACGTGACGAGGGTACCATTAGAGTTTTTATGGAATCTTTCAGCGCGTATAGCATCTCGTAGCCCACGACCCACCTGCTTCTCTTTGTTTAGGTCTGAATACATTGTTAATGCACGAGGACAAAGGTCAGATTTTGCCACTGACAATTCGTTTCAACAATTTATTTACTCCGCTCGCAGGAAACGTGATTATTGCTGTGCAATCGTAATATTTGTTTCTAGCAAAAAGGATAAAAATTGCGCCCGGACACATCCCTCGCAAACGATGATTTAGTGGCGATCGGAGGATTTATAGAGCGGCCCGCCCCGCCCAGCTACTTCAATGAATAATAAATTGAAGATCTTTTTCGATATTATTGATACTTCGGGTTTCTTCCGTGATGTATGTTCGGGTGCGAATTGAAACCCTTTTATTAAAGCATATATTACAGGACACGTCGCGCCGGTGACACTGAATAATACGCTCCTTGTTGCGACGATTCTTTGCGGAGCTCTCTTATTTCGGCTTTTATTACGTAGGGATTATTTATTGTAGCAAATGTCTGTGTACCGAGACAGGCTTTTTGATAAATCTCTTGGCTTTGATTAAATGTTTCTGAAATTTTATTGGGTTCGAACTTCGTAGATCGTTAGATTGTGGCGAAGCTTTTGGATTTTCGATGTTTGTTCGTTACCCAATTCTGTTGTATCAATGTGACTGAGTCGCTGACATTTCAAGTAGAAACCAAAGATGTTTATCGGAGACACGTCTCTTAGAATTTGACTTTGAAGTACTTGAGACAAAAGCGAACAAAATTAATTATAATTTAAATTTAATTTGACAAAATGGTTTGTTTTAAAATACTTTTAACAAGGTAAGTTGAATGTTATTATTATATTATACGAAACATGTAACAAAGGCCCTACGTGTTGGAAATTTATTATTTAAGAGTTCCCTTACCCTAGACAGAATTAGAGTTTCCCATACAAACGTAGTCTACGTTTTATTTTGAAACGACATGTCAGATCTCGGTAAAAATTTGTAACTTTAAAGAAATTGCATATATCGAGGGTTATAATTGGTTTTCATAGTCAAAATATGAACTTGAAAGAGAATATAGTGTATTATATCATTTTTGACCATTAGTATGGAAAATGTCTACATCCTTATATTTTCTTTCAAGTTCATATTTTGACTGTGAAAACTAGTTATAACCCTCGATATACGCAATTTCTTTAAAGTTACAAATTTTAACCGAGATCTGACATGTCGTTTCAAAATAAAACGTAGACTACGTTACGTTTGTATGGGAAAGTCTAGGGTAAGGCGATTCTTAAGTGAATTGTTTAAGTGAAATAATGAAATAACTCTAAAATTTTAATTAATGTTGGTTTACCAATATATATATATATACTCGTATTTAAGTACTTAGAAATAAACGAGATAATGCTAGTATATGCCGCAAAGTAAAGTACCTAAACAATTAGACAGTTTTAAATAAATCTGTAGCGTCATTTAATTCATTCACTTACCTTTTTTTTAAATATATATAGGCCGGTTAAATATTACACAATAGACATCCTAGGTTTGTGTAAATATTTATTATTCCATCGATAAAGAAAACAAAAAAATAATTGTGTAGTCTCAGTTAAGTATCGGCAGCGTGGCCAAAAGACTGGCCGCATTGTCATATTGTATGGCAATGCTGATTTTTTGTGCCAGATAGTTATAAGTAATTACTAGAAATTAATACGAAATAATCTCAATATCAGTAGATTTTAGGACCGGCTAGTGATACCTAGCTAATTATGATAACTTCGCACGTCGAATCTTGAGAACGTTTCGAAGACAAACTGAAGGTTTTTGGAATTAACTCAGCAAATTCCCGCTCGAACTCAAACAGCCAGTTGTCTCGAGCATGCTGATAACTAGGTCGAGTGTATCTTATCTAGTTCACATCTTTGTCTTAACCATTTCTAAGTTAGGATACATCTAAACTAAATAATAAATGTTTCTTTAAAGTAGGTTTGTGTGAAAATAATAATATTTCAAACAATATGAGGTCAAAACGATATCTGATATGAGTCGTCATTTTTATTAACCCATGAAATACGAGTATAAATGAAAAAATCGATAATGTGAAATTCTATTTAGTCTAATTTACACACAAAAAATGCGTTTATGAAGTTGTGATATTAAAAGGACCAGGGAATCCTGAATACTATCAAGACTGACTGGTAAAACCTTGACTGAAAGACAAACTGGATAATATCGACTATACAACCGTAGTTGTATCGTCAAAGCTGGAATAAGTAAGATTTTGGAATTAACTCTTCAAATTCCCGCTCGAACTCAAACAGCGAGTTGTCTCCAGCATGCGGATAACTAGGTCGTGTGTATCTTATCCTGTTAACATCTTTATTTTAACCATTTGCATATTAGCATATATCTATACATATACACACACACACACTCTCACGTCTTTTTCCCTAACGATGTAGACAGCCTATGGGCACAAGACCCAAAGGCCACTTTTAGTTAGAGTGATTGTGCGCGTGAAGGTGAAAAAAAGTTATATCGCCTATTGACATGATTCAGATTTCCGCCTCTCTCGATCAGTTTTTAAAATAGGTATGTTTGGGAAGAGAGAGAACCAGCTGGTATATTAGAAATTTTTCCCTTTCTCCCAGACCAGCATGGACGAACTGTCATAAATGAACATCAAATATCGAGAGCAGTGCTAATGAATAAACTACTAAAAGACTAATAAAAATACCAATGAATCCCACATCTCTAGATTTCAATACTGGTTGGTAAAACCTAGCTAATCGCATCTCAGAACATTAGAAGACAAACTTAATAAGGTTTTCGGAATTAACTCTGCAAATTCCCGCTCAAACTCAAACAGCGGGTTGTCTCAAGCGGATAACTAGGTCGTGTGTGTTGTTTTAACCACTTCCTTGTAAGGATACATTCACATACTAAGTCATATCATGTAACTACCTAGTTTGCATGGTCTTTAATGCTTCCATCTTCATCATTTTAGCGCGTTTCTGTTTGCATCCTCAGCTGTGCTGCTTCGGTGCCCGGATAGTATGCATGTCAATAGTCACCCAAGGCCGTTGCCGAAGGCCATGCGAAATCGAGAACAAATAGCCGGAACAGTTTAAATGATTTCGCTATAAGTTTTAGGACCGGCCGCCTGTCTGACGTCAACGGTCTTTGAGAATGCATTCGTGTGAAAAGTTTTACTGACCGCCGCCCGACGTCAACCCTCCGTGCAGCAGCTGTAGCACGAAATGTTTGTTTCTTAGTCTTTAGACCCCTCTTACGACATCCACAACCACAAGAAGATATGCAGTGGTCCTATTCTAGGCCGGAAGCCTCTAGGCTGGACTCTGGTTTCATTATTGGGTACCATCTTCATCCTCACCTCATCTTAGCTTTCCATCAGGCTAGATAGAGATCAAAGCACTCAAATCTCTAATACAAAAAATAAAATAAAAAATACTGAAGTTTGGAGGTTAGCGCAGGCAAAGTTTCTCTCTGTCCCGGGGTATTCTCTTTAATATTTTGTACTTCATCCCAGTGTCTCTACTCTTTTTACCTATCGTCCAACTATTTGGTCTCCGGTTGTGCTGGTTGTGCATCGCATTATCTGAACTAGCTTTTACCCACGAATTCGTACATGCACATCCTTTGGACACCTACCTTCGCCAGGGAAAATGTACCTATGTCACTCTCCTCTTCTTCGCCTTAGCGTATTTTCGGTTGTATCCTTAGCTATGCTGCTTCGGAGCCCGGGTTGCGTTTTCCCGCTTTTTCTTCTTCAGATATAGGTACTTTACATGAAAATAGTCACCCAAGGTGGCCAAACACCTTGCGAAGTGGAGAAGATATAGCCGGAACAGTTTAAACGAGTTGGCTATAGTTTTACGAACGGCCGCCTGCCTGACATCAACTCTCATTGAGAATGCAGATGTGGTAGAAGATGTTTGTACTTAGTCCCTTAATCGCCTCTTACAACATCCACAGGAAGAGATGGAGTGGTCCTATTTTGGGCCGGAAACCACATGGCACATCTGGTTATGTCACTCATGGCAAGTCAAATATTTGCCTGCAAATATGCGAAAGTTTTTATGGATGGATGTATGTATATTTGTTGCGCTTTCATGACATAACAGCTAAACGGATTGGAATTAAAGTTGGCGTGTTACACATACCTAAAGGTTATTACGTGTATTATCTATCAAATAGGAGTTTTCACCTTTTTACTATTAAATAAATATATACGGCCAAATTACGCAGATTCAGCTAGCCCCAAAGTAAATTCGAACCTTGTGTTACGGGATACTAACTCAACGATACTATATTTTATAACAAATACATATATAGATAATAATAATAATAAAAACTCTTTATTGCACCAAGAATACATAAGAGTAAATAATGATAACAATATGTTATGTACAATGGCGGCCTTATCGCAAAAGCAATTTCTTACAGGCAACCACGCTAGTAGGACTTCAAGTTGTAAAGTGGGTATGGCGCAGAAGTACATAAATACATGCAATAAACTTACATATATACATTTAAATATTTATACATACATACATACCTATATATCCTTACATACATAACACGTACTCGTATCTTATGAAAGTGTAGTGACATATACACAAAATAACTAGGTACACAATACACAAAACGAAGAAAATACTAAATTCAGTACAAAGAAAGAATGTGAGACTTTACTTGACTTTTGAAACTAGGGAGAGTTCGTGCTTTTCGAATCAACATAGATAAATAAAAATAAATAGATAAATCATACAAGACCCAGGTCAATATGAAACTGATAATTTTTCATCTCGACCTCACCGGGGATCGAACCCGGGACCTCCGGTGTGACAGCCTGGCATGATGACCTCTAGCCCACAGAGGTCTTCAAATTTTATTCGTCGGTTTTATCACGAAATAATGTGAAGCTAGTGTAATGATATCGTTATGTTGCTTTGTGTTGAAGACCGACCAACAAACCAGAAATATGAAGACAAAGAATATATTATTATAAACAAAAAGCTTTTAATTAAACCCAACCAGAATCCCCTCTGAAATATTTTTCCATCCTCAAAGTGTACGAATAGATTAATTTAGAGTGCGGTCTTACGCGCACAAGTTCTCAAGTCTAATTTCTTGGCTTAGAGCAAAGACGTGTTATCCATAGAGTGGAGATTCGAGGGAGGCATTTAGCAAATTTTACATAAGTTCAAGTTTTAGCCTAGCTGAATGTTTGTGTTTTGCTTGTCTTGATTCCTGCGGTGAGACGGCGTTTAGTTTAGATTGAGATGTTTTCGTGGTTATTTTATTTATTTATTTATTTAATTTTATTGAGCCAAAAGCTCAATAGGTAGACTTAATGCTAAAGCATTCTCTCCCTGTCAACCTTTAGGAGAAGAGAAACAGATAGAATAGTTGGCGTCTAAAATAGATAGAAACAATCCAGAAATAATAACTAAGTACTTTTAAATGATCATACATAAATATCGTATCGGTTATGTAATACTACTAGGCTTAGGTATCAGTTTATTCATACAAACAATATCTTTGTATAAATAAAAAAATGCTTTTAAAGGTGTCGACTTAAGTTAATAAAAAATAATTGATCATAGTCAATTAATTTTGAGGGCTAAAAATTATTTCGCTAATAATCCATAGGAAAAGTTCTTTTGTATCGTTGACGACCTTAGTGGAATAATGGTCAATCCGGATGTTCTGGGTTCGATCCCAGCCAGGGCAAGTTGGAAAATAGACGTCTTTTGGGTGTTTATCTACACATGCATTAATTATAAAATAAGGTATCGTTGAGTTAGTATCCCATATTATTAGTTACTTTGGGGCTAGCTCAATTGGTGTTATTTGTCCTAATAAAATCCTAGACTGAATCTGCTCTTAAAAATGTTCCAGTAGGTATATAACGTCTAATAAAATATACTGAAACTATTTTAAGGACAAGTTGTTTAGTATCATGGACTGAATTCACCCTTATAATAGTTTCAGTATATTTTGTTAGACACTGTACCTTGTTAGATCTTAAAACCAGATTCTACAACGGAGTTTAGAAAGGGGAACGTTGTATGTCACGCTGCGTGTTTGAACAGTTGTTGAGAACTTTTAGAAAGGATCAATTGAATTGAAGGCTTTCTTTTGACCACTTTGAGAACCTTCCAAATGGTAAACGGACTGCAGTTCCCAATTTATGCGTCTAAATTGTTCATATTCCATATCGGATAAACCCAAATAAATGCCAGGCAATAGTAATTGGCAGCTCTCGTCAAATTTCTAAATTAAATCTTGACACTATCTCTTCTTTGCAATTTAATAATACTACCATTCCCTTTAGTGAGAGTGTGAAGGACCTTGGTCTACATATCGACTCTACCCTGAGCTGGACTACTCAATTAGCTGAGGTTAGTCGAAAAGTAACTGCCACCTTGCCCTCTCTCTATCGTCTCAAGAACTTTCTCCCACTTAAAACAAAAATAACATTAGTTCAAACCTTAATTCTTCCCTTTCTTGATTACGCAGATGTTTGTTATTGTGACCTTACGCAAGTTCTCCTTAACAAATTGGACCGATTGGCCAATAACTGCATCAGATTTATTTTTAATATTCGTAAATTTGACCACATCTCTTCATTTCGCGCTCAGCTTGCATGGCTCCCTATTCCCTTACATCGTAATGCTAAAATACTCTTTATGCTATTTTCTATCTTGAACAATCCGCACTCCCCTAGCTATCTCAAATCTAAATTCAACCCTCTCAGTTCCACTCACTCTCGTTCACTTCGCTCCTCTAGCACTCTCATCCTTAGTTTTCCTCCTCATCGCTCTACCTTCATGGACAAGTCTTTTTAAGTCCAGGCTATCCGGTTATGGAATGCCCTTCCGGAGTCTATAAGAAGAGCTCCCAGTCGTTTGGCTTTTAAGCGAGCGGTACATAAATTTTTCCTCCAGCAGTCCTAGTCCCAGTCATCCTGATAATATTTATTAGTATTTATATTTATGTATTTATCTATTGTATTTTATGCATGTTACTATATATGTATAGTTATTTTATGTTTAAAAGTATATTTGTGTATAAGTATACCTATGTGTTTTTGATTATAAATATTTTATTTATATTAAGTTTGCTTATTTTTGTGAATTTTATTACGCCAGCCACACATATTTTCTGCTTGGTCTAATGGTTGACCGGGAGAGAATGCCATATGGCATTAGGTCCCCCACTTGTACTTTTATTTCATTGTGCAATAAAGATTAAATAGTGACTGTATGTTTTCCGAATAAAATAAAATAAAATAAAATGAAATGAAAAATAAAATAAAATAAAATAAAATAAAATAAAATAAAATAAAATAAAATAAAATAAAATAAAATAAAATAAAATAAAATAAAATAAAATAAAATAAAATAAAATAAAATAAAATAAAATAAAATAAAATAAAATAAAATAAAATAAAATAAAATAAAATAAAATAAAATAAAATAAAATAAAATAAAATAAAATAAAATAAAATAAAATAAAATAAAATAAAATAAAATAAAATAAAATAAAATAAAATAAAATAAAATAAAATAAAATAAAATAAAATAAAATAAAATAAAATAAAATAAAATAAAATAAAATAAAATAAAATAAAATAAAATAAAATAAAATAAAATAAAATAAAATAAAATAAAATAAAATAAAATAAAATAAAATAAAATAAAATAAAATAAAATAAAATAAAATAAAATAAAATAAAATAAAATAAAATAAAATAAAATAAAATAAAATAAAATAAAATAAAATAAAATAAAATAAATAAAAAATCGGATGTAGACGCGATTAAAGGTATTGTGGACGGATCCGCCAGCAAGATCTAGTTTACATATAGCTACATAATAAGTAGTGGTTCCGTGAGAACAATAGACCACACGAGCTCTTATAACCGACACTTTCCCATTTCCCCTGGCTTAGCGGTCCGGAAGCATTCATCATCATCATATCAGCCACAGGAAGTCCACTGCTGGACAAAGGCCTCCCCCAAGGACTTCCAAAACGACCGATCGGAAGCGGCCTGCATCCAGCGTTTTCCTGCAACCTTGCTCAGGTCGTCTAACCACCTAGCAGGTGGGTGTCCTACGCTGCGCTTGCCGATACGTGGCCACGTAGGTCCGGAAGCATTAGCTTCAGCAAATTCCCCCCCCCCACCCCTTTTAGATTTTTTTGCAACATCTTATGTAGAATGAAGTCCCTCCTTTTCCCCCGCTATTTCTCCTCCAATCGATAATCGTGATCGACTTTAAAATTTTAAAAAAATCAAGGAAATTCTGTGCCAATTTTCGTCAAAATTGGTTAAAAATATGGCCTGTAGGCGAAACAGACAGAAGGACCAAAGTATTTTTGGACAATCTCGAAACTGAGATGCTTGGCTCGCTCGGTCTATTACACATACACAAATACACTGAGGTACAGTTTTATATGAGCAGAATAAGCGTAGCCACCTATTAACACTTCCACTGCTGAAAAAAGCAACGTGTGTGTTTTGCCAAAGAGGAAAACACATACGGTGCGTTTTCATCAGGGGAAATGTTAAGGTGAAGATGTAGGCAAATGGCCTTGAAGTGGCGCCCTCATTTGAAATAAATTGTTAACTCGTAAATATGGAGATAATTTCCATATTGCTCTTCGCCATTAGATAGCCCTTTAAATTATTTTATGAACCACCGTTGAAAGTATTTACATTAGTCCGTTTAGCTTTAAAACTTGCCTCCGCCAAAAGTGGCCACGGCAAATTTTAAAGCTAGACGGATCACCAATAATAGTTTCAATGGCAGTTCATAAAATAATTTAAAGGGCTATCTAGTGCATGACGAAGAGCAATATGGAAATTATCACCATATTTACAAGTTAACAATTTATTTCACACTTCAAGGCCATTTGCCTATACCTTCACCTTAATTAGACATCCTCCAGGCGGACTCTACAACAGAGTTCAGAAACGGGAACGTTGTATGTGACGGTCGTGTGCACAGTTGTTAAGAACTTTTAGAAAGGATCAATTGAAGGCTTTCTTCTGGCGACCACTTTGAGAGAGTTCCAAATATTCAGTACATATATAAAAAGACTGCAGTTTTCAATTTGATGGATCCATATTGGCGAGCATAGTATCTACATATATGCTTGTGACATCAATATGCACGAATAGATTCCCAGTACTAGTGCACTCATTGCACCCATTGAGTCCTTAGATAAATAGAATACTAGCCCCACTCGCCTCTCGTGGATCACCGAAACCAATAAAACTGCAACCAGAATATACGATTCTGGAAATGGCTGTTATAATATTTGCACAACTTTTTAGCTAACGAGCTGAACGTAAATAACTTTTTTGGGCAATACAGAATAAGTCACATAGAAGTAACGACCATGAAGTTAAGTGCAAACAAAGTCGACCTCCGTGGTAGAATGGTCAACACGCTAGTCCGCCAATCCGGAGGTTTTGGGTTCGATTTCCGAGGCCTTTTTCAAATTGTCCTGGGTCTTGGGTGTTTATCTTATATATATTTAGTATAAAATATAGTATCGTTGAGTTAGTATCCCATAACACAATTTTAAAGCTAGCTCAATCAGTGTGATTTGTCCTTGTATATTTATTTATTTAGTCCTTTTTAGGGTTCCGTAGTCTGACAAGGAACCCTTATAAGATCGTTCAGTCCGTCCGTCTGTCCGTCCTAGTCTGTCACAGCAGAATATCTTCTACGTTTATGGACTGATTTGCATGTAACTTGGTTCGAGGATACTTCACATATAGATCTCATTTTAAAAAATACAAAAAATTTAAATTACCCCTTTTTAAGGGTACCTCCCCATACATGTAAAGGGGGGGGTGAATTATTTTTTTGAGTGCACCCCCTTGTGTAGGGTATCGTTGAAAAGGACTATGTAAATAAGGTAGGGTTTCCATACAACACTTTTTTATCAGCTTTACCATTTGCGAGATATAGCCCGCCAAAGTCGTTTACACGGTGTCCCCCTTGTAATTTCTAAAGTCTTGGACCTATAAACTTCAAATCACTCACGTACAGAAACAGGCGCGGAAACTCTTATTTAAAATTGTTTCGGGTATCCTGTGATGAATACTTTTGAAATTATAAATAAAATAAAAATATATACTTTTTTCCAAAAGAACAGTATAAACTTAAAAAGTTTTTTTACATATTTTACTGTTAGAACTGAATGAAGCTTGAAATGCAAAACAGCGCGGTGCCAAAAATTACTACGGAACCCTACTTTATGCGTGGTCCGACAAGCACTTGGCCGGTTTTTTATTTTGCTCTGCAATCCTAGTCCTAATTTAATACATACATATATACTATCACGTCTTTATCCCTAATGAGGCAGACAGACAGCATTTTGGGTCTTGGCTCTAAGCATACAAAGCCCAGGGCCGCAAGATTCAAACGCTACTTTTAGCATGATGGTAGTCGAGAAGGTGGAAAAAGGAATCAAAATAGTGTTGCTAGCCACATCGCCTATTAATATGATTCAGAATTTCACTATCGACCAGCTTTTACGATCTGCGTCAGAAGAGAAGCAGTATATTTTCTTTTGTCCCAGACCAGCGTGGACTTTTTATATTCACGCCCACCAATGCTCTTACCGAGTCCTTGGGTTTTACGGCCATGGGCTCTCTGTTCCATCAGGGTAAATACTTGATGGTGTATCTGAATAGGCAGTGAGAGTCCGTGGTGCAGTGGTCAAGGCGTTTTCCTTGTGATCCGGAGGTTGTGGGTTCAAATCCTACTGGGAAGCATACTTTGTGAAAAAAATGTTTCCAATCTGGTTACGATATTGCAGAATTGAATCACCTGATTATCCGAAAAGGAAGATGATTCCGTGCTTCGGAAGGCACCCAAAGCAGTGGGTCCCTAAAATCTAGCGTTTGTTTAAACCTATCTTAGAAACGTTTTTACCCTTTGGCTTGCGGAGGTCAGACGGCAGACGCTCTGTGTAAAAACCAGTAACCTCGTCAAACCAGCTAGGTTACGTAGCAGACCCCGGGCTCGAAGCGTTACCGCTGAGGATGCAACCAGGAATACGCTCGAATGATGATGATAATGACTTGATGGTGTATTTGTATTATAAAGTCACTTCTATAGAATCATTTTCAAGGAGAATCAACACAGTCCCAGGCTGCTACTAAACCCTGACTTGCAACTTGCAACTCGTCACGACCGCAGTCCACTCGCAGGCTTGCAGCTAATCAGTGTTTGTATGAACATCGATCGACAACACTAACGAGTGACGCTTAACTTTGCTAAGCGCTGATTAGGTACTTGGCAGTTCACGCAGTTGGGTTAGGATGGTTTAAACGATTACTATTCGTGGTTTTATTGATGGAGTGACTGAAATGTTTTCACAAAATTTCTCAAACGATTTATAACATTTCCGAGCCTAATTGACACTTTTGATTAGGATTCTGTAAGTCAGATTTACAAAACGAAACCCTAGGATCACTCGTGTTTACCTGTTCATCTGCTAAAAGAACCTTATTACGATTCCGAAATCTACACTCAGTGATAAATGCAGCGGTTTGAAAAGTGCTTGTGCTCATTGTCTACACAAAATATTTTATTATACTTTTGGAACTAAGTTTGTAATCATTTCTTTAATTTTAAAATATATTGTTTATTGCATTCTAAAGTATTTACAATAAAAATTATTTTACACCTATCTATCATACGTTTTAACTGAAGTGAACGTATCGTGACTCCATTGTTTTCATATTTCCACAATTCCAAGCATTGTTGTTGCTGAAATTGCTCGCCTCAGATGCTGCAGTCGCTCAGATGCAGCTGCTGATATCATATTTCTTCTTGAGGATTCTAGACCTTGATATTAAAAGCTGCTTTATAAATTTCCACACTTTTGGTATGAAAAATTGCTAGGATAAGTTTTAGGTAGTGTACCCACCGGGAATTTACTGCGAGTAATATACATAATAAGATAGAATAATGGAATAGCCAAACCTGTAAGTCAATCAGATTAAACAATTTTACTCATGAAACAAATAACGAATAAAAACGAATAAAGAATACCATTACTATTTTTAATTAAGTTTTAAGTATATTCAGATTTTAGTTTAGTTTTCGTTACATAAATATCAATTTATCTAACCAAAATCAAATTAATTTTTGGCTTTCCATATAAACTCGGATCAGCTGATCGGTAAACTTGTATGGGAGGCCAAAAATAATTTTTCATATTTCAATATATGTTCCTTGGGGAAAGTTGTTCAGTTTCACGGACTGAATTAAACCTTAAATTAGTTTCAGTATATTTTGTTAGACCCTATATATAGATCTGTGGTAGTGTTATTTTTTTAATACATTTAAATATTATTCCTTCTTCTACATATGTAACAATTACAGCAGCGAAAATTAAATGTTTTTGCATGTCTAAATCCCGTTGTTTGTTTTTCGTGTATGTTAGTCCAATACTGGACTGTTGTCAGATTGTTCAAGGTGCGTGATTGCATTTGACATATCTGTACTACTGCCATATAATGATGAAAGCCAGGACCAACGCTTAACGTGCCTTCCGAAGCATGGAGGAGCTCGTGTAATTTAATGCCACTTGTGGTCACCCATCCAAGTTTAGACCACGCCCGAGGTCACTTAACTGTGAAAACGGTAGTAATGCGTTCTCCCACAGGGCCACCGAGCCTCTCTAATCATGTCAAAATAATATTAATTTTTATATTCTTTAAACACCATCATCTATGCTACAACATACAAAAAAATTCAAACGGTCCCAAGTCTCTATTCATCCGCACTCCAAAAAACACTGAACAAATCCCCAAAATGCCTATTACAATAAACAAAATTATTGCTTTGCGTAATTTAGTCGCGAGAATTAACTTTAATTATTCCATAAATTTGAACTGGCACCCTCACATTATTAGCATTCACGACGCAACTACAGTTGGAATAAAAGGGTTCAAATATTTCAAGCATTGGCGTATTTTCGGATTGCGTGTCCTGGGCACGATAAAATAAAAATGCCCTTTATAAGGTGTCAACTTGTCAAGTAACTTAATTGCATAAAAAAATGATTAAAAGTTAAAAGTTGTACTAAAGCTAATATTAGTAAGTTAATATTTGTGTTTAAAAGTGTGTGTGTAACTAATAAATGCAATGAAGCAAAAACACACAACTAAGCATAATATGAACAAGTTAGTTTTCATAAAACAGGCAGGCATAACACAAAAACCAGTGAAACAAAAAATATAGAATATGGAAGGGACATACCCGTAATAAATCGAACCGCGGTCTATACTAGATCATTAATAGTATAATGAAATTTCGGCATTTCGATACAAAAGTGTGCACCCGCCTGTGCGATTTGTATTAGATTTTTTTTTGGTTTATATCCCATGGTTCCATTGATTATGTGTATCTCCCTTCCACTGTGTAGAGGTATACAGACCTTTTCTATTAAACCACATCGATTACTACCAACTAGACTATTAAGTGATGCTTCCATGCTGGAAAAAAATGGGAGAAAAGAAAACCTTAAAATATACAAGCTGCTTCTCTTCCCGCGCAGATCGTAAAAGTCGATTGAGGAAATGTGATCGCGAGAAACTGAATCACGTTAATTGGTGATGCGGCTAGCAACCCATTACTATTTTAATTTCCATTTTTCATCTTAGCCACCACGCTAAATGTGGCCTTTGGGTCTTACGGCACTAGGCTCTGTCTACCCCGTTATGAATAAACCCGTCATAATGTAATGTTTTATACTAAGGGATTACAGGGTGATAGACTCTTACAAATATTCTATCAAATGTAAAATTTAATTAAATTAGTTGAAAACATCAGTAAATTAAAGACAGTTTTACAATTTATGTTGTACAAGGTGATAAATTATGATCTTGTCCATACATAGTTTTAATTTCACATAGCTATGCAACAACCGCCCCTAATCGACCAAGCACTCTGGGCCATAGCTCTTGGTCGTAGCGTAAATACACCACTAATTTCAGGTCAACTTAATTTGTAGTAAAATTGCAAGTTTAATTTCTTCCATTTAAGAGTCTATTTCGCTTGGCCGCCGCCTGTCGTCACAATTAATTTAGTATAAGGAAATCTCCATTCCATGACAATGTAAAAGCGTTAAGTTTTCTTGCTTCTCGCTTATTCCAGTAAAATGGCGATGGAATTTGAATAAATCGTGTCGAAGGTCACAATTTTACTTCGCTCTGACCTATTTTATCTCGTTTTGTCAAAGAGTTAATAATTATATAACGTAAATAGAGTAGAATTTTCTAGCTATTTCTCTTTCTGTGCAGGGAGTAAAAACTGATTGAAGGAATCGGTGAGAATCTAAATTATATCATTAAACGATGTGGCTAGCAACCCATCACTATCTTGATTCCTATTTTCACCCACACCACACGTCTACATAGGGATCATGCGTGGGTCAGAAAAGTAATAATAAAATATTTAGTCCTTCAGGATTATACAAAAATATAGACCCGTGTTTACTCTTTTATTTATTTTGTATGAAATTTCTATGAAAAGGGTGTAATTACCTATTTCATTATGATTTCAATGATATAATCATAAACCCATAGTTTTCAGTTTATCCAATTAGTAAAAACTCACAAAGATACAGATTATTTAAATTCCGAAGTAGGGGCTTGTGACATCATGACCCTGTAAAAATTGTACAAAGCCGTGATGTAATGCGTAATTTAAATGCGCTGTATATTCGTATTTTTTGTTATTATGAGAAAAGAAAAAATACGTGAGCAATATTTTTGATAAACTCACTGAGGGGCCAAATAATTTTTTTTTAAGCCATTGTTCTAAACGTGGTCTTTGGGTCTTATGACCCTACGGGGCCTTGGCTCTACGTTTGAGTGTGTAGTCTTTATCCAGGAAACATAAACTTAGCATCAACAACTTAATAAAATATAAAATCGAGAGATAAAATTGACAATTATAAAGGTTATACAACATTCAAAGATAAATAACTTTTTTTGACTTTGACTTTGATAATATAGACTCGTATTATTGCCGATTCACGAGGGACTTGAGTAGACTGAGTTGCGGGGAAATCTAGTAAAAATATTGTTACAGAAAAAAAAAAATGTAGCATAGCCTTCTATAAAATAAAATAGATTGTAGTTATAAATCTATATTATTTCAAAGCTACCTCCCCACTTTTCCAAGGTACACCTGTTCTCACGGGGGCAATCCGTCAAAGACTTTACGGCTATTCTCAACTTCCGGTAACCTCTAGTATAAGAGTAATACACTTTGAGAAGCAATGATTTCGGATTATAGACTTGCTAGTAGTCAGGAAACTCGATAGATCTTTGTTATAAAATTTAGTATTTATTTTATTCTGATTTTATATTAGGTAAGTAAGGTATTTTGAAATAACTTGTGCTCGTGCCATGTGGCTTTCGGACTAGAATAGAATTCATCATTTCTTTCTGATCTTCAAATATATATATGTATATATGTATGTATATGTATCTATATAGTATGTTGTATGTATAAATATAGTATATTTATTTTATACGATATTTATGTATGATCATTTAAAAGTACTTATTATTTCTGGATTGTTTCTATCTATTTTAGACGCCAACTATTCTATCTGTTTCTCTTCTCCTAAAGGTTGACAGGGAGAGAATGCTTTAGCATTAAGTCTACCTATTGTAGCTTTTGGCTCAATGAAATTAAATAAATAAATAGAATAGGAGCACTCCATCTCTTCCTGTGGATGTTATAAGACGCGACTAAAGGACAAATATCTTGTGCTACAATTGCATTCCCAAAGAGAATTAATATCGGACAGCGGCATGTTGTAAAACTTTTTGCACAAATGCATACTTTCCCAGAGAGGTTTGACGTTAGGCGGGCGGCCAGTCGTGGAACTACAGAAAAATTGTTTTAACTGTTCCGGCTACTTCTTCTCCACTTCGCAAGGTCTTTGACATCCTTGGGTGACCATTGACATGCATATTTTATTTGGAGAAGGAAAAGCGGGAAAGCGCACCCATGGCTCGGAAGCAGCCTTACTGAGGACGCAACCAGGAACGCGCTAAAATGAAGAAGAGGAGATCAAGAAATAGAGTAAGGTAAAAAAAATATTGTTTATTTATTTTATTTATTCAAGTACACTTGAAAATCAAGCTACGCTAATACATAAGAAAGGAGACAAGACCGATATTAACAACTATAGACCTATTAGTCTAATGTCGAATATTTATAAAATATTTGCTAAAGTAATCCTCAGTAGAATAACAAAAACACTAGATGAAAATCAACCGAGAGAACAGGCTGGATTCAGAAGTGGATATTCTACTCTAGATCACATCCACGTTGTAAAACAACTATTCGAAAAAGGCAAAGAATACAATATTACCTTCTACTACGGATTTGTAGATTATTATTTTTTTGATTGATTGATGATTATTGATGATTGATTATTAGAAAATTAACGGCGAGAATTTATCACATCTGAGATTCGCAGACGACTTGATAATAGTATCAGCCTCAAAGGACGAACTACAAACCATGTTAAATAATCTAGACAAAGTAAGCCGTACAGTGGGATTAGTCATGAACATGCAGAAGACCAAAGTCATGACGAACGGGAAAAAAGAAGCTATCTATGTGAACCACCATAAAATTTACTATGTCGACGAATATGTCTATTTGGGGCAAATAATATCTCCAACAGATAGTACTTCAAAAGAAATTGACAGACGAATAGGAAATGCATGGAAACTTTACTGGAGTCTAAAGGAAATTATGAAAAACCAGAGTACTAACATAAATATCAAGCGGAAACTCTTCGACAGCTGTATACTGCCTTTACTTACGTACGGATGCCAAACTTGGGCTATGACCAAAGCAAACTATAAGAAGCTCGAAACTTGTCAAAATTCAATGGAACGAAGCATGTTAGGTAAGAGACTGTCAGACAGAGTAAAACTTGTAACTATGAAGAAACTGACAAAGACAAGGAATGTATCAGTAACTGTTAATAAACTGAAATGGAAATAGACAAGTCACACTATAAGGGGAAGTGATAAATGGTCAAAAACAATAATGTTATGGTTCACGAGGCACAAGAAGAGAAAACGAGGCAGACCATGGCGAAGATGGGTAGACGATATAAAGGCTGTGGCAGGAAAGACATGGACTAGAACAGCCAGCAACCGCGACACCTGGAAGCAGTTGGAGGAGGCCTTTGCCGAAAAAGGGCAACAGACAGCTGGAAGAAACCTAGTTAATTTAGTATAAAATAAAAGACAATGTAACAAATGTAACCATCTATCTGAAATAAAAGGCTTATATTATTATATTATTACACTTGAAAATGTACAAACTATACTAATATGTAATAAGGAAAACATAGTACTTAGGTGCTACTTATTTCTAAAGAAATTACTTTCAGTAGTGCGAGAGGAAATGGGAAGAAAGAGGTAATTGGCGTGTACCTACAATACAAAACTAAATAAATAAATAGATAAGATACATACCTACATAACCATACATAAATATACTTACATAAATACATACAATAAATACATATGTTCATATTTCCAAATATATCAGGATGATAAATATAGATAGTGATCTTTTACTCGTTTCTTGAATGTCGTTATAGTTTTAGACTCACGAATATTCGGTTGTTGTAATATTAAGCAGTCCATTTACAATCGAAGGATTTTATTATTTGAGCCTTTTATAGCTGAGACCGACGTTTTCTGGTAAAATTCGTATAAGTACATATATTTTAAATTTGACGTAAGTAGGTACTATAACAATTTTATTTAAATAAGAACTTATGAAAAAAATAGCAATACGTAGTAATAATTATTACAAATCTCGGAAATTACAAAAAATATCGAATTACTACAATAAAAGTTAAAACAATTTTAATCTAACATTTATTTAGATCAAAAGATCTAAACTCCCTAAACATACCTATATACATAAAGTTCGCAACAGACGCGTATGTAGTCTTTGTGTTCTTTTATTTCAAATAGAAAAGAAAGCAATTTGCTGTAGAAAACAAATGAGGTGCCAAGAACCAAAAAGCGTTTGTCCTAATGAAGCAAGATTGTTCTGCACAGTGCACCTGAAGGTTTAAGCTACTTTCACACTTCGCGGTAAGTCGTTCCCGCGGTTTTATCCGCAGCTTAACTGCTTGAGAACCAGAGACTCGCTTTCTTGACACACACGCGCACACTCACTTTAATACCTCACGGCGGGTCCTTCTCATGCACCTTCCCGCGGTTGCATCCGCAGCTGAACAGCTTTAGAACGTCCTGAGACCCACTTTCTTGACACACACGCGCACACGCACTTTCATACCTCACGGCGGGTCCTTCTCATGCGCTTTCTCGTGGTTGCATCCGCAGCTGAACTGCTTCAGAACCAGAGATCCGCTTTCTTGTCACACACGCGTACACTCATACAGTTACATACACATACAATCATGCACACATACAAAAATATCCGCTTAATTGATTGATTTATTTCTAGTACTTAATTTTAGATATAATTTCTCCAACCTTTTCAATTACGAGTATTACTGTTCAATTTTGTATGAAATATTAATACTGATAGGTCAAATGTTTCCTACAACGGTGGAGGGTCTGGTGTTCTGAGATTCGAGCTCTGCTTATTCAGAGATCAGTCTCTCACAATCTTTTGCTAAACATATACCTATGTCGTTGTTATCATTATGTTCTGTATGTAATGTAAGAAAAAAAAATGAATTTGAATTGAATTTCAGTAAAACTATAGCCAGATCTGTTTTAGAGGTTTCGGATTTCTCTCCACTGTTCTTAGGAGAAGAAAAGTTTCATTTCGCTGGCTGAAAGACGGAAACCTTACTTGGGTGCAATAGTTACACTAGATGTTGTATGCAGTGCTGTAGTTTTTTTTTTAATATTTAAAATCTCATAAAAGTAACTTGCAATGGGTATTTTATGTTTTTTTTTAATTTTGACTTAAAATCTCGTAACTTGCATCGCGATGTGTAAGTTTAACAGTCTCCTGAATTTTCCAAGTAGGTACATTTATTACAACGAACTTTCAAAAACGTTTAATTTTTTCGACGTTAAACTTTTGTAGAACAAGTAAATTGGCTTTTACACTTTGGGTTGTACAACTCCGCAACCCAAAGGGGAGACCAGAACCAATCCTAGGATAGGTATAAACAAATGCTAGATGGCGTTCGGGACCTACAGATTTACGTGCCTTCCGAAGCCTGCAATATCCTAACCAGACTGGAAGAAACATTCCACAATGTAATGCGGTAATAGTGGGTTTTGAACCCATGACCTCTAGATCACACAGCAAACGCCTTGACCACTGGACCACGAAGGCAGTCAAAAAAATAAAGTAATAATGTAATGAGCTATAATCTAACACCCAATTAAAACAAAATTAGAAACCTGTAGTTATGAACAGTCCCTCACGTTCGCAACAATAAATATAAATTCGAACTAGCTATGAAAACATTTTCGCGGCACAATCAACACACCGTGAAGCACCACTTCGGTACTTTCAAATGCTTTTTTGAGAATATCGCTTGTGCCACTTCGAGTAAGTGGAAATTTGAACACGTGAGGCTTTACTTTTTATTTTTTTAATTGTTTGTTTATTGTCATAAGAAGAAAAAGTTAAATGACGGCTGTAAATTTTTCGCATAATTTTTATTAATTTAGCATGATGGATTTGTATGATTACATTTTGTAAAAAGATTCAGAAGGAAGATGGAACCAGATAAAGAGGTAATCTATGGAAGAAATGGATGGACTATGTTAGAGAAATGGAAACAGGTGTCAATATAGACGGATGGGTAGAAATTAAAAATAAATAATTACATTTTTAACAAAAAAAACAACCGACTTCTACTTTGTTTAGGAGTTTCTTTTATATCTCCAAAGTTCTTCATCACTTGACGACCTCCGTGGCGTAATGGTTAACACGCTAGACCGCTAATCCGGAGGTTCTAGGTTCGGTCAAGCCAGGGCAAGTTGGAACATGGCCTTTTTCAAATTGTCCTGGGTCTTGGGTGTTTATCTATATATGTATTTATCATAAATTATAGTATCGTTGAGTTAGTATCCCTATGTAAAACTTACTTTTGGGCTAGCTTAATCAGTGTAATTTGTCCTTATATATTTATATTTATATCTTCACCAAATTAAAATAGAACCAACTTGGTAAAAAAGGCTTTCAAATAATAAAGAATAATCAAAATAGGTTCACAATTGGCGAAGATATCGCGTATCAAACATACAAAAAAAAAACTGTCGAATTGATAACCTCCTCCTTTTTTGAAGTCGGTTAAAAACCGGTCCAGTGCGAGAAGGACTCGTAGGGTTTTGGGTAGGTAGGGTTTTGTACCTCCGTACAATGTTTAAAACACTGAAAAACCACGTTTCTTGTATGATGACCCCTTCAATTTTTAACCGACTTCAAAAAAGGAGGAGGTTATCAATTCGACTATATGTTTTTTGAAGTGAAAACTTCTTTAGCGGCGTTGTGCACTTTTTTTGTAATGGGTAAAAAAAGTTAAACTCGCGTCAGGACACGTATCCTGATCGAAAATTCGTAAGACGGATGGAGAGTAGACAGCCGGCGAACTTCTTTAGCGGCGTTGTGCACTTTTTTGTAATGGGTAAAAAATGTTAAACTCGCGTCAGGACACATGTCCTGATCGAAAATTCGTAAGACGGATGGAAAGTAGACAGCCGACGCGGCGTAGGACAGGAAGTATCCCCCTCTCTTTCTACGGCGCGGCGAAAATTTATGCCTGCGCGTGCTGTTTCGTTTAGCTGAGAGATAAACTTTTTAATGTAATATAAATTGTCATGTTTGTGTACGATAGCGCAATAAACAAATATTGTATTCTACCACATAAATGATAGTACTGATACTGATATACGGATTTTATACTGATAATTAAAGCAATTCGTGCAAAATTATTCCCTAATCATTCCAAAATATCAAAAATGCACAACGTTAATATTCAAGTTTGTGAGTGCAACCCGTCGTTTTTTTTTATGTATGTTTATTACGCGGTAATTTCGCCAATTGTGAATAAATTTTGATAATTCTTTTTTTATTTGAAAGCCTTTACTACCAAATTGGTCCCATTTCAATTTGGTGAAGATATGATGAAGAACGGAGATTGGAGATATGGAAGAAACTCCTAAAAAAAATTGTAGTCGGTTGTTTTTTTTTGTTAATAATTTAATTATTGGTGAAAATACAACGTGTCTAGCTGTTACGGTTCAAAAGATACAGCCCTATGACAGATGAAGAGACGGTCAGACAGTAATAGGGGTGTCAACGGGATCCTATTACTGTATTCTTTGGGTACGTACCCCAAAAAAAGTAATTATGAATTGTTATTATCATTATAAAAATTTACAGTAGGTTTAATTTGGTCGTATAAATCTTTAAAATTCATTTGATCGCTCGCAAATTAGAGAGTCATGTCAGCTGAAAATTGTTGAATTCTTTATTCAGTCCGCTAATTTGGTTTGCCCTCATTCGCAAATAAAATAGTTTGTGGTTGCTCCTAATGAAACACATGCAGTTTTAATTAGATCGAGCCAATTAAAATGGACCAAACAAATATAATATTAACTCATTTGAGCCCGTTTTCATTTTGTGGCAAATTTACTGAACATTGCAGTGAAATATCTACACTGGACATACGTACAATAACTTTTATTAAACACTATCACGGCTTTATTCCTTCATATTATACGAGGCCTATGCCCAGCAGTGGGACACGTTATAGCTGTAGGTATTTTCACATCTAACGCATAAAATATATGAATTGTAATAAAACAATATAGACATTCTCTTAAACTTTCGAAGTAAAATATAAATAGGTACATGCGATTAATAAAACAGATTAACCTGTAATTCTTTTTGCTGCATCTAAGTTATAAAACTACTCACCGCGGCTATGTGTTGCGTTATTACATAATGTTTGCACACGGAATCAACGTGAAGTAGGTATCTTCCTTTGTTTTTAACTGACTTTTCGACTAGAATATATAGAATATATCAGCTGCGGCCTCAGCGTAGCAGCGACGACGTCTTGGTTGGTCTCATCTTTGCAACTTTATTAAATAAGACAAATCCATTTAATTGGGTAAATGACTGGGTCAAAAATAAATTATTTGGTAATGTTTTATGGGAATAAAACGTCACAAAATAGTGTCACTTGTCATTGATCATATCCATTTTTAACATGATTTTAGATTTATATATTCCAAAAACTATGACGTCACGATTGTGATTTTCATCGCGGATTATCTGTACCTTTAGTAAAATGTTAACTTTCGTCTAGAAAAATATTGTCGTTTAACTTGTTTTTGTTTTCTAGTTAGGGTTAGTTTTTTTTTATCCGACTCGAAATGTAGCCAATCAGTAATTTTAGAAATATTCGGTGGGAATCTACCCCAAAAGTTTAGAATTCCTGTCATTAAATGTCTGGCAGTGGGCTTATGGTGCCTGAAATTATTTATATGATTCGGTCGAGCTCACTATATTTATTCAAATTATCCTTGTCCGATTGATGACTCGCTCTTACATAGGATTTCATTAGAAGTAAAATTATATTATCATAAGGAGAGAAGTAAAAAAATGAAAGATGTCCATTACATGAAATTGATACGTTTCACGGATGTTGCCCGCGAATTGTGGGTTTTTCTTTCCCCTACAATAAATTGTATATAAAGGCCCTCGCACTCGAGTCACGCATAACATCTCATAGATTTATATCCCACACTTCTGTCCAAATTTAGATTTAGTGTTATGTTTAGCCGTAACTCACATGAATTAGGGGTTTCGCGAAATCGTGAGAAATCGTGTTAGGGGCAATAACAATTAATATTTTATTATTTGTTGGTACGCGGTGTGGTTTTGATGATTTGTGATAGTGAGACTAAGAATAATTGGACAAGACTTATGCTATAATTAAAATAACAAAAAAAGTTAACTTTTAAATGCTTTTTCGTGTTATTCTCAAGGAAATCAAAAGAATTGTTTTTTCAAATTCTGAATTAAATTAAGTCTCCATCCATGTAAGAAAAATATTCGTAATATGCATTAAGTATCAATTTGATATTTATTGGTACTATGGATTGTAACGTGAGGCAGAAGTTTGTGTATACCTATTTCTTACAATAATATATATCCAATGGTGCTAATCCAAGTAAAGTGACACCGGGGGTAGTCCGTCCGTGGCGTTGCATCATTGTATGGTAGTCTTCAAGCTATGTCAGATACCTTAAGCAGCTTGAAATACCTGACAACAGTGATGGCCACTTACACACATGAAAAACAAACAACAAATAGTATGTCCAACTTGACTCATTTAAGTTCATAAGTTAGAAGTAAATATATTAAAAGTTCAATTATAAAACTTTTGATTGCCTATCTATCAAGTCCAATCAGAAAGAAAACCCTTCAAAACTAAAAGACCACTCGATCAGAAAGTTCAAAATGCAATTTGTTCCAACGTAGGTATTTATCTCTAATTGTGTAATTAGAAAGTAGGTAGGATCCTCATTTTTTCAAGTCCCTTAAAATATGTTAGTATTAGCGTTCGGTTCTTGCTGCATAAACAGAAATGCTCTACATGTTTGTGAATACCACAACAAAGTCTACCCAGTAGTTTCAGAGTTTGTCGAGTAAAGACATGCCTAACTACAATTTTATATTACGAGTATGTATGGGATGGATAACTATGATTATACTACACTGGAGAAATACATTATTATACAACGTGGAAGGGAATAAGTTCCCGTAATAAATCAAACCACGGTCTATACTAGATCATTAAAGTATAATGAAATTAAAATAAAAGTAAAAAAATCAAAATAAAATTTTCCCCTACAAATCGCCCGGGCGGCCGCACACTTTTGTATGGAATTGCCGAAATTTATTTTTGTTTTTCGGCTGTTATTTTAATTTCATTTCATTATAATGATCTAGTATAGACCCTGGTTCGATTTATTGCGGGTATGTCCCTTCCACGTTGTATAGTGCTGACACACATAAAGCAACTTTAGACACTTCTGAAGGTACTTTATGTGTGTCAGCGTAACTCACTGTTACTCACTTGAATTTGATACAAGTAGCATAAAAAAATTCAAACTTTCATAAAGCACTTTAGGACGTCGGTCCCGGCTGTCATTATCAGCTGACTGGTCGTTAAGTTGTGATAAACAAACGGATATACATAGGTTACGAGATTACCAAAAGACATAGGAACATAATACTCATTTTTGAGCCAAACGTAAAAACCATTATCATCATCATCAGGTTTTTTTTATATAGTCTCCAATATTAGAGCATGACCCTCTCTGTATTACCAGAGTTATACTTGGCCAGAGCAGTCAAAGGATTTGGCTTACACTCTCCACGCTCGCCAGACGGGATGGAGAGGGTTGGTCTCACTGATGTTTATAAGCTTTGTTTATATGGTATTTCCTAAGTCGCCTTCTGCGACATCCACGGGAAGACTTGGAGTGATCCTATTCTACTTTGCCGGGAACCACACAGCTACCGCCGCGTAAACGTAAAAATAAAAGCACTCAATTACAGAATTTGAAAAAGCAATTTTCTCTAAACGTGTTGGTAATTTGTGTACAAGAGAAAAGGCAAATAAGTTGCAATTATGCTGCAACAGTGGGTTTAATATAGCCGGTCAAAGGGATTTTTCATCGCCGCGTCCGCATATGAGTTTTACGACATTTGAGAGGATTTTTCAAAGCGAAACGCTTTCCCGCAAGCTATTTGTCGGTGTGTTCCTGTTTGTACTGTATATATACAATTTTAACACCGTGAAGCTATGGTTTTGACAGTAGAAGTGAATTGTGTAAAAGAATAAAGGGAAATAACAAACACCGAGAACATTGAAATTATACAAAACTAGAATTAAA
Organism: Acrobasis repandana; assembly: GCA_963576875.1. Lineage (NCBI taxonomy): Eukaryota > Metazoa > Arthropoda > Insecta > Lepidoptera > Pyralidae > Acrobasis > Acrobasis repandana. Next base: position 16,663,846 of record OY756215.1, read on the forward strand.
AAATAATGATTCAATATTAGAAAATCTCATTTAAAATTTTTAAGCAAACGAACTATAATATTTTTGATTCAATCACTTTAGTTTCAAAAATTTTGAATCAAGAAGCTCTGATCCTCCCATGGAAAAAAAACTTTAGATGTCAATAAAAAGTTGTGCGATAGCTCCACAGGATTTATGCCATACCAAAAATTCCTTACCATAATTAATACAAACAATCTAAATCGTGGCCGTCTTCTTATAAAAAGTATGAAAAGTTAACTTTTTAGATTCCAATTAGTTTCCCATAAATCAATGTGATATAACCCTAAAGGTTTCAAACCATACTTAGTAAGTATTGCTCACCATCACTAGTGTTATCTGCTGAATAACCAGCACTGAGAAAAAAAGTATGAAAAAAAAACAAAATTTAAGGTCAATAAAAAGTTGTAAAATAACCCCACAGGCACACGTTTCTTAAATTGCCATACTGACAAATGCTCATCATTTTTAGTGTTAACAATCTAAATCGAGGCCGCCTTCTGGCTGGCACTTTGACAGGTGCCCAAAAATGTTAGACGCATGAATGGTCTCCTTTCTTTATGATCGTAATTTCATGTCTAAGGTTATGATGATATATGATGATATAATGACCTTCGGCATCAGCTGGCTCCTTACAATTGTTTTCAACACTACATGGTCTTGCGCCAGGTTATGGCCCCTTGAATGTTTACGCGCACCACACTACATCAAATTTTTAAAGCCCTTCTTTTATCGTCAGCGGATAAAACAAAAATACTACGAGAAGAAACAAACGGAACCCACCAATTCGCCAGGCTTAAATAACACTCGTTAACTTTTCTGCACTGTAACTGGGCACGATTATTTTCGAGAACGATTTTAACGGGTTGATTAAAACAGGCGTATTTTTCAGCGAAAGTAATTTTTCATTTCACGCACGAGTACGTAAAGGCGTATGGACGCGTGAAGGGTACACGAAATAATGAATAAATAATGTCATTTTCTTTTAGATAAAGAGCATTGAAAATAAATGAAGATAAACGATTGTTACTTTTTCAGTCTTGTCTAATTTTTTTTTTCTTTCAATTAGAATATTGGTCTTTTAAAAATTACAAATGTTCATCTTTATGTTTTACCATTTTAACCGCTTAATAAATAATGATTCTGTGCTAAATAAAAAAAAAACTAAAAATTGTACAACTAAAGCAGTTCTTTTAGCACTAAATTGTAAGAGTAAAATAATCTATCTAGGTCCATAATTATGAACGTGGTCTGGGTGTCAATAATAAAATAGATTTGAGGGAGAAAATAGAGGACATTAAAACCTTCAATTTGTATGGTAGACCGTTGCCGCTTTCGAATATTTCCTCTCAAACCCCACTAAATTCAAAATCAATTAGGAATTCTTAGTGAGATATGCAAAATCAGTCCGCGGTGCCTCCTACGCTTCATTTCAGGAACGTGGCTATGTGAAAAATTTAATTCATTGCCAGTAAATTTATATGCATGCCGTTGCTGCACTTTATTAAGAATGCACCGCGGCTCTCGGCTCTAAAATAAAATGGTCAGCTTCATTCTATCCATTATATCCTACTACCTTGGGAATATGATACACCTTTATGATCGAGGGGAGTAAAACATCGTAAATAACATTATGTTTATCTTATCGATGTGCATTATAAAACAAAACTTAGTAACTTTAAACTTAAAACATGAATATAAAATTAATAATTGTAGTTGGTACCTAATGGAATTAAAAGCTGACATAGAATTTTAGGAAGGTACGTTTCCACGAATTTAATAATGTTTGCAAGGTTTCGTAAGAAGTAGAGGTAAGTCGTGTATTTATTTTTCTATCCGCATAATATATGTATGTGACCTGTTACGCATAAGCTTGCACAGTCTTACGAAAAAGCTTATAAGCAACTAAGCACCGTACAATTGCAACTGACTTGACCCAAATTTCATACAAATAGTAATTAAAAAAAGAGGCCAAGTGCGAGTCGGTCTCGCCCATGAAGGGTTCCGTAACAGCAAGTAACATAATATAAAAGTTCTTGTAGTTCGTTGTAACTGTGATCGATGTTTTAATAATAGCACATAATAGTGTATTTTTTTAAATTAAGTTATTGATAAGTATAAAAAATAACTACTTATGTAATGTCAATATCATCATCATATATTTTTTTTAGTTTTATCATTCTCTTATTTTAAAAGGTTCAGGGGGGGGGGGGGTGACACACATTTTACCACTTTGGAAGTGTCTCTCGCGCACACTATTCAGTTTAGAAAAAAATGATATTAGAAACCTCAATATCATTTTTGAAGTCCTATCCATAGAAACCTCACACATATGGGTTTGATGAAAAAAAAAATTGAGTTTCAGTTCTAAGTATGGGGAACCCCAAAATTTTATTTTTTATTTTTTTATTTTTGTGGAAAATCTTAATGTGATTCACAGAATTTATCTATGTACCAAGTTTTAACAGTAAAGTTCTTATAGTTTCGGAAAAAGTGGCTGTGACATACGGACAGACAGACAGACAGACAGACATGACGAATCCATAAGGGTTCCGTTTTTTGCCATTTGGAACCCTAATACAACAGATTCTTTATATATAGTAGCATCCTTTATGTATAGTAGTATTTAAACGTCGGAATCGACTTCCCTACCTTTGTTGAGCGCCTCTTTTTTCTAAAGGATGTTCAGTGAATTGCAAATCGGTCTCGAGTCGACTTCAAGGGAAGACTTGGTCGAGACTGTGTAAATATTTGATGCATATTTCATGGAGAGCCGACGTTTACTTTGTAAGAGATCGTATAAAACAACTTCTCTGGTGTAAAGTTTGCGCAAGGAGATTGATTCTTTTCAAATGTGAAGCTATGGCTGGGTGATTACATTTTTAAGCCGTAGTTTTGATAATAAAACCGGCGCAGCTTTATAAAAAGAAAATTGAATTTAAAATTAGAAAATGTATTCTATACGTTCATTTTCTAATTTTAAATTCAATTTTCTTGAGTTTTGGCTTAACATCGTTTCGTTTGTATGTTTGTTTCTTGTTGATACTTTTTACGGTTAAAAAAGTATTTGCATGGAAAGTAATTTTTTTAATATTTCGCTATAGTTCGAAGTTCAAACTTTCGAAGTTCTGTCCATAGCGATGATGAAAATTTTTATTTAAGTAATTCGCCACAGCATTATTCCTAAATACTGTACATCGATATTTTAAAAGTCGGAGTTTTGTATAAAAAAATAACAATATACCTCCTTAGAAGTCTTCAGTGACTTTACAGAGCCAACTGAGTTAGGTGGCGCTGATATGGACCTCTGTAACTGCGGTGTCATTCAGTCGATGGACCACCTTCTGCCATGTACGAAATACTCTACTTCATGTTGATGACGTAACGAAACAACAGGGGGACCGCTGCACGCTGTGGCCTTAATCTGTGGTCAAAGATCATTTGAAATTGAACGGAAAGAAGAAGATAGAGCTAACCCTATGTTAGATTTGGGTCTACTGGGAAAATCTTAAGATAGCATACGTAGCTAATTAGCGATTTATCTCCATTAAAATTGTTGTACCCAAAAAATATCAGTTCAGCCAAAACACCACATAATATTTATCCTGAGCGTAGTCGCTATTTAATCACAGGATTTTAACGGGGGATTTAAACGCTGCAGCGGGGCTAACAATTTTTCAGGGAGCTTTAAAAATGAGGTTTGGAGTGCTGCTGCCGAGTAAGCTATATGAATTGAGAATTTCCTGTATAATTGAGGTAGGTTCCTGTGTAATGCAAAGAGTCAAATATGGCATCGTAGTAGACAAAAAAAACAAGGACAAGATTGTTTTGTGCCCTAATATCATAGTTTAATTTTTAATCTATTATTTATTAAGAACTTTTATTTCTGTAATATATTCTATTTTCCTACTTGTACATTTTTTTACTTACACCTAACAAATCCGTCAGTAATAATTTGTTTAGAGTATTTTTAGTGTTCCGTACCTCAAAAAGTAAAAACGGAACCCTTAGAGGAACACTCACTTGTGTGTAAAAATTAAAGCAAAAATTATTAGAAGTGTTAATTAGTAATTAAGTACATATTTTAAAAAAATATCAGAATTAAAATAAAAATCTGCAAACTTCGTCGTGCGATATATTTTTTAAAATTTTATGATAACTCTTTTTGAAGTTATTTAAGAAAATAGGCGAAATTTGACCTTTATCGCTGAAACTACCAGGCCTAATTTTGTTTTTAAATACAGAAAATACCTACTTCTCTTCATAAAGATTATAGAAAAACCTATGAGAAGTACGGAGACCTCTTCGTGTGATTTTAACTCGCACTTGACCGGTTTATTTACTATTTACTTCTTAATGCATAAATAACATACCCTTATGTAGAGGTACTAAAAACTAGGCTTATGCTTTACCAAGTATTTTAAGGAATTATTTTTAAATAAATTTCATCTAAATAAATATCAAACACTTGTTGACAACCATAAAATACTTTGGTTACTGACCTGTCTGAAGAAAATAAATGCACAGCTTCACCTGAGACTCAAAATCCCGCATCAGCGCTGTAAAATAACCAATTTCAGAAACTTCAGGTCTAGGTATTACTTGCACATTTTATATACACTATGACGTCTTTATCCCTAATGGGGCAGACAGAGCTTTTTGTGTCTTGCGGCTCTAAGCAGACACACCCCACGGCCGCAAGACCCAAAGGCCACTTTAAGCGTGATGGTTGGCGAGAAGATAAAAAAATCTCGAACTCCAGTGTTTCGGAAAGCACATCAGATGCTTTTAGGCAGCTTGATAAATTTGACTCCAGTGTTGGCCACTTACACATACAAAAATGAACGAACCGCACGATTTCGAGTTCGAGTTTTGTCACCGTTACACTTCATACATATTAAAAACTAATAAGAGGCAAAAAAAAAAACCGGCCAAGTGCGAGTCGGACTCGCGCACCGAGGGTTCCGTACAAACCTGCAAGGTTTACAAAGTTCGTTCATTACGACAAGTAAGTTTAAAATTATTAAAAAAAAATATATTATGTGATGTAACTAAAAATTTATGGTTTTCGTAATTTTTCCTTTATCTATGCTATAAGACGTTGCTTCGTACCAAATTTCAAGATTCTGAGTTCACGGGAAGCACCCTGTAGGTTTTGATTCCCTTGCAAGTGTCGAAAATTTGCGGCATAAACGGCTGTATCTTTTGATTGCGTTGGCTTAGAAGTTTGATTTTTTCACAGCTTCAAGGGACAGTAGACCTGAGTAATTGATATAAATTTCAGCTTCATACCTCCACGCGTTCCTGAGAAAAAGGGTCTTGACAGACGGACGGACGGACGGACAGACGGACAACAAAGTGATCCTATAAGGGTTCCGTTTTTTCCTTTTGAGGTACGGAACCCTAAAAAATCCCTGACCTATATACCTACAGCATTTTCTTGTGATCTTTTTGAGGTCATCTGTCCACCTAGTTGATGAGTGTTCTGCGTTGCGTTTGTCGGTACGTCTAATATGAAGTGTCCTTTTTTTTATTTTTTTTGACGCGGAGAAAATCCCTTCGGATACCTTACCGGTTACGGGACACCGGTAAGGTTATGTTGTGTTACCACTAAAACTCCGCGGTGTCACCTCTCAGCCGCTATCGGCCGGGGCCGTGTGCTTCTCTTGCTCCACAGCCCCGGCGCGGCCGGCCGCTACCTTAGCGGCCCCGGCTCGCCAACGGCCTCACGGCACCCTCTGCTGAATCAGAGGGGCCGGAGAAACCGTCGCGTTGGCCTCTCGGCCCGACAAGAACAGGCGCGCTGACACGCACACGCGCCTGCCTTCCACTCCGGAGGGCTGTCCGTTGGACGATGGAATCCCGTTTCCACCGTCCAACCAGCCCTCATAATTTGGGGCCTGCAGAAGCAGGCCCTGCCCCAGTCCACCTGACGGTGACCGGGGCCCACCAAGCCGGCCGCAGGGGATAGGGAGAGCGGCAACGTAACACCGACACTCCTCTTCCCCTGCGGCCCCACCGTTGCCGTGTCCAAGCGCCACGGCCGCGCTTGATCGCGGAGGATAGGGCGAGCGGCAACGACACACCGACACTCCTCTTCCCCCGCGACCCCTACTACGGCTGTGAGAGTAGGGAGTTAACCCCCTTCTCTCACAGCCAGGCCATTCCCACCAGGAATGGCCTCCATCGGGCCCGGGGAGGCCTCAGCCTCAACCCGGGCAATGGGTTCCTCTTAGCTTCCCCGCAGATGAGGCAGTCCGCAGGTACTGAGCCCCCCCATCGCGACAAGATGAGAACCCGGGCGGGGGGGAATATTAAGTGTCCTATTTCGACCTAAGCTTACATACCTCTAAATATAAATAAATCACACTGATTATGCTATCCCTAAAATAAGTTTAATCTTGTGTTATGGGATACTAACTCAACGATAATATATTTTATATAATAAATTTATAGTATTTATTACCCATTACCCAGGACAATTTCCAACTTGCCCTGGCTGAGAATCGAACCCTGAACCTCCGGAGTGGCGGATTTGGAGTGTTAACCACTAGTACTTACGCCACGGTGGTCGTCAACAAAAACTGTACCTAAGCTTAAATATAAAAACAATTTAATACTATATGTTTCATACGGGTAACTTACGTAAAAATCTGCTACTGGCCGATGAGGTCGTAACATGTCGAACAGTAGCTGATTTTTTACGTGAATTACCCGTATGTAACATATTGTAATATCTGTGGCTCACGTTAGTTACAACAAAAAAAAATAGGTATTTAGTAAATAAATAAAGCTTGTCACCGTTATGTGGCACTCCATAAAACGTTTATCGCGATGGAATGAAGTAATTATACTGTTGTTCCAAAATCAGGCAATTTACCAAACTTTTTATTACCGTAACTGGCCGTAAATTTCATATAATCTACGAAATTATCGTCAACGTCGCGTACAAGTACGGATTTTAAGGATAAAATATTCAGTACTGTATTTTCATATTGTTTATTTAGTCGTAAAATTGGAGTGTTTTAAAGAAAGTTACCTTCAAGAATTGTAAATCTTAAGAAGTATTCATTTGTTTGAAATATATACTGATATTCTCTATTCTGGTCTCCCATCTACCATGCTGAGGTTTTGGGTGTGATCCCTAGCCAGGGCAAGACGGAAAATGGCTGTTTTCAAATTTTCCTGGGTCTTGGGTGTTTATCTATATATGTATTTACTAATAAATATAGTATCGTTGAGTTTAGTATCCTATAATACAAGTTTCAAATTACTTTGGGGCTAGCTCAATCAGTGTAATTTGTCCTTATCTATTTATTTATGCCGGTATGGGAGGAAAGACAAAACTTAGAATGTACCAGATGCTTCTCTTCCCGTGCATCCCGTGAAATGGGCGAGAATTTGAATGCGACTCAACCTTTACTAATTTGATTCCCTTTCCATCACGCTAAACGTGGCCTTTCGGTCTTACGGCCCGGGGCGCTGTTTACCCCATTAGGAATAAAGACGTGATTATATATCTTAACTATTTAAAAAGACTACTATTACCTTCATTTATTTTCTTGAATGACTTGAGGCAGGGGCAAATTGCATATTTAAATTAAAAAAAGTTTAATAATAAAATATAGTTTTTTTTTAGTTTATTAATTATTCCGTTTCACTTCTGAACTACTTTCTCTCCTTTTATATTACAATTTAGTACTAATATTAGAAAAAAATAAAAAAAAAGTAACGTAAGCAATTATTGATAGATAAAGAGTGCAAATCAGTGCGAATGTCTGTTTATCTGTACGAATAAAAAAGAAAATCGTTTTGAAAATGCTGTTTAAAAATATTATTCAGGCCATATTTCAAGATTGAAAAGTAAAGATATCGCGGGTTAATGACTTCCACAATATTTCCAGCGACAAAACCGAAACGAAATGGTAATCGAGAAAAAAGTTCGGCGATAACATCGCAATGAAGATTACAAAAGCCGTTTGAGGAAAAACCAAGAGCGTATCTAGGCTTTGAGTCAGAGGGATTTCTTAGTTGAAGTCAAAATACTTGTTTTGTTCAACGAGCATATACTTAACCTGCTTCAACGTAGGTTTCACACAAAAAAAAACCTATCAACGTCAAATAACAAAATGGTTTAGGTATACAAAAAACTACCTTCTTCCATAAATAATTTAGTAAAAACCCATCTTTAATCTCTTTCCCTCTTATCGGCATTAACTGATGCTAGAATGAGACTTCACTAATCGTTAAAAGTAAAAATGTAGCCTGCGTTATACTACTTTCCGCTTAATACGACAAAATTTAAATGTCATTATCTATTGACATTGGAATCTTTTAGGTGACTTTTTTATTTACTAGCGTCATACACGTCCTGCGTATCGCGTTAAAAAATACGCCACTACGTTTCAAAACAGGTTACACTTTTGACACTTCATCGCGGAATCTTTAGACCTCTAATATCTCTGTTGGAGTTTTTGGCAGGAAGTCAAGGTTTGGTTAGGTTTTTCTGTAAATTATTTTGCAAATTGATTTTAGTGGACCTTATAATATGAAATTGGTGTTGTTTGGTGTTATAAATGCTCATGCTCATGAACAATATGTGAAATAGTTAAAGTGGACAGTCATAGTACGGCTGTAGTGATATTTGTTTCGCGGACTGTGTGGCGTCTTCGGGCGTCGTCCGCCACTCAATCGGCTATGAAAACCAGTGGACTCGTATAGATTTGTCGCCAGAAGCTCCCTTAAAGCAATCAAAGGCCTACACCAACCTTTGATTGTAACTTGTTAGGAAAAAATAATTACCCACGTTTTATTAACTTGTTCCTGGCTAAATACGCAGTAGCGTCAAGCCATAAATAATAAAAAAAAAAAAAACTGTTTTCGAACCACTCTTACTCTTTTTCGGATTTCTAAAATAATAGGCATTTATTGAGTTTATGAGTTCTATTTTTCACCTAAAATTTTGTTCTTTTTTTATCAAATAAGTATGTTACTTTTGGACTCGCAAAATTTTTTTTTAGAACATTCGGCGACCACTGTGATATAATGGTCAATACGCGGAGGAGAACCTTCGAATTGGCGGACCTACCAGACGAATCCAGAAGTTCCTTCTGACCAGCCAATGCAAGTTCGAAAATGGCCTTTTTAAAATTTTCCTGCGTCTTGGTCTTGTGTTTATCTATGTATGTATATATATGTATTTATTATGAAATATAGTATCGTTGAGTTAGTATCCAATAATGTAAGTTTAAACTTACTTTGGCACCAGCTCAATCAGTGTGATTTGTCCTTATTTATTTATTTTATTACCATACAATAAGCATGTTATTTTAATCATTGGTGTCATTCATCAAGTTTTATAACGATCCCATCGGTCACCACACTCATCCAAATACCACCAAAAGTAACCTCAAAAAGTAAGAGGCAATAAAAATAAATAAAAAAATCAAAGATTTAAGCTAGGATAAACCTTGGATCCGCCCTTGGGAAAAACGCTGATATAAAAGTCGTATAGAAAAATGAACGCATCATCGTCGAAACGGTCTATCATAACTTGCAATTTTTCATATAAGATCAGGAATCACTAGGGCATCAATGGCGGGACATTAGAGACCGCTCGATCGACTGTAACGTCGCCTCAGGCATTCTAATAGAAATCGTTGTTCGCCTGGAAATCGTGGAGAGAAATACACTGGATATGAATCACTGTAAGTATCTTAAGATTTATGTATGATGTTAAGTCATCACTTGATAGAGTATTTTTGATATCACTGTTTATGTAGGTATTTGATAAACTTTTTACTTGATACATTTTTTTTAAAATTAAAATATAAAATATAGTTTTACAACACGTATGTTTATTTAATTTTATTTATTTAAGTTTATTGCACACAATCTCATATTTGATTGATTACAATGGATCAAATTTAACGCTATGCATTATCTACGTTCGAGGTGTGTAAACTACAACTACTACTTCCTCGTATAAAGAGACTACAGTTGCTTACAGTATTTTTTTCCCTCTGTGCAGAGCTTGCATGGAAGCTGATGAAACTGCGAGCCATCTCCTCATCGAGTGCGATGGCGTCGCACACATAAGAAGAGGGTTCCTGGAACATCAGGGAACCGTGGAGGAGGCTGTCAGTACGCCGAAGAGCGTCCTTGCCTTCCTGCAGGAGCTAGGCTGGTTTGAGAACTGACAACGGCCCCAGCTCCCCACGCAAACCGGGTTCAGCGCAATTGACCAAATTGCGGAAAAAATGTCCTCGGGGGAAGTAGGAAGAAGCTACAGTCATAATCGAAATGAAATATATGGTATTTCATACATACACTATCACGTCTTAATCTCTAATGGGGCAGACAAAGCGTGTTGAGTTTTGCGACTCTATGATAAGACAGAGCCCAGTGCCGCAAGACCCAAAGGCCACTTTTAGCGTGATGGTGGCCTAAAAGATAAAAAAAATAAGCAAAATAGTGACGGGTTGCTAGCCGTTTTCGATTCCCTCGATTATATTTAGTTTCTTTAACTTTGGAGGAAACCATATATCTACCTTCAAAATAGTTAGATGTAAGTGTAAAATTCAGTAAAACGGTATTCTAAAACTAAGATAAACTGTGAACAAAGAACTAAAGGCAAATTGCTTTACAACTAAAGTCCTAACTAAAAATTCCGTTAGCTGAAGTAGCCCTATCTCTTCGCAAAATAAATAAGAGTACAGAATTTATTCTCTTCTCTTCAATTCTGTACTTTTTATGTTTAAATTCTGCATGACGTCACGATCAAGTACGATTTTCATTTAACGGTGACGTCAATCACCCCCACTTCGAAACAGCGACACGCAGTTTAATTTTGTGAATTTTCACTACTTTGATAAACCAAGAAATATGCGTCCATTACCACATAATACCTAATGATTGCCATTACTTTTGGATAATGTAACTGACGGACTAAATAAAATACAATATTGCAGACCCAGTCCACATCCTTTTAATGACCTTGACCATGCAGTATATTCGGTTTCAGTTTGACTACTGCGTGGCTACTCGATTTGACCTGATGATTTGACTGTGCCAAACAAAAGAACGATCGATGCATAGATACAACGACTATCCCCAAATTAAGGCCGTACCTGAATTTTCCGGAGTCCAGTGCTGCCCCCATTTAAAATAAATCATTTCAAAGAAAACGGAGACATCATTTAAAATTTTGCCACTACTAAGTCCTAGATAACCCTTCAAACTATTTTGTGAACTATTATTTACAGTTTATAATTAGAACGTTAAGCTTTACTACACACATTTGCCAAACGTGGCCGTTTTACGCAAATGTGCGTAGTAAAGCTTAACGTTCTCACTTTAAACTGTAAACAGTAGTTCATAAAAGTCTCCGTTTTCTTTGAAATAATTTATTTTAAATGGGGGCAGCACTGGACCCCGGAAAATTTAGGTACGGCCTTAAGTAAGAACATCAAGGGTATAGTATATCGCTGCATTTTCCCTATTTTGTAGTCTTTTCCAGTGCTCCTAAATCCCGAAGACGCGCTTCCGTTATTAAACGCATCAATTGGAGGCAAAGACAGACGTGCACTCCCGATCTTGGGCGACAGTTATTGCCACATTATGTAATGTCAGTTTAAACTGCTGATTCGTTTCACAAGTATGGCTGTCAGTCAGTCATATAAATATCATATATTAAATCTGTCTTATTATAAAACGCAAACTAACTTTAGTACATGGTTTAAACCATTATCTGCCAAGAACAAGAAGAACTTCTGTCATGTCAATCAATGTCACCTTCTCTTTTGTCACATATCAACTTCATTTGGGGGAATAATGATTTTAACCAATTACTTAAGTTGGTCCTCGTTTTATAATTAAACAGAATCCGTCTTATTATAAAAACAGGACTAACATTGTTACTAGGTTTAAACCATTATCCACCCAAATCAAGTTGACATTGACAAGTGAGATAGTGTGATATAATCTACTAGATGTTAACTTGATTTGGTCGGATAATGGTTTAAACCTAGCAATAAGTTAGTCTGGGTTTTATAAAAAGACGGTTTAGGTATATTAAAAGTTAGATACTAAATAAAACAATAAGACGGTGAACCCACTGCAGCGCACCATCGCTGAGCGCGGTTCAACACACTGACGCGTTTTCAGTGTGTTGGACTAGGCGTGTTTTCTATACAAACTGAGATACTTACATACAAAGTTAAAATCTGCCGCCCCGCGTTCTGCGACAGTGCGCGGTAAGCAGTGGGATCACCGCCTTATGCTCTCAAAAATTGGCGCTCAAGTCTGAAATAAAATAAAAGCGTAAAAGTAGCGTAAAATAAATGTTGAAAAATCAGCAAAACTAAATCATTGTACCGTATTTTAAAAGAAGTAGTAGAGAGATTAAAATAAATTAGTTTTTTTTTAAATATGCTATTTTATAAGTAAGCTTCCTTAAATTTCACTCAAAAATTAGGTTTGTGCTTTTTTATCAAGGGTCGATTAAAGTATTATGAGTAGTAATTATAAAAGTAAATCCATATTGAAACTTAACACTAGAATAAACGCTGTAAATAAGAGTCAGCCACCTATATCGCTACCATTTTTCCAATCTAATTCTACAAGATCATAAATCATTAAAATAGGATAAAGTAATCACAACATCCATCAGTTAGTTTCCTTCCAAACCCAGATCGTATCAGTTTCACACTATTTTGATTATCAGCTCACTTTGAAACCCCATCAAAACTGAACCCCAAACAAGTTACAGTTCTAATTGACGAAACACCCTACGTCATCATGTCTGTGACCCCTGCCCCCTTATTTACTAATGATTTGCGTAATTTAGTAAAACAGTCAGTGTTCACGATTTGACTCGCGTATTCGAATGGAATACCAGTTGGTACAAATTTGACTGACTAGGCATATAAAGTTAATTATTTATGTTTTAGTCGCTCTCTGTTTTTACCTTCACTGATATTAGATTTTTAAACATCCGAAGTGTATGTGACATCACTTAACTATCATCAAGCTAAATCAGTCGTTTGGTATCTAGTTTAAGTACAGTATTTTTTTGTATTTGCTACGGAAGTATTAATAAAAAGAATTTTGTAACACAATATAAAAGTACCAGCACGGAGTTCCGCGGCTGTACTGATATTGTTTATGGCTTTGATATTGTCTATAGCTACGCCTGAAGGTAGCTAAGATAAAATATAATAAGATTACCGATTGTAGCATAGTGTAGACTTGACGTAACACCGTTTTATTGGCCAAACGTTTTTTTTTTGAAAAATAACTAGAGAAATACTTATTAAAAGCATGCAAGGAAGAAAATTAGGGCTGTTAATATAGAAACGTGATTATAACGTACACGGAGATAAGGAGGGTCAAAAAGAGTAGGATTAAAAGATATTGGCTCACTGCCCATCCAATTTTCTTTGTTGACGTCTCCTGGGAACCACCCAGATTATCTTAACAAAGCAAAGACCGTTCGAACGCCTGGAACAATGTAATCGCTTAGATCTTACGAAGAAAACAATTACACTATATCTCTTACAAGTCTTCGAGACGCCTTTGATATGGACTCCGATAAATTATTTATTTTGACAAATTAGTGCCTGTTTCTGTCTTCCTTCGGATTACTTTCTCTGGATTCTCTCTAATATGGTTGAGTTCAACAATGGCGGAACCGTGCGTCAAGTCGTGAACGAATGCTGTCAGGAGGGACTTCTCAGCTCGGTTTCGCTTTTTGAGTAATTAGTATTTCTTCTTTGCTGGTCTGGGAGAAAAGAAAAAACGTAGAATGTACCAGCTGCTTCTCTTCCCGTGCAGATCGTAAAAGCCGATCGAGGGAATGGGCGAGAATCTGAATCATATGAATAGGCGATGCGGTTAGCAACCCATCACTATTATGATTTCCCTTTTCCACCTTCATGCCCACCATTACGCTAAAAGTGGCCTGGGCTTTACCGCCCTTGGCTCTGTCTACCCCGTTAGGGATAAAGACGTGATAGTGTATCTGTAGTATTTCTTATTACATTATTTATATTTGTTCACTCATTCGCAAGCATAACATATTATGATGTGTTGACATTGTCTTATAATATTTGTAAATTGACAGACATATGACAAAGCCTTTCTGGCGAGTAGGCGACTAATACTGTGTAAATGAGTTTATTTAAGCATTTCTTTTCAGCAGAGGTCGTTGCAAAACGCTAGTTTCGGTAGCTTTTCTAAAAAAAAACAAAAATAATTTTACAATTAATGTATACAGAACTTATTGACGTGTTAAAGTGCGTATAAAAGTGCCTTTAGGGGCCTAATTAATGAATGAACTTTTGAATTTATATTAAGTATTTGAATTATTTTGCGTGGTCAGTAATTCGATAAGTTTTTTATTTTTGATTAAGATTTCATTAGTATGATATCGTATTTGTTAAGTTTATTTGCCATACGCATTAAATATTTTATAATAGGGACCTAAAAAGTAACTTATGTATAAATATATTGTTATCATTCGAAAATTTATTTGTTAAAGTATTAAATATAATCTTATTTTTACAAGTCGCCTCTGAAATTGGAAAAAAGTCGTAAATCGTAATCACGTACACCTGATTAGATCAAGCAATACCCAGTTATCACTTGAATTGAATCGAGGACGTGCCGCTACGTCCATTACTTGCTGAAGCCGTTAGCGCGTAGACGACTTCCATACATCGTAGAGAGTACAAAAGTTAAACTGACGACATTTTTTTATGCAGCTATCCTAATCCTATCCTAATCCTATCCTAATCCTAACTATCCGACCCTAATCCTAATCCTAATCCTAACTAATATTGTAAATGCGAAAGTGAGTTTCAATATTTGTTTGTTTGTTTGTTATCTCTTCACGGTTTATTTACTGAACCAATCTTCTTGAAAATTCGCATACACATAGTTAAGAGTACTGAGAAGGACATAGGGTACCTTTTATCCCGGAAAAATATACTGTTCCCGTAGGATTTAGGATACGCGAGCGAAGCCGCGGGTAAAAGCTAGTTAGTAATAAAATAGACTTACAATTATAATCCTTCTGATGTTATACTGTAGCCTGTGGATGGCTGCAACACCAGAATGACCATTTGCGTGTTGTCGACCCTGATTTTAGAAATAACTCAGCATTTTGCGCATTCAGATTGTATCTCCAGCTACAAAGCGTTAATTCCCGGTGTCCGCCTTCTGCATAGCATAACCTTACCACCTTACCGGTTTTTTGAACCTCTGATGAAAAAGAGGGGTTGGCGTGTCTGTGTGTCTATGTGTCTGTTTGTGGCATCGTAGCTAAACGAATAGACTGATATCGATGCTGTTTTTTAAATCGAAAGTTTTGTCCGTCGAGTTGTTTGATAAAAATCGGTTCAGCCGTTCAAAATTTATTGGAGGTGAACGCGTAAAAGTCGGGGATTTTTGAATTGGTCTGGCAAATAAAATTGTTTTCATATCTTTTTATTATCACAAAGTAGCTTAGCTTAAAACGTGGACTAATGTTATTATAACTAAAACTACAATAATATAATAATTATTAACCAAAACAAAAAGACAACTGCAAAAGCGTTTGTATTTTATTAAGCGTCAATGTATTTATTTTATTTATGTTTGGATAAAATAGTTAAACTTGTGGCTCTGTGAGCTGTGAACCACGTGCCTCACCCCCAACCCGTTCAAGATTATCAGATAAAAACGTTAATGGATAAAAATTTTTGAAAAATTTCCGTAATCTGAATTGACAAAAACATCTATATAATTATTGAAACGGTACAGTGGCCCCACGTTGGGCCTAGATTTAGGATCTAGGAAGATAGATGAGATAAAAGAAAGACCAGATATCGGCAAATGAGATAGGTATAATGAACAACTATTACATTACATTAGTTACAAAGATTCACAAGAACACTAGGTACAGATTAGGGTAGTCAGGGTCGTGAGTTATAGGCACTAGATCAGTTGAGTAGCCCTTCTAGGTAGAAGAACTACTTAGCTTCAGATGCTGCCGAAGACGAAGAGAACGAGCGCCGGCCGCCGCGCCTTATATATGGGCATGGGCTGCGCCTAAGAGGGGCGGAGGAGTGCTGGAGCCCGCGCGATGTCACAACCTGCTTATGAAATTTTACGAGAATCGGTTGATAAATACCTGTTGGCACAGCGGCGACACTCCCTGTACGTGAGAGATCGAACGCCGGAGACCTTGAGCCGAAGTGCATACCGCTAAGGTTGCCGCTTGATACCGAACCGAAATGAAATACATATAGAATTGTGCCAAAGAAAATTAAACATACTAAGTATGTTACTGTAAACTTGTGTAAGGACATTTAGGTAAGGTAGGTGAAAGATACTTACGTCAAATTTTCATTCAACTTTATTAAATATCTTTACAAATTAAAAATTGCTTACTCTTATATATTTTTGGCTGTTTCGATTACCTACTTTTATAATTTTTGTTATTATTTGTAACAATTGAAAAAAATTATATAATTCAGATTCTTGCATATAATTCACATTCCCTTAATCGGCTTTTACGATCTGCGTGGGAAGAAAGGCAAATGTTACATTCTATGTTTTCTTTTCTCCCAGACCAGCACGGTCCGAAATTATTTCGTTTATCTTTTTAATTTGAACATGCACCGGTAAATGTTAACATACACCAAGACGATTAGGTGAATCTTAGATACAGCAATTTACAAATTACGTAAATGTTAACACACCATCGATAAGACACGCTAGTTTTTGTGACACGACATAGTGATTTATTTACCACCCGGGTGGTTCCGGGTTAGAATAGGACCACTCGCATCTCTTCCTGTGGATGTCGTAAGAGGTGACTAAAGGACTAAGGACTTAGCACAAACATCTCGTGCTACAATTGCATTCCCAAGAAGGGGTATCTTCGGGCGGCTGCCGGTTGTAAAACTTTCCGTACACACATTCCCAAAGAGGGTTGACGTCAGGTAGGCGGCCGGCCGTAAAACTATAGCCAAATCATTTAAACTGTTCCGGCTATTTCTTCTCCACTTTGCTAGGTATTTGGCATCCTTGGATGACCATTGACATGCATGTTATATTTGGGAAAGAAAAAGCGGGAAAGTGCACCCGGGCTCCAAAGCAGCACAGCTGACGATGCAACCGGGAATGCGCTTAGATGAAGAAGAAGAGTGATTTATTTACTACGTGTAATACAGTAGGGTACCTACTACTAGGTAATAGGATATTAAATTAATATTAGTAGGCACTTACTTTTCTGGGTCGCTAGGCAATGAGAACAAGCTTTTGTCATTATTCTGCTTTTGGTGATTGCCACAAACCATAAACACAACAATTAATCCCGCCGCTGGTCATGATTACCGCGCAGTCAGTCCGAGCCTGCGTGCTCGAACTAGGTACTTGCCCTCGGCCAAAGAATTCAAAGACGGGTCGTTCTCCGCCCCGCGCGCCTCTCAAGGCCCCCGCGCACATCCAGCCACCCACTCATAGCCGCAAGCGATTTTACGTGCACACATGCTTAAGTGTCGTTTCTTTTCGCGTAGTGTATATATTCTTTGCTGTAGGCGAGAACAAACCGACAAACATATTGACGGACAAAAGCAATTTTAGCCTTTCTCGAAACTGAGAAGCTTCGCTCGCTCGCTTGGTCAACTATTATCCAACTATTAAAATAAATGCACTAATGTTAGTGAAGTTGAGTTTCACATCTCTTCAATTTTCGTTTTGTGATCACACTACGCCCTGTATTAGGACTATTGGAATACTCCGACGATCGTTAGTACACGCATTAGGGTGACAGTCATTATGGAGAGAGGAGACACCTATGTTAAGGGAAAACGCTATTTTCGGTGTGATGAAATCTATTGTAATTCAAATATACCCATAACTATTTTATAGGCTTCAATGTTCATAGAAAAGATGCTTGCTGAATATAAATACTGTGCTCGAATTGTGCTGGGTGTTCAAATCGTTAATAGACGCATTATGATAACGGTTATTATGACAAAACGATGTTATACCTATGTTGATGAAAGATATTTCTGTGGTGTGAAAATATAGTAAGTATTACAAATAAAAGGGCTGTTCCAGTGTTAATTGGAAAGAAACTTGCTAATAGCTATGCTGAGCTACTTAAATACAATTTAATAACGAACGTTTTTGGTATTTGAAAAAACTTGTTCTGGTCCTAGTTCCTGAGATTTGAACGAAACAAGCTAACAGACATACCAGATAATTAGTAATTAATACAGTCGGCAACACCATTACAGATGTGCGGTGTTGACTTTGGAAAGAGTTATAAAGTATTTAAGTGCTATTTTAAAGAATTTGTGGCTTTAGTCTCTTGGGAAAATGCCACCACTCGTTCCACAACTTTGCCGTACGTGGGACAAAATTCTATTGTAAACTAACTGCCTACTCAATATTGTTTTGGCTTTAAGTTGCGAGTATAAATTCCCAATAAAGTGCCTTAACTTCTGTATTGTTTTTATATTTTTGATGAATAAAACTGAAAAAGTAACGACCTAGCAACAAAAGCTAGAAAATTAGAAAAGTAAAATTAATTATATGATTTAAAATGAGTACCTAATATTAAGCAAACAAGCAAACATTCAGTCTTTTTCTAATAATAATTAATGATTAAACGAACTTACCTAGTGAAGTAGCCCAAGAAAAATAGCGTTAAAACCAAAATAACTCACGAACAGCCTGGTTTCCGAAAATAATTAAATATTAGGTAATTCTAAGACACTATATTTTCGAATCCAAAGTAATTTCGATATGGAAGAATTAAAAAAAAATTAAAATTGAAAATAGGGGTACATTGGGAGAGCGTTAACAATAACAGAGGTTATTGTTTTGAAACGTGCTTATGGAACCAAAATTATAATGACGACAATAAAATCCACTAATAAAAAAAAGAGGAAATGTATTTTTTTTAATAAATTTAGCTAATCAGCTTTATACCATTGTAAAAGCTGTGGTAAAAATTTTATATGCCGTTTTGAAGTATTTAAAAGAAGTATATATTCTTTTAAGCTTATTTCTAAAAAAATCTAACAAATAACATTACTGGAAAGAAAAAAAAAAAATGTCTTCTTTAAAACACAGAGCAAAAATATAACAGAAGTTATTTTTGGTAGACTTTTGGTTTCATATAAAACAAAATTCGGAAATACAAGAATCCATCAAAAAATCTAACGGCATAAACACAATCTTAAAACCTGGATCAGAGTGCACGTCACTTTGAATCTTAAACATAGAACGCATACGGTTCAATTTCGATCGCTGTGTAGCGCGGAAGATACACAGGGAGCGCTGACCCGCAGGAAGTAGCTTATGTGTGTAGGGATCATACGCTCTGACTATGATTTAAAGTGCTTGTCACCTTTACTATAGGGCAATAATATTATTAATATTTATTTCATGGTTTCATGGAAAAATCTATACCTATACTAATAATATTATAAAGCTGAAGAGTTTGGTTGTTTATTTGTTTGTTTTTTTTAACGCGATAAAATCAGGAACTGCTGAACCGTTTTCAAAACTTCTTTCATAGTTGTAAAGATACGTTATCCCTGAGTGCTATAGGCTATGTAGGTATAATATTTTGTATTCATTAATGTTAGTGAGACGAGATGTTATCTGTAGTAGGTAGATAACCTACTATATATAATAAATAAAACATAAAATCAGTGCACATTTTCTTTATTAATTGTTAATCCAGAACGATTATAAAGGCTGGTAATTAATGGTAATCAAACTCAACATATTTATTGTTTGACAAAATCAAAGTTGTAGTAATATAGGTAGACAAATTATAAAAAAAAAAACACAATGGATGAATGGGAGAAATGGTCGGTGATTGTTAAATTCATTTGGCAATCGGCATGAATGAATAAGATGACACTCTTCGATACATTACATATACGAGATATGTACTAGGTATAATTTGTTAGTTTTACCAATGTTTTGACCACAGGTTTTGACAGACTATTTCTTTTTAATTATTGGCGGCAAATGTAAAGACGTTGTAATGTAATGTAGTGATTATATTCTCTTTGATCAGTGTAAGGAAGGCCGTTCTAGAGGTCCATAAATAAAAAAATCATGTTCTATATTCATAAACCAAAACAATAGGATTTAAAAACAAAATATTCTTACAATGATTCATTGATTTTTAGATTAAGTCGATTAGAGGAGCTAACTAGCGCCACCATTTTTGTAAATTAAGATTGATCTTATTTTGAAAGTAAGCTAACTAGCGTCACCTTTTTGTAAATTCGTACCTATTTTAAAAAAGGTAGTGCTAGTTAGCTCCACTAGTCGCCTTAAATTAACCGAAATGTTAGCTAGTAGTTTTGAAATTTTAGAATAAGTAAGAAAAAATATAAAAATTAAAGATAAATTAAGTTTAACTTTGTACTGAACTGAATAATGGTGATGTACAGTGTCTTACAATCTTTGTTATTACTAGCTTTAAGGATCATTATTCAGATACCCAAGGCTCTATAGTAACCAATATAGTCTGCGGTTCAGTCAAAGTTTCATCGTCTTCATTATCGTGTTCATTAATTGAAATGGTAGTGATGGTATCAAAATTATTTTCATCATCTTCACTATCAGTATCTAACCGATTCTCATCTTCGGGATTATCATCTTCATAATCGTAATCAGAATATTCATCGTAATGCCGATCAGAAGTAGTTTCTTTACATTCTTTTCCCATGCAATATAAACAGAGATCGCTACATGACATCCCACATTTTTTGCAGGTGCAATTTTTATTACAAGAAACTTTACACTTACATGATATCAGGTTCAGTATTTTTTCAGGTGCAGCATCTAACAATCTCTGTATAGGCATGAGAATACCGTTATGTATTTTCCAGCCCCACTGGGTAGGATTAACATCATTATTTAACCATTTCTGAACCTGGAGATAAACTCTATAGAAGTGTTGGTTTGCTGCATCAATAGTTGGAGGAAGACTAGCCATGTTAAAGGAACTTTTAAGGGTTGACTGTGCAAAACGTTCATATCGTAAAATATTTAGATTTTTGGAAGACTCGCCGTACAGCCGACGCAAAAACATTTCCCCAGCTTCTGCTACTGCTTTTGGGTCTGCATTTGGATCTTTAAATATCTTAAGAATTTGTTTAAGTTCTAAATCTTTAACTACTGATAAAGCACATTTTTTCTTTCCTATACGGTAGATAGCAGATGTGGTATCGCATCCAGATACGGCATGAATGAATAAAATATGTTATTTGAGGGATGGCTCCATTAAACTGTCTATGTTGTAATATCTTGTGGGTATTTTGCCTCGGCCGGGTTTCATTAAATATACGTTAGACTGATTTGTAGACGTCAAAATAACTAAAAAATGATGACAGTTAGAAGTCAGTAACACAGCGTTAAGGACTGTATGCACAAAGCCACGTGGTCGGATTTGGCTCTGAAATATGCAAAATTTTCCCGCTAGGGGGATAAAAATGTCAAGATGAAGTTACATAGAGTTAATAATGTGTAAACGGGACAATAGATGTAGGTAATCATAAATTGTAACGTAGAAGCATACTTGTTTCTTTTCGTCAAGACTTCCAGTCCGCGATACTTATTAAAATTTTCAAATCAAGGAATTATTTTGTTTGAATTATTATTTCTGAATTAAGGCCTTGGCAGACGTTATTATAATGTACTTAACACTTTAGTAGACAGGCTATCAGTAGAAAAAGGCTAAAGTCGAAAATACAGTAGTGTGCGTGAATGCAAGACGTTTATTTAAAAAGCGAGTTTAAATATATGTGAAATTCATATAGGTAGCACTTTCTAAAAAATCCAAGTTATAGTTATTCGAATCTTGCGTAAAATTTATTATTATTTCAATTTATTAGTCGACCTCCGTGGCGATTCCTTAACACGCTAGTCCGTCACTCGGAGGTTCTGGGTTCGATTCCCAGCCAGGGCAAGTTGGTAAATGGCCTTTTTTAATTTGTCCTGGTTCTTGGGTGTTTATTTTATCCCATCAAAAACATAAATGTAAAAATGCCACGTTCAAATTCCGACAAAACAATTGAAATTTAAATAGCTGCCAAGTTATGTAGGTAGAGAAAACTGAAATTTATTCATAAGAATCTCAACATTTGACTTCGACAACATTAAGATTGAAAGCACGGTCACCCATCCTAACTGTGACCAAGCTAGAAGTTGCTTAACCTGTAAAAGCACGGTGATTCATCCATCAATTTTTGAATTTATCGTATGAAGTGGAGCGAAATATTTGCACAAGTGGTTTTGATTACTCGTATTTTGAAATTTGTTAAAGCGCAAATGACAAAGAACCCTTAGAATAGAGAATCTTTTTAGTTTCACGCAGCTTTTTAGGGTTCCGTAGTTAACAAGAAAACCTTATAGTTTCGTCATGTCTGTCTGTCTATCTGTCCCCAGTTTTACTCATAGACTATTAGTACTAGAAAGCTGTAATTGGGCATGGGCATGGATATGTGGTAATAAAAACTTGAAAAAAAAATGTGTGGTGTGAGACGTCGTTGAATAGGTCTTTCAAAAATATTGTAAGATTATGAACACCCTTTTTCGTTTTAGCAATCCGTTTGTGAAATATTTGGTTTTTGATTGCAAATTTTTGTTAGAATCATGTGTCTTCCCTCTCTGTCAGTTAAACGGTTGTATATGGATACTTAAAAAAATTCACGGCAGTAGTATATAACGTCTCCCTGTACTAAAACTAATTATTAAATAAATATGAAAAGAAAATGTTTGCTTTCCATTCGACCTCCGTGGCGTAATTTAACAGAACAAAAAAAAGTTAACACGCTAGACCGCTAATCCGGAGGTTCTGGGTTCGAGCCCCAGCCAGGGCAAGTTAGAAAATGGTCTTTTTCAAATTGTCCTGGGTCTTGGGTGTTTATCTATGTATGTATTTATCATAAAATATAGTATCATTGAGTTAGTATCCCATAATACATGTTTAAAACTTACTTTGGGGCTAGCTTAATTAGTGTGATTTGTGACATTATCATACATATATTACATAAATATTACATTTTGCCAAATCTTGTGTGTAAGAGATCAAAAATATTTTTTGTATTTCGTTTGTTCCTTGGTGAAAGTTGTTCAGTATCATGGACTGAATTCAGACCTAAAGTTAGGCAGTTGTTAGTTACATAAAACAATTAGGTACTGACTACGAAACCCTACACTGCACGTGGCCCGTCACGGCACGTGGCCGGTTTATTTTGGTTAAGTTGAAATTTTAGGGAACCATAGACAAATTTATGATATTTCTGTGTAAATCAATATTACTTATCGCTGACATGACGTTCTCAAAAATACAATCAAATAGTATTTTACGCGAGCGGTGACTTGGAAAACTACACGTTTTGTGTTCCACTGACAGAAAATGTACACATTTTAATTTTCTTTGTGAAACAATACGTTTAGCGACCATCTGCAATCGTAACACCTTTCACTTCTATTCACCTTATTATGTAAGTACGGAGGGTAAAAAAGGATTGTACGTTGAACAGATCAACAGTCTTGGCGTAGCAGCTGTACGTGCTCAATCAATGACTTGACTGTTTGATTTTGTACAATATTTTTGACGAATCAACAAAGAGCACTAAAAAGAAATCTTTTCCTGAAAACAGCTAAAAAAATTGGTTGATTAATGAAGCAGTAATTAGCATTATTGCACCCTCTTATTTTTTATCTTCTAATAGGTTTTCCTGTAAACTATAGGTAAAGAACTATTTACTGTATATTTTTCAAAAGATTGGGTTCAGTGGTTTCGGAGATAAGTGTATTTTTATTATTTATTTTCAAAAATAACTTCAAAAACACCAACTTAAAACATATAGAAAAATATATTTTATATTATCATAAAATGCTCTTTCATTTGATATTTTACGCGATATAGTTCACAAAACCCTTTTTTTAATGTCTCATTTATGTCCCATAAAGTGGCCCCATTTTTTATTTATTTATTCATTTACCTACAATTTACTTCCGTCTTTGGGTCACAAATTTACATTATGTGCACCACATTTCAACTGAATCGGTCCAGTAGTTTAGTAGGGGGGGGGGGGGGGGGGTAAATTTTCGCCCATTTTCTTAAATAACTTAAAAATACCGATCTAAGAAATAATAAAAAATAAATATATTTAAAATTGTCATACAAAGTTCTTTCATTTGATATGTCACACGATTTTGTTATCAAAACTTTTTTTTAATGTCTAATTTACCAACAATAAGTGGCCCCCTTTTTTTAATTTCATTTTTTTACATTATACGTCTATCTTTAGGTCACTAAGTTACATAAGTGTAGGTACTAAATCTCAACTAAATCATTCTATTAGTTTCGTAGCAAATTGGCTGTCTTACGGACAGACAGACAAGCGAAACCCTAAAAACAGTAAAAACACCGAAAAAATCGGTTCCTATAAAATTTCCCGAGCGGCTGCACACTTTTGTATAAAAATGCAGATTTTTTTTTGTTTCTTGACTGTTGTTTTAATATCATTATACTATACTAGCAGTCCACCCCGGCTTCGCGCTTGGTTCACACAAAGCCTATATCACTCGGGGATAGTGTACCTTTCCAACGGTGAAAGTTTTTTTTAAATCGGTCAAGTAGTTTCGGAGCCATGTAATGCAAACAAACAAACAACCAAATCTTTTCTCTTTATAATATTAGTGTAGATAAATAGCCTACTATAGCCTGCCTGCCAAGCCAAGTATAGATCTAGTATAGCCTGTGGTTCGATATATTACGCATAATGTCAATTCGTATTTTGATATACATTCATGGGAAAAAGTTGTTCAAAATTTCAGACTGAATCACCCCTCAAAATAATTGTAAAACCCTAATTAAACAGCACCTTTTATTACAAAAACAGTTAATATGATTCCGCGACCCGAGAAAGTTCCAATCCGATTTTCACCCTAATCGCCAATTAAAAAATATAGGTAATAAATCAAACCAAATTATTTTTTTCATTGACTTATTTTCAATAAAATTTAAAAAAAAAAATGTGCGATGCCGTATCTGCAATAGCATTACATCTTTACTTGAACGTCAACAAAATGTCAAAACTGTTCCATAGTGTAGCAAAAGTATGACATAATTTGGCAGTTTGTACATAGTTTTTTATTGAAATATTTTAGACTGTAATGCAATTTTACGTAATTTGAAAATGGATTTTTTTGAAAAATTCGACGCGGCCTCCTTCCTGAACGCCCGGCGGGCAACTGAATTTGTATGGAAGAATCATGGCCGCCATTTCAGAGATTTCTGTCAAAAACGTTGCAAAACATCCAATTTTAATTTTTTTTTTTTTTTATTATTGCGTGATTGCATTGTAAGCAAATATTAAGAATAATGTTTCAAAATAGCCTTTATTTTTAAAAAATATATGCAATCCCTTGTTAGAATATTTCTTTACGCAGAAAAACAAGCCAGTTTGTAGCAAGATTTTCTAAAATATTCCTTTCAGGTTTCTTTACAATTATCTTACTTTTTCTGAATGAAAATTAAAAAAATACGGTTTTCGTCTACTGGCTAGTCTATTCACCTATAACTAGGTATGTAATTTTCTTAGTGGTCTTTTCTACTTAAGCCATAACTATTGCCCGCGCAAAGTGCGTTTTGCATGTTTTTGGGTAAATTCAATGCTCGTTTTTAGGAAAACTACAAAATATTTTAAAAAATCCTTTTTTCCTCTACTGTCCCAACTCTTCCTCTATCTATGTGTATACATTATTTGACTTAAATCAAACGCTTTCTGTACAAACTTGTTGCCCGCGCAAACCCAGTTTACATGGTGCCGACCCTTAAAGACACTAAAACACAAAATACCTTCCGTTCCTTAGTGCCGAGCCTGACATTACGAATAATGCGTACGAGTTCCTTCCGCGTCCTGGAGTGTCCCCGCCCCGCCCGCACACCCGCCCGAGCATGCGCAGTACCAAGCGAGCCGCGAGCGGCCGGCCGGCCGGCAGACTTGTGGCCCGCCCGCACCCCGCGTCACCCCCGCGATAAATCGCTACGAAGTTTTATTAAATTTATTAAGAAAATAACACTTAATTTGTTGGATTTCACATCTGTCTGTTTATTGATAGTGTAGAAATAAAAGTCTACCAAAAAAAAATCCTGTTGTAATTTTTTTTCAAGCAATAATACTCATATTTTTTTACACATAATTTTTTTATTGGATTTAAAATGGAATATAAATAATTGTATAAAGGATCGTTAAAAAAGCCTTTTCTTTATTGTTAATACTTTTATCCTTAGAGATTTTATTTTTTAAAGAATAATTAAAATATTTTTAATAAAAGCGATGAGTTCCGACATACAAAAAAGTTAGATTATTTTCTAAACAGAGAGATTTAGTACATATCTACCTTATAATGAATACATATTTCTGTTAGCAATTTTCTGCTTAATTTTTATTAATTTTTTTATATAATTTATTTATTTTTTCGCATTTGCGTGTCAATTTTTTTGTGGATTTTTATCTCAACATGTTGTAAGATAATTTATCTAAGCGATAAAAAAAGGAAATCGCTATTCTAGAATTTTTTTTTTTCGCCATACTTAATAATTTTATTGTTCTCAGGCTAAAGTTCTATCATAATTATACGAAGTGTTTGTCCGAAGACATTAACAAAGTTATGTAAGTTATTTATATATTTGTACACTCGTAGTTACACATATTGTGGGCCACAGTCACTGAATAATTGAGGGTATAAAAATAATAAAAAATATTCATAAAAATGTAAGTAGAATGCGGCCGCCCGGCCGCGCCCCTCTCATTTCGTTCTCATTTAGTTAAGAGAAAAAAAACATGGATGTGTCACGATTCTCGAAGGGTTAAAAGATGGGTAGGGTGGGTTGTTAATGTCTTCGGACAAACACTTCGTATAATTATGATAGAACTTCACTAGGTAAGTTCGTTTAATCATTAATTATACTCGTGTTTGTCCTTGACATTAACAAAGTTATGTAAGTTATTTATATATTTGTACACTCGTAGATGTTGAGAGAAGAAGCGTGAACATCCACAGATATGTAAATAAACATGAAAAAATAGCAACAAATCAGTTTATTCTGTTGAGCCGCCAGTACAATTCATAATTGTAAAAAAAAAGTGAATAAATAATATCAATAAGAACAATATAATTTTTAATTTCAAGAATTCTTAACAATGCTTTTAGCAAACAAATCATTACTAACATTCTCACGAATAGACCGGTTATAAAATTTTATAAAGGTATTTGAAGTCCCGCTCCATCCGGCGGTCTTTCGAATTAAATCTAAACTTACACCTAACTTCATTGCCTTAGAGGTGGAAGCGTGTCTTGTACTATGCGCTGTAAATACTGACACATCAATACCGCTACTTTTTAAAGTATCTTTTATCCGTCTGCCTAAAGTCTGAGATGTAATTGACTTATAGGGTTTTCTCAGACTTATAAATAATTTATCATGATTACTACGTAAATCTTTGGTTACCTCTAAGAAAGAACAAAGCGTTTTTGCCGGACATATTTCTAGTCTGTCAGTGAAATATGGTAGGACCAGGACAGGTTGAAGAGTACCTGGACGCGAAGTTTTTAGTAAATCAGGAATCTTTATCAAAATTTCTTGCCCACGTATGTCAATATTGTTTATAAGAATTTTTGATAAAGTCTGGGCTCTATGAGCAGTTATTAAGGCAAGAATTGTAACTAGCTTTTTGGATAACTTTTTCAATGACAAAGTTTCATTGGGGTACCAGGAAGCTAAATGCTCTAAAACTATAGAGGTATCCCAAGTTAAGTTGTATTTTGGTTGTGGGGGTCGCAATTTAAATATTCCTTTAAAAAAACGATTAATTCTGTCATCCTGGGAGATGTTTTCTCCTAGAACTATTGTTAACGCTGACCTACAGCTATTTAGTGTGCTATATTGGGCACCCGAATCAAATAATTCCGTGAGGAAACTTAGAACATTCAGAATGTCGACTTTATAAATATCTATATTTTTCTTCATACAATAGAAATACCATCTTTTAATGTAGGTATTATATTGTTTGAAGGAATTTTGTGACAATGAGGCTAACATGATACCGATTGAAGACTCTGGGACGTTTCTTCTCATGAGCGCCGCCCGGATAACAGCCCCGCAACCAGGGTAATTTGATGATGCATGTTGCGAGTGCTGGAATGAGACAAAATTAATTCATTACTTGATTTTAATATTAAAGGCTCGTTTTGAAGTAAATTCCTAAAAATTGGATACCACGGTTGCGTGGGCCAGTAAGGAACGACTACAATTCCTGTAGCCTTATCAGAAATAATTATACGTAATGTTTTTAGGATTATTGCAAATGGAGGAAAGGCGTAGAAGAAAAAAATTAGACCAACTTATAGTAAATGCATCAATAAAAGTTGCGTCTGGATCTTTATGCCATGAGATGTATGTTTTGCATTTTGCGTTAATTCTACTAGCAAATAAATCTATGCTAGGGGATCCCCAGTAATCAACTATTTTTTGGAACGCCCAGTTTGGTAGTTCCCATTCTATGTCGGGATGAGTTCTTCTAGATTCTGCGTCCGCGATATCATTATTTGCAGAATTAATGTAAGATGCATAAACATATAATTTTCGCGACTCACACTATTGCCATAATTCTTTTGTGACATGGGTTAGATGGGGAAATTGAATCCCACCCATTCGATTAATATACGATATAGCGGTTGTATTATCGACTCGCAAAAGAATTTGTACATTGTAACAGTTTTTTGCAAATGTTTTAAGGCCAATAAACGCGGCTAAGATTTCTAAATAGTTTATGTGTTTGTCGCGTTCATCTCCGCTCCAAGGCCCGCTTACAGTATTTTTACCACAAGCGGCGCCCCACCCTGTAGTTGAGGCATCCGTAAAAATTTCCATACAATAATTTTCGTTCTTAATTTTACATCTCGGGTGTTTAACAGTTTCAAGCCACCAAGTGAAGTCTTGGGTTAATGATTTTGGTAAAGTCATATATTTATCATAATCTTCGTCTGTGTGTAAATTTAAGAACTTACATCTTTCAAATTCTTTGGTGTAAAGCCAACCATATTCAATGGCGGGACAAATGGATACAAGCAACCCAACTAGACTTGCAGTCTCTTATTTTACAACGATTTAATTTTAGAAATTTTTTAAGTTCTTTTTGAATTCTTTCCTTTTTTTCCAAAGGGAGACTAACTTCCAAATTTCTTGAATCTATTATAAAACCCAAAAATTTGCTTAACGTGCTAGGTGTTAGCACACTTTTTTCTTTATTTATAACAAAGCCCAGTGAAGTCAAAAGTTTTATAGTTTTTGACACATTGTCTAAACAAGAATGATATGAATCTGCGATTAAAAATAGGTCATCTAAGTATACTGTTGAAATATAACCACTTTGTCTAAGTAGTTTAATGATTGGTTTCATAACCTTTGTAAAAACAAAAGGTGCTGTATTTAATCCGAAAGGCAGAACTTGAAATTCATATAATTGATTTTTCAGAGAAAATCGTAGGTACTTTCTAGAATTAGGATGAATTTTAATGAAAAAATACGCATCTTTTATATCAACTGTGCTCATAAAGCAATCTTTTGAAATTAATTTCAGAGCTGTACGCAAATCTTCTAGCTTAAAGTGAGAAGTTGCAATGAATTTATTGAGTTGTTTAAGATTTAAAATAAATCTCCTTTTGCCGTTTGATTTTGGTATTAAAAATACATTTGAAAGGAATTGGCCTTCGCAAGGTTGACATAGGGATATTGCACCAATAGATAGCAGGTTATCTATAGCCTCATCAAAATATTTTTGTTCCGTATTTGATGGTACAGTGGTCCTATGATGAGTCATAGTTTGAACCGGGGGTTTTGCAAAAGGGATTTCATAACCCCTTATCCATGATAGCACGGTCAAATCGTTTGTTAAGCATGACCATTGATAGTAAAAATTAGCAAGTCTGCCGGCATATTTTACCGTGTTCAGCGGCGGCTGTGTTTCGACGCTGTGTGCGATGCTCTCGATGAGATCGCGCGCTGATGCTTCGTCCGACGCTCCGACGCTGGCTCCTGGGTCTTCTGTGATGTTGATGTTGCCCCCCGACGATTCGGGGGAGCTTTCCAGTTTTTTGACGAAGAAGCCGTTGTCTTCTTGGTGTTTTGTTTAGCGGGAGCTGGTTTTAATTCGGCAGAAGATTTATTTATAGCTTTCACGGCTTTTAGCGTGTCAGCTAAGTCGTTTCCGAACAAAAACTTATCTATTTTTGTACTTTCTATTTGTTCTTTCATCTCCTTCTTAAGTGTGCTTAATATAAAACCCTTCCTTGTAATTGAGTCATTGTGTTGACAGTCGCAAAGTAAACGACCGACATCCATAAGTGGTTTTAATATTTCCGAATTATTTTCTTTTTTATTGATCAATTGAGTAATCACCTGACCCAATCCTGAAATAGCACACGCTAGCTGCTTTTGTTTAAATTCCATAGCAGTCGTTCTTTTCGAAACCACAAGGGGAATCGCCCCCTTAATTTCAGGGTTGATAGCTGGTGCACCGATTAGTGTGCAATTGCCGGGTATTAGATATTTCTCTAGCAATTCCTTACGGGTCTCTTTTGATAACCCTTGTGTAGCGACATGTTCGAAACGAACGGCGAGATCTTTCTGGATATCCTTTCCATAAGGGTTGGTTACGTTGGGATCCTCCCCAAGTATTTCCAAAATACAACTATCTAGTTCCATGAGATTTTCGTCTAAAAACCTCATCATGAGCTGCCGTAGAAGTTGATGGCAGTACTTAAGGTTCTACAGCAACATTTTCAGGTGAACGGTTGCGTGGCAGCGACACTTCCTGAACGGTAGCAATATTTCCACCGCCTGAAAGTACGAGAAAATGCTACTTAGCAAGGTCGAATTGCAGGTTGCAACTCGTTAATGCCTGTCAGTAATGTGGGTGGGTGGTACTAACTCAGGTAATGTTAGACCGAAAAAGTAAAAACAACTCACATTCATTGTGAAGTAAGGAAGCATTACTATTGTACGGGTAGGTATAACTCTGTTATATTGTTATACCGCAAACCCAGTAATGCGCAGCTTTTAACAGTAGGGCTAATTAGCCGTACTGTGACTGTGTAGGTATAACTCTAATTGGTTTTGTTATACCGCAAACACTATATAAAAGCTGTTATCCAGGATGCAGTAAAAAAAGAAAATTTCACGATTAGAGTAGAAGCTTACCTTCCAGGTTTTCCGGTGTTTGCGCGCGGCTCCGAACAGGCGACGACGCGGCCGATTTCGACGGTGACGTACACGAAGACGACGATGAAGAACTATCTTGTATCACTCGACGACGTTTTCGTGAATTTACTTTCTTTTCTAACGATTTAACTTTTTTAATTAAAGTATTTAAATCTACACTTTCACTACGTCCACGTTTACGTGACGACATTTTTTGTAAAATTAGCCAACTAATTTGTTAGAACGCGACGTGCTGTGGCGAAGCACTGAATGTGAATGAGAACGAAATGAGAGGGGCGCGGCCGGGCGGCCGCATTCTACCTACATTTTTATGAATATTTTTTATTATTTTTATACCCTCAATTATTCAGTGACTGTGGCCCACAATATGTGTAACTACGAGTGTACAAATATATAAATAACTTACATAACTTTGTTAATGTCAAGGACAAACACGAGTATAATAAATATTACACTTACTTACTTAATGTTCCTATAGTTAAAAGAGGTCATCAGGTCTTCAGATGATAAGGGCTTCTCCCCTAACCCTGTAATATACAGTATCATCGTAAAACTTATATTGGGGTCCGTCATACCCCAGCGGTCATAATGGGATGACACCAAAATGTCCCTTCTCTGATGACAGAGCTTTACGAAGTTACTTACAGCCAGTTAAAATGTCATCAATATACTCGTAATCTAAAGTAACTTAATTCGCCTATATTCATTTTAAGCAATTTAGTTATTGAAATACGAAAAAAATAAACACATTTCCTAGTAACTATGTATATAAAACAAATCATGTATTTTGGTTTAAATTCACTACAAAAATTTGTTTCTTTTAAAGGCATTTTTTTTTGAGAAAGTCTTATATCTATTAGGTATGGTACTCGTGTAAGTAATTTAAGAACCACAGACTTTTTATAAATATCGTGGAAGAAATATATAAAAATATTTATTTAGTATCCTGATTTAGTATCTTAGTAGTACATTTTTTGTTTAGCCACAAAATAAATAAGTACTTAGGTACAAACAGATTTTAAAAATATATTTTTTAGAACACTAAATACTTATCCCTTGCTTTGAAAGCTCAGTTTCTATTGCTCATTCGAAACAATACTACAGTATTCAGTAACTGTATAATTGCAAATGCTTTTCCCTAACCCATTTCAACTTTAACCGCCGTAATCCGAGCTTCCAAACACGTATGCTCCAGTATTTCTAAAATTTACTCGACTCTGATTTAATTAAGTTTACTTACTGGATTTTAGAGTTTGCACATTCAAATTCGCGGCTTTAGGTGTCCCAGTTTCAGACGCTGGATAATATGTCCTTAGGGCCACACGCGAGTTCTGTCTCTTGGGTGTAATTATAGAGGAAGTAAGATGTGTAATTATGCGTAAGTACATTGTTGAAATCATGGTAATTTTTAAATGTAATTTTCTTACCGCTAATAGGGATGATGACTGGGTCAGAAAAGTGTTAAAAGTATTCTATTTAGTTTGTTAGATTATCCAAAAATAATGTAACCATATTTTTCAGTTTATCAAAAAACTGAAAATTCACAAAGATACAGAGTATCAAAGTTCCAGACTAGGGGCTTGTGACGTCACCGATGTGTAAAAATCGTACGAAATCGTGACGTCATGCGAAATTTAAATGCGCTGTATCTTCGTCATTTATTGTTTCATATTTTTACAATACATGTACAATATTTTTTATAATCTAATCGATGGGGCAAAAATATTTTTTCAGTCATCATGCGTATTGTATAAATATTTGCCGAATCAAATGTAATGGTAAAAATACTTCAAAAACTGAAGAAATAGTAAATATATTTGATGATTATTTTACTAACATTCCTTTGGAACTCACTTCTAATGTGAGTTCTAGCGCCCAGCGTGCTGAGGCTTTGCTTAAGAGTAATGTTAGCCCTTGTGATTCTAAATTTAATTTTAAGCATGTTAGCCCTAGCGATATAATAGATGCTTTTAAACAGTTAAATTTAAAAAAATCAGAAGATCACTGGCGCATGTCAGTAGCCGTAGTAAGTCTTATAATACACATAATTGCTGCCGATTTAGCTTTTATATTTAACGAATGTATTGATGAAGGCATATTCCCTAACTTAATGAAATGTAGTAAACTAATCCCCTTATTCAAAAAAGAAGAAAAAACAGACCCTGGCAACTACAGACCTATCTCTATTCTGCCAGTTTTGAGTAAGGTGTTCGAAAAGATAATGCTCAATCAAATGCTACTTCACTTTAAGACCAATAATCTTTTCCATAGCCAACAATACGGCTTTACTGCTGGAAAATCGACCACCGATGCAGGAGTAGCACTTATTACTAATATCTACGACGCGTGGGAAAACAGAAATGATGCAATTGGATCATTTTGCGATCTTTCTAAAGCATTTGATTGCGTTGATCATCCAACACTTTTGCTCAAATTTCGTCAATACGGTTTTGATGATAAGTCAATTAAATTAATAGAATCTTACTTAACTGATAGGCTTCAAACTGTTGATATAAACGGCGTAAAATCACACGGGTCTAATGTGAAAATGGGCGTACCCCAAGGTTCAATTCTAGGACCGTTCCTTATCTTAGTTTATGTCAATGACTTGCCTTACATGGTTGAGAAAGAGGCTGACATGGTGCTGTTTGCTGATGACACCTCGCTAATATTTAAAATAGATCGACATAACAGTGATGCTAGCGCGGTGAACAGCACCTTATCTTTAATTTCTGATTGGTTTTCGGCCAATAACCTCATGTTAAATGCGAACAAGACCCTATGCATTCGATTCTCTCTTCCTAATGTGAATCAAGCCTGTGTTGACATACTAATTAATGGTCAGAAACTCGATCTGGTTGAAAGTACTATCTTTTTAGGAATCACAATTGATTCGAAACTTCAATGGGGCGCTCATATAACTAAACTTTCTAATAGGCTTAGCTCTGCGGCTTACGCTGTTAGGAGAATAAGACAATTGACAGATGTAGCAACTGCTAGACAAGTGTACTTTAGTTACTTTCACAGTCTAATGTCTTACGGGATACTTCTATGGGGGAGTGCAGCGGACATTCAGACTATTTTTCTTTTACAATAAAGAGCAATTCGTGCTATTTACGGTTTAGGATCGAGAGACTCACTGAGGGAATTATTCAAGGAAATAGGTATACTTACTTTTGCATCACAATTCATATTTGAAAATATAATGTATGTAAGGAAAAATATTTCCATGTTCAATAAAGTAAGTGATTTTACAGACAGAAATTTACGTAATAAGAATGACTTAGTTAGCCCATATTACAGGCTGAATACAGTCAGTAAGTCTTTTATGGGGAAGTGTATACTTTTTTATAATAAATTGTCAGAATCGGTCCTTGATATGCCAGACAGAAAATTCAAAGCTTATGTAAAGAAAGTACTTTGTGAGAAGGCTTATTATAGGAACGATGACTATCTTAAAGACAAAAAGGTCTGGCTTGAGCTTGGCGCGGGTCCCTCTTAAAGGTTTGTATACTTAGACATGTCATAATTTAGGTACATTGGTACATACTTAATTTACAAATTGACATTATTTTAAATTTCGTAATTCTTATAATTCAATTTAATTATGACATAATAAACAATGTAATCTCTGTCCATCTATATAACTAATTTTAAGTTTTTAGTTTGTTAGTTGACGTCTTTGGAGAAAACGTGCAGTGCAGTTTGTTGCCGCTTCTTCTGCACTTGCGCCTAGGAAGCGGCGTAAACTTAGCTTTAAGTAACGATTTGACGTCAACATTTGTGCAAAACAAAACAAAGTGACTATTATTAAGAGATATTATAAATATCCTATGATAAAAAAGATATTTTGAATTGAATTTGAATTGATAATAATGAATTCACATAGTTATTTTTGTCTGTCTCCAGCCTTCTGAAGTTGATATTCTTCAAGTCTTGCTGAATAGGTCACTACGCAGAAATTGAGTCAGACCGAAGCTCTGATGGTTAGACTCTCTAAGCATCAGAGCTTGGCATCAGAGATTTTTTTTTTTAATTTATTTTATATCTACTTTCTCAGATAAAATTGGCTAGGTTTTATTCTTGTTTTAATGTAAATAATTCTATTCAAAATCCTATGTTGTCTTCTTCTATGTGTTACCTTTAGTGTATTGTATGTGTTGTGTTTTTCTGGAAATAAAAATCTATCTATGTCTATGTCTATGTCTGACCCAAATTCTGCTACCCTCTGGCTGACTCTTTAGCAGTCATTTAAGGCGCTGTCAGTTCAGAGCTCACGATACTCACAGTAGTTTAATTACAGTAATTATTCAAAAACACTTACAGTATTGTGAGCTCTGAACTAACTGTCAGCGCCTTAAGTACTCTGCAAACAAATATGAGCTATGTGTGTCACAGAGTAACACGCTATTCTTATATTTAACTCAATTTATTCCGTTTTTACACAGAAAGTGAGAGCCAAAGAAATGAAGATACCTATTGATGATGCAGAAGTTTTAATTTTCGGGTTAGGGTTCCGTACCTAAAGGGTGCAAACGGGACCCTATTACTGACACTCTGCTGTCTGCCCGTCTGTCCGTCTGTCACAGGGCTCTATCTCTTAAACCGTAATAGCTAGATACTTGAAATTTTCACCAATTATGTATTACTATGACCACTATAACAACAAGAAAATAAGAAAATAATACTAAAAATAAGAAAAAGTTAAAAATTAAAGGGGGTCGTCATACAAGAAACGTGTTTCTTCAGCGTTTTATTGTACGGTACGTACGGTTGTACGGTGGTACGGAACCCTTCATGTACGAGTCCGACTCGCACTTGCCCGTTTATTATTAAATCTTGGTAAAGTAATTATTAAGTATTTACCAATAAACTATAATTTTAATTCAATACATATGTGTTACTAACTTCAAACTATTGTCATTAACAAGATCGCATTACCGAGTTGGGATATCTACAGGATGCTGGCATCTCGGGCATCAATTTCAGATACTGCTGCGGTTGCATCGCTTGTTGAGGGTATTGATCGCCTACATCGTCTCTAAGCGTTTTATAGAACTAAGTATAAGAAATAATTATCAACAAGCGCACATTAAAATTTTATAAAACCCCTTTGTGTTTTATTCAAATGAGTAAAAATATAATTTTAAGATCTTTTATTTAACTTGGAACGTTACTAAAGTTACTATTCTATTAAATTATAAATATATTATATATTAATATATAAACGATATAATAGGCGTATAAACGATTGATTACCAATCAATGATTACAAAGCTTGTGTCAAAAATTAACAGAAATTAAAATTAGCAAAAACATTAAAAACTTTCTGCGAGAAAATTTTGAAATTCAGTTTCTTGTGCAATTTGAACATTGAAAATATATGGCATTACATTCAGCAACCAGTTATTTCTATAAATGGACAAACTAATGGATTTGTCGTGTTTTGTTAATTGCTGCTAGATAACTTATTACATTTTATTCGGTTATAGGCAAAGTCACTTACGTTGAACTGAAAAACACCTTCGTTTCACTAGCTAAGTTTAAGGATCTGTATGATGGTATAATTAATTAATAAATGCTATAACATCAAATTTTTGAAACTGTAAAAGTAATTTGATTCTGAAATAATCTAGTAAAATGTTTGAACAATGAATAAATTAAAAAGAAATATCAATTATCTCAAAAATAGGTAGTTCATCATTACATAACTTTTTTATTTTTTTATTAATAGCTTGACGCTTCTGCGTATTTAGCCAGGAACAAGTTAATAAAACCACCAATTTCATATTATAAAGTCCACTAAAATCAATTTGCAAAATAATTTAAAGAAAACCCCAATCGAACCCCTTGACTTCCCGCCAAAAACCCAGTTCATAACTTATAAGGTGAAATCAATTCCAATTGACAGTATCTACAACACCTTAAGACGATATCATTTATGTATCATTCTTTATAGCCGACGGATTTATAAAATATCTGCACTCTTGAATCAGTCATATAGAAAGTAATTCACCAGTTTAAGGAGTGCAGACTTTTAATAAATTTGACAGAAAAAACAGCGCTCCTCAAATCATATACTATACCCAAGCATTATACTATAAAACTGATGTCATATAACTCTTTTCAAAACAATAAGGTCCTATAAATATATTGCGAAATCTTGTCGTGTACCCATCGGGCGTGAGATCCGGGATGACAATTAATTTGTTACAGCTAATAATGCCGTGTTGTCAGCCCCTGAATTGTCCTTACATGTCCCTAACAGATGTGATAGACAGCTGACCAATAGATACCTTATGAGAAGGCCCAAGCTCTTTGTAGCTTTTTTTATAGCAATTAAGATGCCCTGCGTTTGCAACGTCAATCGATATAGTTGTATGCTACTACCTACTATATAATTAATTTAAGAAATTTGCGATAAGTCAGAGTTAAAGTCTAAATCCGTTATTTATCTTTGGATATTGTATCACTTAATAATTGACAATTTTTTCATTCAATTTCATAAAATTTGTTGACCTCAGTTCATTTACTTATAGCTTAGTTTAGTGCTGCTTTCTAAGCGCGAATGCAAAAGAAGCTGCAACAAACTGCACTGCAGCATTTTCCCCAAATACGTTAACTTACAATAAAACTTATATTAAAATTAGATATATAGACTGAGTATACATTGTTATGTCACATAGTTATCCAACATGTTAATGAACTAACCCAAAACCTCTCAGATGGTACCTCAGCCCATGAAACTGAACAACTTTTGTTGTACAACTTTCACGAAACCCAACACGACACGACACGTTGTATATTAGGAAGAAGTCATTAGTAAAATTGAAAATTATGTCAATTTGTAAATTTAGTATATACCAAATGTACCCAAATTATGACATTTGTGAGGGTACAAATTTTCAAGAGAGACCTGCGCCAATCTTAAGTGAGACTATAATAAACCTCGTCACAAACAATGGACTAGCTCGTTAACCAATACACCACAGAGGTCTTCAATGAAATTAACTTTATGCTTTTACAAAGATTGAAGTAGGTATATATGTCCCGTGGTAGCAATCTCTAAGTGCAGTAGAGTCATCTTGCGATACAATGCAATTGATTCAAAATTTCATTGAGATTGGCTTTAAGACACTCTAAGTAAACTAAAGTTTATTGATCACAATCTCCTAATTTTCAATCAAATCTAAGGTAAAGCCGATTAGAATTTGCTAAATACGATTACTTCTAATAATAAAGTTTCACTTTAATCTAGTCTGAATAGTGCTAATCTAAAATATTAATTAAGTTTTCAACAGATACAAGTATGAAAATTTAGTAATGAAATGGGTTTTTCGAGTCTGTTTACGATGCTGTATTTTACACAAAATATTTTATATAGAATTAAATATTCCTTACCTGCTTAATCAAGATAAGTATTGTACGCTAGGTTCTTCTCTTCTTTTGATATGTAATTGTTAATGCATATCATCTATTGCTTCACAAATTTTTCTGGGTCTTTGTTTCCTTTATATCTATTTTTACTATCTTTACTAATATTATAAAGAGGAAGAGTTTGTTTGTTTGTTTGTTTGCGCTAATCTCAGGAACTAATGGTCCGATTTGAAAAATTCTTTTTTTGTTGGGTAGTCCATTTATAGAGGAAGGCTTAGGCTATATGACATTACGTTCCGACAACCACGCGAACGAAGTAGCGGGCACAGCTAGTTTATTATAAAACAGTATCGTTGAGTTAGTATCCCTTAACACAAGTTTGGGGCTAGATCAATCAGTGTGATTTTTCCTTATCTATTCATGTATTATTGTACCAAAGCCAATTAAGTACAGTAGAATAGACAATATGCATGTGATTCAGAAACGAACGAAAAAAAATATGTGTAAACTTTATTGCTAAAGAAAAATACCCATATATATATTTTTTCAATTTAACATGTTTCTATTGAGAAATTAATGATTTAAAAGTTGTCTTTTTCAAATGCCCTCGCAAATTTCCGAAACGCAACGCTATTGGCGGAATGAAACGTGACGACACCAAACACTTTCAAACTTAATTTTCTAAATAGTCTGTACTATCAACCACAAATTAGAAAGAAGGAGAATCTGTCACTGTCAATAAGTTGTTCGTAATTTGTATGATTGTTGGAGGTTATTTTCATTGTTTTGCTAAATTATTAGTGTTCTTTGAGAATTATTAGCTGAAAGTCTGACTCCTGGTGAAAAAAGACTTGCTACAATGATTGAAAGCGGTTTTGTTGTGGCAGATACAGTCAGATAATCTGCCTAAAATTGATGTGTTTATGATGACTACGTACTTCGCAAGTAATTCCAATTTTACATCCTTTGAACTCAGAGCAGTGAAAGCCGCGAGGTAAATAATTTATAGATATTTGATAAATTTCCATTTTTCTTAGTTTTGTACTTATGAGATAAGTCAATCAATTAATTATAACCTAAAATATGGTACGAATATTTTTTGTTTTTTTTTCCATTGACACTGACATTGACAGTGT
Source organism: Acrobasis repandana (assembly GCA_963576875.1). Lineage (NCBI taxonomy): Eukaryota > Metazoa > Arthropoda > Insecta > Lepidoptera > Pyralidae > Acrobasis > Acrobasis repandana. The sequence continues at coordinate 16,703,698 of OY756215.1, forward strand.
GCGGCGACGTCACAGAATAAAAGCGCAAAATGGCACCGCGTTTAAGTCGTCCGAAAATGATAATAGTTTTAATTATTTTTTTTAAGCTTATTTAATAATATTCTGTGACTGTGATATTTTTTTCCGTTTATACAATAACTTATAGAATCATTTAAAAAAATAAAAAAAGACATGAATATACCCTATTCTTTCGGCGTATCTTATAAGTCGCCTTACCCTAAAATATTCCATGCAAACGTAGTCAAGCTTTGATTTTGAAATGACATGTCAGTATTTTGTAGTTTCAAAGAAATTGCATAGATATATTTTTATACAGGGCATTTTTAACTAGTTTTCGGCAGTCAAAATATGAAATTGAAAGAAAATATAAGTGTGTAGAAGGTTTCTTTTTATTTTCTTTCAAGTTCATTGGTATTTTGACTGTGAAAACCAGTTATATGCTTATCTATATGAAATTACAAAATTTTACCGAAATCTGATATGTAATTACAAAATAAAAGCCAGGCTACGTTTGTATGGGAAAGTCTGATTATGTCTAGGTTAAAAGGACTCTTAACGGTGGTCTTTTTGTCACAAAATAAGTGCTAACCTTAGTGTAAATGATCTAAGGTACTAACATACAGAACGGAAGCTCACTTCTTTTAGTGAGAAATATTTCTCTTTGTCCCCCGCAAATCAGTATAATATGGAGAGATATAAAATAAGGTGTATCGCTTTCTAACTTCAATAATGACAGACATGATAAGATAAGCGGCTGAATTGAGTTGATCTATAGCCTTACGTTTTATTCACACAGGGACATGAGTGTACGAACGTTTTATCTATGGTCGCGTGACAAAGGTCAGAGTGAATTGAGTTTTAGAGTTGTGGTTCCGAAACGTAAGTAGTTGAAAAAATTACCAACTCAATTTAATTCATTTCAATTCAATGCAATCCAAAACAATTTCATTTCATTCCATTACGTTGCATTCCATTTAATTCCATTCCATTCCATTCTATTCCATTCCATTCTATTCCATTCCATTCCATTCCATTCAATCAAATTCAATTCAATTCAAAATATCTTTATTGTTAAAGGATATTTATAAATCTCCTTTGTTTTATTTTGCACAAATGTTGACGTCAAATCGTTACTTACAGCTAGTCCTACTTATCTGTGGGTATAAAATAAAAAATAATTCGTACTCGCTATTTGAAAGGTATTTAATATTTGTCAAAGCTTCAATATCGTAAATAAGTCTTCCCACAAACAGATTGACAATGCTACCAGATGACGTCACATGATAAGGGACCGACTTAGCATAAACCTGATAAATTAGGGACGCTTGTCACTCACACCTGGTACTACAGATCTGCCTACTAAATATTTTAAAACATGGTTATTCTTGAAATACCTTGCAACTCTGAATTGTTTCATTTTATTATTTGCCCCTTTTCGATGCGTTTCGTATAAAATTTTGTGTCATGATAAATTAAGTATACCAAAAAATATAAATTCTAAATTACAACCTAAATTATTTTTGGTATACTTTTCATATAAAAAGGTGATTGTATAAAATAATAATAAGTTTTTTAAAGGTTAATTTTTGTAAACGAGGTAATTTAGGTTTTTTTATCGAGCCAAAAATGCTCAATCGTTTTTTGGAGAGTGTGTTTCTGTAGGCCTTAAGACTACAGTCTCCGACCGTGGGAATTTTTGATTAAACATCCGAATTTATATTTTTTATCTACACATACGCATTGCGCTGTATTGTACATGCACCCTGGAGACGAATTCAGAAACGCAGCGAGCGGTCTGCCTTATCAGCATTTTTGTCCCCATATATTTGAGAATTTCGGAGATATTTATTTATTGTACGTGTTTAAGCATGAATCAGTCTTCATATATGTGTATTTTTTTAACTCAGTCGTATCGTATGCGCAAGAAATCCAACGACGTATTCGCTTATATTCTTCAAAGTTTGACCTTTTTAAGTAAGTTTTTGAATGAATTAAAAAAAATTACTAAAATCTTCTCATTCACTTTTCACGATTTTCCTTTGTCTTTATTTCTCTGTAATTTATACACAACTTTATGTTTTAAATTTCGTGTAAACAACAAAGACATAAACGTCGCGCACCGCAAAAAATTAAACAAACTATTACAATGAAAATCAATAAATTGTCTCATTTACTTTTTCAATCCTTAAATAAACTTCAATTTAACATATCTTAACATATTGTTACTAAGTTAGTTTGGCTCCAATCAGCTTCGAAAAAGCAGTCAAAATCACTAAAAGTAAGGACCGGGCCCTTATGATTCCTATGTAAAATTTATGAAAATTAAACTGCAGTAGTTTAAAACAGTAATTTTTCAAATACACAGTGTTGTAAGCTCTAAACTGATAGCGCCTTAATCCAAGTAAGTACTAAAGTTAGTTCTTGTTTTGCAATAAGTCCGTACAAGTCTCAGTTTTGTTTTTGGACGAACAAATACTAAAGGACTGACAACCCCATACAAAAAACGTACTCTGCTAGAAAGCCTATCCTGTATTATTTCTAGATGTCACTAGTATCTTGCCAGCCAGTCATACAACAACTGACGGTATCATTTGATTTTTATTTTTTTATATTTAAATTAATATTGTATAAATTTATTATATGTAACTTAATAATTATTGACTTGATTATGTATATTTCCACGTCTGCTTATTCTGGCACATAAAGATTTCTGATTATCATTCAGAGATGGCGCTGTTTGTTTGTAGAAAATGAACGCTTACACCGCCATCTTTCCAAAATTAAGCAGCACCACTTTGAAACTACCTTCATTTGAACAAGTAGCTCCATTTAGCTACAACATTAAAACTATAAATCGAACTACGCTTCAAAGCATGTAGGTTGTCAGACCTCTAGATTTGTTCGTCCATGGTTTAAGTGTAGAACGCACAAAGTATGTAGGTCAGATGGTCAGTCACAGTCATCATCTAGTTACCGATCTAACCGTTTTATTTTATAGGTAGTGGCCGATATCTCAGTCATTTTATAGATAATCTCGTTTTATAAACGTGCGCCACTATCCACCCAAGATATAGGGCACTATTTTTCTGTTATATTTACTTATAATGGCAGGAAAAAGATGTGATTCTTGCGTATGAGAGAAAAGAAAACCTTATTAAGTACCAGCTGCTTCAATTCCCGCGCAGATTGTAAAAACTGATCGAAGGACTGTGCGGCTAACAATCCATCAATATTTTGATACCTTATTCCATCTTTGCTCACCATCACCCTAAAATTCTGCGCTCCGCCGTTGCCGGTCCCAAGCCCGGATGAGAAAGGAGGAGGGTTGGCTGGAGGTGACTTAACCTCCCGTAAACTTATATGCCGAATATCGGGCGGTAATAACCTGATCCAACCGGCTACCTCAAGCCATAAGGGACTAAATCCCCTTTAAAAGCGTGGACTCGCCAACTCGCACTGGCCAGCGCGGCGTTTTAAGGCCAATTACCTCACATATGGTTAAAACAAAAAAACCCAGGCCCCCAGTTCCCGGTAGCCCTGCTATTCCTGGCTCCGGTAGCGGTCATGGTAACGGCGGGGCAGGGGGTGCGAAGAATCTCCGGCAGAGATCCGGCTACCACTCCTATCAAAGACTGGCCCTGGTAACACACAACGTACGCTCTTTGAGGACAGACGAGAAACTAGCTGAAGTGGAAGAGGAAATGAGTAGGTTACGGTGGGACATTGTAGAGTTGTCTGAAGTCCGAAGAGAGGGCGAGGGCACGACAACCCTGGAGTCTGGTAACCTACTCTATCACCGGGAAGGAGACCAAAAGAAGTCCCAGCATGGTGTCGGGTTTCTCGTCCACAGGTCCCTCATAAACAACGTCATAACCATCGAGAGTGTTTCTAGTAGGGTATATATACCTGATACTCAGAGTATCTAAAAGATACTCGCTGAAGGTCATACAGGTATATATGCCAACTGAGGATCACTCCGATGAAGAGGTGGATGAGGTGTATGAGGACATCAGTAGGGCCATACATACTTCTGAAAACTATTTTACGGTTGTTATGGGGGATTTCAACGCAAAACTGGGCAAACGAGGCGATGAAGAGTTAAGGCTGGGAAATTTCGGATATGGAGTGCGAAATAACAGGGGTCGTAGGCTGGCTGATTTTTTGGAGACAGAGGAACTCTTTGCGATGAACTCTTTCTTCAAAAAGCCGCCGCAAAGAAAGTGGACCTGGCTAGGTCCAGGAAAGAAAAACCAGCCCTGTTAAGAATGAAATCGACTTCATCCTAACGACAAAGAGACGAATATTCAACGATGTCTCAGTGATCAATCGGATCAAAACCGGGAGCGATCACCGTATATTAAGAGGCATCGTAAATATTGGTCTCAAAGTCGAAAGGTCGCGGCTGATGAAGTCGAAGCTCCGACCGTCGCGGGTCCAAATCGAAAACTCCGAGAACTTCCAGCTTGAACTATCAAATCGCTTCGAAGGCCTTCAGGATTGCGCTACAGTGGACGAGTTAAACCAAGGGTTAGTAGAAGCTGTCCAAGCGGTGGGATGAAAGGTGTTCAGATCCCGCCCCAAACGAAAACCTCAAAAAATCTCTGCTCAGACTCTAGACTTGATGGCAGAGCGACGATCCAGGCCGCTGCTGACCTCCGAAGATGCTGAATCATATCGGCAGCTCAACAGACGTATACAAAAGTCCTTGCGACACGATATCCGCTCCTTTAATACTAAATGTATTAAGGAGACGATCGAGCAAAATAAAGGCTCCAAAGTGTTCGCAAGAGCTATGTCAGTTGGGCAAAGTCGATTGATGAAGCTGAAGACGAAGGACGGTGGCGTGGTGTCGACAAAGGAGGGGGTTCTGGCAGAGATTGAGAGGTTTTATGGACAGCTGTATACCTCAGTCGCACAACCCAGTGTACAAATGGCTACAGACCCAAGAGCCAAGCTGACCCGACACTATACGGAAGATATCCCGGACATCAGCCTGTATGAGATTAGGATGGCCCTCAAACAGCTTAAGAACAACAAGGCGCCGGGTGAGGACGGAATCATAGCAGAGCTTCTGAAAGCAGGCGGAACGCTGGTACTGAAAGTCCTTCAGAGGCTCTTTAATTCCGTTCTGCTCGAGGGCGTAACGCCAGAAGCGTGGAACAGGGGTGTGGTAGTGTTGTTCTTCAAAAAGGGAGATAACACCCTACTGAAGAATTATAGGCCTATCACGCTTCTGAGTCATGTATATAAGTTGTTTTCGAGGGTCATCACGAATCGTCTCGCGAACAGGTTCGATGCCTTCCAGCCTCCCGAACAAGCCGGTTTTCGTAAAGGCTTTAGCACCATGGACCACATTCACACGCTGCGGCAGGTTATAGAGAAGACGAGAGAATATAGCCGGCCGCTATGCTTGGGTTTTGTGGACAATGAAAAAGCCTTCGATTCGATCGAAACATGGGCCGTGCTTCAGCCTCTACAGCGATGCCGTATTGACTATCGGTATATCGAAGTGTTGAAGTGTTTATACAGTAACGCCACTATGTCAGTCCGAGTACAGGAGCAGTGCACGAGGGCTATTCCACTGCAAAGAGGTGTGAGACAGGGAGACGTTATATCTCCGAAACTGTTCACCGCTGCACTGGAAGATGCCTTCAAGCTCTTGGAATGGAAAGGACTTGGTATCAACATCAATGGCGAGTTTATCACTCACCTTCGATTCGCCGACGATATAATTGTCATGGCAGAATCCATGGAGGACTTAACCCAAGTAGCATTCGGGGTTCTATATAAGATGTCTTATCGTTCACATATACTCCACAAGCTGAGTAAGTCAGCTGTATAAGAGCTGTATAACTTGCTATAATGCTTGTATAGAACCAGTTTAGGCACAAATTAGACAGCCTTAAGTTCACTATGGCTGTACATTTGCAGTATAACAGCCTTATAATAGCAGTTTAAGTAGTAACATCGGACTTAAGGCTGTCTTACGGCACTATATGAGACGCAGTGTGAACCATACAACGTACATGAGCGTAATAAAGAGTAACAAGTGGCTAAATACACAGCCTTCACAGTTATAAAATCCGACAACAGTACTCCAGTGCTACCTAAAGTTTACGTGTGTCCTACACTATTTCTTTATTTTATAAATTATTTATTTGTTTGGTTTTTTGAGTGCCACAAGCAGACCTTACTCCGGCGGATATATATTGGATAAAAATTTATGATAACACGCGGTATAAGTACCTGTTTCAAAGACTTATTAATGTTATTGCCATGGGAATGCAACTTTATCGTGAAATGTATACATATTTACAGTTAAAATATTCACGCGCCTCTACAAAAACGCGATATTCAATTTAAAATATTTAAAACTGGCTGAGAGGAAATCTACAATTTTCAGTTTTCGATATTATATTGGCATTATACTATACTATACTACGGTAATTAATTATATAATAAAACCAAAACTCAATCGCTCTATCTGCCTTTATTGTGATAAATCTGCATGATAATTTTGGAGATTTATTATTAGGTAAATATTTTAGGTTAGAACAAAATGGTGGAAATGAAATACGGCTATGTGAACTGTTATAACTCCAATTTAATGCGGTGAGCGTATATAGGTTCACATGTGTTCTGTTAAAATGCTGTTATCTATTGAATTTATAATTATCCTCCGCATTATGTACAGAACCACCATAAACAACGGTTGAAGTCGCACTTGTTGAAGCCGTATCGACGGGCTCATTTTCGGGCGTCGTTGTCAATCGACTGTTTATATTTACAATTTGCGAATATTCTTTTGCAATTTTCCTTCTTATTCCACCGGTTCTCGCTCTTATTTTCCAAGATTTTTTATACATTTTCACGTGACGAAATAAACACACCGCAGCTTGTGGGATAAGTGTAATAGAATATCACATTCACATTCATGTTCAGCTTACAGCAGATAAGAGTGGTACTTGTGGACAAATAAACCGCTATTGATGTTAATAGACAACACATATAGTCTTTTTAACAGCCTATAGTGCACATGCGAACCATTTAAACACTTCTGTACAGATAGTAAAAAAGGTTATTTTAATGATCACAAACAAGTCCTACTGCAGCTACTAGCTGTATAACAGTCTAAAACAAGTAAACATAACAGCCTTTGGCTTTATAAATGACCATGTGTGTTCTATTATAATGTTGGCTCTATAACATCGTACAAGTAGGTCGTAAAGCAGCGGTTGCCGTATCTCTACCCTCCTATAATGCTCTTAGTCAGACGGCTGACTAAAGGATAGTTGTGAGAGTATTATAACACCAACAAACGTATAAAAGTATAACTCTACACTCCTATAAGTCCCTTAGACAGGTATAGGTGTTATTAATCGCAATAATGCAGCTTATACATCACGAGTGAACTGTAATAATGCTTCAAGTACACATGGGAACTAAATGTGTACTCTTAAATGGAGTAAAATGTTACTTGGGAAGTACTATGCTCGGAGACCTTAATAGAGTTTCCCAACAGGTAGACCTTAAAATGAACATGGACAAAACGAAAGTAATGTCGAATGTCAATGTTGTGCCCTTACCTGTTTCTGTTGGGAGCTCCACCCTCGAAGTTGTAGACCAGTATACCTACCTGGGTCAATCGATCCAGGCAGGAAGTTCCAGCTTCGAGGAAGAGGTCTTTCGACCAATCCGACTCGGCTGGGCAGCGTTCGGGAAGGTACGCAGTGTCTTCTCGTCCAAAATACCTCAGTGCCTCAAGACGAAAGTTTATAATCAATGTGTGTTACCAGTAATGACTTATGGCTCCGAAACGTGGTCCCTTACTATGGGTCTCATAAGAAGGCTCAAGGTAGCTCAACGCGCTATGGAGAGGGCTATGCTTGGTGTTTCTCTACGTGATCGAATCAGAAATGAGGAAATTCGTAGGAGAACAAAAGTCACAGACATAGCCCAGTGGATTAACTCGTTGAAGTGGTAGTGGGCGGGACATATAGCGCGACGAACCGATGGCCGATGGGGCAAAAAGGTTCTCGAATGGCGACCACGTACTGGCAAGCGAAGCGTAGGACACCCACCCACAAGGTGGTCAGACGACCTGACCAAGGTCGCTGGAAAGCGCTGGATGCAGGCCGCTCTAGATCGGTCATTTTGGAAAACCTTGGGAGAGGCCAGTGGACGTTATGCGGCTGAAATGATGATGATGATGACCCTAAAATTGGCCCTAAAAATGTATCTTAATAATTTTGGTATAAATTAGTAGTACTCTTATTAAATTCTTTAAATCATAAATTAATCTACATTCGAATATTAAATATAAGAAATTAATATTCCATTAAGGATTTCAAAAATATTAGTATGAGAATGGGCGAAAATGTGAATCATGTTAATAGGCAATGCTGCGAGTTACCCATCACTATTTTAGTTCCTTTTTCCCCATCGTTCACCATCACGCTAAAAGTGGCCTTCGGGTCTTGCGGCCCTAGGACTTGCTTAGAGCCGCAAGACCTAAAATGTCTACCACATTAGGGATAAAGGCGTGATAGAGTATATGTATAAAACATGAGATTACGGAGCTAAGTTAGTTTGTGTGTGTAAGTATTTAACACGGTTATGAGAGTTTTCAAGCTGCCTAAATGACTCATGACTTTTAGTACCTATCTTATGATACAGCTAGACGTGCACGAAGAAAATACGAGATTTTACGCCCTTTGAGGTCAACAATCTAAATGAACGCATTCCGGTAATTTTAACGTTTCGAGACCTATGATAATAAAATGTTATATTTTTTTTTGTATTTGATAAAATTAAATGCATTTTCCTAATTCTCATAAGTGTTTACCTAATAAAATAAATAACAATTTATCAATGTGTATTCTCTGGTTTTTACTTGTAACAAATATACATATTTATTCTCTGTTAAATATCCCAATAACCCATATAAATAGCATTTCCAGTTACCCTGTATACGTTTTATGTGCGACGCCCATCGTTATGATTACCCCAAGGCAAAATCCATCACGAGGCATCTCTTATTTTTATTTATGGCTCTTGATGTCTTTAAGTAATATGTAATACGAGAATCTTAGTGAAGTGGAAGGAACTTGGCATAATGATGTATTGCGTAGGAATTCTTAGTACCCATTTATACTGATCATTTAGCTTAGAAAAAATAATTGAGGCTGCGTATGTCACTGACACATTCTTAACTTGTGACTCTGAGTTGTAAACCTAACGAGTCTGTTTTTGCATAGCCACATACTGACCCCTTGAAGTATATTGGATGAAAAATTTGTTCATACAAGAAAATTATGTGGCGACGTGGGTTCACGATTTGCAATACTGTGCGTGTTTTTGAAAAATCACTGTTATTAAACTACTACAGTTTATTCCACAAAAAAATACATACTATATTTATAATACAAAAATAATAATAAATAAAACACTGCTAATATTTATTTTTTATATATATATTTTTTTGTATTATATTTATAATTTTTTTTTGTAGCCTAAACGGATAGTTATTTAGATAATACATTTTTTAGTATAATTTTCATATAAAAAGGTGATTGTATAAAATAGTAATATGTATTACCTATAAAGGCAAATTTAGGCAAATTTAAAGGTATGTTTGTGATTTTTTTCTATCGAGCCAAAAATGCTCAATCGTGTTTTGGCTATTGTGGGTGTCTGTAGAAAATCCTTAAGATTTTATGTAATTTTTTTGAGAAATAAACTGTAGTAGTTTGATAACAGTGATTTTTCAAAAACACGCATGGTATTGCAAATTGTGAACCCACGTCACCTTAAGGGTAAAAAAGTATTATGACTTTTTGAATATTTTTCGAAATGGCTGAAATATTATATATTTTCGTTTCCGCCATTTTAAAAAATTAGACAAACTAGTTTTCGACAGAAATCCTACATAATTATCAAACCTGCTCACAAAATTTTACGAAAATCAGTTGACAAATGCGACCTGTAGGTGTGAACAACCGGAAAACTGGAATTCGGACCCACGAAATAATTTTTACCGAAGACAGAGATCTTTGTTCGCTTCGCTCACTTGGTAATAAAGAAAGATAGAAAAAAACTTACCTGCTTTATAAGGGACGTAAAGCCGTTGGTCCCGTCTGTCATCGTTAAAGGCAGTTGTCAAGCTGTTTCAAATGCCTAGCCAGGTTGACTTCTTCTCACACGAAAAACAAAAGAAGGGAAAACAGATCTAGAAACAGAAATCGGGAGGCTGCGTTTACAAATGTGGAAAAGGTAATAGGTAATACGTTTAGATGTAAAAAGATAAATAGGTACATTTATAAGAAAAAAAAGGTTTATGTTTAATTTCGTTGGTCTTAAAATAACTGGTAGTTAGACAACCTTCTTTTATTTTATTTAATTTTTCCTCCTTGTCTACTCTGAAGAACAGACAGTGCAGAAGAAAAAACAATAAAGTAAATAAAAAGTTATTTCAAGCTGTTCTTCCTCAACTAAACTGTAAAAGTAATGGTTTTCCACAAACAAAAACACAAAGTGGAGCAGGAAGCAAGCAATAAAAGCGAGCAATTTACTCTAATCATTTGCATACACCCGGTCACCGACGACACCCGTTACAGATGGTGCACTCCCTAGTTTAGCCGGGTTTTTCGGAACTTCACAAATGTGTGCGGATGATAAGGGTCGGATGTACATGTACCTGCATACCTTAGGGTCGCGATACGCGGTGCGTTTAGTCGCAATTGTTTCTTTTAATCATGAATTTGCTCTCATTGGATCATTCTCTTTGCATGAAAGTCATATTTTTTAGAGTTCCGTACCCAAAGGGTGCAAACGGGACCCTATTACTGAGACTCCGCTGTCTGTTCGTCTGTCTGTCTGTCTGTCCGTCCGTCACAGGACTCTATCTCTTGAACCGTAATAGCTAGACACTTGAAATTTTCACCGATCTTGTTTTACTGTAGCCGCTATAACAACAAATACCTACCAAAAATAAGAAAAAGTTAAAAATTAGCGTTTTTAACTCGATCTTTATAATGGCATTAACTAGATACCTGAAATTTTCACCGATTATGTATTACTATATAACTATGTATTACCATAACAACAAATACTAAAAATAAGATAAAGTTCATATAAGAAACGTATTTCTTCAGCGTTTTAAAACATTGTATGAGTCCGACTCGCACTTGCCCTTTTATTAGCTATCCTTCTGCCTAAAACTTTTACCTATCAGGATTTTACTAAAAATGTTGATTTATTTATTTGAATTAAGACATGAGATATACTATGTCATGTTTTACAGAACCTAGGGCCGTAAGATCCAAAGGCCACTTTCAACGTAAACGTGGGCATAACGATAGAAAACAGGAATCAAAATAGAGATGGATTACTAGCCAGGTAATTTATTGGCCATTTCCTTGATCGGCTTTTACGATCAACGCGGTGGAGAAGCAGCTATTTCATTCTAACTTCTTCTGTTTTTCTTAACCAGCATGGAAAGAACATTAGAGCGATAAAATTCAATTGGTACAGCTAATACTGTAATATTGCTTGTATTACAAACTCCTAGCTAACAATATCAAAATCGCACAATTTGGTCGCAATCGAGTCACGGCCTTATTTTCAATTATGTGTGTGTGAGATAAGGGCAGCACCTGCATCAGTTACGAGCCTAATGGCACATTACCGGAGACACAGAGGGTCAGCAATATCAACTCACTTTTGTTGAAGATGAGGCACAATTTGATAGTGGAATTTTCTATAAAATTAATTAAAAGAAATAATAGTATTATTAAATTGGAGCTATTATACAATTAATTAAATAATTAATACATTAGAAAAATATTGTAAGACAAAAAAAAAGTTATATTAATATCGGAGGTACTAAATTACTTGTCTTTATTAAGAAATAGATTACATATGATTTTTTTTAAATTATCTATTCTAAATTATTTTCCAAAAAAGTATAGTTAGGTACTTTACTAGTAGGTACATCAAAATAATGGGATCATGAACAAAAAGTTGTTACTTAATTATTTTAATGACTGTTGCGGCCGCTGACAACACCAGACGATACGACGAGTTGCGGATATCTTGCGCGAACCCGGACATTTTGTTCTAATATTCTAAAATTATAAAAGAAAATAGTATAACCACTATACTCGTAAGTCCACTACTCAGGGAGGTACAGGATTTGATTTCTAGCTAGGACAACTTAGGAAAAATAGGTAACCCTTTCATTAATATTGGATGTTTGGATGTTAAGTTTATCTATACAGGTTGATTTTCCACCCCCTAGTTATATTGTAATTGGAATCATGGTAATGACTTAGATTATTTTGTTTCCGCTACAAGTGAGCTATCGTACTCGCGACACGTGTTTTAACTCTACACGCAAGGCATCCTCACATGTCTCACCTCACAGTCACAAAACTAGATGTTTATTGTTTATTACATTTTAATAAAATTTTATTACATTTTTAAAGAACTTAGACTTAGAACCTAACTTAAACAGGGCGCATATACGTAAAATTCGGTAAAAGCATAGTGAAAGTCATACAATTATTATAAGTCATAAAAAAGGGAAGGGATGAAAATTTTGGAAACGCTTGAATATTTTTCTGTGGTTAGGGATACAAGTCCTCGTTACCATAAAAAAATATCAGATTTTTCTGTCCAGTCAATTCATTATAAAAAAAAAACATTTTTAATCCCAATTTTAAAGCCGTAGTCAGCCTTACGCTTCATTTCTTTCGTCCGAACTGTCTGACGTATTAAAAAAATTATGTCTAACTGCTGCCACCGTGGTATAATAGAGGTACTGTCATATGACAGATGACAGTCAGTTAACTGTCATTCAACTGTCATAGTTATCAAAATAGTGTCATATGACTTTTTTTTTTAATACGTCAGACAGTCTGGGCAAGAGAAATGGCGAAGTAAGGCTGACTATGGGTCTATGACTATGGGACTATGGTGGAATTGGGATTTAAAATATTTTTATATGTTATAATTAATTTACTGGACAGACAAATCTGATATTTGTATATGGTAACGAAGAATGTTATTCCTAACCACAGAAAAATATTCAAGCGTTTTCATAATTTTCATTCCTTCCCTATTTATGTCATTAATTTAAATACAATTAATTTATCAAAATTCGTCAAACGAGTATTTCTATTAAAAATTTTTAATCTTATTTTCAAAGATTTTATTGTTATCAGCTACTCTGATTACGAACTATGACGATTAACGACATTAGTCGTTTGTCGTAGTCGCGATCGCTTGACCGCTGAACGATCAACATCTGGTTTTCACATATGTACTTAAAACTTTTTTATCTGGCTGGTGTTGATTCGGACAGTGTGTCCTAATATATTGAGTCCGAGTCGTCAGCAACTGGCCCCAGCAGCATCAGCTCAATCAATGGCATTACAATTTCATAATTGGTGTATTTTCTTTAATAGGAAGTCGAGAATCAGTCTTCGTCTATGTCTCCAATAAGGTTTAGTTCCGACACGCCAAAGTTTGCTAATTGTTAGTGTCGGGTTCCGAAACGATGTACAGTACACTGACTTTGTCACCGACAGTTAAAATTAAGTTCGAGCCAAGTTTATTCGATATTGACTTAAGTTTGGCAAGTTGCTGTTAACTGGATAGGTATGGAATTAAGTTAATAAAATACCAACTAAGATAACATACCACTTGTCTATACTTCTCGCTATTAAACAATACATTTGCATATACATTCATTTCATACACTATCACATCTTTATCTAGGGATAGGGCCGCAAGATCCAAATGCTCTGCCTCATTAGGACGAGGCAGAGCATTTGGATCTTACGGCTCTTAGCACACAGAGCCCAGGCTCTAAGACCCAAAGGCCACTTTTAGCGTGATCGTGGGCGAGAAGAGGGAAAAATGGCAATTCCCCGACGTCAACCCTCCTTGGGAATGCAATTGTAGCACGAGATGTTTGTGTTTAGTCTTTTAGACGCCTCTTTATCCACAGGAAGAGATCCACATGGCACAAACCCCTTGTACAATAGACAACCTAAACTCGGCTAATGACAGAGGAGTAAATGTAGCCACACATTGATCCACACTCATATAATAATATTAACCATTCCGACTTACTAAGATCAAGAAGAAGACCAGTATTGGCCACTTACAAACACGAAATACAAACAACAACAAAAGACCAACCCAACTGTTAGCCTGATTGGTCTGACAACGTTTACCGCAGCGACCCATGTACCAACTATTAAATAACAAGGGATCTTCATCATGTACCCTTGTACAATAGACGACCTAAACTCGGCTAATCACAGAGGAGTAAGTGTAGCCACACATTGATCAACACTCATTTAATAATATTAACCATTCCTACTCACTAAAAATAATAAGAAGACCAGTGTTGGCCACTTACAGACACGAAATACAAACAACAACAAAAGACCAACCCAACTGTTAGCCTGATTGGTCTGACAACGTTTACCGCAGCGACCCATGTACCAACTATTAATTAACAGGGGATCATCATCCGTCAAGACAGCTGTCCAACAATGTTCAGGCTCTCCCTCACTCACGGCTGTAAATGACGGCTCGGTTTTTTCATTAGCTTGTGGTTCTGTAGGGATTCGGACGTAAATGTGGATGTTTATGTACAAATATATTTTACGTGGTTGTTAAAAAAATATATTTATATATTTTTATATTTCATCAATTAGGGCCATCCCTAATTTTTGATTGTATTTGCCACATTTCTATTGCGTATACAGTGTGCTTTGGTTGGGCTTCCTTGGCGTGCTTGGTTTAATAAATTATTTTTAAGACAATCGTGTTTTTTAGAATTTAGAGAGAAAATTTCCAAAAAGTGGTCAACTTTTTGGTACAGCGTGATAAAGATAATGATTTGAAAGACTGTACTGCTATCAATTGTCTAGTTTGTGTGTGGTGGGTGACCTTAATATAAAATTAATTTATTTGCCTCCTACTTGAATTTCCTTTTCTTCATTCTCCATCTAAATTTTACATCACTTTTTACTAACTCTATAATGGAGTTTTCCTACAGTATATTACACACATACTGAAGGAAAACTCCTATTATATATTTCTTACCCTATAAATTCAAATTGATATACGACTTCATTAATTTTTCCTTTTTTATTTGAGTCTTCAAAAAAGACTATTAGATACAGCTTCTGAATGACTTTGTATGTCAATTTGCGGCGCAACTCTCTATTTGACATTTTTCGATATTGAGCTCTCTACAGAAAAATACTAAAATTATCCTAAAGTACTTCTGAATTCAAATTTTATTACTCACGATTAATCTAATAATTGATGTACATGGTAAGAAGAAGCATGAAGCATGGTAAAATGCAATGATTGCCGAGGGACATTAAGAAAATAGACACACTGTAGCTACAATGTAGAGATATACAGAGCTGTGCTAAAGACAGATTTTCCTAAAAGGAATGTGTATCCGTATGTGGTTCACATTTCAACGGTAGGATTCATAGAAAACCAGCTTTGAAAACATACATAGATCTTTGCTGAAAACACATACAACCCAATACATTAGTGCTTTCTCTTTTAAGGTTTAGAAAAGTAAAACCCCAATTATAAAATTGCTATTTTGAAACAATTGCAAAAGAAAAAAAGACATCTCACAACTTAATTTGAAGGAAAAGGAGCAAATGCTTGGCTTGTTTTTATCCAATGCAATAAACATCATGTAGAGTACGCGCCGTTGACGCCCGAAACAATGTTCTGATCCCTCCCCTATCACCTGTGACGATTCGGGAAAATATACACGGTGTCACGTGAACGTGTTATGACGGCCAAGGGGAGTATTCTGAACTTTGACAAGTTTTTTTTTACCGTCAATGTCTACTTATTAGGAAAACGTATCAACATTTCTCTCTATTTTTTTCATCTTAGCGCATTCCCGGTTGCATCCTCAGCTGTGCTGCTTTGGAGCTCAGGGTGCGCTTTTCTGCTTTTTCTTCTCTCAATTTGCAAGATTCCAAAGACCTTGCAAAGTGGAGAAGAAATAGCCGGCACAGTTAAAGCGATTTGGTATAGTTTTACGACCGGCCGCCTGCCTGTCGTCAACGGGAATGCAGATGTAGCACAAGATGTTTGTGCTCAGTCCTTTAGTCGCCTCTTACGACATCCAAATTATGAGATGGTGTGGTCCTATTCTAGAGCGGCATCCACACGGCACAACATTTCCTTCTTTTTAACTTTGTCTTATATCATCATCACGGATAACTCAATTATACTCGTACTATAGTTGGAAACTCGCACTACATTTTTAATTTAACCATCTTTGGTGGTAGAGTCAAGAGGAATGCTCTGAGGGAATCAAAACTTAACTTTAAATAATCGTACTGCGTAAGTAAAACTGTATTTCCAAAACAACGTGACGACGATAGCTTGGATATCAATTAAATGTACGACTCAATAGGTGTTTTAATAAAAGTGATGATGATCAAACCTAACATAAATTAATATAATACCTACCCACCTAAAGTTAAATGGTACTTATTTGATCGCGAAAAGTGGACAGGCTATTTTCTGAGAAATAAATGTATTTTATTGTATAAATCAACCACCAAACAGTCACAATTAATATAAATAGCAGCAGAACAACTCAATAAGATTCTTGTGAAAGTATATAACAATATAATATGAAAACTTTTTCGCACAGATCTAAGAATTTGTAAATATCGAATAGTCTGCAAAATAGCTCCCCGCAACGCCTCCTCAGGTGCTTCGATTCACGTGAATTGCTTGTTTAACATATTTTTTCGTTTCTGTCTCGTTCACGTTTAGCGTAACGACTTCGAACGCGTTATGTTTGAATTTTGCTGTCTGGAGTGTTAGGATGTGTACTGTGTCGATAGGCAGTAGAAGTATGTAGTAGAGGCAGGTATTGTTATATGACTATGTACAGTAACATGATTCTGCATTTTGTTTTTATAGGTATTTTTACGAAAATCAGTACCTACAAAAGGTATTTTTGTTCCGTTTTGAGTCCGGCCAGCCAGCGGTTACACTGCATTTGTCATAGCTCGAGAAGTCGAGAAACTAGTTGGACTCGTAGATAGGAATAGAAGAGATATTATCAGTCTCTTTCCGAGAGGGAGTTGTAACAACCAACCGAATACTTGCATCTAACCAGATAAGGGAAAATATATCTATCTAGAAAATATATCTAAATATCTATATAAATATAAGGCGTCATTAAGGTTAATTCACAATCAAGTCTTTTTTCATTAGGTATCAACAAATAGTAGTCCACTTCATCATTTTGATCGAACAACTTTCCCTATGTACTCATTAGTATGCCAAAATAAAAAAGGCCATCCATAAATATTACAGCAAAGTGATCACGTTATTATAAAAAACGCAATACAATTTTTAAATTCTAATAATAAAATATCAAAATGTCCTGTATCCTAAAAGAAAATAAAAAAATATTTACCTAAAAATTTTGAAAATAATTTATACAATGAATGCTACGCTCCATATTTTATTCTTCATAATACTAAACATTAAAACATATACAGACTAAAATTTTCGACATTAGCGAGTAGAACAGTGCATTTAGCTTCTCTCAATTTCAAAGTAAAATTTTTCCATTTCCTTAATTTCAAACACAACTACGCTCAAAACTTCCATAGGATACCACAAAAAGTGACGTTAATTCCCAAAAGGATGGATAGTAATTCAGTCAGACTAATGAGTTAATTTAATTTCCGTATTTGAACTGTATAGTTTATAACACTCGGTAATACAATTTTAAACATTGCCATTTTGTGGTTGGCTTCCCTAGATCAGCTATAATAGGTTACACGTTAAAAGAAATTAGCGACTTGATTTAGCTCTTAAGAAAAATCATAGATTTATGAGAGTTATAGCTGATTTCTGCGACGTTGCCCGCGCGGGTATTTTACATTGCCCGCGGGTCAAAAGGTAGTTGACAATCTACGGGAACTTCACATACACGCCAAACATAACAAAAATAATTATGTTTGAAGTAAATTAAATTAGTTTTTGTTCGAACAGTCAAGACGAAAGCAGCTTGAACATAGATATAACAGAAAGTTTGCATGATCGAAGAATCAGAAAAAAAGGAACTCCATAAGAACCTTGTGTTCAAGAAGCCAATTCTTCTATCTTATAAGCATTGTTGACACTAAGGGATTAGTGTCAACAATGCTTATAAGATAGAAGACATTGTCTTATAACATACAGTGAACCTTAGTCTGGGACTCAGGGTACTTTTGCTCTCTTATTTATTACTTGAACAGTGAACGTGCTCACAGCGAATTTGTTTTCATAATATTTCTCACGAGCGCTGCCTTAACATTATATGATCACACAATACAAAGAATTCTTTACTCTACGAGAACAAAATAGGGACTAAATTACTCTGTAAGAATGCTGTAACATGTACATTTGTCTTTTTATTTACTTTATTGCGACATTTTATAATATTCTACGTTTTGTACGATAAGGCACAAGACGCTCATCTGTTACGAAGGCGCGCTTTGCTTTTTATATTAGAAATAATTGAGCATTTTCGCTGTTTGAGTGTGAATCTTTTGTAAGACCCTTTTCACTTGTAAGCAGCGTGATTTTATCAGCATGTGTGATTTTATTTATAGCAATAATTGCAGTAAATTGTATTATTAATACATAATCGTGTCAGAATTTTTTCGCTTGTATATTCTAGATTTTGAGGATCCACTTTTTACAATTACTGAAACCTTCCATATTGGTCTAGAAGAAAAGAAAAAACTTAGAACCAGCTGCTTCTTTAAGGCAATGAGGCTAACAACCCATCACTATTTTGATTTCATTTTCCACTTTCTCGCCCACCATCACGCTAAAAGTGGCCTTTGTGATTTGCGGCCCTGGGTCAGTCCGCTAACAGCCGGAAGATCCAAAATACTCTGTCTGCCCTATTAGAGATGAAAACCTGATGGTGCACAATTACTATTTCTACTAAAGAGGCAGTTAAAACTCCATCTCCGGTGGGTTTCTCGAACATTCATTCGAATCGAATACATGTAAATCGGACTTGGATATCGGATCCGCTAAAATCAAAGCAAATTTAATTTAAGCAGCAATTTAGATTTAAAATATAACCGAATCAAGCATATCCACTGAAGACCGGATCTATGTAAATCTGACACCTGGAGCGACCGTTTGCGTCCATTTATAGACAAACTTTCCTTTTCAGTGAATGTTCCGAAGTCGTTAGGTTTGTTATTGTTTTCGATCGACGAAGTTTGTTCCCGAATGTCATAACGGTTAAGTTCTGACGTAGAGTATGGACTTTAATATTTGGAAATGTAAGTATTTAAAATGAGTATATTTGCTTTTGTGTGATGGTTTTAATTAATTTATAAGTAGTTTTAATGGAAATAATTGCGAGTGGGACGGCTTTTACTTCTGTTTAGCGAGTCGGATTGTAGAAAGTCACAAATAAGGATTTCATACTTTACTCGCCGCATATATACCTCACACCTATTTGTACCGATAATAAGGTAGTGCTACCTGTGAACCCATCGGCTTTGCCGACTGGTGGATCTACATGGAATTCAGGTTCACCCACAATCAACAAAAGGTCCAGCTAACAAGTGAATAAAAGAAATACAAACGATAGACTCCACGTTCAGAAATCAAGGGAAATATAGGTACTTTGTTTTTTAAAAGAAACATATTCATTTGTTTTATTGTTTTTTGCTCTCATTTGTTTGGTGTATTATTCACTTGTTTTCTAGATGTTCACTTAAGATATTGCCTACACGTAAAAATCAATAGTCTTAAATTAGTATGTCTGTAGCTCTTTAGCGGCATTTCCAGGTGGCTAATATCCATTCACAAGTAGATGTTATAACATAGGCTTTCAAAAAGCTCATCTATAGCTTCAGTGTTATTTAAAAAAAAAATACTGTGCTCTACTAAGCAAAAAAGAGCTATAAGTGATCAGATTTTCTTCTTTCTAACTAAAAGAAAAATCTTCATTTATTATAATAATTCATGGGCACATATGCTAGCCTTCGTTTGGACATTAATTTGCAGTTGTTAGTAAAATACCTGCAATGAAAAAGTCAAGATAAGTGTATTTGCATCATACTAAAAACAGCACGTCGCTTTTTGCATTTTTCTTATCGCAAAAGTATAAATATTATAATGCTTTGTAAACACAAGAAAAATATTAGTAGGACGTCGACACGCAGGTTTCCTATAAATTTTACTACAAATTTGCGCCTAGTGGTACTTTAGCTTATGAAATGTATAAATTACCTACTGAATTATTATTTTAACGATCATGTTGACTTAACCCTTTTATAGAAAACAAATCTGGTGTTGTCAGAGACAAAAACTGTCAATGTTCAGTGTTTCTATCTATTCTCTAGACTAGACACTTGCAGAAGCGTAACTTTGCCAAATATCTTATTCACTCATATGCATGCGGAATTGTGTCATTATAAAATGAATTTATGAATATGTGTCTATCCTTAAAAAAGCATGCTTTTCCCTTTCTATCCTACTGCGCCAGAGGAGAAATGCTAAAAAAAACATACAATCTTGCTCATGTTGTACCTTTTAGGGAGTGAGGGTCTTTTTTTAAGTGAAAACTTCTTTAGAGCGCGCGTGAGCATTTTTTGAGATAGGAAAAAGCCATTGAACTCGCGACACTAATACCGTAACCGACACCTCTCAAGTTTTCACTTCTGTCGGCACTCCCGGAGAGCCACGGTTTTTTTTAAGTAATTACATTTTTGATTATTTTTTATACAACACAACCGAGTTATCGAAGTGTTTCAGAGTTCACTTCTTAAGATCTTTAATTTTGTTAGTAGCTACATTGCCAAAGATCTTGTCAACTATTAATTCTGTTGAACAAACGAACGTGAACGCTTTCAGGTGATAAGAGAGCGGAAATTGCCACAGAGTAGCTGAAGCAGTGGCACACTGGTGATGGATCGGCCGCTCGCATGACCAAGTAATTGTTACTTCAGCGTCGCGTGCTGGGCTGGAACCCCGCTTTTATTGTGGCTGTTTATTGGCTGTAAGTGCAGTGTGACGATTTTGTCATTCAATTCATTTTAACCAATATCTGGAAAGGAAACTAGTTAGAAGTGTAACGTTGTGGAACAACGTAAATATTAACTTAATAAAAATATAAAATAAAATAAGTTATAATATAGGTATACTCGTCACGTTATCCTTAGCTGATTATGAAAATAGAATATGCAATTTATACGTTGCCTCTCTTTTTTAGGGTTCCGTACCCAAAGGGTGCAAACGGGACCCTATTACTGTGACTCCGCTGTCTGTCCGTCTGTCCGTCTGTCTGTCCGTCTGTCTGTCTGTCCGTCAGTCACAGGGCTCTATCTCTTGAACCGTAATAGCTATACACTTGAAATTTTCACCAATTATGTATTACTATGGCGGCTACAAGAACAAATACTAAAAATAAAAAAGAGTTAAAAATTAAAGGGGATCGTCATACAAGAAATCACATCACATCAAAGAAAACGGAGACATTATTTAAAATTTTGCTACTACCAAATCCTAGATAACCCTTCAAAGTATTTTATGTACTACTGTTTACAGTTTATAATGAGAAAGTTAAGCTTTACTACGCAAATTTGCCAAAAGTGGCCATTTTTGGCAAATTTGCGTATATATATATATATATACTCGTATATATATATTATATTGTTACTGCTATCCTCATAAGGTAAATGTGACAATATCTACATCACTTGCACCTCCTTCTAAAATTATCTTTTTCTCGGCATAACCAGTGGGCTGGCTGGTAGATAAAGCCTATGGCTTTAAGTCCGCCTATTACGTTTGTAATAAAGTTAAATAAGTAAATAAAAATTTTAGATAGGCTTGATTTTGCTCCGCATATTTATGTCAACTGTTGATGTAGGTAGAAGGTAAAAAAATAGTAATAATAACTCAACTCTGTTGTTGGTAGTAGGTAGAAAAGTTAGTAATAAATCAACAAACCTGGATACGGGTTTTCATCAACAATTATTAGATTTGTAATTTAAAACAAGAAGGGTCTCAAGTCAAATAAAATAATGCTGAACAATTTTCAACCTACTGACACAAAACTGTCGCAGCATCCTGCGGCATCAGTTTGTTTTTGATTTCGTTCAACAAAGCGGACAGCTCTCCGCGTTTGTGACACATCCGCAGAGCTAATAAATTGAGAGCCGGCGATAAATTCAATATTTAACGTCCCATTTTTCACACAAAAACTGACAAGCTCAGGGCTATGATGGTATTTCAATGTTGTCTACTGGAATAGAGTAATTTTAATTATTTATTTTTAAAAATTATTTTTGTTAGGTAATCGTTAAAATTATTGGTGTCTAATAACCAACTATACACTATTCATAGTAGAGGGCTGGCAATCTTACTCATGATATTTTTTCTCCAAGTGTTTACCACATTAAATTTAAAAAATGTTTTGTGTATTCGTATATCAAAAAGAAGAATAGGCATGATGACTGGAAAAGTATTTTTTGCCCATCGGTTAGATAAAAAAAAAATATATACACATATTTTTCTTTTCTCAGAAACAATAAATGACGAAGATACAGCGCATTGAAATTTCGCATGACGTCACGACTTTTAAACATCGGTGACGTCACAAGCCCCCACTAAGGAACTTTAGATACTCTGTGTCTTTGTGAATTTTTACTATTTTGATAAACTGAAAAATATAAGTACATTATTTTTGGATAATCTGGGTCTGAAAAGCATTATTCTAATTAGTCCTAACTAACGGACTAATTAGAATAATGCTTTTCTGACCCAGTCATCATCCCTTTTTACTATAAGTAAGTAATGTAAAATCATGTTTTAAGTTTACTTGTAGAAGGCAGTAAAAAAATATCATAGTTAAAGCAATCCTAACAACTCTTACTGAAAAAAAAAGTTCGATTCGTAAGGTAACGTTCAAAAAGAAAGCTTTTACGTGTAAAAATCCTTATGTTTAGGATACCGTACTTCAAAAGAAAAAAACGGAACCCTTATAGGATGACTCGTTTGTCTGTTTGTCCGTCTGTCACAGGTAATTTACTCCAAAATTACTAAACCGAATGAGTTGAAATCTAAAACACATATTATGTTAAGGATGATTCAAATAAGTCTTCGTCAAACGTCTTTTTTGGGAGATAAATAAGGAATTAAAAAAAAGCTACGTAAACTAAATTGTGTGGACATATCAAACGAAAGGGTTTATTGTAAGAATCTCAAATATTAATTTTTTTATAATTTTATGTTAAATGTTTTGAAGTTATTTAAGAAAATAGGCGAAATTTAACCTTTATCTCAAACGACTATCTAAAGTTTAAAAAAAAAAATTATTTACTTATAAATTACAGGAGAATTTATAATAAGTACAGAACCCTCTTCGCGCGAGTTTTAATCGCACTTGACCGTTTTTAGGGTTCCGTACCTCAAAAAGAAAAAATGGAACCCTTATAGGATCACTTTGTTGTCCGTCTGTCCGTCCGTCCGTCCGTCTGTCAAGACCCTTTTTCTCAGGAACGCGTGGAGGTATGAAGCTGAAATTTATATCAATTACTCAGGTCTACTGTCCCTTGAAGCTGTGAAAAAATCAAACTTCTAAGCCAACGCAATCAAAAGATACAGCCGTTTATGCCGCAAATTTTCGACACTTGCAAGGGAATCAAAACCTACAGGGTGCTTCCCGTGAACTCAGAATCTTGAAATTTGGTACGAAGCAACGTCTTATAGCATAGATAAAGGAAAAATTACGAAAACCATAAATTTTTAGTTACATCACATAATATATTTTTTTTTAATAATTTTAAACTTACTACCCATTTCCTCATAAACGCGTAGAGGTATTAAATTGAAATTCATACCAAATACTAAACCTTGCAGGTTTGTACGGAACCCTCGGTGCGCGAGTCCGACTCGCACTTGGCCGGTTTTTTTTTTTGATTAATTTAGCCGCCTCCACACTAATAGTGCTTGGGCTAACGATCTCAGTCGATTACCCCCGCATGCGGACCATGCAACTCGGCGATTCCGATGATCGCCGCCTGTAATCGAGATGACACGATTATCGCACATCGATGATTGCCGCAGTTTTATTTCATTAGTAAGGGGACCGTCACATGTGCCGGATGCGACGTCGTTATTTTTATTGATATTCTTTTGGCACACATGACTAATAAATAGTAGATTTTGGAGGCAAATTATATGAACATGGATGGTAAGCACCATGGTGTTTATAATCAAAAACTTATTTTTCTAGTGGACTTTTGAATGAGTCATCTGATTTGTATATGTGTAGTGTATGGTAGATGCAAAGTTATACTACCTCTTAATTGATACAGAGACAACCCCGGCTTTAGAATGGGAACAGGTTGATGTCGCACCCTTTAGGTATATTGAAATCTTGGAATCAGAATCGTTATTAGAACAAAAAACCTTAAGTAAAAGGAAACTTATTTTTTGTTGTCCCAAATTTCTAGAAAACGGCATACTAACTTTACGCGCGGCCCGCTAGCGAGCGGTGACATTCAAATGGGAGAATTGGGTAGATGACTGAGTCAAAAATAAATTATTTAGTACTTTTAAGAGAATAAAACGTCACAAAATAGTGTTACTTGTCATTGATCATATCTATTTTCAACATTGTTTCAGACTTATTAATGCAGAAAAACTGATATTAAGAGCACTATTTGACTCGAAAAATCTATGACGTCACAGTTTTGTATTTCATACAAATCCCATAGAAAATGATTGTTTTGTCGTTTAGAAAAAAGTGTCTGATTTGACTTTTTGTCATCTAGCGGATTTTTGTATGCATTGCGTCGGCTGATTTCTTTGGTTTTTATAATGAAACAAGATACATATGCAATAAATATGTGTTTGCTATTTTGTTGAGTACTTTCCTCGAATATAGCTACGAGGTTAAAATCACTATATATTCTGTTTTTTTCTTCTTTTATCCCAAACCTGCTTTGCAAACATATACATACTGATAAAATAGAACTACATACCTATTTCCCCAATAAACACTAAATATATCTATTTCCCGACATAATGCCGAGTCATGGACTCCATAAGTGTTTCGACATAAATAAACAAAATCACATATTCTGAGCTGTTGGCAGATTATTGCCAGCCATGTATTATTTATATTTGTGTCTGTTCATATTACCAGCATCATATTTCATAGATGTATGACTTTAGTAACTATATAGGGAGTTTCGGGGCTAAGGTTTATTACGGACATCTGTTACGTTCTTTCCATGCGGGTCTGGGTGAAAGGAAGAAGCGTAGAATGTGCCAGCTGCTTTTCTTCTCGTGTAGATCGTAAAAGCCGATTGAGGAATTCGCTAGTTTGCAGAAAAACAGATACTTTTTTAAACATTAAAAGAAATATTTTCTATGGGATTTGGATGAAAATCGCACGTCGTAATACATGGCTTCTTGGAGTCAAATAGCGCTCTTATGATAAAAGTGACATTATTTTGTGACGTTTTGTTCTCTTGATTGATTTATTTTTGAACGTGGATACTACCCAATTGGCCGCGAATTTGAATCATGTTTATAAGCGATGCGGGTAGTAACCCAACAAACACTATTTTGATTCCATTTTTCCATCTTTAGGCTTACCTTTGCCTTTGGGTTTTATAGCCCGAGGCTCTATCTACCCCGTTAGGGATAAAGACGTGATAATCTGTAAAGTGTAAATAAACACGAAGTAAAATGTAAATAAAATTAAAAGTGAGGTATTACTTTATCGCAAGTGCCTACAGTATAAATAATAATAGTAATTTGAAAGCGTTGGTTAGCTGAAAACTTGTCACGCAAGCTTATTATCGCGACTAATTTTCTTCGATCAATGAGTTAGTCTAAAGACGTATACATACTGCTAGTGCTTACGAAATGTAAAAAGTGTGTCACGGTCCTAATAAATTGTATATCTACCTTTTCTTTTTAGCCTATTTGTCCTATTGTTTGGCAAAAGCTTCCGTTAGAAGGTTTTTTTACTCATTTTGGATTATGAATATAATACTAGTAGTTATGTTGGAACAGTACCTACACCTCGCGAGCTTTTATAACCATGCAAAAACCGACACTATCCCCTTTCCCATGGTTAAGCAAAGCCATTTCAGTGAAATTCGTTTATATTTAACGCTACAGCAAACTTTCCCTCTTTTCCCCGTCCTCCAAACGAAAATCGCAACGATTGAAAAATTTTAATAATTCAAAGAACTCGTGTGGCAATTTTCATTAAAATCGGTTGAAAAATGCGTCCTATAGACGAAAATAGACAGACGGACAAAATCATTTTTAGCCAATCTCGAAACTGAAAGGCTTCGCGAAACGTAATTTTTTTTATTTATTTTGCTGACGTTTCGCTCGGGTTTCACCGAACGTGGTCCCAGCTTGACTCGACTTCAGCGTTCGGTGAAACCCGAGCGAAACGTCAGCAAAATAAATAAAAAAAGGTACGTTTCGCGTTAATTCCCGTATGCATTAATTTAATAATAATGCAACGCGATAGTTTAAAAGTATTGAAAGGCTTCGCTTCCTTGGACAATTTAAGGTGAAAAGAAAAATAGCTACAAATTAAGATATATATATATTATATACGCTCGAGCCACTTTAGTTTTTATAAAGTTCCTACACTTAGTGCAGTTCAAAAAGTTCTTGCATTTATTTTGTATTTAAAGTATTTATTACAGCTAAGACCACACATTTCACGCAGCTTTAGGTACACTTAAGACGGTCATGCAACTGGGCAAACTCGGTCTATTATAGGTAGTTTTTGCAGCAGGTGATAATTTTGAACGCTTTAATAAAAGAAAGGATTTTTTTTCATCACCCTGACCAGTTTGTAAACATTTGTAATAATAGTATTTCATAGGTATGTGTATATGTAATCCAAGCGTGATTGCGGTTGCATCGTCAGTGGTTACGCTTCAGAGCCCGGTTTGGGGTTCGCTGCCTTACCTAGGTGATTTGACAAGGTAGGTAACTGGTTTTTCCACAGAGCGACTGCCGTCTGACCTCCGGATACCGGATAGGTACAAACGCTAGATGGTGTTCTGGACCAACAGCTTTAAGTGCCTTCCGAAGCACGGAATCATCTTATTTTTAGAACAATCAGGTGATTCAAGCCTGCAATACCTAGACTGGAAACAACTTTTCACAAAGTATGCTTCCCAGTGGGATTTGAACCCACAACCTCCGGATCATAAGGTAAACGCCTTGACCACTGGACCACTGAGGCAGTCGTACGTACGAGTATATAATAGGTATACTTACTTTTGCATCACAGTTCATATTTAAAAATATAATGTATGTAAGGAAAAATATTTCCATGTTTAATAAAGTAAGTGATTTTACAGATATTTTATGTAATAAGAATGACTTAGTTAGCCCGTACGAAAACAGCCCGGCTGAAAACAGTCAGTGTCTTTTATGGGGAAATGGATACTTTTTGATAATAAATTGCCAGAATCGGTCCTTGATATGCCAGACAGAAAATTCAAAGCTTATGTAAAGAAAGTACTTTGAGAAGGCTTATTATAGGACCGATGACTATCTTAAAGACAAAAAGGTCTGGCTTAAGCTTGGCGCGGATCCCTTTTAAAGGTTTGTATACTTAGACATGTCACAATTTAGGTACATAGGTACATACTAAATTTACAAATTTTAAATTTCGTAATTCTTATAATTCAATTTAATTATGACATAACAAACAATGTAATCTCAATCCATCAATATAACTTTGGTGAAAATGCTGCAGTGCAGTTTTTTGCCGCTTCTTCTACACTTGCGCTTAGGAAGCGACATAAACTTAGCTGTAAGTAACGATTTGACGTCAACATTTGTGCAAAACAAAACAAAGTGACTATTATTAAGAGATATTATAAGTATCCTATGATAATAAAGATATTTGAAATTGAATTAAATAGTTATTTCATTCTGAGTTGGGCTGAAGACCAGTTCATCCAAAATAGGGGTTAAATATTCTTGACTTCATATAAATATTGAGACTTGTTAAAGGGATAGGAAAAACGCGTGATAAAGGGGACGCGTAAAGTAAAAAATCTGCGTTACGTTATTTGTGGACGGCTCCATATTTACCGTACTAAATGGTGCCCACACTGCTGGTAAAAAATGTTTACAAACATTTTCTAACAATATAAAAATGCATATAACATAAAAGTTAAATACAGATGTTAAAATAAATATTATAGTTATAAATAAGAATACATAAAGTAACGTATAATATAACAAATATAACAATAATAAGTTATTGTTATATATATATTTGTTATTACAATTATGTTTGAATTCTGAAAATGTTAACTAATTGGGTATTATGGTGGGTAAAAAATAAATTATTTGGTACTGTTAATAAAAAAAAAAGTCACAAAGTAATGCCACTTGTCATTGATCACATACACTTTGAACGCGATTTTAGATTTATTAATGCAGAAAAACGCGGCGGATATTAAGAGCGCTATTTGACTCCAAGGAACTATGACGTCATAAATCGATATTTCATACAAATCCCATAGAAAATGTTTGTTTTTAAGTTAATAAAGTTTGTTATTCTTCCCATGTACGTTAAGAACGTTAAAATATCAGATTTTTTAACAGCAGTGTAGGAGCACCATGAAACAGTAATTAAGTAAACAACTTGAGCAAACAAAGAGCTCTAACGATATTACACCTAGGTTTAATCAAACATCTAAATCACGCAGTAGCATGTATGCATAATGCCCAAGGAGTGAAAAATGCTTTGCAGTATTCAGATTA
The DNA here is from genome assembly GCA_963576875.1 of Acrobasis repandana. NCBI lineage: Eukaryota > Metazoa > Arthropoda > Insecta > Lepidoptera > Pyralidae > Acrobasis > Acrobasis repandana. Next base: position 16,732,567 of record OY756215.1, read on the forward strand.
ATGGATTGTGTAAAAGACAAATTACAGTGGAAATTGTTGTATCAATCGTAAAAGGCTTTTATAAAAGCTTTTTATTATATACCTAATCCACTATTTTGTGAAATACTGTTTACAGTTTATAATGAGAAAGTTAAGCTTTACTACGCACATTTGCCAAAAGTGGCCGTTTTTCGCCAATCTGCGTAGGAAAGCTTAACGTTCTCACTTTAAACTGCCGGCCGTGATAAGCCCTCCTTTGGGCTCGAACTAAATATAAGCACAACATATAAAAGTAAATTTAAAATATATGTAGGTAACATATATTTTAAATTTACTTTTATATGTTGTGCTTATATTTAGTTCGTGCTCTAAATAAGTTCTATCTTATCTTATGTACAAAGTAGTAGCATTGCTGAAATAAAGGAAAATCAGTAACACAATTCCGCATTTCCACAAACGTTGCAATCGTTCGACCGATACAAAAATCGCATCATCTGGGTTCTATTGAAAATGTAATAAAAGTGCCGCTGCTCGCGTGCGAAGCATTGTGACCGACGAATATATTGAAGTACAACTTTATATTATTTGGATAGACAAATACACTACAAATTTAATTAATTTGATATAGGTACTTTCTGAATTTTATGTTTGTAAAAACCATCGTATCTTTCCTCTCTCTTTCCATTCAGATCGTAAAAGCCAATCGTTGCAGCATCGTCGGCTGTCGAACTCACGACACGTGTTTGAACGCACAAAACAAGTTATTGATGTTTCAGCGGTTAAATAAAATACGAATAAAGTGTCTTAATTTGTTCATGTATAGAGCAAATAGAAATAAACCACATTAAGTATATAAATGTATGTAACGAGTACCTACGTTCATTTCAACGAAAAACGAAGGAAAAATAAAGCAAACAAAAAGTAACTCGAGTGCCCATCAATTTAATTAAAATATACAATCTGACACGAGAATCTAACAATGGTAACAGCCAGATTACATTGGTTAATTGAAAAATAATAGCACTAATGCAACCCTCAAGGTACCCTCGAAAATGCACGCAACCTGCCAGCTTGCCACTCACGTGGAGTAAACACAAGGGGTTTATTTTTGATTCTAATTCTCTTATTGCTGTAATTTACTTTATTTTCGCTAAATTATAGCTTTTCAAATATTTTGCAAATAAAAATAAAATGAAGTGCAATTCTTTTTAAAATATTATTTGAGTTGAATTTAGAGGTAGGTAGAAATTTCACAAAACCGGAACAAGTATGAAGACTGATGATGAAGCAAATTCTGTTTTACAAATTTTACCACTATATTCTTTGTGTTCTTTTAGGGTTCCGTACCCAAAGGGTGCAAATGGGACCCTATTACTGAGACTCCGCTGTCTGTCCGTCTGTCCGTCTGTCCGTCTTTCCGTCTTTCCGTTTGTCACAGGGCTCTATCTCTTGAACCGTAATAGCTAGACACTTGAAATTTTTACCATTTATATATTACTGTAGCCGCTATAACAACAAATACTTACTTAAAATAAAAAATAGTTGAAAATTAAAGAGGGTCGTCATACAAAAAATGTGTTTTTTTCAGCGTTTTTAACTAGATCTTTATAATGAGATTAACTAGATACTTGAAATTTTTACATATTATGTATTACTATGACCACTGTAACAACAAATACTAAAAATAAGATGAAGTAAAAAATTTAAGGGGGTCGTCATACAAGATACATGTTTCTTCAGCGTTTTAAAACATTGAACGGTGGTACGGAACCCTTCATGTACGAGTCTGACTCGCACTTGCCCGTTTATTGTAGTTTCTGTAATGTACACTGCTCAAAACGTCATGAGTTAGTTATTAGTGGAAACTTTACTGATGTATGTTTAGAAAATAAAGTTATATAGGTATATTTTGACAAGGCTGTTGTTTGTCTCCAAAATAAATTTAAAAAAGAAAGAAATCTGCAAGTGTAGTAGTAAACGGAGATCCATAGCTTCTCCTTCAAATTGGAAATAGTAGGTGTTGTTGTTCATATTTTCCCTTTTCCAACCACACAGCCGCCTTCCCGCTGTTCACACAATACAAGTCGTGATTGTACTGTTTAAGGTACAAGTTTGGAGCCGACTGCAGACAGCAGCAGAAAACGACGTGTCGCGGCGCTACTACTGGTGTACTGTATGTTTTTCTATGAAATAGCTTCCGCAGGTAGAAACACGCCGTCCAACTACACCACGTCGCTTGACTGCAGAAGAAGACGTACAAGCCGACTGCACACGGCGCCGGGTTTGAATTCATGACTGCAGCGACATATCACAGCGACCGACGTGTCGCGGCGCGGCAACGTGTCGTCTGCTGCTGCCGTCTGCAGTCGGCTACGAACTGGTATCTTTATTGATTAGTATGTAAAAGTATAAATGTATATACCTATGTATTTCCAAGCCGTGTGGTTCCCGGCAGAGTAGAATAGGACCACTCCAAGTCTTCCTGTGAATGTCGTAGAAGGCGACTTAGAAAACACAAGCTAAACAAAGCAAAGCAAAATAAACAAACATCAATGAGACCTCTCTAACCCGTCTGGCCAGCGTGGAGAGTGTAGGCCAAATCCTCTGACTGCTCTAGCTAATATATGGCTCTGGCAGTATAGATAGGGTCTTGCTCCTGCAGTGGAGACTAAAAAAGACCTAATCATGATCATGATGATATGTACCTACGAATAACATTGCAAACATATTGCGAGATCTAAACTTCTTTGAAACAACGGTACCAAAACTAAACATTTGGCAATCATCTGAGATCACGATCTAAACTAAGTTATTTCTAAGTTGAGCCCAAGTTACACAATAAATATGTTTCTATGAACAAATGTATTTTATTTGTAGTATAAGCAAACACATGTTGAAAGTGGCACTCTAGAACATCTGTGATTATTTGCACCTTGTGTTGTGATCTTACAAACGTATCTGAACTTGTGAACTAATAAAGTTTGTGTTTATTGTTTGATCGTGATAAAACTGAATCGTGCTAACATTACATATTATCTTATTAAATTGTCTTTTTATTTAAGTTTATTGCACACTTTTATTGTTCTACTAGCTGACCCGGCAAACGTTGTTTTGCCATATAAAGACTACCCCTAACATTTAGGGGGATGAAAAATAGATGTTGGCCGATTCTCATAGATACCGGATAAGCACAAAAAATTTCATCAAAATTGGTCAAGCCGTTTCGGAGGAGTATGGCAACGAAAACTGTGACACGAGAATTTTAAATATTAGATTGTTTGTTTATTGTCTTTTTATTTTTACAATGAGTCCAAACTTAACGCTCAATCACTATCTACCAGTTTGCCTTTGTGACATGTCGAGAATTTGGTAGAAGGGATGAAGTGTAGCATGCTTATTATTTACTTTAACAAAATTCCAACAAAATCTTAGTAGATTTTTAGGTATCATTAAAATCGGGTGTACATTCTTATACAGACAAAAGTTTAACAGATTTTCGTTATTTAGAAAAAAAGATTATCATGTCATAAAATAATCAATATGTAGGTTACTCAGTATAAAGAATTTTTAATAATAGATTTTCGTTGCACAGAAAATCAATAATTAGAATGTTTGTTATGAATAATATGAAATCATAGAATTTTATTACAAATAACATTTACTTTTGCGATGTTTCTAATATCAGAATATCAAATTAAATATTATTATTTTTAATAAGTTTAGTTAATATAATATTTATAACCTATAAGTTTGCCCTATTCTAGTAAAATGGATAAAACTTGCCCAGCAAGTCGCAGTTCTAACCTAACCTAACCTATAAGTTTGCCCTAACCTATATTGTGGTAGCCATTTATAATGTATTCTAACTTATTATATGGTATTTAATTTGATTGAACAATGTTTTCACTTAATACTTCGTTAAATAATAATTTTCTGTAAAATTAAATTCCATGAAAGATCATACCGAACAAACAATATTCTTTAAAGAAATATTCTACTGTTTGATTAGTTTGTTAAATGAAAATATGAGATTCTAAAATTCATTGAACTGTGTTTCTATAAATTGTGTTTCATTCAAATAAATAGTCTTTGAAACATTAATATTTGAAATAAAAATATACGAATTAAATATTCTATGAAAAATTTTCTGTGAATCGAAATTCTTTGAAATTTCAGTCTGTGAAACAAGGGGCACCCATTAAAATCTTTATAAATTTTTAGACATTTTATTAAAGCAAAAATGTGAGTGATCATCATGTTAATAGGCGAAGCGGCTAGCAAGCCATCAATCACTAATTTGGTTCCTTTTTTCCACCTTCTTGCCCACCATTACCCTAAAAGTGGCCTTTGAGTCTTGCGGCCCTGGGCTCTGTCTGCTTAGAGCCGCAAGACCTAAAATGCTCTGTCTGTCCCGTTAGGAATAAAGGCGTGATAGTTTATTTAAGTACATTTTAGTATCTAAAGATTTGTTAACCTTTAGGTACTCAAATGTACATAGCTTTACCAAAAGACAAGCTTTAGTCATCTCTTTAAGTCCCTGCGTGCTGCAAACAGCGTTTTACGCCCGATAAGTGCTTGACAATTAAATAGTTCTTGGTGAAGTAAAATAAATAAACCGGCCAAGTGCGAGTTAAACTCGCGTGGAGAGGGTTCGGTACAATTGATTGAATTCTTATAGGTTTTCCTGTTATTTACAAGCATTGAACTATATATTGTATTTTTTTTTTCAAAATTTTAGGCTCAGTATTTTCGGAGATCAGTGGGAATGGTCAATTTTCATCTTCTTTCATAAATAAAATCAAAACTATTAATTTTATAATAATAATAAAAATATATTTAAGATCCTCATAACGAGCCCTTTTATTTGATATATGACACAGTAAGGTTTGCAAAACTTTTTTTTTTAATTTCCTAGTTTGTCCCCCGAAAATGACCCTTATTTAATAAAAATATTATTTTACTTTGCACATATGTGTTTGGGTCATAGGATTACAACATTCTACCAAATTTCACTGGATTCGGTCCAGTAGATTCGGAGCAAATTGGCTGTGACACACGGACGGACAGACAGACGCACGAATGATCCTATAAGGGTTCCGTTTTTTAATTTTTTTTACGGAACCCTATAAATGTAATTAACTATTTAGCAAATTTGTAGTACATATTTTCCTCCCCTTTCAAAAGTTAACTTACGTATCTTAAAATATTGAAGAAAAATGTCATAGATAAATATACATCAACAAGAATAACCGTCTCGTACAAACAACACAATGTCTCGCTCCAACAACACATTGTCTCGCTCCAACAACACATTGTCTCGCTCCAGTGACATGAAAGTTTGCCCTTTACATGGGTCAACAGTTATTTCGGTTCTCGATGGGACCTCTACAACTTTCGGATTGTAATGAATTTATCATTATCCTCATACGTCTGTATGTTTTATGAATGAGTTTCTTTGTACATTCTACTACATTGTAATTTGTTTCGGAGGAATCGTGGAAATTTGCCAAATATTCTGTTCTGTTTATTTACATTAGAGATTCTCTCTCGCTCGTAGATTTTGGACGGAGGCCAGTGGGGACATATTTTTCAATTAAGCTAAAAATTATGTTGTTACTAAATATATCACTAATATCATAACACAGATTAAGTTATGTTTACAATATTCGCTTTTATGAAGAGCGTAGGTAAAGAGGTAAGTTAAAAAACGGTGGCACATGATGATGACAAAAAGCCGTCAAAATACAATCAGTAAGAAGTACAGAGAACAGAGGACTTGAGATGTAGAGGAATACACTATACAAATATGTCCTCTACAAATACAAAATATATCGTAACTACGCAAAGGTACTTAATAGTTTTTTTTTGCTTACGTATGGAGTCTTTCTTCTCTTGTCTTAAAGAAACAGAGGTGAAGAAAGAAGCACTTTAAGATTGTGTTAAACAAACTGGTAAAAGTCTATTTTAAGATACCAAGAATTTGATTCTGACAAAAACTGTTTGTCTCTTTCTACCACGTAAAGTATAATAGAAACGTTCTATTTTTCATAGAAACTGTTGTACATTAACATAATCCTTGACCAGCGAGACTAGTCCCTTCATTATTAATTCCGATTAATGCAAATCACTTCATTGCTTCTACTCCAAGTAATAACACTTATAAAACAGTTTCGCGTGTTCAGTGCTTACAGTTTACCTAACAAACAAAATATTGCAACAATTTGCATTACACTAAGGTGGAAAGGCGGGGCAAGGACTGTCATTAATAATAGAGGAAAGTTAGAGGGAGGAGCCCTAGTCTACAGGGGTTAACAACCCTTAAGCACTGTTGAGCAAGCTAGTTTCATTTTCAGCTACAATGACTAGTGCATATTCATGTTTCCTTTCTTTTTAGAAAATTGTGTCTAATTAAACGTACAGGAATTGCTACGGATATTGTACATTCTTTTTTATATAAGATGATTAGGAAAGAAAAAGACGATAGGGCTTGTGAGTAGTTTCAAACTGGGACTGGGACCTTACAAGCTTAAAGCATTAAATAACTGTTTCTTCTTTTAGAAAATTACTAGAAAAGCTCATTCGAAAAAAACAAGAAAATGTCAAGGTAAAGTTATGAAAAAAACTCTTATATAGTAAATTTTTGGTGCAAGTGGACTGTAGTCCATGATACTAAACTACGTTCCATAAAATCGTAATATTTTATTTATTTAAAAAACTTTATTGTACATCAAAGACACACATAATAAAAAAAACAAAGGTAATTTTACAAATGGTGGACTTATCTCAGAAGGGATCTCTTCCAGTCGACCAGTAGGGCAGAGGACAGTTACAAACTTAGTAGGAAGGCAGAAGTACGTACAGAGCAATGAAAAAAGCAAGTATAATATTAAAGATTAAACACTACGAATACACTACATACATACCTAAAGAATATACAAATATACTATAATATACGTAATAGTGCAACAGTGGTAAAAAGGTCTGTATAATTGAAAGTTGTTAATAAAGTAAGCCAATTAAAAACGTCAAAAAATATCCTACTTAGTATTATAAACATTACATAAACGAAAGATTCACAAAATCAAGGAAAATTAGCTGATATAATCAAAGGCGCTCCATAAATTTCCGTCGTGAGACTCTAAAATGGAATTAAAAACGGTGGATCATAACGAAGGTAATTGGGTTTCAAGAGATGGAGCTTAGACGTTGGCTATTTTAAAATATGTGCGACCAATTTCACGGATGGTGACGCGCAGGGAGCCTTGAATGAAATATTACGAGAAATCACTACCTCATACAGTTTGCGAGACTGAAAAATGTCTATTCTTCCTTTTTTCTTTTTTTTTGCGTATATGAGCGTATAACGCTCTTACCGGTGACTTCACCGTCTCCCCCTTAACCTCCTTATGTTTTCACATTTAATTTTTTCTTTTATTTGACCGAAAAATCTTTGTCTAGGTTTTCCTACTCCTCTTCTTCCTTCTATCTTTTTTCTTCTTGCATATAAGAGCGTATAATACTCTTATCGGTGGAGTGCTTATCATGACTCTCTTTCTTCCGCTAAGTTCTTAGCCTCCTTATTATTTCACACATTTATTTGGTTCGTTTATTCGATCGAAAAATCTTTTTCTAGGGTTTTCTATTCCAATTCTTCCTTCAATTTTTCTGGAAAATTAAAAAAAAATATAGATTTAATAAATATAAAATTAATATTTTTATTTATTGATTTAAATAGCATTACAATGCTTCAAATAATACCTATCTAAATAAAAAAAAATATAATGAAAAATTTCGCCTCGAGTGAGATTCGAACTCGAGTGAAGTTCCAATTGTGCTACTATTACCTATTACTATCATTGCGTTAAATAATATTTTTACCTTCATAATAATAAATTTAAAATGTCGTTTCCTTTCAAATCCTTTAACAGAAGATATTTCACTAAAATCAAATATCAGTATGGCGAGTCGGTAGAAAATTTGCACATTGTAGTAGATTGGCGCTCCAACCCGTCCCTTAAGCAGCTTATTTCCACCACAACTGGCAAAATTAATCTAAAAAGCATTACTGTTGACACGTAAAACGCATTATGTTGTATCGTTTAATGCAGACTTTAGAAACGAATTTTAATAATGTTATTCAGGCGAATTGATCTGAATCTTTGTTCTTTTGTTTTACAATTTAAATTTAAGTAAAGGAGATTTTATTTGTTGAAGCTGTTTTTACTAATTGCTACATGGAATTCAATAAAAGTATATAAATATGTATTAATATTTTTATTATTATTTCTTCTTCTGTTTTGTTTTCTTATTTATTTATTTATTTATACTTTATTGTACACACATATACATGTTTAAAGTACAACAGGTGGACTTAATGCTAAAAGCATTCTCTAACAGTCAAACCTTTGGGCCGATTGGAGAGCTGTATGTGGGTGTGAATATATAAAGAAAACTTAAACTAAACTAAATTTTAAAGATAATATCGCTATAAGATAAGTCGCGACTAGGGGTCCTTCTAATAGATTCAGGGAGAGCATTCCAAAGTCGTACAGCAGTCACGGAGAAAGAGTTATGGAAAAAACCTGTACGGTGAGAAGGAGTGACTAGGGTAAGAGTATTTAAAGAACGCAGGAACCTTTCATGAATAGAACTTAAAAGTTGGAAACATGTTTTGAGATATTCAGGGGCCTGGGGATTATTTAAAACATTGTATAGTTGACAGAGAATATGTTGGTTCCTGCATTGACGGATTGGCAGCCAATTAAGTTGAGTGCAAAATTGAGAAACGTGGTCGAATTTACGCAAGCAGATAATAAACCTAATACAATAGTTAAGAAGACGTTCTATTTTATTGAGTTGTTCCTCGGTTAAGTCCAGGTAACACACATCGGCGTAATCAATTATGGGGAGAATTAAAGTTTGTGCTAGCATTGTTTTTGTTTTCTCAGGTAGAAAGTTTTCTTTCTTTGTTTAATTTTAGTTTAGTTTTCTATTTTGTTCACTTATAGTTTAGTTTAATTTTAGCTTAACTTTTTTTAAATATAAATATATTTTAACATTAAATATGTAGCTATTTTATATCAATATATTTTCTATAAGCGGTCACTAGGTAGCCTTGCGTCTGTTAGGCAGAAGTTCGATTCTCACTATGCGTATTCCGTTGAACATTTATTGGTAAAAGTTGTTCTAAATTATAAACTAAATTGCGCCTTAAAAAATTATACTTAATTAAAAAGAACCTTATAATTTACAAAACATAATTGTAGTGCTTTTTTCGATATCCAATCATAAATAGTTAATTCGAAAGTAAAAGAGAAATATGTATTATCAATGTAAGCTAAAATTAATATTAAAATTGGTGTAGTTATCTTAAAACCTTACTTTTCACCGAATCTAATTACATCTCTATACAAAGTTGCACCAACAATAAAACATTTCTATTAAATCGCTATCAGATATCCCATCTGTCCACTCGTGTGCAATTTCATACAATAACATTCCGTATTTGTGAAACCATAATGGAAACTCATGCTTGTTTTTGTTGACGCTTGTTATTAATTCATCGTGTATAGAAAGGGTGAATAGCAAAGCAAATGGCTGAGTTTGATTGGATTTTAGACCAGTGTAAAGGCAAGGCTATACGATGAAAATATTTAAAATTGATTTTTATCCGACTGCGCCATATTTCTTTAACACGCTCAACAGCATAAACGGCTTGATGGATTTAGAGCTTGAGCTTTAGATATTTCATATTTTATTTATTATTATTATTTTTTTGACAAATCATACTGATTAAGCTAGCTCCAAAGTAAGTTTTTAAACTTGTGTTATGGGATACTAACTCAACGATACTATATTTTATGATAAATACATATATAGATAAACACCTAAGACCCAGGACAATTTGAAAAAGGACATTTTCCAACTTGCCCTGGCTAGGAATCGAACCCAGAACCTCCGGATTAGCGGTCTAGCGTGTTAACCATTACGCCACGGAGGTCGTCAGTTATTTATGTCGGTACACTTTTCAGCCACGGGTCCATGGGGACCCGGTCTTTTGAGGCGTTTATGGGGCCAAAGCCAATATGAAGAGGCCTTTTAGTACCTTTTATCCAAAAAGTGAGATGACTGCATCTATGGAGGTCTATCCCTTAATGTACCATTGAGAATACTGATGCACTAACGGACAGTCTTTCATAGCTGCCAAACTATTGCCAGGGAGGGATTTACTTGGTTTGGGCTATGTGGATGGGATGTTAGTGGACCGGATAACTGGGTTATGGAGTGGGATACGGACACCTGCCTAAAAATCTCTTACAACAATTTTAGCCTGGTAGATGGTGACTTGCTGCTCGTTGGCTACACTGCCTGTGGGCACCCTAACTAGCCACGAAGATGCAGCTAAGGCGCTACACAATGTGAGCAGCTAAGGATGTCGAGAGGTGCGGCTCCGGTTTCACCATCACGGAGCTTACCCCCGAGAGCGGGTTTCCCCGTTATTATGTCATTACGTGCAAAACACTTACACCCTGGAGCGTATGTTCTGCTCTTGCGACTCCACTCTGGCCGAGAGGCGGGGGGTGTGTAACTGTGTGTAGTTTTATGTGTAAGCGCATGTGTGTATGGTCCTTCTGGAGGTTGGGTACGTGGTGTCGCCACTCACCACCAGCTCGCCAGAAGCTGCCCTGCGTTGACTGACTCTACTGGGAATCCAGTGGGTGATGGGGTCGAATCGTCACGTCCCGACGCCGTTGACTGACTGCACTGGGAATCTAGTGGGTGATGGGGTCGTCACGTCCCGACGCCGTTATTATTATTATTATTAATGACAAATGTTATATTAAAAGTTTTAAAAATCCAAATTGCCAGATTTTGGCGCTTAATTATGAATAATTGTATGCATATCGAAAGAGGTATAAATGAAGGATTTTATATATCTAAGGATTACAAAAATATAAACCTACAACTAATATGATTAACTGTAATTAGTAATGAGAAATTCTAAAAAATGTATAATATCGCATTACTATATGTACTGGCCGACATGTACGCCAAAAAGTATAATCTCGCGTTCTTGATAGCATCTTAGGCATACCGCTGTTGTATCACGCAGTCGGGTTTTTGTGTTTTTTTTTAAATAATTAATTGTTTCTCAGTATTTTTTATCCTATAGTTCAAAACTGTTCTTTAGACAGGCATTATTCAAAGCTAGGCCTTTTATATTGAGATAACTAGTTTCAAATTGAATCGTTTTTTATTTTCAATGTGTCTGCGATCTTTATTTCCCTGGAGTGTTCGCAGTCTGCCTATTGTCAAGTAATTTTAATAAATAGATAAAACACAGTCTACAGAAGATGGATTACGAAAGTCCTAGAAAGTTAAAATAAGTTTAATTAAAAAAGAGTGTTTGGGTACAAACATAAATTTAAATTACTATTTACTCCAATTGACGTTAAAATATTGTAAAGAATGAGTTTTAAAATGCTTTGAGTATTCATCATCAGGTTTATTTAGTCTCCACTGCAGGAGCACTACCATCTCTGTACTACCAGAGCCATTACTTGGCCAGAATAGTAAGAGGATTTGGCATACACTCTCCACGCTAACCAGACGGGTTGGAGAGGTCTCATTGAGGTTTATAAGCTTTGTTTAGCTTGTGTTTCCTAACTCGCTTTCTACGCTATCCACGGAAAAACGTGGAGTGGTCCTATTCTACTCTGGCTATATTATTTATTAAAAATTTGGAAGAAAAAAAAATTTGGCCAAAAATGAGTATTTATTCAATTGATTCTGATTACAAGAAATTGAAATATAGCTAGAGAGCGCAAAATCAACCTCTCTCTCGCTCTCTAAAATCACTTTATCTATCCTCTTAGGAAAGAGATACGAATAACTTTGTTTTACAAAACGAATTTCTTTTCTTTCCTATCGAAAAAGCGGATAAGTCATTAAAACTGTCGGTGGAGCGTAAGAATGAAGCGAGTCGAGTGGTCGAACCCAGATGGGGTCTTATCGAAACTTGAAACTAGCGTGATTCTACTTGTAGACTAGGGGATGGCCACCAAAAAGCTCTGTCTAGATTATTTTAGAGTACTAAGTACGATAGGAAAACTATTGTTCCCTAACTAACCAAGGTAGTGACAACATTTTAAATATTGTGTTTAGCTTCTTGGTAGTACTAATGCAGTAGTATTGTAATAAATTGAAAACTTAATCATTTAATGAATAATTTAGGATTTAAGTTTGTAGCCATACTGGCATGCGGACGACTTTTAGAAGTAGTTAGGTATAGGTACCAACATCGAAATAAAAATATATCAGTGGATACCACCTATTTTGGCTCAGCGACCCCAAGTGAGTCTTGGCCTCCAGCAGAAGAGCACGCCAGCGCTCCCGGTCCTGTGCTAACTCTCGCGGGTTATTGCCAACTTTCACCTCGCACAGTTCCGCCACGGCGCCATCACCACGTCCCTCCAGCGATGCTCACCAGCGGATCAACCGGCCCTAGTAAGCTCTCTTCACCCCTCGATCCTCCTTCATTTTTTCGACGTGTCCAAGCCAGCGAGTGTCTTGTATTTCGGCATTGCCCTCCATATTCTCTCCTCTTACTAGGTACCTATGGATATCTAAAATATTTCATGCATTACCGAGCAAACGTATATAACGTCTAACAAAATATATTGAAACTATTTTAAGGATGAGTTTAGTCCATGATACTGAATAACATTTTCCAAGGAACATATATCGAAATATCAAAAATATTTTTTTTTGTTTTTTATACTAACTCGGATCAGCTGATCAGTCAACTTGTATGGGAGGCCAAAAATTATTTTTCATATTTCGACATACGTTCCTAGGGGAAAGTTGTTCAGTATCATGGACTGAATCTGCCCTTAAGAAGTTTCAGTATGTTTAAACCCGTACAAGTGGTGCATTTAAAAAACCATAGTTGGTAGCTCGAATATACAAATTCTATCTATCATCACATACTCATATTATTGCTAATAGCTCTTAGTCTACAAGAGGAATACTTATTAAACTTTCTTTGCTTTAAATAGGAACGTCAAATTTTCCGAATAGTTGCAGACTGAGTAATATTTGAAGTTGTACCAGTTCCCGAGCCGCTTTTACATCACACTAAATTAATGACTGTCGGAAAAGTTCAAATCGCTAAAGGACTTTGATAAGGAAACTAACTAAGTCAAGACAGGTCCCAGGGTCTTAAGCCTTAAGGAAACCTCCAGTGTGATGGTGGGCGTACTATGTAGTAAGCCAGTATATATATGTGTTTCTTTATGTATGTCGGTAGAATCTGTTATTCAATTACATGTCCTGTCTATGCCCAAGATCGTCTGGCTGGTGTGTGCTGCCGGCTTTTGCCGCATTATGTCTGTAGAGCACACGTTTTCGTGCCCACATTCAACTTTGTATTCAAGCGAACGCCAAAGGAGACTTTCTTTAAAAAGCCGAGATAGGGAAGCTTAAAAGAATATAAAAGAGAGTGAATTGGCTCCGAGGGCTGGATAGAGGGGCGGCTTAGGAGCTTGAAATTAAATAGAGCTAGAGTTGTTGTCGACAAAAACTAAAAGAAATATTAGTGCCGAAAAACTAACTAGTCTTATTACTACAATGACGATGACCGATGAACTTTACCATACTAAAGTTACCTAATGTACGTCTGGCGCACCCTGTGCAATTTGCGAGGCCAGTCTAGTCGGTAACGCGGATTGGCTGGTCCTCCCGCCACGAAATGGCTATTTTGACTCCAGAAGAAGAAGTATTATAAGATATAAGAATTAAATGGAATTTATATTCGTGTTAGTACAAATGTTCAGTAAAAGAATACAGAATTTTTTTAATGTGAAATGGTAGCATATGTGGCGCCCTCATTTGAAATAAATTGTTTAAAACTAAATATGGTGATATTTAAAAATTTGATTTGTATCAATGTCTAAAAAGACCTTTAAACTATTTTATGAATAACCTTTGAAAGTAATATTAGTAGTCCGTCTAGTTTCAAAACGGGTTTTCGCCAAAAGTGGTCACTTTTGGCGAAAACACGTTTTAGTTTTAAACAATTTATTTCAAATGAGGGCGCCACTTATGCTACCACTTCACCTTAATTAAAGAAAAGGATTTCCTTTTTGTCTTCTGACTATATCTCTGTTGTTATCTTGACTAGCCTCGTGAATTGGTAACCATGCTAGTTTGCCACTTGGAGGTACTATTTACAACCAGGGCAAGTTGGAAAATGACCTTTTAAAAGTCGTCCTGGGTTTTGGATTTATCGTAAAATATAGTAGGTAAGTATAGTTGAGTTACTATCCCATAACACAACTTTAAAACTTACTTTGGGGGAAACTCAAACTGCGTAATTTGTCCTTATCATTTGCATTTTATTTTTAACTTATTTTTAGTTGTTGTTCAAAAACACGCCGGAATCTTTCGTCGGTATGGTTGTGTATTAAAAAGTACTTATTGCGTTCCACCACTTGACACTTAAAAATATCGTGACCAAAGTTGTACACGAGTGATTTTTATGTGAACTAGTGTGGAAATGGAGAAAGCAATGTCACACCACTCTAATAAGCCAAATTTCATCAATGCGTGCGTCTCATCCTATTCATCCTATACAATGACACCAACATGGCTAAATTCTTACATGTAGTAATAGTACACTGGAATTTAATTAAACTGTAGAAAGCTCCATCGGTTAAAGCTCCCTGGGGGCGGTCAATCGAAGCACTGAGACGACTCATTACGAAGAAGCACCGAAAGAAACCGCTCCGATTTTATCCTTTATCTCTTATTTGAGGTTTCTTTTTAGTTCAACTGAACTGGAACAAGATTGAGGAATGTTAGTTCCGTAAGACATGGGTAAAATTAATGGGAAGTCTATCAATACTTTTCAACTTATACGTATCTTATATTCAATGTAATTACTAAAGCAAATAGCAAAATTACTTTGCCAAAAACGCCAAACACAGAAATTAAGAGTTTATTAACATCCAAATGGAGTCAGATTTCTCGTTAAGTAGTAAATATTTGCGGGAGAAAACATGGCTATACACAAAATATAATGACGTACAGAAGCTAGGTTGTTAAGTTTTATGTACTTACCTAGAAAATTTTCAGCAATATATTTGTTTACAGAGGGCAGTGAAATAAAGAATGTGTGTAGCTACCGACTCCAGATTAGGGTCTCTTCATCTCTTCTTATTAATATTGTAAGAGGCGACTAAAGGACTAAGCACAAACATTTCGTGCAATAACTGCATTCCCAAGGAGGGTTGACGTTAGGCCGGCGGCGGCCGGTCGTAAAAATAAAGCCATTTCAAGCTTACACAATAGATAATCTGTTAAATGAAAAAAAAAAACATCCCATTGAAATCTTTTCTATTTTAAATAATAATAAAAATAACTTTTTTTCTGTTATGTAATATGGTACAACTTTCAACAATTGTTTAGTTTTAATTTAGCTACTAGTTAGTTTTACGTTATATTTTTAGTTTTCCAATAAATATTATATAGGTTACTTTATCCCTGAAAGTGATATCTACAGTATTTATTAACTTTAATAATATACTTATGCAAGTTAACTTCTAGTATATATCTTATGTATGTGTCAGCGAGTAAATAATGAAGCGTAGGTACATGGTAACGAGATGAATGTTTGCGGACTACCAACGAAAGTAATTAAGAGTTTAACAAGAGTTACAGAATAAGACAATTTTGTCAAAAACTCGGGAACCTCGCCGCCGCAAGTTGCTCCTAATTATGTTTCGTCTGAATTACGAAATTATTAATTTTAATTACTCAACGCTGGGTATATAACATTGCATATTAATTACATTACTCCCGTGTAATATTAAATAACTTGAAGGCTTGTTAATGGAACTTATTTTTGGATACGACTAGAAATTAAATTAAATAAAATTAAATATACTCGTATAGGGACAATTACACTGATTGAGCTAGCCCCAAAGTAAGTTTAAACTTGTGTTATGGGATGCTAACTCAACGATAGGTACTATATTTTATAATAAATACATACCTATTGTTAAATTGATAAAAAGGTGATAATATAAATTTTGCTACCATTCAGACTTAGATAGCTACTTTAATTATTTTATGAACAACTTAATACCCAATGATCAAAAAAAATCACCACTGCTGACTCACTGGATCCTTTACCTTAATCAGGTACTAGCAAAATGGTAAATAGTTTACAAATATTGGAACTAACTAGTTATTTAGTTACATACCAACGTTGCATTTCAAATGATTATGTTTCTTTTAGTAGTTTATTTTCATTTATAACTATATATATATGTATATATATATATTTTTTGTCTGCTGTCTATGCAAAGGCCTCCTCCTGTTATTTGATTATATTTAGCTTTAATTATTAAAAATATAAACTTTTAAATTTAGGTTGGTAAAAAAATATTTTTATTTATTTATTAGTAAGTATTAGTTTATATATATTAGTAGTATATTAGTTTTAATTATATTCTGTCATATATAGTTTAGAAAATAATGTTGGTAAAAAAATAAAATTTATACTCCCTAACTTCAACAAAAACGTTGTCCAGTACAAAAGTAAACTATTCCACAACGTGGTATGTGGAGCGTGCATTGAAAATCCGACGTTTACACTTACCTCAAAGGGCGACCTACGTCGTTTTAATTTGAATATTTGCTCCACAAGCTTCAGTCTGAGTATATTCAAGGTTTTTAGAGGTGTAACCTCTGGGGGGCTCAGTTTTAAAAGGGCTCGAAGTCACAGGTGACGAATAGTAATAGGCTACCAGATCTACTATATCTACGGGAGAATATAAAACATTTTTGAAGGTAGATTCTCCTTTACTATAACTGAAAAATTACAAAATTCCACAGTAAAAAAACTAAAAAAATTGGACCTGTAAAAGAATGGTTAGGATTGTGGTTCCGTAGGCGTGTGTAAAATTTTACTGTACAGATTGAAACTCTTGATAGCACACCTTCTTCTAGCTTCAGAGCGGGGTCCACTACCTAACCGAGGTGATTTGACGAGGTTACAGGTTTTTCACAGAGCGAATGCCATCTGACCACTGCAACCCAAACTTCCCAGAACCAATCCTAGGATAGGTTTAAAAAAATGAAATCTCTTTTCAGATAATCAGGTGATTCAAGCCTGCAATATCCTAACCAGATTGAAAATAACTTTTCACAAAGTATGCTTCCCTGTGGGATTTGAACCCACGACCTCCGGATCACAAGGCAAACGCCTTGACCACTGGAACACGAAAGCAGGCTTGACTTGTAAATGTCCTTAACTGTAGTTAAGTATTAAAATTTGATCCATTTACATTTAATTTTATCGGCCAGCTTGCTTTTGATGAGAGCAAATATTGTCAGAAAACCTGAAGGCTAAAACCCGCCCCAGAAAAGGTCCGATTCCCAAGTTCGATTTACATGTGTTCGAATGGATTTTGTTTGTGACAATTTTTTTTGCGAATCACTGTTAACCGAACGGATGATGTGCAAGCAAGACAATAAGAATTGACAAATAAGAGGTTATCAGTTTGGCTCAACAGAAACAAAGCGGAGCAGTGCTGTATTTTAACAACCAACAGTCACTTTTAACTGGGTTTTTACATTTCACGGAACCCAGAAGCTAGCACGCTATCGCTCAACGCTGTGTGTTTACCGACAATAGAAATTATTCCCCTCTAAGCATTCTGGATGCAAAAATACGAAACACGTCGGGCTGTGACGTTGAGTGATGCGTTCCAACGCCCATTGTCTGCGTCTCAAAGAGATTGCACAATATGAAATACTTCGGTGTAAATCGCGATGCCTCATTGAATATGACGAGAGTTGCGGCCTTTATATCCAGTTGAGATATTCATATCGATTCAACACGAGAATGCATTTTTACCAGGATTTTAGATTTTCGATATTGGTAGGTACCACCAAGTTAAGCTATTAACTTTATCATTGACAGATGTTAATTTAAAGCTGCCTCTTACTAAAAGGAGCCTTTTTTCGTCCTGTACAGTAACTTCCTACCAATACCACACCCTTTGTGCCTTATCAATAATATTTTTTTACAGGCTATAATATTTTTTTACAGCCTACATCGGTCCATTGCCGGACTAAAGAGAGCCAATTTATCTATAATCACCACACAAGACAGACGGGTTGGTGATCACAGTAATGCTTAGGTAATGGTATAAAGTCTTTAAACAGTCTGAGGATGCTATTATCATCTTTTACTAATACCTAGGCACCTAACACGACATCCGGGGGAAAAGGAGTGGTGAAAAATTGTATTCTACTCTGTCTTCACCGCATGGCCAAATATACAATATACATATATAAAAAAATATATACTTGCAATAAACTGGCTTAGCCTAGTACCACACGTTTTCGACAGAGCCTGTGCGAGTATTGGTTCAAGTGGAAATAATCCCACCAGCAGTTTATTACGTCCTCAATATTGCGGTTCGTGAGCGACGATCTTGCTTTGTGCTCCAAATTGATTTCTAAATAGTTTTGATTTAAAACATCCTTTTATTTAGTGTGCGAAATGAAAGTTATTTTTATTTTATTATTTCTGAGATACTTAGGGCCACAGACGTTAACGACGACAGTCAGATCGTATTACAAATGCCAAATTGCAGTTGTGATGCAGTTTGATTGCAGTTGACACGACTGCAATCAAACTGCAAAGAGCGGTTGGTAGAACCAGGCCCGTGTCACTCCCCGTTTAGGTATCGAAAATATACCTACATTATTACTAAGAGAGCGGTGGCCTGCAATGGATGTCTAGGTATCTAAACGAAAAGGTACTGAGTTTTGACGTAAGTTAAATTAAACCATATCGCTAACCACATTGAGTAGATATTTCTTTGAATTTCTTGGCTGAATAAGACTTCTGTACGGAGTAGTAGTATCCTATTCTGTGGTAGAACTGCATGCCGGCTGCAAGTGGACCGCGCAGCCAGTGTGCAGTTTGATTGCAGTCGTATCAACTGCAATCAAACTGCGTCTCAACTGCAACTTTGCAGCTGGCGTGCTGTTGAAATGCGGTCTGTCTGTCTAGAGCCGTAAGTAGAGGTTTAGGTTGAGCGTTATAATAGGTATATACTTAATTATTCTTCGTTTAGTTTACAATAAAAAAAAAATACAAGAAAACTCTACTAACTTACTCTCTTTGCATTTACAATCTTCCTCGGCATTACTAATTAAATCAAATCTTCCTTCGGCACACAAATCAACGCCATATCCCGATGACATGGTTTACACGTCGATCTCATAGCAGTTTAATAAAAAATTCATACACTCAACATGCATTTCCACAATCAGAGCTTAAAGCTATCGGAGTAAGTCATAAACTAGGGTGACCAAATGTGAACTAGGAAAGGATGGAATAATTAACACTTTTCAAGAGACTAATAATAAAATAGACAAATCAAGTGAGCTTCTTTTACGGTGTCTTCCGAGTGGCTCAAAGTATTTTTTTTTGCAATTACACACAATTACTGTTTAAATAAAACTGGATAATTTTATACCAAAAAATGTATATGTAAGACTAGCAGAAAATAAAATTTCGATTTACTTCAATTATTGATTAGAGTAACTACCTAATTGTTAATATTCCTTCATCAGACTAAACGTTTCTTTTTAAAAAAGATGCTTAAATTTATATTTTAGAATTACCATTAACCTTAGCTCATTACAATGGGCTCACGAAGTCTGCAGCAGATTTCATCAGTGATTTATGAAGTATTTTTGCCGTTGCATTATGTTCCACCTTTCGCAATTTTGCACAAATTTTCCAGAACAGAAAAAATCTGCATACAGACAGATTCTGAATCATAATCTGTAAGTAGTGATATTTCGAGTAGACGCTATGCAAAACGTTATTTAGGCATATATATATTTGTAGTTATGCATATTTTTTTTTATAATGCAATTATTGTGTGATCTATTCCTATAGACTTCAGTGACCGAAATGGTCGTGACACCCAAAGCATCACTCCCATAATTAACATGTGCAAGCCGCATTGTGGACGACGCACAATGGACGTTTAGCAGTCATAGGTCAATATATCGTGAGAACAATTGCCTGACAAATAGACAACGCTGTAGTGGCTGCCGACGGAAATTAACTGATAATTACACGGAAATTATGTCACTGGCACGTTACCTGCGAGCATAGAATTATTATGAGGATAAAGGGGTCTGGAAAATAAGCATTTACCAGCTCGTTAGAGCTGATCGCTCGACAAAAATCTTGAATCCTACAAATACATACAAAACAAATAGGTACACATTCAGACTTCCACATTGTACAATTGTACATATCTTAGAATAATGAGCGAAGTGCTAGTTCGTAGCACATAGTTTGATACGCATATATTGCAGGCTCTGATAAAAACGTTTTATAGACGTATTAATCTTCTGATAAAAATTTTACAACAAATTATTAACAAAAGCTTCGTCATCATGACCCGAAATCAAATACCGTAGTATGAAAGTGTCGACGTCGCAGCTTCGAAAAGAGGTTTGCATTAGCGCCGGAAATACGTAGAAAAAAATTGTAAGTGCGAGGTATTTTCAGAAATTACTAAACAAAACCTTTGTGCAAAAGTGTCACATGCGTCTGTGTTGACGGATGGAGTTGCTCACGTCCGCAGAAAATACCTTTCACAACCGTGTCCTCTGGGTGGTGCTAAATGAGCTGAAAACGCCGAGTATCGGGCGGTAGTTATGATAACCCGTACTCTTACAGGGCTTGCTCTGGAAAGGAGAGGCTACAAGCCTAAAGGAATTAAAAAGCTTCTAAAAATCCTGGCGGAAAAAGCAAGGGGAAACCACTAAGACTAGTTCTCCCAAGAGAATGTCCCGACCTCAACGAGGAGAAGGAGGCCGGCCGACGACGCAGCCTGAAGTGAGGATCACTATATCAGTGCTGCCGTTGAGGAGCCGGAAATACATACAGGGAAAAATGCTGTACGCAGTTGTGTATCCGTCACTGCCTTTCTATTCATATCCTACTTAAAAGGGAGTGACGAACAAATAGACTGGACATTGACATCATAACAAGATTAAAAACCTGACAGCTCGTAGAAAAATATTGAAAATAAAAGGGCAAGTGCGAGTAGGACTCGTATGAGAAGGGTTCCGTACCTCCATACAATGTTTTAAAACGCTGAAGAAACACGTTTCTTGTATGACGACCCCCTTTAATTTTTAACTTTTTTTTAAATTTTAGTATTGGTTGTTATAGCGGCCACAGTAATACATAATCGGTGAAAATTTCAAGTGTCTAGCTATTACGGTTCAAGAGATAGAGCTCTGTGACAGACGGACAGACAGACGGACAGACGGACAGACGGACAGACGGACAGACGGACAGACGGACAGACGGACAGACGGACAGACGGACAGACGGACAGACGGACAGACGGACAGACGGACAGACGGACAGACGGACAGACGGACAGACGGACAGACGGACAGACGGACAGACGGACAGACGGACAGACGGACAGACGGACAGACGGACAGACGGACAGACGGACAGACGGACAGACGGACAGACGGACAGACGGACAGACGGACAGACGGACAGACGGACAGACGGACAGACGGACAGACGGACAGACGGACAGACGGACAGACGGACAGACGGACAGACGGACAGACGGACAGACGGACAGACGGACAGACGGACAGACGGACAGACGGACAGACGGACAGACGGACAGACGGACAGACGGACAGACGGACAGACGGACAGACGGACAGACGGACAGACGGACAGACGGACAGACGGACAGACGGACAGACGGACAGGCGGACAGACGGACAGGCGGACAGACGGACAGACGGACAGACGGACAGACGGACAGACGGACAGACGGACAGACGGACAGACGGACAGACGGACAGACGGACAGACGGACAGACGGACAGACGGACAGACGGACAGACGGACAGACGGACAGACGGACAGACGGACAGATGGACAGACGGACAGACGGACAGACGGACAGACGGACAGACGGACAGACGGACAGACGGACAGACGGACAGACGGACAGACGGACAGACGGACAGACGGACAGACGGGCAGACGGACAGACGGACAGACGGACAGACGGACAGACGGACAGACGGACAGACGGACAGACGGACAGACGGACAGACGGACAGACGGACAGACGGACAGACAGCGGAGTCTTAGTAATAGGGTCCCGTTTGCACCCTTTGGGTATGGAACCTTAAAAATCGACTGTGTCCAGTTCACATTAATAATGGAATATTTTGGCATACGACGTAGAGGTGGAGCAATACGGTGAAACCTAGCTTCGTACTCATACATAGCTAAGTTTTATAATATTGCTCATAAACTACGAGTACGTTCTAAATACAAAAACCTGTGTGTAAAGTGTCGCATGCGTGTCTGTGTGTAATTTTAATGAGTTTCGCTAGGCCGGCCGGCGTCGCGGCGCCTCGAGTGAGGATCGCTATATTAGCGCCGCCGTTGAAGAGCCGGAAATCCCCCTACGCCCTGGCACGTTCCTGAAGAACGAGTAAGGATAGACTAAATTTTTGTCGATATCGATATATTTAGAGTCGACAGAGTCTGTAAGAGCCTTAACGCATCTTGTTGTGCGAATAAAATGGTGAGATAAGTTTTCAGATACACTATTTTGACCCTTAAAGGATAGATAGAGCTACATGCTATTTGAAGATGAAAAATGGGCATCAGGAAATATCTCTACGTTACTCGTATTCTTCTGCAAACTGCTAAGGAAGAGCTGGTGCATTCTATGCTTTGTCTTTGCCACACACACACGTCCCACACTAGCATGAAAAGTTTAAAATAGGTAAGATAAAATATTTATATAATTTAAGAACTCATGTTTATTACACGACTGCAGAAAATAGTAATATGTGTATGTAAGTATCTTTTTCATCTTAGCGCGTTCCTGGTTGAATTCTCAGCTTTGCTGTTTCGCAGCCCGGGATCCACTTTCCCGCGTTTTTTTTCCAAAGAATATACTCTTTATGTATACATGTCAGTGGGTACCCAAGGATGCTAAAGATCTTGCGAGTAGAGTCAAAATAGCCGAAACAGTTTTAATGTAGGTATTACTAAAGTAAATTATATTATGTAATGTATATGTTATATAGTTATATATAATAACTTCAAAATGCCTGAGCAGATTTGAAAGTATGATATCAATCATTCCAAATGACATCAGCTATATTTTTTTTTATTGAGGAACATTCGATTTTTTTGTTACTTTTTAATTAAAATGTTTATGTATTTAAATAATAACTAATAATTATTAAAAAACAACTGCATTTTATAACCTATCTTAAAACGTAATTGTCCTATTAAATAACAAAAAAATTTTATATCGACACTCGACATTCCCAACACTAACGCGCTATTAATTTCGACAGCAGCCGTAAGCGCGTCGGTGTTATTAGCTAACCCTTAATGCGTAATAATTTACTGCAGTTTATATTAAACAAAACAGAATTAAAACTTTTCCAACTAGGGTGGTTCAATTCTACCATGTTCGGGGGACAGGACACACAATGCATTTCAGTTATTAAAATGAAGCTCCGTAAGTGAATTAGTGTTATGTTTTGTAATTAACTGCAGAGTAGCAAGAGTTCAACTGTATATTTTTATTACGTACGTACTTACTTTTTATTCAATGAAAATACCACGACGTTTTTTAGTTTTTACTTGATATATGTGCAGGTACATGAAGTTGAGTAGGTATGAATAATAAGAGGACCGCATTCTGTGCAAGGTTTTTAACTCAGATAAGCTTGCTGGTTATATGATTCTGGATGTTACTAGGAGGTTTATTGGTAATTTTTAGGGTTCCGTACAAAAAATGAAAAAACGGAACCCTTATAGGATCAGTTGTGCGTCTGTCTGTCCGTCCGTCTGTCACAGCCAATTTGCTCCGATTCTACTGGACCGAATTAAGTGAAAGGTAGAATGTTGGAATCCTATGACCCAAACACATATGTGCAAAGTAAATAAATATTTTTTTAAAATAAGGGTCATTTTCGGGGGACAAATTAGGAAATTAAAACAAAAAGTTTTGCATACCTTACTGTGTCATATATCAAGGGCTCGTTATGAGGATCTCAAATATTTTAGTTTTGATTTTATTCATGAAAGAAGACGAAAATTTACCATTCCCCCCCCTGATCTCCGAAACTACAGAGCCAAAAATTTTGAAAAAATACAAAATATAGTTCATTGCTTTAAGATTACAGGAAAACCTATAAAATTCAATCAATTGTACGGAACCCTCTCCACGCGAGTTTAACTCGCACTTGGCCGATTTATTTTTACACCATATCTACTTAGATCAATATGTATTTCATTGTGCAAATGTATTAATAACGGAGCTTTATTTTAATTACCATTATAATAAAAATAGATAGATTGTTTTTTTACTTACTTATATTCAAAAAGGTTTACAAAGGAAATCTTAATAAAAGATCTAGTATAATCTAGTTGTATTGTTAAAATTTGAAAGATACCTACTCATAAAAAATACTTCTTTATACTTTTTATTTCTTAGCCTAAATAAAGACAAAGCCAAATCTTAATTTCGCCATCAAGAAAGAGTTTATTCAGCAGCAGTTTTTTTTCAAAAGGGGACACAAAAAACTCAATACTTACCTGGAGCCGTAAAAAAGAATCATTTTTTTTTTTAATTTTTAGATTCGCATCTTAACGTGAGCGGTGGAGAGCGTAATCATTGTGAGAACCGCAGCGGAGGGTTAAATACAGCCCATGATCTTGGTATCTCGAGTTTTTGTTGACGCAAACGACATTGGACGTGATGAAAAGTACCTATTTGCGTCTATTAGGTGTAATGAAAACGGTCATTAGTCCCAGGATCGGACCTTTTTGATGGCGGCTCGTTTCCCGCGTCAAAGTGTACTGCCAACGTAATAAACAACTATGTCTGTGATGTACTTAGTTAAGGGTTAAATGGATAGGTCATTTGTTTAGTTTTAAGCAAATGATGGATGTTAACGTACTCGTAGGCTCAGAGTGGACAGTACTTTTTAATTTTATTTACTAGTCCGAATCCGCTATTTTTATGATATATTTTATCTTGAGAACTTTACCGAAAATATGTGTATTAGGTATTTGCAAGTCAATGAACGACTGTGATACGATGATTAATACATTAGTCATAGAACTATTATTTTATAAACAATGACTTATATAATAATAATAATTTAGTTTGGCTATTAATATTTTAAACTTTATTGCACACATTAAACAAAAAAAGATATTTAATATATGGATACAATTGTATACAAAAGGCGGCCTTATCGCATAGCGATC
Organism: Acrobasis repandana; assembly: GCA_963576875.1. Classification (NCBI taxonomy): domain Eukaryota; kingdom Metazoa; phylum Arthropoda; class Insecta; order Lepidoptera; family Pyralidae; genus Acrobasis; species Acrobasis repandana. The sequence goes on from OY756215.1 coordinate 16,757,942, forward strand.
TTTTCTAGACAACCTTATGGGGTAGTTATTGAGAAACAGAAATTTTGTCAAGTTAAAAATGGAGTGCAAAAAGAACGAATAAAATTTTATACTTAGATGTAATCTATCGTATTATACATATTTTTTTTCCCTTACTGATATTATATTTCTAAATATAAAATATTCTTTCAAATAATTTTAGATCAATATATTATATTGCAGTATATGTAGTCGGACGAAATGGGTTAGTAAATAAACGGGCAAGTACGAGTCGGACTTGTACATGAAGGGTTCCGTACCACCGTACAATGTTTTAAAACGCTGAAGAAACACGTTTCTTGTATGACGACCCCCTTTAATTTTTAACTTATTCTTATTTTTAGTATTTGTTGTTATAGCGGCCATAATAATACATAATCTGTGAAAATTTCAAGTACCTAGTTAATGCCATTATAAAGATCTAGTTAAAAACGCTGAAAAAACAATTTTTTTGTATGACGTCCCCTTTAATGATCAACTATTTGTTTTTTTTTTTATATTTGTTGTTATAGCGGCCACAGTAATACATAATCGGTGAAAATTTCAAGTGTCTAGCTATTACGGTTCAAGAGATAGAGCCCTGTGACAGACGGACAGACAGCGGAGTCTCAGTAATAGGGTCCCTTTTGCACCCTTCGGGTACAGAACCCTAAAAAGGATGCAAAATCTGTTTAAAAATACAGTTTCAGTGAATTTTATCTTATTTATACATTTAAATTTACATGAACAATGAATGAAATTGGCGACAAATTTATATATTTCTATTCTATCATTCGCATAAAGTAGATTTATTGAAAAGGAAACTTGAGCCACGTGTCGCACGCCACGCCATCTGACGTTCATTCATTTTCGCAATGAAAATAATTTCGACTACGTTAAGAATACGAACAGCTGTTTTAATTATAATCAAACTTAATTAAAATGAGAATTCACGGGGTCGCGCCTAAATGTAATCTTAGATATAATTGAAAACAAATAATTTGATTTTAATAGGTTACTCCGTTTTTTGGGTACTTACTATTTTCATAAAAGTGATCAAGAAGTAGTTTTTTGTTATTTACCGAAAATGATCAAAAATTTGAAAAAAGACAATTTAAATAAAAAATATAGACACTTAAAAATACTTAAAGTGAGATTTTTTTATTTAGCCTGTTTAGTCAAGCCCTCGCCCGGATGAGCGGCTAACCCGGATAAAAGTACTTAAAATGACTAACCGAGAATGAAGCGTTGGTTTGGAACTCCCTAAATCCTAAACTCGAACATGTTCGCTAAGCCGTGGAGGTCGCACATCGTCGACAGTGACGAAGTGAGGGTCATGGGATTACTCTATCAGCAGCGGTTTGTTGCTTTATTGAGAAAAAAAGGTTTTTCTAAGAAGGTTTAATTTAAATTACAATATTTGCTTTCGATTCTAACAGGCTTTTTTTGTGTAGATATTGGTCATATATATTTTATTGAGAAAAATAAAAATGGCCGTATATTTCAATTAAGGCCGTACCTGAATTTTCCGGGGTCCAGTGCTGCCCCCATTTAAAATAAATCATTTCAAAGAAAACGGAGACATTATTTAAAATTTTGCTACTATCAAATCCTAGATAACCTTTCAAAGTATTTTATGAACTACTGTTTACAGTTTAAAGTGAGAACGTTAAGCTTTACTACGCACATTTGCGAAAAACGGCCACTTTTGGCAAATGTGCGTAGTAAAGCTTAACGTTCTCATTATAAACTGTAAACAGTAGTTCATAAAATACTTTGAAAGGTTATCTAGGATTTGATAGTAGCAAAATTTTAAATAAATTCTCCATTTTCTTTGAAATGATTTATTTTAAATGGGGGCAGCACTGGACCCCGGAAAATTCAGGTACGGCCTTAAAGGCTATATTTGCTTGTAACTTTAAGGGACTTCGAATGTAAAAGAATCTTGGACTTTTTGAACATGAATATAATTGATTCTATGAATAATAATCTTACTGTCTTCTACGTCTATGGTTGGACACAATACTTTCCCATTTTCCTTCTTTGCGTCTCCCTCGACAAATAACTATATCAGACGCCAATTTTAGTCTTTACACCAACCAACCTAGCTGCTTCAAGAAGTGGAGCAGGTGATGTCTGTCCTAATGTAATCGGCAATTTTATTTAACAATTTACATCAATCTTTTTCGAACATAAGGCTTTTACTTTGATATGAAAATCAGACTTGGCGAACTTTTAAATGTACTTTAAGTAACATCAGTTATTGACTTCTCATCGATAAGTTTAATGCAACAGTCTTGCCAACTCTCTAAGTGTCTAATTCGATTCTTCTACGCCAGAAAGTTTCTGAAGTTTTACCCTAAAAAATTTACATAAAGAAAATAAACATTCACTGTTTAAAACAGCTTTCAATTTGCTGACTTGTTTGATCTCTTTAAATTGTTTTGTTTTGAAAATTTCTGTGACTTTTTTATTAATCCATCAAACCATTTAGGTACTTGAATTTATAATGGGTACATTGAACAATATTAAAATTAAGCATGACTTAATCTGACAGACTTGGCTAGTCTGTAGAGTTCTCTCCACAAAATTATTTATGAAAACTATTTTAAAAACTACAAAATACAAACTCTGCGTAGATTTTTGAGTAGTAGGTACTTATTATTTATACCTCTAAGTACCCATATTTTAGTAAAATATAGGTATTAATAACAAAAACAATATCATAATGTGCAGATGATATACTGAAATAATATGAGTAATAATTTGGGAAAATCACAACGTGGGTTTCTTCTCAACATCAATTGCAATATTATAATAATTTTAGACACAAAAATTCACAGATTTCGTGCCTCACACGACTATCGAGCACATTGGAAATGAATCTACGGAAATCGCAAAAATGTCGTTCTGACTTTTTGACTTCTTTTAAAAAGGTTAGGCTACAGGGCAAACTCTTAAGGCCGTACCTGAATTTTCCGGGGTCCAGAGCTGGGCAGCACTGGCACGGGCACCATTTAAAATAAACCATTTTAAAGAAAACGGAGACATCATTTAAAATTTTGCTACTACCAAGTCCTAGATAACACTTCAAAATATTTTATAAACTACTGTTTACAGTTAATAATGAGAACGTTAAGCTTTACTACGCACATTTGTTAAAAGTGGCCGTTTTTCGCAAATGTGCGTAGTAAGCTTAACGTTCTCACTTTAAACTGTTAACAGTAGTTCATAAAATACTAAGGGTTATCTAGGACTTGGTAGTAGCAAAATTTTAAATAATGTCTCCGTTTTCTTTGAAATGATTTATTTTAAATGGGGCAGCACTGGACCCCGGAAAATTCAGGTACGGCCTTAACCCGATCGTCTTTGTTTTAGGCTCACTAAATTTTCCAGAGGAGTTTTTCTCAAACTTTTGATATCATTCTTCGTTTCCAAAATATCGAGCGCCAAAATCAAAAAATCTGAAAAAAAATGAATTTCTTTTCACCATTTCAGCCATAACTTTTCTTTTTTTTTTTTGAATAATTCTTTTTGCATCTTTCAGCTCTCGTGAATATGCGTCTTTTGAGCTTTTTTTGAATATTTATTTATTTAAAAAACTTTATTGTTCCACAATAAAAAAAATGGTACAATTGGCGGACTTAACGCTAAAAGCGTTCTCTCCCAGTCGACCATAGGGATAAACAGATACAAATCATGTTGCGGCGCAAAAAACTAGATACAAAATAAAGTATTAAAATATGTGCATAATATAATATATGTCTACTTAACACTATATAATATAATACAATATATAATATACAAATAAATAAAATATAACTCATAAAATATACCTACATACGTACATAAGACTATATATAATACATATAACTATATACAAACCTACAATATATATAAATAATGAATGATGTTGGTGAAAAATAAAGAAAGATACTAACATCGATCAAAAAGATAAGAGTGCACTCTTCTCTTAAAAGAAAATTTTGTCGAAATATCTTTGATGTCAATGGGTAAAGCATTCCAGAGCCGTATAGCTTGTAAGTTAAAAGAGTTCGCCATAAAATTTTTGCGATGAGGAGGAACAGAAAGGAGAAGATTATCAGTAGAACGAAGTTGCCTATCATGAGTGTCAGAAAGAAATTTAAATTTACATCTAAGATACTCAGGGGAATTAGGATTCAGAAGAATTGAAAAGAGAGTGCAAAGAATTCGCACTTGTCTGCGTTCACGGATAGGAAGCCATTTAAGCTCAGAATGAAAAGATGATATATGATCATATTTGCGAAGGCAGAAAATGAAACGTTTACAATTATTAACGAGACGCTCAGTCAAGCTTATTCAATAAATCTACATTGAGATCAGGGTAACACACATCAGCATAATCAATGATGGGTAATATCAATGTATGGACTAATAAGAGCTTTGTTTTGAAAGGCAGGAAGTTCCTTAGACGATTAAGTTGTTGAAGAGCAACAGTAACAGAACGACTGACTTCAGCTACCTGAGTGGTCCAACTAAGTGTGGAATCAATGTAAAAGCCAAGATCCTTTACGGATTTACTGTAGGGGATAATACAGTTGTTAAACATGACAGGTGCAACCGCATTAATGTCAATCAGAGAAATTTGTCTTGTACTGCCTACAATTATAGCTTGGCATTTGGAGGGATTAACCTGAATTTCAAATTGATCGGACCAGGACAAGATAGCCGACAAAGCCAAGTTTACACTCGCTACACTAGAATCAAGTTCGTCAACTGATGATTGGGCATAAATTTGTAGGTCGTCAGCATAAAAATGGTAAGAACAGCTAAGGGAAGTGGAAAGTAAATTAATAAAAAGAGACAAAAGCAACGGTGATAAGATACCCCATTGAGGCACGCCATTAGACAGATCATTCCAGTCCGAGAAAACGCGGTCCATACGAATTGCCTGCTGGCGGTGACAGAGATATTCAGAAAACCAATCCAACACTGAAGACGAGAATTGAAGGTGCTCAAGGACAGCAAGCAGAATATCGTGGTCTACCATATTGAAAACATTGGAGAAATTGATAAGAACTAAAATGGTGACCAACGTATTCTGCATGCCAAGTCGAATATTATATCTTCACAACTCGTCGAGATATAAGGGGATGGGACTTTTTCGTGAAATGGAGCTGTAGGCTCCATTTCACGAAAAAGTGGAGCGAACGAAAAGACATTTCCAATGTCAAAAAGAGACTTTAATCTCTGGTCTTCTTCATCAGTGCCACTTCACCAAAACTCACTTTCTGAATGCAAATGTTTGATTTCTTGGCAAAAACATCAAAACCACTATATGTGTACATAGAAAATTTGAGGAGTTCACTCGATTTCCCGAAGATCCTATCATCAGATCTTTACCTGGTGACAATTGGACCAACTTGCATATTATATACCCATTCAAACAAAAAAAAAGATTTTTCTAAATCAGTTCAAAAACGAGAAGTTATGGAGGAACATATGTATATATAAAAAAAAACATACTTAAATTAATTCTAATAGAAAAGCTCCTCCTTATATAAAGTCGCTTAAAAAGGTGCATAGACTAGGTTACAAACGTCACTCACTACTGAATAAGGTACTTAAAATTATTAGTTCTTTAAGGGTTGTGACACATCTGTCAGCACGGAACAGCACGTTCCTATGCTGCTATCCTTTTCTGACGCTGACGCTTCTGAGCGGCAGAAAAGAATACCAGCATAGGAACGTGCTGTTCCGTGCTGACAGATATGTCTCAACGCTAAAGAAAACTAACATTACAGATGCTAACACAGCAGCTATGGAACGCCCTTTCCGTTGATATCCGCAAAGCCCCTAGTCGCCAAGATAGAGTACTATAAATATTTATGTAGTTTATGTAGGGTTCACGAATTTATAAAATATTTGTGTATTTTTATATGTAGGTCTGTAGGTCTATGAATGTATAAGAAAAATATATATATAAATATATGTCTTAAGTAAATGGTTAATTGTGGTTAAATAGTTAATTTGAATGTACTACCTAATCGTCCAAAACTTGCTGTATATCAGCACCACCTATTGGTTGACTGGTAGAAAAGGCCCTAGGCCTAAAGACCGCCTGTTACATTTTTTGTAATAAAGTTAAATAAATAAATAAATTACATACTTAAAAACATAGAAAGTGTACTACTTCGAAACCGCGGCTCCTTTTCATGAGCGATGACGTCAACAGCGGACATTGACAAAGCGCTCGCTGGTTCCCATGAAAACGTTCAAATACATCATCCCATGACAGCTGCGTTCGTGAGCTATTTTATTTCCGTTTTATTTCTGCTTCTTTCCTCTGATAGTTGATTAATGGTTGAGAGTTATGTTGTATGGATTTTTTGCATGATTACGGTGGTCAAGTAGTCAGTCTTTTTTGAACCTGAAAGCTTGACTCTCTCGCGACTCTCAAGATTGTATTCTAGAGTGTTTAGGTTTTCATGTGCATCTCTTCTTCTTTATCTAAGCGCGTTACCGGTTGCATCCTTAGCTGTGCTGCTTTGGAGCCCGGGATGCGCTTTCCCGCTTTTTCTTCTCTTAACGTGCATATCAATGGTCACCCAAGGATGTCAAAGACTTAATTACATATATAACAAATTATCATTAATGATACTCGTGTGAATTTACTCAGAGTAGTATTTTACAAGTCGATATTATGTCAAAATAGCCAAAACAGTTTAAATGATTTGGTTTTACGTTGTACGACCGACCTATGACGTCAACCCTCTTTGGTTTAGTAAACAGCCGGGGTAACATCGTTTCCTCACAGATTGTTTTATTTTGGACTTCTCTCGCAGTGTCCGTTTTTTTATACCAAGGAAATTGGTGGCTACTTGGATCGTTAGGTCAATAGAAGAGGTTTGATTTATTTTATCTTATGAATTTTTTTTTGGACCACCCTATATCATTAAGTTGTCAAATATAAAAGTCAGTACTACGTAGGAATATTTCGTATTAAAGAGGTTATCCAAAGGTGTATGAAGAAAATACTAGTACCTATTTTAATTTAATTTAATTAATATCGAATGTAATTAATTACTTGTATTAAAAATTGACTCTCGCACTTAAAATCTGTGACGAAGTTTCTGCGTATTTACGTAAATATTCGTCACATGTCAGCTTACCAAAAATTAGCAGCAATTTTCTTAGTTTCCGCAAGAAATGAAGTAGAGTAGATAGTTTTAATAATTAAAACACGTTATGTTGTTGAGTCATTGTTAAGTCGTAAAATGCTCCACAACAAAGTTGCCATATCTACACAAAATAATTTTAATGAAACAACTTTATTTGCCGCCAAAACTAAAACAGCAGCAAAAAAATGTATATCTAACTTCAAATTGCCCACCCTGTTGTTTTAGTACAAAATCTAGCATCAGACTCCAAATAAACGAGACTAGTGAGTGCTTGTCAAAGGCAGTGCACAGGGTTAGTTAAAATAAATTTCTTCGAAAAACGCTCACCCAGAAGCCGATTAAACAGCGGCAAATCCGGACATGTGTTCGTTAATTCCAGCTATCGCCAATGGTTGGTCCGTGCGGTTGGGACATTGACTGAGGACCGGCAGGCTAGATTACCTCGGGTCTACACCGACTGAAAAATCTTGGGGCCAATATTGGATTAAATATTGTTTCTAATAGAAAAAAATATAGAAAAAATAACATTATTATTTTGTGTGTTACTTTAAGAAAAAATATATTTATTTATTTATTCCATTTTATTGCAAAAATTGTAAACGGCAGACTTAAAGCCTTAGGATTTCTTTACCAGTTAACCGTCAGGTGGTGCAGAGACAAGTGAGGCCAAAGTAGGAGCAAAAATAACATTTTAATACTTACTTACTAGTATTTGAACCTATATTTACTAATCAACTTCTAAATATATTTCACAATACTGTTGCCAAAATAAATGAAAAACGGCAAATCCAGATAAGTGTTCGATATTTTTTTCTCCAAAAATTATAAACATGTGAAGTTGATAACAGAGCTTTCCACCTCTCTCTGGTCTGGTCTTAATGGTTCCCCAATAAAACTATTTTGATGAGGTTAAACTCTATCACTATTTCATTGTATTTGTCTTTTTGTTACATTTTTAAAAAATAAACCAGAATATCATCTTTCCTGTCGCCCTTTTTTAAATAAATAAATTATGTCATCAAGAGCGACAGAATGAATTTATATTCATTATTAGATCCATTATTATACCCCATTTATTATTATTATAGACCATTATTAGATCCAATTTTATAGCAAATACACAAGTATTTGCTATAAAATCGGATCTAATAATGGTCGCACTATGTACACCCAACATTACTCCATCGGCCGCACGACCCAACCTATCGGCTTTATTAAGACAAATAGACACGCATTTTTAACGCAAAAACGTCCGATATGCCTTCGAATGGTCCCCGAATTGATGGCTTCGAGTTTACTTTCGGAATAGTGATTTGTTGACGAACGGCCTGATGAGGCAATATCCGTGGAAATTCTTATTACGTTGATAAAATATTCAATTTTCTGAGTCCTAAATATAGCAAATATTATTTGTCTAGTACACTCTACTAGAATAATAAATTTGCTGTAGTCTTTATTTTAATAAAAGTGAGACCAAAAGATCTGGGGTAATAATAAATAATCTAGCATTTCTATAGCTCCTTTACATTTTTTGGTTCTATCACTTGGTCTCGGCCCGCGGTAGTTGATAAATTTACCCTCATTTGAGAAGAAAAATATGTAATAATGATATTAGGTAATTCTTTATTTCCGATGTCAATCTTTATTTCAGATGCTATGCAGAACCCTGGCTTCGCAGCATTACTACTGAGGATGAGAATCTTCAAAGATGAGAAAGAGTCAATCCATATATTTTTTTTATTAGTCTTTTTTTATGATAGTATACAAATAATTGGAAGTTCTTACCATTTTTAGGTTAACGATGCAGTCGTTTAACTGGTCTGCTATTATCTTTAGGATGCAATTATCGCTACCTCGAAATCTTTTCAACAGTGAAGCTACTTTTTTGCCATCAAGCCATTTGCGTATGTGTATTTATGTTGGCTTTGATATGTTTTAGATCAAAATTATGTTGTAACATATGAGATTTCTTAGTCATTTTATGACATTAAAGTAAAAACTCGTTATAGGTTAACCTAAACATAGTTAAACGTACCTCAGCACTTACTGTTACGGTAAATAGTCTAATTCTGGAATAAAATAGTCACTAAGCTATTTTTCCTAAAGAAAATAAAATGTTTTATTAAATTGGTCGGAAAAGCGATTTGTTGACGAATGGTCTGATGAGGCAATATGTGGAAATTCTCATAAGGCTGATATACGAGTAATATTCAAGTTTCTGTGTCGTAAAAGAAAGTACTAGGCGGATAATATTTGCTGTAGTCTTTGTACTAATAAAGGTTAGACACAAAATTATGTGGGAATAATAAATGTTGGCTTTGACATGTTTAGATCAAAGTATTTTGAAACATATGACATTCATAGTCTTTTTATGTTATTAAAATAAAAACACAAAGCATAAGCAGGTTTTTAGGGTTCCGTAGCCAAATGGCGAAAACGGAACCCTTATGGATTCGTCATGTCTGTCTGTCCGTCCGTATGTCACAGCCACTTTTTTCCGAAACTATAAGAACTATACTGTTGAAACTTGGTAAGTAGATGTATTCTGTGAATCGCATTAGGATTTTCACACAAAAATAGAAAAAAAATAATAAATTTTGGGGGTTCCTCATACTTAGAACTGAAACTCAATTTTTTTTTATCAAACCCATACTTGTGGGGTATCTATGGATAGGTCTTCAAAAATGATATTGAGGTTTCTAATATCATTTTTTTATAAACTGAATAGTTTGCGCGAGAGACACTTCCAAAGTGGTAAAATGTTCTAACTTCTAAAATAAGAGAATGATAAAACTAAAAAAAATATATGATGTACATTACCATGCAAACTTCCACCGAAAATTGGTTTGAACGAGATCTAGTAAGTAGTTTTTTTAATACGTCATAAATCGTAAAATGTTACTTGCTGCTACGGAACCCTACAGGGCCGAGTCCGACTCGCACTTGGCCGCTTTTTAGGGTTCCGTAGTCCACAAGGAACCCTTATAGTTTCACCATGTCCGTCCGTCCATCCGTCCGTCCATCCGTCTGTCTGTCCGTCCGGGGTCATACTCTGCCGCTACTGCACCGTCACAAAAATTGGTGGAAAGATAGATATTAAAGTTCCAAAAGTTGGTTTATAAATTATGAAAAAAATGTTTTTTTTTCAGCCCCTCCCATACAACAAAAAGTGTATTTAAAAAAAAATTAAATTGGACTAACCCCAACGTGTGGGGTATCGTTGAAAAGGTATTTTAAAATCCAACAAAAACTGCTTTGCAACTATGTAGATCAAACCTACGTCTTGAGATAATCTAATAAAAAGTTAAAATTTGAGGTGAACCCCCATACGTCATAAATCGTAAACCGCAATTTACCTTTAGAACTTTTATATTATGTTACTTGCTGCTACTGAACCCTTCATGGGCGATTCCGACTCGCACTTGGCCGCTTTTTTTTTACTTAAACTGTGAAAAGCCCTATTTTAGTTTTATTTTTTATTTTTATAATATCGGTTTAAAATAAAATAAAAATAAACTAAATATAATGTTAAAAATAGTACTAACCTATAATGAAGTTATCCTTAAAAAAATAGAAAAGTTTCCATTTGATGCTTAATCACATTCTTGTCTTTAGTTTTTCATCTAGAAACAAAAAAAAAATTAAAAAAGACATTATATTTTTTTCACAATTAGAAATAACTTTCGTCAAAGGGCTAGCCTATGAGACTGGCGGCATTGCCACGTTGAATTTATTTATTTAATATTTATTGCACAATAATCTACCGATAATAATACGAAAGGTAAAACTTAATGCTAAGCATTGTCTACCAGTTCACCTTAGGGACGTAGCAGAAAAGGTAGTAAATGGGGTGCAAGACCAGACTTAATCTTTGGCCAAAATGCGTACCAGGTCGTTGATTGATCTGGAATCAGACATAATTTAAGTCTACACTTTTCTATTTATTTAATTAGTTTTTAGGTTTAAGTTTAATTTATTTATGCACATAATGTAGGAATTATTCAAAAGTATCAATAACGAAATATTTTAATGATAAGGTTTCAAAAAGCAAAAGTTGGGAAACAAATCTCAGAAACGTGCCAAATTATAATAAAAAAAACGCTCGGTCCGCAATATGTGGGTAAGAGCGAGGACACTTAACTGCGTCAGCGTAAAGATAATAGGAAAAAGTTAAATTATGTCGATGCCGTCTAGTCCCCGTCGAGCGTAACTGCGGCTGTGCCAATGATGAAAAGTTTCCTTCAGAATAGATATTTCAAAGTCCCTAATTGCAATTTTTTTTGTTTGAACCAAAAGTGAGACACAGACTGAAGTCAGTGCGGCTCGGGATGTCTTCGTGTATGCGTCGCGAGTCACATTCGCCTTGAGGAAGGCCTCCGGGTGAGATCCAAACATGTTGGCCAGAAGTTGACTTTTTTGGGGTAGACAGTAAAAAGAAAGTCAATAAGGTATGTGTATCGTGTAGACGTTTAACTACATTTGAGTAAATTGATAAATTAGATAGCTAACCCAAACATCGTTTATTTGATGGCTAAAATAATAAGAAAAAAATTATACTGACAATCAAAGCAAACTTGCGTAATGGTCTGGGAGAAAAGAAAAAACTTAAAATGGATCACCTGCTTTTCTTCTCACGCAGATCGTAAAAGGCGATGCGACTAGCAACCCATCACTATTTTGATTTCCTTTTTCCATCTTTACGTAACGTAAAAGTAACCACCATCACGCTACACGACGTGGCCTTTGGGTTTTGCAGTCTTGGGCTCTTTCGATTTGGTTAGGGATTATGACGTGATAATGTATCTGTCTTCTTCTTACTCGTAATCTTAGCGAATTCCCTGCTGCATTCTCAGCTGTGCTGCTTCGGAGGTGCCGGGGTGCGCTTTCCCGATTTTTATTTCTCCAAATATAATATGCATGTCAGTGGTTACCCAAGGATGCCAAAGACCTTGCGAAGTGGAGAATAAATAGCCGAAACAGTTTCAACGATTTGGCTATAGTTTTACGACCGGCCCCCTGCCTCATCAACCCTCCTTGGGAATGCAGATGTAGCCCAAGAAGTCCTTGAGATGGAGTGATCCTATTTTAGAATCAATAAATCTTAAAATCAATAAGTCGACTAATACATAAAAAGTTTCAATGGCTACTAACCAATCTACCATTTGAATCATCAATGGCCAACTGTTATAAAACTTGAATTTATTAGGCCAGTTATTTCGCTCTTTTCCTAATTTTCCTTGAATTCCTTCAGTGTCCAGGTGATATGAACTGAACTTTTAAATGGGATAAGGTGGGTTAACTTTACTGTATCCAGACGTTCCGTACAGATCCCAGTTTTATTGGGCTGTTTCGTTTTGATTTGTTACAGGGGCGCAACTTTAATTCTTTTAGGTTTTATATCACAAAGTTTCATTTGATTACTACATAAGGGAGACTTTATACTATGTTATTTGAAATTTTAGATACAAATTTCTTAATAAATAAAATAACACTAAAAAGTAGGAATCGCTGTCTTTTGGTTGAACTAACGTAAGACACAGACATTACTATATGTTACATACGGGTAACCCACGTGAAAAATAAGCTACTGGCCGATATGTTTCGACCCCATCCGGAGTTCGTCATCAGGGCGAATGTGACGCACGACGACGTCCCGAACCACACTGATGTCGGCCAATAGCAGATTTTTCACGTAAGTTACTCGTATATTACATATAGAAATCGCTTTTTACATATAGAAATCGCTATTTATTTGCTGCGTTTGTACCTATTTGTATTTTAGAAGTGGTTTTCTTCATTGAGAAAAGTTTGAAATACTTAATTTATAAAATGGACAAACTTGCAGCAAAATTGTTGATGTTTAAGACGTTGATGGTTGTATGACTTTGATGTAAATAATATATATAGGTTGACCTGTAAATCTGTACTCGATAGTGTAAATCTTTTTGTCGATTGTTACTTTTTTTAACTGCTATAAATAAAGAAAACATTTAGTGTTTGATGTTCGGTTGGCAAAGATTTTTTGAAACAGACAATAAGCACGTTGATTAAATTATCGTAATAGGTTTTAAATTTCAAGTATTTTTTTTAAATTATCCTAAGAACTTGTGAAGAAGATAGGCTGAAAGATAAATTAAATCAAAGTCGGTGAGGTTCTCGTTAAAACTACGACATCCATTGAACAAAATAAAAACGAAGAAAATTAAAACTCTCTGATAAAATTTTAAACGAAGCGAGTTCATAAGCTTTCTTGGAAAAATAATTTTGTTTGGAACATGTTTTGAAAATACTTTGGAAAAGGAATCTTCCTCGTTTAAAATAAGGTCAGCAGCACTTAAATAAGGTTAGATGGTAATGTTACATCATGAATTTTGCATCTGATAGGTACACTGAAAGCTGTAAAAAATAAAATTAGCAGATGTACCGAATCGATAACATTTAGATACCTTTAAAAGAAAAGTATAGGTCCAAAATAATGCGAAAGTGATTTTGTATATTTGTTTGTTACCTCTTCACGCTATGTTGTATGTTTACTTGAACACAAAAAGTATTTGAACTGTTTTTGACCTAGTGAACAAGGTGGGAAATGGGGGAAAGTTTGCTGTAGCGTTATTAACTAGACAAATTTCAATCAATTCTTTTTTCAACTTCAAAAAAATATTAAAGTCACATCTACACAAGCTGTTGCGAAAAAAATTTAAAAAAGGGAGAGTGGAGGAGAGAAAACATGGTATTTGTTATATACCTATATCGGGACGGATTTAAATTTTTGATAGATTTTTTTTTTAATTTATAGCTGTACTTTACTAATCAGACTCGCAGTCCTCTTTGCCTTTAGAAGACAAACCCTTAGACACCAGATTCGACCTCTTAGGACCAAGGGAACGTGTGTAATGGCTAAAACTTATACCTCTATTTACTTAATTGTACTCAAAAGTCTACTTGTGTAAGCACCTAAAATTCGATTTGGAATTGGCCTTTCTTTGTTAATTTTGTTTCGCAAATTACTTTTTTCCTGTATTTAACTATAATAAAGCATAAATAGGTTTGATTAGCCCTGGGAAAGGGGAAAGTGTCATTATTGTATGGTTATAAGAGCTCGCGAAGTCTTCTATTTTCACAAAACCTTAGTTATAATCAGTTTAACCACATAAACATGTAACGCACCTAATACTCCTTTTTTTAAAGGTTGTTACCTACTTTACCTAATAACTTGCGTGTGTTTGAATATACATATACATGAATATCCCTAGCGAAGACATTAATAAAGAAACAGTATCTTAACAGAGTAAAATATACTAAATGGGCACTCTGAAAACCTATGAAGCTCCAGCAACACTTATCTGCATCTCGACAACATTCGAACATCGTTTTGCTCTCAAACACATCGCATTGACGCCTGCGGAACCAACTCGAAGCCAAAGTTCCCCGAGGCCAAATCTATAAGACTGTTTTGCCACATGATCGCTTTCACGATTTGCCAACAAAATAAAGGTTTAGATGCAAAATAACATATTCGCAGAACGTCTTATAGTATTTTATAAAACAGCTGTATTTAAAAAAAAATATCGCAGTTTAGCTCAAGTTCTTAAGCTCGATAGTTTTAAATTAACTAGGAGTTTTAAAATGTCTAGCTTTAAAAACGACACAAACATTGCATTGTCGACACCTGTGTAAATTACTCTTATGTAAAATCCAAAACGAAACTTAAAGCAAAATTTTATAAACTTCAACTTCAAAATTCTTTATCGCTGTGTAAAAATAGGTGGTTTAATAAAAAAAAATCAACAGTTTACGCTTCAGGCATGCAATAGTAAAGGATAGAAAAAACTTATAACTACTTAGATATATTTTGTATTTAAAATATTATTACAGTGCAGACCTTTTGGTATCATAGGTACTCAAAGTATTCATCGAGATCATAAAATACATGTTTTAAGCATTGCAAAAATTATGCGCGGTTTTAAACATCAAAACATAAAATATTGTAATTTTGTAACTTTAAACCTATTTTATCAGTTATTTTGAGCCCTAAAATAAGGTGATAAACAAATAGTTAAACAACACAAAGATTTTTCTATTTTTAAATTCTTAACAATACTTATGTAAGTATTCAATGCACATTTTCTATTCAAATGAGACATTCTGCCAATCTCACATATTGCTCAACTTAAATAAAGTAGACGAACACAGAAACTACTTCCGACCGAAAGTTGATAAAAGTACATATCTTACCACGTTCCATATTGAAACTTTAACAGTGAATATGAAACAGTTGTGTTAAGTTTTGTATGACAACTACAATACTATTTTAACGGCAATTGACTTCCGGGTAACTTTGTTACTATTATCTCGAAGAAAGTCTCTTGTTTTCAGAAGTACGTTATTTCACTAATATATTATGTTAGTTCATTGGTATATTGTGTTAAGACACACGTGGAAATTTTGTAAAGTAATTTTCCGGGAAATACAAAACTTACTTAAACTTAGACGTAAATTCACGTCACGTAACGTCAACGGCAAATTTGTGAGTCTACTAGAAGGAAACTAGGTATATGATGAATATAAGTAATGATTTTTAAACAAATAATATACAACGTGAAAGGGAAATACCCGTAATAAATTGAACCATGGTCCATACTAGATCATCATAGTATAATAAAATTAAAATAACAGCCAAAAACAAAAAAAAAATTGGTATTTTCATACAAAATGTGCAGCCGCCCGGGCGATTTGTATGGGAATATTGAAGTTTTTGTTTTGGTTTTTTGACTGTTAATTTAATTGCATTATACTTAAGTGATCTAGAATAACCCGTTCGATTTATTACGGGTATGTCCCTTCCACGTTGTATATTGAGCTAGGCAACTTACAACTTACTTTGAAGTAAAATTAGTAGGGGTTACTTCTTCTAATCCTAACTTCCTAACTAATATTATAAATGCGAAAGTGAGTTTGTATATTTGTTTGTTTGTTTGTTACCTCTTCACGCTTCATCTACTGAACCAATCTTCTTGAAAATTCGCATACACATAGGAGAACAGAGAAGGACATAGGGTACCTGTCATCCCGGAAAAAGTAATGTTTCCGTGGGGTTTGGGATACGCGAGTGAAGCCGCGGGCAAAAGCTAGTTTAACCATACTTTATTATAAATCAATGTAAATAACTAAAGATAAACATTCAAGACCCAGTACAAAGTAACACATAAACGAATTTTCTATCTCATCCTGACCAGAAACCCAAATTAAGACAAGACAGTTATCACTGCAACATAGCGGCCGCATAGGATCCATATGTAAGCATTTAAGCAAAACAGCCTAAAAGACTGATTGAAGTGTGGGTATATTTTTAGATGTAACATATAAATTACCAAATACAAATACACCATCACGTCTTAAACTATAATGGAGCAGACAGAGCATTTTGGGTCTTACGGCTCTAAGCAGACGCATCGCTATTTTCGCCCAATCCCTCGATCGGCTTTTACAATCTGCGCGGGACGAGAAGCTGGTACGTTCAAAGTTTTTTTTTGTCTTTCAGATTTTTCATTATTAAAAAGACTAGTGATAAATGCAGGAAAGCAGATTCTGAATGATGGATGAAGATAGCACCCGGATTTTTCCGCCTCAGCAGATAACGTCTCAGAGTGAAATAAAGTAGCATAGACGTGCTTTTGGTGCCAAATGTTTTAGTTGCGATTTACAAAACTCATAACTTTGAAATGCTTGAACAGTTTCGGGGAATAAGAGTTCTCAAATGT
This sequence comes from Acrobasis repandana, assembly GCA_963576875.1. Classification (NCBI taxonomy): domain Eukaryota; kingdom Metazoa; phylum Arthropoda; class Insecta; order Lepidoptera; family Pyralidae; genus Acrobasis; species Acrobasis repandana. The sequence continues at coordinate 16,774,863 of OY756215.1, forward strand.
TTATTTTTCAAGTGGCTAAGAGTGTCAGATTTCAAGGTGCCTATATAAAGACATGTTTTATTTTCGTGTGTGTAAGTGGTCAACACTGGTATTAGATTTTCAAACCGCTGAAGGGCATCTGACATAATTTGGCGACTGTCACACAATGATAACAACCGGGATCAACGGCTTTATGTGCAATCCGAAGCACGGAGGAGCTCGAGAATTTTTTATGCCACTTTTTACCCATGTAAGTGTGGACCACCCCCGGAGTTGCTTAGCTTGCGAAAGCGCTAGCAAGGCGTACTCCCACCGGTCCAACGAAAGATATCTGACATAGCTTGGCGATTTCCATACAATGATGATAGCCGGTACCTACGACTTAAAGTGCCTTTCAAAGCACAAAGGAGTTATAATATTAGGTATCCTGAGTGACATAGTCTATTGTTTTGGAAATAATATGAGTTTAACAAAAAATTATAACAATTAGTATTGAACATCAGGTTACTTTGAAAAGGGAAGCAATTGCATATGTTCAGTACGTATATCTAGGCCAAATAGTTTCATTTCTATCCAGGCTAGATGACGAGATCAAAAGACGAGTCGAAAATGCCTGGAAAAGCTTTTTTGGTCTATGAAAGATTTATTAAATGGCAAATTTCCACTGTGCCTTAAACGAAAGCTCATGAACATGTACGTACATTCTTCTCATCTTCACGTATGGGGCCCAAAGATGGGCTTTGTCTGAAATTCAGAACACACACTGAAGGTTTGCCAGCGAAGCATAGAGCGTAATATTCTTGGTGTAAAACTCTCCGACCGTTTAATAAAGTGAATAAAAATATAAGTTACAAAAATAGCTACCAAAATTTTATATACATCGCAACAAATAATCGTCTTGAAACTGCCGCGCTTAATGTAAATTTAAATTACTTTTTCCCACCATTAAATCTTAATTTTTCAAGTTTTAGCCTAATTGTGGCAAAAACAGACTACTTTGAATTGCAAACGTACAAAAATTCGTTCCGCGGCAGTTTATTTTTCATGAATAATTGGCCTCATTTTTATCACGTTTTTTTTTTATTATTAATTGCTTACCGAAGTTTGTTCTATTAAGTAAATTAAAAATTAATGCAATTATTTACACAGCTATTCAAACTGTAGTATCTTTCGATAGCTAATGCACTGCGAAGCAATATAAATCATTATTAAAATGCACTGTAGTTATGAAAATACGTTTCTACTATTTTATACAGTGCAAGTTAGTACCTAATACGCGTATAATGTAAGCCATTGCACTTCTACAACATAGCACGCAATAACGCAGCTCCATACAAAATTAAATACTATAGTGCCAAAATGTATGTAGCTGCAGAATTTTTTTCGCGATTTCGGTGATGGTCCCATAGTAAAAGTTGTTCACATTGGTTAGTAAGTTAACTCCCTGTCGGGTTGATACCCCCTTTTTATTACACGTTGTATAGGCTCCTAGCGGCTTCGAGTACTAGGCATAAATGTAGGCAACCGACCTATTAGAATCCTAATTCAGACAGAACCCCGGATCCGCGGATTTCACTTTTCTGCTTTTTCCGGGATCCGCTTTTTCTCTCGCACGGTTTTCAACTTCCTAGAAGACCATTACAATGTCACACTTGGTGGCATTCAACAAGTATTTATAAGAAATGGTAGAACACCATTGATACATAAAATGCCTTTAGCCAGTGCAAGTTTCTTGCCTGTTGCATACAATTAAATTAAAGCCATATATTACTTGCATGTTCTAAAGAAAACGTTAACCATACAAATCTATTATTGCTTTAATTACATTGTATGCAACAGGCATCAATGGTGTTCTATTATTAAAAGAAGAAGACATAAATGCTGGTTTAATAATCCCAGAAAAAGAAAGCGAAATCAGCGGATTCCCAGAGCTCCTTCTGATTCCGCTAGTTGCCAAAAAGTCAAGACAAATCATTTTTTTTCTAAACGGCAAAACGATTATTTAATATGGGATTTCTATAAAAAACGCACGGCGTGACGTCATAGTTTCTCGCTCGAGTCAAATAGCGCTCTCAAGGCCGTACCTAAATTTTCCGGGTCCAGTGCTGCCCCCATTTTAAAAAAACCATTTCAAAGAAAACGGAGACATCATTTAAAATTTTGCTACTACCAAGTCCTAGATAACCCTTCAAAGTATTTTATGAACTACTGTTTACAGTTTATAATGAGAACGTTAGCTTAGCGGTAGCTTTACTACGAACATTAGCTAAAAGTGGCCGTTTTTCGCAAATGTGCGTAGTAAAGCTTAACATTCTCACTTTTAACTGTAAACAGTAGTTTATAAAATACTTTGAAGGGTTATCTAGGACTTGGTAGTAGCAAAATTTTAAATAATGTCTCCGTTTTCTTTGAAATGATTTATTTAAAATGGGGGCAGCACTGGAACCCGGAAAATTTAGGTACGGCCTTTATATAAATTTTTCTGCATTATTAAATTTAAAATCACGTTCAAAATGGATATGATGAATGACAAGTGACATTATTTTGTAACGTTTTATTCTCTTATCATTACAAAATAATTTATTTTTGTCCCTGGATACTACCCTGTTAGCACAACTAAGGATGCCATAGGTCGGCTTCCAATTATACATTTATGCTTAGTATTCGTAGCCTAGAAGCCTATAGAAGTATAACTCATACACGTAGGAGAGCACAAATAGTACCTTCTGTTGAGTGCCACTCCTCTATTTTAAAGGCATATTTTTAACATATGTTCTTCATCACAAAATAGTGGTAGTTTTAAGCAACTGCTCGAAAAGTGTGCTATGTACAGTACAGTCTACGTAAAAATACGAAAAGAAATAAACAAAAAAGGAAACAGTCCTACATCTATCTGATTTCATTTACACTAATGTGGATAGAGCGACCTAGAAAGCAGTGATCAATGTTTTTGCGTCTTCTCTTGATCAAAGCCGACAACTAAGTACAAGTTATACGAAACCTAATAAATTATTCGCTCTGTTGGTTTATGTGCGCACCGTCGACTTGTGTTAGGTGAAACGTGTATCTGCGGAAAATGGGTCTGATAAGATAACTTAGATGATACAGTATGTGGAGATTTATGTACTTATTACTCTTCTGTTATCTAATAACTTCTTCTGGTCAAATCGAAATAGTTTCATAATTTCAAATCATCTTTGACCAGTATGTGGCCATGGCGATCCCTCTGTCGTTAGCCTCATTAAGGTCCTCTATACATGACGTAGGGCAGCCCGGACATGACATAAGGTGGTCCATCGACTGAGTGGCACTGCAGTCGCAAAGATCGTTATCAGCGTAAATCTGATAACTAAATAGGAACACTGATTCAATCCTTTAAATAATAGGAACATTGAATTAAAACATCCTAATATAATATAAAATTTTGTTCTAGGTGCCTTTTTTCATTAAAACGATAATTTTAATCAAGGTAGAGCAAGTTTGATCTAATCTTCTTTCGCCTAAGGAAAAGTTATCTCGTTTTAATAGGCTTAATGACAAGAAAAAAATATGTTTGGCCGGTCGGTAATAATCTATTAAAAAATATTTTTTATAGGACTAATCTTAGGATAGGTTTAAACAATCGCTAGATGGAATATCCTTACCAGACTGAAACAACTTTTCACAAAGTATGCTTTCCAGTGGGATTTAAACCCACAACCTCCGGATCAGTTGTTAGTTGACGTCTTTGGAGAAAACGTGCAGTGCAGTTTGTTGCCGCTTCTTCTGCACTTGCGCCTAGGATGCGACATAAACTTCGCTGTAAGTAACGATTTGACATCAACATTTGTGCAAAACAAAGTGACTATTATGAGGAATATTATAAATATCCTATGATAATAAAGATATTTTGAATTTGAATTGAATTTGAATCACAAGGCAAACGATTTGACCACTGGAGCACGAAGAATAGGCTAATGTCATAGAATACAGTAAGAGTAAACAGAACGGAATCTCCTTAGTTACGCACAATATGCGTCCCCGTTCCCCGTCCCCGCACCTCTCCTCCGTTTTCGCCTCGATGACGCACGTTGGCCGACAAGAACCGGGGGAAAGGTGCGGGTGCGGTGAACGGGGACGCATATTGCGCCTACCTTAGAATATTCCGTTCTGTTTCCTCTTACTGTATTCTGTGCTAATGTCCCACTTCAACAGAACAGTCTAGTAGCTCATAAAACAACATTTCTGAACTATTAGCTTTTTAAGCAAGACTATCTTAATTTGCAGCAATTGGAGACAGTTCCTTGTTCCCGATTGTTCCCGAGGCACGCCTGACCCGTTTAATTTGATGTCGCCGCCTTACCGTCTGTCGCAGGCTCTGATTAACTTCCTGTTTTCAATTTCTATTAAAGCTTCTTAGGTTTTGCCGCACTACGAGTATTATATAATTTCAAATTAATAGAAATTTGCTTGTAAGGAAAACACAGCTACAAATACGATTGGCAACTAATTACTAGATAGTATAAAAAATCTTGGGCTTCTTCGTGCTTCGGGAGACACGTTAAGCCGTTGATCCTGGCTAGCCAGCTTAAAAAACTGACATCAGTATTTTCCACTTACATCCACGAAAATATGTATACTTAGGTTCTTTTTGTAGCGCCTATCGCAATAAGTTTCTGTTGTGTTTCCTAAAGGTTGACTGGTAGAAAATTCATTAACGTTAAGTCCACCTTTTGTACCCTTGTGTTCAATAAAGATTTTATAAATAAAAAACCAAACAAAATTAGTTGTTCGCTCCGAAATGTAAACCCGCGAACTTTCTGTAAAGATACAATCACTATTACATCTTAGTTACTCAACAGGCTAGACAGAGCCACAAGACCCAAAGGCCACTTTAAGCGTGATGGTCGGCGTAAAGGTGAAAAAACTTGGATGGACGGATTTAGTAGATCTTGAAAATAGTTACAATCTTAAATTATTGAATCCCTCGTGGGGTAGATAGAGTCCATGACCGTAAGCCCCAAAGGCCAACTTTAACGTAAAGATGGAAAAAAGGGTCAAAATAGTGGTGGGTTGCTAACCGCATCGTCTATGAACATAATTCAGAATCTCACCAACTCCATCGATCACCTTTTAAGAAGGCTGGTATATTTCATATTTTATCTTTTCTCCCAGACTAGCATGGAACTAAACAGGCTAGTTAGAGCTTATAAAACAATCGTTCTTAACGAGTAGCTTGATAAGCGTTGACTATTTACCTAATTTGCAGCAGTTCAAGACAGTTTCTTGTTCCCGAGGCACGCCTGACCTGTTTAATTTGGTGTCGCTGCCTTGCTCTGATTAACTTCCTGTTTCCAATTTCTATTAAAACCGGTTTGTATTGCTCCTAGGATTTTCTTTAACTACTAATATTGTGTATTTTACTCGTAAATAACACAAAATAAATATTCAAAGATCACGCGACAAACAAAAACATTTTACCACAACGCAAGCAAAGAGGCGGGCTCAGTAGAACAGCAATATAATAAAACGCTAACGAGTTCCGGATCCTATCAGTGTTTAATATCCCTCCTAACGAAAACAAATGTATGATTTACAATACCGCTTATCAGTGGGGGGGCGGTTGATTTACACAGCCCCCGATCACATCGCTATCGCACCCAAACTCCTATCTTCCCAAACAGTGAAAATAATCGTCGGCGCTTATCTCCAAACACCTAAAACGAAACAACATGCCCGCAGAGGAACAATTTCGATAAACAATCTTCTTTTGCACGTAAGAACCACGGAACAAAGAGAACGAGGTCTAACGCCGCAAAAACAGCTTTTAAAACACCAGGGTAATTATAAATGCAGATAACGGAACCTGTCTCTTTCCATTAATCTTTTGCTACAGAAATTGAAAATCAGGGATGGCAGGTTGAGAAAACGAACGTTTTTTAACGAAGAATTAATTAGTCGAGACGGGCGGGCTTATATTCGATTTTTCTATGGCCTTTCCTTTTGTGTTTAAAAGGTCGACATCTCAATACGTTTGCAAGATAAATAAGCTTTTCTTTGCATTACCTTTTTAATCCTGGAATAAAAATAGAACTTTTCCGATAACATTATATACCTTCTATAGAACTCTTGTTTTACATACAAAAAATATCCAAACTCGAGATCTTAGCCTTTTGGGTACATAATTTAAGGAAGAAAATAAATTAACAAAAAATAAGTACATATGTATTTTTATTACAGTTTTGTGTTCTATTAGTGATTCTGATTCCAAGATTTGAATATAAGTCCATTCATCTTAGGATTCTACCTCGGAATGTAACGGAATAAGCTGAATTTTTGTACACACCTTTATTTTTGTTTTCAAAATGTTGTCTCAAGTGTCTAAAATCAGTTTTTGGAAATGTCTCTCTTTCTTTACCACAAATCGTATTTGCATGTATCAAAAAGTTGTAGAGTATAAAATTATCCACAAATTATGTCAAAAATATTTGTTTTATCCGTTTGCGAAATATTATACTTTAAAGTGAAATATTTTATGGCTGAATTTATCTCAAAAACGGTTATGTATAAAATATATTTCAGAAATAATTTGGAAAAAATCATTATTATATTTTTATCACCAACATCTTCACACTATTTTCTTTTAAGTTGATATTTTGATCGTGGATAATCATTCAGTTATAATCCTAGTTAAATGCAATGTCTTTAAAAGTACGAAATTTTATCAAAATCTGAAATGACTACGGTAATCTGAAGTTAATAATACTTCCATGGTATCTCTAGAATTTAATCAAGTTCAACGGACTTTTACTATTTCCCGAATTGCATTACACGACTCCCCAAAGCAACATAAAAAGTCAGTAAACAGAGAATAAACCATAGTAATAAAACAAAACCGATAGTTACGTACACCTAACAGACCCTTTCACGCGGAAGTGAATGATCTAAAAAGTTTTTACAAACATATGAACGGGTTCATTGGTATTTGCAACTCCGAAACGAGTTCGGTACCTGATTGATGAATATACGGATAGCAAAACCCAACAGCGTGTATTGATAACATTACATTAATTTTCCGATAGTACCCCAGAGAAACCCAGATAAATTGACCGGGTAAAAACCATTTTTAAAGTCATATTTTGTAGATTGGATTTTTTTTTGTAAATGAGTGTTGTGGAGTTGTTATGGATATGAGTGATAACAACATTTGTCTTGTTATGTTTTAATTACAGGTATCCGTGAATGAATAATCAGTAAAATTTTGTGACATGCCATACAAAAAAAATCTCTTTTTCTCTATTCTATCTAATAAAAAAGTTTAATTAAATGTTGAACAGCCTTTGCTCGATCAAACTTAAGCTGCTTTCAAAGTTTAAGTGGTAGTGGCCTAGTCGTTTAGGTATTGATGGTGCGGCTGTTAGACATAAGTTCGATCCTCTCTAGACGCGATGTGTATACAAATTGCGAACGTAGGTATACCTACTTTCAACCACTACTTGCTTAAGGTGAAGAAAAACATGGTGAGGAAATCTGCACACTAGTTTATTTTATTTATTTGTTCCAAAGTAAAAACATACTTTTAACAAATGGCGGATTTAATGCTAAGAGCATTTTCTCCCAGTCAACCATAAGGATAAACAGAAAAATAATTTGTTCGGCGCAAAAAGCAAAGTTGACAACTATATACAACTATAAATAGTTATACATCGTGTTAAATATAGAGAGAATATAAGAATGCAAAACCTCTCAGTTACATAGACTGAGGTACCACCTCAGCCTATGTAACTGAACAACTTTTGTTTAAATTGGTATGCAAAAAAAGGGGTAAAGCACCCCCCGGAATTCAAAACTGCAAACACCTTTGATTCCAAGATGCCCCCCCCCCCCACACATTTTTTAATGTTTCATGTACTGACTGTACTTTTTAACCAATTTTCTCAACAGGACATAGATTCTAACTAACTTCAACAGCTGCACGAAAAACCGCGAAGCTAGTTTAATTATTTATATTTAATGTGCAATTATGACTTTTGTCACAAGATGACAGTCATTAAGCTTTGTCAGATGCCTTTTATAGCTTAAAAATCTGACACCAGTGTCCGTCATTGGTTAGCTATTTACACTCTTGCTTGATAAAAAGAAGAAGATCCTGATTTTTGAGTCAAGAAGAAACTTTACACCGCCGGGAGTAAAGCTATTCCTAACTTACTGAAGATACAACACATGTAAACTTACCTCGACTATATTAAATTCACCGTTTAATTTACACAACATGAAGATATCTATAACACAGCAAAGTGTCAAACTTTCGACAAATGTAATTTATTATGGGAAGAATTTATAACATAATAGTCTGTAAGATAAATGGCTGTGAAGGTATGATGAAATAACAGCCTTAATTACAGTCTACTTGTTGTTATAGCAGGTTCAACTTCTCAACTTTGTCTGAAGTGTGTGTTTTATGACAGCTCTAGTGCATAACGTACTCGTAATTTAGTCTTAATATTTAGTTTTAAGTTGCACTTACGTTTTTATGCTTTTCTCGTAGACGTTAAAGTATATGGAAGAAATATACTCGATCGCGTCTTCATCTCTAGCGGGGTAGACGGAGCCTTGAGTCGTGAGAGCCAAATCTCACTTTTACCGAGAGTATGGGGGAGATTGTGTAATAAACGAGCAAGTGCGAGTCGGACTCGTACATAAAGGGTTCGGTACCACCGTACAATGTTTTAAACGCTGAAGAAACACGTTTCTTGTATGACGACGCCCTTTAATTTTTAACTTTTCTTTAATTTAGTATTTTTTGTTATAGCGGCCATAGTAATACATAATCTGTGAAAACGCCTTGTGACAGACGGACAGACAGACGGAAAGACGGACAGACAGCGGGGTCTCAGTAAAAGGGTTCCGTTTGCACCCTTGGGTACGGAACCCTGAAAAGGGAATGGAAATAGTCATTGGTAACTAGTCACATCGCCTGTTAATATTTTTTGAAAGATTTGGGTTTTCGTCCATTCCCTGAATTGGCTTTTACAATCTGCGCGGGTAGAGAAGCAGATGGTATTGTACTTACGTATAAAGTAATTCATATCGATAAATAGTTTCTGTCATGTGATGATCAATTATCTTATTTCAATAAAAGTTTCATACTTCTTGTGATTTTCTTACAAGTATATTCTCAAAAGCGCATTGCGTTGCAAAATATTAAGGCGTTTCGGTATACTCGTAAGTGCCTACCTATACAAAAATATAAAAAAATAAAAACTAGAAATCTCTTGTTTTTTAAATAAGCTTTTATTAACAAGACTTTTTAAAAAAGGTTTAATTAAGCTTGCACTGATTGTTGTTTATTTTTTTGGGTCTTATAAGTTCAATTTGAGCCACTTCCCGGTTTTCAAATGGGATGAAACTTTGTATGCTAAATTGTAAATCAGATTAAAATGCAATAATAACAAGAAGCTGATCTGATAGTGGCTATGGAACCCTGTAATAAAACGACGCAACCCCACCGAGTTTCAGCTTACATTTGTCTGTATAAGTATTTAGGCCTTAAGTATTTAAGCTCTCTTCTCAAAGCGAAAAACGGCCACTTTTGGCAAAAATGTAAACTAAGGCTTAACGTCAACACTTTAAACTGTAAACAGTGGTTCATAAAATACTTTGAAGGGTAATCTAGGTTTTACTAGCTCAAAATATTAAATGATATCTCCGTTTCCTTACAAATAATTTAAATCAAATGGGGGCAGCACTGGACTCCGTGTATCGCCTTAAGAAAAATTTTTTTTTTTTCGAAAAACTTATTTTGTCTCAACTCAAAAATTCAGGATCAAACAACATGCTGAATTAAAACCAAACGAAACATACGAATTGCTCATGAAAAGAAATCCGATAAAAGTAACTGGTGAATAGATAAAATTGGAATAAAGACATTAGTCAAGGAATGGTAAACAGTTGGCCCAAAGGGTATTCCATATTAATTAACGTCGGGCAGAAAGGCGACGAAGACAAATGTTGCTACCTCAGTAATGTATTTTTCCGAGCCTTCCATCCCGGATAAAACAAATGATAATCGGGGAAGAATGAAGTCAACATTAATGATGCGCTATTAATTGTGGGAACTGGCCTTTCTGAATTGGTTATCTAGCTTTTGAGAATTTAGCTGACCGAAATAAATGTTGGGTTGGGTAGGGAAGTTTTGTGTAAAAAACAGATTTTGAATATTGAAAGCTGTTTTCGCAGCTTGATTTTAATGATGCAAGTTTAGCAAACCATATTTATGAAATTAAGGTAAAAATAATAATAACTTGCAAGTCTTGCTCTCGTGATATTTTTTCGAAAGGTACAAAATTTAATGCAAAAACTCAACTCATCCCGAAAGACTTCTCTGATAGGTTTATCTCTTCTCATTTCATTTGATTGTAGAAAAATAAAATCCTAATCCTAACTTCCTAACTAATATTATAAATGTAAAAGTGAGTTTGTATATTTGTTTGTTAGTTAGTTTGTTTGTTTGTCTGTTACCTCTTCACGCTTTATCTACTGAACCAATCGTTTCGAAAATTCGCATACATATAGTTAGGAGTACTGAGAAGTATATAGGGTACCTTTCATCCCGGAAAAATAAACTGTTCCCGTAGGATTAGGGATACGCGAGCGAAGCCGAAGGCCAAAGCCAGTACTTAAATATTTTGAACTTGTACTCTGGGCTCTTTTTAAGGTTTCATACCCAAAGGGTACTAACGGGACCCTATTATTGAGACTCCGCTGTCTTTCTATCTGTCTGTCACAGGGCTCTATATCTTGAACCGTACCTAATAGATAGATACTTACTTGAAATTTTCACCGATTTATGTATTACCATCGATGTATTACCAAATGTAATATAATACCTATATGTATATACCTATATGTAGGTACCAACAAATACTAAAATTTTTATAAAGTTAAAAATTAAAATCGCCGTCATACAAGAAACGTGTTTTTTCAGCGTTTTGAAACATTGTACGAAGGTACGGAACTCTTCATGTACGAATCCGCCTCGCACTTGACCGGTTTTTTTATTGGCATGAGATTGGTTTTTACTTTAATAAAATTGAAGTTTACTGGGTACCCTATTAGTTTAGATATGGTGCTAAAAAGGTTACCTGCTTAGCACTTATTAGCAACTGATTTTATTTATTTTTAGCCAAAATTATTTTCGTATTTTGCTATAACTTTGTTCGTTAGTCCGAGTTTACCTTCAAGGTAATTGTATAACATCCAAGGTAGATTCAGTCAATTTTAATATATATTTTTTTGAAAAATTTATCTTCCAATATCAATTGTATTTCAAACAATACAATCAGAGCCACAAATTGTGAGTTTATAATTTGAAACGGTGTCTAATCAGTGGCACAAAGTTCAGCAGACTGGTCTTGATGGATGCCAGAGGGGATGCGGTTGACGGTATTGTGTCTTTACTCAAACTCAGGGTTGGATTGGACAGGTTGAGCATTAATCTTTTATAAATGTAGGTCATTTTAATGGTATTATAGAAATATTTAATACTGAAAAGAGAAACAAAGCCAAACATTAATTAATTATCATCGTAATTCAACAATGATTTGATTTATTGATATGTCGCAAAATGTCTTCACTAAGTCTTGTAAAACTATCCAAGAAAGACTTGATTCTCACTTATGAGAGAGTCATTGAGAAAAGATGATACTCAATCGACACCAAAAATCAAAAGAAATATTGGTCTACCTTATCCAATACTTTGTCATTATTACATGGAAAAAAATTCTAGCCCAAAAATCTTTCGTGGCAATCTGACTTAACTAGGTATGATATGTCACTACCTATATCATTTTTACAAGAATTCATTTACTTTCATCTGTCCCGTTGTCTATGTGTGTATTTAAATCTTGCAAGCTAAATTAGACCCACTTCCTCCATCTTCATTATTCGATTGAGCTAAAACTTCACATGTTTATGTAGGTTGGGTTACAATGCAAAATCATGGTAGGTACCTACCGAAGACCTTATCTCATAATGAAGGCGGAAAGTGGCCACGGCAATTGTGTGATAAAACAACATAGCTTCACCGATTTTGGGCTCAATTGATTCGTCTTGAGCACTTTATATTTCATTGTTGTAGATAAAACTTGTTTAAAACTAGTCAAAAGGCATAAGAATCGCGTTGAATAAATAAATGTTCATTATTTTTTTTACATTTTCTTTCGGAAGCAAATTTCGCTTTTCCAATCGGAAAGATAAACCTGAAAACATTGTACACCCGTGAAACAAATGTCGGATATCGAAACTATAACGGATTGCGTACACTGGGATCATGTTGGTTTGTTCGTTCAGTTAAGCCTTGCTGGAATATTCCAAATCCGTAACAGATGACAGTTGATCACAGATTTGGTTAAGGAAAATTCGCTGTGTCACAGACTGCGTACAAATAGATAAACTTGGAAAGTTTAATGAAAATTTCAATTGATATTTAAAAATATTAATATTCGAAGAGTTGAAATAGTGCAGAAATGAAGCAAAAATAATGTAGACAAACTTAAAGGCTTCAGCCATGTCGTATGAAGCCACAGACCATGGATCAAGATAGACACAGCCTCTGTATGAATTTGCGTGTCAATCTGACGTCAAATTGACTTTACTTAGGATCGTCACTTTTAGTCCGTGTATGCATTATCATTAGATTGGACATTTAATTTCTACTATAAAATACCTAAATCTGCCATTTTGAGCCATAGAAACTCGTCGAAAAACGATGGAGGAAGTAATAAAAAGTTTCCTTCCGTTAGTAAGTAAATATTTAATGATGGGTTTAAAAATATATTCAAATTACAATACCTAATGGAATAAAATGAGAATTATAGAAATATTTCTTAAACGCTATTTGTCCTGGGCTAATACGACGAAGGAGAGCTTTAAATAAGGTACCTATTTAACATTGTCAGATCATTTAAAATAGTTGATACCTACTGATACTACTTCACTAGACTAGATAGTCTAGCTACTAAGTTATCTGTATCCATAAGCAGCTTTGGTCAGGTCGAATGATCATAGCAACTGGACGCATTGTGTCCGGCTTGCAGTGAGCAGAAACTGTGCTAGATTCTGGCTCCCAATCTAAGCACACTTCACTTGCAAGAATATTGTGTGAACTGTCTTGATAAGTATTATTAAAATGATAGATAGATGTTGTAAGAGACGAATAAAAGACTAAGCACAAGCATCTCGTGCTAACAACTGCATTTCATAGAAGGGTTGACCTCGGGAAGGCGGCCGATTGTAAAACTTTTCGCACAAACAAAAAAAAAGGGATGACGTCAGGCAGGCGGCCCATCGTAAAACTACAGCCAAATCGTTTAAACTGCTTGGCTATTTTTTTTACGATTTCGCAAGGTCTTGGGCATCCTTGAGTAACCATTGACATGAATGCCTAAAGCCTATTATAATTTGAAAATAAAAAGCGGGAAAGCGCACCCCAGGCTCTGAAGCAGCAAAGATGATGATGCAACTGGGAACGCGTTGAGTTGAAGATAAATTTTGAAAGTTATCGCATATTTAAATGATTTAAATATAACTTAATCATGTGTTGTGACTACGTCAAGGCCAAAACAGTATTTTTCTTAAAGATGTTTTGTAACTTAATCTAAATTCTAGCTCATTTATTTGAAGTCTGAATAGAATTCTTCATTGAGATGTCTCATAATTTTAATTTATGGATGTATGGCATGTGAACTATGCGGTAAATTTTTATAATTTATTAATAAATGAGTCATGATGTTTGTGTGGATCTATTTGGAGCAAGTTCAGTCCGTGATTTAGTATCACGGACTGAACTTGCTCCAAAAAGGTTGCCGGTTTTTATTCAAATACACAGAATTTTTAATTAAAATCAACGGACAAAATTTCGTCCTTCCATACAAAATTCATTTGGTTGAGCGCCGATGAGAATGGGAAGTCGAATGTTTTTTTTTCGTTTTTCGATAATTGTTTTTTTGTAAAGTGGTTCAGTAACACGGATTGAACTTGCTCCAAAAAATGTTGCCGGTTAATTAAAAATAACCCTGTATAAAGCATTTTCCCGATCACATATTATACATAGGTTGACAGGAAGAGAATCCTTTGCATTAAGTCTACCTAGCAAAAATATTTAAATAAAAATAAAAAATATTATTTATACTACATGTATACACATATAATTTCACTGGGTGCATATTGTTTGATATAATAACAAATTATATATTTTCATTTCAATAAAGTTCAAAAGATATAATGTGAACTTGACATAATCATTACTGATTATATTCTTGAAAGCTATAATATTCACTAAATTTTCAATTCGAAAAGCATAAACCCATTTTTATAATGTTTATGAACTTAAGTGTTCATAAACATTATAAAAAATGGGTTTATGGATATTACCTGCTATACAACTTGTGCAGTATACATGCCAAAATGTAAACTATTCAAAAAGTATACAATTTCAAATAAATATCAATCGAAAATCTACTTATATCAATCAAAATCTGTAGAAATCAAAATAATAAAACTATTAAAAATATATAACTGAGTAAATATACCAGCTAATTAAGACCCATGTCTATTTTGCAAATTTGAATTATTTCAGTAATACCTACGAAATAATTCAAATTCGCGCAAGCTCATTAACTTCATTTTCTTGTAAAAAATGCGGTGTAGCCAGCAAAAGGTGCATCATTCAAACAAAGATGTAGGTAATCGATTTTATTAGCAAAGCAAATGAAAAGTAAAACAAAGAGTAAGTAATTTCATAATACAATATTTCCTTGTATGTAAATATTAGGACAAAATATGAAATAAATAAAAAAAATTGTAATACATACGAAATGCGCGCGCATTTTGTATGTATTACAATTTTCGGCTAGGCGCTCTTTAAAAAGAAATAAGATAATTTACTAGGTATGTATTGAAAATCATCTACCAATTTATTCGTATAACCAATGATTATTATCCGTAATAACATGTATATATAACGTTTATTATACGTAACACCTAATCGATTTGTTAAATTGAATAATTGTTATAATAAAAGCTTTTAGTTTTTTTAAACTTATTTCTTTCGATTTTTATCTTAGTTGATAATTATACAGACCAAAATTATATATCTCGTTGATATTTATCTTAAAATATATATATATTGTGTTTATACGTTATATTACTTACCCAATTTCCCTACGTGTATATTTTAGCAACTCTGCTTTGTACGAAAGCCGGGTCGCTAAAATTTTTCATTTAAATTAAACACAGAAATTCCGTAAATACTTATGTAATAAAAAACCTAAAGCTTGGCTTAAAACTCTTAGCGTTGTTTATTTTTACCCGCAAAAGCGCAGAATTTCCCACATGAACCGCCGAAAACACCATTTGTTTTTCCTAAGTCCAAGTCGTTAATTTCCTAATTACAGTTTCAGAATAAAAGCCTGTTTTTGTACTGTCCCATCGTCCCTTCCGTAGCTACAATCCCGCCGGAAGGTTAATGGAAGAAAAAATACTCTGTACAAATTTGAATAACATTTTTCTCCAAATCGCGGTGGCGCAACTAGCATTTCATGCCGCCCAGAATCATGTTCTCCATGA
Organism: Acrobasis repandana; assembly: GCA_963576875.1. Taxonomy (NCBI): domain Eukaryota; kingdom Metazoa; phylum Arthropoda; class Insecta; order Lepidoptera; family Pyralidae; genus Acrobasis; species Acrobasis repandana. The sequence goes on from OY756215.1 coordinate 16,790,448, forward strand.
AACATGTTTAAACCTTTTCTCGCCAACTACGTGAATACTCGTAGTACGGCATCTGCTCCGTACTGCCAACTACGATTACTGTCGTAGATATGTTTTGGTCATCTGTAGAATGGCATTGTGAGGCAAAACTCGAAAATCTCCGTGGCACCCAAAGGGAGAATTAATATTGAAGAAATAAAAACCTAAATCAAAAAATGGTGTTCAAAAACTCAAAATATTTTTGAAAGACCATGGTTAGTCAAGAACTATTGATTGACACTTTACATGTGTGGGAGATACCATAAAAACAAATATTTTAAAATACTTTTAAACTATCGCGTTGCATTATTATTAAATTAATGCATACGGGAATTAACGCGAAACGTACCTTTTTTATTTATTTTGCTGACGTTTCGCTCGGGTTTCGCCGAACGTGGTCCCAGCTTGACTCAGCTTGGTCAAGCTGGTACGTTTCGCGTTAATTCCCGTATGAATTAATTTTACAAATATTTTTTTAAATTTTTATTTTACTACTTTATCATTGTGATTAATATCCATACCCATGCCAATTTCTAGTATTAATAGTCTCTGAGTTAAACCGCAAACAGGCAGACGGATACGTCGAAAGTATAAGGGTTGTTTTTTACTACGGAACCTTAAAAACGAGTGAGCCTTACGTATGAGCTGATGCTATATTAAGATATGATATACATACATTTACTGGGAAGTTGGAAGAAATCAAGATGGCAATGGACAGAAAAGGATAACACAGTTTAATAGAGACCTTACGTTAGGTTTTAAAAGGTCATGTTATTTTTTGTCATATTTGCGCCCCCAAAGACCTGCACCCTGTACCTGGGTGCCACTGGCTGGCACACCCCTAGTGCCGACACTGCCGCCTCGTACCAAAATTAAGTCCTCTGCCTCTGTATCTACGGGTTTGTTTAAATTACTGAAGTGAATTTCGTGATTCGCTTGTAATATTCAATTTTATGTTCATTCCGAGCTGCTTTGTTTACTGTGCCTTGTTAGTGAATATTTTGTGAAATCTTTTAATTTAGTTCACAGTGAATAAAATATTTTTTGTCACATTGGTCTACGGTTACCTTAAGAGGGCGCCTGATGTGGATAATCTAAGTTTTGCTCCCGCTTTCACGCACACAAATTTACTCTTGCCGAATCGAGACAGTGAGCAATGCGGGGTAGGAAGACCGCGGTAGGTCAATGAGGCTGGTTTTGCTTGTGAGGATTTTTTCGTTTTACAAAAGATATTTAAGAGTTATTTAAAAAGTAAGCCATATGATGACTGCCTTATGTTTAATACAATTGTAATCCAAAGTTACAAATGTAAATTTATTGAATTTCTAAAATACTTTCCGTTTTAGTATAATTCTGAGGTGATTTGGAGGCAACTTCGCAAAGTTTCTCTATCGAGAAAGCTTTAAGCAATCGCGTTTTCGAAACATTTTATTATTGAATAGAGTTAGTCCTGAACTTTGCTGTGTTTTTATAACAAAGTGAGTATTTAGTTAATATTGATAACATTTAAGATCGCTCAAAGTACTGTTACGATCATACGGGCTCTTACTCGTAAATGTAACAACTTCCGCCTCCCCAGATGTTCTGGGTTTGATCCACAGCCAGGGCAAGTTGCAAAAGCCTTGCAAATTGTCCTGGGTCTTGGGCATTTATCTATCATCATCATCATCATTTCAGCCGCATAACGTCCACTGCTGGACATAGGCCTCTCCCAAGGTTTTCCAAAATGACCGATCTAGAGCGGCCTGCATCCAGTGCTTTCCAGTGACCTTGGTCAGGTCGTCTGACCACCTTGTGGGTGGGTGTCCTACGCTTCGCTTGCCAGTACGTGGTCGCCATTCGAGAACCTTTTTACCCCATCGGCCATCGGTTCATCGTGCTATGTGTCCCGCCCACTGCCACTTCAACGAGCTAATCCGCTGGGCTATGTCCGTGACTTTTGTTCTCCTACGAATTTCCTCATTTCTGATTCGATCACGTAGAGAAACACCAAGCATAGCCCTCTCCATAGCGCGTTGAGCTACCTTGAGCCTTCTTATGAGACCCATAGTAAGGGACCACGTTTCGGAGCCATAAGTCATCACTGGTAACACACATTGATTATAAACTTTCGTCTTAAGGCACTGAGGTATTTTGGACGAGAAGACACTGCGTAACTTCCCGAACGCTGCCCAGCCGAGTCGGATTCGTCGAAAGACCTCTTCCTCGAAGCTGGAACTTCCTGCCTGGATCGATTGACCCAGGTAGGTATACTGGTCTACAACTTCGAGGGTGGAGCTCCCAAAAGAAACAGGTATGGGCACAACATTGACATTCGACATTACTTTCGTTTTGTCCATGTTCATTTTAAGGCCCACCTGTTGGGAAACTCTATTAAGGTCTCCGAGCATAATACTTAAGTCCTCCATGGATTCCGCCATGACAACTATATCGTCGGCGAATCGAAGGTGAGTGATATACTCGCCATTGATGTTGATGCCAAGTCCTTTCCATTCCAGGAGCTTGAAGGCATCTTCCAGTGCAGCGGTGAACAGTTTCGGAGATATAACGTCTCCCTGTCTCACACCTCTTTGCAGTGGAATAGCCCTCGTGCACTGCTCCTGTACTCGGACTGACATAGTGGCGTTACTGTATAAACACTTCAACACTTCGATATACCGATAGTCAATACGGCATCGCTGGAGAGACTGAAGCACGGCCCATGTTTCGATCGAATCGAAGGCTTTTTCATAGTCCACAAAACCCAAGCATAGCGGCCGGTTATATTCCCTCGTCTTCTCTATAACCTGCCGCAGCGTGTGAATGTGGTCCATGGTGCTAAAGCCTTTACGAAAACCGGTTTGTTCGGGAGGCTGGAAGGCATCAAACCTGTTCGCGAGACGATTCGTGATGACCCTCGAAAACAACTTATATACATGACTCAGAAGCGTGATAGGCCTATAGTTCTTCAGTAGGGTGTTATCTCCCTTTTTGAAGAATAAGACTATCACGCCCCTTTTCCACGCTTCTGGCGTTACGCCCTCGAGCAGAACGGAATTAAAGAGCCTCTGAAGGACTTTCAGTACCGGCGTTCCGCCCGCTTTCAGAAGCTCTGCTGTGATTCCGTCCTCACCCGGCGCCTTGTTGTTCTTAAGCTGTTTGAGGGCCATCCTAATCTCGTACAGGCTGATGTCCGGGATATCTTCCGTATAGTGCATTTATCTATATGTGTTTTGACAATAAATATAGTACCTATCATTGAGTTCGTATCTCATTACACAAGTTTAAACTTACTTTGGGGCTATCTTAATCTGTGTGATTTGTCCGAACACATTTATTTATTGGTACGCATATCATTCTTTGTGACGTAAAACCAGAATTTCTTGGGTCCTCTTCTTCTGGGGTCTTGTGGATTTGATATATAAAATGTGTTTCCTTTGTAAATTGACGGTTTCTAGAAGACGTGCAAGTGTAGACGTCTATCTATCACAATATCAGTTTAAAACAACTAGGAGTAGGTACATTGGCGAGGCAAGGGTAGAAATTACAAGCCTGTAAGAGGTTGGCGATAAAGCTGCCAATTTATTTTTATTTTTAAGTCTCTCTCTCTCTCCCTTATGTCAGCGGATTCCCAGTTGCATCCTCAGCTATAACGCTGCGAAGCCAGGGTCTGCTTTCCGGCTTTTTCTTTTCCACTTCGCTCGGTCTTGAGCATCCTTAGTTGTAAGACCATTGGTACGCATTTCATCTCAGACGGTTTGGAGCATTAAAATGATTTTTACTTTACTTACTTTACTATTACATACAAGCGTTTCCTAATCTCGTCACGAGGACTTATTCTCAAACAAGTTACTCGGATCAATTAAATGATTTCAAGTTGCAACTATCACCAAATAGAAACTCGCAGCGCTCGTAACTTAGTAGGATAACTTTAAAGTGCATTTTGCTGGCTATCAATGTTAGCTGTGATGCCTAATTAATGCCTGCCTAAATTATTAAAATTCTAAAATTCGAATGCTTATCAAAGCATTTGAATTTTAGAATTTAGAATTTTAGAATTTTAAGCAGAAGAAGGGGCAGAAATTAGTGTGAAAGAAACATAATTCTCCTCTCACATCTGATTTGAAACAGACGTGACGTAAACTCGCGTGATGAGGGTTCCGTACTTCTATACCCATATTTTTTGCAAAAGCTTAGGCTCAGTGGTTTCAGGGATAATGGAGGGGAAGGGGGATCGCATATTTGCTTTAATAACTTCAAAATTACATAATATATATTTAATATTGCCTTATCTTTCCAGTGGAAAAGTAAGTTTCAAACTTACTGAACATTGGTATCGGCGAGTAACTTGTCTATCGCTTAAGACAACAAATGGAGTCAATTTATTATTTCACTAGCTCTTTTAGTTCCCAAGAGAGGAGTAACTTTAATTCGTACCTACTTGTACATTGTATGAATATTATATGATTCCTGTAAATAGTTCCATGTAGGATACTTGTTAAATGTCAAAATTAATCTTTTTCTGAACTAGGTTCGGTAAATACTCACCAACCAAACTACATATATCTACATTATCTACTATGTATAATTGTATATACCCTTAATATGGCAATGGTAGAATAACTACCACAATAAATTTAACCATATGTCATTGTCATAAAAATCAAACTATGAAAAAATTATACCTACGATTGGTTATTCCTGGTTAAGGGTTAATAAGTGAATATGATTTATACGATAAACAAAATGTCTGGTTTTAGAAAGTACTAAAAATACGTAGACATTTATATCTATTAGACCTGTATTTTTAAAAATGTCGTACCCGATAGATATTCATAAAAACGACAAAAAAGTTACAAATTAAATCTATTAATAGGAATGATGACTGGGTCAGTAAAGTGTTATTCTAATTAGTTAATTAGATTATCCAAAAATAATGTACCCATATTTTTGTTTATCAAAAAAGTAAAAATTCACAAAGATACAGAATGTCAAAGTTCCAGGGTGGGGGCTTGTGACGTCACCGATGTGTAAGAATCGTACGAACGCGTGACGTCATGCAAAATTTAAATGCGCTGCATCTTTGTTATTTATTGTTTCTCAGAGAAAAGAAAAAATACGTGTACAATATTTTTTAATAATCTAACCGACAGGCAAAATATATTTTTTTAGTCGTCATGCATATTATACTTACTATATACATACATATCTATTTTATGATTATACTTTTAACTCCTACTACTTTTTATATATCTTAAATAATCTGATTCATCAAATGACATTCTTCTTCTTCCTCACGTTATCCCACTTTACGTGGGGTCGGGAGTTCAGGACAGCATGTAAGTCTGTTATTACTGTCCATGCTGAATAAAGATTTGGCTGAAAATTTTAAGGCCGTCTGCCTGCCTGACACCAACACACCTTGGGAATTCATTTTTCTAAAAATCAATTTCAATAGACCACGTTATCGCCCGAAAATCAGCCTTCTAATTATTCCAGCTGGTCTCAATGTCAATACTCCGTTAAAATCACTGACATAGCCCAGCTTTTTCTTTGTTTTTGCGTGTCGATGAATTATTTTTTGTAAGTAGAAAACCACTTTGACGGCGTTATCATTAGCCGTGAGTAAATCTTTCAGGATGCAGGTGGTAGGGCACTCGAGGCATATATTCCGTGAGCTATCAATCATTTTCAACCTGGACAATAGCACTTCACACTGACTTATTTGGGTTCGCAGTCTAGAGTGACTTCCAAGTAGGCCAGGGCAGATCCCGTCCAGGTGGCCACACTTCTTTTGGTTTAATAAAATAAGGCAAAGTGTGGTCCCTTACCCAGAGTTTCATTCTGGCCTCTTTGATGTTACATGCAGCGCCTTTGTACTTCTTGGGAAACTTTGATGGGTTTTCAGTCTTTGAGGTGCTAGGTCATACTGATAGAGTGAGTGTCGGGAATCTAGCTACTGCTTTCCACGTTCAGCGGCATAAGTGGCTTCTCTGCAAACAGTAACTTTTGTTCTTATAAATTTCCTAAATTTTGATTAAGGATAACGTATAGAAATTTATTAGGAGAACGTATAGAACTACAGAAGAAAAAAAAAACAATTATTATTTCTAACCAATTTTGATTGGACAATGTAGTGAAACATAAAAGAAAAAAAAACAATTCAAACTAAGATATCATTGCTGCCAAGAAGCACACACCTCATTTGCTTATAGTCAGAATTGACTGATCGCAAATTAAACTCTACAAAAAAAAAATTGTAAGCGTCACTGATATACCTAGTCGTAAGTCACCGCCAAAGTAAGTTATCGATATAGTCGGCAAGTTGAAACTGGCGTACGTCCGATGGGAAATCTGCAATCTTGGCCTCCCTAACAAAGTTTACAACTAAAATCCTATTGTGCCTGTGTCGTGGGAAGCCAGTACTTGATTAGCTTTAGGACGATGAATCTAAAAGTTTAAATTATGGAAGTACAAGCGTTTAGTTTTCATTTACTGTTCTTGCCTACATCTTTAATGCTGGTCTGGGAGAATATAAAAAAATCTTAGAATATATACTTTTTTATATAGGGACAAATCACACTGATTGAGCTAGCCCCAAAGTAAGTTTAAACTTGTGTTATGGGATACTAACTCAACGATACTATATATTTTATAATAAATACATAAAGATAAACACCCAAGACCCAGGACAATTTGAAAAAGGCCATTTTCCAACTTGCCCTGGCTGGTGATCGAACCCCGAACCGCCAGATTGATGGACTAGCTTGTTGACCATTACACCACGGAGGTTGTCAATTAGCTGCTTCTTTTCCCGCGCAGATTGTTAAATGGGCGAAAATACGAATTAAGTTAATAGTGATGCGGCAAGCTACCCATTACTATTTTGATTTCTCCAATCACGCAAAAGTGGCTTTTAGGTCGTGGGCCTTGTGCGGCCCTAGGCTCTGGTCTGCTTAGAGCCGCAAGACCAAAAATGCTCTGTCTGCCCCATCAGGGATATAGACGTGATAGTGTATATAATTTTTCTTGGAAAGTGTGTACTATACTATATACTGATATACACGAGTACATAGGTACATAGATTTAAGGAGTGTATTTTAGGGACCTATACTTTATTGTTTTCAGGAATTGGTAAGTTTTAGGTGCTGTATGTAAAATTGATATGAACTATACATTAATCTAAATATATATAACTCAAAGGTGACTGACTGACTGACTGACATAGTGATCTATCAACGCATAGCCCAAACCACTGGACGGATCGGACTGAAATTTGGCATGCAGGTAGATGTTATGACGTAGGCATCCGCTAAGAAAGGACGCGAGCGAAGCCGCGGGCAGAAGCTAGTTATTCAATATAAATGGTTTGATTTATGTAAATAGGTATATTGACTTTGTAGCGCCTAAAGATTCGCCAAGGCAAAATATCATCCAAGTGTGGTTTTACATATTTTACAATCACAAACACTGTCGTTTAAATTATATAGATGCACAGAGAGCTACGAACTTTGAGGTTAGGGCACGGGAGTAAAAAGTAATAAACACTAATATAATACGTAAAAAGAAAAGGCGTATCAACCCGAAAGGGAGTTAACGTTTTAACCAATGTGAATAACTTTTACTATGGGACCATCCCTGAAATTGTGAAAAAAAATTTGCAACGCCATACATTTTGGCGCGGTATGTATTTAATTTTGTATGGAGCTGCAGATTTTTTTTTGCGATTTCATGGATGGTCCTATAGTAAAAGTTGTTCACATTGGATAGTACGATAACACCCTTTCGGGTTGATACCCCCTTTTTGTTACACGTTGTATACAGTCAATCACGTCTTTCTCCCTAATGTGGCAGACAGGGCAAAATGCGAATCACTAGAGCCCGGCCGCAAGTCCCAAATGCCACTTTTAGCACGATGGTGGGCGAGAAGATAAAAGCAATCAAAATAGTGATGGGTCGCTAGCCGCACCGCCAACATGATTCGCATTTTTGCCCATTCCCTCGATCGACTTTTTAGATAGTCAACTCGCTCTTACACCTCTACAAAATCTAAGCCACGTATAAATAAAATATACAGACATTAAACTCGTTTTAATTAAAAGACAATAAAAACAAAACAAGCCAACAAACCCTTTGCAAAAATTGGAAAATCTACAATCCCAACGTGTCCCGACCCATCCATCCGCAGATATAATTGTACGATTTCCCTTTAGGGATAATAAAGGGATAACCATCGAAAAAAAGAGCATGACAATTGTATGAATTTATTCCTACTGTAGAGCAGAGAAAACAATAGATACATAAGTGTCATATAGAGACAGTGTTATGAAAAATACTTACAAGTGGAACAAAATGTAACAAATTTAGTAGTACATATATAATAAAAAAATCTACTTTTGACCACCTACACGTTGGAAAAACTTCCTTATAATGCCTTAAAATATCTAAGTACCTTATAATAATTTTCAGTACTGTACTACTGTGTTTCAATAGGAGTCAAACTGATATAAAAAAAAAACCCTTTACAATTAGTACTTATCCAAATGGTACAATACAAGTGTACAAAATAAACAAATATTAAAATGCATCCAGCATTTTGATATTTGTTTATTTTGTACACTTAGACACCCCAGGGCTTTTGAAATCTGTTATGAGATAAAATTCTAGGAGAAATCAGTCAAACGAGCTCCGCACGGTTTTTTTTGTTCACTCAAAAAATAATATCTACTTTTTTCAGTAATCTGCTACAAACCACATAGCAGGCAAATCCAGTATTCCGGCGGGTCAGATAGCAATGCAGATAAGATCGCGGAAATCAGACACTCCCTAGACGGGGCATAAGCGGGAAAGCAATTCGGGTCACCGAAGAAAATATGGCGTTTGAACGAATACGTTTACTATTCATCGGGGAATCCTCTTTGTTCGTAAATGTACCTATATATTTTGAAAATTGACATGCTGTGAGGAAGGATTATGTTGAGAGCTTTTGACCTACTTGGCAGAGATTTACTTATATCCTCCTAAATTATAATATTTTTTGGAAAAAAATTATTTGATTAATAGGTATTGAAGGTTACCTGAACCATTCCTTGAACACATAAACCGCAATGCAAGCAAACCTAAAACTTTGGTTCGTATTGAAGCCTTTATCTTTGCTAGTTTCAAATTTATTGTTGTTTACTTAGAAAATATAGATTCTTGGAAAATTTCGTACGGAATACATATGTAGCCTGAGAAAACAATAAATTACTAAGTATCTATAATCAATGTATAGTGCTATGCCATTTCTTCCCCCTCATTTCGGCATCAACTTCAGTATTTTTAATCAAATTTTCAATCGTTATTTGGAAAATAGGTAAGGTGTAAAAAACTCACATGGGATATCGATTGTACCTTTTTAATCCTTTTTTATTGCAAACGGTACTTAAGCGTATTGAGTTAGCAAACGGTCCGTCCGTATTCTTATTATATTCGCATTGTAACTAGTGATTATAAAAGTTTTTTGACCTTTGCCTTTGCATCATCGGCTTATAAAGTAATTATTAATTCAGAATGTTACTCATTTTCTTTCCTGTTGATGTATCCTCATATTTGTTTGCATTACGCATGTCTTTCTTAAAAGTCATTTTGATATCAATTATGTGCAATTAATTTGTTTTACTGCAGAAAATACTACCGCTAAGTTTAGAGGGAAGTTCTTTTCAAAAACCGCGAAGGTGGCTCAAAACTTTAATTGACTAAACTCTCAATCTATGATTCAGAATAATTAATTTTAAACAATTCACAAAGTTTTGGAATTGGTCAAAATATTCTTTTCACAATCATTGATGGTTTAGTCAGCCTGTACTGACTTTTTATTCACCAGCAAAACTTTTGGAGCAAGTTCATTCCATGAAACTGAACTACTTTATATAAAAAAGTTATTAAAAATTGATAAAAATTAGATTTTTTTTTATTTAAGCATGAGCCAAACATAACGTTTTGCGATTTTAAAATGTGAGGCGAAATTCTGAAATAAATTTCACTAAATGAGATAATAGTTTAGTCGTAAAGGAATCAGCTAACATACCAGTAGTAATCGCAGTGCTGGTGTCAGATCCTGAGCGGAACCGGATGCCGTGTTAATTGGATATGTCAGATGCCACAGGCTTCGCGAGATAGTTCCCGACTCGCTTACAAGGCGGTCATTATGAGAAATCTGGGGGAGTCACAACCCGTGCTCTGTTTAAGATTAAATTTGTATTTGACATCCTTTCTAAACAATCTGTGTTAAGGCCCCGTCAGTTAAGAGCCAAGAATACTGTGCGTGTTTTTAAAAAATCACTGTAAATAAACTACTACAGTTGATTTCTCAATAATTTTTCATATGAATCTTAATGATTTTCTAGAGACACCTTTTTAGGTAAAAAAATCACAAACATACCTCTAAATTTGCCTAAATTTACCTTTAAAAAACATATTACGAGTACTACTTAATACAATCACCTTTTATATGAAAATAATACCAAAAAAATGTATAATTTAAATTACTAGTTAATTTCACTACACAAAAAAATAAAATACAAAAAAAAAGAAATATTGTCGAGCACGGGTCCGGTATTACTACTTTATACAATCACTTTTTCATATGAAAATTATAGTAAAAAATGTATAATCTAAATCACTGGATTAATTCACTACACAAAAAATTATAAATATTAGGTATACAAAAATAATAATAAGTAAAACACAGCGAAATATCGTCGAGCTCGGGTCAAAAAGTGATTGTATAATGCAGTAATTTAGAAGTGTGTTTGTGATTTTTTTCTATCGAGTGAAAAATGCTCAATCGTGTTTTGGATATTGTGGGTGTCTGTAGAAAACCTTAAGATTCCTATGTAATATTTTTGGGAAATAAACTATAGTAGTTTAATTACAGTAATTTAAAAAACAACACGCATGGTATTGTGACCTGTGAACCCATCTCGCCTTAAGAATTGAGAAATACTCTCTATTACGATTATCCACAGCGGGAGCATCTGAAACAAAATAACATGTTAGTTCAATTCATTCAGGTGTTACTTTGCGGAATTCAAATTTACATGCTCTTTTATCTAATTTAACTACTCTACTTTGTGTGCTTCCGCTTTCAGTTAATTCATTCTAACGATTGCTGGCCGGCGCTCACAGACTATTGATAGTCCTAGCATACCTGCGATCAACTGATTACAGTCCTAGCGTACCCGCCACTAATAGTTGATGCATGCCCTTCCTAAGCTGTTGCATCCGTTGTGTCTGCAGCATCATCAGCTGTCGTACTTGCGACACGTTAATCATGTCGTCAATTATAAGGTCTAAGCAGATGCGAAATGAATACATGTATACCCACATAACAATAGGCCATGTCACAAACGGAGAGGCTAAGACCTTTTTTGGCACACTTGATGAGGTGCACAGCGTGCCCCAATATTTATTTCATTTATTTTTATTTATTTATCTTTATTACAAATGTAATAGGCGGACTTAAAGCCATGGGCTTTATTTACCAGTCAACCCACTTGTGATGCCGAGAAATAGGAAATTATTTGATTTAAATAAAGAAAAAAAACAATAATAAACATTTACCTATAAGTATATATATCAATAAACATACATTCAAAATTTACACAGGTAATCATAAAATATTTTATACTGTACATATCTACACATTGCAGGACTTGTATAACTTCAGCACTTTTTTTAATGAAGATATGGCCACCCTTCATCATACGCCCATGGGATTGGAGAGCAGTAGTGTGGAACTCGAAGTCACTAAAACTTCATGGTGCCCGTAGTCGTCTTTGCCCGGTTCGCATGGTTGCTAGATATACCCAAAATTCTTCTAACCCCCATGTGACACTGGCTTTGTATGGCGACACTTCTCAACAATTCACAACGTTAGGCCTAACGCAGTACAAGCGGCTCAATATTGGGCTCGGAACAGAACGTGCTTTGAAAATATGGACTGTAAAAAAATATCTCCATACAAACTCGTGGTTGTAACAAAAATTCCAACCATTCCAAAAGTATGTAACCTTTTAAAGTTTTGGTTGACTGGAAGAGATCCCTTTTTGGAATAAGTCCGCCTTTGTGCAAGTAATTTTTTTTTCTTTCTGTATTAAATAATGTACATAAGTGTAATTTTTGTGCAATAAAGATATTAAACAAAATTAACCAATACCAAAAATTAAAAATGAAAACTGTCAAGATATATGTGTGTATGTATGTACCACATAATTGTATAACTTATTTGGTAGACGATAGCACTTCAATTATAAACATACATAATATAACTATAAAAAAAATGTTCTTTTAATTTTTAGGTATTTTTTTTATGTGGATGGAGTGCGTCAACCAGGACATGGATAGGAATAATGAGAAGGAATAAAAAGAGTCAAAATATTAGAATATATTACTTATTGAACAATACATTCACTATAATACAATTCGCTATAATGTACTGTTATTTGGCACTCGAGAAGAGTGATGAATGCTCATACGGTAATGACTTTCTTAGATTAATTAATCAATACATCAACCTAGTCCCCCAGAAACACACATAGATTAAATTGTACCGAAATGGCTATTCATAAAATTGGAGATAGCGGATCTAGGCATTGTAAGACACTATGATAAATTGATATTTTATTATATTTTTTATTTTACCGATTTCATCCATGCTGATTTGCGATAAAAATTAAAAAAACGTAGAACCAGCAGGTTCTGTGCCCGTGTAGATCGTAGAAGCCAATATAAGGAATGGGCGAGAATTTAACTATGTCAATACCAACTTATTAATTTTGACGAAATACTTATTACTGTAGATCACATAATTTTTGGATGAGATCCAAGTCTTCCCGTGGATTTAGAAACACAAGCTAATCAAAGCTTATAAACATCAATGAGACCTCTCCAACCCGTCTGGCCAGCGTGAAAGTGTAGGCCAAATCCTCTGATTGCGCTGGCTAATATAAGGCTCTGGCAGTACAGAGAGGGTGTTCCTGCAGTGTAGACTAAAAAAGACCTAAAGACCTGATGATGATGATGAATCTTAAAACCACTTACCATTATGATGACATGCGATTCAGACAATGAGCGTTTTAGACGAGTTTCTATTTAGACTATTTGCGTTTGCGACTATTCGATACCAAACTCATTATTATGAGATTTTTTTTCCACCTAAACTAAACTCTACATTAACGATATGGATAAACGATGATTGAAAAATCAACTATAATGAGTAACGATATGGTCAATTTTAGCTGTCCATATCATGAAATACATGCATCATGAAATGGTCGATTACATCATGAAATAATCAATCTACCATCTGGCTATGACATTTACACAAATACACAAATTAAAATGGAATGTACCAAAAAGTTAAAATGAAGTTAATGAAATTATTTTAACAGATCAACGAACTTACTCTTTTTATAGAAATCTTTTGAATAGTGCCTATCTATTAACTATTGTTTTTTAATCATACGCATAAGAAAAAACTTCATAACAAATCCGGCTGACGACTGAATATCGTATGTACAACAAAGTAAGCTATGGTAAAATGATTCACAGAAGTTTATTAATATCGCTTGAATACCAGTAAAGTGTGGTGATTATTATGGTAACAAATGTGCTTAGAATGAAATTGATGGTTATTTGCAATATGAAAAATACGCAAGATAATATTAATTTAATAACGTAACGATCAGGAATATCATACCTCATATGGTAAGGAACATCATTTATATGAATAGTATGCATAACAGAAACATGAAACAAATATCTGAGGGAAAAGAAAAAAACGAAGGCTATACCAGCTGCTTCTCATTTAACGCAGATCATAAAAGCCAATCGAAGACATGGACGAGAATGTAAATCATTGTAATAGGCGATGCGGCTAGCAACCCATCACTATTTTGATTCCTTTTCTATCTTCACGCCCACTATCACGCTATAAGTGGCCTTTGGGTCTTGTGCCCTGGACTCTATCTTCCTCGTTAGGGAATAAGATGTAATAAAAAATTAAATAAAACCAATGTAAAATAGATAATAATACATTTCTAATAATTTATTGTGCGTTTTATTTATTTATTTATACTTTATTGTACTCACAATCGACGACCTCTGTGGCCTAGTGGTCACCATGCCAAGCTGTCACACCGGAGGTCCCGGGTTCAATCGCCGGCTGGGTCAAAATGGAAAATGATCTTTTTTAGATTGGCCTGGGCCTTGAATGCTTATTTATATATGTATTTGTTATAAAATATAGTATCGTTGAGTTGGTATCCCATAACACAAGTTTAAACTTACTTTGGGGCTAGCTCAATCGGTGTGATTTTTCCTTACATATTTATATTTAAGTTTTATTCTTGTCTCCCAGACCAGCATGGAAGACCGTTTTATTAGGACAGCACATGTAGGCACTTTTACAATGTTAAGACCTATGTATTTTTACCTATGTTTCATAATAAAGACGATTTTTATTTGTATATGTATCTGTATAAAAAAATATAGGTGTAACTAGTATATCAGACGTCAATTGAATATAATCCATCGACGTTCGTATGTTCAATAAATTTATGATGATACAAATAAGAGTATCCTTGATCCGTGCTTCATTGGTAGATGAGCAGGTAGATAAGTAAGACCAATTAAATTTTTAAATTTGAACCAAATAGGTCATGGGATTGCCGAGATACGAGTTGTAAAATAAAGTAAACAAAGTTTTTTTTTACATTTTGCTATGCAGCTTTTTTGTGGCTAATCAATCAACAAAAAAACTATGGACTCCCCCGCTGTTATTGTTGCAATATAAACAAATATATGATATCAAAGTAGCTATAAACATGCTTTAGAATAAAAAATCAACGGTAAAGTGACAATATAAATCGGTGAATGACACTGATCCATTAACATGATGTTTTGCACTGGCGCCATAGATCAGCAAAGTATAGGTAGGTATCTATGTAAACTTCTATTAATAATTTCTAAGGTTTTGTATTTCCTTATTTTTCACGTCATTCAAAATTTGATTATGAGAGAAGATTCCAAATACCTGTCTGATTCTTACTGAAAATTATGAATTCAATTGATGCAAGCTCGGTAGCCACTTACGGCTAGAAATGTATATATTTTCGAAATATGCTTATTAAGACCAGCATTCATTTGATACAAACCATAAATAAAAAGAATTAATGGCAATGGGAATTAGCTGTATTTTTTTCTAATTTTCTTAAATAATATAATCATTTCATAAAAGTTTGTTTTGTAAAAGTTGCTAAAGATTGTAAAAAAGGAAAAGAAACAATTATAGATTCCTTTCAACATTTTGCTGCGTTTTTATAAAGATTACTCCTTCTACATATTTTGTTTCTATGCTCCGTCATATATTATGTTATGCGCTGGCCGGTCACACAAGATGTGTCTTATCAAGGTTAAGATGCAAAATATAAAATGCGACAGTGCGTAGGCGTAACACGCGTCAAAGTATTATACATTCTCACAGTGTCAAATTGACAAGAGAAAAAGGCAATGTATTTTGACGCAACAATAAATACAAGTTTATCAAACTGAATATCTAATTTTCTACTGACAAAAAACCGAGCAGATATTATCTAATGCGTGTTATTTTTAGGGTTCCGTACCTCAAAAGGTAAAAATAGAACCCTTAAAGGATCACTCACTTGTCTGCCCGTCTGTCTGTCACATCCAATTTGCTACGTAACTACTGAACCGATTGAGTTGAAATTTCGTACACATATATAAATCAGTGACCTGAGCAGAAGTTTAACGTTTAAATTATTGAATTTCAAATATTGGGGACACTAATAGGGGGGAAAATAATTACACATTAAAAAAGTTTTCTGAAGTATATTGACATATCAAATGAAAGAGCTTTTTATGATTTTCATACTTACACATACGTACTAGCTACATATTTACTGCAGACACCCTCAGGTTTTAGGAGTGAAGTATCTTTGCATACCCTATGGAGCAGGAGGGTCAAGAGTGGATTCATACGAAGCCTGTGTCAATTACGAATGTTATCCTGTCTCAAGAGTTAGGGAAAAGGGTAGGCTTCCAAAACGACTTATTACATTATTACACGTTCTGTAATGCCTGACTAAATCAGGTGACATTTTCTGTAAGCATGCAAATTAAGTCTTATCACAGTCAATATTTTTACCACAGGACAAAAAAATATGCTTATTAGGACCGACTATTAAATTGCAAAAAGTGTTAGCTGTTTTATCGTTATTGATTTTTAATTTCGTTTTGACTGTTTATCTTTTTTCTTGTCATTATTAGCATCAGCATCAGGTCTTTTTTAGTTTCCACTGCTGGAGTACGACCCTGTCTGTACTACCAGAGCCTTATATTATCCAGAACAGACAGAGGATTTGGCCTACAATCTCCACGCTGACCAGATGGGTTGGAGAGGTCTCATTGATGTTTATAAGCTTTGTTTATCTTGTTTTTCCTTAGTCGCCTTCTACGACATCAACGGGAAGACTTAGAGTGGTCCTATTCTACTCTGCCAGGAATCACATGACATTACGGCATTTTTCTTGTAGTTTCAGTTTTTGCGCCGCGAGTAAGATAGCAATTGCTCCTCTTCAAGAGCGCCACTGCTGGAGGCACTTCGAACTTTGAGCTTTTTTGTGCCTTGGAAGGTACGAAAATGTTTAGTTTATTAATATTGGTAACGTTAATTATCTTATACACGATTAAAATCGTGATACTTCGTCGATATCTTCGAACAGCTTGAAATTCCGAAAGAAAGTATTTAACACAAAAGTGGTGGTGGTATTTTAGTTAACTGTTAGTCCTTTAACTATTTGTATACAGGGTCTTACATTATATACCGAAACTATTTTAAGGCTGAATTCAGTTCATTTTACCAAACAACTTTTCCTAAGGAGCATAATAATATATTAGTTATATCGAAATATGAAAAATAATTTTTAACCTCCCATAAAAGTTGACACATCGTTTGATCCGAGTTTCTATGGAAAGCAAAATTTATTTTTTCTATATATATGGAATATATATATGGAATATGAAAAGCAAGATTTATGTTACTTGGGGAAAGTTGTTCAGTATATTGAGCTGAATCTACTTTTAAAACAGTTTCAGTATATTTTGTTAGACGATATATAGGTATTTTCCTTTTAGATAGATTAAGATGTCACTTGACCACTAAGCTTGGATAAAACTGGTATGTATTTGTGATGTAATGATACATACTAAATATGCATCAATTCTTCCTGATTACTACACTTAAGTTATACTTACGACCTTCCAATGTGACTTATATGCTAAGACAAGTGTGTTTAATATGTCTGCATTCCACGAAACGACTTGAAGAATTATTTCTGCGAAATGGTAAACAAAATAGTAAACGCGAAGGTGATTGCACTAGAAACGTCTGAATTTGGAGTGTTTTATAAAAAAATATGGTAATATTAGGCATAAAAAAAATAACGATAGATTAACGTCAAAAGCCGTAAATTTAGGAAAAGATAATACATTTTCTAGTTCAACTTTAATAAGAAGGTTTATATTACATAAATAATTTGATAATTTTTATCTACTTTATTTAGTACTACTTAGTTTTGCTGATATTATACTGAAAGATGATAATAACATATTTCTTTATAAAAACAACGGACATTTTAATCCAACTCTTTCGTTTTGTTAAATTTAAAACAATGTTCAAGTACAAATGCCCTTTAGCCTTCCTTTTGGGTACTTTAATGTTACAAGCTGACAGTTCAAAGGAAACAAGGCAAAGACGGAATACGTACAGAAAGGAAAAGTAAACATGATGAATTATTAAAGTCTGAAATAGGTTTATTTATGCTCTTGGTATAAATACTATAGGTACAAAAAACAAACATTATTTAATACCTCTGGCCGTGTGGTGATGCAGAGTAGAAATACATTTCATCACCACTTTTTTCTGCCACGGGTGTCACAAAAGACGGTTAGTCAAGGCAAAGGTAGCGGAAAACGGGCAGTAGCGAGTCCTTTATGTAGAGGGGCTTTATACCATTTACTGCGATCACTAACCCCAATGCCCAGCGTGGGCAAATAATCTCCTTTTTAGAGGGGCCTTTAATAGAGTAGTGAACTCGAATAGGCTGTAGAAAGATTTAATATTTGCATAAAAAACAAGTAAGATTCACAAATATATAAAAGCCTAACCGTAATCTTTATTGATAACTTCCATTATGGAGTACTGGATCGAATTTTATGTGCTTTCGCATTCGCATCCTTGCGAATCGCAATTTATACTCTTTGAACGGGACTCTACAATAAGTAATGTATTTATGGGAGTCGCACTGGGGTTCTTTGGCGCCTACTCTTGACGCCTTTGTGGTAAAGGTGTGGACACAAAATGCAAGAATATTTTTGATACAATTTTTGACTGCCTCCGTGGTCCAGTGGCCAAGGCGTTTGCTTTGTGATCCGGAGGTCGAAGGTTCAAATCTCACTGATAAGCCTCCTTTGTAAAAAGTTGTTTCCAGTCTGGTTATGCTATTGCAGGCTTGAATCACCTGATTATCCGATAAGAAAGATAATTCCTTGCTTCGAAAGGCACGCAAAACTATGGGTCCCGAACGCTATCTAGCGATTGTTTAAATCTATTCTAATATTGCTTCTCGTCTACCCTTCTGGTTGCGAAGTTCAGACGGCAGTCGCTCTGTGTAAAACCAGTAAGCTCGTCAAATCACCTATGTTAGGTAGCGGACCCGGGCTCTGAAGCGTTACTGCTGATTATGCAACCGGGAATACGCTCGGATGATGATAATTTTTGATACAATTTGTTTGTTAAATTACATAATCAAGTATTATTATATTAATTAAATTTTAAACAAAATTCTACACACGTCCATGACGTGACACACACAAAGCTCTACTGAAAATCAGCGTCGTCCTCTCGGCAACGAGTTCGATGCCTATGCTGAGAGAAATCTTTTTTCCTAGGACCCCACAAGACTTAGCACCGTGGACATACTAAAATATTTACTTACGTCATTTTCATTATTAAAATATTAAATATCTTTTTTTTAAATGCATTCCTAGGTATTATTTTGTGTTTTTATTAAAACATATATTCAAAATTTTGTGTTGACTTCGTCTATGTGTTAACTTTATATTAGATCCAATGTGTTGTGTTTTTCTGGAAATTAATCTATCTATCTATTATGTTATAGAAATTGATACTTATCACCGGCAACTTCAGTCAATATTACTAAAAAAATTCCTCAAAAATTTGTCAAAGCGTGGTACAAACACACACACACACACCGCTTTTGAAAAATAATAATGTGATCAATTTACTATACCGAATAGAACAGATTCTATTTGGAGATTTGCGTTAGAAAAACAGTCATTAAAAATGGACTCGCGTCTTATATAAAAAAAAAATTGTTGCCTGTAAAGTCGGTTTTACGGGCGAAGATTTTACGTGACAACGGCGGCAGACCGATCATAGTTGAGTGGGAGAGAGACGCAAGGCATTCGGCGGGCCTCTCTCTCGTTCGGTGACTCATCGTAACGTTACCGAGCGTTACACTTTTTCATAAGTGACTCCCAGCCGCAACCTAATTTAAGACGTTGTCACGTCAAAACATGAAATGCTTACAAATACCTATGTTAATATGAAGGCACCCTAAGCCCGAAAATAAAATTAATAGCTGGTACATTCCGTACATTCTTGCGTATTCCTGTTTTTGGTTATGTCCCAGACGTGGACATTAAAGACGGCGCCAGCGCATGTAAACTGTCGCAACCGTGAAACAGGATCCAATATTAAAACACTTTTATGACTGTTATATTTATTTTAATATTAAATACGATATTAAATATAGTAATTTCCGTGTTATCGTAAACATTGAAGGCTCAGGCCACGATACGATACCTACCGTTATAAATATATTTAGCATTTTACCTACTTACATATGTACGGGCTCGAACGTCTCGTCTCTTCCGGTGCCCTGATGATGATCTAATGAAATTGAAAGCTGGTAAACGAGCTCACTATTTACGTGAGTAACTCCTTTATTCTTCTTCTTCTCAGCATATTTGCTTCTACTGACATATATGTCTAAGGGATTTTCATTCCGATCTTGCTGCGGCGATTCTGGTCTAGGTTTGCTCTGCCGCCCTTTTGGTGTCCGACCATCTGGTTTATTACAATCTCACATGCTATCTCAAGAGCAGACCCCAGGCTCCGAATCACCACAGCTGACGGAGGCACCAGAAACACGTGCGATGAAGAGGAATGTCTTAAGTTAAGTCTTAAGTTTTAACCAGATGTACCGTTGTATGTGAGAGCGCGATCAGCGTTTCCTGCCAACGTCACTTGTTTTGTTCTAACTTTCGATTAAAACCTAATTTTCTATACTCAATTTTTTGTAGTAATTCTGACTATATATCCTAAGAGACATACCTAAAAAGTCGACTTAACTTACAAATATGCAAAAAATACATAGGTATATACGTACTATCACGTTTTCAACAAAGCTTATAAACATCAGTGAGACCTCTCCAACCCGACTGGCCGGTGTACCAAAACGTCTACCAGCTCTGGCTAATATATGGCTCTGGTAGTACAGAGAGGGTCGTGCTCCTGCAGTGGAGACTTAAAGTCATGATGATGACGATGATGATCACGTTTTATCCCTAATAGGGCAGAGACTTTTGGGTCTTGCGGCTCTAAGAAGACTGAGCACATGGCCACTTTTAGCGTGATGGTGGGCGAAAAGGTGGAAAAAGGACTCGATCGGCTTCTATGATCTGCGCGGGAAAAGGAACAGCTGACACATTCTAAGTTTTTTCTTTTCTATGAGACGCAGCATGGAAAAAAGATACTGGGCAATAAATTACCATCTAAAGTTTGTCCTAACCGTAGTTTTCTATATCGAAGAATGTGAAGGATGAATCATACCTATCTTTGATATTGATCAGCGATCATAATTCATTAACAATCGCACTTATGTAGATAATAGATACATAAGTTTTTGTAAGTATCTCCATATACTTATGTAAATGAAAAAACAAACAAAAATTAACTGTTACTCATTATTCAAGTACCACAGCGATGAAATTTTGAGGGCTCTTAAATTGACACCAAAATAACGGTATTGACACTTCTGTACAATCAATGTTAGTATGGAGTTTTGTTAATGAGTTAGGGTCTGTTCACTCAAGCTAGTAGAAAGAGTATTTGTGTATTTTATTGTTTTACACATAACGGATTACTTGCGACAGGTGCTTAGGATGTGGAGTTATTATTATTATTAGTTATTCTTACAAAGCTTTTGAAAAAAGGTAGTTTCAAAATGTTCGAAACATTAATCCTATCTTTCTTGCATGTCGCTTTGTTACGTGGCAAACTTTTTTGTGAGTATTCAGCTTGAAGTATATATAATCCGCGGTCACTTCAAAATAATATCTTAAATAATTTTTCAAAGTTTTAAAAAACTGGCAATAATTCTGAATGTAGTAGATTCATGCTCGGCCATGATTCATTTGTGCTGAACAAAAAAGGTCACACACAAAATGTGCAATGTAGAAAGGAATTCCGATAAATTCTACACAATATTTTAAAAAGTATTCAAAATCCTCGCTGTGCTGTACTTTATACGCTTGTCTATATGAAAGGGTCCTAAACCGACTTTAAAAGAGAGTCTACTATCATGCTCATTAATCTCGGAGTTTGATCATTGTTAGTAAATTCTATAAAATCTATCTACTTAATAAAAATATGCTTCACAGTTATCTGACCGAGAACGTTGATTAAAAGTGAATGAAATATTATAAACATAGAAATATTTACTTTAATGATTGGTACAGTTATTTGGTCAATTAAAATCAAACACAAATTAGGAACGATGAGTAGGTAAAAAAAAACAATGAATTAATCATTATTTAATATTTGTTTGCTAATCAACATGTCTATAAAAAAGGATAAGTAAAAAAAAAGCGGCCAAGTGCGAGTCGGACTCGCCTATTAAGGGTTCCGTAGCAGCAAGTAACATTATATAAAAGTTCTAAAGGTAAATTACGGTTTACGATTTATGACGTTTTAAAAAATAACTATCTATGATACCGAGACCGCTATAGTTTTAATTGAACGTACATACTTTGAGGTATATACCACATTTTAGTAATATTTCAAATAAAGTTACGGTGGGGGGACACCTCAAATTTTAACTTTGTATCAGATTATCTCAAGACTGGGGGTTCAATCTACATAGTTTCAAAGCAGTTTTTGTTGCATTTTAAAAGACCTTTTCAACAATATCCCACACGTTGGGGTTAGTCTAATTTAATTTTTTAAATTAACTTTTCGTTGTATGGGGGGGGGGGGGGAAATTATTTTCATAATTTTAAAAACCAACTTTTGGAACTTCAATATCTATCTCTTCACCAATTTTCGTGACAATCGGTGCAGTAGCGGTGGAGTACGAGCCCGGACCGACAGACAGACGGACGGACATGACGAAACACACACCAGGAGCCCTTATAGGTTCCCTGTGGACTACGGAACCCTAAAAAAGGTGCCGTGTGGTCCCCGCCGGAGAAAAATAGGACCACTCCAAGTCTTCCAGTGGATGTCGTAGAAGGCGACTTAGGAAACACAAGCTAAATAAAGCTTATAAATAAACATCAATGAGACCTCCATGACCAGCCCGTCTGGCCGGCGTGGAGAGTGTAGGCTGAATCCTCTGACTACTGTGGCTAATACATTGCTCTGGTAGTACAGAGAGAGTCGTGCTCCTGCAGTGGAGACTAAAAAAGACCTGATGATGATGATTGATGAATAAACAAAAGTGGATATGAAATAGTTACAGAGATAGGACGTTGTTGATCATTACAAAAACAACTAAGTAGCCTGCCAGTCTGAAATTATTTTTCATATTTTAATATATGTATGTTTCTTGGGGAAAATTGTTCAGCATCATGGACTGGATACATACACCCTTAAAATAGTTTCAGTATATTTTGATAGACCCTGTATAATATATACAGGGTGACTTTTTCCACCGGCAATTTTTTTGCAGCAAGTTGAGTCCATATGATACTGAACTACTTTTTTTTAAGTTATTAAAAATCTATCAACATTTTTCGTCCTTCCATACAAAATCCGTTTGGCTGAGCGCTGATTTCTATGGGAGGGCGAAAAATTTTTATCGATTTTTAATAACTTTTTCTTATAGAAAGTAGTTCAGTATCATGGACTAAACTTGCTCCAAAAATTTTGTCGGTGGATAAAAAGTCAACCTGTATAATACATGTACATTACGCATCAGGCAGAGCATCTTGGGTCTTGCGGCTCTAAGCAGACAGAGCCCAGGGCTGCAAGAACCAAAGGCCACTATTAGCGTGATGGTGGGCGAGACGATAGAAAGGAATCAAAATAATAGCGGCATCGCCTATTAACATTACCAATTCGTATTTTTTCCCATTCCCTTGATCGGCTTTTATGATCTGATGGATGGATATGATCTGAACGGTAAAAGAACACAAATTCAATTATAATATAAATTATGATTTGAGTATATAAACAAAGCTATAACTAAAAGATATATCATTAAAACAATCATGACACTGCCCTAGTTTGTGTATAGTCAATTTCCTAACACGCAAAAACTTTATTGATTTATGATTTCTACACTCATCGTGTAAAACTGTGCTTTAGTTAAATCGTTATAAATATGAATTTTGCTTGATGTTATTTTGGTTGGAAATGTTGCAGATTGTAGTGTCATCTGGTCGGTGACCTCGCAAGGCCACAAGTTTCGATGACCTCAGGCGCTATGGATTTGTAAAGGTCCAGTATCCAATATTCGGCTCGATGGAGATTTTATTGGAGAACAAGCGGATGTAGTTGAGCGGAAATACGTACGTACATATTTAAGAGTTAGATGATTTGGTGGTTTTTAGGGTTCCGTACAAAAAATGAAAAAACGGAACCCTAATAGGATCACTCTTGCGTCTGTCTGTCCGTCCGTTTGTCACAGCCAATTTGCTTCGAATCTACTGGACCGAATCAGGTGAAATTTGGTAGAATGTTGTAATCCTATGACCCAAACACATATGTGCAAAGTAAATAATATTTTTTTTAAAATAAAGGTCATTTTCGGGGGACAAATTAGAAAATAAAAAAAAAGTTTTGCAAACATAACTGTGTCATATATCAAATGAAAGGGCTCGTTATGAGGATCTCAAATATATTTTTATTGTTATTGTAAAATGAATAGATTTGATTTTATTCATGAAAGAAGACGAAAATTGACCATTCCCCCCCTCTGATCTCCGAAACAACTGAGCCTAAAATTTAAAATAGTTTAGAAAATCCAAAAGTGCACGCCTCATAATCTCATTTTTCACAATTAAATTGATTTTGATTGTTTTATTGCTAACTTAAAACAAAGAAAAGCATGTGACGGCTTTAACGCACGACTGGAGATTATTTTTAACTTTTATTTTTAACTTCCCGCTGAGAAAATTGAAAATTTTCAAAATTTGGGACGTTATTAGTTTCACCCCGTTTTTGAAAAGTCGAGTTTTCATCAGATCTCGACGTTTAAAGGTCTCAGGAATCTTCCCAGACCACTCACGAGCAAGTGTCATGCACCCTATCCGTATGTGTGTGTGGGTGTGTATGTGACCGGTAGATTTTGAGAAATCTCATAAAAACTAAGCAAAAACAAGATAAAAGACACAAGACTACGTCACGAATGTCAAGAAAAGTGTTACCACTAATTGTTCTTTTCATTCTCAATTAGTTAATGCAAATTAAATAAAATATTAACTAACTTATCTCTTCTTTTACATTTATTCGTCTTTCATCTATTCTAATATTATAAAGCGGAAGAGTTTGTTTGTTTGTTTGTTTAAACGCGCTAATCTCAGGAACTAATGGTCCGATTTGAAAAATTCTTTTTTTGTTGGGTAGTCCATTTATAGAGTAAGGCTTTAGGCTTATATAACATTACGTTCCGACAACCACGCGAACGAAGTCGCGGGCACAGCTAGTATTTAATAAAACAAACAAAATCACAACATTCTTTATTCAAATTTCTTTTTACTTCTTTTCTTACTTGCCAGTTACACATTCGTACTCATCATACATAGGTATTAACTCTTTCAACAAACCTCACATCCAAAATTATTTTTAATATGTCACCTGTATTTTTATAATAATAATTACGATTAAACTACATTGAATTAGACCGTGATCTTCGAAAGGACTTAGTTTTGGATAATACTGAAGCGTATAAAAAAAAATGGACTTGATCAGATAAGTTTTTCGGGAGTTATCGTGACCACGCCAGTTTCCATACATACAGACACACGGACGTCCACAAAATGATTTTATTAAACATTGTTTTTATTTATTTAAAAGGCAAAATGTCTTTTAAAAATGTCATAAGTGTTGAAACTAGTGTTTTTCCTTGACATTTATGTGTAAATATTATTGTACAAGTGCGATAGAAAATAAATAGAGACACATTTAATTAAAAAAATCACTTGATTTTTGCAAGGCCAGAGTAGAGCACTACCTCATGCGCTTCGCTTATGAGGCGTGCAAAAAAATACAAAATATAGTTCATTTCTTGTAGATTACAGGAAAACCTATAAGAACTTAATAAATTGTACGGAACCCTCTCCACGCGAGTGTAACTCGCACTTGGCCGGTTTATTATAAGAAAAGATTTCGGTATTTATTTGCCTAAAATGAACCGGGTTGGTTTCTCAAGCAGTGGGCTGTATTTACATAAAAAATATAAATAAATAGATAAGGTCAAATCACACTGATTGAGCTAGCCCCAAACTAAGTTAAACTTCAAGTTTAACTAAGTTAATCGGCTTTTAATTCATCGAATATGAAATAAGTTGAATACCACAATTCTGAATAGTGGGTAGTAATGAAGATTTACGCATGCTTCAAATGCGTGTACTATGTGATAAGAAAATTCGATAGTATATATTATAATAAATATGAGTAAATATATAGATAAACACCCAAGACCCAGAAAAAAAATGAAAAAAGCCATTTTCCAACTTGCCCTGGCTGGGGATAGAACCCAAAAGCTCCGTAGTGGTGGACTGGCGTATTAACCACTATACCAAGGAGGTCGTTTATTATATTACCTCTATAATAATAGATAGATAAGCTTAAGCACCAATCACAGACATTGTGGTAGGCGAGATGACTAGAGGCACCGTTCCGCATCTCCGTGGGTAAGTGGTGTGTGTTGGCCATTTCTCCATGTAAAAAAGTTGTTAATATGTCTTATAAAATATACAGGCAACTTGTCAAGTATGTTGTAGTCGTTCTAGTACGACACTCAATGTGTTCTTTAAAACAATAATTAAAGGAAAGATAGAAGAAAAAAGAAGAGTAGGAAAACCCAGAAAAAGATTTTACAAAATAAAAAAAAATTGTGAAACTATACAAAGGGGTTAAGAACTTAGCGTAGGAAAGAGACACATGGAAAGCACTCCACCGATCAGAGCGTGGCTCTTAAATACAAGAAGAAGAATTGGAGGTACTTACACTAAAGTTACTAATGATATTCTTTAAAAACGACGCAATAAGTTAAGATATAGTAATATGTTATACAAGTATAATCGCTCTTCTCAAGCCTAAGGCTAATTTCACATTGGTAAAAGCGTAAAGTTTGAAGAAAGAATCGTTAATTAACAAAATTCTATTGGTTGTTAAAAGTCCGCGCAGCTACAGTTGATTCTGAAATAATTGGTTTTGCCATCTTAAGACTGGGATCTTACTTATATATTTATTATTTCTTAGCCGCCTAAGTTAATTAGAATAAGGATTACGTTTGTTTAAAAAATGTTTATATTTTTTTGGCGTAGATATTCGTCTTCTTATTGCTCTTGTCTGTGGAATGTGTAACATTCTTTCTTCATTGTATCGATCGCTTTATAGTAAGATGGTTGATAAATATGTTTTTAATATGCCTATTATTAATTTATTTGTGTTGCATTTTTATAATTCTGAGAACATTATATTAATTGAAATGATTATGGAACTAAGAAACCCAGTGGCGATATGTTTTATCCCATATTTTCAATTTGAATATACTTATATACGCTTAGTTTAATCAAAGCATAAATCTAAGATTTACACAAAAATATACAATCAATTAAAAGATAAAAAAAAGACAAAAACAAATGCTACTCGTAGACAATATCAAAAGTCTTTTCAACAATAGCTATAAATTTTACATAAATGGCAAACTGTCAAATTAAATGTTCCTAAAACTGGAGCAATCAAAAACAACTTCATCTAATTAGACGATGGTGCCATATTATTCTAGACATTCCATTTTCTTGTAGTTTATTTACTTAAGACGATACACGGAGTCCAGTGCTGCCCCCATTTGAAATAAATTATTTGTAAGGAAACGGAGATATCATTTAAAATTTTAAGCTACTAAAACCTAGATAACCCTTCAAACTATTTTATGAACCATTGTTTAGTTTAAAGTGAGAACGTTAAGCTTTAGTTTGCGTTTTTGCCAAAAGTGGCCGTTTTTCGCAAAAATGCAAACTAAAGCTTAACGTTCTCACTTTAAACTGTAAACAGTGGTTCATAAAATAGTTTGAAGGGTTATCTAGGTTTTAGTAGCTTAAAATTTTAAATGATATCTCCGTTTCCTTACAAAGAATTTATTTCAAAAGGGGGCAGCACTGGACACCATGTATCGTCTTAAGGCTGTGTTAGTCTAGAAATGACGCGACGGTCATGAACGGTTCATTATGTTTATGACCTATTTTCAACATGATTATAACAGTTTTTAAGTTTTCATACTTATTTGAGATCATAAAAAATACTAGTATTTACTAATTAACGTCAGGTCTTTTTAAGTCTCCACTGCAGGAGCATGACCCTCTCTGTACTACCAGAGCCATATATTAGCCAGAGCAGTCAGAGGATTTAGCCTACACTCTCCACGCTGACCAGACGGGTTGGATAGGTCTCACTGATGTTTATAAGCTTGGTTTAGCTTGTATTTTCTAAGTCGTTTTCTACGACATCCATGGAAAGACTTGGCAAATAGGCAAACATATTGGCTAATGAATTTATAAAATTTTATATTGCTATTTTTTTTTATAAATGTTATTTTTAAAAAAATATTCTAAGCATATAAACAACACACCAAAGAGCTTTTATCCACTGAGAAATATTGGTGGTCAGCACACGCATTGATCGCCTTAAAAAGATTAATTGCGCTTTAACAGAAAGACCAATAAATTTAGACGCGTGGGATTGGCATAAAATTAAAATGGTAGCGCGCAAATGCATTTTAGTGCATAATCATTACCATAAAATAATTTTTATGATAATGTGAAGTGACAAATTTGGGGATCAGTACATATCGTGCTCTAATTTGAGTACTTTGAAGTGAGGGCAACGAACTCATAACTGATGAATTTGTCATTAGAACAGAAAATGTTAAGATAATTACATACACAAATATTAATCACGTCTATCCCATACGGGGTAGTTGAGATGGTGTGAGTGCAGGTTGAAAGGGAATTAAAATAGCAAAAGATTGTTAGCCGCATCGCCTATTTACATTAGTATTGATAATCAATGTATGGTGTTACGCTAATTCTTCGGTCCCACGCATTGCGGTATCATCTTGCGTATTTATAATAAAATTCTAATCGATATTTGGAAAATAGATGAGGTGTAAAAACACGTGGGAATCGATTATATATTTTTAATTCTTTCTTATTGCAAACGCTACTCAAGCGTCTGAAGTTAGCAAACGGTCCGTCCTATTCTTATGGTAATCGCATTTTAGATCCTTTGAATTATCAGCATTATTACATCTGTTCTCATCTGTGCGAAAAGTTCCCTGCTAAGCATAGATTTCCACAAGGATTTTCAAAATTACTGATTTGTAAAAGGAATAAAATTGTTTTAGGTTGTTGTTTGTTTTTCGTGTGTGTAAGATTTTTTAAGCTGTTGAAAGGTATCTTACATAGCTTGACGACTGCCATACAACAACGATAGCCGGGCCCGTTGGTCCTAGCTTTACGTTCTTTCCGGAGTACGGCGGAATGGAAATTTTAATGCCACTTGTGGTCACCCATCCAAGTGCAGCCCATGCCGATTATCGCGTATTTTTCGAAAGTGCTAATTTATTTTTATTATTTCTATTTTACGTAGAAAGTAAATAAAAAAAATATTTTTTCGCCCTAGGCAATAAAATTTTATGTAGATAAGTATCTGAGCATTGATATGTAAATATATATGGCATTCTTTGCATATAAATGTTATAGTTTTGACGCAATACGATAAATAAGACCATTTAATATGTCGAAAATAATTGTAAAAATAAAATAAGATAACAATATTTTTTGTTTTGACTAGAATGAAAAATTTAGTAAACAAAGCCGTTTAGTGACGTGTTTTCATTTTATTTACTGTAACATAATAAAATTATTTCTCTATGTGGCGCCATCAATATAAACTAAGATGCGAAGTACTTATGTTCATCTTGGCAGTATTATAATGCTTGAAGAACCGAAGGAGAAAAAGAAAGCGAAATGGGGGAAAAAAAAATACCTTATACAGTCATAGAGCTAGAAATTGATCTGTAACATGTTTCCTTTCGCTTTCCTGCAATTTGTGGGAGTGATTTCGTGAAATGCGAAGGAAGTGTGTAACAGGAAGCCGGGGAAGTTTCTTAGGAGTCCCCTTACCCTAGACAGAATCAGAGTTTTCCATATAAACGTAGTCTACGTTTTATTTTGAAACGACATGTCAGATTTCGGTAAAATTTGTAACTTTAAAACAATTGCATATATCTAGGTTATAATTGGTTTTTACAGTCAAAACATGAACTCGAAAGACAATATAGTGTATTATATAATTTTTGACCATCATGGAAAACTTTTACACCCTTATATTTTACCCTTATACTTAAAGTTACAAATTTTTACCGAAATCTGACATGTCGTTTCAAAATAAAACGTAGACTACGTTTGTATGGGAAAGTCTAGGGTAAGGGGATTCTTAAATTACCAAGGTGAGATGTAAGATGTTACACATCATATGCGACTACTGCAAGGCTCGCTCTTTGTTTATAATTTGTATATTTTACCATGGAAAATCTAGGGCCCAACCCCCAGTAGATTATTATATATAGATGAATTAATAACCACTCAATTCCAAGGTGCGTAAACATCAGTTTGTGATAATATAAATAGTACAGTTCCCTTCAGATAACATAAGAATTTTCTTGTCTGTATAGTCTAAATGTCTCTTCGTCAGTCTCAGTAGACAATTTATAATACGTACCAATTATATATTATAGAAAGGTTAGGAGTAAGTTCCTACTAAGACATTAAAATATGGCGAAGAGAAGAGAGGAATGAAGGCATCTCCACTCCACCGACAAGAGCAAGCTCTTAAGTTAAAGAAGTGTATATATATATACTTAGTGGATTTTAATCTCTAAGTATGTATTTATACGGGTCTAACCAAATATACTGAAACTATTTTAAAGGTGGATTCAGTCCATAATACTGAACAACTTTCCCCAAGGAACATATATCGAAATATGAAAAATAATTTTTGACCTTCCATACAAGATAGCCGATCAGCTGATCTGACTTTGTATGGAAAGCCAAAAATTGTTTTTCATATCAGAAATCAGAAATCAAAAATATTTCTATATATGTTCCTTGGGGAAAGTTGCTCAGGATCATGGACTGAATTCACCCATAAAATAGTTTCAGTACATTTTATTAGACGTTGTATGCCTATAATATTTGTTTTGTTATATGTACTTAGATATTAACACGCGATTAGAAGAAAGAAATAGAACAGGATATTCTTAGTGCAAAAAAATCTAAAACTTTATTCTTTATTTGATTTAATGCTTACGCGCATTAAAAAGTTTATAATGTCTTGTTATTAGACTGCTCGTCGCATCGCTGCCAATTCAGTGTAGAGCGAGCCTTAAAGAGTCACGGGGTCAAAATAAAAGCCTTTTAAGTGTGACGCAACCAGAGAGGATTTTGATAACCTAATTTTAAATGAATTCAGTGAAGGTCCATCTTTACATCAGTAGGAAGCGAGTTCCAAAGCCTTGCCGCCAGTACTATAAAAGATTTGGAGTATGAATGTGACGAATAGTAAGTACGTTTTGCTTTTACTCAATAAACAAAAAAATATATTATATCTGTCCCTCCCTAGTATATGTTTTTATTGGGGTAGACTATAGTGCGATCTAATACGGAGCATACGCTTCAAGTTTCTAATTGATTTGGATAAGCCATTAAGCCGCGTTGATGGATGTGCGCCTTGTTTACAGAACACCTTAAGCCTTAGTGCTGTGGCGTAATTATGACTATATTATGTTTATATATGCGTGCTGTGATTGGGGGAGGATTCGATTGTGTTGACTGAACATTATTTTGGGTGATAGACTAATATTATTTGGGAATTAGGATTCAGTACGCTACCTATGCAACTAACTTTTACATGAAGATTGTTTTTACACTACAAAAGATTTTGTTAGAGATTGGTATTAACCATCCTCACGTGCTTCATAAAAATATTTCATCGGGAGGCAATAACCACTGTATTCATAGCAAAAAATCTCCTCTACTGTGATCATAAAAATCATGTAATCATAAAACTGGGCATCCTCTCCAAGGTCCAACGGTATTTTACCCTTGACCAACTGTTGAGCCTTTACACAGCTCAAGTCCGCTCATGTATGGAGTATTGCTCCCACCTATTGGATGGATTTGCCCGCTATCAGCTCGAAGCCCTGGAAGCTATCGACAGACGTGCCAGAAGACTTGTTGGTGATAAGTTGCTTACGGCAGGATGGCTCCAGAGCCTCGAACATCGCCGACTGGTAGCAAGTCTGTGTGTCTTCTACAGGCTGCACTTCGGGGAGTGTGCGCAGGAATTACATAATTTAATTCCCCCTGCACCATTGCACCATCGAACAACACGACGTGGACAGGGATTCCACCCATTTGTGGTCGATATTCCTCCTCATCGTACCTCTCGATTCGCCTCGTCCTTTATTGTGCGAACCGCTAAGGTGTGGAATTCCCTCCCTGCGTCGATGTTTCCCCATACATATGATTTAGGGATTTTCAAGGCAAGAGTGAATAGACATTTTTTGAATCTGCGTGATACACCTTAGACCTCATCTTAGCTTCCCATTAGGTTAGATAGAGGTTAAACGCACTCAAATCTCTAATAAAATAAAAAAATAATAATCAGATACAAGTATAATACACAGGATGATTTCTTCTGTAAAGTTTATAAAAAGTCTGATACCCGGAAGAGTTTTAATGATTTGGCTATAGTTTTACGACCGGCCGCCTGCCTGACGTCAACCCTCTTTGGGAATGTATTTGGGCGAAAAGTTTTACAACCGGCCGCCGCCCGACGTTAACCTTCCTTGGGAATGCATTTGTAGCACGAGATGTTTGTGCTTAATCCTTTAGTCGCCTCTTACGACATCCACAGGAAGAGACAGAGTGGTCGTATTCTAACCCGGAACCACACGGTTGGTATATGCGATAAACGGGTAACCCACGCAAAAAGTCAGCTACTGGCTGACATATTTCGAATTCATCTGGAGGCCTTCTTTAGGGAAAATGTGATTCACAACGCATACACGAAGATATCCCAATCCGCACTAATAATATCAGTGTGGATTGGGATATGCGTGTATGCGTTGTGAGTCACATAGTCAACTACCTAAATCAGTTATATAGTCAATATGTTACCTACCACATATTATGTGATTAAATGTAAATATGGTAGTGAGTATAAACATATAGGTAGTAACAAAACTGCACAAAGTAATTAGTAATAAACGTACTACATTCAACAACAAAATAAAAAAAGAACATACCGCTCGTTCATTGCCAAGCATAATATTAAAATTTAAAAGCCGTTATTTATAAACGTCTCCAATATATCGATCACTTTATTAAGATTGTACGGTCCGAACCGCCCCCAAAATTTATCAGTATTGCCAAAACTGCAGTAACAGCGTTCTGCAAACAACAGATAAGCACGCACAGCGGTTTTCGGCCACAGCTCCGCACTGTGTAATTTATGGTTTTACGTGGTTTCCAAATTTCTATGCGGTTTTAAGGGCTCCGTACTAAACGGGTGACATTAGGACCCTATTATTGATACTCCGCTGTCTGTTCGTCTGTCACAGGGCTCTATCTCTGGAACCGTAATAGATAGACACTTGAAATTTATCACCGATTATGAACAAATACTAAAAGTAAGATAAAGTTAAAAATAAAAGGGGGTCGTCATGCAAGAAACGTATTTTTTCAGCGTTTAAAAATATTGTACGGAGTTATGGAATCCTTCATGTACGAGTTCGACTCGCACTTGACCGGTTTTTTTATATGAATAATGTACGTGATTTAAAATTTATGTCTAATTGAAAGTACTGCAACGAATTTCCGCGGTTGCCATCAGTAGTGTTGTGCAAAAGCCATAAATCACGCATTTATTTCGCGGAGCACGGCCCGCTGTGCCCGAAAACCGCGGTACGTGCTTATCTGTTGTTTGCAGAACGCTGAACAGTTGTTGTGTTACAGCGGTTTAGGTAGCATTGATAAATATTGGGAGAAGTTCCAATTAACAGTCTCAATAAGATTTTCTTTGCATTTCTTGAATCAATCACTAATCAACTTTCTCCGAGTAATAAATATAGAATTGGGAATTGTAAAAGTTGATTATATAAATAAAGTATAGAAAGCTTCATTTTCGTAATGTGTTAAAATTAAAATTAAAATAGTTGTCAAAAATATAATATTAGGTCCTTACATATGAAATTGCCGTTCAGTATCAAAAAAGTGAAACAAGTTTTTTTTAATGAAATTATTATTTAATCAATCGAAGTATGCGCCGTTGTTATCGATACACTTCCGCCATTTTATAGGCAGATCATTGATACCTTTGGAAAAAAAATCCTGGGAGCGAGAGTCTATGAACTGTTTGAAGTCGGTTTTGACTGCCTCATCAGATTTGAATTTTTTTCCTCGTAAAAATTTGGGGCAAGCTCTGGAGAGTATGGTGGGTGACGCAGAGTTCCAGTCGCAGCTCCTCTAACTTGGCGATCGTTTGATGTGCAGTGTGTGGTCTAGCGTTATCCTGAAGGAGCAGTGGGCTAGAGCAATTCATCAGTCTCGGTTGTTTAATGGCGAGCTTTTCCATCATTGTTTGCAATTGTTGGTAATACAAGTCTGCAGTAATCGTCTGGCCTGATCTCAAGAAGCTGTAGTGGATAACACCAACACTGGTCCACCAAACACTAACCAGAATCTTCTTTTTTGTCAGTTTTCGCTTAGGGCAAGGTTTTGCCGGTTCCCCAGGGTCAAGCCATTGTGATGATCGCTTCCGATTGTCGTACAGGATCCATTTCTCATCACAAGTCACGATACGGTTCAAAATCCCCTCATTATTGTGGCGATTTAAGCAAAGAAACGCAGCAAGCAACGCGTGTTTGTTGGATTGCTTCAGTCAATTCGTGCGGTACCCACTTTTCGAGTTTTTTAATTTTTCCGATTTGGCGCAAGTAGATAAGTATCATTTTGTCACTTACTCCGAAGGCTGCTGCTAATTCAGAAGTAGTTTAAGATGGATCCGCTTCCACTATCGCCTTCAATTCTTCGTTATTCACTTGAGTATCAGGTCGTCCACGAGGCTCATTGTGTAAATCGAAATTTCCAGAACGGAAACGTTGAGACCAAAAACGCACCGTTCGTTCGTTAGCGGTGCCTGGTCCATACACGTCGTTAATTCTTCGAGTCGTTTCTGCAGCACTGGTGCCACGGTGGAACTCGTATTCGTAAATACTGCGAATTTTCAATTTGTCCATAGTTGTTGTTATAGCAATGTTAAAACTCAAACAAATGATGTTAAAACAAATGAAATACGAATTTTAAAACAATATTTTTCTGGCTTTATTTCGAAATAAATTTGAATTTGGAATTTCTAATGAAACGCAAGATATTTAATTTTAAAGTTGCCAGTATTGAAAATCGGCAATTTCATATGTAAGGACCTAATATTATATAAGAAAAGTCGAAAAAATTGGTGACATTACTAATGCGATATACAGAGAATCCGCTAGATGACGACAAGTCAAATTAGACACTTTTTTCTAAACGTCAAAACAAACATTTTCTATAAAAGAAACCATGACGTCATAGTTTTTGGAATCAAATATCGGGGCATTAGAAAATCTAAAATTATGTTGAAAATGGATATGATCAATGACATGTGACACTATTTCGTAACGTATTATTCTCATAACAGTACCAAATTATTTATTTCTGACCCAGTCATCTGCCGATTGAAAATTATAGAAGAAGCTGATATATAGGCGACCTTTAATATCAAAGTCGGTCAAACTTACACATTAAAGATTCACTGTAGGCATATGTGATTATTCTTATTTTTTAAGAAGTAGTAAACATTTTTGTAAAATTTAACCATTTGCGCGCCACGAAGATTTTGGAGTTTATCATCACAATGTCATTCTATAGGTGGCCAAACAATAGCTACGACAATAATCGTAGTCGGCACTACGGTGCAGATGCCGAACTACGAATTTTTACGTAGTTGGCACACAAAGGATTAAGTGTCTACTTATAATATTTTGAGAAATAGCCCTATGCCTGTCATAGATTAGCTAGTAACAGACAGTTGATCTATTCTAAAAGGTCACGCTTACCAAGATTATGGGTTGTGCTGTGATTAAAACGGGAACTGGTATGAAACCCTAAAATAACTTACCAATGATTGCCAACACACCGCGTCTTGTAAGTAAGATTAAAGCCCTCAACATGTTCCAGTTCAATTAAAAATTTAATTTAATTTCATTTAAATAATAAAATCACAATTTTATTTCGGTTTATAACTGCAATCATAATATTTTATTTCTCTGTTTAGTGTAACTAACGTATCATATACAAGCAAAAGTAAATTTGATAGTTTTCGTCATGTACCTCTATGGGGGAGGCCTATGTCCAACAGTAGACGTCCTATGACTGAAATTATGAAGACGAATGAATATGCGAAATATTAATATAAAAAAGAGTTCTTATTCTAAGTTATGTTTCTTAAATATTGTTAAAATCAAAGAATCAAATAGGCAAATATTTATCTAGTAATTAGACTTCAGTAAATGACCTACATTCTAGGTCATATATTCTAGATTAAATACCAGTAGTATACCTAGAATGATACAAACACTAAATATACGACAAAACTAATATGTAAATACTTAAGCTGCGTTGCATTATTATTAAATTTACACATATAGTCAATTCAATTTTATAGTCATGCTGAGACCACGGTTGGTGTAATCCGACGGAAACGTCAGCGAAAAATAAATAAAAATGTTTCGCGTTAATTCTCATGTATTAAATTTAATAAATCTACAAATTCTAAATATAATAGTCTGCAAATGGTTACTTCATTCTCATTTGCATCTTGTACCTATTGATTTGGAACCCGTGGCCTGTTCTTGGCTGTTTTCTTCTCCACTTCGCAGTCTTCTCCATCTTTGGATGTGGTTCTCATACTAAAGGCACGCATGTAAATGCTGGCAACGTGAAGCCAACATGGTATGGTTTCTTCCTAAGTAGTCTTCTTTTTCTCGAATAAAAGTATTTGTATATACATTTCGTTGCGAAAGGATCAGCAACTAAACTGTCCTCGTAGATTGCCCAGGGGGGCTCAGTACGTTAGCCGGGGAGGCTCCTTTCATGCACCCCAAACATATAATTGAAATATAAGAAGTAAGCATTTGCAAACTAAATGCTTAATGGATTTGGAGTCCGGGGCCAGATCTTTGGCTTTTTCTTCGCCACTCTGCAAAATCTTCGAAATCTTTGGTTGTAGTCCTGAGATTATATGCACGCATATTAACGTTGGCGAAGAGAAGACAACATTTATGGTATAGTGTTTTTCTAGTCTTCTTTTTCTCGAGTCAAGGTATTAATATAGATAATTAGTCCTCGTAGATGGCCCAGGATGGGCCGCCCGGCCAAACGTACAGGGGGGCTCAGTATGTCATTCAGAAAGGCTTCGTTCCGTTTATTCACCACAAATATATTTTTCTAGTGTATGGTATAACTAGCTTTTGCCCGCGGCTTCGCTCGCGTATTGCAAATCCCACGGGAACATTACTTTTTTCCGGGATGAAAGGTCCTTCTCAGTACTCCTAACTATCTATATGCGAATTTTGAAGAAGATTGGTTCAGTAGATAAAGCGTGAAGAGGTAACAAACAAACAAATATACAAACTCACTTTCGCATTTATAATATTAGTTGGATATTAAATAAGGTTTTGTTACTAAGACAACTTGGCTACCGAGTTATTAATATTTATTTTATTCAAATAACCAGAAAAGTAAACTCAGGAAATAAATATTTACAATACAACCAACAACAACTAAATCTGATAAATTGATATAAACTATCCTATTCAGCGTGAATCAAATTAATAAATTGAGCAACATGATTAATCCCCAAAAATTACTTTGTTAGCCAAACTAACAAATGTGTAATAAATAGTTCCATAATAGACGAGGCATTTCCGATGAGAGGTCATTCATTGTTGCTCTATTGCTCACCGAAGGCTTAGTTAGTGATACAGGAAGATCAATGTAAAGAGTACATGTAAACTTTGAATTTGTGGCCTCGAATTATTAGGGTAAATCCGACAGGTTCTTAGGAATCAATTATATGTACTCCGATATTTATCATGTCGTGGTTTGAGAGGCACGACTTCGCCATCTTGGAACTCTAAGTTAGTTTTTTGTGACTTACATGTACTTTCAATTCTCACTTTATTGCATTAAATTTGTAAAATCAGAACACAGATATATTGCAGGTAACAAGTTTCACGTCTTATTTCCTAATGGGGAGATAGAGCCTGGGCCATAAGACCCAAAGGCCACTTTGAGCATGTAGTGGGCGTTCAAGTAACATAATAGTATATTATAAACAATAAAATGGATATTTAATCTATATATGAGTATGTATTTGTTATAAAATATAGTATTTTGAGTTAGTATCCCATAACAAATCATAATACTCGTAATAAGACTCGAACTTACTTTAGGGCTACCTCAATCTGTGTGAAAAAAAGAAGTTAAATATACCGAAGCAGAGTATTACGAGTATTTTTATAACGATGTAAAAAGTTGTTTTGTCACAATTTCAAAAAGGAAATGAATGACTGACATAAATAAATAAACAAATTTCTTTTTATCAATCACTTTTAAATGTTGAGTTCAAACTTTTCTACCACCGCTTCCAATTAGATACATTAGTACTTACACCCACACCAAAATATTACAATGCAAATGTTTTCAATAATGTCTCAATCAAGCACTGCTCGTGAGTAAAGATTCATTTATTTTAATTTACGAATATTGTATTCACGATTACTCTAATATAATTATAAGTTATATTAGAGTAATCGTGAATACAATAATGTAAATTAAGTAAACTATGCCTGATATATTAAAGCAATATATCAGGCATAGTTTATAATGCCTGATGATCTCTATTAGTGGCATGAAGCTTGTAAAATTTGATGTATCACTTTGGCAACGAAATAAAATCTGATAAAACGTGTGCAAAAAAGGAAACAGATCAACTAATAAAATGTCATGGTTGGTGGGCGCGACACTGATGCTAAAATCTCGAGTAAGGTCAGAGTAGAAGGTCAAATTCCGATGCATCAGCGTCATCTTCAACATTATAAGTCTGAAATACTGGTTTTTCAGGAAGCGCAGCTTGTGGAGGGAGGCTCGAAAGAATACTTGGAAACAAAGACTAGATTTTTTAATTTTATTTTTGCTTCTTTTGTTCTATACTTGTAGTAGTTTTTAAGTTTAAAATCTATACTAATATTATAAAGCGGAAGAGTTTGTTTGTTTGTTTAAACGCGCTAATCTCAGGAACTAATGGTCCGATTTGAAAAATTCTTTTTTTGTTGGGTAGTCCATTTATAGAGGAAGGCTTAGGCTATATAACATTACGTTCCGACAACCACGCGAACGAAGTCGCGGGCACAGCTAGTTATTAATAAATACTTGACCTGAGATACTAGTCAAAACAACTACTTGATACTCGACTTTAGATACTAGAAAAAAAGACATTATTTTGTCCCTTGATGAAACGTGCCTGAAAGACTATTTTTTTCTAAATAAATGTTTAAGTTTAGTCTACAATAAAGGTAGAGCTCGGGCTGTTCCTTACTTTTATTTACAACCCGGAATAACTAGCTGGAAGTGCTTATGTGCAACAAAACCATACATGATTTGGGTTTATCCAAAAACATTTTACCGCGTACTTTAAAAAAAGTAACTTGAAGTCTGTTTTCTTCATAATATCGTGACTCTAAGCCAACACTCATTAGTTTAAATAAAGTTTTTAGGAATTTCGAAGTCTTCTTTTTATTTTTGAATGTATCCTTTTATTCGGTCACGTAGCTCCACTTCCAGACCGCATACTCCGTTTAATGTCCTTGAACCTGCCAAGACCACTTCCAAAACCAGCTTTCAGACCACTAAACATGTATGGCTCAAACACCGAATGGTCATTTGAGCCTGCATCTATAAAATTTCTTCGAGACAGTTATTGCACACCATAAAATCTGCGAACAAGCCGGAACTCACCCCACCTGGATCAAAATAAAATAAAAACGCTCTTGATTTTTTTATTTTTGGTAAGATCAGTGAAGGTCGTATACCGATGCATTTATTTTCGTTTTTATCTTCAGCCATTGCACTCTGGGTTATGGAACGTTCTCGATTCTCGACCATGCTCACTTCTAACGGATTCGTTATGAAGGCGCTGATTAAATCAGTACATTTCTTTTGCAAAGTTCATTAATCCGTTGCTTTTTTTAGATGGCGATCTTTGCGCCTTGTTGATTGATGTATGGATTAAATAACAATTGCAACGCCTGTCGGCATAAAAGTTATTGAGAAAGAAAATTGAAAAGTTTTAAGATCAGCTTTGATTTTTATAACGGTATTTGAAGTGAATTAACTAAATTTGAAATAACGGAACTTGACCATCATTGTTTTGAAACTGTTGTAAAGTATTTTTGAGACCCCGTTTTCTTTGAAGTTGTTCTGACATTACAAAACAAAAAATATTTTTCATTTAGGCTAAAAGCTTGCGTCAATGTTGATTAAGGTGAAGTTAGAAGCAAATTACCTTGAAGTAGCGCCTGATGGATCACCAATAATAGTTTCAACGGCAATTCATAAAATAATTTAAAGAGCTATCTAGTGCCTAACATTGAGAAATATGGAAATTTTTACCATATTTACGAGTTATCAATTTATATCAAATGAGGGCGCCACTTCTGCTTGGTATTCACCTAAAATGGTTATTTTGTCCACATTAAAACATAAATTATAA
The DNA here is from genome assembly GCA_963576875.1 of Acrobasis repandana. NCBI lineage: Eukaryota > Metazoa > Arthropoda > Insecta > Lepidoptera > Pyralidae > Acrobasis > Acrobasis repandana. The sequence continues at coordinate 16,830,976 of OY756215.1, forward strand.
TAACTTTAAAATTTACAAGGCTTATGTGTCAAATTGTTAAGTATGGAATTCAAATGGTTAGGGACCAAAGCTGTTGACAGTGAAGAAAAAAAAAAGATTTTGTCCAATTCAAATTACATTAGGTACATATTGCAGACCAGTGAAGTAAACAACAGGGAGTCGGAATGTATCCGAGAGTGGGCCACAAAATTGCGGAAATGAATTTTAACACATTGATTGTTTCAAATTTCTCAATAGAGAGTATGCATGATTTTTTTTTATATTTTTAATCGATAGTCCTCGTCGAGAAATCGCCGCAAAAAATAAATCAGTGCCGAAAATCATGTATATGGTGTAGAAAATAAATATTAAAAATAGCAAGTAGATTATAACAATTAAAAACACGCCATTTTAAAATATGACGTCGACGTCTGCAATATCCGCTAGAGACAGAAGCTGTCAACGCATGTTTTTCTTTTTTGGGTACTTTCGATGTTATCAGCCAGTGATGTTTGTTAAACTTCTATATAAAAGTACATACATTTCGAATGTCATTGATAGTCAAACTACATGGACGGACAGTTCTACCGAACGCACCCAAACTTGTCATTTCCTTTTTATGAACTTTGTCGTCATTTCCCTTTTGTTTGTCAAAAGTTCCCGCGCAATATTTGCATATTTTCAATAATTTATTTCTAATCCAAATAAGAGTCAGTAAGAAAAATAATTAACTAGGCGTGGTAACGTATTAAAAGAAATTGTAAAATAAAAATATGAGCCGGATTGGTATTACATGCATATTCCTTATTGATTATGACAGCATTCTAATTGACATTAAAATAATAAATCAATCAAATAACACCTACTTGACATCATAGTCACTCGACTTGGGTGTCTATCTAATTGTTGGTCAGACATCGAATCAGAAGGTATGTTTGATCGAGCGCAAGCAAAAATGACGATTTATATGGTTACAATTACAAACTGCTGCACTGACTGAAAGGCGGTTATCCCACTGCACCGCGCACCGTCGCGGAGCGCGGTTTCTACATACTGACGCTCCCGCGCGGTGACGCGTTTTTAGTGGGTGGGAGTAGGCGTATTTTCTGTACAAACTGAGCTAATTGCTTACAATGTTAAAAATCTTCCGCGCCGCGCTACGCGACGGTGTGCGATGCAGTGGGATCACCGCCAAAAGCGGGCAAAGTGCATGTCTCTTGTGAAATAAAAACGGGCAAGTGCGAGTCGGACTCGTACATGAAGGGTTCCGTACCACCGTGCAATGTTTTAACGCTCAAGAAACACGTTTCTTGTATGACGACCCCCTTAAATTTTTAACTTTTTCTTATTTTTAGTATTTGTTGTTATAGCGGCCACAGTGACACACATGATCGGTGAAAACTTCAAGTATCTAGTTAATGCCATTATAAAGATTGAATTAAAAACGCTGAAAAAAAAAACGTTTTTTGTATGACGACCCCCTTACATTTTTAACTTTTTCTTATTTTTAGTATTTGTTGTTATAGCGGCCACAGTAATACATAATCGGTAAAAATTTCAAGTGTCTAGCTATTACGGTTCAAGAGATAGAGCCCTGTGACAGACGGACAGACGGACAGACAGCGGAGTCCCAGTAATAGGGTCCCGTTTGCACCCTTCGGGTACGGAACCCTAAAAGTACCGTGCAAATTCCGTGATACATGATCTGTTTCAGTCAAAGTTTTGTTTAATTAATATGTTGTTATGCCTTAGGATATACTAGCGCAAAAGAGGCTTAGAAATTAACCTAGCTCAAATGGGTCTACAAATCTCATTTTTCAGTGCTTTTGATAAACAATACAAATTCGTAGTAAATTGTCATCGTGAACTCCAAGAGTTATATTTTTTGGCAATATATATGACTTTTCTGATATAGTAGATATAAGTCCAGCACACGCACCTTTTCGCTAATTTGTTGCCGTAGAACTAGTCATTATCTTAATTCGTTTGTATTTTATATTATGTATCTATATATGAATGTGTATGTATATATATAGTGTGTGCATTTAAATTACATGCTTATCTTTAAGCGCCTATTGCCAATAAGCAATACATTCCCACCTGGGGACTTCAATACTTAAACAGTAGTATTTATTGGAATTATTTAGTGAGGACAGGTATTTAGCAATACGGATGTAAACAGAAATTTGCAAAGTATTTTGTATAATTAGCTACAGTTTATGGAAGGTGTTGAGAATTCGCGCAAATTTGCAGCATTTTTGAAGTGTTAATGCTTACATGTCAGATTGTTAATTGGCTGATTATGTGCTAATGTGTTTACAGTCAATAAAGTGAGCTGATGGAGGCCCTGGAAGGTTTTTAAGATAATTAGAAATTCTTATGGTTTTGATTAATCTGAGCCGAGTCAATTTAATCCAAAAGTACCTAAATTCAAAAATAATTTTATTATGATAAGATATTTATAATAGTTCTTAATTTATTTTGTTTTGCACAAATGTTGATGTCAAATCGTTAAAAAGCTAACTTTAGTACCGCTTTTTAGGCGCTAGTGCAGAAGAAGCGGCAACGAACTGCACTGCGCCATTTTCTGCACTGCAGGGTCAGTTGTAAAAGTTATTTTGTTTCTTCCTCGTCAAAGAGAAAAGGCTTTGGTTTGATGCTGAACATATGTACAGAAATCTTTGCCATCGCAGATGAAAAAATAAATAGCATAAACTTAACACAAAAGGTATTGTTTAAATGAGGGTTAGCCGTCTGCCCACCATCCTCTGTGGGGCATGGAAGAATCAAATGACCGAGGAGATGACCTTGTAAACTATCTCATCCAAACAGACCTTAACGTCATTAACATAGGTAATAAACCAACTTTTATCACCAGGCGCTGCCGCACAATCATCGATCTAACACTGGCAACAAACGGAGCTGCTGAGAAAATCTCGAACTGGCTTGTATCAGATGAGTCCTCCTGCTCTGATCACTGATGGTTAAGGTGTGATATTGAATACTCACAAACCACACCAACACCTCGCAGGAACCCAAGGAGAACTGACAAGACTCTCTATAGAGTCGAACTCAATGCTATCCTAGGACCTGCGGTAGACCCACACAAACTTGACAACCACGAGGCAGTGAAAGAATACGCAGAGGAGATAACAAAGGCAAACACATAGCTACGAACAATCATGCCCATTAGGCATCCCAACATGTGGGAAAAACAAGGACAACGTCTTTGGTCCAGAGCTACAACGTAGGAAAAAACAAGTAGGGAGACTTTTTAACAGAGCAATGAACACCAGCAGTGATTATGACTGGGACAACTACTCCAGAGCGAGAGCGAAATATAAAAGCAGGATCAGATCCTTCAATCGCAAAGCCTGGTGCAAATTTTGTACAAACATCCAGACAACCGCAGAGGCTTCCAGAGTCAGGAAATTACTAAGTGGTAACAGTAATAACAAAACAATAGGAACGCTAAAAAAACCGGACGGATCATATACAAAATCTGAGTCCGAAATCAGTGAAGTCCTACTCAACACACACTTTCCCGGCTGTAAAATAACAGAACTAACAGCAACGGGGGTGACGCAACAAGTACCCTCAGAAGAGGACTGGAAACTAGCGAAATCGGTGGTGATAACCGATAGAGTCAACTGGGCAATAAATAGCTTCCAACCATTCAAGGCACCAGGACCAGATGGAATATTCCCAGGTCTGCTAAGATGGGGGGAAGAGGTGATAGTACAACATCTAACATCACTCCTCACTGCGAGCCTAGCACACAATTATATACCAACATCCTGGAGAGAGGTAACAGTAGTCTTCATACCAAAACCAGGGAAAACAGACTACACAAACGCTAAATCATTCAGACCTATTAGTCTTTCATCTTTCATCCTTAAGACACAAGAAAGACTATGTGATAGATACATACGAGATAACGTTTTGGAAGAAAATCCCGTACACTCAAAACAACATGCATACACTGCAGGAAAATCAACGGAGTCAGCCCTACACGAAGTGGTTGACATCGCTGAGAAAGCTATAAAAAACAAAGATCTCTGCCTCGGTACCTTTATAGATATCGAAGGAGCTTTTGACAAAACAAACTTTGACAGCATCTGTGAGGCCCTCAGGCACCATGGGGTCCCAGAAACCATTATAGGCTGGATAAACAACATGCTAAGGCTCAGAAATATTCAAATGTCGGTAAACGGCACTGTGAGAGCACTAGCTACTAGAGGATGCCCGCAGGGCGGAGTTCTCTCACCACTCTTATGGAGCCTAGTCGTAAACGATCTCATAAAAAACCTAAACGATAACAACTACTACACAGCAGGGTATGCGGATGACCTTGCGATTATGATACCAGGGAAGACTGCAGACACAGCCTGCAACCGCACCAATGGTGCCCTGAAAATTGTAGAAAAATGGTGCGTCATACATGAACTAAATGTCAACGCCAACAAAACAGAAACTGTGATGTTCACTAATAAACGACAACTAGGGCGCTACAACATGCCAAAACTGTTCGGCACCAAACTTACCTTATCAAGTGAAGTGAAGTATCTTGGAATCACTTTAGACAGCAAGCTTAACTGGGCCAAACACCTAGATGAAAAGCTGAAAAAGGCTGGACTATCACTCTGGCACTGCCGTAGAACGGTGGGGAAAACTTGGGGGCTTAGTCCAAAAATCATGAAATGGCTATACACAGCCGTAATAAGGCCCACCATCACCTATGGGGCCGTTATATGGTGGATGCGCACAACAATAACAACAGCACAAGAAAAACTCCGGAGCTTCCAAAGAATGGCATGTCTGGCCATAAGTGGCGGGATGAGAACATGCCCAACGGCTGCTATGGAAGTAATACTGGACATCACCCCACTGCACCTTCATATAAAACAAGAGGCACAAATTGCAGCCATGAGACTTTGGACCTTAGGCCTTTGGAAAAAGAACTCAGGCTCTCCTCACACAACAATACTATCAACGGCTATGTGCTCATCAAATCTAATGGGAGCAATAAACGACAGAATCAAAAAACAATTTTGGTTCGACAAGAAATATAAGATACAATTACATGAAGACAATAATGATAACTCAAATACCAATGAGGTAAGAGTATACACCGATGGCTCGAAGACGAGCACAGGAGTAGGAGCCGGTGTCTTCTCGCACGACCTCAATATCTACTACGCCACGGCGTTGGGTAAGGAAAACTCCATTTACCAGGCTGAATGTGTAGCCATATCCCATGCTGCGGCGAAGATCAACAGGTTAAAGGTAACGGACATGTCTATTCGTATCCTAACCGACAGCGCAGCAGTCCTTCATGCTCTGAGAAACCCGATGATCGACTCTGCACTAACTCGAGAATGCCACAAGGCACTGGAACAAATCTGTAAGTATAATAACAAGGTCACGATCCAATGGATCAAAGGCCACAGCGGCTCACTGGGCAATGATGCAGCGGACGAACTGGCTAGGAAGGGCTCGGGCATGGTACCTATAGGACCATCACCGCGTGCCCCCATCCCCTTCAACCAAATTCGCTCCTGGATCAGAACTAACACTAACAATGAAAAACAACAAGCCTGGAACACCCTAGGAACATGTCGGCAAGCAAGGGAAGCCATCCCAGAGTGGAATCCACGTTACTCACGCCGACTACTCACACTTCCAAGGGTAAAACTCAAAAAAATGATAGGCTTACTAACAGGGCATTGTACTCTAAACAAACATCTATTTATTATAGGCATAACCGACAGCCCCCTATGCAGAGGCTGCATGGAGGCAGAAGAAACAGCAAAGCACGTGACACTGCAGTGTCCGTGCGTTGCATCAACAAGAGAGGAGTACCTGGGATCTCCAAGTACGCTGACGGAAGCGTGCAGCTCACCCTCTGCTCCGCTTCCTCGACGAGTTGGGCTGGCTCGAGTGACAACGAAAACAGCCCGCAAAAGGGGAGACACAGAAAAATGTCGATGCCTCCCTCACGTGCAAGGGGCCTAAAAGAAGAGCCTAGGCGCGGAAAATTGCCCACGGAACCAGGTGAACCAGGTGAGGGTTAGCCGTCATTTATTAAAAATAGTGTGGAAAAATGAGAAAATTTAAAATTTAGAACTGTTTTAAGAGTACTTAAAAATAAGATTTTCTCTTTGACAAAACCTAAAAAAGATGAATCTGCTTCTTTGTTAAATCACACAGCAATAATTTAAATCAGATAAAAATTACCTACATAAAGATGTAGGTAATTGTAACTAAACAGTTACATGACAACATTTGGAGTAGCTACTAGGATAAAAAGCAATAGCACTCCGGGAGTGCCGACAGAAGTGAAAACTTGAACAAGGTGGTGTCGGTTACGGTAACGGTAACAGTGTCGCGAGTTCAATGGTTTTTCCTATCTCAAAAAATTCCTAACGCGCCTAAAGAAGTTTTCACTTCAATAATATGGTGAAATTCCTTAAAATTTATCCGCTAACACAGTTGAATGACATTTTATAAGTAAGCCTTTTCAAGTTACTTTGTAAACAAGTGCGGACGGCACGTACAGAAACTCACTCAACAAAGAAATTCAAAGAAATATCTACTCAATGGGGTTAGCGATATGGTTTAATTTAGATCACGTCAGAACTCAGCACCTTTTCGTTTATTTACCTAGAGATCCATTGCAGGCCAAATTTCATTCTTATTACTCTGGACATACGATTCGTATAACTGAATTTACCACCCCGAGGGGCCGGCAGCGCGCATAGTAATAATGAAGGTACATTTTCGATACCTAAACGGGGAGTGACACAGGCCTGGTCTTAGTTTAGTAGTAACATGCATTTTATAAAGATGTTGAGAAAGGTGTAAAATGAAAGTGGCATGTAGGAAGTATGGGCGAAAGGAGATTTACTGAAAAGGTTTTTGAAGTAGAAGAGTAGGTTAGGATCGCCCTCGACGAACGTATTGTGACCAGATTGCAGACAATTTTAAAAAAGGAGAAGTCAGAAGTACCCATTACCGGCGGGCATGCATGTAGAGCATTGCCGTGTGGTTCCCAGCAGATTAGAATAGGACCACTCCAAGTCTTCCCGTGGATGTCGTAGGAAGCGACTTAGGAAACACAAGCTAAACAAAGCCTATAAACAATATCAATGAGACGTCTCCAATCCATCTGGCCAGTATGGAAAGTGTAGAGAAAATCCTCTGACTGCTCTAGCTAATATATGGCTGTGGTAGTACAGAGAGTGTCGTGCTGCTGCATTGGATACTAAAAAAGACCTGATGATGATGATACAAGGAGAGAGTGATGTATAGATAAAGCGCAAGAAGTCCGTCAGGATCGTAGTAAATGGAGGTCCATAGTGTATACCTACCCCTATGGGAAACAGGCGTGATCATATGTATGTACTATGTAAGTATGTAGAGCCACAAAAATATAAACGCTAAGTGTTTTTTTGCAAATAGGAATATTCTAAGGAATCAAAATAAGGATACAAAATGAGGTTTTTGAGATGTTAATTAAGTGGTATCATATTTCAACTTACGTTTTCACCTACTAAATAACATCTGTAGGGTAATAAAAAAAGAAATTTACATTTGATTTTAAATAAATAAAATTTGATCCTAGCATTTTTATCTACTTTTCGTGAGAATTCATAATGAATGGCTTTCTAATGATATCGTAACTGAATTAAGATCAGAATAATAAATCTATAATGACATTTCTCTTGATGAATTTATTATTATAATAGCATGAACCTGAACTTTCCTGGTAGTAGGTCAAGGTTGTACAATAAATTTATAGACCATTTCCATTTTTTTATGTTTTTTTTTTAAACTTTTGTTAACTTATTTTAAACTATCGCGTTAACTAAAAAGTATAAATATATAGTAAATCTACCATTTTAAACCCCAAATCAAAAATTACATGAATGAAATGAAGCAAAAAGAGGGGTGTTATAAGTTTGACGTGTGGCTGTCTATCTCTTAAACAAATGGACCCATTATAATGCGTTTTTTTTTTGTTTGAAAGCTGACGTGATCGACATGGTTCTTAGCTACAGTTGTGTCGGGGGTTACTTTCAATTTTTGATTTTATTACTTGTTTAAGTTATATCTTTTTTTATTAATACGTAACGTCAGCTTAAAATTAATAAAATGGTATATTTCGTGTTAAATCCTATGTGTTTGGCTGGTGTCAGATTTTTGTATGTGCATAGGTTTCGTAGCCGATCCCGGGCTCTGAAGCGTTACCGCTGAGGATGCACCCTACATACGCTCGGATGACGAAGCAAATGAAAAAAGTATCCTCTAGATGCAAGCATAATAATAACGGTGTAGTACAGCAACCAACCTCAAAAGAAGCAATTAAGATAAACTTATGACTATTCTAATAGATATACCCAATGTCTAGATTTTTTTTTACAACACAAAAAAAGCACTTAAAATATTTTGCATATTTATTAATAAGGTCTTATTTAAATTAATCTTCCTACGTCAGAATGTTAATTGAATGGCTTAATAAAACCAATTTGCAAATATTTTACGAAACTAACCCAATTTCCGTAATTTACATGACTCGTTATGGCATTAACAAACATCCTAACCTTATATTTATTTAACAAAAAATGACCAAAATAGCGTAATAGCTCAGTAAAGTAAAACAGTTTAGTTCAAAAGCTTAACAAGTTTATTTGCTAGGCATACACTTGATATCCGTAACGCCATCTATTATTTGCTAGAGAAAGCCCTGACTTACAATCGTTAACCCCCAATAACTTCTAAACGATTGAACCGATTTTCATCAAACATACCTAAGAACCACCGCAAGGGACCTTGTTATCGCGTAAAAAAACCGCATTGAAATTTTTCTATCCGTTCGAGCGCTACAATGCAACAGAGACAGACAGACAGAGAGAGCGACAGACATTAGCGTCAAACTTATAACACCCCTCTTTGTTATCGGGGTTTAAAAAAGGAAGAAATATATAAATAACATTGATTGAGCAAAACTTGATCAAACATATTTTTCTTCTTAATTTTCTAATATTTACTACTACTTCAAAGGTAGTTTAAAAAAATCCTCACAATGTTGGTTCCCGATGAAAAAGACGGGTCTGTGTGTCTATCTGTGGCATCGTAGCTCCTAAACGATTAGACTGGTTCCGATGCGGTTTTTTTCAATCGAAAGCCCTGTCTGTCTAGATGGTTTTTAGCTATGTTTAATGAAAATCGGTTTCGCAGTTCAAAAGTTATAGGAGTGAACGCTTGAAAATTATGGGGTTTTTAATATGTCTAACAAATACACTCATTTTTTTTTGTACGAATAAGAAACGTTTAGACCGGAACACCTTTGTAGCTGACCGAACTTGAGATGTACCGTTTTTTTTGACTAGGATAAAATCCTAAGGATACCTTACCGGTTTCGGTTGCTAGCTGCATCGCCTAATTGCTTGATTCGCATTTTCGCCCGTCCCTCGATCGGTTTCTACGATTTACGAGGGAAAAGAAGCAGCTGGAACATTCTAATTTTTTTCCTTTCTCTCAGACCAACATGGCAGGACAATGTTTGATATACTTACCTAATTATTTAATTAAAAAAGTTTATCTGTGTGATGCCTTAAATAGATTAACATTAAATAATTTATCAATCTTTATAACTGTGATAAATAAGAATCGAATTCTAAGGCCAATAAACAATTATGAACTTTCTAAAGCAGGATAAATAAAAAAGGAAACAAATGTTTTATGCTAATAATGTATAGATAGTGACTGTAATAAATTATGCTCAGGAGAGAATAATGATTAGTCATACTTTTGTTATAGTACAATTTTTTTGTAAGTATCTCTGGGGTGAAATTCATTATTAAAAGATACAAAAGCGTTGTTTATTCAGCTATTGCTTTTTCGTTCCACTTATAGGAATAAGGTAAACTTTAATATGATTGTGTATGATGTGGCATTTAAGGTATAGAAAATACAGGGTCTAAAAAAATATAATAAAAATATTTTAAGGATGGATTCAGTACATAATACTGAACACCTTTCCCCGAGGAACGTATTTCGAAATATAAAAAATAAATTTTTGGCCTCCCCTATAAATTGACCGATCAGCTGATCCGAGTTTGTATGGAAAGCCAAAAAGTATTTTTCATATTTCGATATAATTTCCTTAAGGAATATTGTTCAATATCACGGACTGCACTCACCCTTAAAATAGTTTCAGTACATTTTGTTAGACATTATATAATATAATGCCGTGTGGTTCCGGGCAGAGTAGAATAGGACCACTCCAAATCTTCCCGTGGATGTCGTAGAAGGCGACTTAGGAAACACAAGCTAAACAAAGCTTATAAACATGGATGGAAACTACTTTATTAACATTAGTTTAGATTTAGTGGCAAATCGTATGATTTTATTCTTCAGTATACAGAATATGTGTATTGAAAATCAAGCAATTTTGTACGGCAATCAACCTGTCAAAAAAATTTATATAGCGGTCTTAGATGAGCTATACTCGTATATAGATAGATATTTTTGTACAATTAACAACTGTGGCATTAATATTACACTTTTTGAAATAAAGTCGGCAACTAATTAAAAGAACGATAATTCACATTTTGGCTCCAATGCATGTGTGAGTGACGTTAACGACGTTATTATACTACATTGCAACGTCTGTAAATTATGACTATATTAGATAATATAATCAATATCGTAGGTACCTATATAGTTTTTATTCAAAACTAGCTGACCCGGCGAACTTCTTATCTCCTACCAGTCGATTCTTTAATTTTATATTTTATTTTAATAGTTATTATTAAATTTTCTTCTCTCCGTAAGAACAATACAATACAATACAAATAAGAACCATCCTCGTACTTCAAGGAATATTCTAAAAAAAGAATTAGCGAAATCGGTTTAGCTCAATTAGCCTAGTTCAGCTGCTCTCGAGAGTTGCGCTAAGCAACACATTCAGCGATTCATTTTTATGATATTATTATGTCCTTCAGTTCCATTAAAACTAACATAAAATTGACAAAAACAAAATAGTTACGTAACAGAATTACCTAATTTTAAGTACCTACATACTGTTTATGGGCAGGTTAGTTCCATGATATTGACTATTCCTCGAGGGATGAAATAATAAAAAAAGAAACCTAGGTACTTTGAAAATCCTGCATCTGTCTAATAATAATTTAAATTGTTTTTTATTTGTTCTTTTATCAAAAGGCTCTACTAACTTATAATATTATTATGTATAAAATTGTCCATTTTTATCAGCATCATCTTCAAAAAATGAATTATAATATGAGTTTAAAAGCACTGTTACGTTTAAAATGAAAAAGAATGCATCGTAATGTAAGTAGTACATTATTACAAAGATACTCAGAAATCATGATCATGCATTATCAACAAAGATAAAAATATTTTTGAACCGAAAACTTCTAAATAAAAAAATAACATAAATCATGGACGTACCTTTATTTACTAAACTAATGAGATTATGAATAACATGCACTTTCTTTATGTTTTTTTTAAAAGCTCTTCAGAAAATATAAAGAAATATTATAAAACTTAGCGCAATAAACTCGAGTGTGAACGTGGGTTTGTATTGACCGCACAATTAAATCATAAATGTTTAAGCTTTCTTTGTTCGAGATAAAAATGCCACAGTCATTTTAACATTCGGAAAAATATACGAGTATTATGCAAATTCTGCCGTTGATTATATTGTTGATGAGAATGATGATAGTAAAACGTTACATAAATAATGTATACATTTATAATTTTTAAAGACCTATCCATAGATATCCCACACGTATGGGTTTGATGAATAAAAAAATTAGTTTCAGTTCTAAGTATGGGGAACCCCCAATATTTATTGTTTTTTTTGTACTTTTGTGTAAAAATCTTAATGCGGTTCACAGAATACATCTACTTAACAAGTTTCAACAGTTTAGTTTAGGAAAAAAGTGGCTGTGACATACGGCAGACAGACATGACAAATCTATAAGGGTTCCGTTTTTTGCCATTTGGCTACGGAACCCTAAAAACATAAAGATATTTTAACGACAGAAAAGTAAGTATCTGCGAAGATATACCTACATACTCGTACCTACGAGGATATACAAACTCGGATGTACAATTCGTAAATTCACCCATAAAGACACAAATAAAGTTAATAAATGCAATGAGTACTTCGAAACTCGTAATTTGGACAATTTAAGGTCTTTCTGATTTGTATATGTCGACGCTAAATGCGTTTACGGCGGGTATATTGCGATTATTCCAATCTCACAGGTCCTGTCCGATTTTTTCGTTGCATTATGGATGTTGAGTCAATTCGAGACATTGAAGTAAAGGTCAGGAATGGACGTCCTGTATGTTTTAGTTTCCTTATTTTAAGCTGAACTAAAACAAACGCGTAGCGGTAAGGGCAGTGAATAGAGATATAATAAACATAAAAATGTTTAAATAAAACTATATCTATTCATAAAACACGGAAATTGATTTATGGAGTTTTCTTCAGACGATGACTAGGTAATTTGCGATTCTACCAAGCGATGTTAAAGCTGTAATTTTGAATGGGTATAAATATAATATAATATTACATATGCTATATAACAAAATGGTAAAATAAAATGTTAAAAATAATATGAGAGTTAAAACCGCGTAAGTTTCCATAAGTAGGTACATATTTGTAAAATTTCATAAAAAATACATAATTTTAAGAATACAATTACTTAAAGCTTTGAATTGTTTGAAATGGGTAATAAACATGTATTTTTTTGGAAATCTAGCTTCCATGTGTATGTATGTACGTGTAACTATGAAACTCTACTCTGAGCGTGGCCTGACACGCACTTGGCCGATTGTTTCAAAACAAGAAAAGAGTGTTAGTAAATGTTTAACTAAAGAATAAGTATGAAATTTAAAATCAATTACCCAAATAAAACCCACCAATCTAATGAACTGCTTTTTTTACAAATTTCACAATTTCTCCTTGACTGTACATTTATTCCGCTTCCCAAATAACTTTGTATATTAAGTCAAAAACCCATGGTACATCAGTATAGGGAGCTGATAGGTATATAGATACGTTACTTTTTGCAGTTATCTCTATAATAGCTGTTATCTCAGTGGTCCAAGCAAAGTTTATAGCTCCCTTCCCTGTATTTAGGTATGCTATAACATTGCGGTTTCTTTATTGAATGTAGGCGTTTGTTTTGCTTTTATTTTTGGCACTACAAAATAGGACAAGAGATGGCAAGACACACATATACAGTGATCAGTGTCTGATTCATCAAAGATTTTTAGATTCATAACAAAACACAAAACCGTAATGCAAAGTCAAATTTCGCGTGACAATAACCTTTAGTTGCAAACTATAGAGCCGAATTATGGGCAAAATGAAAAAAGCATTTGTTGTTTCCTATCTGATTAGGATATTGCAGGCTTAAATCACCTGATTATCCGAAAAGAAAGATGATTCCGTGCTTCAGAAGGCACGTAAAGCTGTGGTCTCGAACGTCATCTTGCGTTGGTTTAAACCTATCCTACGAGTAGTATTGGTTCTGGTGTACTTTGGGTTGCGGAGGTCAGACGGCAGTCACTCTGTGTAAAAACCAGTAACCCCGTCAAATCACCTAGGGTTAGGTAGTGGTTCCCGGGATCTGAAGCGTTACTGCTGAGGACGCAACCGGATATACGCTTCGATGATGATAATGACCCTATTATTGTGTTAAATTAAAAAGGTATGTACTTTATGATCGAGTATTAAAAGTTTTCATATTTTTTTTGTAAATGCACTGTAGACAACTTTCTTATTCTATACCTTATCCTAGTCTTTGTGGGTTTGGGACAGTTTGTAAGTATGTCCATTTACTTCCATCCCTTGTTATATCTTATAACTATTATTGTAACATAAAAAACTATTCATTTTGTTAAATTAACCAAATACACAAAACATAGCATTCCATAAATCGTGTAAAGACTTTTTTCCGTAATATAATAAAGCAGAAAACAGAAACAACATTTTAGCATATTTACATATATCAAGAAAAACAATAATATTTTGACAGTATACTAACGTTCCTAAATTGAAGTGTCGATAAGTGGTAGTCTTTTAAAAGGTTTCGGCGTTTCACGCACTTATGGTTCGTGCAAACCTGCGATTTTATAATTTTTTTACACTACTAAATTAAGACGGTAAGATTCGGCTACTTAGGAGCAAAATAACGATGTCGTACTACAAAAGGTAAAATAAACTTTACCTTTTGTAGTACGACATCTAAAGGTTTAAAGCGATACTATTTTTTGGTGTTTTATTTACATATTTCATAATTTGCCGTCGACACTTAACTTAATATTATTGAATTGAAATCACGTGGAAGAAACGCTGCAATTATTGCCCAATAAAATAGAAAAAACATGTAGATTATATAGATATTTAGATTAGATATTTAGAGTAGATTTAAAAATATTATTTAAAAACAATGTTTAAATAGTCAGTAAAGCCAGTCAAGAGCGAGTCGGCCTCGTACATTTTGTTCCGTACCTCCGTATAATGTTTTAAAACACTGAAAAAAACACGTTTCCTGTATGACGACCCCCTTTAATTTTTAACTTTATCTTATTTTTTGTATTTGAGGTTATAGTGGTTACCGTAATACATAATCGGCGAAAATTTCAAGCATCTAACTTAATAGTTAAAAACTACATATTTAACTTTTTTATTAACTGTAATCAGTTCAAGAGATAGATCCCTGTGACAGACGAACGGACAAACAGACGAACAGCGGAGTCTCAGTAATAGGATCCAGTTGACACCCTTTGGGTACGGAACCCTAAAAACTAAGACTAAAACATGAGTCAATATTTGTTTTGGTCAGAGAAGAAGCTCGTCTGCAAAAACCTTCTTAAAAATTTAAGTTTTCATTGTGCTTGCCTTTTTTTGTTACTGAAATATGTTATGATTCCGCGTCGAATAAAGATACAATTTTGCGAATTGTCACCAAAGTTGTATGAATAATTATTGTACTTTTCACGTACCGTTGAAGGTAAAAACAATGTCTCATCTTTTTATTTTTAAATAAAATTCTGTTATTGTCAATTTAAACAATGAATTTATTCGACGACGAAGTTACGCAAGGCTGTATGGTATATTAAATTAAATTTACAAAATTATTTCCTACTTGTATGAAGTTGTCGATTGCGTTTACGCGTTTTTGTACATATTTGTTTTAAAATTAAGGTAGTTTTAATTTTAACATATGGTTTAATTAAGAACCAATGATCTGTAAGTTTAATTTATGTACTACTTTTAATCTTAAGTCTGTAAAGAGGAATGCCGGTACCCCGAACAAAGTTAAATGAGTTTAACAAACATGAGACTTTTATTACTTGAATTATACATATAGTACTTGAAACGTAGTATACTTTCTAGTAACATTAGT
Organism: Acrobasis repandana; assembly: GCA_963576875.1. Classification (NCBI taxonomy): domain Eukaryota; kingdom Metazoa; phylum Arthropoda; class Insecta; order Lepidoptera; family Pyralidae; genus Acrobasis; species Acrobasis repandana. The sequence continues at coordinate 16,846,410 of OY756215.1, forward strand.
CGTTAGTAGGTTAGGATTTATCTATATAAATCCTAACCTACTAACGACTAATGTTACTACACAAACAGACATTTATACAATCTATATAGAAATATGGATATACATGGTTGTTACTTCTGCATGGAACTATTAATAAGGTTAGGTTAGGATTTATCTATATAAATCCTAACCTAACCTTATTAATAGTTCCATGCAGAAGTAACAACCATGTATATCCATATTTCTATATAGATTGTATAAATGTCTGTTTGTAGTCCATTATTATAGAAATTACATATTTTCTACGTGTTTCACTAGAAATCTTTTTTATGTAAGTACAATACATACTCGACCAAAGCCGGGGCGAGTCACTAGCATTGAATTGAGAAAAGTTATATAAAATAGTGCAATCGTCTATGTATGCGTAGATCGAAGAATAATATAGTTACGTTTTAATAGGTTTTAGTACACGAAGATAAGACAAAGGAGTCTTTAAATGATATCATGATTGCCCAGGATAACATGATCCAAATTCCAATTTCAACGTTTTTATTTTTCAATTTAATTTTTATCGTAATAATAGATTGTGGAGAAGTATTTTTGCCCTTTTCCTAAACATTCTATATTGGTCTTTGAGAAAAAAAAAACATTAACTTTACCATTTGCTTCTTTTCCCCCGCAGATCGTAAAGCCAGTCGTGGGATTGAGCAGGAATCTGAATCATGTTCATAGGTGATGCGGTTAGCAACCCATTAGTATTGTGATTCCCTTTTTCCATGTTCACGCTCACCATAACGCTAAACATGGCCTTTGGGTCTCACGGCCCTAGGCTCTGTCTACAACTGTGGGACCTTGACCTGTCCCGGCGCTCTAGGTACTCACCTAGAGCGATATCTTACATAAAAGATGAAGATAGAGGTGGAAGATAGGTGGAGTAGAGAATAATAGAGACTCAACACTGATACCTTTATTTAAATTTATTGTACTGATACTTTATATTTAAAACACACTGATATCAAAGTTATATTTTAAAGTAATATATATATAAAGCAGATATACAAGTAACCCTGAATGTATTTCCGGGGTAAGAGAGGATGGTGAAATGAGTCAAAAATTAAGAAAGGTGTGTAAATGATTTGAAAATGGAATGAATTGAAATGAAATTAAAAAATGAAAAGTGGACAGGAATAAATAAAGACATGAGGTTTGACACAGTTATGTTCTAGGCCGGAAAGCACAAACCCCGAATGTGGCCTTTGGGTCTTGTAGCTACAATAGCTCTGTACACCCCATTTGGGAGAATATTTATTTGTATGTAAGGGTTTTTTGGATCGCGGAATCCAAATCTGTAATTTTTTTGGAATCCAAGATGGCGTCTGGATTTTAATTTTTTTTATCTTTATTCGTTCATAACGTTCCACTGAAAAATCGAAGGGGTCTGAAATTTTGTATGCTGGGGTAAAGCATCCCGCGGAACTCAAAACTGCAATCAAGTTTTTATTCCAAGATGGCCGCCCACATATTTTTAGATGTTTCCTTTACTGACTGCAGTGTTTTAACCATTTTCTCAACTGGATATGTACGCCAACCTCAACAGCTGCACGAAAATCCGCGGGCTGCTTGCAGCCCGCGCAACGCCCGAAAAGCCAGTTTATTTGTATGTGTACTAAAACGTATTAAAAGACATGTAATAAGTATTTTATAATATACGAGTACTAGTGGCTCTGTGAGCTGTAAACCTCGCGACTCACTCCCATCTGTTGAAGTTTATCGGATAAAAAAGTTGTTCAGACAAAAAAGTTTTCGCCTTAATAAAGGTAACAAAAAAGCTTTATTACATATAATTTTTTTTTCCAAATGGCTGAAATATGATAACTTTAAAGTTTTAAACCCCCATATCTCCGCCATTTTGGAAAAATTCCAAAAACTGCTTATAAAATTTCACGAGAATCGGTTGAGAAATGCGACCTACAGGCGAGAAAAGACCGACAGACAAACGGACAAACTGACTCGGTCAACTACAAAGTATTATATTTTGTACAAATTTACAATGTAATTTAGAATTTTAGTACACAAGTTAAATATGTAAGTAGATATTATTTTTTATGATCCAACTTGCAGCTTGAAAAGCTATTCAAAAACGAGTGCGGTCATTGACCGTGGAGGCGTAAAAGAGGTAGCATTTTAAAGGTTGCGAATAATATATTGCTTAATTTTCTCATCGATATTTTTTTATTTTGAATAAATTTATGTAAAATTAAAAGTTTCAATCAGGTAGAAAGCAATCTTATATTGGAAAAAAAAAGATCACTCGAGACTAATATAAAACTGATAAATCAATATTTTGTACTAATAAATCAATATGTAGCGCGATATTAATAACAGATTATATAAGTAAGCCTATATTACAGTTAAAATTAAACGTGAAAACAAATAAGGAGGTTAAGAACTTGGCGGAAGAAAGAGAGACATGGAAAGCACTTCACCGACAAGAGCCCAGCTCTTAAATATAAGAAGAAATGTAAGAAGAAGACAACTTCTAGAATCTAGATACTCGTAAATAGACGTAGGTATTTGAACAAACATGTCGCTCCCGCCCTGATAATTATCACATAAATAGTCAGCTAGTTGACCTACAGAAAATGGTAAAGTACACAGTATGGAGAAGAGAGGCCAGAGACAAACCGAAATGGCGACGAATCGTTGTGGAGGCCAAGACCCACAAAGGGTTGTAGCGCTGAAGAAAGAAAAAAGAAATAGTCATATAGAAATAGTAGGAGAATATGCTGACTAGTTTAAATGCTGATTGCTGAATGATTTATTTTTATTATTGATATATTTATTTCACATAAGTATTAAAAATTAAACCTTTGGAGAATTTGGATGACTTAAAAATGATTATAAAAAAGGGTCGTGACAGACAGACAGACGGACAACAAAGTGATCCTATACGGGTTCCGTTTTTTTCTTTTGAGGTATGGAACCCTAAAAAAGATTATATTTTAGTGCCCTTCGCCGAAGAGACGATGGGTCCATGGTTCCCAGACGCAAAATCCTTTGTGACTGAGATTTCAACGCGTCTCCGCGTTGTTCCGGGCGATCCAAGGGCGGGAAGCTATATTATACAAAGAATTTCTATTGCGTGGAAGAGAGGTAATGCTGCCAGCCTTCTGGTTACGGTTTATCTCTTGGCGAGGCGTTGAAGTGTCTTTTTTATTTGTGATTTTTTTATTATAAAAAGTTATAATTATCACACATTATAAAAGTCTCACAAAGTACACAAAAAACTTTCACAGTAGAAAACATACTATAAAAGCAAGCCTGCGTGACACTAACATCGTGACTTACTGCAAGCGAGTTAGCATGTTTTACACACAATCTTTGAATATTTTAGTAATAGGTATTTTAAAAAGTTATTTTTTAACTTTCTTATACCTAGTGAGTGGGACTAAAAATGGGTTTGTTGAGAGTTTTTCGTCTATCCTGTTAGGAATAAAGACCTGTTATGGTATTGTACATGTTAATTTTCTACAACTCTCGGGAAATTACAGGGAAAACTATTTTCGCACATTTTTGTGTACTTAGGCATATACGAGTATCTTTTGTAGGATTGTATAATCATCATGGCCTGAATATACAGTAACGGATTAGTACCTATATTAATATTTTAAAAAAAAATTTAAATGTGTATTATTTCATAAACATCCCACTGTACCTGGTCTCTATTAAAAACCCATTTAGTAAAATTACGATATTGTACGAGACCAAATTAAAAAGTACCCAAAAAGAATACCCAATATAGATAAATTTGGAAGAAAAGTTAGTCGTAAAAATTCCCTCTTACTTATTATCGCCTGGTGAATCAACATATACCTATTAACCATCAATTTATTCACATACCTAAATAAAGCGTAGTTTTATTATTATGTAAATTTGTATATCGCAGAAAAAAAAATCAGTTACGCTGACCTCTACGGTTGTTATCGCGACTGTGGAATTTGTCCCGGATTTGTTTACATTTTTTGTGAATGACATATTCTTTTTAGAAGAATTTAGAACATTATTTATTTCCTGGACTTAAATTTTAATGCCTTGAATTTAGAACTAAATAGGTACTGCATAGTAAGTAGTAGCATTTTACAGACTTACATCACGTTGTAAATCATACACCGACATTATAGAAGCGAAGCTAATGTAGGCTTGTAACTTAAAATAAAAACACATGACTCACAGTCAGGAATCCATACCCATCATTCATATGTAACGTACAATATGGCTCAATCATAAGCCATACTGTACGTTGTTTGTATTCAATTGCATTAAACATTTGAGAGACATGCCTAGGTTCTGTCAAAAAAGTATTTAAAACGTTCTATTATCTAAGTTCTTCTATTTGGTACTTTATAGTGACTACCTACTACTACGGTGGCGCAGCGAACCCAAAGTGGATCTTAGCCTCCGACTCTAGATGGCGCCATTTCTTGCAGTCTTATAAGCGCCGAGGCCCTGTAGGTCTTTCTGTACCTCGTCGGTCCATCGTATCAGTATGTAATGTCGGTATGTAATTGGGGTGACCATGCAACATCCTCAGGTCGACATCCGACCCAAGTAGACTCTCTTCACCGCCCAATTTTTCTACGTGTTTGAGCAAGCGAAGCCTAGCTCCTTTCATTTCACCGATGATATGTTCGGACACTAGATCTTCAATCTCCTGGTGTACTTTATAGTTATAGGAATAAATATTATCTTTGGGAAATTATTATTATTTTTACGTGCAATAATAATTCTCCGACTTTCTTATCATTATGTTTTAATATTTCAACACAAAGCTATCTACATATGTTTAACGAATGTTCTCGGAAACTGCATGCTGCCGTGAATAGGAAATTTACACTTTTACTCGTAAAATCCAATTACCCTTAGTAAATAAAGTTGAATTCCAGTCAATAACAAGAAATAATATCATTTAAACAATTCTAAAAGACACAATGTAGCAAGAGGATAAATAATACATTCATTGATAAATGAGTTAGAATAAGTAGATTTGCGTGTAGAATAAAATGTATGTATTCGTAATAACTAAATGGTGCGTACAAAATAATAAATTTACTAGTTTATTGTATTCTATTAAGCGTCAATGCGTCATCAGTGAATCCGCTCTTATATGAAAACATCTTAGGAATTCAGTGAATTAGGTGTTTTGTACAATTCGATGACTAATTAAGAGTCATTCTCAAGGAAAATGTCAATATTTGTATCAATATATAAATTTAAACCGGACGCATAAAAAGACGCCGTCGGAATTTGATATTTTTTTTGATTTCGCCTTATTTTTTACTCGTGTGCAGTATACCTAATACAATTTTATGTCTTTCAGGTTTTAGTTAACGAATGAATTTTTAAATGCATTTATACCTAGGTATTCATTTTGACTTCCGCAATTTAGAAAAAATATGCTTTTAGATTAGTTGGCAAACGGTCTACATTTCTACTTTCGTAGTAAAATATTGATTTTAGTTAATTAAAAATCATCCAATAATCTTACTACAATAGTGCGTGACATGCAAGACCATGGTTAACACACACTTCTATATATTCTTTTACCATTTTCCTTTATCAATCGAACTCATTAATAAAATTGATGAAAAGATACTTTTCTAAATAAATAACATAGATCTTTGATTTAAAAAATATGATTTGATACAAATAATTTTATTATTTAAGTGCGTGGCATTCTTAGCTGCTTTACCTCGGTCAGTTTTCCGGCTTATTCTCCTCTGCTTCGCAACGTCTTCGGCATACTTGTTTATAAGACCATCGGCACGCACATTATACCTACTATGTCAAGTTAACGTTAGATCTATACAATCCTAATCCTAATGCTTACTAATATTATAAATGCGAAAGTAAGTTTGTATATTTGTTTGTTTGTTTGTTACCTCTTCACGCTTTATCTACTGAACCAATCTTCTTGAAAATTCGCATACACATAGATAGGAGTACTGAAAAGGACATAGAGTATCTTTCATCCCGGAAAAAAGTAATGTTCCCGTGGGATACGCGAGCGAAGCCGCGGGCAAAAGCTAGTATTATATACATACTTAATGGTTGACTGGAAGAAAATGCTCTTAGAATTAAGTCCGCCATTTGTTAAAAGTATATTTTTACTTTGAATCAATAAAAAAATAAAAATAAAACAATTTACTCGTAGTAACCTATACTTACTGTATCATACAGATATTTGATATAAATGGTATAAATACATACATGTCGTTTTTTTAAAAAATTGACAGTAGACAGGTATGTATAGTAAGCGAATGATAATATAATTGATATATTACTACTTCGGAACGCCAGTTAGCGCCGGCGCCAATCAGTGCGCTAATTACCTACGTATGATAAAAAAAATAAACATAATCAGATGTATTACTACAGTTTGTTAGCAGATTTAACTATTCTTACAAAGTTAGGGAATATTGCATCCTGTAGGTGAGAACCTACAGGATGCAATATTCCCTAACTTAGATACAATTAATCAGGAGATAAGAAGCAAACATGAGAATGTTTGCTTCTTATCTCCTGATTAATTGTATCTAAAAAACATATAAAAATACATTTTTTATTGATAAGAGAAAAAAATACATTTTCTTTTTCGAATATAACAAGTAAGTATATTATGTAATTTCTGAGTCTGACCTTATATAAATCAATGTAAATGGTTTGCTCTCCGTGAGACAATTCAGAAATATATATATCAATAAATATGTCTGTATCTATCTTTTTTCATTAACGATTAGAAATGCACTTAAGCGACTTCTGTTTGGCACCAATACCCCAATAAAGTATACACGACAATGGTATGTATGATAGAAAAAATGCGAATGTGTGACGCACGGAGATTCCCGCAACGTTATGTTGCAGATGTATAAAAGAGAAGCGCGGATTTCGAAATCAACACACCGATTTGAAACTAAGGACTGCACACACGGAAAGTGCGACTGTGTTTTGCATAGTGAAGCTGTGAAGTGATATTCTGGTGACTCGAGTTCCTGTAGTAGTGACACAAGTAATTAGGATGCTTAGCCTAGTGGTGCGTTATTTGGACTTTGGTCGACATTTTGCATATAAATTTTGAATTTTAAGTTTAAATGTTGTTTTAATATATTATTCGTGGTATATTTTAATTTTCTTTTAGTAATTTTTTATTATAAAATAATTAAATTTCAAAACTATTTGTCATTAACTAAATATTGTTGCTTAAAATTTTTTACGATTGTAAATATACCTAATGTAAGCATTATTATAAAACCTTACTATACTAGGTCAAAAAATAGAGCAAAATTGTATTAATAATATCAACAACAGCCAACAAACTTAAAAATAGGGCTGAAATTATTATTATCGGTCAACAACAGACCTTTTTTGTCTAGGTTTACTAGCCATATTGTACTTTTAATTATTTAGTGACAAAAAACTTATAACATTAAAGCACAAAGTTTCTAAACTATTGTTTTGTCAACAGTATGTCATCGCCCTTTGCGCAGTCGCCGTTGTAGGATACCCAAGGCCTGGCGAAGACGGCAAATGGCACCCTTACCAATATGGAGACACTGGAAAGTAAGTAAATATCAACTTAAGGTTTTAGCTTCAACATATATTCTCGTAGATTGTTTGTGATGTGGAAGACTTAGGGTAAACACTTCTATTAAACTAATACGATTAGAAGAGTAATTATGTATAAAAAATATGGTACCAGACTTTTTTCGCGTTTATTATCTATCATTATATTATTATCTACATTTGAGAGCCAGGCTCTTGTCGGTGTAATTGTATGGAAAGAGACGCACATACTGACGATTTTTTGGCAGAGATAATACAGTGGTTTGCCATTGCCTTCTTCTCCAAATATCCATCAAACTTTTAAAATTTAAGTATAAGTTAGTATTAAATAATTTCTTGAAAAGAAATAAAAACAGATGTCTTAATTATTTTATTAGAACAAGACGATTCTCACATTTTTCCAAGACAGAAGTAATTTCATTATTAAAAAATTCTACAATAATTTTGTAATTCAAAAGTTCATTTCTATATTAACATAGATCTATCTCAAAATATTCATATTTATAATGTATAAATTATAATTAAATATAAACTTCAACATTATAAATTATTGTCAGTACTTAAACGACTAAAGTTTACGAGTATTCTGTATCGATATTTGGCCTAACATATTAGACCTAGATAATAATGACATTCAAGATCTTTACAAAAATAAATGATTACCAAGTGTCTACTGAATACTTGAGATAAATAGGTTGTTCTTTGACCTTCCGATATGAATCAGTCTTATATGCCAATAAAAATTTAAATATTTATTAGGACTCACGTAACCTATACGTACTCGTAAATAAGACATTTCCTTACGGAATGATGGATCAATTACTGAACTCGATCGAATCGAAATAATACTTATTTTTAATTGAAACTGTATTAGGTGTTATGTTTTGATAGTTACAGTATATTATAAAATAGAAAAATCAAGCTTGATGGATGAGTCGGAAAGTACCTACTCAAAAAAAAATATAAGGACTAATCTCACGGATTGAGCTAGTCCCAAAGTAAGTTTAAACTTGTATTATGGGATACTGACTCAACAATACAATATTTTATAATAAATACATGTATAGACAACACAGATAGACAAACACCCAAGATTCATTATAAAATTCACAACAAAAGCTTTACAAAATGAAAAAAATATATTTTTTTTTGTTATTATACTCGTACCTATTTAAAATCATTATACTCTGAGCGCATTAATTAACTGTATAACATTTGAATCAGCATTCCGTTCCACACCTTTTAGAAATATTTTATTACTTGCCTAATTTAAAGAATGTATGTATTAAATTACGTATATGACTCATCAGTTTAGAAGACTTAATAATACCTGTAAAAATCTACATTATTTTTATAAAAAAAAAGCTTTCTCAATTCTGTCACTTATTTTAGGAGATTTTGAGGATATATATCAGCCAAATTAAAGCTACGAAATTTGAAATCTAAAGAAAAGTAGTATCTTTGCATAACCAACCAACCAAGTACAAACAAATATTTTCAATTATTGCAATTTATGACACTTATCAATTTTATAATTTAAGCAGTCAGTATATTCAGAACTTAGTTAGTTAAAATCTTTATTGTACCAAAACATAGCAATACAGATTAATTAGATTATAGAAAACAGATGACAAAAGGCGGCCTTATCGATTATTATTATTTAGGAACTTAAATGTATTTTCAAATTGTTCTGGGTCTTAGGTATACATTTATTATAAAATATAGTATCGTTGAGTTAGTATCCCATAATACAAGTTTGAACTTACTGTAGGGGTTACTCAATCAGACTGATTTGTCATCATCTATCTACCTACCTATCGATTTATCTATTACTTATAATAAAAATATTAAACATATGTACCTATATCTAAAAACTCCTTCACAAACCCTCAGAAATCTAATATAATTCAGCCATAAATATTGAATGGTCCAAATATTTTCTCTAGGTACATTCCGACGGACGAAGGCAAATATATTCACATTCCGAACCCCTATATCCACGATGATAACCCGTACATTCATGACTACGAGCCGTACGTTGGAGAGGCGACAGTGGACCAGTACAGGCATGTACTGACTGCACCTGATGAGCTACTCCCGTACTACAAGGATGGGTACTACAGGAACAATGGCATCAAGATTATCAGACAGAAGCATAATTACCAGGAGGACAAATATGATTTCGAGTAAGTACTTATTTCTTTCTTTTATTTTTCGACGACCTCCGTGGCGTAATGGTTAACACGCTAGACCGCTAATCCGGAGGTTCTGGGTTCGATCCCCAGAGTAGGGCAAGTTGGAAAATGGCCTTTTTTTAAATTATCCTGGGTCTTGGGTGTTTATCTATGTATGTATTTATCATAAAATATAGTATCGTTGAGTTAGTATCCCATAACACATGTTTAAAACTTACTTTGGGGCTAGCTTAATCAGTGTGATTTGTCCATATATATTTATTTATTTATCAAACTTTATTGTTCCAAAAAAAAATGGCGCACTTTCTGCTTAGAGCATTTTCTCCCAGTCAACGCAAAAAGCAATACAATATACCTCTTACATCATAAAATATTACAATATAATATACAATTACATACCTACTATATAATATCAGAATTTACAATACATACTAAATACCTACACATATAAATAGCTTATGAAGAGAAGAGCTTAATGATGTGACTTTATGAAGAAACTTTTATTCTTTACTTCTTTTTCGTGTTGATGACTGAAATGCATTAAATTACTCCCGACCAGTACACAGTACCAGTACGGAGGAACACACACTCCATAATTTTACAATAAGTCAAATCAGATAAGTACTTTTTTCTTAACGTCAAAAACAAACATTTTCTATGAAATTTGTATGTAATGTTGATCTTTGACGTAATAGTTCCTTGGAGTCAAATAGCGCTCTTAATATCCGTTTTTCTGTATCAATAAATCTAAAATCACGTTCAAAGTGGATGTGTTCAATGACAAGTGGTATTATTTTATGACATTTTATTCTATTAACAGTACCAAATAATTTATTTTTGACCCAGTAAATTACCCAATTCACAATCAATTCACTGCATTAAATTCGTTATTAAAAATTATTAACATTTTTTGTGTTAATATATTTTGTGTTTTAACTTTTCACTTGGTGTTATGATGAAGCAGCATTGACTGAAAGATATTGCAGTAGTGATAGGGCATTGTATTCTGTAATTTTTTTTCTGACAGATTAAATGAAACCTGCGGTAGACAAATTTCAATATAACAAAGTTATAATTAACGTAATTAAAGCCTTAAAGGCTGTGTGACTGTGTATGGTTAAAATAAAAAAAATGTCCTCTATAAAAATAAAATAAATAAATTCATACTCAGTAAACTAGTACTTTAACCCACAACTTTGTACTTACAAAAAATATTATGTCAGTTTCTTTTGCCAAAAAAATTATTACCAGTATAGGTACTTAATCGGTAAATAACCTTAAAAATAACGACTCTCCAAATCGCTGCATTAGTACTTAGGATAACCCAAAAAATATTCCACCTTCTTTTGTCGATGAAACAAGATCAGTGAACCTTTATAACGTCTCAATGGCATTTTCCAGCAATTTGAACTAAGTTATTGCCAAAATGAAGGCACTATCACTATTCAATGAATATGAAATGAATGTAATTTGTCAAAATATGTACCATTTTGTTTTATTAAATTTTTTATAACTTTTAATATGCAAACTATGGAGACATATTTTGTATTTAAATATTTAAAAAAGTGTTAGACATTTAAGTATCTTAAATACATGAAATATTAGTTTTTTTTTTTATGTTTTTGCTTAGATACAAAGTAATATTTAGTATCTTTAGGACTTATAAAAATCTGTGAAAAATTTAAGGCGAAAGCTTTGCTCAAAAGTAGGACACATTGACAAGCTGTGTAAAGTAATACTACAAATATCTAAATAATTAAAAAAAATATATTACCATCATCCCAGCCCCTTTTCCGTCCACTGCTGAGCCAGGCCTCTTTTCGTCGACGCCACCCATCTTGGACCTATGCTGGAATATATATTAGAATAATTTATGCACCTTACAAACAACAATGCTACTAAATAGTGAAAAAAAATGTAGACAGTTTTAAGGCTTCGTCTCCTCACATACCGTATCTAAGGTAGACATCGACAAAGAGGCATGAAAAGTCACGCGTCGTGGTTGTAATTCTTCCGGTGTCGTCCATTGATCTGTCATTTTCAATACAAATCAAACTTTGATATTAAAATGTTAAACCGGCACGAATTGCGTACCTATTCTTTGGTTTTGCTTTATGAAATAAAAAATGTTTCGCAAATATTTTGAACCTTTGTATGTTTAATGTAATTGCATTCATTGTTGTGCCGAACTAATGTGCAGTCACAGAAGACAGTAAGAGTAAACAGACAGAACGGAATCTCCTAAGGTACGCGTAATATGCGTCCCCGTTCCCCGTCCCCGCACCTCTCCCCCGTTCTTGTACCGCCGTGCACACGTCAAAGGGTGTTTGTTCGCCGGCTCTCGCCGCTCGATAAGGCAAGAACGGGGGAGAGGTGCGGGGACAGAGAATTGGGACGCATATTGCGCGGGACCTTAGAAGATTCCGTTTTGTATGTAATACTTTTACTGTCTTCTGTGGTGCAGTGCGGGTAGAAAATTGTATTAGATAAATCCCAATTGCTGCTGCGGGAATATAGAGTCCCACCTTACTGACTCTTGCCCAATCTTGTCCATTGAGGGTGGCATAAGAAAAATACACGAAGCCAATAACGACATTACTAAATGGATTTACATTCACCCTCTAACTTTGCTGCATATTTTAGACAACCATTCGCAAATAATAATAATTTGATCTAATGTGTACCTTATTAATTGGACATAACTTATCAAAATAACTAAATAAATAGATAAGGGAAAATCACACTTATTGAGCTAGCCCCAAAGTAAGTTTAAACTTGTATTATGGGATACTTACCGTACGATACTCTATTTTATAATTAATACGTATATAAACACCCAAGACCCAGGAAAATTTTAATAAGGCCATTTTTCGACTTGCACTAGTTGGGAATCGGACCTAGAACATCCAGATTGGTGGACTAGCGTTTTGATTAAACTTATGTGATATTATATTCTCTCTATTTCTCACTCATACAAAAATTTAAGGTAGGTAAGTACATATTTGAGAAAAGTGATTCAGCACGTTTGCTTTTGCGATACTGGGATCTCATATATTTTTTTCAATACCAACATTGGTCCCATAACAAAACATGATGGGCTAAGTTGTTCCTTTAAGTATGTCTTGTCCTCCATTTACTCTTCTTTCTTGTGTGGTAATGATGACATTGGTCAAAAACTTTATGCACTTTTGTAGCTAAGGATGAATGCGATTTATCTTAAATTCCTAATGATTAAAACGATTATTAATTAACTTCTTTGGTATGCGGTTTCTGAATCCATTAATTTCTCATCTATATACATACCTACATAAATTTATATTCACTTTTCAAATGTCAATCTTGTCATGCTGATTTGCATTTAAGCTTCTTCAGGAAAGTTACAATTTCCGTTTTTTTATCTGATTAGATGTAGAGGTATATGCATAGGCATAACAGTGTGTTCAAAAAGACGAAATAATCTTTATTTTTTATTTATTTATTGAAATTCAGATCTTTAGCATGATTAGTGTGTGATATTGAACTATACTCAGTAAATAAATTTCAAACTTGTCTATAGAAACTTGATTGCTCAATTACTATAGCAATTTTAAAAAAATCTAAGTAAGCGATGTTAGCAACTCGTCACTATTTATACTAAATAATAGCTTTTCGCCTTAGGCAAACACACCTGATACTCGTACGCATGGTCTGAAATTTTTACCACGATGCGACCTTTGGTCTATTTACTCCCAAGGGATAAAAACGTAATAATATGTATGTAATTATACAAACAAATTTTTTAAAGTAAGCAAGCCCGATCATTGTCCTTGAACGTGGAACTTTTAATGGATGAATTCGCCAATACAAAGAAGGCCTTGACCGACTGGATCGACTCTCACGCGTAGGTCAGAGTTCAAACATATTTATATTCATTTAAGATATATTAGTGACATATAGTATCCTTTTAAATGGGATATGATGACAGGAAGTACTATTAAGCTAATTCACGGACGTTTTAATAAGCCGTAATTGCGTGTATTGAAATAATCTTAAGTATTCGATAACAAATACTTTTTAAGGACACTAAAAGATTCTTAAATTAGCTGTAGACACTTTCATTCGTCATTATCATTGAAATATTTTAAATTAAAGAAACAAACGACATTTTTCATTGAAGGAATAGAAGGCATAGTTTTATAAAACATACAACACCTGTAGTTGACTGGTAGAAAAGTCCAATGGCCTTAATAAGTACGCCTATTACAATTTCATTTTGTAATAATTTTAAATAAATAAATAAAAAAACTAACTAGAAAGTAGAAAAGTAGAAGAAGTAAGTATGTTTGTGATTTTTTTGTATCGAGCCAAAAATGCTCAATCGTGTTTTGGATTTTGTGTATCTCTATAGAACAGCCTTAAGAATCCTACGTACTTTTTTTAAAAATAAATTGTAGTAGTTTAAGTACAGTAATTTTTCAAAAACACAATATTGGGAGCTGTGAACCTATAGCGCGTTAAAATCACGATCCTCGATAATGAGGAATTAATCTAAGAACACTAAGATTCAAATCAATGTGGTCTAGCATTCAATAAATCTTAATATTTGGTTATAACCTCGGTATATTTGTCAAAATATACTGTCCTTATGCACATAAAGTTGGTGGTAGATGGATGTTACATCCAACATTATACGTAGTTTTAGATTCAGGTATTTCGCTTGAAAGGTCATGCTTTACAAATGAGGATACCTGAATATAAACTAAGAGTCGTGGTGGATATATATATTTTAATTTATGTTGCGAGTATTATGTTTGAGGATTATTTTTAGAATCCTATGTCTATTTTAGTGTTTATATAATATGCATCTATTTTTGTCATTTCATATCTATAAGGCAGAATTAAAACTGCATTTTACGACCTTTTATTTAGTTTTACCTGTCCCGTTGTCTGTGTTTCCGTAATCAAATCTGGCAAGCTAAATTAGATTCACTTCCCATTATTCCATGGCGCTGAAACTTCACATGCTTATGTAAGTTGGGTGACAATGCAATATTATGACACTAACAACCTGGTCTGGATAAGCCGGAAGGTGGCCACGGTATCTCTGTGATAATACAACGTAACCCTACCGAGTTTGGGCTCAATTGATTTGTCTTGTTCACTTAAAACTTTTTAGTTCATTGCTTTAAATAAAAGCTTTTTTTTAATAATCAATTGTTTTTAATTTAGTGATGTAAAAAGAGGCACTTTGAATTCATCAATACGAAAAAAATTTACTAAGGCTTCAAATCTTTTAATAAGTCATATAGTAACACAAGTTGTTCGTTTTTTTATCGAGTATGTTATGTTAACAACGAATGGCACGAACATTTTTAAGGAATTTCGCCCACATACGACCTCACTGCAACTTTATGCCAAAACCAAGGTCTCATTTATTTCACAATAAATAAGCAAAATTATCTTCTTTCCGCAGTTTCGAGACTGAGAATAAGATTCGTGCTGAGGAGAGGGCCGTATTAAAGAACCCGAACACAATCGACGAAGGCATTGCATCTGAAGGCTTCTACGAATACATTGGACCTGATGGATTCATGTACAGGGTCGAATACACAGCAGACGAAAACGGCTTCCGCCCTAAGGTCAAAAGGCTAGAAACTAAGTACTCAGGAAAATGGGTCTTAGAAAAAGTCAATTAGAAAAAAAAAAAAAAACCTCATCAAAATCAGTATTTCATGTAGTTGATTTCCTCAACTATTTTGACTGCAATTAATTTAATGATTTAACTTAAATAATTGTTTTTAACAAAGTTAAATTTGATCCATTTTAATTCGGAGTAATGTAAATTCATCAGCAAAATTGTTATGTCCAAAGTGTTTGTGTTTGTGTGAGTTTAGATAAAATGTAATTTATACTTTAGATTTAAGTGGTTAGACTTTTACGCTAGATACTTATTTATGAAATGTGATAATAAATGTATATTTCTATATCTAATTTTTATTATATTTCCCACTGAATTAACGAGTACCTCGTTACAAGTTTATTTTATAAAACACAAGCTGGGAGTCAAAGGTTACACTAATAAATAAAAACTAGGCGCAGCTCATTATGGGTACCTTTTTTAAGTTTTATCCATTATTGATTGTTATAATTAAAAAAAACTAGACTAACTAGATCTGAAAGTATATATTTTAATTCGGTTATTTGAATAATTCTACTAACATTCTTCTAAAATGACAATCTGACACGTTTAGCATTTAGATTATGATTCTCAAGTAACATTATTTATACACCTTAATAAAAAAAATTGCGCCTAGGATCCTTTGCGCCACCGTTCTTCACGCCTAAGTCTTTCGCACCATAGTAACGCTCTCATTTCAGTATAGTTAATAAATTATTTGCACAACTTTATGTTTTTTTTTTGCCGAACAAACGTAAGTATTGTCTTTTATTTGTAAGTCCGATCACACAGAGCAGGTGGAGTGAACTAAGTTGAAACGTTTACTCCATTGTTTAAAGTCCAGCGTAGCAACTTCTATAAAGTTGTACAAAGTACAACTTCCAAGTTGCATTCTTTTGTTGTGACAAAACAAAAGAATGCAACTTGGAAGTTGTACTATGTATATCAGTCAATTTATATTATAATTTAATAACCTACTATCCTTACCTATATTCTTTATCTTCTTCATCTTAGCGCGTTCCTAGTTGCATCCTCAGCTGTGCTGCTTTGAAGCTCGGAGTGCGCTGTACGCTTTTTCTTCTCCAAAAATAACATTTGTCAATAGTCACCTAAGGATGTGAACCATGCGAAATCGAGAAGAAATCCGGAACAGTTTAAACGATTTGGCTATAGTCTTACGACCGGCCGCCTTTCTGACGTCAACCCACTTTGGGAATGCATTTTTCATCCACAGGAAAATATGGAGTGGTTCTATTCTAGACTGGAAGCCACACAGCTAATCTTCTTTTATTTATTTAACTTTATTACAGAGAATTGTAACATTAGCGGAGTCAAGGCCGTTGGCCTTTTCTACCAGTCAACCTTTTAAATTATTACAGAAAATTATTACAGATTATTTTTCCGTCCCAAATATCGACCAATAGAATTGCACCATTCGACGTCACG
This sequence comes from Acrobasis repandana, assembly GCA_963576875.1. NCBI lineage: Eukaryota > Metazoa > Arthropoda > Insecta > Lepidoptera > Pyralidae > Acrobasis > Acrobasis repandana. The sequence continues at coordinate 16,863,306 of OY756215.1, forward strand.
TGGTACAACCTACATGGTATTATACTGATAATTTTTTGAATATTTTCTCTGGTCGTTGCTATACATAAAAAACAATTTTATTCATTATGAAATTCTTATTTGTTAACTGTTCATTTCATCTCATGGTGCAATTCTATTGGCCGACATTTGGGACGGAAAAATAATCCCCCGAATACCACACGAGCTTCAAAATTATCTGGCATTTCCCTCAAGGTTCCCTGCAAACAAATAAAGTCGTCAAGTTTTTCAGGAAAAATCACTCGCGCTTCGCGCTCGTGATTTTTTAACCTGACAAACTTGACTCCTTCTTGTTTGCAACGAACCTATCGGGAAATACCCGATAATTTTGAAGCTCTTGTGGTATTATAAGTGAAAGTCTGTAATTGTTTCGGTAAACCATTCAAAGAAATATCTTACGTCACAGTAAATACAGCTGTCATATGGTAATTGTACGTAAAATAGTACAGAATGGTATGGTAAAAGTACAGAAATAAGTACCACATTTAGAAGGCTTAAGATAGATAAGTAAACAAAACTGTACATGATCGATGGATTAATTATGAACTAATACAGCCTGCTTATCATATTGTAAACATTTGCAATCAAGTAACGACATTATGAGAGGCTTGACAGGCGCCAGCGGAATACTGGTAGCTGCTCTACGAGTATAATTAATTCATGTTTGTGTTTATCAAATTTATTGCTTTTGATTCCATGATTCTGAAATCATACGTTTAAACAGAAATGAGGCGATAGTAGGCATTTAATTTTAACTGACGACTGTGTAAGAAAGCCAAGCGTAGGAAGTTTTCGCGTCGACGTGGATGGACATAGCAAGTTCTTAGGGTTCCAAACCCAAGGGTGCACAGAAAGAAAGAATTAAAGAAAAACTGTTTATTTGGTTACATACCTACTGAACAATTTGGTAACTTAACAATTCAACAACTCTACATTAAAGAAGCATGCACCAAAACGGCCTTCGCTTAGCATGTGTCGTGGACCGTTGTACGAGCCACGACGCTGGCACTGGTAGGACTCTCCATTGATTCAGAGTAACATATATACCTACTACTACTACAAACGAAACAATTTATCTGTACACACGTCGATGTGTGAGTTTTATACTTAGGGTCGCACCGCAGAATTATTTAAATACTTACCTACTAACGAGTTCGACATATTTACGATTATATTTTTCCATACCGGAAGATTTGCAAACACTATGACGTAAAAAATATTCTGTTTTATATGTATTAAATGTTACAGAAAAGTCGGAAATAGCTACGTAATATCACTTTACAAATATTTTTCATTGTGTCCATTGTCCATTTCACCTATAGTTCACTTTACTGATTATTATTGAGTCATTTATATTGTAACGCACTAATTTCACTAATTCACTATTGTAATATAGTAATTTGCATATTCGGCGCAAAACTATACGGTAATTATATGAATAAATTCAATAAAAATAAACAAATGTTTATCACGCTTACACTTAGCATGTCAAGTTGTCATTGTCAACAATGGTATTTAGCACTAAAACCCGCGGAAATCCAGTTGGCATTTGCATGTATGTGATTACCTGTGAGCGAGGAGCCTATGTAACATTACCGGATTGCTTATTAGCAATCCAGTAATGTTACAATCTCGCTCTTGTGTATCTCCCGCCAATGCGAAAGAGCGAGAAGGGTATATATATCAAGATGGTTGCTGGATAATAACGTGAAATTATATTGTTGCTTTGCTTGCCTGTTTTCATCATTTGGAAATGTATGAAATATACGTTCTTTAGAGTATTGGGTGGATAAACAATTATTATACGCGCACCTTCTCACCATGATGGTTACTATTGGTTGACAGTTCTCAAGACAACACACGTCGCGTATTGCGTGCGGCTAGTAATTAAACCCTGGTTTGGAGCTGTCAAAGCTCACAAAGTGCGGGGGAGAGGTGCGGGGACGCCAATTTGCGGGAGAAGCGTCTCCCGCAAATTGGCGTCCCCGCACCTCTCGCAAGAGTCAAACAGAATGGTATCTCACAGCGGTGAGATACCATTCTGTTTGACTCTTATGTATTCTGTGACGCTGGTCTTCCGCGAATGCCGAGTAAATAAATTATTCATTATATTAAAATTGCTACAATTATTTTTAAATTATTAGAATTAATTACATATTAAACATTGAAATATATATAATATATACCTTTTACAATACAATATTTAAACACACACGAGCCCCTATTTCCAAATCCTCCGCTATAGAAATAGTTTTGGTAGTTAGTGAATAGAAATAGTTATTTAGAATAATATACTAGTTTGACTTGAATATCTAGGTACATGAATACTGCAGTGCAGATGAAATGAAGTAAAATTATTCTCTCCGAATTTAAATTCAATTTTAGAACTGATTCGATGAGCCGATTGCTCATTTCGATTTATTGGTTTTCATTGTACATACGTACTGTAAATAAAATTCTGGCTGAATTTTACGGACTGTATTTATAATGAATATACGAAAATTATTACAGAGCACGTCTTAACGCTAAGCACAGCAGAGCAAGAGAGAGAGGCCGATGTTACCATAACAAAAATATTATGTTTGAATAGACAATCCAGTGCTGTTCTTTTTATTTTAATATTTACTTTTATGCATACCTTATGTTTTAGGTTTCTCAAACATCTACCTATTCGTTTGTAGGTAAAACAATGTTCATAGTATTCATGGTGCTTACTGTTCTTGCTAATCTAATTGATTACCAGACTTGGAAACATTGACGGAAACCGTAATACGTGATTCATGCATCCAAACACTATAACGTTTTTGGGGTAGACTTAGGTTAGGGTTTTAAAACCAAAAGGTCACCTTAAATGATCTAAATGTGAGTATTTTCATGCGATAGAGAGGTAATTTTTATTACACAAAATTTTCCACAAACAGCTAAGTAATTAATATATTGATGAGCATGAAGCAAGTAAGTATTTAAGGTGAAGGCAAATGGCCTTGAAATAAATTGTTAACACGTAAATATAGTGATAATTTCCATATTGCTCTTCGTCATGCACTAGACAGCCCTTTAAATTATTTTATGAACTGCCGTTGAAACTATTATTGGTGATCCTTGTGGTGGTGAGTTTTAAAGCTAGACGGACTAATGTAAATACTTTCAACGGTGGTTCATAAAATAATTGAAAGGGCTATCTAGTGCATGACGAAGAGCAATATGGAAATTATCTCCATATTTACGAGTTAACAATTTATTTCAAACAAGGGCGCCACTTCAAGGTCATTTGCCTATACCTTCACCTTAATAACATAAAACGAATTAAATATTACACTACAAAAAAAAACTTGACTCGTTTACGGATATGGTCCACCAAATTCTTCGTTTATCTCTTGCTTGCAATGAAAGAAAATTGGTGAAAAACTAGTAGGTATATAAATTCAATCATACAATAGTTAGTAAACCTTTTACTATATTAATAGTAGATCAAATAACCTAGTTTGCTTTTTATTATAATAGCTTAAAAAAAATTCACGAACATGATTATTTCCATGTGCAATTTATGTAAGTGCTTGAATCCATTGTAAAACTATTGTAAATTAATGATTTTTTCGACAAACTGGCTTCAATTATATCAGCATTGAATGGCCGAAACTTTTAATAGCTTTAGTTCTTTTAATCGTTACTATAACTAAAATAAATTAGTTTTATATGAAAAATGTCTGCAAAAACATCCATAATAAAGTACCTATATAATAAAGTAATAATTTCGTTAGCATTAATAGGTACTATAAAAAAGAAACAAAATTACATACACTATCACACAAAAGAAGATTTATTTTTTATATCAAAGAAAAAAGTTTCGAACTTTTTCTTTTCAGAAAAACATTTCAGACTCTTTTTTAATTAGGTGCTTCGCAATACATTATGTATTCTGAATAGTATTCTCCAGGTTCTAAAGCAGCACAGACAAGCATGTAACCTAAAGATGAGAAGGAGATCAAGTAGTCTGTGTTCTGTCGATAAGAAATACTGTAAGAAACTGAAAGAGCTTTGTTATAAATACCTTTTATTCAATAAAAGTTTAAAAGAGCAATTACCAGTAGCCAAAAAAGATCACCATATAGTATTCTTAATTTTTAACAGCTTTTGTTCTTTAAATCGTTACGGTAACTCATGCTTAACCAGATCGAAAACGTTGATCTGATAAAAGGTTGCTCAATAAAATTATCAAGAATTATTGTCGCTAAAAATAAACTTGCGAACGGAAGATCGTAAAGACATGCGTGTTAAGCCTGGCAAGAAATTTGGCGAAATTGTTTTGGCTCGGGAGAAGGCTTTTACTGAGGACGTTGACCGGGGGAGCTGCCAACTGCCCGGCGCCGCTCCGCCAGACGCACTGCGTTGCCTTAACTGCAGTGCGCATTCTTTCTGTCATATTTTCATGAGATACGCAATCGTGAAATAGGTCGGGAAGTTAATTCTAAGTAAGCACAAAATTTGCGTTATAAATACAGAGTTTAAATACAAAGTCGAATTTATACTTAAAGAGGATCTAAGCAACATATGTGAACAACTTTTCAATGGGACCAATGCTGGGATTAAGAAAAAAAAATATTGCCATGTTATTCATTACGTAATACATCCATAAAATAATGGTTGAGGGTGACAATAGTTAGGGATAACCAGTAACCTCGTCAAATCACCTAGGTTAGGTAGTGGACCCCGGGCTCTGAAGTTTTACCGCTGAGGATGCAACCGGCAACCGCTCGGATGATGATGATGATATGTCATGAAAATATATATTTTTTTATTGTTTTTTTAGATGTATTGCTCTCCTTGAAAAAGTTTATCCTCATGACACTGAAAACCTATAAAGGGCTTAAAAAATATACTTGAACTATTATAGGGGTGAATCCCGTCCTTATTGATGATACTAAATTACTTTAAGTTCTACAAAAAAAGAACGTTTTTTTCGGCGAATTCAAGGAAAGCAAGAAAAGCAGGAAAATATTCCGACATATGTTCCCTCTGGGACGATCTTATTCCTTAAAAAACTTGAGGGAAGCTGCTACTACTACTCACAAAGCTGCTCAGAACAGTACACAGTGCTTTGAATTTACTACTATGCTTTGTCTGCTTACATACATATAATTCTACGTTGTGGTTTCCAGTATTTACGAAATGTTGTTTTTGGTACAAATTGTATGCCATAATATTTCTTGTACATTAGGTAAAATTATGTTTTAAAATTATGTATGACATTTAGGAAAACGAGTATTAATTATAACAATCGCAAGGAGGTAGAAGATAGAAGAGAAGCTAATACAATTTAGGATTATTGTTTCCTCTCGACCAAAATGTAAAGATAAGTAGGTATAGGCAAACCACTTCATAATCTGCCAACATCGTCATTACGAGTACTTGTATGTGCGTGTCTTTCCATACAATGATACCGACAAAAGCCTGGCTTTTGAATGTAGACAGACATAAGATAGAGAGATAGAGAATTAAGTATATTTTAATGAAAAAAAATATTTTAATTACTACAGGTAGGTAGTTCATTGAACCCAAAATAAAATAAAAGGCCACTGAAGGACGCCCCAAACCAGACATCGTAAACGACAGTGTTTTGATTTCAACCTAAAAATAAGATCGCAACGATGTCGATATGCAAATTACGTGCGTCGATTGCCGCAGCTAACCTCCGGCTTTCTTTATAGCTACTTCGTTACGCAACTTTTAAATTGTTAAAGAATTTAAAATAAAGAACATATTGATAGACTTTAAAAAATCTTAAACTTCGTTTTTACAAGCTTTTATATTATTTTAATTTGCATATACTAAAGCGTTGACAGATATATTAGCTTTTATTAAGTTTCACGTCCCGTTGTCTGTGTGTCCGTAATCAAATTTTGCAAGCTAAATTAGACCTACTTGGCATTATTCGATTGAGTTGAAACTTCACATACATATGTAAGTTGGGTGACAATGCAATATTATGGTACAAATGAAAGATCTCATGATGAATCCGGAAGGTGGCTACGGCATCTCTGTGATAAAACAACATAACCCCACCGATGATTCGTCTTGTGGAGCACTTTATACTTTTTACTTCATAGTTTTGGATAAAACTTGGTTTAAAAATTTTATTTTAAATAATTACTTGTTTATCTTGTGGCTAGTGTGCTAGTCATTAAGTTAGTCAAAATTAATAATATTCTAACTTTTTACATTTTAATACCATTATGATATTTTTTTCTATACTAATTTATGTTTATGTTTTCACTAATTGGTTTTTTAAATAAATTTTCTCTTCATTAATTAAATAGATATGAATTTTTTATTATAAAATTTTTAATTTACATACACTAAAGCGTTGACAGAAATAACAGTTAACCTAATAAAATTATTGTCTTTACCTTATTTATGGCCCTAATTATTAATTTTATAAATATAAATATGGCATATATTATCATGTTGCTTATTAAGATAAACAATCAATTAATATGAGACCTGAAATTCTAAATACCTAGTAAGTAAATTAATGTTTATTTTGTACTTTGGTTTACTACCCAATGCTTACGTATTGTATGGGTATAAATACATATGGTAATTTTAATTACATGCATAATAATTAACGTTTAAGGGCAAATTAAACGAGAGAGTTGGTCATTCAATTTTTAACATTTTAAATACTGAAATATTTAATTAGACACAAATCTTTAATTAATTATTTTAGTAAGTTATAGTAAGCAAGTCGCTCGCTCGATTATTTGCGCTCATTGATCGAGTGAGCGACATTTTTGAGTCTACTTAGACTATCCAGTGTCTGTATGTCTGTATCTTTATAAAAAGAGTTATTTATATAATTAATGTATATATGTATAACGGCAATTCGAGTATCTATGATTTAATATACTTACACAATTTTTTAAAGGCAGGTAGAGGAACCTTAATAGAATTTTGACGTTCCTTCGAACATAACCAAAATCGCTCTAGTACGGATCATCGTACCAAGATATTGAGATAAGGAGGGCGCAATTTCAAGGTGAATTACTAGTACAGAGACACTATCAAGTCCTTATCCGCAACGGATCAGACAGAGCCTAAGTCCGTAAGGCCTACTTTTAGTGTGATGGTGGGCATAAAGGTCAATTAAATAGAATCGAAACACTGATAGATTACGAGCCATTAACATGACTCGGATTTTTTTCCATTCCTTGATTATCTAATTTACTTTTCTTAGAACATATCTGTACTTATTGCTAGACCATAAATATCTGGAGCAAAGATTTGCGACACAACTGGGCGGGCGGCGCCTTCTGCCTTAATTGGCGCCCAACCAACTTTCCGGAAGAAACCTACAGTACGTGATGCGGCTAAATGAAGATACAGAACTTTTATTTATTGGATGACTGCTTTTTCTTAAGCTTATAATACATTTATGGTTTTGCGAAATAATAGTTTGTTTTATTTTACTACACTGTAGGAGTTCAAACCAAACTGAGCACTCGCGACTATTCTTCCAAATTTGATTCGGCAACGAATCCTACTCGTAATTCGATTTAAATGTTGTTATCTCATTTTGCTCGTACAGTTCCGATTAATGCTTCTCAAGTTATTGTCAAACAGAGAAAATCTATAATATTGTGCATACAAACATCGAACTGTCATAATATGGACGTGGACTAAAACACTTCATTAAGTTCCACTCTGCACAAATAGTTGATCGGTTTAGTTGGTCAGATTGGAAGGGCAGTAAACAACATATTTTTGGCTCTTAGGTAGATTATTAAAAAATATTGTATTCATAGTTTTTCTTTTCTCTGATTAGCAAATAAAGACGTATATACAGCGCATTTAAATTTCGCAGGACGTCACGATCTAGTACGATTTTCACTAGACGGGGACGTTAATCGCCCCCTCTCCAAAATTACTACGCGCTGTATCTTTGTAAGAGACAAATGGAAGAGAATTCATACTCCACTGACAAGAGCATAGCTCTTAAATATAGATAGATAGTATCTTTGTAAATTTTTACAATTTTGATAAACCCAAAAATATGGGTCCATTATTTATGGACTAGCTGTGCCCGCGACTTCGTTCGCGTGGTTGTCGGAACGTAATGTTATATAGCCTAAAGCCTTCCTCTATAAATGGACTACCCAACAAAAAAGAATTTTTCAAATCGGACCATTAGTTCCTGAAATTAGCGCGTTTTAACAAACAAACAAACAAACTCTTCCGCTTTATAATATTAGTATAGATAATCTATTGACGTACTAAATAAAATATAATAATTTTTCGACGCAGTCCACATCCCTATTTTGTTAAACTCGAAAATGTGCCGAAGTGTGTTTCCTTAAGAAGCCATGGCACCATATGTGTGAAATATTAATAAGTTTTGCTATTCCAAAAGCACCTTGCTTGTTTTATAAGCGTCTTTTAAAGTGCTAAGAAAACGGCACGAGTATTTTTATTCACCTAAAATTTACTTAAATGGGAAACACCCAACGATTACTAAATTAAAGCTAACAAATAAAATAATTATATCAACGAACTCATTACAAAGAAGCGACAAAAACATTCCAAACTTTCATGGATAAACTCATTCTCCATTCACAACAGTATATCCGATTGCATTGCAATTCTTTCAGTTTAACCGCATCGAAATAACAAATAGTTTACCGCTGGACCTGGAACCTTTCCAAATAAGGTGACTGTCGGTGACGCTTGCCTAAGGCTGTATTAGACCCGCAAAGTTAACTCTGCATTTCCCGTGAACTGTATTTTATAGTTATAAAGATGATATTGGAACATTTTTTGGTGGTGACAAGTTGGTTTTTGACCAACTGCTCGCTTCCGGAGTCAGTGGCTACTCGCGGAGTTTTATTGGGAATGGATTGAATTTGTAGGTAATTATGACAAAGTTCCTTTGCGGAATTGATTTCTTTTCGCCTTTGTCAGCTTTTTTTATTGGCGTAACGTTCAGAAGATCTCTTTTTGAAAATGGGAGTCATACAACGAATGATTAACGCGTTACACTATGGAAATGCTCGCGCTGATCATTCGTTGTATCAAAAATAAGCCTTTAGACCGAATGCATCTGATATACTCGTAAAAATGCTCGATTATATATAGGCGAAAAGGGAAATGGAAAGTAGTGGTAAAATATTCAGCGCCTAGTGTTTGCATCTCAAGCGATTGAGCCTCTATCTGGAAAAGAAATCATCTACTGACGATCTCCGTTGCGTTTTGTCGCTAGTTACACGCTAGTCCGTCTCTCGGAAGTTCTGGGTTCAATCCTCATCCAAGGCAAGCCCACCTGGGTCTTGGGTGTTAATAAATAAATTCATATGTAGATAATATATGAATTTATTATAAAATAAAGTATAGTTGAGTTAGTATCCCTTAGGAAATGTTTAAACTTACTTTGGGACTAGCTCAATCAGTGTGATTTATTCAAAAAATAAAATAAAACATAAACAAAAAGAGTCGACTTTTCACGACTTTCTGTAGGTAAAGAAACCTTTATGATCTTAACCTATATAATATATATATATATATATATATATATATATATATGTATATATAAAAGGAAAAGATAATTGGCAAAATGTTCAAGACAGGCTTTTTATGTGTTTCGTTTATAAAAAGATGAAAGGGAAAATATTTTCCTATGTACAAGAGGTAGCATAGTTATCTTTAACATACGTAGTTTTACTCTCTTTCTCTCATCTCAGCGTATTCGCAGTTGTATCCTCAGCTGCAGATAATACTGCGAAACCTGGGGTTCACTTACCGCTTTTTCTTCTCCAATTCGCACTGTCTTGAGCATCCTTAGTTGTAAGACCATTGGCATTGGCAGGGGCATATTAACCTTGACGACGTCAAGCCAGCATTTCTCGGCTTTACCACGCCTCCGGGCCCCAGCGGAGGCAGCATGGCCACAGGCATGGCTATTCATTTGTTTCCTACGTAACTTGGCGGTTTCCGCAAGACATGACCGTACCAGCGTAGGACCGTACCACTCTTGCAGTTTTTCTGCTATGTAACATATCTTCCTAGTTTTAATATATTATATAAAATGTTGAAAAGCACGAGTTATATATAAGGCGCCGTATTGTAAATCTAATCAAAACTATTATAACATAAATACATTAGATTCCGCAATTTATTTAAGCTTCTAAGAGGAATAACTTGGTATCGTATCATAATTATTATATTAACAATTTTAATCATTCATAAATAATAAATGATTAAAATTGTGACTACAAATGTAACGCCATCTACTGCATTTAGCTTGAATCACTAAACAGAATCGATACACTCTCTTTTCTCAGCATCCGGTAAGTTAAGTAAGAATATAAATCTTTCTTTAGTGATTCAACATTCACTCAAAATAGAGAGGGCGCTACCGAACATAATAAGGCATGTTTTAATATATAAAAAAAAAGATTTATGGATACGACACAATTACACAATTCTAAAAATAATATTTAGCAATATGAGCTATTAGCTTTTAAAAATAAACCTCTATTTGATAGTGATTCCATTAACAGACGACAGCTTGCAGTTCTAGTCTAGAAGTATGAAAATATTAACCAACTATAATAAAGTTCATTTTATAGTTAGGATTTTTATTAGATATACTTGTTATACTGTGTGTATATAAAATAACTAACGTTCTAAAGTACTCAGCTTTTCTTTATGGATTTATGGATTTATAAGAATATAAATCTTTCTTTAGTGATTCAACATTCACTCAAAATAGAGAGGGCGCTACCGAACATAATAAGGCATGTTTTAATATATAAAAAAAAAGATTTATGGATACGACACAATTACACAATTCTAAAAATAATATTTAGCAATATGAGCTATTAGCTTTTAAAAATAAACCTCTATTTGATAGTGATTCCATTAACAGACAACAGCTTGCAGTTCTAGTCTAGAAGTATGAAAATATTAACCAACTATAATAAAGTTCATTTTATAGTTAGGATTTTTATTAGATATACTTGTTATACTGTGTGTATATAAAATAACTAACGTTCAAGTACTCAGCTTTTCTTTATGGATTTTATTGAATATTTTGTTTTAACTATATTCATCTTAGGACTAGAACAAATCGGTATAGTATTTTCGAGCAAAATTAATTACTAGGTGCTTCCCAAACTTTTTTATCGTGTTGATTTATAATTAATAGATCGTAAACAAAAAAAAATTAGATTATACTTACTCGATAAAAACTTTCATGCTCGAAACTCCATCACTCGGTCATTGGGCAATCACCATTGCAGCCACCCAACAATATTAATCGCAAAATTATGCTATTAGCATTGTTCATGCCTATTATGCTCTAGTTGGGTCATTATTAGCAAGGCGCGTGTAAGCCATTATTATCAGAAGTAAGCAAGCTTGCGTACCAATGTGCAGTATTAAAATGCACCCCTCAATCTCAAAGATTTATGATAATTTAATGTTTAGAATATGTTCACATTTGGTGTCAGCAACTAGGCCGAATACTCTACTTTTCTCTTAGTTTCACTTATGTCGTTATTTACATAAAGATATTTAAATTCGAGATAATATTACTTATATGTTTGACAACCATTTTTTTGAACTGTAGAAAATGTTGATACACCTAATGATTTTTGAGAAAAGTTTTAGTGTGCCAATAATTATTTTTATTCGTACGTTCTTTGCATTAAATCCGGTCTCTTATATTTTATTTTACTATTTACTCGCAAAAAGACTGAATTTTTTTTGTTAACATATTGTGAGTAAGTAGCTAAGAAACCTCCGTAACGCATTGGTTAACACGTTAGTCCGTCGCTCGGAGGTTCTGGGTTCGATTCACAGTCAGGGCATGTCGGAAAATGGCCTTTTTCGAATTGTCCTGGGTGTTTATCCATATATGCATTTAATCAGTGTGATTTGTCCCTATCTTTTATTTATCTAAACTATGTTTTATTTTAAATACAATTTTCTTCTTCTGCCTTATCCTTATCCCACTCTTTATGTGGGGTCGGCACAGCATGTCAGTTTCTTCCTTCTTGCTCCATCTCCAGTCAATTTGTCCGTCACTCCCTTCCTATCCATATACTCCTTTACACATTCCTGCCTGGTTATATGGATTTCGTCCCTTCTCCTAACATGTCCTCACCAGCGTAGCCTTTTTTGAAAAATACAATATTAGTAATTTTTGTTAACTACATTAAATATAGCTTATTTAGAGTTTTACTTTATAATAGTATTTTTTTTGTTATTTCAATATTTCTGCATAGTAGATAAGCTTTGTATTACTCGCCCAATATGAATTAGAATAACGAGTACGGAAAATTTTACCTTATGTGCGTATGTTTTCTTATCTTGAAAGCATGTCTTTCAAGATAAGAAAACACACATCCACGTCCAACATCCACCCTAGCATAAACAAAACGAAACGCAATTTTCATGTTCAAGTCAATAGCTTAGAATAATAAGTGATTGTAAGTAATATTAAGGAAATCCACATAAGAGTCCCATTTGTGAAATGCCTCTACTATTAGATCTCGTTTTTAAATTTCAAGTAGGTGATAGGTCAATAATACATATATATATATATACATATGTGCACAGAGTAACAATATACTGATATATGCTATAATTAGGTAACTCACGTCTAAAGTCAGCTACTGGCCGACATGTTTCGACCTTATCTGGAGGCCTTCCCCAGGGTGAATGTGATACGCGACGCCCACACGAAGACGTCCCCATAAATACATACACTATCACGTCTTTATGAATAAGCCTTTACTATATTTGCTAATAACGAGTCCTGATGACCTAATAATCTTCGAAAACCTAGCACGGGCACCACCGCTCTACGTTTATTTAGTTTCTGTACCTTTTATCATACGACATTTTACCTTTGTATACCAGTGGAGAAAATAAAAAAAAAACCCTTTTTTATACCTAATGGGGCAAAGGTAACTAGAAGGTGGAAAATATAATTAAAGTAGTGATGGGTTGCTAGCCGTATGGCCTCTAACATGATTAACATTTTTTCCCATTCGCTCGATCGGCTTTTACGATCTGCGTGGGAAGAGAAGCAGCTAGTACATTCTAAGTTTCTTTTCTCTTTAAAATTGTATGCACCCCAGTACAACAAAGAAATGCAACGCATTGTATTTGTTACGATTCCATTAAATAATCTCTTAAATTATTTGGTATTGTTAAATCTTTCATGGCTTGTTGTATGCATAATGCAGTATTTATTTAGAGTATTTAGAGCCTGCTAGATCCTATGGTGGGCAAAGGCCTCCCATCTCGGGAAGTTCTCAGTTACTTTCATAATGCAGTAATGAAACTAATATAATTTTCCAAGTTAACTAATTGTAATGTGTTCAGCATATTGGAAGGAAATACAAGTGTTAAGTTTTTATTAACTGTTCTTGCCTATATGCTTTCATGCTGGTCTGGGAGAAAAAACGTAGAATGTACCAGCTGCTTCTCTTTCCGCGCAGATCGTAGAAGCCGATCGAGGGACTGGTGAAAATGCAAATCATGTTATTAGGCGATGCGGGTAGCAACCCATCACTATTTCGATTAATTTTTCCACCTTCCGCCCACCATGACGCTAAAAGTGACCTTTGAGTCTTGCGGCCCTGGGCTCTGTCTGCTTTGAGCAGCAAGACCCAAAATGCTTTGACTGCCCCATAAGGGATAAATACGTGATAGTACGTATGTATGTGTATTTATTTATTTATTTAACTTTATTACAAAATATGTAACAAGCGGACTTAAGGCCTAGGGCCTTTTCTACCAGTCAACCTACAGGTGGTGCTGATAAAAGCAAATTTTAGACGATTAGTATATTCAAATTAGCTATTTGACCATTACTAAACATTTACCTAAGACATATATTCATATATATACTTTCTTATACATTCATAGACCTACATATAAAAATACACAAATATTTTATAAATTCATAAACGCTACATAAACTACATAAATATTTATACTCTATGTCAATTTGTGAAGATAATGAGCGCGCACAGCACTCTTAAATGCTTGGCGACTAGGGGCTTTGCTATGCTTTTAGGTGTATGTATGTGCCCTTTACTCATGTCAAGCAACGTCGGATGTTGGGAAGTGACCGGGTGCTTGATGGTTAGGTATATGTACTCTGTAACAAATATGCATTAGGATAAGGAGTATTTGAGCAAACTTTAAATTTTCGAACGAGAATCGTTCGAGTAGTTGCAGTAGTTACCCTCCCAACTGGAATATGGAGGCAATTCCCGAGTGCTCCGCGTATCTCACTTACTTCACGAACCATTAAATTTTCCTGTTTGCATTTTTTAGCATACGTTACTCCCAAGATGGGAGCGTACGACCGACGACCGGCTTTACGATTGTAGTTTTAGGGGAAGTGGTCTCCGCGACACACTTTATTCGATTTATGTTTTGAATATGTTAAATGCGTCTCAAGCAAGTAAGTGATGAGTTTAAGTAGTAAGAAATATCTATATTTGGATTATAAATTGTATTTTTTAGTAATAATAATTTGTGCGCATATTCTACAGTAAATTTAGCTATACCGAATACCTATAATATAATGCTAATATAATATATAGGGACATATAACACAAAGAAATATTTTTTTTAAACTTGTGTTATGGAGTACTAACTCAACGATATTATATTTTATGATAAATACATATATAGAAAAACACCCAAGAACCAGAAAAGATTAAAAAGGCCGTTTTCTAACTTGCTCTGAACCCAGAACATCCGAGTGGCGGACTAGCCTGTTTACCAATACGCCACTGAGGTCGTCAAATTTATTTAGTCTAATGTCGATGGCAAAGTAGAATACAATTTGTCACCATATTTCCTCTAGAATGAATGTCGTAAGAAGTGACAAAGGGAAGAGAATGGGCACTGGGCAGCCACTTTCCTCTGTGCAATGGCTTTATCCCATCTACTGCTATCAACAATCTGCCTACTCAGCGTGGTAATTATGGGCAAATCCTTTAATTATTCAAAGAAGCCTGTAATTTAATTTAATTAAATTGTTATTGAGACAAAAGCTACAATAGGTAGACTTAATGTTAAAGCATTCTCTCCCTGTCAACCCCGTCCCTGTAATAGTAGGTACAGCAACGGAAGGTACTGGTAAAGAAAGAAGAACTAATCTCTGTCTTTTTTGGGTTGGAGAGGACAGTGGACCAATAGTGAGTGGGGTACCAACAACACGAAAAGAACAAGTGGACCAATACAGACAGATAAAACAAATAGGGCAACAAAATATCAAAGAGCTATATGTAAAACTAGAGAAAACACTACATATCACTGTTTTGTCTCGTTCAATTGTAGCCATCTCCATAAACTTCACTTGGTTGCTTTACTAGCTCTCATACGCCTAGTACTTTCAACAGTTTTCGACAGACAGAAAATATGCTAATTAGATTAAAAATGCTTTGGTGTGTACTACAATACAGTAAGAATCATTCAAGGAACACAGCAAAGTGTAAATAAATAACTTTAGATCGGTATGTATCAGATTTCATTGTTTGAAAATTAAATACGTTTGATAAAATTCGTGCCGCCAATATTCAAAAATAGAGATCAGCGGCCAATTTATTTATTTATTTATTTACCAATTTATGTACACGGACAATATATACAGAGAATACATAAACAAAAAGTTGTACAAAGGTACTAGGCCAATGTTCGAGATAGGTCGATATATTTTATGTCAATGAAAAAAAATCTACTTATTTGTAAGGAAAGCTCAACCTACTAGTCTGCATTACACAACTCTTTGGAAAAGTCAATTAATAAAGATTTATTTAAAATGGCAACAACTCTAAACACTTAAAGGCCGTCATCTTGTTTTTAGTAATTCCTCAGACTGTTCGTTTTCTTTTTAATTAATTTTGACAAATTACCCTACCTTCTCAGTTTCTTTGCTTTTTAATTAAATACTGGAGTGACACTCGCCCGGCGGAATGTCCGAGAGCCCTTGAGGGCTGTTCATACCTACAGCAGACGTGTCAACAAGCCTTACTTGTCAATTGATGATCAAGAGGGGACTAGAGGTCTTTAGTTCCTTTCATCTTTTAATACAGGTGACTTTTTAAACACCCGCCAAATTTTTGGAGCAAGTTCAGTCCATACTGAACTACTTTGTAAATAACGTTATTAAAAATCGATAAAAATTTTCCGTCCTCCTTTACAAAATCTGTTTGGCTAAGCGCTGATTTGTATGGGAAGGCGAATTTTTATTTTAGTTTATCGTTGTTGGTTTTTATGGAAAGTAGTTCAGTATCATGGACTGAACTTTCTCCAACAATTTGGCTGGTGGTTAAAAGGTCAGCCTGTATAGTCTTAATTGTTTTCTTCCATGCTGTGGTGGGAGAAAACAAAAACTTAGAATTTACCAACAGCTTCTCTTCCCGCGCAGATCATAAAAGCCGATCGAGGGAATGGGCGAAAATTTGAATCATGAAAAGGCGATGCGGGTAGCAACTCATCACTACTTTGATTCCTTTCTCTACCTTCTCGCCCAGCATCGCGATAAAAGAGGCCTTTGAGTCTTATGGGCTCTGTCTGCCCCGTTAGGGATAAAGACGTGATAATGTATCTGTATTATATATATAGTCTTATTCTTGAAAAATTCCGTGTGGTTTCCGGCAGAGTAGAATAAGAACACTCCAAGTCTTCCCGTGGATGACGTAGACTTAGGAAATAAAGTTAACCAAAGCTTATAAACATCAACGAGACCTCTCCAACCCGCCTGGCCGGCGGCGTGGAGAGCGTAGGCCAAATCCTCTCGCTGCTCTGCCCAATGGCTCTGGAAGTACAGAGAGGGTCGTGCTCCTACAGCGGAGACCAAAAAAAATTTCTAGCGATGATTCCATACAAATTAAATAAGTATCGTATAGATTTAACTAATAATAAAGTGTGGTTTTCTTTTTAGTTGGACAATAAATAAAATAATATTTCAAATTATATAAATAATATTTTTCAAAATTAGGACATTGGCACCTAATTAATTTTGTATCGTTTATTTGAATATAAAAACAAGATAATGATCTAGGTTTATAGTGCTTAAAGGCCCATTTACACGGTGCAAGTTTCTTGCCTGTCGCATACAATTAAATTGAAGCAATAGAAAACTTGCATGTCTAAACAGAACAGCCATACAAATCATTTATTGCTTCAATAAAATTGTATGCAACAGGCAAGAAACTTGCACTGTGTAAATGGGCCTTTACGTACAATTCTAGTCAAATCACACGGAGTACCTATTGATATGTGGCCAGATAATAAAAAATAACGTTGTACCTGTCATCAAGATCACTTGTTAACTTAAAGTTAATAAATAACGATTTTGTCAAAAACAAAATACAGGATATAAAATAATATACAGGATATTATTTTATATCCTGTATTTTGTTTTATTCATTGGTGAGACAGATCACACTTTATCGCTCATATATTTATCACAGTTTTACCAAAAATTTAACTCATCAGAAGGTGCCACTATTTTAATCTACTTTAATAGACCTTTAAAGGATATCACCGTGAAGAAATTAGTTGGAGTATCTATTTAAATTTCCTGCACTTTAATAGATTCTGTGTAGGTTAAAACTTATAAATGAACTGACATGAATTTTTTTTTACTGTGTTATTAAATAAATACCAGCTGTAAATGTGTGATCATTCTTACAGAACGAGTCAGTCAGTCAATGTGTCAGTGAGTGCTCGTAATGAGTCCAGGTGACTGAACATGTTGAAAGCATGACAGCAATGCCACGTTTTATGGCAATGCTGTTTTTTTGTGCCAAGCAGTTTCCAGCACTTTGGTCAAGGGATACCTCAAATTATATTTTTGATATATTCATTTATACCCTGCATATTTAAATTTAAAGTGTGTAACAGCACTGTGATCTAGTCAATATTTTACTATCACCCGTCTACTATATTCTACTCACCAGTGCATAGGATATGTGTACTTTTGTAATTAAAGATTACTCACTATAAATGTGAATAGACCTTTAGGAGCGGCATGTTTTGTACTGTTAATTACAGTCAGTCGTATTTACAAGAACTTTAATAGGACCTCTCTGGGACTACACAATTCAGAATGGAAACTTATTTTGACATTGCAGTAATAAAAAAAACAAACTACACTCAACTGTCCACGCTGATCGCTAAGCTGGTATAGTGGTCCCTCAGACTAAGGATCAAGAGTGGGTCCGTTGTACAAAATCACAGAAACATATACAACACACCCAGAGTAGCAGCAATTATCAGTGAAAATGGGCACAAGCATTTTTGCGCGCTAAGTTTCAAACCTCTAGATGACGAACTGGAGTGGTAACCAATACACCACGAAGGTCGAAGGCAGTCAAGAATTCAATGGGAATAAATTAAAATAAATATTTCCATAGAATACCTAGCTAGAAAAATTTACAACGTATTGAATACTCATCCTTGGCTAATATAATATTATTTTCAGAACAGAAATAGTTATGTATGATAACTTTTTGTGGTCGAAAGACTACAGGCTCTACTTACCAAGTAAGAATTGATTAAAACCAAGATTAATATTGTTTAAAAAAACTATTTTTGTTTGAAATCCTTTATATCTTATGAGTAAAATAATCCAGGAGCTCGGTGGTTCGGTGGGAATACGCATTGCTTTCGCAAGTTAAGCAACCCCAGGCGTGGTCCTTCCTTGGATGGGTGACAAGTGGCATTTAATTTTCTCGAGATTCCCCGTGCTTCGGAAGGCACGTAAAGTCGTTGGTCTCGGCTGTCATCATTGTATGGCAGTCGTTAAGCTTTATCAGATGCCTTTAGGTATCTTGAAGAAGCTGACACCAGTGTTGGCCACTTACACACACGAAAAACAAACAAATAGTAAAATAATCTACATTTTTAGTAATTTAAAAACAAAATAAAAATTCAATAAATGTTGTACTGTTAATTTCTATAAATTAACAATACACGATTCATTGTATGTGTTATCCTATGATAACAGAGACAATGTATACAATTTATAAGCCGTGCGTAAATACTGATGTCATTAAAAAAATATTTTTGTACCATATAATAATATAAGGTGACTACAACAAAAATAAATACGAGAGCAGGTCTTTGTTCCATCATAAAATTTATAATTCTAATTTTATTGGGTAATTCTAATTTTATGGCTACATTATGGTTTTTGACAAATAGTTTATTCAATATAATTATATGACAATTTTTCAGACTCATGTAATAAAATGTTGTCACTTTATTATCTACCGACCATTAAAACCAAATAGGTCTGACTTTAATATTATAAACACCAATTTTATCTTTGAATTTAAATACACTTTACAAAGTGTTCGAAAGCATGTTGTATCTTCTGTCGAGAGAAATTTAGAGTTGATTTAATTTAATTTAAAAAAACTTTATTGTACATCAACGATAGTTACACATAATAAAATAACTAGGATAATTTTACAAATGGTGGAATTATCCCAGAAGGGATCTCTTCCAGTCGGCCAGTAGGGCAGAGGACAGTTACAAAAGTAGGAAGGCAGAAGTACGTACAGAGCAATGAACAAAACAAGTATAATATTAATGCTTAAACACTACGAATACACTACATACATACCTAAAGAATATACTACATATAATATAAAAATAAATATTTTATATAACTCAATTTATGACTCTGCAAAGAATTTCTGAACTCTTGATTTAAAGGAGCCTAGTAATTGAAACATTCTTAACTCCACTGGTAAAGCGTTCCATAAACGCGCAGCGAGCACAGCGAAGGACTTCGCGCAGGTCTGTGAGGAATGAGAAGGGATCTGTAGAAGTGGTTGACCACGAGCACGAAGACGGCTATCATATTTTTTATTGATTTCTTATTTATATTATTAAGAGCTCTCTATATCCCATTGTTGGGCAAAAGCCTCCCTCTCGGCTCTCATTTCTCTCTGTCTCGCGCTTTTGCCTGCCAGTCCAATGAGTAGGCGTCTTGGTCGTCACACTATCTACACTGTGGTTTTTAAGGACGCCGGTGTCCATTAATTGAAGTCCACAAAGTTAGGGTTTCGGCCCATAGTTCGTTCTGCATGCGGCTCAGTAATCTCGAGTTACAAAATACAATGCATTCAGCCAAACCAGTTTTTAGGAAACAGGTAAATAAGCTCATACGAGTAAATGGAAATTCCTTACTTTGTATGCAGATCAATATCACACACTGAGCTAACATTCCGACTTTTTGAAACACGATCCTATGCAAAATGAATAAACAATCTAACTACAAAACTACTTCATTACTACCGATTGTCAATTTCACCCCCCCTTTCCCAAGTCAATATTCCGCCAATACACTATGTGACTTATTTCACCCTTTAACCACTAAAGAGTGCACAATGCAAATAGATTCGTTGTAGAGCAGCAATGGGTTTGCGGGGCGTTTGGATGCGGTTCTAAAAAAGACTGGATTGCCTTACTCCAAAGTATTGAGAGGAACAGAAGTATAGTTTGTACACATTCTTTATTCCGTCTTTGTTATGTTTGGTCCGTAATAAATTCCGTACTGATAAGATTGAATGAATGAATGAATGATTTATTCCTTAAAAACATACGTACAATTAACATATAAGATCGTAAACAACCGCTATAGTATAAACTGTGTTGCATTTGTTTGCGCCCAATTCCGGAAATATGGTTTTTGGAATGAAAAGAAACCTATTAGTTTCATAAATAGAGCAAAAATTTACAAATAGTTTAAAAAAAAAAATTAAATTAATTTATGCATTTATACAAAATCTGTAAAGTACATTAGAAGACTAAGGCAAACAGATCATGTAACACTATCCAATTTGAAAGTATTTAACAAGAGCTTGGTGATGGGGGGGAGGCGGGGTATGTGGTGTAAACAGCTGTAAGTTGTGTGTGATGTCCGGTGGAGTAGGATGTCCGGTGGAGTAGGATATGCCGTCTGAGGCAACCTATATATGTCAATCCTAAAAAAAAAAAAAAAAAAAAAAAAAGTTGTGTGTGTGTGTTATCACTTATCTTTTTGACCATTCGATTAGTTTTTCAGTCTCCTCATAAGATATTCCGAGTAGATAATTATACAGTTTTCGTTTGCATTCCTGGCGGGTAAGTGGATGAATGACAAGAGTCCTTTTTATATCATTGTAGACTTTTGGGCTAAGGAAATTGAAGTGACGCCCAGTGTCGTCGAGTCTGCATGAGAGTCTCCTACATATCATATCAAACCTGCGCTTGTCCCGAAAATTTGGATTGTACTGTAAGTAAGAGTGTTTTCGGAGAATAATACTTCTAGATTGAATTTGACTGATGTCGATGTTATGATACTTACAATTTTCTTTTTTTTCTGTTAAAAATTCTAATGAAACTTATTCTAGAGTAGCAGAATTAGTATTTGCATGAACGAAAAATACAATTGGACTGATGACCTTATACTATAAAGCGTACTCTGCTGGAAAGCCAAAATCCTGTATTATTTGTAGGTGTCGCTACTTACTCGCCCGCTAGCAAAAAAAAAGAATGCTGGGTACTGAGGCTGACAGCATCCACGAAAAAGCAGCCAAGTGCGAGTCGGACTCGCCCATGAAGGGTTCCGTAGCAGCAAGTAACATAATATAAAAGTTCTAAATGTAAATTGCGGTTTACGATTTATGACTTTTAAAAAAAAACTACTCACTAGATCTCATTCCAACCAATTTTCGGTGGAAGTTTGCATGGTAATGTCCATCATATACTTTTTTAGTTTTATCATTCTCTTATTTAAAAAATTATAGGGGGCACACACATTTTACCACTTTGGAAGTGTCTCGCGCGCAAACTTTTCAGTTTAGAAAATAAAGATATTAGAAACCTCAATATAATTTTTGAAGACCTATCCATAAATATCCCACAAGTAAGGGTTTGATGAAAAAATTTTTTTTGTGTTACCCCTAAAATTTATTGTTTTTTTTTCTATTTTTGTGTGAAAATCTTAATGCAGGTTACAGAATACATCTACTTACCAAGTTTCAACAGTATAGTTCTTATAGTTTCGGAAAAAAAATTCTGTGACATACGGCAGACAGACAGACATGATGAATTCATAAGGGTTCCGTTTTTTATCCATTTGGCTACAAAACCCTAAAAATCAAAGATGGCGCTTGATTGTTCGTTGAAAATGAATGCTTACTCGTATACCGCCATCTTTCCGAAATTAAGCGGCACTACTAAGAAAATAATTTCCTTAGAACTAGTAACTCCATCTAGCTATAACATTTAAACTAAAAATCGAATTACGCTTTGAAGGTTGTCAGTCTTCTTGTATTTTTCGTACATGGTATTAGGAACTACTTTATAGGAACAAGTATTCTTTATAAATTTTAATCTATACATTATTTTAAATAGCACAGTATCTTGTACTCGTATATGATGATATTTCATTCGGAATCAATCGGTTTCTTAGTACCTTAGTAAAGTAAGTCAATGAACTGACATGATCTTCATGTTATAGTAAATTACCGACACTTTTTACTTTTAACACTTAAGCCAGCACAAAATTAAGCACTAATCCTACAACTGTTATTTATTTACTCACCTATCTACGCTATTTTGATCTCGTTGTAAATTAATGAAATTGTGTTACTGAGATTCCGAGAACAAGGTGTTTGATTCTTACATGACGTTTCGAAACCCATAAAAGTAGATCTTACTCAGCCACTCAGAGATTGCTGGGTGACAGCAATAATCAATGAATGCCATTGTGGTCGCGGTTCCCCAGAGGCAACACCATGCCTGGAGGGAAGATCATCCTATTGTGATGGTCTAGAATACCTACCACTTTGATAACGTTACAAAGTGATGCATCTGTAATTGTCTTTAGTTTGTTTTTCCTGATTGAATTATGACCCACTCCACCCACGTGGGTCTTGGCTTTGTGTGATTTATAAGTAAATTTTCTAGGTGATCGGTTTTTGGGACACTGTTTAACTATGGTTTTGGGAATCGTAAAAATGCATTGCTTAAGATTTGTAAATTTATTTTTTAGATTAGATTTCTACAATATTCTCCAAAATTTTTGCAATAATAATCTCGTAAACTATACATTATCACGTCTGTATCTCTAACAGGTGAGACAGAGCCGGGAGCTATAAGACCCAAAGACCACGTTTAGAATAGTAATGGACGGGAAGATGAAAAAAAAGGAAGAGAAAAAGAAGAAGACATATTATACACAAATACCATATTAATAATGGAATAACGCCATGCGCATAATTATAATAATGAGTTCGAAATATGATGAAAAACAAAACCTACGCACTATACCATAACATGTAACTGTAAATAAAATATTATTCAAGTTACTCTATCACTCAATATGTGAGTTATACAATATAGATATCAGATATTAAATCTTCAACGTCGCACACACGGAAAATAATGCCCATTAGTGAAACAAAGGAAACATGGTGAATAGTTTATATACCTATCTATTTACTCGTTATTTTTCCCTTGATCTTAAAATAAACATATACAATACAAAAAGTTACATCCACTCTTCAAAGCCACAAACAAACACTTGAAAACAGCAACACACCATAAAAAGACATGGATTTGTTAAGCGTTTCCTGTTTATAAATAAAAAGGAGTTGAGCCATCCTCCTTTAGACAATAACCGAAAATCCTTAATAAAAAGAAAAAAGCAAACTCGTCAGCAATGTGTCGACCCCCAATTGAATTTCAAAGCCGACAAGCGTCTACCACAAAATTTATTCAAAGAATAAATCTGAAAATTTGTAGATCTAAAGGCATAAAGGAAAGTGGCGCCGACGCGCCGACACAAAGGAATTTCTAAATTTCACGGCTTCCGCTTTTGCTGTTTGTATTTATATGAGTGCGGGAAGAAATGACAAACGACTGGAGGGAGTAAAAGTAGTGGAGACAAGTAGCCAATCTTACGGTTTGTCGCCACTGTCGTAAAGGCGGGCGCGTATTGAGAGATTTGATATTTTATGAAGCTCTTGATAATCTGCTACGTAATGATCTTTCCCAACATACGAGCACTGCTAATGTAGATCTATATGTAGATGTCTTTCCATTAGGTAAGTACATTCTTAATATGTGACGATAATAAATTATTAGCTACGGTACAAATCTATTTGAAAATAACTTTTAACAGTGGTTGGTAATAAAAATAACGGCCTAGTATAAGTTTCCAATGCATCTACTCAAACTTAAAATCACTTCGAATTTATCTAATCAGTCTTACCTTCCCTACTAAATATATACAACGTGTAAGGGACTGTCTGTCCACATTAAAGAGCTAAGCTCTTGGCGGTGTCATCGTGTAGAATGAGACTCACACAAAATAAGGGACATATGCGTAATAAATCAAACCACGGCCTGTAATAGATCACTATAGATTATTGAAATTAAATAAAATAAAAAAAACGTCATTTCCATACAATAGTGTGCAGCCGCCTGGGCAATTTGAAGCAGAATGTCGATTTCTTTGTTGGTTATTTTATAATAGCATTATACTATAGTAATCTAATATAGCCCGTGGTTTGATTTATTACGCATGTGCACCTTTATCAATTACTCGTATAACCATAACAAAATAATATAATAAAATAAAATCTTTTTATTTCGACCAACGATCATTAATTATTTATATTTAGTATATTTGCTGTAAAATATGAGGATTGGCTTCAGCAGCACACTGATATGCAAAAAGAACGCATAGTATCGCTCTCGGTATAGGCAAGCCTCAGCAACCGTTGAGCATTCAACCACAACTCTTGCTATCCCCTAGATCATTATGATTTTAGATAAAATTTATTAGAAATATTAGTCAGATAACGTAGCTTGTAATAATTACTTTTTTATTCATGGCGTTATAACAAAATATACCTCATACTCATGTGTCGATCGCTCATGATCACAAACCCACAGATCTGTATATACTACAAAACCTTACATATAACATGTGTGAAATTTTCCATGACTACCAGCCCTTCTTTCTACTACGAATTACCAATACTTATTACTTTCCATTAGTAAAATTCCGGGAAAATCAAGAATATACGCTTTTTAAGATAAAAATTTTAATCCCAGGACGCAATCAATCTGCTGTCAATATTCTTTTGAGGAAAAGAAAGCCAATAAAATTAATATCGAAATTTCGATAAAAATGTTTTCGTGAATGACCTTAATAAAATCCATTTCAGATTCATAAAGGCTATTGTTATTCTGAACGGCCTTAATAGAAGTTTTTGTCAACAGCTTTTTTTTCGGATTTTATAGAATAAAGAACTAGGTCTAGTACTTATCCTGTAGATAAAAATAGGAGCTTTAGATTGACAAAAGCGTTCTAACAATGTTCGCTACTAACTAAGAAACAAGTAATCATTTAAATTAAATATAAAAAAAGGTTTTTCAAACAATGAACTAAATGGTTTAAAATGCTCCTTAAGCTTAATCAATCGAGCCCAAACTCGGTGAGGTTATAATGTTTTATCACAGAGATGCCGTGGCCACTTGGCACCTTCTGGCTTCACCTTGAGATCAAGTCATTGGTACCATAATATTGCATTGTCACCCAACTTACATAAATATGTCAAGTTTCAGCTCAATCGAATAATGGAAAGTGGGTCTAATTCAGATTTCAAGATTTGATTATGGACACACAGTCAATTTAACGGGAAAACTTGCAAAAACATAAAATTTATCAGCTGCTTTTTTATGATGCATATTGTATGTATGTCATGTGTATTTGTCATGACTATGTTTGATTATTTTTATAAATTATTCTTCTTTCTTTATTTTAATATTGCACCCCATTTACTACGTTTTCTGCTAAGTCCCTAAGGTGAACTGGTAGACAATACCTTTTCTATCATAAATCGTTATATTATTATGCAATAAATATTAAATAAAATAAAATATTTGTATGTTTTAAAGAGGCAGTGTCTACAAACTCCTAATGAACACAATGAGCAAAATGCCTTCGACGCAACAACAGATAAGTACTAATATTATAATAAGTATCATTCGGTTTTTGTTTTACGTAGGTCACTATATAAGTTTTGAAATGCTCAAAATTTGAACACAGGACTCATCTATGTCATATATTTTTAAAAGGCAAATTTATTTCCAAATCGAACACAAAAGGCAATTTACAGCAATTTAAAAAAATAAAAAAATTAGAGCGTTTATCCTGTCTTCGTTTCCCGCTTTTTCGTCTGCTACGATGGAGCTTAAATGTGAACATTTGCGTGCATGGTATATTATGACTTTAAATGTAGTTTATCTGAAGTTTTAGGCTTAGAACGCATAAAATCAGCTTAAGGTGAGTCTGCTGCTTCTCGGGCAACCATTTTTAGGTAGTTTAAAAAAAATTAAAGGGAGAAAACCAGCCTTGAAGATGATGAGAGAAGTGGACGCCCCCGAATAGCAGTCACTACTGAAAATGTGTGGACTACTGAAATGCTTGTGCGAGATGACACACGAATTACATACAGGGACATAGAGAAAATCTTAGGCATCAGTTCGGTTAGTGTTCACACCATATTACATCAACATCTTGGAATGAGGAAGCTTTGTTGTCGTTGGATACCTCATTTGCTCTCCGAAACGGTAAAGAAAGCCCATGTGGATTGATGCCGTGAGATGCGTCTACGTTTTGAAAATGGGGGATCAAGAAGTATTTCTGAAATTATTACTGGCGACGAAACATAGATATATCAATATGATCTGGTAATTAAGAAGCCTTCCTCGGTATAAGTGTTTCCAAATGGCCAGTAGCCAAGGAAATTGCAAAGACCGCAGAACATTGGGAAAAAAATTGTGGTCAGTTTTTTTTTACAGAGTGGACATCTTGCATCGTCAATGCTAGAGAATTGTAGGTCAGTTAACTTAGAATTGTCTACAGTCGCATTGCCAAAAGTTTACAAAGCTGTGCAGGAGAGACGACCAAAGACCGGGCGCCGGGAAATAATGCTGCACCACGACAACGCGTCTTCACACTCTTCCCTCAGAACAAAGGCGTTTATTAAAGAATTGGGTAGTGAAACCCTACCTTACCCATATTACAGACCCGACTAAGGTCCTTGTGACTTCTTTTTATTCCCCAACATAAAAGATAAGATAAAACAAGTTTTTTTCAAGTGCCGCAGAAGTGCGTACAAATCAGCCATTTTTGACCTGTTCTGACAGGTGTGTAATTGGAATAAATGTTTCCAAGACTGGTTTAGGCGGATGGAAATCTGTATAGATAATAATAGAGAGTATTGTGAAAAAATACAATATAAATAGTAACTATATGTTGTCTACTTTTTGCGTGTCTCAAAACTTATATAGTGACCTACGTATCTACCAAGTAGAATAATTTCTATTTTTATAAGAATATTATTATATTATAATTATAAGATATAAACCTACATTACCACTGACTGATTGACATAGTTGTTTGACCTGTTCCCGGGTGGGTGGGGTAATGATTGATGTATGGTCGTGTAGAGGGTGCTCCAGTGAGTACCAGAAAAATCGGACATGTTGAAAATCATCAGATCTTAATGTGGACGAGGTACAGCCTGCAAAAAGGGTTAGTGTTAGGGGTGTGATTTTTTTTTCAAAATATAGGGGGTTGAAAGCAATTTGACGACTGTCATTTGTTTTTTCATTTTTTTCAAAATCCAAGATGGCCGCCATACAAGGACAATTTCCGGGTGTGTACCGCGAGACCGTAGGCCGAGCGGAAAGCGAGGCCGCAGGCCGAGCTGCGTTCCGAGGGTGACGCCCGAGCCCCTCTTGACCTCCCCCCTTCCCGCAGAACCCCCCCCCCGTCACTAAGTGAAGCCAGAGGCCATAGGCCGAAAACTAAGCTCCCCGCGAGGCCGAAGGCCGAGCTGCGTGGCGAGGGTGAAGCCCGAGCCCCTCCTGACCTCCCCCCTCCCCCGGAACCCCCCCGGAACCCCCCCGGAACCCCCCCGGAACCCCCCCCCCCCCAAGTCACTAAGCGAAGCCTGAGGCCGAAGGCCGAAGGCTGAGCTATACCGCGAGGCCGCAGGCCGAGCTGCCAAGATGGCCGCCATACAAGGACAATTTCCAAGTGTCTACCGCGAGACCGCAGGCCGAGCTGCGTTCCGAGGGTGACGCCCGAGCCTCTCCTGACCTCCCCCCTTCCCCCAGAACCCCCCCCCTTAAGTGTCTTTGCGAAGTCAGAGGCCAAAGGCCAAAAACAGACCTCTTTCGCGAGGCCGTAGGCCGAGCTGCGTGGCGAGGGCGAAGCCCGAGCCCCTCCTGACCTCCCCCCTCCCCCAGAACCCCCCCCCCAAGTCACTAAGCGAAGCCTGAGGCCGAAGGCCGAAGGCTGAGATGTTCTGCGAGGCCGCAGGCCGAGCTGCGTGGCGAGGCCGTAGGCCGAGCCACTCCCACCAAGCGATAAGCGTTTTTTTTTTAATTTTCCAAGATGGCCGCCAATAGTCGACTGCGTCCGATTTGAGTGAAATTCAGTATGCAAAGGTTTTTTGAAACGCGGAATCCAAATCTGACATTTTTTTTGGAATCCAAGATGGCGTCTGGATTTTAGAAATTTAACTTTATTCGTTCAAAACGTCCTACTGGAACATCGAAGGGGTCTGACATTTTGTATGCTGGGGTAAAGCACCCCGCGAAACTCAAAATTGCAAACAAAATTTGATTCCAAGATGGCGGCCCGTATACGTTTTTATTTTTTTTACACTGACTTTAGCACCTTACCTATTTTCTCTGAAAATAAGATTCCAACCAACTTCAACAGCTGCACGAAAAACCGCGGGCTGCTTGCAGCCCGCGCAGCGCCCGAAAAGCTAGTTATAATATATAAACCTACATTACCACTGACTCACTGACTGATTGACATAGTTGTTTGACCTGTTCCCGGGTGGGTGGGGTAATGATTGATGTATGGTCGTGTAGAGGGTGCTCCAGTGAGTACCAGAAAAATCGGACATGTTGAAAATCATCAGATCTTAATGTGGACGAGGTACAGCCTGCAAAAAGGGTTAGTGTTAGGGGTGTGATTTTTTTTTCAAAATATAGGGGGTTGTAAGCAATTTGACGACTGTCATTTGTTTTTTTAATTTTTTTCAAAATCCAAGATGGCCGCCATACAAGGACAATTTCCGGGTGTGTACCGCGAGACCGTAGGTCGAGCGGAAAGCGAGGCCGCAGGCCGAGCTGCGTGGCGAGGGTGACGTCCGAGCCCCTCTTGACCTCCCCCCTTCCCCCAGAACCCCCCCCCCTCAAGTGTCTGCGTAGTCAGAGGCCAACGGCCGAAAACTAAGCTCCCTGCGAGGCCGAAGGCCGAGCTGCGTAGCGAGGGCGAAGCCCGAGCCCCTCCTGACCTCTCCCCTCTCAAGAACCCCCCCCCCCCCCCAAGTCACTAAGCGAAGCCTGAGGCCGAAGGCCGACGGTCGAGATGTTCCGCGAGGCCGCAGGCCGAGCTGCGTGGCGAGGCCGTAGGCCGAGCCACTCCCACCAAGCGATAAGCGTTTTTTTTTTAAATTTTCCAAGATGGCCGCCAATAGTCGACTGCGTCCGATTTGAGTGAAATTCAGTATGCAAGGGTTTTTTGAATCGCGGAATCCAAATCTGACATTTTTTTTGGAATCCAAGATGGCGTCTGGATTTTAGAAATTTAACTTTATTCGTTCAAAACGTCCTACTGGAACATCGAAGGGGTCTGAAATTTTGTATGTTGGGGTAAAGCACCCCGCGGAACTCAAAACTGCAAACAAATTTTGATTCCAAGATGGCGGCCCGTATACGTTTTTTTTTATATTGACTTTAGCACCTTACCTATTCTCTCAACTGGAAATAAGATTCCAACCAACTTCAACAGCTGCACGAAAAACCGCGGGCTGCTAGCTGCCCGCGCAGCGCCCGAAAAGCTAGTTTCTACTTTAAATTTAAGAAATAAATTTATTTTTTGTTTGTTGTACGTGTATATTGCTATTTTATCCCTTCCAAGTCCACAATCTACGAATGTGCAAGAATGCCAACAAATCATTTTTGTCAGTACCCAGACAGACAGACAGACTTTGGGTCCACAAAATTCGTTGTTGACCTGTTCCTAGCATTATTATTGCACTGTTTACGTAAAAATATCCTTTCAAATATTATTAAAAGGGCACAAAAAAAGTTTAAAATGAATTTATATAGACAACAACAAAAGTCTTACAGTAACTTTTCAATCCATGTTTCCAAACTTTAAAGAAAACATTATTTCATTACTGAAAATATTAACCATCAAGTTCCACTTAATGTCTCTCGTAAACAAACGTGACGACAAAGGCCACTGAAGGGTTAGTGTTACCTGCCAGCATTTGAAAACCTGCGGCCGCAGTAACCTACCGTCATTCCAACGGGTCGTTTTGACCGCATCCGTAGTCACACTAGATGCGGTAAGGTTCTTAGGTTGAGAATTTACAAAAGCTGAGTGAAACTGTGAATTACTGGAAACATTTGGAATATTTACGTAAATATATAGAAATACGCCAAAATACTAAAACAATTGAATCGCATATTTGTAATTTAGAAATCAGTAATTAAAATACAGCACAGCTCTGCTCTGCTTCTGTGGAGTCGCGCCCGTAATCTGTTGCGTTATTTGCTCATTTTCCCCCTTTAATTTGTGTTACCATTTTTACAGTGCTGTCTGAAGCTCTGTGCAGGTCACGTTGTGTTTCAGTTAGTAAGACAGTATGAAAAGAAAATAAGCTGTTAAGGTGATACCTACATGAAGTCTAGTGCTGCCCCCATTTGAAATAAATTATTTGAAAGGAAACGGAGATATCATTTAAAATGTTGTTCTAGTTAACCCTAGATAACCCCTTTAAAGTATTTTATGAACTACTGTTTACAGTTTAAAGTGAGAACGTGAAGCTTTTTTTTATTTCTTTATTATTTTTTATTAGAGATTTGAGTTCATTTGACCTCTACGAGTATCTAGCCTAATGGGAAGCTAAGATGAGGTCTAAGGTGTAACACGCAGACTCAAAAAATGCTTTTTCACTCTTGCCTTGAAAATCCATAAATCATATGTATGGGAAACATCGACGCAGGGAGGGAATTTCACACCTTAGCGGTTCGCAAAATGAAGGAGGAGGCGAATCGAGAGGTACGATCAGTAGAAATATCGACCACAAATGGGTGGAATCCCTGTCCACGTCGTGTTGTCCGATAGTGGAATGGTGCAGGGGGAATTAAATTATGTAATTCCTGCGCACACTCCCCGAAGTGCAGCCTGTAGAAGACACACAGATTTGCTACTAGTCGGCGATGTTCGAGGCTATGGAGCCGTCCTGCCGTAAGCAACTCATCACCAACGAGTCTTCTGGCACGTCTGTCGATAGCTTCCAGGGCTTCGAGCTGATAGCGGGCAGATCTATCCCATAGGTGGGAGCAATACTCCATACATGAGCGGACTTGAGCTGTGTAAAGGCTCAACAGTTGGTCAGGGGTAAAATACCGTTGGACCTTGGAGAGGATGCCCAGTTTTTTAGAAGCCGTCTTAGCCCTGGACTCAATATAGCTACCGAAGTTAAGATTTGATGAGAGATCGATACCGAGAAGTTCGAGATGACGGGTACAAGAACAGGCACACCCCGGAAAGTGGCTCTTTTTAGCAGAGAAGAGACATGCCTGTGTCTTAGAGGCATTGAATGTCACAAGGTTGGCATCACCCCAAACGGATACAGCTTGCAGAGTAAGATTGGTATGGTACACCATTGCCTCTCTTAGATCGTCTATTTCCGGTTTTTTTCCCTTGCACTAGAAAAATATCTTTCCGTAACCGTGCTATCGTCTGCATAGCCAAAAAAACCGGGCTTTAGCAGATCGTTAATGTGAAGTAGAAATAGCGTTCCGGAATGAACAGATCCCTGAGGTACTCCAGCATTAATTGTCAATAGGTTTTCTTCGCACATTAGCCTAAAGTAGCCGTTTTTCGCAAATGTGCGAAGAAAAGCTTCACGTTTTCACTTTAAACTGTAAACAGTAGTTCATACTAGCACAAAATTTTGATAATGATATCTACGTTTCCTTTTAAATAATTTATTTCAAATAGGGGCAGCATTGAACTTCATGTATCACCTAAAATATTTTATTCCTAGGAGCCACATTATCTCTGTATTACTGCAAGCTTAATAAGCTTAATGGTGCAATTAAGTTAATGTATGCCTGCACAAGCTTTCCTCAGTTCGGAAGCGATATAGGTGTTTAGGTCATGATATACTTGTAGATTAAGGTTTATGATCCGGAAGCAGTACTTTTAATAAATATATCTTAGTAATGCTAATTTTAAATTGTAACTATTTCTTATCATACGCACTTTATTTATGCCATATCTTCCTAGGGTACAAAAAATGTGTACGCCGTATTTCCTGCGTCCATTATGTAATTTTGAAAGTTACTCAAAATGAAGATGCCGTGTGGTTCCCGGCATAGTAGAATTGGACCACTCCATCTCTTCCTGTGGATGTCGTAAGAGGCGACTAAAAGACTTAGTACAAACATCTCGTGCTACAATTGTATTCCCAAGGAGGGTTAACGTCGGGCGGCAGCCGGTTGTAAAACTTTTCGCAAAAATACATTCCCAAAGTGGGTTGACGTCAGGCAGGCGGCCGGTCGTAAAACTATAGCCAAATCATTTAAACTGTTCCGGCTATTTCTTCTCCATTTTGCAAGGTCTTTGGCATCCTTGGGTGGCCATTGACATATTATATTTGGAGAAGAAAAAGCAGGAAAGCGCACCCAGGGCTCCGAAGCAACACAGCTGAGGATGCAACCGGGCACGCGCTTAGACGAAGAAGAAGAAGACTTAAAATGAACAATATTCTTCTCTCAGAGCAAACTATCATTATAGGTATTTAATACAACATACGTTAATACAATAAAGTTACACTAATTTCTGTATTAAAACTGCTTATATCAGTCCACTTCTGTCCAGTAGGTCTCTCCTAATAAAAGGATAATTTGCCCATAATTACTACGCTGGGTTGGTGATAGCATGGAATGCAAGTCAGACATCTAGTTATGTTTGAGGATCAATGTTTTTGTCCCACGTAAACCAGTTAACTATGTTTACAGCCGAGAGTTTGCTTAAAATGTAGCGAGCTCGTTTTAGATTGGTTGTGTTATTCAATTTTGTATTTTATTTTAGTAGTAATAAAAAAACACGGAAAAGTGCGGAAGTTAGTATGAATGTTGGCTTTAGAGTCTGTTACTTTGTAAGGTATTGTATCGTTTTCTTTTTGTACGAGTATGTGACTTTAATACCGATAGTCTCTTTATCTTGAGTTACCTATCTTAGCATGTTGCTTTAGTTTCTAACTTTTTCTTTTCCACTTTGCAGCTCCGTTCCCTCCTTCGCCAGCACCACATTTCAAAAGCTTCTAGTTTTTTTTGACGTGACAACGTCTAATAACTCGATACTACGGGCTGCATGCACGAAAAAGATGACGTCATTGTCCCGTTACGCTCATTGTTGCGTTCCGCAAGCGAGAGCGCGGCACGAACGAGAGAGGCATGATCGGCTCAGTTCGGAATGTTTGACGTTGTCACGTCAAACTACCGTCCGTAAACCGAATTTACAACCAATTTTTTTCCTTTAGGGTTCCGTAAAAAAAATAAAAAAACGGAACCCTTATTTATAGGATCACTCGTGCGTCTGTCTGTCCGTCCGTCTGTCACAGCCAATTTGCTTCGAATCTACAGGACCGAATCAGGTGAAATTTGGTAGGATGGTGTAATTCTATGACCCAAACACATATGTGCAAAGTAAATTTTTTTTTTTAAATAAGGGTCATTTTCGCGGGATAAATTAGGAAATTGAAAAAAAAAAAGTTTTGCAAACCTTACTGTGTCATATATCAAATGGGCTCAGCTCGCAAAGGGCTCGTTATGAGGATCTCAAATATATTTTTGTTATAATTATAAAATAAATAGTTTTGATTTTATTCATGAAAGAAGACGAAAATTGACCATACCCCCCCCTGGATCTCCGAAACTACTTAGCCTAAAATTTTGGAAAAAATACGAAATATAGTTCATTGGTTGTAGATTATAGGAAAACCTATAAGAATTCAATCAATTGTACGAAACCATTTCCAGGCGAATTTAACTCGCACTTGGCCGGTTTATTTTATTCAAAGTCCAGGCCTTGCAGTCATATAACACTATGGTCCTGATGTATGTTATACAATATACAAAATTAAACACTGAAACAAAAATGCATCAATATGGATTTTATCCAATACAACCCCATTGTAGAAATACGTTCCATTTTACATTTCGTATTTGTTTTTTACCAATCACACTGCCTGCATTCGCGCTTTGCCGGTAATACGTCGGAGCCTGGTGATTTACTACATGCAACTTTTATCTTCAATGTGGTATTGTTTATTGGCAATTGGATCATCAAAAAACTCGATTCAGGTTTCAAATCGAATTCAGGTCATCATGATTCAGGTCTCGATGCAGGTAAAGTACCTACTTTTAAATCACCGGCACCGGGCGTCGTCAACAAAAAGGGTTTTATAATAACACCTCAGTTGTTGTAATGCATATCATTTAGGTTTGTTTGTGGTGTAAAATATCTTAGTTTTATTATTTTTTATATAGTGTTTATAATATATGTATAATCGCAAATTAACATGGCAATTTCCGATGCACGGTAAATCTCAAAAGAGATTATGATGGCATTGTAAATGGACTAAACATTAATGTAATAAATGTATTATGTAAATAAAAAAAATAAAAAAAAATACTTTTTTTAAATTATTTACAACGGTATAATGGCAAGTGTTACGAAGGACATCCAAGTTTGAAAATCCTTGGGCATCCTGGAATATTTCAATGAACGATCGAGATAACTCGTATGACATGATAGCGTTTTAAATTGATAGGGTTTTTTAACTTCCAGATTTTTTTTGAGTACCTAACAGGTACATATTTTATTAGGTATGTATATTTTCATAATAGTTCATAGTATTTGTATGTATTATATCGGTAATCTTTGTAGGTATTCAGCTTTGATGAGCCGCACAATTAATTTTTTCTCTGTTTATCCCTATGGTTGACTAGGAGAAAATACTTTTAGCATTAAATCTGCCATTTGTTTAAAGTATATTTTTACTTTGGAATAATAAAGTATGAATAAATAAATAGGTAAGTACAATATATAAAGTTCGAGAGTTCGTTTTATCATTTTTTATACAATACAACTAAGAAAATAACTAAACAACAGAATTAACGCCTTGCAATAAAAAAGATCCAATTGTTTCTTTGACAAACTTAGATGGGACGGATAAGTCGATTTTCCTTAATTAAAACTGCGCACGCTTTACGCAATGTAAAAGGAAACAGACTGTCTGTTTCTTTGCCCTGTTTCCGAGTGACCCGATGGGATCTATACAAAATTTGTTCTTAATTACGGAAAGTTGTAGACGGCGAGGCGTTTGGACAAGATTTTTCTTGTTTGATGGAATGTGTAGGAGTAAGTACATGTATACTTATATTTTTTGACTGCCTATCTAATCTTCAATTTTAATGCGACGTTCATTCATTTTTAAAATACTTTCTTGGGATC
This sequence comes from Acrobasis repandana, assembly GCA_963576875.1. Taxonomy (NCBI): domain Eukaryota; kingdom Metazoa; phylum Arthropoda; class Insecta; order Lepidoptera; family Pyralidae; genus Acrobasis; species Acrobasis repandana. The sequence goes on from OY756215.1 coordinate 16,898,983, forward strand.
TTTACTCCATAATATTAAGGTATACTTATTGCTCGTTTGTCCTAGCTTCGCACGTGTATGAGCAACATTTACTTAAATCACTATTTACCCAAGGGTTGGCTGAAAGAAATTGCTTTTGTGAATAGTCCGCCTTTGTACCAATTTATACTTAATGCAAAAGCTACAACCTATTAGTGTCTGCTGGAAAGATACGCCGAAAGGAACCCAGTTCAGTATAGATCCCTACCCAGCCTGGTGGGCTTTATTGCGATACAAATTTACACTCATTCTATAGACAGGCAGAAATGTTCACAACGAAATATATTTTTTTACGATATGACGCTACAATTGACAACGATAACTAGCAACTTAGTGTTAGCCGTAAACATGTAATAACAAATCATAGATGTATTATGACCCATGATATTTGTACAACTAACAAAAGGGCATTACTATTTATTTATTTATTTAAAAAACCTTATTGTACATCAAAGATAGTTACACATAATAAAATAACAAAGGTAATTTTACAAATGGTGGACTTATCCCAGAAGGGATCTCTTCCTGTCGACCAGTAGGGCAGAGGATAATAATAATGATTAGAGGATAATACTATTATAATTTTTACAAAGCTTTTATTTAACTTGCAATGTATGTATGTATGTATGTAACTATGTTTGTTCGGGTGGAATTTTGCAACTCAATTTTGAAGCAGATATCTTCAACCGATTGAGCAGAAATTTTGCGCGCATATGTATATTGCGTGACATTGCAAAATTATGATGACTTGGAGCTGATAGCTAATGATGGAGCTGGAAGGTGGCCATAGGAACTCTGTAATGAAATGATGGAACCCCATGGAGTTTGGGCTCATTGGATTCGTCTTGACGATTACTTTGTCCTTAGATGGTATCTGGGGCCTAATGATTGAGCTGGAAGGTGACCATAAGAACTTCGTAATAAAACGACGCAACCTCGTTGAGTTTAGGCTCGTTTGTTGTTGACAAGACCTTTCGCCTCACAATAAAAGCTTCTAAAAAAAAATTAATAAAGACTTATATAAAAACTTATTTATTTGTTGGTTAAATGGTTCTAATGTAATTTGTAACTTATGCGATACACGGACAAACACGTAAAAAGTCAGCTACTGTCCAACATGTTTCGGCCTCATCCGCCTCAGTATACGGCTCGAAACGTTTTCGTGGGCGCGTTGCGAGTCACATTGGCCCTGAGGAAGACCTCCGGATATAAATACTTGGAATAATATTTAATGAAAGAGCAAATGTAGGTCCTGTTTCTTTTTGTTATATTTGAGATCGGTTCTTTATGTCAGCTCCATTTAGATATAATTTTCTTCCCTTTACATTAGCCGCTGTTAAAGTTTTTGTATTCCGTTAATTTGTTTTAAGTTTTTTCCAACCTGCACTACTCTCTGATAATAAAATATTATCTCAAAGAATCTATTCGTGGGAATTCAATAATTCGTCTTTAAAAGAATCCATAACGAATTAACGAAACTCAATAGAATTTATAGTCAGTGGGGAACTTACAAATCAAAGTACGATGACTTGTTATTTATAGATATTTAAAAATCCATTTTCTATTAAAGTGTACTTAAATTAAACAAGTAAGTCCGCGGTCCGTTCGTGAGAAAAGTACTTTCGAGCACAAATTTGAATATAAACTCGTGTTAATATCAACTATACACTTGCGGTCAAGGAAATTGAAGCTGATTTATATTTGATGGTAAATGGTAATTGATTAGCTAGTAAAGTATCAATTTATTGTAGTGTGATATTGTTTAGTTTTTCTTTAATAAGATTTATATCTTTGCATCACTTTTTAGATTTTGCTAGAAGAAATATCTGGTTGTAGATTGCAGCACGTGATGTGCTGAAGAAGGTAAAAAATTGCTTTTTTCCTAAATTAGATTTCTAATGCTACTAAGTAATCTTAACAGTTCTATACCTACATTGAGTTTACTATAGGTATAATCCGTGTAAATACTAACGTAAGTCAATTACATGTTGTGATATAAATAACGAAAAAATTAACTATTATTTTTAATAGCATTACAATGCTCGGAAAATTATCCAAATTGAAAATACCTATGTGATGATGATCAATTTGGATAATTTTCCGAGCATTGTAATGCTATTAAAAATAGTAATTGAAATTAAGCCTTCTTCACTTTAATCAGCTTTCAATTCATCGAATATGAATTAAGTTGAATACCACACTTCTGAACAGTGGGTAGTAATGAAGATTTTCGCTTATGCTTGCACGATAGCACAATTGGTAGTGCACTCACGGCGTTAACGAGAGGGTCGTGGGTTCGAATCCCACTCGTGGCGGATTTTTTCATCACATATTTTCAATTTGGAAAAAAATAACGTTCAAAAATACGGATGTACCTAAGAGTTTTAAATTTATTTGGTTTTTTTCTTCAACTTTTTTATTAATCCGATTTTGACGACTTTACTAAATGATGCACTACAGATATATTGAAGTATATACTCGATTTACTCAATATTACATTAATTGAATTTTGTAAAAAAAAGTTTTGACAAATATAGCTCCAGATTCCTTGCCGCGCAGTGTACAATCGTATTCGCCGTCGGCTCTTCGCGTTTCAATAAATCAGAAGAAATGACGCCAGGCGCGTTAAGCAGTCGTCGCTCACTGGGTGGTCGGCGGGCAGACGCCTTCACGCTTATTTCATGTACTACAAATAAAGCTGGAACTACACAAATGTAATGGGCTGGAAGGGTCAGACTCTACAGAAGCAGAGCGGAGCAGCGCTGTGTTTTGACGACCAATATGATTCTGTAATTATTTACTATTAATTTATTTATTAAATCTTTACTGGCCACAATGGTACAAAAGATGGACCTAATGGTAATGCATTCTCTACCAGTCAGCCTTTAGGACAAGCAGAAAAATTTAAATTAGCGATAGCGATAAATTACTAGGCAGGTGTACATTATTTATCTCTTTATTCGTGACAATAATAAAATCATTGAGCTGCTAAAACGCAGCACAGCTCCGCTCAGTTTCTTTAGATCTGGCCTAGTTAGTTATTTTCCAAAGTAAGCGTCGCTGCGTATATGAAAAATCATCATCATCATCATTTCAGCCGCATAAGGTCCACTGTTGGACATAGGCCTCTCCCAAGGATTTCCAAAATGACCGATCTAGAGCGGCCTGCGTCCAGCGCTTTCCAGCGACCTTAGTCAGATCGTCTGACCACCTTGTGGGTGGGTGTCCAACGCTTCGCTTGCCAGTACGTGGTCGCCATTCGAGAACCTTTCTGCCCCATCGGCCATCGGTTCGTCGCGCTATGTGTCCCGCCCACTGTCACTTCAACGAGCTAATCCACTGGGCTATATCAGTGGCTTTTGTTCTCCTACGAATTTCCTCATTTCTGATTCGATCACGTAGAGAAACACCGAGCATAGCCCTCTCCATAGCGCGTAGAGCGACCTTGAGCCTTCTTATGAGACCCATAGTAAGGGACCACGTGTCAGAGTCGTAAGTCATCACTGGTAACACACATTGATTATACACTTTAGTCTTGGGGCACTGAGGTATTTTGGACGAGATTTCGGATTCGTCGAAAGACCTCTTCCTCGAAGCTGGAACTTCCTGCCTGGATCAATTGACCCAGGTAGATATATTGGTCTACAACTTCGAGGGTGGAGCTCCCAACACAAACAGGTAGGGGCGCGACATGGACATTCAACATTACTTTCATTTTGTCCATGTTCATTTTGAGGCCCACCTGTTGGGAAACTCGATTAAGGTCTCCGAGCATAGTGCTTAAGTCTTCCATGGATTCTGCCGTAACAACGATATCGTCGGCAAATCGAAGGTGAGTGATATACTCGCCATTGATGTTGATGCCAAGTCCTTCCCATTCCAGAAGCTTGAAGGCATCTCAAAAATAGTTAGTGCTAACTACTTTACTTCTTATTTGAAAAAAATTAAAATTTTTAAGGACAAATCACAATAACAAATAACATACAACGACATAAGTTTTTTGGATAAAAAAAAACGTACCTACAATCTTTTCTTGTGAGGCCTAAGAACTCATCATGACAAATGTAATAAGCCCAAACTCGAGGGGGTGGAATCATTTTATCACAGGGTTTCTATAGCCACCTTCCGGCTCCATCATCAGATCAGCTTCTTGTCTTATTACATTCATCTAATTTACATTCATCATCACCAGGTCTTTTTTTGTCTCCACTACAGGAGCTCGACCTTTTCTGTACTACCAGAACCATACTTGGCCAGAGCAGCCAGAGGATTTAGCCTACACTCTTCATGCTGGCTAGACGGGTTGCAGGTCTTAATGATGTGTATGAGCTTTGTATAGGTTGTTTTTCCTAAGTCGCCTGCTGCGACATCCACGGGAAGACTTGGAGTGGTCCAATTCTGCTCTGCCGGAAACCAGACGGCAATTTGATTTACATTAGCGTACACAATTTCATCTCAAAACGTAGATCAAATTTAACTTGCAATATTTGACTCAAAAAAAAACAAATAGGGCTTAAAAAATAAATAAAAGCTTGTGAAAAGCTTGTACCAAAAACAATAAAGAGATATTAGCTTAAAAATATTTTTATATATTAAGGGTCTAATAAAATATACTGAAACTATTTTAAACGTGAATTCAGTCCGTGATACTGAACAACTTTCTACAAGGAACATAAATCAAAATATAAAAAAAATAATTTGACTTCTCATACAAGTTGACCAAACATAAATATATTCCATAATTCGATACATGTTCCTTGGTGAAAGTTGTTGAGTGTCATGGACTGAATTCACCTTTAAAATAGTTTCAGTATATTTTTTACACGTTATATATTTAATTCAAATTAATTTATTAATATTATATTTATACATTTTGTTGTTATAATTCTTCTGGGTAGACTCTCTGTACATACTTACAAATCGGTGCTATGTGCATTGTGTAGACAATAAGAAAGATTGTTTGTTTGTAATAACTTTATTGTACTAAAACATGCATATAAAATACAAAATTCGAAAGAGCAAATATACAATGGCGGACTTATCCCATATAGGGATCTCTTCCAGTCAACCTGCGATATATTGAGAGGACATTTACTCGATTAACAGGTAGAAGCAAATACGTACAATTTATTCTAATTAGTTAATTGCTATTCTAATTAGTCCGTTAGTTAGATTATCCAAAAATAATGTACCTTTATTCTTCAGTATACCAAAAGATTTAAATTTACAAAGATTCAAAGTATCTATTATTTTTATTTATATATTTTATATTATCTATTATTATTATGTGTCCCTATATATTTATTTATTTATTTTATCTATTTTCCAGAGTGCTTGTGACGACATCGATGTGTAAAAATCGTACGAAAGCGTGACATCATGTGAAATTTAAATGCGTTGTATTTTCGTCATTTATTGTTTCTCACAGAAAAGAAAAAATATATGTACAATATTTTTTTATATTTTAAATAAATGGCACACTCGGTTTTCTTACTATAACACCTCAAGCTGCTTCTAGGTTTATACATTTTAGTGGATGAAACAGACATAGAGCTTCGTTTGATGGAAATGAGCGGTGATTTACCAGCGTTGGTCGAAATTAAATATGCATATAGGAATCTTCAGTAGATTATTATAATTTATGAAATGTTTTTGTATTATTAATATTTTATTACGAAATGGTAATGTTTACTTTTAATGCATAAATAAAATTGTAGTAACATGTGTCTTCTTGCGTTTCATTATGATCATTATTTGGATGTTTAAATTTAAGTGCCTCTCGATGGGAATGCTCGATAGGGAGACACTTTTAATTTTTTTTAAATTTATCATTAGATATGAGTGACAGATAATGATACAATACTGCATTTGGACTTTACATTTTATTAAGTTTCAAATATCTGTCTTTGTTTTTGAAAATTTGGTAGAGGTTATACTCGTATAACACGTTTAGAAACCATACAAGGCTCATCTTCTTCTTCTTCTTCGTCTATGCGCGTTCCCGGTTACATCCTCAACTGTGCTGCTTTGGAGCCCGGTGTGCGCTTTTCCGCTTTTTCTTCTCCAAGTATAACATGCAATGTTAATGGTCACCCAAGGATGCCAAAGACCTTGCCGAATAGAGAAAAAATAGCCCGAACAGTTAAAATGATTTGGTTTTAGTTTTACGACCGGCTACCTGCCTGACGTCAACCCTCTTTGGGAAAGTATATATGCGAAAAGTTGTACAACCGGCCGCCGCCTGACCTTAACCCTCCTTGGGAATACAATTGTAGCATGAGATGTTTGTGCTCAGTCCTTTAGTCGCCTCTTACGAAATCCACAGGATCAGATGGAGTGGTCATATTCTAACCCGGAACCACACGGCTCATTTAATCCATAAAAGGCTCTTAGCACATCCAGTGAAAACATAAATTTATCATCCCGAGATATAATTCCAAATCCGTCCACCGCGCGACGACAACAAATAAATCGATTTCAGGTCTCTCGACCACGTGTGAAGTATTATAAGTACGTTATTTATTACCTCACCGCACCAAAATAGTAAATTGCTGAGATGCTTTACGATTTCAATAGATTTAATATTTTCAAGTCCAAAATATAATACAAAACTTTCTTTTAGATAGTGTACATTTTTTTTTATTGCAGAGGCGGATTCCCCAATTTTTTTTTAAATACTCATATTTTAATTTCATTCGCTTTATTCCCTAAACTTTTTTTTACTAATAAACACTTTCCTAAAAGATTTTTCCACATAATCATGAATTTCTATTGGTTTTCGTTATCAAGGGGTATTTTCACCCATCGAAAATTCTTCCCTACCTTTTTGTCCCATGCTGGTCTAGTAGAAAAGAAAAAATCTTAGAATGTACCAGCTGCTTCTCTTCCTGTAGATGGACATTTCTGACTTCTATGACCTGCATGAGAGGAAAAGAATTTAATACGTTTTTAGTTACTTTTTTTCATCCTAGACTATTATGGTAAAGATGACTAAAATGTCATGAAATTGTACAATGATTTTGTTTACATGTATCACGTCTTTATCCCTAATGGGGCAGACAGAGCATTTTCTCGGTCTTGCGGCTTTGAGTAGACAGAAGCCAGGGCCGCAAGACACAAAGGCCACTTTTAGCGTGATATTGGCCTACTCGTAGAAGACGGAAAAACGAATTAAAATTTTGATAGCCGCATCGTTTACATTTGTTATATTTTAAATTCAAAAACACAAGCAGGTTATTTTAACTCTATGGTTTAACGACCGCCATATGAAGTTATAAGTTTGTACGACATAAATTCGATGTGTCACTATGCCATAAAAAATTTAATCTAATTGTCCTTTCCTCCTTATTTTAGCGTAGATTTATAGGGAACGTTTATAGTTAGACAGCATTTTATGATTATTCGCCGACGGATATTCTCCGGCGCTAATCGAATGAAAATCTTCGTGTTCCCATATTCTTATATAACTCTAATATAATCGTAGTTCTCATAATACTTCTATACTATAAACAAATGACTTTAGGTATTTAAGAGCAATCTTTTTTTTTTCTTCTTCTTAATATAAATAAATATACTTATGGAACAAATCACACTGATTAAGCTAGCCCCAAAGTAAGTTCTAAACTTGTGTTATAGGATACTAACTTAACGATACTATATTTTATGATAAATACATATATAGATAAACACCCAAGACCCAGGACAATTTGAAAAAGGCCATTTTCCAACTTGCGCTGGCTGGGGATCGAACCGAACCTCCGGATTAGCGGTCTAGCGTGTTAACCATTACGCCACGGAGGTCGTCAAATCTTTGATAAATCAAACTCATTATTAGTATGTTCTTTCAAAATATTTGTACTGGAATAGCTTTTGATGCAGATTTCACTATCTCGTAGAGCTTTTCTCTAAAAGGCTCGTCTATTATAGGCGCTTGCGTAACTAAGGCTGGCTGTAAATATGTACAATTGAATTAGAATGCGTTATTAAAATTTAAAAATAAAAAAAATACTTACTGTTTTTTTTCTACAAAGTATCTACTTTATTGTTGACTTGTAGAGCAATGAAAATATATAAAGTTACCGAGAAAAGATGAACGGTGATAAAACAGAAGCATCGCACCCATGTACACCTTGTTACCTGTTCACAAAATATATGTCAAAATATTTACCGAAGACTATTGGCCATACCTTGATTCAAAGTCAACAATGTTAGTTTAAAATGGATTAATTTCAAATGAAAATGGATTTATTTCAAATGAAAATGCATTTATTTCATTTGATATCAGCACTTTCATAATTTCGGTCATAGAAGGTATGTAGGTATTTAAAAGTCCTGTTTTCACTACTAAGCTGAACCAGCTATATCTGAGAACCTTTAATTCTTAAGGGCTAAAGCGTTCTTTCGTCCAGTGATTCTTGAATTATTTTAACTGAAGAGTGTCAATGACATGACACTGATAATGCTCCATTTTGTGAACCTCAATAGAAACGATGAATTGAAACTTAATATTGAGGAAAAAATATGTTGAAACTAGAATATAACTTAAAGAACAAAACGTAATAAGTAAAAAAGTATTAAGGCGCTCTTATTCGGTGCTCGGGTGGGATGAAGTGCAGGGCCATCCGCGAGGCGCCCCGCACGCTACTCACCGTGGCAACTGATAGGGTTGCGAGAGGCGCGGAATGAGCGGACGGACCGCGTGGACCGCGATGAAACGTAGAATTCATCGGTTTTTAATTGTTTAAAATAAACGGGCAAGTACGAGTCGCCTCGGACTCGTACATAAAGGCTTCCGTACCTTCGTACAATAAAACGCTGAAGAAACACGTTTATTGTATGATGAGTATGATGACCCCCCTTTAATTTTTAATTTTATCATCTTTTTAGTATTTGTTGTTATAGTGGCCACAGTAAATACATAATCAGTGAAAATTTCAAGTGTCTAGCTATTACGGTTCAAGAGATAGAACCCTGTGACGGACGAACAGACAGACGGACAGACAGCGGAGTCTCAGTAATAGGGTTCCGTTTGCACCCTTTGGGTACGGAACCCTAAAAAAGGGATGAAAGGGTTTAAAACCTAAATGCGTGGACGACCTACGATACTTAAATGATATTACCAGATGTATTTATTCCGTTAATTAAAGATTGGAATTATGAAAATGTTATCATTTTAGAAGATTTTATAATATGCTGTATTCGTGACAAATTTCTATAAAGTAAAGTTTATCTAATCGTATAACACATGCGTGGAACATCTAGATAAAGGTTCAAACTATGTTATGTATTTTTTATTTATAGAATGAATAATTTTACATGACTTTGAAATGACTGCTTCACGCGCATTTCTTAAATAACTTTGCCTTAAGTCGATCCTACTGTCATTATCCAGCTGTAAGCGAATCTTCAGTAGTTCATTTTTCCGCAGATTTTTTCTTTCCCTTTTGAATTTAAATTCAGCGCTCAGTGAATACGTAAAATCACTTCGAGTGTAGCGTATAAAATTTTTAACAACTTTTTAATATCCATTACAGTTTTTATTTGGTTGAAATATTTTGTTTTACACTTTTTGTTTCAAGCCCTGTTTCAAATAAAATTCGCAGTATTTCGAAATCGAAATATGGAGGATTCATTCATTAATTTATGCGTCAAACATATTTTTACGTGAGTTTATTTTTTCATAAAACGAAGTAAAATGTGACATGAATAATGAAAAGACTTCTTCTTCTTGTGTCGTTGGCTCAAACTCTTTAAATTTTATTCTTCCAGAACGTTGCCACTTATACGCCTTTCTTTCGAGTCAGAGTGTAGATAATGCATGGTACAGCTGGTGGGGCACAAAGGGCTTGAGAGGAGGTGCTGCATGGTCTGGTCGTGGTGACCACACACGCACTGTGCTTCTGCTTGGTCAATATAGCGCTAGCGCGCCAAATTATATCATCGACCTACCCAGTACTGAGGCGATATAAGCACTATGTGGCCCATCACAGTTTAGGACCTAGTGTCTTCTAAAGGTTGGATGTAATGTAGTGAAATAAGTTCTATAATTTTAATTTTCTTTTTTAGTTCTGTATTTTTTTCCGATCTTTTAGTTTAATGTCAAGATGCTCCTTTTCATATTTGTACAAACCTGGCATGTTTGTACAAACAAACTCAAAAAAAGTAAAATTAATGAACAATCATTCGTTTAATCCTCGATTTGAAAACTGAAATATTTAATACAAGTCAAGCAAGTTGAACTAGACGATACAAACTTTAATTAAATTTAACTTAAGAGAGGAAAAGAATAAAAAAAAAAGTTTTTAAACAAAACAAATTTCGTTGAAAGGTTAAGCATAAGGAAGCAAATGAGGGGGAAAGAGAACAAATGGATGGAAAAACGCAAATTACATTTTTCAGGTGAGCAACAAACAAGTACACAACAACTTGAATATTTTCGAGACGGCACTCGAAATGTTAAGTGAATTCGGAAAAGACATGGACATAGTTTATATGGAAATGTGGCCAAGTGTTCTCCATGTAGTTAATGAAGAATGTATCTAGTATTGTTCATGATTTTAAATGTGTAATACTCAGTATTTTCTTTTGTTGTTTTTGAATGTCGAGGAGAGCCGACCCCAAATTAAATGGGTTAGGGTTTGGCAAAGAGAGAGGTTTTGAATGTCTGTCTACTATAGCAAAATGGGGGAATTAACTGCATTGTTTTCTATATTAGTAGTAAAAGTTGATTTATTTCCATAAAGTTCTTTCTATTCAATCAAAAACTTTTACAAATAAATGCTTGTTTTGATAGTTTTCTCAGGATTTTTATTTAAAATGTACAAGTATTATTTTTATTTCATGATTCCCAGGATACATTTTGACAAGATTTGATTTAGAATGTTTTATAACATAAATAAATACAATGCAATGTGTGTAAGCTCTGGATGTCTTTAGGCCAAAACCAGCCAATCTCCTTCCAGGTACAACTGAATTTGTAAACACGGGACAGAGATCTCAAATTGAGTTAGAACAAAACTCATCGACAAGATTCTATCGTGCAGAGTTTAAGAGCAATTTTTCTCTTAAAGCCAAACAAATGAGGCGCCATTAGATGGAGTGAGAGTGCTTAATCTATTTCTGACGAGTTCACTGACGCCGACAAAGACAAATCGACATTAGCCTACCCACACGGCGAGAAGGCGTTCCACTTCTGTTTCAATTCCACTTTTATTTGCGGATTAACTTCTTATTAGTCATTGTGCCGGGATGGGGCTCGAGCCTGCTATCACAAGCCTTATGAATGACTCAATTATTTTGCAGACTCAGTACGAATTCATCTAGAGAATTTAAACTGTAAGCGCTAAGCATGAATTATTTGAATTCCCTTTCTTCCATTATTTACATCTTGATATCTCGCTTTTAATTTACGGCTGCGATAAACGTAATTGTGTGTTAGGTATTTAATATTAAAATATATTATGATGTGCACTCCTTTCAGGAAGGTGCATCTGCATCTTAGTACCTCTAAATATGGTGCTTAAGGTATATTTCTGGCCCCGGGGGGAGCAGCGGCGTGGCGTGCAAAATAGGCGTGAGAAGGGGAAAAAAATTTTTTTTTTCATGTATTTTGTATTCTTTTGCCAGATAATGGGCATCTTGAAAGGTTGTACAAAGTTTTCATTAAAAAAAATCTCAGATGTCAATTAACGAAAATAGCCGTGTGGTTCCCGGCAGAGTTGAAGAGGACCACTCCAAGTTTTCACGTGGATGTCGTAGAAGGCGACTTAGGAAACACAAGCTAAACAAAGCTCTTAAACATCAGTGAGACCTCTCCAACCCGTCTGGCCAGCGTGGAGAGTGTAGGCCAAATCCTCTAACTGCTCTGGCTAATATGGCTCTGGTAGTACAGAGAGGGTCGTGCTCCTGCAGTAGAGACTAAAAAAGACCTGATGATGATGAAATAACGAAAGGCTATCCTTTCGTTAAGGGCCCAGTCCTTATTTTTAGTGATTTTGACTGCTTTTTCGGAGCTGATTGGAGCTTTCTAAACTGTCTTAGAAACAGTATGTTAAGATATGTTAAACTGAAGTTTATTTAAGTATTAAAAAAGTGAATGAGACAATTTATTGATTTTCATTGTAATAGTTTGTTTAATTCCAAATAACCTGAGACGTGTTTCAATTTTTTGCGGTGCGCGACGTTTATGTTTTTGTTGTTTACTCGGAATTTAAAACATGAAGTTGTTTTTATATTCCAGAAAAAAAAGACAAAGTAAAATCCTAAAAAGTGAATGAAAATGGTTTTAGTTTTTTTTTTATTCATTCAAAAACTTAGTTAAAAAGCTTAAACTTTGAATAAAATATAAGCGAATACGTCGTCGGATTTCTTGCGCATACGACTGAGTTAAAAAATACACATATATAAAGATTGATTCATGCTTAAATATGTACAATAAATAAATAAAAATAATTTGTCTTTTGTGAAAAGACAGAAAAATTTAAAGTTCTCCGAAATTCTTAAATAAATATAGGGACGAAAACGCTGATAAGGCAGACCGCTCGCTGCGCTTCTGAATTCGTCTATATTCATCTCCAGAGTGCATGTACAATACAGCGCAATGCGTATGTGTAGATAGAAAATATAGATTTGGGTGTTCAATAAAAAAAATCCCACAGCAAAGACTGCAGTCTTAATTCATACTAGTTAATACATACTATTATCTACCTGTCATATAGTTACTTTTTTAATCGACTACGGCAAAGCCAGAAGTAGGGTTATGTGTTTCGCCGCTGAGTATGTGTGTTTGTATCTCGTATCTTTAAAGATATCCATGACACCTTGACAAATGAAGTGTCGTTGAAAGCCTCTTGGCTGTCCGCTGGTTATAAGCTATGTAATGTCACAGAATACAGTAAGAGTAAACAGAACGGAATCTCCTAAGGTACGCGCAATATGCGTCCCCGTTCCCCGTCCCCGCACATCTCCTCCGATTTCGCCTCAATGACGCACGTTGGCTCACAAGAACCGGGGGAGAGGTGCGGGTGCGGGGAACGGGGACGCATATTGCGCGTACCTTAGGAGATTCCGTTCTGTTAACTCTTACTGTATTCTGTGGTAATGTCACACTTCACGGTGGTGCCCCTATATAGGCCATGAATTAATGACCTCAAAAATAAAATAAATCGAGTCATGCCATGTGGTATATGACCGCGATAGTACTTAGAGCGATCCTAAATATTATCAATATTAACTAAATACTTTGAAATAAAAACAATGCAAACTTCAGGACTAACTCCAGTCAATGTTTCTAGAACACGAATGCTTAAAATTTTCTCGATAAAAAAAAATTGCGAAGTTGCCTCCAAATTACCTCAGAATTATATTAAAACAGAAAGTATTCAATAAATACAATATAATTATATTAAACATAAAGCAGTCATTACATGTCTCACTTTTTAAATAACTCTTAAATATTCTTTGTAAAATGAAAAAACCCTCAAACTCATTCACCCGCCGCGATTCCCTACGCCCCGCATGGCTCGCTGTCTCGCTTCGGCTAGAGTAAGTTTGTGTGCGTGGAAGCGGGAACAAAATTTAGATTATCAACATCAGGCGCCCTATTAAAAGCACATTTCAAAAATAGTTTGGCAAATCCAAAGATGCACGCCTCATAATCTCATTTTTCACAATTAAATTGACTTTGATTGTTTTATTGCTAACTTAAAACGAAGAAAAGTATGGCTTTAACGCACGACTGGAGATTATTTTTAACTTTTATTTTTAACATTACGCTGAGAAAATTTTCAATTTTCAAAATTCGGGACGTTATTAGTTTCACCCCCTTTTTGAAAAGTCGAGTTTTCATCAGATCTCGACGTCTTCCCTGACCACTCACGAGCAAGTGTCATGCACCCTATCCGTATGTGTGTGTGGGTGTGTATGTGACCCGCTTATAACTCTTGAACAACTAAACCGATCGGAACCAAACAAGGTAGCTTTCCAAAGAGTTCTATACAACTCAGATTTCCTGTGAATTTAAACCGATTCGGACCGGTAGATTTTGAGAAATCTCAAAATAACTAAGCAAAAACAAGAAAAAGACACAAGACTACGTCACGAATGTCAAGAAAAGTGTTACCACTGATTGTTCTTTTCATTCTCAATTAGTTAATGCAAATTAAATAAAATTTTAACTAACTTATCGCTTCTTTTACATTTATTCGTCTTTCATATTTAATAAAACAAACAAAATCACAACAATCTTTATTCAAATTTCTTTTTACTTCTTTTCTTACTTGCCAGTTACACATTCGTACTCATCATACATAGGTATTAACTCTTTCAACAAACCTCACATCCAAAATTATTTTTAATATGTCACCTGTATTTTTATAATAATAATTACGATTAAACTACATTGAATTAGACCATGATCTTCGAAAGGACTTAGTTTTGGATAGTACTGAAGCGTATAAAAAAAAATGGACTTGATCAGATGAGTTTTTCGGGAGTTATCGTGACCACGCCAGTTTCCATACATACCGACACACGGACGTCCACAAAAAGATTTTATTAAACATTATTTTTATTTATTTAAAAGGTAAAATGTCTTTTAAAAATGTCATAAGTGTTGAAACTAGTGTTTTTCCTTGACATTTATGTGTAAATATGATTGTACAAGTGCGATAGAAAATAAATAGAGACACATTTAGTTAAAAAAATCACTTGATTTTTGTAAGGCGAGAGTAGAGCACTACCTCATGCGCTTCGCTTATGAGGCGTGCAATATATACATTATTAGCTATTGCTCCTTACTGTGCTTGTATAAACTGGATAAACTTACTTTTCAGCAAGATTTTTTCCGAAGTCCACGAAGGGTTTTAGTTTTTCAACTATAACCATCTTATTATAAAAACAGGATTAACTTTTGTTACTATATTTAAGCTATTATCCGCCCAAATCATGTTAATATCTAGTAATATCACACTATCTCACTTGTCAATGTCAAATTAATTTTGGTGGATAATGGTTTAAACCTAGTAACAAAGGTAGTCCTATTTTTATAATAAGACGGTAAACATCTAAAGAATTTGAACCTCGTATCCACTGATCAAAATATAAACGAATGTTACTATCTGACTTACGCTTCCATAATATTTATCACGCTTTTAATTTACTGCCAAGTTAAACGTTAGTAATGATGTATTAATTAATATAAAAAATATGGTATGAACTACAATCATAAACATATGTTTTTAGTCACCCGAGAGACGTAAGTATTAATAAACCGACAACGTATTTATGTGCTTCCAGTGTCAGATATAATGATCTCAATAAATTTCGTCTGATTAAATACGTAAGATATTATAACTGTCTAGGAAATTGTTTTTATGGAGGTGTGTATTATATACCGGCTAATTAAAACTATTTCAGTCGTAATTTTGAGTTTTGTATTAGATTCCTATTTCTATTTATTTATTTAGGTACTAGGCTTTAAAACTACTTAAAACTCATCTCGGGCAATAATGTGAAAAAATTGCGTCGAATTTTTGCTTTGTGTTGACATGAACAACAGAAAAATAACTTACATTTTTTTTAATTTTTCTTTATTTCATCTTCTAAACGGCCTTTCACAATTTATAATTGGTAATCCTGAAATCCTATGTAAAGCTAATTGCCCATTTAACCTAAAAGATAACATTAGTCAACTCAAGAATTGGACAGATTTACACTGTCTTTTTGTCTAATTGAAGCAAGTTGTGTCAAAAATACAAGCTACCGGCACCAAGAGCCAATAAAAGTTTATCTTTATTCTGATGGGAATAAGAAATATATTTCTATACAACGATGATTCAAAGAGTTACTATAGTGACAAGGAGAAATAAATAAAAAAGGGGCGCGCGTATTTCAGAACCGACAACTTGAAGAATGTCGAAATGTGTCATCTGTCAGTCGCTATTTAAAACGATATGTTATTCTGGAAGTGTCACGTAGCGTGTATTTAAATAGGCGAGGCAGCTGTCTCGTTGTAAAGATTAGGCATTTCGGGGAAACCAATGAAAATTCCGATGTCTTTAATACTTCTTTCAACTTAGGAGGCAATGCAGATATGCTTTTAAGATGTAAATCATTGTGTTTTATGTGACTGCTTTTATTGGTTTTAGGGAAAAAGGTACTAAAACAATGTTATTGAGAGAGTTTAAACCTTTGCGTGCGTTAGACACTTAAGCCATTAAGAACTTATTATTGTAACGATTTTTATTATTATTTTTAATTCGATTTTTATAACATAAATAATAATCCAAAATAAACCATACATACTAGTAAACTACTTAAATGCTACTTTTAACGCCTCTAACAGTTTTCGAAGATAATGTGCAAGCACTTCTCTCCTAAACCACAGAATACAGTAAGAGTAAACAGAAAGGAATCTCATAAGGTACGCGCAATATGCGTCCCCGTTCCCCGCACCCGCACCTCTCCCCCGGTTCTTGACGGCCAACGTGAGTCATCGACGCGAAAACGGGGGAGAGGTGCGGGGACGGGGAACGGGGACGCATATTGCGCGTACCTTAGGAGATTCCGGCCTGTGCCTAAACGCAAGACGAAGTTATCTACTGGGCTAATCCGCTAGATGACAATACGTAATTCATGTCAGACACTTTTTACTAAATGTCGAAAAAAAAAATTTCCATGGGATTTGTATGAAATACAAAACCGTGATGTCATAGATATTTGGAGTCAAATAGCGCTCTTAAGGCTGTACCTGGATTGTCCGGGGTCCAGTGCTGCCCCCATTTAAATAAATCATTTCAAAGAAAACGGAGACATTATTTAAAATATTGCTACTATCAAGTGCTAGATAACCCTTTGAAGTATTTTATGAACTACTGTTTACAGTTTAAAGTTAGAACGTTAAGCTTTACTACGCACATTTGCGTAAAAAGGGCACTATTAGCTAATGTGCGTAGTAAAGCTTAACGTTCTTATTATAAACTGTAAACAGTAGTTCATAAAATACTTTGAAGGGTTATCTAGGACTTGGTAGTAGCAAAATTTTAAATGATGTCTCCGTTTTCTTTGAAATGTTTTATTTAAAATGGGGGCAGCACTGGACCCTGGAAAATTTAGGTACGGCCTTAATATCAGTTTTTCTGCATAAAAAAATCTAAAATCATGTTTAAAACGTTTTATTTTTTAACAGTATCAAATTATTATTTTTGACCCAGTCATCTACCCAATTCAATGACCTTCGTTCTTCTGTGAACTTCCGCATTTCTGATCATTGACATTTGATTACGTAGAGACACACCGAGCTTAACCCGTTGAGTCACCTTTGATCCTTTTTATATCATTTGAATACAAATATTTTATGCAACAAAGTTAACCCTGCATTGCTGCTTTGTAAAACACGTTACATGCACGAATATAGTACGTTCGCTATAACTCGATTACTGCTCAGGGTTCGTTAAATCGCTGTTGTGCAGCCACGTCGCTCGAAGAATACAAAACGTGACCAATTTTACGGAAACGAATATTTTCTGCACTTTGTATGAAAATGTTTTGCTAGTTTTATATTTAGAATTAAACTGTAATACGTATATATGTTATATATAACGTCCATCAAAATATACTGAAAATATTTTAAGAGTGACTTCTGTCCATGATACTGAACAACTTTTACCAAGGAACATATATCGAAAAATAAAAAATATTTTTTGGCTTTCCATACAAACTTGGATCAGCTGATTAGTCAACTTCTATATATACTCGTATATGTATGCAGGATTACTTTTTAAACATTGGCAACGTTTTTTAAACAAGTTCAGTCCGTGATACTGAATTACTTTCCTTATAAACAATTATCTAAAATCGATAAAATGGATTTAGTTTTTCCGGGTTGTTCCGTATTCATCCTATAACGTCTCATCCCATTTCTTTACTCATCCCAAACTAGTATTACCTTCGATTATTTAAATCATTATATCCTTAAGAGATTAAATGTAAATCCTATGTATGTAACAGCTGTTTAATACACAGAACAATCTCATTGTCTTAAAATAATTCAAAGGCTAGTTCAAACTCGGATTAAATTTGAAAGTCCCGTGAGAATTTAATAATTAGAGCAGAAACAACTTACACATAGTTCGGAAAAGTTGGGCTTATCAATAGACCTCTGACAAGGGTTAAACATGGGTAGTGGTTGTAAGTTTTGAAGATTAGCTACCACGGTAGTCTGCATTCATTGATTGTTGTTTACAAATTGCTGTCTACAGAAAATTTAGCATTACGTTGCGTATGCGCTCCTGACTGACCTGCAGTAGGATTAGTGACTAAAAGAGCCATTATTCTTCGCACGTTATTATTTTGCAGTACAATTATGCTAAATTAATAAGTTTTTTTTTATATAGGGACAAATCACACTGATTAAGCTAGCCGCAAAGTAAGTTTTAAACTTGTGTTATGGGATACTAACTTAACGATACTATATTTTATGATAAATACATACAGGCTGACTTTTAAACCACCAGCCAAATTTCTGGAGCAAGTTCAGTCCATGATACTGAACTACTTTCCATAAAAACAATTAACGAAAAACTAAAATAAACATTCGCCTTTTCATACAAATCAGCGCTCAGTCAAACGGATTTTCTATGGGAGGACAAAAAATTTTCATCGATTTTTAATAACTTTTTTTATAGAAAGTAGTTCAGTAACATGGACTGAACTTGCTCCAAAAATTTGGCTGGTGGTTTAAAAGTCAGCCTGTATATAGATAAACACCCAAGACCCAGGACAATTTGAAAAAGGCCATTTTCCAACCTGCCCTGGCTTGGGATCGAACCCAGAAACTCCGGGTTAGCGGTCTAGCATGTTAACCATTGTGCCACGGAGGTCGTCATGAAGTGATGAGTAATACGAGTATGTGATGATTTTAGGAAAATACTCGTAGCATGTCAAAACTAGAGATCGAACATGTTGGAGAACTTTGGGGGAGGCCTACGCCAAAGAGGCGACTACTACCATGCTACTACCTATGGATAAAAGAAGTAATATAGACATATAAGTAATATAGGTAGTAACTATTATATAAATTGTTGTATTTTTTTTTTCATTTGAATAATATTATTTATTTATTTAAAAAGAAGATATTAACAAAAGAGTTTTAAAAAAAGAAAAATCAAATAAAGACCTGGCAAATTTGAATTCATACTAATATTGACATACATAATTATGAATCGGACGTTGCACTGCATAAATTTCAACTTGACAATTTTATTACTTACTAATCTAATCAATTTTACCATGGAAATTATTTGACACAGAATTGAATCATATGTTATGTAAATGGTAGTAGTATAAATGGCTATTTTATTTTCTAATATGTGATGAGGAAATTCGTCAGCGTGATTCGAAGCTTTCGAAGCCACTCACTGCACTGTGCACTCACAGTGCAATGAGTGGCGTAAGTTCGAATCTTACTCGTAGCGAAATTTTTCATTTAGAATATCTAAAACAATTTGTTCCGAGAAATAAAATGCTGTATAAATCAATAATTAGAATTATTCCCTAGCATAAAAAGTATCTCGACCCCATCCGTGCTTCGAAAGGCACTATCAGCAGTTGGTCCCGATGTAATTATTATCAGCTTAAAAATATAATATTCTCCAGTATTGTAGATATAATATCGTAAGAATATAATAGAGCAGAAATAACTAACACCTATTTCGAAAAGTTTGTTTAAATCTCTGACAAGGGTTGAACATGGTTAGTGGTTGAAAGTTTTGAAAATTAACTACCATTCAATAATATTTTTTTCTAATTGCTTTTAGAATCACTAGTGCTTATAAAGTTAAAAACCCGACTTTATGATTTGGCTTATTTATTTTTTACACTTCAAATATTTTATTTTAATGTGCAGAAATTACAGATTGCCTCAAGGATTTTTGAGAGACAGAAGTCTTTTTAAGATTAAAAAAAATCTTTGAAAATTTAAGTGTTGATTTAGCCCGGCTACTCCCCAGCCAGGTCTGCAGTTTTGAGTTAGGTTATTATAGGAGAAGTATAAGACAAGTTTCCAGGATGTCTCAAATACCTGCTCAAAAATGTCTACCAGCTCTCGGACCATACCCATGCGATCCATGGCTAGTTTTTATCTCAGAATACTAAATTTTTTATCTATATTTTTTTATCAGTAAGATATATTTTATCTAGGATTAATAAAAAAATTCTTCTTTCCTTTTTTATGGTTCCGTACCCAAAGGGTGCTAACAGGACCCTATTAATGAGACTCCGCTATCTGTACGTCTGTCACAGGGCTCTATCTCTTCAACCGTAATAGCTAGACACTTTTCACCGATTATGATTTACTGTGGTCGCTATAACAACAGATATTGAAAATACGATAAAAAAAATAAAAGGAGTCGTCATCAAGAGACGTGTTTTTTTTCAGCGTTTTAAAACATTGTACGGAGGTATGGAAACCTTTATATACGGGTTTGACTCGCACTTGACCGGTTTATTGTTATAATTTTTAAACTGGTTATACTGAATATGATTTTCGTACCAAAACATTTGATAATGTTAGCAGATTGAACGGTCAACAAACCACAAAACCCGAGAATAGCGTTACAACTTTTATAGAGACGTTAGTTGGCACTTAACAGATGATAACGCGGAGAGCCGCGTATTCCGGCAAAATGTGGATCTTTTATCGTGACTCGCGTAAATTCCCGGATCCTGTGGGATCGCAATAAATAGCTGAAATCCTGGACTTCGAACACTGACACGGGCAGCTTGATAGGACTTAGTTGGTTTCACACTCGTATCCCTTTTAGAGAATCTTTGGAAAACCTTTAGATTTTACAGCACTGTGAAGTACAAAACGGACATTTTCTCTATTTTTCATTGCTTTTCAAATATTTGACATTTAAATATTTAGACACAATTGAACCATTATGGTACTCTAAGACAGTATAAGGTTTAATAAGGCAACTTCCTAAAATTAAATCGCTTGATAGGCATAGCGATATTACTTATTTTTTTGGCCAAACTTAGACTAAATAATAGGTACATTAAATTTTCAATACCCTTTACTTTGTAGGGTTCCGTAGTACGAAGGAACCCTTATAATTATGCCATATCTGTCTGTCTGTCTGCGGTTTTACTCAGAGACTATTAGTATCAGAAACCTGTTATTTAACACGGGTAATTATTATTTATTTATTTTTATTTCTTACAATAAAAGTTACAATATATATATATGCACTATACAATGTTTCATAAACCAGATTTGGTTTTTTCGAACATTCGAATATTCGTCCACGATATCATAGACGAATAATACTAGAGAGTAAACAATATGTATTATCAATTAATATATCTCTCTATTTCAAGCTAAACATAATATTTACACAAATATTAAGAAAATTAAAGATTTTATTAGACACATAATAAATCGTTCAAATTGCGTGCGCTTGTGTCACTGTTGACAATGAATGGACTAAAAGTGCTTTACATCTCTGATATATTTATCTTCAGACTATTGGCCAGGGAATTTAACCCTGGACAAACAATAAACCATTAGCTGACACAAATAGAGCTAAGAATAATGCCTGTGTCTGATGTTTTGTGGAAGAAAATAAATATTGTTTATTTATTTTCAAATACATCTGTGTATTTATGTGACATAATAGTTACAGAGCAAGTGAAGTTTGTTCGTTAGTCTGTACCAAAAACATTTAAGTATTAAAAGACAAAATAATACGAAAGAGCAAACATACAAAGGCTTTTGCATCTGTAAATCTTTGGGTTAAAAACCACATGAAATTTGTTTATTATTAACTGTAATAGAATTATTAATGGGCAGACGACTTGAAAACATTCAAACAAGATTGGAAAGTTAAAACCAGAGGCTAAGAGTTATGGAAGGAAAGAGGGGAGGCATTTGACCAGCAGTGGGCGATGAACGACTAAATAAAAATAAAACAAAACTGTGACACTTAGGTATACATAGAATGATTTTAGAAATCATTTTTGAAATCAGTAATTGTTAAGAAAATATTTTCAGACGTAAACATCCCGAACTATATTTTTCTTCCAATTATATACCCTGCAGCCGGAGATAGGATAAACTAATAGCCAGTTAGTCATGTCAAATCATATTTATTTATTTAAATTATTAACTATCAATATAAAATTAATAGATAACGTATCTACGTTCAGCTACATTATTATCACGTCGTTAGTCCTATCAGGGTAGACAGAGCCAAGACCCAAAGGCCACTCTTAGCGTAATTGTGGGCATGGCATTGGAAATAGGCAGTCAAAATATATAAATTGCAAATATTCTTGCCCATTCGCTCGATCGACTCTTACAATGTGCTTGGAAAGAGAACCAGGTAAGTTTTCTTACTCCAGCATGAAAGATTAACGTATCTGAATAATCTTAATCTCCAAACTAGTGACGAATTAGAAATAGTTTCAGTATAAATATTTTGTTAGACACTGTATATAAATATTCTTAAAATTTAACTAGTCATTCGCACAAGCAAAGCAAGTATAATAACATTTTATCATTAGGTATTTAATAACTTTTGAAGGCATAAAGAGAGTTAAAAGCACATTAGTACTTTTAAATAGTTCGTCACTCCACATTAAACTTTAAACAAGCGTAAATGATTACCCCAACTTGTAGCGGTTTTATTTAAACTCTTTGAAGCATTTAGTTCTATTTGCCATTGCAAATTAGACCAGAATTACCCTGGCAAGCGACACGCGTCGAACCAAAAAGTAAACAGAATCCTGAGACAAATAAAGTATGGGAGAACAATACCAGTCTCAGTGAATAATTTTAGCACAACGTGCCATCGGCGCGACGGCGGGTTCAACAAGGAGTTTTAATAATAGATGTGACATTAGCGGATCTAAATTTATCGCGGGTTCGTCAGGCTAGTTAGTTTGCGTTGAAATTAATCGTGAAGACGCTTGAAGCCAATTAATATCGTTATCTTTGTATTACGTATCGATAACGTCAACTTAGATTCCGCAGTCATCCGGAAATTTAATATTCACAAAAAAGAACGGTATAAGTGTACGCATTATCTATCACTAGACGCGTAATGCTTTAAAGTCCCTCGGAATTTAATATTAGTGATATAGTATGAGCACCGATAACGTATGAACTCGAATTTTGTTGGTTCAATACCTCTCAAATGTCTGTGCGGAAATGCATTGTTTAACATGTGTCTGGTATTCCCACACAAGAGGTTAAACTTGCTTCCACACCTTTACTACAAAATTCAGTACTTATGTACGCACGTTTCTTTTCATAACTGACATCAAAAGGTGTGTTTAAGATGATCTTTCACTTGAAAGAACACACAGATGTTATTCTATAAGAATAAGATAAAGCAGAAAGAAAGCAACATTTATTTATAAAAATTTAGTTATTAAGGAGATCTACGTCCCAGTTCCAGTATTTTTGTATCATCACTCGCTCGTATCTTTTACCGCCCTCGGGGGAAATAACGTACTGTCACGCAGAATATACTGGCCGCGTGCAATTAGAGATCGCCAGAAATTGTGTAATTAGAGACCATTAATCGATCTTCATACGAGTCGCTTCCCCCATTGTTGGGCTTTGGATAACCCGCTTCTAAATAGGATAAGTAACAATTATTTGTTAAATATACTGGTGCGATAAACTCTCCCCTCTCTGAGCAAAGTAAGAATGACTTTAACTATACAATAATTGCAATTTTATTTTTTATTTTGCATTTTGAACCTTTAGGCACAGCTTTAGGTACAGGAATAAGGAAACCCAAGATCACTTTTGTGTTTTGAACTACAGAAGCAATATTACCTAGGTAAGCCTCTAATTTTTCCCTCACAATCAAGCAAAGTTAATAAAATTGAGTAATAAAACTATTTTTTCTTATCAAACTAACTTGTCACGTAGCTTTTACCGACCTCAAATCGGAAACAGGAAATAGTTTTGTCCGAAATTCTATAAGAATTGCGCTCTTTTTGCGTCCCCGTTGGTGATCACGTGGAAGAGTAATGTTAGTAAATGACAGGAAATTACAGCCACCTTATCGCCTGATTCAATAAACTTGGGCGGGGATAATGGAACTGCAGCAGCGGCTATTTCGCTGATGTGTCTTCGCTTGAATGGCCGCAATTGCCCTTATTCGGGCATTTAGATGTTGACGTGAGGTTCCAGCCGGGAAATTGTTGTGACAAATTAGACTTAGATATGTACGTAGGTACGAGTATGTATTTTGTAAAATATCTTCCTTTACGTTGTAAGTACTACTGACTTACAACGTAAAAGAAGATATTATTTTTATTACAAAAGTTCTCTTAGTTCTATATTATGTGATCTACATATCGTGTTTGCGCATTGTGTAAAAGTGTTTGGTCGTTTCATACATATGTCGAGGTACATAAATACCATCACGTCTTCGTGGGGCAGACAGAGCATTTTGGATCTTGTGACTCTAAGCAGATAGAGCCCAGGGCCACAAGACTCAAAAGCCACTTTTAAGGCCCATTTACACAGAGCAAGTTTCTTGCCTGTTGCATACAATTTTATTGAAGCAATAAATGATTTGTATGGCTGACGTTCTGTTTAGACCATGCAAGTTTTCTATTGCTTCAGGCAAGAAACTTGCACCGTGTAAATGGGCCTTTAGCGTAGGTAATGGTAGACAAAAAGGTGGAAAAAGGAATCAAAATAGTGATGGGTTGCTAACCGTATTGTCTAATAAGTTATTATTAGAAGCCGGTTGAGGGACGGGCGAATTTGCATTTTCGCCCGTCCCTTAACCGGCTTCTACGATCTGCGCGGATAGAGAAGCAGCTGATATATTCTAAGTTTTTTCTTTTTTCTTAGACCATCATGGACGGATCATTTTATTAATTTATAAAAAAAGAAAAAAAGAAACAAATTTATTGAGTATTTTTTAATTCTTTAATTTAAAACTTCACTTGAAAGCATTTCATGAAAATAAAATTCTATAATTTATATTGTAATACGAATATGAAGTTAGAAATTCATGCAATGTTTGTATCGTAATTTGACAGAGGCCCATGGCGGTCCATTCTATTAACCTAACGGCGCAGTATTACGTTTACCAAAAATCTTTACGGTAGTTCGCTCGTTCCACTGCAAAGCTAATCAGCAGTTCCTTCGGCGCCCCTTCGATGTATTCGAGTTCTACTGAAATTATGTTTTATGTTTGCACATTGCGCAAAACAATTTTTATATTGTATACAGTAAGCATGTTCTTTTTTATTTTTTTTATGGTACGAAAAAATCTTCAGATCGGTTCACTTAAAATAATATAGGTACATACTTATATGCAATGCGTAATTCAAATATTAACTTGCAAAATTATATCATGTTTGTTTCAGTTACATCAAGTAGAAGCCCGTCGCGGTCCATTCTATTACCCTAACGGCGTAATATTACGTTTACCCAAAAACCTGTATGGCAGTTCGCTCGTACGCCGCAGAGCTAATCAGCCTCTCCTTTGGCACCTCTAAGTTCTACTGTAATACTCTGTTTGCACATTATGTGTCAAATAAAAGGTAAAGGAAGAATATACGAATATAGGAATATACGCAGCGTTAGACTAAGTTAAAGATTTAGATGTACATCGAAAAAAAGTTATTATTTATAAATTGAAGTTAAAAAAATAAAGACTTGTGAAAAGAAGGCCTTTCCTCAGTAGGGACCATGCACCAGGATAAGCAAAAAAAAAATTAAAATAGAAAAGAATCAATGTTAAAGAAATGTTTAACTAACGAGCGAAGCTCTCCGAGTCGACTTAGACCATGTATGCGTTTGTGTAGTATTGTTTTTAGGGTTCCGTACAAAAAACGAAAAAACGGAACCCTTATAGGATTACTCGATCACTCGTGCGTCTGTCTGTCCGTCCGTATATCACAGCCAATTTGCTCCGAATCTCCTGGACCAAATCAGGTGAAATTTGGTAGGATAATGTTATCCTATGACCTAAACACAGATGTGTAAAGTAAATATTTTATTTTTAATTTCGGGGGACAAATTAGGAAATTTATAAAAAAAGTTTTGTTAAACTTACTACGTCATAATATCTAATAAAAGGGCTCATTTAAGAATCTCAAATATATTTTTGTTATTATTGTAAAATAAATAGTTTTGGTTTATTATTCATGAAAGAAGACGAAAATTGACCCTTCCCTCCCCCATGATCTCCGAAACTACTGAGCCTAAAATTTTGAAAAAATGCAAAATATAGTTCATTGCTTGTAGATTTCGGGAAAATCTATGAGACGTACAGAACCCTCTTCACGCGAGTTTAACTTGATCGGTTTTATATAATAAGACACTTTTTTATTGTTGTGTCTAACATACATACATACATACTATCACGCCTGTTCCCACAGGGGTAGGCAGAGACTATGGACCTCCACTTGCTACGATCTTGACAGACCTCTTTCGCTTCATCTACACTCATCAACCTATTGTGTCTAACGTTTTGAATAAAAATTACATCTTTCGTGATTGCAGACTGACTGGCCGGAGTATAGCAGTGTCTTCTTGTTGCTATATTCTTTATTCTTTTAAAAATACTCCGTGCACTTACAGTTTCCCAACGCGTGCACGAGAGTCAGGTACAGTACCTCTATATATAAAATCATGTATTTAAAGCGCGATGTAAAAAACAATAGAAGATACTTTTATGTACCTAAAATTATGTGTGGTGCAAACACATTGATCTGTAAAATTGATAAGTAGATGGATGAAAGTGCAGTACCTATCCAGTGGAAGATAAGAAATAGATCGTTTCTCATCTGCCGGTTAATATCAAGACTAGGGTTAATAATGCGGTGTCGTATCAGAGGGCAAGATATGTACCTACTTATGTCATTCTATGACTTAACTCGACTGACGCCATAAAAAAATAATATTTGGGTTTATACCTACCAGATATTTTCATTGTTACATATTAAACAAGTGATAATTTAATAAAATATATTTAAAAACAAGCATTTATCTTAAACAATGAACTAAAAAGTTTAAAATGCTCAAGACGAATCAACTGAGCCCAAACTCGGTTATTGTATGTCACCCAGCTTACTTATGTATTTTGTAAAGTTTCAGCTCAATTGAATAATAGGAAATAGGTCGGAATAGGTGTCTTTACATATTTAACTAAACTAATACAAATGTTATTTTGATTGAATTTATACAATATTCTGGATAGTTGGATATTACATAAGTACACACTTTGAAGGAATTGGTTGTGGTTTATTTTGTGTACATTTTGTTGTGCCAATAAAATATACACCTGTCTGTAATTACTTTGCTAACAATTTTTATTTTATTTTAATACATTATGAGGATGTATATTCATAATCATGCCTGCCTTCGTGGTCTAGTGGTCAAGGTGTTTGCTTTGTGATCCGGATGTCGTGGGTTCAAATCCCACTGTGAAATATAATTTGTGAAAAGTTGATTCCAGTCTCGTTAGGATATTGTAGTCTTGAATCACCTGATTATCCGAGAAGAAAGATGATTTTGTGCTTCGGAAGGCACGTGAAGCTGTGAGTCCCGAACGCCATCTAGTGTTTGTTTAAACCTATCCTAGGATTGGTTCTGATGTGCAGTCACTTTGTGTAAAAAACAGTCACCTCGTCAAATCACCTAGGTTAGGTAGCGGACCCTGGGCTCTGAAGCGTTACCGCTAAGAATGCAACTGGTAATACGCTACGACGATGATGAGTTGTGGCAATAAAACATGCACCTGTTTGTTATTAGACTGTATTATTATGAATTAGGCAGTGTTATAT
Source organism: Acrobasis repandana (assembly GCA_963576875.1). Classification (NCBI taxonomy): domain Eukaryota; kingdom Metazoa; phylum Arthropoda; class Insecta; order Lepidoptera; family Pyralidae; genus Acrobasis; species Acrobasis repandana. The sequence goes on from OY756215.1 coordinate 16,926,823, forward strand.
AAAACCAGATACCGCAGGAGGTAAAGTGTCAGGAGTAAATATCGTACTTTTCATTAAACATGTGATTAAATTTCCAATGCCTTCGATATTCGTTATGACGCTTTTACAACGTATTACTTTTACATAATACAGCGAGATTGATGTATGAGAGAGCTGCGAAATTGGTAAAAAGGAAGGCTAAGTGTTGGGGAGAGGGTGATGGAGCATTGGCGTTCCTACCCGCAATTTCGTCACGCATTTTATTGAACAAATGTTCCCTTAAGATTCGACTTAACTTATTCGGGACACGTTTTATTGAAGGTTAAATTTCGGTAATATTGGAGTATTATAAGTGCAAGTAATGGTTTGTTTGGGTTCATTATATAATACAATAATGATATGTGAGAAAATGGTCTTAGAACCAAGGATGCCCCAGACCGTGCGAAGTAAAAAAGAAAAAGTCGGAAAGTGGACCCTAGGCTTCACAATGTTACAGCTGAGGATGCAACTGGGAATACGCTGAGATGAGAGAGAGAGAAAGAGAGATACCATATGTGGTGAAAACGTGGTGTATAAAAGTAGGAAATTTTTTGGGAGATGAATTCATAGCCACAATATTACTGAATATATCAGCACTATTTCCATAGATTTTTTTTTTATATTCGGTCACGGTCACAGTCTTTAGCATCCTTTATAACCATTGACGTGCATAACGTACGTTGCGCTTTCTTCAAAGACGACTTTGAATAAAGAAGCTGGCAAGCGCACCCCGGGCTCGAAAGCAGCACAGCAAACGGGAACACGCTAAGTTGTGAAAGTTCTATTTCAATTAATTTATTAAATATAGTTCTACCCAACATACAAAATAAAAGATTTATAGTCTGTCTTTAATCTTCCTGTCAAATACCTTAGTTTACAGTATACTCATGTAGGCTAAGTACGTTTTATTTCGGAGCTCCCGTAAAAAGGACGTAGAATAATCAATTCAACTCAAACGATTTTATTTAACCACAACAACAGTTATTTCATACCTATTCTCCACGTGTAATTAAGCATCATACATTTAAATCAGATTATGAAACATCTAATTACGCCATCAGTTTAAACCAAATTGAACAGAATAACGGCAGAAGTAGGTTAGTTGCATAAAACGCCAATATCATGTTCTATTAACCACGTGGATTCTCATTTAATCGATTTATCTGAAAATTAGAGCGAATACAGAAAATTTACGGCTAATGTGTGTCTATTAATAAAACCGCAACAAGTAAACGAGGTATACATGTGATTAATTCGGGAAATGTACGAAATAACCGCATAACGAGGGTTGAAAATTGAGAAGGGTATAGGAAGCTCTTTGGTGATTTACTATGTTTCAAATTGGGTAAGTCCTATACTCAATTATAAGCGCGACTATTTGCAAGAATTTGAAAAGTTTAAATTATTTTTCAATAGAGGTAGAGTTTTTTTTTAACTCGTATTGCTTTAGCTTTCACTGAGTGTCTTTTAAGAGAAGCGAATTATGGAAATTATTATCATCCAAGCGTATTCTCGGTTGCATCGTCAGCGGTTACGCTTCAGAGCCCGGGGTCCGCTACCTTACTTAGATGATTTGACGAGGTTACTGCTTTTTACACAAGCGACTGCCGTCTAACCTCCGCAACCCAAAGGGTAAACCAGAACCAATCCTAGAATAGGTACAAACCTAGATGGCGTTCGGGACCTACAGCTTTACGTACAATCCGAAGCACGGAATCATCTTGCTTTTCGGATAATCAGGTGATTCAAGCCTGCAATATCCTAACCAGAAACCACTTCACAAAGTATGCTTCCCAGTTTCCAGTCCCAGAGATTTGAACCCACACCCTCCGGATCACACAACACCTTTTGTCACGAAGGCTTGATAAAAAATACAGCAAGCAGATCATTTCATCTGATATTTGGCCTGATAGTACAAGTTGATGACCGCATTATTGATTACTTGAACACAATCTTATTTTATTTGACACATACTCACTTGTATAATACAAACAGCCCGCGACGACATCGTAGGGGTATATAATTATACATAAGAACTTTTTCTTAAATCACTCTACCTATTAAAACTACCCAAGAAAACCCTTAAAAATATGTTGCGTAGTATAAAAGAAAAAAACGTACATACAGAGGGACAGACGGTTAAAAGCGCCTTTTTATAGTGCGCCTTTTTTCCGTACGAAAAGGGTGAAAATGGGACCCTATTACTGAGACTCCGCTGTCTGTCTGTCTGTCCGTCCGTCTGTCACAGGGCCAGGGCTCTGTCTCTTGAACCGTAGTAGCATGACACTTGAAAATTTTGACCGAATGTATTACTGAGGCCGCTATAACAACAAATACTAAAAATAAAATAAAGTTAAGGGGGTCGTCATACAAGAAACTTGTTTTTGTAGCGTTTTAAAACATTGCACAGAGGTACGGAACCCTTCATGTCCGACTTGCACTTGACCGGTTTTTTTATACCGGTATACGTATTGAACTCGCACAATGTGAAACTCATCTTTGTTCCACAAGTCCGGCATATCGGCGAACCGGGTCCCAAGGTTCATGAGTGCAGTCATCTCGACCACTGATCTACATAATAGCTTTCGACGATTACATATTCCAACACTGTGCTTGGAATATGTTCTGTAATTTACGGCTTAATTTTTTTCGTGTGCCAGTTGAATATATTTTACAAGATTTTAATTATCTTGCAGTGTTTGTATGTTATATAGGGTCTAACAAAATATACTGAAACTAGTTAAAGGGTGAATTCAGTCCATGATACTGAACAACTTTCCCCAAGAAACATTTACAGAAATATAAAAAAAATTTTTGGTTTTTCATATAAGTTTACCAATCAACTGGGTTGAGTTGAAATTTCGGTCCAGTAGTTTTGTAGCAAATTGGCTGTGATAGATGGACGGACAGACAAGAAAGTGATTCCATAGGGGTTCTGTTTTTATCTTTGAGGTTCGGCACCCTAAAAAGTAACACTAATCATGATTCGCAGTATAAATCTCGCACGTATATTAATTTTGCTCTAATGCTAAATATTATCCTACAGCTTAGTAATACCTTTGGAAAAAGATTTCAGATAGTAGCAAATCTGGGGCAATCAAAGTAGATATTTGTCGAAAGTTTCGTGTTCAAGCGCTCGTAACCCGCTTATTCTCGCTCAGGTGGGGTTTGCGTTTCCTAACAACCGAAACATTATTTGCGATGCAAAACAAGGCGTTGTGTTTACAACTATTTTTATCAAATCAATTGAAATAGGTTTTCTTCCTATTTAACGTGTTTTAGTTGTTCGGGTTTCCATTGAGTAACATTTGGGTATCAATTAAGTAACTTAATAAGCCCATTAGCCCATCTATTTGGGGGCATTCCCGTTTCAACTTGGCGGTCTGGTGTCCTACATCCGCCATGCCTGTTTTTGAACAAAGTGTAGCTTTTGGGACTCTATCCAACCTTTCAACCAAAGAGCTATGCAACGAAGTGTATTGGTACTTTGTTCCATTAGCTCTTCGGCACATCAAGTTTGGACTTCTGATCTGACCGAAACCTTACTGACCAGTAACGAAAGAAGTTAAAACTGCAAATAAATCATTTACTTGCCAAAATATTAAAAACCTACTTATTTATTATTATTATTAGAGATTGCAGCTGCGATAAGGCCGCCTTTTGACATCTGTTTTCTTTAATCTATTACTCTGTATCATTATGTTTTGTGAAATAAAGATTTTAACTAACTAAATAACTATTTTTATAAATGAATTTCATAGAGATAGGTACCTAGTTTATGAATAAACACTCTTTTCAGTGCTTTTACCAATACTTAAACCGAATTAACAGTTACGATACTTTGATTTAAAGCAAGCACTGAGGCTCTATTACACGTTCAGTATCTCGTAACCACCCTTGTGACTTTCAATAATCCTTATCTTATTGGTGGATCTAAATTGAATCCTGGTATGGGGAGAGCAGCCCATAAAATACGCCAAGCAACGTATCTCGCGTATCTTTAGACGAAATCAGCCTCTGTAGAAAGCAATGAAATAATCTATGAGTTAAATGAAATGTCAAAATTTATGGACGTCCTATTCGGACACCGCGGTTGGGACTGCAAATTTATCACACAACATAACAGAATGTTTTATAACATGATCTCTTTTTTTACATTTTTTAACTTCTTTTTTCAGGGAATGTAATACGGTAGTTTACTAGGATTGGTTCTAGTCTACCCTTTGAATTGCGGCGGCCAGACGGCAGTCGCTCTGTGTAAAAACCAGTATCCTCGTCAAATCACCTAGGGTTAGTGGTAGTGGACTCCAGGCTCTGAAGCTTAACCGCTGAGGATGCAGCCGGGAACACGCCCGGATGATGATGTAGGATGGTGGTTTCCCTATTTTCCTTTTGTACCGCAGTTCTTGGGTATGACTAAAAATGGAGAAAGTTGGCATTTCCACTTAATTCCACCGACAGGAGGAAGCTCTTAAATTATAAGAGGTTACATTTTTGGGGAAAAGCTGCTGCCATGGCTGGGTTCTAAAATCCTGAATCCCTAAGATTTTTTTTCACTTGTACAAATTCCAGAGTGTTAGGTTATGTTTTTCGTGGCTATCTTGTTATCTCGTATCGTTAGATTTGTCTCAAAAACTCAAATATGTTTAGATAGGTGGTTTAAAAAAGTTTAAAAAAACATTACGCAGTCAGTTTTTTGTTTTTTCAAATAATTGTTCAGATCTCTTTTTTTACGTTCTTTAACTAAGTTACGAGTGTTATGCCACTACTCTATAATATGCTCAAAAATATAAAATATAGTGTTATAATAAGTATTACCTATACAGGGTCGAACAAAATATACTGAAACTATTTTAAGGATGAATTCAGTCAATGATACTGAACAACTTTTCCCAAGGAACATACATCGAAATATAAAAATAAATGTCTAACTTGTATGGCACAAGTTGACTGATCAGCTGATCCGAGTTTGTATGGAAAGGCAAAAAAATATTTTTCATATTTCGATATGTGTTCCTTGGGGAAAGTTATTCAGTATTATAGACTGAATTCACCCTTCGAATAGTTTCAGTATATTTTGTGATACGTCATATATTTAGAACCTTACCAATGTACTCTGTGATCCTTACTAAATCCATCGGTGAAAAAATCATAAAATCAACAACTCGAAATTACAAGTACAAGTTTCTTTTATTTTTAATAACAATTTGTACAACAGATTTTGTTTACTTGTTCTGTCATATCCTCGGGACTTACCTAAATAAATTATCGTCAGAAGCGCCTGTTAGCGACACACTGAACTGGACTTTGAAAATGAAAAATGAGCTAAACATTTTCATGTTTACTGGGAAAGCGATTTCTTTTCAAGGTTTGTTTTTCTACATTTATACATTTGATCAAAAGTAAAACAAAAAAATACTAGTAATTAATGATAATAGTAAGTGTTTATTATATTGACCACCCCGCACTACCTAATTTCCAATCACTTTTTCTATTTGAGCGACGTTGATTGGAAGAAATTGCTTTGCGATAGGCCGCCTTCTGCGCATTTCTTAGTTTTTAAGATGATTATGTATGTTATGTCCTGTATTTTTCTTTTGTGCAATAAAGGTTATTGTATTGGAAGTATGATATTTTTTAGTCAATACAAAATCGACATTATTCTTACATACTTTTGGTGTTTGAGTCTTTGCACTGCGCCTAAGAACACTTCTCTTGATTCTTATTGTTGCATTTAAAGATCTGTTTGTAGATATTCTTATTGGACTACCGACTATCTCGCAGGTAGTCTGTCTTTTTTAGGCTGTTTAGGGATATTCTAATGTTTTGTTGAAGTTTGTATTACACATAGTATGTTAAGTCGTAAATTCGGGAATAGGTGCCATTTTAAAAATATATTAGTATGTAGTCACATCAATCATTGTCATTTTATCTATCTATATAATATAATTACTTTTTAAGAGTTATTTGACCCATATTAAAGAAGGAAAGAAGATAAGAAAGTAGTAGGTATTGTGACTACAAGAACACCTATTGCATACAAACATTTTCTTTATAATAAATAAATCAAATCCCTAAATTGGATAAATCCGCCTCTGTATATTTTTCCACGTTGTATACCAAGTGGAAGGGACATACCCGTAATAAATCGAACCACAGGCTATACTAGATCACTAAAGTATAATGAAATTAAAATAACAGTCAAAAAACCAAAATAAATTTCGACATTCCCATACAAATCGCACGGACGGCCGCACACTTTTGTAAGGAAATGCCGAAGTTATTTTTTGTTTTTTGGCTGTTATTTTAATTTGATTATACTATAACGATCTAGTATAGACCGTGGTTCGATTTATTACGGGTATGTCCCTTCCACGTTGTATAATCAGTATCAAACACTCTTCGTCAACCGCCAACGACATTTCCCACCACAATTTTCCTCGGTTCTATTTTTCCGCATCCGCCCAAATAATGACTCAAAAGAATCATTATATCATAGAATGAAATATCACAAAGCTCATTACTCAAACGGAGTCCAGCAAAAGCTTCCCCCGATCATTTGTTACAGTCGCCGCGTAAGATGAAAGCCGATACAAACCGTCTCTTCACGTCTCAGTGGTTGCGGTGGGGACTGTGCCACGAGGGAGATTTATAATACTCAAGTTATATGTTCAGTGTACTCGTATACTTAATCAAATTATTTCATGACTGACAGAAATTCCATGCAATGTGCAGCAAAAACTATTTAATAAAAACATTATTTAAAATATCAACTACCTAGGTAACAAAATATTACACCGAAGTATACCCAGCTAAATTTTGAAGCTTTTATTAAAAAGCTGTGACTTCTTTCATCAAAATCAAATAAGAGAACACAGTCATACACGATTTAAAATATATATTGCGAATAAATTGACCTAATTGTAAAATGCGAACTTTATGTTTGTTTTTGTGTTTCAATTATATGATTATAAAAAAGTTGGTCCTTCTAATATCAAACTTGCAAGTGCATATATACTTATCATAATAATATGAACAAATGTGAATAAGGTACCTATATTCAAACCTAAGTTATGCCTAGGAAGGAACAGTAAACTAGTATTCAGACTTTAATTATTAATTAATTTAGTGTGTTTATTACATTTTATTTTTCATTGGCCTGGATAATGTAATAAATTAATAAAATATTCCACAAATGAAAATAAAAGTACCTTATATTATACATTGAAGTACTTACAACAAACAGTTCATATTATTAAGATTAAGAGTGACATAAATGAGTAGGTACGTTAACGAGAGAACACTATCTCAACCAGCTTGAAGTGATTATAACACGTAAGGCGTTAAATTTATCACACCGTGTGTGTCTTCTTTTAAATACTTTTATTAAAGACATCTGTGTCTGAACCAATATTCACACGAGTTCAAGAACCTATTGTGTGATTGAACTATTGTTATTCATGTGATATCAGAGACAGTAATTATAGACTTTATTAGATTTAACTATACTAATTTTTGATTTGCACAATTATGGAATTCTTCTACAGCGAGTACGGCGACCTCCGTGGCGTAGGTAGTGGTTAACTTGCCAGTCCGCCACTCCGAAGGTTCTGAGTTCGATCCCCAGTCAGGGCAAGTTGGAAAATGACCATTTTTATTATCAAATTTATGTTTTATTAAAATATTGTATCGTTGAGTTATTATGCCATAAAACAAGTTTAAAACTTACTTCGGGCCAGCTCAAGTTGTGTGATTTGTCCCGATATATTTATTTATTCATTTAATATGCGATGGGTTTGATTATGATAATAATATGCGTAATTTTTTTGTTAACGTTATAGGTACCTAGTTTTTGTAAGTTTGAAATCCATGACATCTTCCCCAATAAACACTTCGAAAGATTATGTTTGGCCTTTCATATAGTTCAAAAAATTACCTGAATTTACATGATTATATGGTAAAAAAAGAACATAACATTTCAAATTATATGTTCTTTGAGAAAAGTTGTTTAATAGTTTCAGTAGGTACTAATATGTTGTAAGACGTTAATAAAATTTTAAAGTTAAATATCTTACTATGTAGGCCTCTTTTGTACATACATATATTATAAGAAAAAAATCTCATAAACAAGCAATCGGGAAAAAATAAGATCAATATCTTGACACAGAATCACAAAGCGAACTTTTGGATTGTTAAATGAAGCAAAAATCTTACTCCATCGCTCGCATCTGGCGGCTAGAAAGTTGGCAATAGTGTTTTATTACCAGTTCAGTATCAAATCAAAGTTTTACTTGCAATAATGGAACGGATATCGGGCACCCTGATAAAGTCGTGGGGACAATCGTGAAATGCTTGGAATTTCTGCCGACGACAAAACAAATTGATCGGATGAGTTAGACTTAGGAATAAGAATTTGATTAGGTTAGATATTGTTTTGTTTGCATTATTTTATTCCTTAAATCAAATAATAGTAACAAAATTATGAAAAAAAAATTTGTTATTTTTTATGAAAATTAAATGTGTATATTTCACATACTTTTAAAAATATAAGTATCTCAAAGAATCAAATATTTATTTAGTAATAAGGCCTTTGCAAACGTCAATAAAGTTAGTCATACCGTTTAATATTTATTTATATTTAAATTATTAATTATTATTAAGAAAGCTCCCGATACTAAGCGTTTCGTAACGACCACTGCTGAGGAGAAATGCCGATTTATGACGTATTAAAAAAAAACCACTTACTAGATCTCGTTCATACCAATTTTCGGTGGAAGTTTGCATGGTAATGTACGAGTACATCATACATCTTTTTTAGTTTTATCATTCTCTTACTTTAGAAGTCACAGGGGGGGGGACACATTTTATCACTTTGGAAGTGTCTCTCGCGCAAACTATTCAGTTTTAAAAAAATGATATTAAAAACCTCAATATCATTTTTAAAGACCTATCCATAGATATCACACACGTATGGGTTATAAAAAAAATATATTTTGAGTCAGTTCTAAGTATGGGGAACCCCCAAAATTTATTGTTTTTTTTTTAAATTTGTGTGAAAATCTTAATGCGGTTCACAGAATAATACATCTACTTACCAAGATTTAACAGTATAGTTATAGTTTCGGAAAAAAGTGGCTGTGACATACGGACGGACAGACAGACAGACAGACATGACGAATTCATAAGGGTTCCGTTTTTTTCCATTTGGCTACAGAACCCTAAAAAACGTAAAAAAATAATAGTACTTAGATACGAGTATATTATTGAAACAGGTCATGGTAGTCGACCATCTCATTACCGAGATAAACATTGTATCTACGAAACACGTACACGATCCCTTATTCTCTCTAATCAAGGGCCGCGAACTTACGCTAACTTTCCCAAACACGACGCCATCAATCAATGGAGGTCGAGAGCTCATGTATAATGTCCTGATATTATTTGCAAAAAAACAGTATATTTTCATAAGTGAACTTATTTTTATAATCATTTGAACTCTTAAAGTTCAAGTGAGTAAGTTCTCAATGATACTTAATAATTTTTCACATAAATATTAAAGGAAATGTAGGTAAATAATGAAAAATCTTGTCTCATACAAGTGGATCGCTTGTTTTTTGTGGTGTCCAATACTGGTATCAGATATTTCAAGTTACCTCAAGGTTATCATCTGACATAGCTTTGCGCCTGAAATTCTCATATGCTTTCTCAAGCACATCTGGAGCTCAATATATTTATGCCAGTCATGATGACCAATCTAAGTGCAGACTACGCCCGAGGTTGCTTTGGTTTCAGAATTGAAATCTATTTAAAATATCCATCGCGGGTATTTAAAAATAATTTAGCTCTCTCATTTTACCTATTAATGAATTTAAACTTTATTTATCAAAAATGTTTTTAGTATTTTCTACGCGAGTTCTTATGTCTACTTTCACAATCAAAAATAACAAAACCGGTAACAGAATTCAAACCCAAACAATACGAAAATCGAGGAACATTTCTGAAAAATAATAACAAACTGTTTGTATTGAAACGTGGCTTTTCCTCTAACAATATTTCTAACAAATCTTCCACGGGATCAACATTATTCCCTCGGTTTGTTAGCTACTACAAAACGAATTTTATGGACATTGCGAAAGGGGACTGGAATCCTTGGTGGGATATCGCTAAAATCGTTTTCTTTATTAAAGTTCAGGTCTGTGATAGGTGCGTTGGTGGTGACTAGTGTTGCCAGGTTAGGGTGTCAAATATTCGGAAGGAAAGAGGGTAAAATACTAAAGAATATTAGAGAAATATTCAATAATTTAATAAAAAATAGTTTTCTCGTAAGTGTAAGTAGCCAACACTGAGGTCACAATTTTAATTGCCTTAAGTCTTCAGACACTACAAAAGAAAAAGTTGAAAAGCGGACCTCAGCTTCTGAAGTAGCACAACTACAAGTAAGAATAAGGTGATGAATGGGATTCAGTGATCACGCCATAATGCTCATATCTATAATTTTTCACATCATATCCTCCTTTGTGGTCTTTATATCATTTCTATAGCCTGCTTTTTGTTAAGATATCTAGAAAACAACATCTGTGTGTTACTCGTTATCTCGCAACGCATCGCTTACCAGCTAATAACCTTAATATCATTATCCGCTCCCGTGAGGAACGCTAACGCTTTAATAAAAGACCTAGGTCTTCGCGTCACTCTACCTAATTAATTTTAAAGTGGAGTACAATAAGAAAAATTGGCTGATGATCTGGAAAACAAGGTCTTCATGCCCACCGATCCCATTCTATTTCGCTCGCTCTCTTTTTGTTAGGCCTACCTATTTTAAGTCGACGACCTCCGTGAAGTAATTGTCAACACGCTAGTCCGCCAATCTGGAGGTTCTGGGTGGTTCTGGGTTCGAACCCCACCCAGCCAGGGCAAGTTGGAAAATTGCCTTTTTCAAATTGTCCTGGGTCTTGGATATTTATCTATATATGTATTTATTAGGTATAAAATATAGTATCGTTAGTATCCCATAACACAAGTTTAAACTTACTTTGGGGCTAGCTCAATCAGTGTGATTTGTCCCTATATATTATTATTATTATTAGTCCACTTCTAACGCTACACCATTCAGTATTTTCTTTTGACTATAAGTCAGTTTGATAGAGAAAGTTATGATTTTTATCTTTTATATAATATGACAAAATAAAATTGATTTCTGGTACCAACATATAAATAGAAAAACCTTTGAAAAAGATATACTCAGATAGGTATTTGTACATTAGCATTTCAATCAACGAAAAATTTGTGCTCAGGTGTGTGACCTCAGGTTCTGAAAGACCCCTTTGTTCCGCGAAATTTAGTAAAACTGGCAAGTGGCAACACTGAACTGGTGCCATAAGCCCGACTCCCTCAGGAAATAAGTAGAAGGCGACGACGTGTCTCCAAGGAATGGTCCTGCGATGGTTGGTTACTCTTCCAAGTTTTACACCCCCTTTTATTATTTTCATAACACGTTTGCGGCACGCGGGTAGTATCGTGTTACTCGCTGATGTTAATAGGTTAAGTCAAGTTTTATGGTGCTTTGTTGAGGTGTAGCACGCTTTTGTTGTGTAAATTGTTATATTTTAGGATTTCGTATTCTAAAAGAAAATAAACGTTACTCTTATAGGATTACTCGCTTGTCTGTTCGTTTGACAGAGTCAAGTTTTTCGTAATATGTAACATAGGTAAGTCGGTGAGCCAAAGACGGACGTGTAACGTAAACAAATTAATTTGAACATGGCCAGTTTTGGGGGTCAAATTAGAAAACTAAAAAAAAGTTTTGCTACATAACTTTACTATGTGACATACCTATCAAATAAAACGGCTTGTTATGATATTCTCAAATATTTTGTTATAATTTTAAGATAAATAGTTTTGAAATTATTTAAGAAAATAGGTGGAAATTATGGAGTATTTAGGTGGAAATTGAGCATTCTGTCCCCTATATTTCTGAAATAACAAGGTCTATAATTTTGAAAAAAAACTAGTTCTCTATAGATTATACGAAAACCTATAAGAAGTCTTTGGGCATATAAAGTAACATAGGAAATTTCATATATAAATGGTACGGAAGCCTCTTTGACTTTGACTCGCACTTGTCCAGTTTTAATTTTCTTTATGAATAGTGTTTGTTTTGAACAAAGAACAATAACCCATAGGTTATTGAACTCACACAAAATTTTAAAAGGAGTCAGAGATAACAAATATGTATTTCATTTCATCAAATATAACAAGGTCTTACTCGTAAGATCTGTCTAGCCCGTAAAGAATAAAGGCGTGATTTGTATGTAAGTAATGAAGTTTTTAAACATGTGTGATAACTGTCATAACTAACATCTGTGATAACTTACCTACTCTACAATTTTTCTAACTAATACAGTCTTTTTAGAAGTTTTAATTAAACATTTTACTCTTCAAGTGAATCTTTCTTCAGGTGTTCGTCAGTGTCATGTAATTTATATTCGTTTATCATATATACATACATACTATCACGCCTGTTTCCCACAGGGGTAGGCAGAGACTATGGAACTCCACTTGCTACGATCCTGACAGACCTCTTTCGCTTCATCTACACTCATCAACCTCTTCATACATGCCTTTCGGTTACAGGTACTTCCTACCTCTCCTTTTTTAGGGTTCCGTACCCAAAGAGTGCAAACGGGACCCTATTACTGAGACTCCGCTGTCTGTCCGTCTGTCACAGGACTCTATCTCTTGAACCGTAATAGCTAGACACTTGAAATTTTCACCGATTATGTATTACTGTGGCCGCTATAATAACAAATACTGAAAATAAAAGAAGTTAAAAATTAAAGGGGGTCGCCATACAAAAAACGTGTTATTTCAGTGTTTTTAACCAGATCTTTATAATGGCATCAACTAGATACTTGAAATTTTCACAGATTATGTATTACTATGGCAGCTATCACAGCAAATACTACAAAATAAAAAAAAAAGTTAAAAATTAAAGGGGTCGTCATACAAAAACGTGTTTTTTTAGCGTTTTACAACATTGTACGGAGGAACGGAACCCATCATGCACGAGTTTGACTCGCAATTGCCCTTTTATTTAGAACGTCTTTTTACTTAAAATTCCAACTAACTTAAAAATAGACAACTGAAATGCTTCATCTTATGCGAATTAAAGCAAAAAATACTAAACACGGTACGTTTACGACTCTTTTATGTTAGACGGCGCCTAGCAGATGTTAAAATTTATTCCGTAGAATTCATTCATTCATAACAAGAAAGCCACCAACTCACTCACAAAGAATTTGAGGTTATTTTTCTCATTTCAAATTCTCAGTAGACGAGCGGAATCGTAAAAAGCGGATTATGCTCAGTGAGCGCGTGGCGGTTGGAATTCGTGAGAAAGACTCGACTTGGCAATATGGGCTGCTTTATTTACTCGCCACTAAGCTGCATATAATGAAAACGCACTGTCGCGGGGCGTCAAATGTCGCCGAGTGAAATACTTAGCGGTGGAGAAGTTTTGATACTTGAAATAGCTACTCATCAATTGCAATTTGTAACATTAAAACCTGCGAATGATTTTGAATTTGCAAAATTAAGTCGTCTATTACTTTCAATATTTATAATACAAGAACTAAGCAATGGTGCGAACTCTTATAATCTAAATTGACATAGAGATTAACCCTCAAAGAATGAAGGTGCAACTATCTTCTCCAAAATTCGAGTCTCTAAGAAGCAAATCGTTTTAGGGTTGTGACGCAATTCGTTACTTTCGCAAATGGTCATCGCTCGAAAATTGGTCACTTTCGCAGCTCGTCAATTTTGCACTTTGTAATTTTCACAATATTTCACTTGCAACTGGTCATCAACAACTTTTTACTATCACATTTCCAACGGCCAAAAACATCGACACGCCAAGGTATCTTTATATTAATTGTACTAACTGTATTTTCAACTTTTAGAAGGCACTAACGTACTAGTATTCGTCATTTTATTGTTGTAACTTAGTCATATCTGCGGTCTTATGAAACATTTGAATCTAAACTGTCCATAACTCTCTACCCAGATAAGCTACCTTCCCAAGTTATCTGCTACTCGGGCTTTGAAGCGAGTAAATATTGTAAGCCTCTTTTAAAGAGACTTTGTTTTAGAGACATAAATCTTGTTTGCCTTATGCTAAAACTTTATTACATTTGAATTGAGGTATGTGCTTACTCTTAGAACAATTTTTTTTTAACTTATGGGCCAATTTTTCTTATTTATATTAAATATTTTCTATACACTAACAGAAACTAGTAAATAGAAGCCCCTCTCAATATTTTTATTTATTCAAAAATATTCATATAAGTATGTTCTTTTTTTCATATTCAAGCTATTACAAAACTTGGTTTTATTATTCTAGTAAGTATTTTAGAGCAGCAACGTTGACGACCTCCGTGGCGTAATGGTTAACACGCTAGACCGCTAATCCGGAGGTTCTGGGTTCGATTCCCAGCCAGGGCAAATTGGAAAATGGCCTTTTTCAAGTTGTCCTGGGTCTTGGGTGTTTATCTATATATGTATTTATCATAAAGTATAGTATCGTTGAGTTAGTATCCCATAACACAAGTTTAAAACTTACTAAACTTTGGGGCTAGCTTAATCAGTGTGATTTGTCCCTATATATTTATTTATTTAACGTCGTAGCGCCATTGTTAAAAACGTTATTGTAATTAATTTCTCGGGTCCTTTTTACAAGCTTTTATTTTATTTTAATGCTAAAAACTTAAGAGGGCGCACACAAATTTACTCTAGCCGAAGCGACCTATGCGGGAACGGAAACGGCGCGGCGGGTCAATGCGGCTGGTTTACGCGTTTGTGGTTTTAAAGGTTTTTTCGTTTTACAAAGAATGTAAGAGTTATTTAAAAAATAAGACGTATGATGACTGTTTTATGTTGAATACAATTATAATCCAAAGTGACAAGAGCAAATTTATTGACTTTCTTGAAACTAGCCGTTTTATTATAATTCGGAAGGAATTTGGAGTCAACTTAGCAATTTTTTATATCAAAAAAATTTTAAGCAATCGTGTTTTTAAAACATATAATAACTAGAGTTAGTCCTAAACTTTGCTGTATTTTCATTTCAAATTGAGTATTTCGTAAACATTGATAATACTGAAGATCGCTCGGGTAGTATGGGCTTATAATTTATGTTATAACGTTTCAGCAATTACCAATCATGCTTTCATAATGGTTTATTCAATGAAGTAACTAACTACTGACCCCTTTATTTTACTACAACTTCAAGCATAACTTTCCACAGGCATGCAAAACGGTAACAATAATTTGTAATGTCTCGATAAGCTCACTGTATAAATTATCAAACAGCACAGAAGAATAGATCATGCTTAGATTTTCGGGTTATAAATATCTCACTAAAAACATGGGTTGAATTTATTATGACAAGTGCTATTTTTTAAAAATAGTTTTAGTCATTCGAATTAGCATAGATTACACATTAAACAATGTCGTGGCTCAAATACCATCATGCTGCATTACAATGAAACGCTAGAACAGGAAGACCATTCTGTCTTTTTTTGTATTTTCGATCAAATAAATAACTCTAAGTAATCACTCTATTAAAAGCTAGTTCTTTTTACCAGTTCTCACGCCTATTGCTTACCAACTTTTTTTCCACCGTAAGTATTCCTAGATTTTCTTAAGCATTTTTGTTTTAATTAGAATTTCATGAGATTCTACGTACGGCGATTTGAAAAAAAAAACACTACTGTTAAAAAAATTAGGTTAAAGCAGCTTTGCCTGCACTCTCGATATTTTATACTATAACCTGTTATGTAATGTTTATAGTATTCAGTTGTGTTTTGTTAGCTGTAATTTCATTAGTTTTAAACACGTTATGAAATACTTACTTAATTAGTATACTAGTTACAATAGGTAATAAGCGGTGTTATACGAGAATGTTGTGTATTATAGGTTGGAAGTAGTTACGAGTTGTATTTTAAGTACATATAATATTAGGTCCTTACATATGAAATTGCCGATTTTCAATACTGGCAACTTTAAAATCAAATATCTTGCGTTTCATTAGGAATTCCAAATTCAAATTTATTTCGAAATAAAGCCAGAAAAATATTGTTTTAAAATTCGTATTTCATTTGTTTTAATATCATTTGTTTGAGTTTCAACATTGCTATAACAACAACTATGGACAAATTGAAAATTCGCGGTATTTACGAATACGAGTTCCACCGTCGCACCAGTGCTGCAGAAACGACTCGAAGAATTAACGACGTGTATGGACCAGGCACCGCTAACGAACGAACGGTGCGTTTTAGTTTTTGTTTGGTGGACCAGTGCTGGTGTTATCCACTACAGCTTCTTGAGATCAGGCCAGACGATTACTGCAGACTTGTATTGCCAACAATTGCAAACAATGATGGAAAAGCTCGCCATTAAACAACCGAGACTGATGAATTGCTCTAGCCCACTGCTCCTTCAGGATAACGCTAGACCACACACTGCACATCAAACGATCGCCAAGTTAAAGGAGCTGCGACTGGAACCTCTGCGTCACCCACCATACTCTCCAGATCTTGCCCCAACCGATTACCACGTTTTTCAAAATTTGGATAACTTTTTACAAGGAAAAAATTTCAAATCTGATGAGGCAGTCAAAAACCGCCTTCAAACAGTTCATAGACTCTCGCTCCCAGGATTTTTTTTCCAAAGGTATCAATGATCTGCCTAGAAAATGGCGGAAGTGTATCGATAACAACGGCGCATACTTCGATTGATTAAATAATAATTTCATTAAAAAAATTTTTTTGATACTGAACGGCAATTTCATATGTAAGGACCTAATATTATATTTTGCCCTCGCCTTTTTATTAATTTACTTTGTTTTAATAACTCTGACATTTTACATTTATTTTTTCTCTTGGCTCTCCTATATGAAGTAGGTGTAACGTGCATCTTACTCGATACTCCTTTTTACCGTTTATTATTATACCTATGGTATCCTGGTAGAGTCACATTTCTGAGACATGGGAAAATTAATATCCGACCCATGTGAGTAAAACTTCAATCTTGCTCCGCTGAGTGAATGTTAGCGTCAATCTTCTATATAAATAAAAATGAATTGCTGTTCGTTAGTCTGCTTAAAACTCGAGAACGGCTGAACCGATTTGGCTAATTTTGGTCTTGAAATGTTTGTCGTAGTCCAGGGAAGGTTTAAACGGTGAGAAAATATGGGAATAGGAACGGGAACGGGCGAAACAAATTTCGCCGGGTCAGCTAGTCTATAATAAAAATCTTAGTTAAGTACGAGTATAACTTTAACTATGGAGTCCTAAACATTAAACTTAAAGTAAGTATTATTAACAGATCTATTCATGCGTCAGGTAGTGTTTGTCGATATCACCGTGCCGTATGACAAGAACTACGAGTACATGAATGAATACTTAGCAAGTTTCTTGACTTGACTCACCAGGTGACTGCTATGTGGGATGCGGATTCGACTATTATTGTCCCGATAGTCGTATCAGCGAACGGTTTTATAGCGAAAAGTCTTGACCATCATCTCAAGAATATATCTCTAGAGAGCTGGTTCAAAAGCCAGATTCAGAAGGCATTACGCCGAGACACGGTTCGTATTGTCAGGAGGTTTCTCTCTCTGCGACCTTAACCCTCGATAACAAGGGCCTTGCCCCGTTGCCCAAGGATAAGGTTAGGTTTTATAATGTTTATGTTTTGTACTATATTTACATTTTACTTTATATAGAGATTGTTTAAAAACTTTTTAAGGATTGAAGAATAAATAAAGAGATAATTAAAGTATCAAATTGTTATGGTCGCAGTATGAGGTACAGAATAGTTGCTTATCCGCGCACGTCTCGAGGCTTGTCACTGTCGCGTGTCGCATGCGACGTCGGATCACACTATTACAATTTCGAATTTTTCCATAGTAGGTACTGCTATTTCCTCAATTAGGTTTTTTACATTTTAGCGCGTTTCCGGGTGCATCTTTAAATGCGTCTGTGCATCTACGAGTACTTAGCAAAAATAATTTCATACTTGTTATAGATAGCTGAACATAATTGAATGTTTTAACTGGTCCGTTGTGATTCTTGGTTGGCTAAAAGAGATCCCTTCCTGGGATAAGCTCGCTTCGCTTTTTTTGTAAATATGTTTTATTTATGTTATTTGTACAATAAAAAGATTATAAACAAACAAAAAATTAAAAAAAACAAGATTCCTACTCGTATTTTTGATTTTTCGGTGTGAACCTTTGTTATACACTGTTAGTCCTTATCATTAAAAACCTTAATAATTATCCCGGTATGTTTCTGAGATATATGATACATTGCTTTATCGGAACATAGATTTAGTCTAACTTAACTTGAAATATTAACGAAGTGAGCATAAGTGTTTAGTCTCCACTGCAGGAGCACGATCCTCTCTGTACTACGAGATTTGGCCTACACTCTCCACGCTGGCCATACGGGTTGGGAAGTCTCACTGATGTAGAAGCATCATGAAGTATAAGCTTTGATTAGCTTGTATTTTCTAAGTCGCCTTCTACGACAACCATGGAAAGTCTTGGAGTGGTCCCATTCTACTCTGCCAGAAACCACACGGCTTTACATTTATTATAACTAACGAACGAACTTATTTATAAAGAACACCTCAACTATTATTCTTGGCGGCACAGAAATCAGGGCCCATTTAGTTACCAAGTGGCGTGGACTAACAAAAACAATGGAATATTATTAGCGAGAGTGGCTGCCAAAAGCGACGAGTTGGCGCCCTTGTGTTCAGCCGAAACAATGATTGCCGGGGGAGGAATAAAAGGCTGCGGATGCATCTGAGATAGCAGAAATAGAGCAGCAGATACTTCGATTGGAAAAATCATACCAAAAATGATTAAAATTTTATAATAATTTAAACAACTTTGATAAAGTGGTTAACTTTCAGCTTTTTTTTTTATAGATATGTTTAGTTTCTTAAAACAATCGAGAAAACGGTCCAAACGAAATATTGTACTTAATACAATGTGAGAATAGATTAGCATAACAAATGGGAGCACATATTTGTACTTATATTAAATATCGGTATGCAAAGAATCATTGAAATCCATCCAGTAATTTTTGAAAAAAAAAAAAGAATTTCAGTTTCTTCGAACATTATGAAAATCAATGAATTATTTTGTTTTAAAATTAGTTATGTTTTATAAACTTAATGTTATATTTATGTAGAGGTCTTGTATATAGCCTGTGCTTTCATATATTAAGCTAACGACATTTTCAATTATTAAGCAACTTTCCGCGTTGTATGTTAGTTTCAAACGATGATATTATTTATGTCAATACAATACCAATACCCAATATTTATTCCACAAAAAAGCTGGAGCGATAGTGCCATATAAATTAGAACGAAGCAGCTATAGTTTTATGACCAGCTGCCTGCCTAATATCAAAACTCCTTGGAATGCGTCTGGGAATCTATTACTTATAGCATCTTTGTTCGTGTTATATTTTGATTTGCCAAATAACTACCTGTATCTCTTTTTTCCAGAACTCCAAAGCATCTCTTGCTTTCTTACCAAATTTTCTGATGTCATTTATTATTTCTCTACGCTTAGTAGATTGTGGCGCAGGGGTAAATAGATGGCGACAAATCCATATCCATATCTCTTTGTATCTTTCATCTCACAGATGCACGAACTCCGAAGCATCTCATATTGTCTTACCGAATTTGCTGATGTCATTTATTAGCCACTAACATAAAACATTTTTATAGCGACTAATATGAGGCTGGCGGATAGTTGGCTCTTTGCGAAATAAGAACAAGCGATTTATAGCCGCGTATAAAATTGTATTGTGGATGGGTTCGGTTTATACTTCTGATATCTGATATGCCTTAAGATTGCGGTAGTAAAAGTTTATCATGAAATTCAGATTTTGTTATCTTTTCTTCTTTGAATTGTGCTCGTTACGAGTTCGTTAGTTTTTCTCTGAATAAAAATCGGCCAAGTGCGTGTCGGGCCACGCGCAGTATAGGGTACCGTAAAAATGTTTTTCACAAAGTCACAATATTTTTGAAAGACCTGTACTTATATATTATGTACATACACAGGTTTCTACGAGTAGTACTAATAGTCTCTGAGTAATACCGCGGACAGACAGATAGACCGACAGACATGGCGAAACTATAATAGGGATAAAGTCGTGATAATGTATCTGTAAAAATACCGATACATAATTTTCCTATCCGGCCATTGTTATTATCGTTATATAAATTCGGCGGAGACGACCTACTATTCATGGTAGGCTATATTTTTTCAAGGATTTTTTTTACAGCAAGTAAACTGATTATATTTCTAGGAAAAGTAATGAAGAAAAAGGAAAGAAAATTCTTGACTTCCCATTCAAATGCGTGTTCAGCTGTTCTTATTCTTCAGTTCAATCATTCGGGTTTTATTCTTATACCTATGTATTATATTGTTTTTCATATTTCCCCATAATTATATTTTACGCAAAATGTATTCAGAGCCGCAGACAGTCTTCATAGATTTTCTTGAAAAAAGTCTCATTGGAAAAAAAACTCCTGAACTTATAATAAACCTTCAAAGAAAAGTGACTCGTATTTTTCCAATACCTCGAATGAAATGAATCATACTAGAAATACTACAATCCTCAAACATTCGCATAAATCACTCCACGGGTGAAACTATTCGTTAAGTACGCAATCTCTATCGAACGTTCTTTTAGAGCTTTCGCGAGATTGGTTTCTTTACTACTCTAAAGTTATTGTTCTAAGGCCACGCGTCATTATTCAACGTCATATATCTTACGAATGTGAGTTGAGCGAATGGGGTGGACGGTGGGTTCCACTTTGCTCTACAGTATTTGCACTTTTTACCGAAAACCGTGGATGTTTTATCAGTGAAACTACTTTTTCGGTAAAATATTAAAATACTGTAGAGTAAAAAAGTTTAAGGCGTGTGGCTTCCGGACTTTGTTGTACAGTTTTTGCACTTTTTACTGTAATCCATGGGTGATCTATTAGTATTTTTTTTTGGTAAAAAGTTGAAATAATGTAGACTAAAAAGCTAAGGCGTGTGGCGTCTGGCCTAGAATAGCACCTTTTGATCGCCTTCTGTGGATGTCGAAAGAAGCGACTAAAGGAATAAATACAACCATCTCTTGCTTCAACTAAATTCCCAAAGAGGGTTGACGTCAGGCAGGCAGCCGGTCGTGAAAGAATTGCTAAATCATTAAAACTGTTTCGGCTATTTCTTCTCCACTTCAAGGTCTTTGAAATTCTTGGGTGACCATTGACATCATATTACAATTGGAGAAGAAAAAGGATGAAAGCGCATATTATATGTTTTTGTTATATTTTGTTACTTTAACTTACAGGGCCAAAGGGATAAAGCGGGTGGACCTAAGTGTTTTACATTAACCATCAATCTTTGAACTTCAAAGATCGTAAGATATGTTGACACTGGCTGTGCCTTTTCCATTAATCTGGACACCCCTTTACGAGCAGAGTGCTATTTTACCATAAGATATAGCGAGTTCAAATAGAATATGCATTGATACACATTTGTCATTGTCTTGTTAATTTTCCATTCTGTTTCACTTTAGAGTAAGACAACGTAGATACCATTTTTTTGTGATTATTTGTTTTTTTTTATATATTTGAGAAAAAGTTATTTATTTTAATTTATAGGTATAATACCTATAAATTTAAATAAATAACTTTTTCAGACCAAAAATTAAAACTGTTTTGCAAATTACTCGTGTGAGAATTGCTTTGAACACTTTAATTTTATATAAGTATTTTTCGTATATATCTAATGTTTCTTAGGAAATGTAATAAATATAGTGTCATGGTTTGAATGGAACTTATTGAAAAAAAATTGCTTAAAATCCTGTAAAATAAGGATTTTTTTAATAAACAGAAACAGATACACTATCATTTCTTTATCCCTAACGGGACAGACAAAGCCCACGGCCGTAAGAACCTAATATTTTTAAACAATATAAACATAAAGAGCAACTACAATTATTATTCGAGTATCTTAATTTTTTTCAACTCGAGAAACTACAATTATAGGCATTGCATTTTCGGTTAAATACTACAACTTTTGAAAGTAAAACACCCAAGTTTTATATCACCATTCTATTACTAAAAAGACATAACCCATCTTTGAGATATAATAAAAATTCATTGCACACACCGAAAAAAATTACGTTGAAAGAAAATATCTCCGTTTCCGCCCCCGATGTTTGCTTTCGGCTAAGCTGCATCTAATGAAATCCCTGTCAGGATATCCTTGCACCCAATTTTACCGCGACGTCCTAATCTTGATACATCTTATGAGATTCGTTATTTATAACTTGTTTTGGATTACGAGGTGTTATTTTTAAAATGGAAATAACGTGTGCAAGATCAACATTTAAGATACTTTTGTTCTAAAGCAAGTTTATTTGTACGTTATAGTAATTTTTTAATTTTTTTTTAAACAAAACTGTTTATAATATAACTTCGTACGCCTTTTTAAGTAAATGCAAATGCTAATCTTAATTTATTTAATAGTTACCCAAACATTTACTAACAAAAAGTATGTGGTTAACATAGAAAAGTATCAAAACTATTTTAACACAAATATGAAAGTTTTCACTTATTGTTTTGTTTGTATCTTTTCATTTTAGGGTGTCATTCTGATCACGACCGAACTATAATTCCCCTATTTTCAATAACATTAACACTTTATTAATAAAATAAAGCTCACTTTGGCCGCTCGCCTGGCTATTTATTTTCACTTATTTTTAACTAGTATTGCCAAAAGCATGCTATAATGACGTGTTTTTACGACTCGTTAGGTGAATAATGTTTTCTATTTATTATAATGTTATACTGTCATAACGTGAAAGGAAACTGTGTTTATTTTCCAACTAGATACGACAGCAAAAATATGGTAATAAACAATATAAAATGTACCAAGTAACCAAGCCAGTTGGATTATAAAAGTAAATTAATTAAAAAACTGAACTTAATGAATAAATTTAAGTCAATATCAATCGATCAAGCAACCGATTGCACGGAAAATCGAAACGTCAGTAGCACTTGTAAGATTAACTGGCTACAATGAATCAAGCTGGCCAATCATCAGCATTACCCAAACAGATAAGAGGGAATAATTCAACCGGGACATCGCACTTTTGTGCGGTGAAGAGTGTTCTCATAGATAAACATAGAAATAGATAGCACAACATCCAACTATTCGTATTTATATAATTATTTATATTTCGAAACAAACAACCGACTTCAATACCAATTGTATACTTTGACGAAAAATTTTTTCTAGTTATTTTCTTTCACTCGCGACTGGTCAGCTCGGCTCCGTTTTTTTTAGAACTACTCAGTGTAACTTATTTCTGTAAATTGGATTTGGCACTCATTAGCAGGCTTTACATTATTAAGTTGTGATAACATTGTATTAGGCATAATATCTTTGTAAACTGACAAAGCCCTTCTGGCGCGTAAGCAACCAATACTGTGTAAATGAGTTTCTTTCGGCGTTTCTTATCAGCAGTGGTCGTTGCGAAACGCAAGAATCGGTAGCTTTAAAACAAAAAACATATTTAGATATAAATAAACATTACACGTAATGTACCTACACTAAAATTATTGACGTGTAAAAGTGCCTGCAAAGGCCTAATTACTAAATAATTTGATTTTGATTTGATTTTAAAAAACAAACCACAAAACCGATTTTTAATAAAAACATTCCTGGTTTAATACCCCTTTAAAACAAAAAAAGAATTTTCCATTTACCGGTCCAGGCGTCTTCGAGTAATCGGGGAACATACATAAATAAACGGGCAAGTGCGAGTCGAACTCGGACATGAAGGGTTCCGTACCTCCGTACAATGTTTTAAAACGCTGAAAAAACAGGTTTTTTGTATGACGACCCCTTTTAATTTTAATTTTTATCTTATTTTTAGTATATGTTGTTATAGCGGCCATACGAGTAGTAATACATAATCTGTAAAAATTTCAAGTTTCTAGTTAATTCCATTATAAAGATCTAGTTAAAAAGGCTGAAAAAACACGTTTTTTGTATGACGACCTCCTTAAATTTTTAACTTTTGTTTATTTTTAGTATTTTTTGTTATAGCGGCTACATTAATACATAATCGGTGAAAATTTTAAGTGTCTAGCTATTACGATTTAAGAGATAGAGCCCTGTGACAGACGGACATACAGACGGACAGAGAGCGGAGTCTCAGTAATAGGGTCCCGTTTGCACCCTTTAGGTACGCAACCCTAAAAAAAGATTCCGTCGAATTGATAACCTTCTCCTTTTTTTTTAAGGTTGGTTAAAAATGCTGTATTCGATACTTGATAATACTACGTCAAACAAAATTTTCATGGATTTTTTTTTCTCGTCTCGTTTTAAGTTAAAATTTACCAAAAAAAAAAGCGTAAATATTTGAAGGATGGAGCGTTGCATGCGAAGTTTAAACAAATCAACATTTGTATGTATAATGTATGTTTTTTCGATGATAACTCAAGTATCTTGATTGGTGTTTCATGAAGTTACATAAATGGGTAGAAATAACCAATATTATTTCTAAGTTCGAACATGAACTAAGTCGGTCTAGGGGTTGCCGAGTTATGGGGATCACGAATTTGCAGTTAGAGGCGAACTACATCTATATGAGATGTAACTACTACCTTTCTCTTATCTTCAATAATCAAATATTGTGCAAAACGTATTTTATTACTGTAAACTTTAGAATAGGCAAATAAAAAAAAATATTTAATTAGGGTGAAGTGGTAGCATAAGTGGCGCCCTCATTTGAAATAAATTGTTTAAAACTAAATAAGGTGATATTTAAAAATTTGATTTGTATCAATGTCTAAAAAGACCTTTGTACTATTTTATGAATAACCTTTGAAAGTAATCTTGGTAGTCCGTCTAGTTTTTGCCAAAAGTGGCCACTTTTGGCGAAAAACCGTTTTAAAACTAGACGGACTATTAGTAATAATTTCAAAGGTTATTCACAAAATAGTTTAAAGGTATTTTCAGACATTGATACAAATCAAATTTTTAAATATCACCATATTTAGTTTTAAACAATTTATTTCAAATGAGGGCGCCACTCATGCTACCATTTCACCTTAAATTGAAAATCATAAGTCCGAAACACATATATCATTTGCGTCGAGCTAGGGTTTTTTAGCTCAATTCATTATCTGATGATTGTGTATCAGATAGTTGATCTATGAGGCTTCCTAAGAAATCTCTGAACGTATCCAACTGTACATATCTTTGAATAAAACCCCCTTCAATTGAACAATAGGACGGTTCAGCCTAGTGGACATATAACGCTTGACCAATTTTCTTTTGTGAATGCTTACGATTGCTGAATATCAAACGGGCACTCCTAGTGCTGATTGAGTTGCGCCTTTTTTCTGTGAAAATCGTTGATTTTAACCAAATCAGTGGACAATAAGGCTATTTTGAAACCTTTCACAAGTGGGTTCATATAACGGTACATTTACTTATAGAGTTATATTTGTTTTGAATGATCGGGCGTATAAATGATGTCACAAAAATAAGAACATACTCGTAATTATTGAAGGACTTGCCCACTGCCCAGTCCATTATATTGAACAGCTTAGTCCAAAAAGAAAGTATAAAAAAGGATTTTTCTATTGCTTTAAAATTTCTTTCGTGAGTACTCCTACATGCCAATAATTATTTTTAATTACCGACTAAAAAGATGTTATGAGTTAGACGTGTCTGTGAGCCTGTGTGTCTATCTGTGGCATCGTAGCTCCTATTTAAACGAATAGACCGATTTCAATGTGGTTTTTCTAATCGAAAGCCTTCTATCAAGATGTTTTTTAGCTATCTTCTTCGTCTAAGCGCGTTCCCAGTTGCATCCTCAGCTGTGCTGTGCTGAGATGGTCCTTAGCTATGTCTGATAAAAATCGGTTAAGTCGTTCAAAAGTTATGGGGGTTGACCGCTTGATAGTCGGGGATTTTTTAATTTCTCTGGAAAATAAATTCGAGGCTTTTTGTTCAACGCTTGCTAAACCTATTAAGTTAGTTTTTAGGGTTCCATACCCAAAGGGTGCAAACGGGACCCTATTACTGGGACTCCGCTGTATGTGCGTCTGTCACAGGGCTCTATTTCTTGAACCGTAATAGCTAGACACTTGAATTTACATTGATTATGGTTTACTATGGCTGCTATACATCACATACTAAAAATTAGATAAAGCTTTTAAAAAAATTAAAGGGGGCCGTCATACAAGAAACATGTTTTTTCAGCATTTTTAACTCGATCTTTATAATGGCATTAACTAGATACTTGACATTTTCACCGATTATGTATTACTATGCAGATCAGATCAGATTGCAGAAGTTCTAAAAAAAGGAGAGATAAGAAGTACCCGTAACCGAAGGGCATGTTTGAAGAGGTTGATGAGTGTTGATGAAACGAAAGAGGTTTGTCAGCGTCGTAGTGAGTGGAGGTCCGTAGTCTCTGCCTACCCTTGTGGGAAACAGGCTTGATAGTATGTATGGCCGCTATAACAAGAAATACTAAAAATAAAATGTGGGTCCAAATCCCACTTTGTGAAATGTTGTTTCTGGTCTGGTTAAGATATTGCAAGCTTGAATCATCTTATCATCCGAAAAGAAAGATGATTCCGTGCTTCAGAAGGCACGTAAAGGACCCAAACGCCATTTAGCGTTTTTTTTTAACTATCCTAGGATTGTTTCTGGTCTACCCTTTGGGTTACGAAGGCCAGACGGCAGTCCCTCTGTAACTAGTAACCTCGTCAAATCACCTAGGTTAGGTAGCGGACCCTCGTCTCTGAAGCGTTACCACTGAGACGATTATATCTTGATCGTGGTTGACGCTTAAATTGGTGACAACTGGCATAAATATCTCCAACAGCACATCCAACATCCATACTTCGAAAGGCACGATAAGCTGTTTATCCCAGCCGTTTTCATTCGATCGCTGTCGTCAAATTTGACGACCACCGCACGCCAGCCTGCCACTCTGAAGGTTCTGAATTCGATCTCCAGCCAGGGTAAGTTGGAAAATGGCCTTTTTCAAATTGTTTTGGGCCTTGGGTGTTTATGCATAATATGTATTTTTTATAAAATATAGCACCGATGAGTTAGTAACCCATAACAACTTTTGGGGCTCAATCAGTATGATTTGTGATATTTTTAAATCTATGGCATCTTTAGTAAGCTAGCACCTGTGTTGGCCACTCACAGATACTTTCTAAAAAAGCAGCCGCTATTTTTTGCGAAAGATACCTACAATGGTATTATCATTCTTTGCGCAATTACACCGTAATCATTAAAGGGTAATCCCTTTTTACATTTGCAAACGTTTATGCTTCTCTGTAATTATTCTAGAGAAAGTCGTAAATAAAACGGGATAAGCGTGGCTTGTATAAATCATTCGGCACGTCTAGGGTTGCCAAAAGCAGGGAAGGATATTGCGCTATTGAACAAAAGACTGCAAAAACGCAGCGTTAATATTTCATGCTCTAAGCTAGAGATAGATGATCAATAAGCGTTTTTAGTGCGTTTTTATGACTCAACTATCAAAGTCTAAAAGCGATATCCATTGCTGCGCACGGACACGTTATTCACGTATAGCTAAGCTGCTTGGCGCTGTGTCATAAACACGGGTGATAAACGTCACCGGACATGCATTCATGCGTAGCATGTTTGTGGGCTGCAGTGGATATTAACATCATCATCGCCATCAGGTCTTACTAGTCTCCACTGCAGGAGCACGACCCTCTCTGTACTACCAGAGCCATACTTGGTCAGAGTAGCCAGAGGATATGGCCTACACTCTCCACGCTGGCCAGACGGATTGAAGAGGTCTCGCTAATGTTTATAAGCTTTTGTTTAGCTTGTATTTGCTAAGTCTCCTTCTACGATATCCACGGGAAGACTTGGAGTGGTCCTATTCTACTCTGCCGGAAACAATACAGCAGTGGATTTTATAATATCAAATAATTGTATACTAAGACGACATATACTTTTTGTTTAAAAATAAACCACTCAACCGATTTTATAAATTTCTACGGGACCAACTGGAAAGTAGGTTGCTCTTTCAAACAAAAAAAGAATTTTCTAAAGGTTTTAAAATTTACGGTCCAGGCGTCTTTGAGTAATCGGGAAACATACATAAAAAATAAAAAGATTCCGACAAATTGATAACCTTCTCCTTTTAATGAAGTCGGTTAAAAATAACGAGCAGTGTGTAAATAAAACTATGGTGATATCTTCGCAAATGCTTGAACCTTATATTTGTAGCCTAGATTTATTCTAGGCCATATAGTACTGCGTTAGAGGATTAAAATAAAACAAAAAATGCTAAGCAGAAATGATTCAGGTAACTATTAAGTAGCAACCCTATTTGCATCTCCTTAATTCGCGGATAGAAGAACAAAGCCCTTTGAAATAAATATATAGGGACTACAACGGTGGAAAATTAGGAGGAAAGTTATTTCCGTCTGCGGCTATAAATTATCGAATTCTTGAATTGTTTCACTGCGGTCGGATCGGGCGATTGATTAATTTCACCTGTAATTGAAATGCCTGGTTGAGCTCAGGAAATGTGGAAGCCTGCACTTGGAAATTGTATTTTGCTACTTTATTTTGCTATTTTCCTTGATTCTTTCAGGGTTTGAACAATATAAATTTTATTCTTGATTCAAAAATATTTTATATTGTACTTATTGTTAAGCATTATTATTGTCTTTTATGGCCAACTTTATCATCATCATCATCATCCGAGCGTATTCCCGGTTGCATCCTCGGCGATAACGCTTCAGACCCAAGGTGTATATACAAGGTTACTGGTTTTTACACTGAGCAACTGCCGTCTGACCTCCGCAACCAATCCTAGGATAGATTTAAACGAACGCTAGATGGCGTTCGGGACTCTCACAGCTTTATGTGCCTTCTGAAGCACGGAATCATCTTTCTTTTCGGATAATCAGGTGACTTAAGCGTGCAATATCCTAACCAGACTGAGCAGCAGAATCTGTTTTAGTTTTTCTTACACAACTTATTTTAGTCAAAATATGTTTTGTCTCTATCTTACTATGACAAATATTTAAAAGAGAGACAATAACAAAATATATTTGAACTAAAATACGTTTAGAAAACGTTTGATGCTTTTATAAATGAGAGGGTAAGGCAAGAATAAAAATGAAGTTTTTAAAACGTTTAATGAGCTAGGAAACTTGAATATGTATCACTGCACTTTCTTATAAAAACTTTACTTATATCACATTATTAGTAATACAACAGGTTGTGTAAATCCTGTAAAATTTTTTACGTATTTTATTAACATAAAAGCAGAAAAGCATCTTTTAACCTCAACGATTTCAAAACCATAAAAAATCGCTATAAAATTTTCACGACGCGTTTAAAATCAATTTTCCCCGACATTGAACCTCTCACTTCGTTACATATTTATTTGAAAAACGAACAGAAGAAATAAATCACAATGGACTAATTTGAATGTTTTCAACCCTTCGTGAATGGACCGAGCCAACAATGGACCGACGCTGAATGCCACAAACGGGTTAACATTTTTTATCTTCCTCTGAAAATATAAACAGAAACGTTTGGGTTTCGCTTTTCTATTGTTTTTGTGAACGTATGTAGAATTTGTTTAATGCTTTTTGAGGTCAGTCGTATTCATCACAAAGTGACTCATATATTGCAAATATTAGGCGTTATCTAAATTTTAAATAAAAATATATTATAATTTATACAAAATTATAATATATTTATAGAGATAGTCTCTAAGCATTGATAAGTTTAAACTTATACAAGGCACGCGCTGGGAATATATTTGAAAATATTTTTATTTAATATTTTAAGACACTTAGAGCGCAGCATACATGTATGTTGCGTCGCATATAAGCGTAAAATACGTATTTTACGCTTCTTGAGGCCTTAGCCACTTAAAATGCACCAGGTATGAGGGTATATAAGGTAAATGCTGCTCGAGTTGCGCGTGTGAGGACGCAATACGCAGCACTGTACGTAACTTGCGCTTGGTGTAAACGGTGGGTAGAAAATCTATGACACGCACATGTATATGTGCACATAAGTAACGGAAGATGCGCCACGCATCATCACTCGCTGCGTGACGTTCAGGACTAAATATGTTCACATCATGATGGTCTTTGAGAACAAGAAACTTAACAAATTGACCAATCAGCTGATCCAAGTTTCCATGGAACGCAAAAATAATGTTTCATGTATCATGGACTGAATTCACTCTTAAAATGGTTTCAGTATATTTTGTTAGACGTTATATACGAATGTTCTCTCTCTTTTTCTGGTCAGAAAGTAGATTTTTTTTGTTGACGTAATGATCTAAAAAACGACACTTGCGACCTAAAGAGTTAAGGCCGTACCTAAATTTTCCGGGGTCCAGTGCTGCCCCCATTTAAAATAAATCATTTCAAAGAAAACGGAGACATCATTTAAAATTTTGCAACTGTCAAATCCTAGATAATCCTTCAAAGTATTTTATGAACTACTGTTTTCAGTTTAAAGTGAGAACGTTAAGCTTTACTAGGCACATTTGCGAAAAACGGCCACTTTTGGCAAAATACTTTAAAGGGTTATCTAGGACTTGGTAGTAGCAAAATTTTAAATAATGTCTCCGTTTTTTTTTAAATGATTTATTTTAAATGGGGGCAGCACTGGACCCTGGAAAATTTAGGTACGGCCTTAATAAAATATTAAACCAGATCTAAACGGACTACTTTCTAATTATTTTGCGTCAGTTTCTAGAAAACACCCCTTTATTTCGCTTTTATAGTTACAATTACCAACAATCACGTTATAAATTTTCGCTAATTACTGTTTGTTGTGCCCAAATAAGCCTAAGTTGACTTTAATAATTCGTAATAGGCACTTAAACTGTGCGAATTCACAATCGTCAACCACAACTAGCATTACCACCACAAAATGTTTCCAATACGCTTTCGGCTTGTTTACTTGCCGCCGCACAGGCCATTAGGTGTTCGTACAAACATAAAATATAATAAAAGTGGAAGAGTAACAGTCAGTTTTTTTGAAAAAAAAAAATGTAGGTATGAGCTTTTATTATTTATTATTAACTTAATAGGGTTGCGTCGTTTTATTACAAGATTATATAACTACTTTCCGGCTCCATCGTCAGATCAGCTCTTGTCATAATAATATTGCATTGTCATCTGATTTACACTAGCCTAGTGCAAATCAGATGACAATGCAATATTGTAAAATTTTACCTCAATCGGAAACCAAGAAGTGGGTAAAATTTGAATTAAACTAAACTTTAAACTTGAAAGATTTGTCAAACATACAAGAGACATTAGAAGCTTGTCAAAAGAAGAAAAGGTTTAGGTACTCTCTTCCAACGCCAATGCATTAATTTCCACGATATTCAGGTCATGAATCTGACTTGATTACATATAGAAAAAATGTAATTCCTACTCTTCCTCAGGATGTCGTGGGAAGCGACTGAGGGCATCAGCTATGTTAAGGTTAGATCTCATCTATCTGTACGGAACAGCACTTTCCTATGCTGCTATCCTTTTCGGTCGTTTAGAAGCCTCATTTGCTAGAGCAAGAGAGAGCGACGGAACGCTTTAGCACCAGCCGTGCTGCAGCAAAAGTGCTGTTCCGTGCTGACAGATAAGATCCAATCCCTTAAGGCCCCGTCAGTTCAAAGCCAAGAAAACTGTAAGTGTTTAAGCATTTTTTGCTATAAAAAAAAATCACAAACATACCTCTAAAGCTCTAAAAATATTTCTATTTTATACAATCACTTTTGTATATGAAAATTATACCAAAAAATGTATTTACTAAATATCTATCCGTTTTGGCTACGAAAAATTATAATAAATACAATACAAAAAAAAAACACAGTGAAATATTCAACGAGAGCGAAGAAAGGCCCGGAGCCGTGCTCGAAAACGAAACACGCACAGTATTGCAAATTGTGAACCCATCTCGCGGGCGCACACAACGTGTTCAGTCTATCTCTGTCACAAACTCTATGTGCGACAGAGACACGGCATCAAGCTATCATAATTATTATTTTTTTGTGCCAAACGAAAGTGCACTTCAAGTTTTGTCACAGAATACATAAGAGTCAAACACAATGGTCTCTCACAGCGTCTCCCGCAAATTGGCGTCCCCGCACCTCTCCCCCGCACTTTATGAGCTTTGACAGCTCCAAACCAGGGTTTAATTACTAGCCGCACGCAATACGCGACGTGTGTTGTCTTGAGAACAGTCAACCAATAGTAACCATCATGGTGAAAAGGTGCGCGTATAATATTTGTTTATCCACCAAATACTCTAAAGAACGTATATTTTATACATTTCCAAATGATGAAAACAGGTAAGCAAAGCAACAATATAATTTCACGTTATTACCCAGCAACCATCTTGATTACCCTTCTCGCTCTCTCGCATTGGCGGGAGATACACAATGACAAGAGCGAGATTGTTACATTACAGTGTTCGCAAATCTTCCGGTATGGAAAAATATAATCGTAAATATGTCGAACTCGTTAGTAGGTAAGTATTAAAATAATTCTGCGGTGCGACCCTAAGTATAAAACTCACACATCGACGTGTGTACAGATAAATTGTTTCGTTTGTAGTAGTAGTAGGTATATATGTTACTCTGAATCAATGGAGAGTCATACCAGTGGTTTTGTGGTCTCTGTGTGTATCTCTTTACAATTCGCAATTTGTGTTGCAAAATTTATAATGCAAATACGATTACACCCGCGCCTTCAGAGCTAATGCACTCCGCTATGAATTGCAAAGTGCAGAAATTCTTTCTACGTAAAATAGGTCGTGAATGCCTTTCCAAATCGCATATTCAATATAGTTCGTTTTAACGCTGAGCGAAATATTTATTGGAAATGCAAACATGTTTTACTGAATGGTAATCATAATTAAGTCGGTTTATTGTGTCATCATGTGCATGATATTAAATAATGTTCTATTACCCTAGACTTTTCCATACAAACTTAGTCTAGATTTTATTTTGAAAAGACATGTATTTATTTATTTATTTATTTTTAAGTATTTATTTACATGTTCGGCAGTATTTTGTAATTTAAAAGAAAATTGCATATATAGAAGGATGGGTATATAACTAGATTCTCTTGACTGTCAAAATATAAAGTTGAAAGATATTAAATTTTCATTTTCATTCATTCATTGGCAGCCTTTTATATCCCACTGTTGGAAATAGGACTACCTCAATGCATGCCAACCACGTAGGTCCCGTAAGAATTTTTCCATACTGATGGTCAAATATGATACACTATACTCTCTTTCAAGTTCATAGGTATTTTGACTGTGAAAACCGGTTATGCCTAGACATATGTAATTTTTTTTTATTACAAAGTTTTGCCGAAATCTGACATGTCGTTTCAAAACAAATGCAAGTCTACGTTTGTATAGGAAAGTCTGATTCTGTCTAGGGTAAGGGACTCTTAATCATTATCATTTATCCCAATCCTGGCTTACCGTATTTAGGCGACTATTAATTGTATGATCCGAATTCCAGTCGCGAGGTGCGGATGCGGGTAGACCGCAGCCGGCTCCTTCGAGCCCAGAAATGCCGATGGCAGTCAAACTTAGCACTATGGTGTTATATAGCTATGTTGTATGTCTTGCTCCGACATACCTACTTATAGCTTTACAGGATGAACGTGAACGGTGCATATGGTAATAGCTTTAGTCCATATAGGACAGACTTTTTCCGTGTGGTTTTGTTGTAGAGTAGAATAGAACCAATCCAAGTCTTCCCGTGGATGTCGTAGAAGGCGACTATGGAAAATAAAGCTCGTTATCATCAATTATACCTCTCCAGCATAGAGTCTGGCCAGCGTAGAGAGTGTAGGCCAAATTCTCTGGCTACTCTAACAACTAAGTATGACTCTGGTAGTACAGAGAGGGTCATACTCCTGCAGTGGAGACTAAAAAGAAAGAATGATAATAATGATATGATCCATTGGATCGCCTAACAAAATTGAAAACAATTGCTTCTATTCAGTCTCTCCCAAGTCCCAACATTCCTCAATTTGAATTCTCTGCAGTCAGTCAGGAAGAGGTAAAAAAAATATTCTTGGCAATAAAAACCAGGGCTGTTGGTTGTGATCAAGTAAATCGCCGCATGATCGAATACATTCTTGATATTATTTTACCAGCCATTACCCACATTATAAATCACTCTCTGTCAACATCCCAATTTCCTTCTCTTTGGCGGAAAGCTTTTATTCTCCCCCTTCCCAAAACCTCTAATCCTTCCCTTCCCAGCCACTTTCGTCCCATCTCAATTCTTCCGCTTTTGTCCAAGGTTCTTGAGGCTTGCGCTCATAGGCAACTCACCTCATTTTTTCATGTTAATGGACTGCTGAATCCATTACAATCTGGCTTTAGACCTGGGCATAGCACTGTATCTGCTTTACTTAAAGTGACCGACGATATTAGAGCCGGTATGGAGGACCCTAAACTCACTGTGCTGGGTTTAGTGGACTTTTCTAATGCCTTTAATACCGTCGACCATGATATCCTCCTAGCAATCCTTTCCCATCATTCCATCTCACCTGCGGCAGTTGACTGGTTCTCTACTTATCTCCATGGTCGTCAGCAGTCAGTTCGTCTCGACGAACGCACTTCCAGCTGGAGCAACATTGACACTGGCGTTCCACAAGGCGGTATTCTCTCTCCATTACTGTTTTCAATCTTTATAGATTTCATTACAAAAGAACTTCAGTGCTCGTATAATCTTTATGCTGATGACTTGCAACTTTATACTCAAACTGAAGTGGACCAGGTAGACAGCGCCATAGAAAGAATAAATATGGATTTGAGGGCGATAGGTGACTGGTCTCGGCGATTTGGAGTAACAGTTAACCCCAACAAATGTCAAGCTATACTGGTTGGCAGCTCACGGCTCCTGAGTCGTATTGACAACGGCTCCCTGCCACCGGTTTTGTATGACAACTCCATCATTCCATTTAGTTCTAGCGTTAAAGACCTTGGCCTTCAGATAGATTCTAGTTTTGCTTGAAATGTGCAAGTTTCTGAGACTGCTCGTAGAATCACCAATGGTTTGCGCTCCTTGTACAAATTGAAAAACTTTCTTCCAGCAAATGTAAAAACGATGCTAATTCAAACTCTTATTCTTCCTATTCTGGATTATGGTGATGTGTGTTACTCTGACTTGAATTGTGACTATCTAAATAAACTCGACAGACTTCAAAATAACTGTCTTCGGTTCATCTTCGGCCTTCGTAAGTACGACCATGTGTCGGCTTACCGTACTCAACTAAAGTGGTTGCCCGTTCGTCAGCGTCGCCGGCTGCATATTCTTACAACCCTCTTTTCCATTCTATTTGACCCTAAAACTCCATGGTATCTCAAATCATTTCATTCACTTTTCTCGGTAATACTCATGTAAAAAATCTTCGCTCTTCTAGCAATCTCCGTCTCGCTATACCAAATCACCGGAGTGGGTTATTTGAGCGTTCGTTTACTGTTCAAGCGGTAAAGCTTTGGAACGCCCTACCAATTAATGTCCGGAAGGCCCGTACTCGTGTAGCGTTCAAGAGTGCAGTGCGTGCTCATTATCTTCGTGAACTTTCAGATAGAATATAGATATTATGATATAATATGTAGTTTACGTATAGTTTATTATATTATATATTATAACCATGTATGTTTTGAATGTAGGTTTATTCATATGTATATATATATATTATATTGTTACTGCTATCCTCATAAGGTAAATGTGACAATACCTACATAACTTGCACCTCCTTCTAAAATTTTCTTTTTCTCGGCATCACCAGTGGGTTGACTGGTAGATAAAGCCTAAGGCTTTAAGTCCGCCTATTACGTTTGCAATAAAGTTAAATAAATAAAAAAATATGATAGACTTTATCAACATTTCTTATATTTTTTAATACGCCTAGGTTTTTTTCATTCCTCTTTTTTTCTTATTTCATCAATCATATGCTGGAATACCATAAACGATACATTTTAGTGCAGATCTGCTCACCTGCTTGCTGCAGCTTAGTGGCTTTTGTCGGTGGCGTGTATGCGCCAAATTTCTCGGCCTTCACAGCCTTACACTTTAGTGCTTGATACGACATGACCCCTGCTTTTTCTTTCAGTTTGTCTACAAATATATACATCACCTATACCTGCTTTTTCTTTCAGTTTGTCTACAAATATATACATCACCTATACTGCAGAGGTTGCTTGCCTTACTAAGGCCAAATTGCCTGGTTTTGTGTAATCGGTATGAGTGGTCAACCACCCTTAAAATGGCTTCGCAACAACTATGGGACAAGCCCCTCTGTAAGAAAATAAAAAGCAATCTTTTAGCAACCGCAAAAGATGACGCGAAAGTGACTCGCGCCTTCTTGATATCTGCGAGCCAAAGTCAAGATACTGGTTAAACATCAGCAGTGGTAGGTAATCCTCTGGAATCACCTTTGACGACTTCTGTAGCGTAAAGGTCACCCTAGTCCGCCAATCCTGAGGTTCTTGATCCGATCCCTAGCCAGGGCAAGTTGGAAATGGCCTTTTTAAAATTGTCGTGGGTCTTGGGTGTTTATCTTTATATGAATTTAATATTAAAAATATAGTATCGTTGAGTTAGTATCCCATTATACTTACAAATTTTAACTTAATTTAGGGCTAGCTCAATTAGTGTGATTTGTCCTTATTTTTTATTTATTTAGCTTGGCGTTGAGCCTTCGATCATGGGCCAGGACAAATGTGCCCTATTGCTGGCATTGCTTGGGAGACGTCGATTAACTAGGTCACCACTTATATATTTTTTAAATGGCAAGATATAGTTACTTTGATTAATTTACACACAGTCACCGGGACAAGAACTGTGTGAACCTAAATAAATGCTTGTAAAAAAGTTTAATTCTGTATGGTCCATACAAAGTGAAAGGAATAATCGATGTTTAAAACTGACGTACCAAATGTTTACCGTAACCACTGGTATGATGACACTTCATAGATTCAGAGTAACTTATATACCTACTACTACTACAAACGAAACAATTTATGTGTACACACGTCGATGTGTTAATTTTATACTTAGGGTCGCACCGCAGAATTAATTTTATACTTAACCCTGGTTTACGGATCAAAAAGGCTCACAAAGTGCGGGGGAGAGGTGCGGGAACGCCAATTTGCGGGAGACGCTGTGTGTTTCCATTCTGTTTGAACTCTCATTTATTCTGTGCCGTAACATAGAATGGTTTCTACTTACCTCTTACAATTACTGAATCATGTCGTATCTTTCTTCACTTACCACACGCTCCACTAATATTTTCTTTCTCAAGTGACTCATAAGGAAACAAGTGCAAAATATCAATATTCGGTATACATAACAAA
Source organism: Acrobasis repandana (assembly GCA_963576875.1). Classification (NCBI taxonomy): domain Eukaryota; kingdom Metazoa; phylum Arthropoda; class Insecta; order Lepidoptera; family Pyralidae; genus Acrobasis; species Acrobasis repandana. Next base: position 16,964,363 of record OY756215.1, read on the forward strand.
GTACCTACTAAGCTATTCCATAAATATGCATTCGCATCATAGGGATGTCGATTACGGCCACAAAGGAGGGATCGCGAGTGAAAATATATTGCCGTCACTTCTAACGCTTAGGGTAATGCTGTGGCTGTGGCATATTGTTAGGATGACGATAGAAGTATTAGATAGCTTGAGAGATTAGTTTTGTAGACAAAATATATTTACATATGTTGAAATTATTTATATTTTTCTTTCATATCTTGGAGAATAGAAATAAACGGGTAAGTGCGAGTCGGACATGAAGCGTTCCGTACCTCTGTACAATGTTTAAAACGCTGAAAAAAAAACTCGTTTCTTGTATGACGACCCTCTTTAATTTTTAACATTATCTTATTTTTATTATTTGTTGTTATAGCGGCCATAGTAATAAATAATCGGTAAAAATTTTGAGTAGGTTAGGTATCTAGTTAATGCCATTATAAAGATCAAGTTAAATACACTGAAAAAAACAAGTTTCTTGTATCTTCTTCTTAAAGTGCCTCTTCAATTAATGAAAGTCGGCAATCAGGTTGGCGTAGTCCTCTCTAATTTTTAACATTATCTTATTTTTAGTATTTGTTGTTATAGCGGCCTAGTAATACAAACTCTGTGAAAATTTTAAGTATCTATTTAATGCCATTATAAAGATCTAGTTAGCAACGCTGACAAAACACGTTTTTTGTATAACGACTCCCTTTAATTTTTAACTTTTTTCTTATTTTTAGTATTTATGGTTATAGCGGCCACAGTAAAATATAATCTGTGAAAATTTTAAGTGCTATTACGGTTCAAGAGATAGAGCCCTGTGACAGACGGACAGACGGACAGACGGACAGACGGACAGACGGACAGACGGACAGACGGACAGACGGACAGACGGACAGACGGACAGACGGACAGACGGACAGACGGACAGACGGACAGACGGACAGACGGACAGACGGACAGACGGACAGACGGACAGACGGACAGACGGACAGACGGACAGACGGACAGACGGACAGACGGACAGACGGACAGACGGACAGACGGACAGACGGACAGACGGACAGACGGACAGACGGACAGACGGACAGACGGACAGACGGACAGACGGACAGACGGACAGACGGACAGACGGACAGACGGACAGACGGACAGACGGACAGACGGACAGACGGACAGACGGACAGACGGACAGACGGACAGACGGACAGACGGACAGACGGACAGACGGACAGACGGACAGACGGACAGACGGACAGACGGACAGACGGACAGACGGACAGACGGACAGACGGACAGACGGACAGACGGACAGACGGACAGACGGACAGACGGACAGACGGACAGACGGACAGACGGACAGACGGACAGACGGACAGACGGACAGACGGACAGACGGACAGACGGACAGACGGACAGACGGACAGACGGACAGACGGACAGACGGACAGACGGACAGACGGACAGACGGACAGACGGACAGACGGACAGACGGACAGACGGACAGACGGACAGACGGACAGACGGACAGACGGACAGACGGACAGACGGACAGACGGACAGACGGACAGACGGACAGACGGACAGACGGACAGACGGACAGACGGACAGACGGACAGACGGACAGACGGACAGACAGCGAAGTCTCAGTAAAGTCTAGTCTAGTCTCAGTCCCGTTTGCATACTTTGGGTACGGAACCCTTAAAAGTAACTTAAACGCTCTTTTTCCGTCTTTGTTAGAATCACGACTGTAGTACTAACTAAATTTTCTAGCAGGTATTTTTAAAAGCAAGATGAATGCTCGAATTTGCGTCGCTCGCGTGTAACATAAAAGCGAATTATATTCATCGTGATTTTGACGCGACACGACGCGTCGTATGCGAATAGAAATACTACATAGAAACCAGTAGTGTCGCCGCGACACGTCGTCTGCTGCTGGTACAAGTTCGGACCCGACTGTAGACAGCTACAGTCGGGTCCGAACTTGTACCTTAAACATAAATAGACTACTAAAATAATTACTCTTTCTCCTGACTTTGCCTTAGTGAGGTAAAAAGAAAACTGCTTCTTCTTCTTCTTTCTTCTTTCATCGCCTTTTCCCTATTTGGGGTCGGCTTTGTATATCAACTCCCTTCATAATTTTCTGTCCTTCACCATCTCTGTAAAGTAAAAAAAGAAAACGGCTACCGGGATATTTATTATTGATACTAATTTGCGGTTTATTTTTGTCTATTTCAAATATAAAATGACATCCTTTTTGACGTAAAATATTAATCTTAAACCCTAACTACCTCATACGACTGTTAACCACTATTTCTCTAATTTATTTTTGGTATTTTGTCTGATCTCCTTATAACTATAAACATGATACACCTAAAGTAACTTTCTAATATTCAATTAATTGTAAAGGACAGTAGTATTTCTAATATTTATTGACTTATATTATGGATAAAATTATTTAAATGGTTACTATAAAGTTCCAAATAAACGGTCATGCAAATTCCAATGCAATGTCCAATACAACAAGTCTAAAGTAATTGTGTATATGGGCACTCCAATCAGATTTATGAGGAACTGGATCTCTGTATGGGCTAGTAACGATGTCATAAACCTAGATCTAACGCTACGTTTGCCAATTGGCTGGTCCAGAATCGGAAGTTGTATGCAATTGCTTTTGGAAATGACGAATATTTAAAATAGACCCTATCATCATCATAGTCTCCACTGCAGGAGCACGACCCTCTCTATACTACCAGAGCCATATATTAGTCAGACCAGTCAGAGGATCTGGCCTACACTCTCCACGCTGGCCAGACGGGTTTGATGTTTATAAGCTTTGTTTAGCTTGTGTTTCCTAAGTCGCCTTCTACGACATCCACCGGAACTAGACTAGACTCTATCCCCATCAAACTGCAGCAATACCTATAAGGAGTAACGTATATACTCGTATCAGTTATTTCGCTGAGTTACTGGCGATAATATCGCAGTATCAGTATAACACAAGTAGGTAACATATATTTCTACTTAAAGGGACATTTTTAACTCCCGACGGAAAAGAGGGGTGTTATAGGGTCTGTGTGTCTGAGTGTCAGTGTATCTGTATATCTGTGTGTCTGTCTGTGACATCTTAGCTCCTAAACGAATAAACTGATGTCGATGTGGTTTTTTTATAGAAAGCCTTCTCGTTTGAGATGGTTCTTAGCTATTGCTGATGATTTGATAAAAATCAGTTCAGCCGGTCAAAAGTTATGGGGGCTGAACGCTTGAAAGTAGGAGGGTATTTTAATTTTTCTGGCAAATTTGACAGGTTCCACTTGTTGGCAGCGTATCTCTATATTATAACGGCAAACTCTTTACATTTCTCAAGATTTTGACAATTAAGCGCCAAATTCAGTTTTCCTTTTTTACACATCTAGAAATTAAACATATGTTTGCTTATGCAAATATTAATGTAAAGAGTGTTCTCTCTTATCAACACACATTTCTCCCCTCCAAACGAGGCTGATACGCATAATAATCAAAACAAGGTTACCAAGCGTGCTTTTATACAAAACACATTACGTCAAAATTGTTGGGGTCCCGCAAAAAGTAAGAAAATACTTTATAAGTGCGTACAAGTGTTTTATATGGACAGGGAATTTATTCCTTTTTGAACTATATGGCTGGGCTCACACAGCTTACCTTCCTATGCAAATTTTTAAAACATTTCTTCTTTTATCTGAGGGTACAGTTATCATTACAAAACCGGTAAATAATAGGAAATTAGCGTCTTTAAGCATTTATTCCCATATCATTACCATTTCAGCTGCATAACGTCCACTGCTGGACATAGGCCTCTCATATAGAGGCCTCTCATAGATAGGTCACTTTGGATATCCTTGAGATATCCAAAGTGACCTATCTAGAGCAGCCTGCATCCAGCGCTTTACAGCGACATTGATCAGGTCGTCTGACCACCTTGTGGGCGACTGTCCTATGCTTCGCTTGCCAGTACGTGGTCGCCATTCGAGAACCTTTTTTTCCCATCGGCTATTTCCATATAATCCATCTGTCAATGAACAATGTCTAGTTAGCACGATAATTATAGAATTTGATCCTTGATTCACAATTGATTCTACAAATAACTTCATACCTATAAAGAGAGTATACGAAAGCATGACACACTTCTTTTTAAATTATATCCAACATAGGGAGCATTAATATATTTAACTTATTTCGGCATTTGTTGGATTATGTAGTTTTTCCCTTTATACAGGGCCTAACAACATATACCTACTGAAACTATTTTAAGGGTGGACTCAGTCATTTCTATGGAAAGCAATTTTGTTTTCATATTTCGATAGATGCTCCTAGGGGAAAGTTCTTCAGTATCATGGGCTGAATCTACCTTTAAACAGTTTCAGCATATTTTGTTAGATGTTATACATTATAACACCTCTTTAAGATTATGGGTTGTGGAACGATAAGTTTCTTATCAGAAGGTTGAGTGTGTATAAATTCCTTCTACAACTGGGTAGATGACTGGGTCAAAAATGTCACTTGTCATTGATCATATACATTTTCAACATGATTTTATATTTATGAATGCAGAAAAAGTGATATTAAGAGCGCTATTTGACTCCAAATATCTATTACGGATATACATCCCGGTTTTGTATTGTGTCAAACAAAAACCATAGAAAATGTTTGTTTTGACATTTCAAAAAAAGTGTCTATTTGACTTATTGTCATCAGCGGATTACGAAATCGCATCCAACTAAGTAGAACATACAGAAACACACCCAGCAATGCAAGAAGAGCCAGGTCATTAATGCACCCTCCTTGAACCCCTCGCAAAAGTAAAACAACTTTATATGATGTCGTCACTGGACGGCGTGACATTGGGGAGTGACGTGATAACATACCTGAGGTCTGAGGTACATTAATTCAGTCTAGACTCGTGTTATTTGCATAGTGATTTGCGAACGAAATGCTTAAGATTTGTTTGTTACATTTTGTTTTGGCTTTTGTTTGTGAAAGTTTTATCGTTTTTTATTTTATTTAACTGTTTATTAAAATCTTTCTGGAGGCCTGAATATATTTCCAGTACGTTCCAGTAAGTTCTGAGAAAAGCCTCCGAACGAGTGAGAAACATGTCGCACAGTAAATAAAATAAATAACAATATAGGGACAAATCACACTGATTAAGCTAGACCCAAAATAAGTTTTTTTTAAACTTGTGTTATGGGATACTAACTCAACTATACTATATTTTATAATAAATACATGTATAGATAAACACCCAAAGCCCAGGAAAATTTAAAAAAGGCCATTTTCCAATTTGCCCTGGCTGGGGATCGATCCCCGAACCTCCGAATTGGCGGTCTAGCGTGTTAACCATTACGCCATTTGCAATCGTAATAATAAAATACTCACAAGCTTCCACGCAACTTCAATATTACATAACATTAAAACTATATTCACAAAGAACTCGAAAAATAGAGCGCCCAAGTAATATTGAGCAAAAAGCCACCTCTCGCAGTTGACTGCAAATGCATAGCGCTTGATAGCCTATTTCCATCCAAACTGAAACCTTTTGCATAGAGACAATTGTTCTTAGAGGTAGTCACTTAAAATGTCCCACTTACTCCACAAAGGGACTTTAAAAGGCAGATAGACTGCAGCATTCAGTTTAATGCGATATTGTAATCGTGATTTTATAAAAATATGCATGTTGCAGTACGTTTTCAGAACTGTTAGAGCTTTAACTGTTCCAATGATCACGACTTTTCTCTTCATTATTTGCTTAAAGTTTTGACTAAGAGCACTTAAGAGCGAAGGGTATTTTATTTTATACTTAGGTAATGTCCAATCAATTTTGTTTCGATTTTGACTAAGCCTTTGCCTTATTTATTTGTATCTATTGATAATTTATCCAACTCCCAAGACTATTTAGATTGCTATATAATCATCATCAACAAACAGCTTAGGCCCTTTTTAGTCTCCACTGCAGGAGCATGACCCTCTCTGTACTACCTACCAGAGCAACACTTGGCCAGAGCAATCAGAGGATTTGGCCTACACTCTCTACGCTGGCCAGATGGGTCGGAGAGGTCTCATTGATGTTTATAAGCTTAGTTTAGCTTGTGTTTCCTATGTCACCTTCTATACGAAATCTTGGAGTAGTCCTATTTTATTTTGCCGGGAACCACACGGCATTGTGCCGGGAACCACATGGCATAATAATTTTTTTGCTATGTCAATTGAAGTTTTATTAAAATAATTTGTTCTTTACCTATTTAATTTTCTGATAATTTAGTCCCACGCACTGTTATAACTACAACCCAACTTTTAAACAATTTCACACCGCGTGTGGAAATGTTGGAAACTTTTAAAAACCATTTTAGCTAGCATAACCTTAACGCCCTAGAAGTCTTGAAAGTTTGACGTACAACCATGATTAATGTCCCACTGTGTAAGCTCATAACTTGGAGTTGGAAACTAAAAGACTATGGGAGGCGTTTGGTTGGCGTTCAAAAAGATATAAAAGTTGTTCCCTTATTTGAATTCAGGCATTCTCGCAAATCAGTTTTAACAGTTTGTTCGCCTGTAAAACTTTTTGATTTGTAGAAATACTTAAAATATTCATAATAGTTTTTCATTGTCATTGTATAAGATACATAGTATCATTAATTCTTAAATTATTATTTTAATAGCATTACAATGCTCGGATATTTATCCAAATTGAAAATATGTGTATTCTATATGTAAATAAACTTAAGGTATTCATTTCATTTATTTGTTTTTTTTTCTTTGCGTTTATAGGTGACTAGCTTCTGCCCGCGGCTTCGCCCGCGTGGATGTCGGTTATCACGACCAAAATCTATTTCCATCCACATGGTTCAAAGTATCTCCATGCCGAATTTCAGTCCAGCCGTATCACCTTGAAAAGGTTCCAAATAGACAGACAGAGTTACTTTTGAATTTACCTATAATATATAATATTAAAAGTCGTTCATATTTAGGAGCTCTAGTGACAAATTGCATGGAAATTGGAGCAGATTTAAAAATATTTTCAAAAAAAACTTTGAACCCTATTTCGCACCCTTGGGGTGTGAATTCTAATAAACTATGAAACAGGTATTTAGTGAAATGTTTTAAAGAGCATTAATCTGAAATTTTATCAAAATCGATGCAGATTTAAAGATTTTTCCATACAAACTTTAAACCCCTATTTCACCCCTTTATTGTTAAATTTGTTCAAAATCCCTTTTTAACGCTCATCTATGGCATTCAAGGAACGTTTGTGCAAAATTTCATGCTTCTAAACCCTGCGGTTTCAGCAGTGCGTCGATCGATCAGTCACTATCTATCTATCTATGTCAGCCAGTCTGTTTCTTCTTTTATTTACGCATCAGTCACCCACCAAAGATGCCGAAGACTGAATAGCCTACGAATCTTTGAATAAAGAAAAAGAAGAATCGGGCTGTGTTTTCAGATCACCGTCCCAGAGATAAGTACAAATCAAAATAATTATCGAGCAATTAGGCATTGCAGTGCAGCACTGATTTGCAGGCACTTACACGTCAATACTATCTACCTGACAGAAAACCACTTTGGGTGTGCTATACGAGTATATATTTTATATTACTTATAAAATTGTAAACTGAATCTATATTTATAAAAATGTGATCTGATTACACACAAAACAGCTTAGGTAGTTACTAAACACTTTCAATTTCAATGTTTGTTGGACTAGCGCGTTAGAATCACTTTTCAACATAGACTAAATACCATCAGATGGCGTCGCAAAAGCCGTGGTAATCCCGAATTTATTATCTGTTTGCAACCATGCGCTGTTGCATTGCAATCCTAGATATCTGACGTTGATAATGTGTGACTAGATTTGTCTTTTAAATTGTTTGACTAACGTTTTAAATTGATTGATTGTGTGACAAGATTTGTCGTTAAAATTTATTGACTAACGTTTCAAATTGATATCAATCAATTTGAAACGTAAGTCAATAATTTTTGTGAGACAAGATTTGTCTTTTAAAAATTGACTAACGACTAAACTGATACCTACCGTCTTATTATAAAACGCGGACGTCAGTAACGCAATTGCGTGAAAACCGCATGTGACTGTCTAGATCCGCCTAGTCTTATTTTTATCATCATCATCATCACGCACGACCCACTCTGTACTACCAGAGCCATATATTAACCAGAGCAGTCGGAGGATTTGGCCTACACTCTCCACGCTGGCCAGACGGGTTGGAGAGGTCTCACTGATGTTTATAAGCTTTGTTTAGCTTGTGTATTTTTTTATATTTGGTATTATTTTTATACTTGGAATATAACTGAAATGTTTCTATCTGATACAGATAGAAGTTGTCCATGGGCAGTGGTGATCACTTACCATCAGGTGACCCGCTTGTTCGTTTGCCGCCCTATAACATAACAAAATACCTTAAACGCTCTTGTTTTGTCTTTGTTAGAATCACGACTGTAGTACTAACTAGATTTTCTAGCAGGTATTTTTAAAAGCAAGATGAATGCGCGAATTCACATCGCTCGCGAGTTACATAAAAGCGAATTGTATTCATCCTGTACCTTCGTATCTAAATGCACCGCGGATTTTGATACAGATTGTATGAATTTGTTTGCTATTGATAGACACAGTCAATTTTTGTATGTAACTAGGTCATGTCTCTTTACAGATCTACTTTTTAAAATTTTTAAAGAGGTTACCTAAATATTGCAAATTTTATAGATTATTCCAGCAGCATGTAAATGAAACGGTCTTTCAAACTAGAGTTATTTTATGTCTAGTATCTACTAAAGACGACAAAAAATACAAAAATGTTCTTATCTGGTAAAAATAAACGTTACTGGAACGCTCTTGTTATATGTTTCTAAGAATCAGTACAACGTACTTACTTGCTGGCTTGGGAGATAAGTAAAAATTTAGAATGTACCAGCTGCTTCTCATCCCGCGCAAATCGTAAAAACAGATCGAGGGAATTGGCGAAAATCTGAATCATGAAAATAAACGATGCGGTGAGCAACCTACTATCTCTATTATGATTTCCTTTTTCCATCTTAATGCCTACCATCACGCTAAAAGTGGCCTGGGTCTTGGGTGAATCCGAGTGAATGGTAATGACGATGTAAAAATGGTAATGATTTCACGTCCTATGGTAATGACAACAGTCAAATGGTAATGATGTAATATAGGATTATTAATATTAATATCATAACCATACCTCGGATTCACCCTTTTACCGACCAAAGCTCTGTCTACCCGGTTAGGGATAAATAAGTAATAGTGTATATACTTACTAAATTTTCTAGCAGTTATCGAAGCGACTTTCCAGTAACATCGTAATATCGATGTTATCGGGGATGAATGCGCGAATTCACACTGTTCGCGAGTTACGTAAAAGCGTGCAAATTGTATTCACCGTGTAAATATATCGGGATCCAAATATACCGCGGGTTTTGTTGCGGATTGTTTGAGTTTGTTTGTTGTTGACCATCGTCATTTACTTATTTCAATTAAAAAGTATATCTTCAGGTACAGTCAAATTACAGGAAGAGTTTGTCCAGTGCATAATTTTATAAGCCATTTCAATACATGCTACCTACTGATAACATTCCACTACACTAGTAATATTATGGAAAAGGCAATGGCAAACCAAACCACTTCATTATCTCTTCCAAAAATCATTTTTGTCAGCGACTATTTCCATACACCGATAAGAATCTGTAAAATCTCTTAAATGTAGAAGTAGTAATATTATATCACTGATGAAAATTTGTTCACATTTCGACTTAGTATCTAATGTGGAATATAATTAGTATTATGGATTGATTATTGATACCTCAAGAAAAAAAAAACACGAATTAATTTTCTTGTTCTTTCTTATCTACAAATATGCAAGTTACTTTTGTTTTTGGCCTCCCATACAAGTTGAGCGATCAGCTGATCCGAGTTTATATAAAAAGCAAGAAAATATTTTTCAAATTTCGGTATATGTTCCTTGGGGAAAGTTGTTCAGTATCATGGACTGAATTCACCCTTAAAACAGTTTCAGTATATTTTGTAAGACGTTATAAATCTACTTTCCTTTTAGTTAATACATCACACAAGATGCTTTACACTTAGAATTGCTTTACAATTCACTAAATCATCATCCAGCACAATACATATTATCCGTCTCACAATGTTGCACTGGCATTAAGCGGCCGTTTTCGTACATCACGTAATTGTATTTAAAACGTACGATAATTCAAGTGCGATTACAGCGAGCTAAGTCTGGGCTTAATGCGGATTTGCCGCCACATCTGCGCCGCGCCAATGCAGGTCATTAAAACCGCACTTACCTATGTGACGTAATGTTATCCTGATTTAAATATAATAAATATAATAAATACAAAACATTACATATAAATGTTTACTTACCCTAACTTTGTGGACCACAATGAATTGACGACGGCTGGAATCCTAGCAGATGTCGTGACGACCCAGATACCTACTCAAAGGGCTGACACACAAAACTACAAGACAGGAATAAATGGAGAACTGAAAGGGAACTTACTTCTATGCTAGTCTGGGAGAAAAGAAAAACCTTAGAATTTAGCTGGTTCTATTCTCGCGCAGATCATAAAAGCCAATCGCGGGAATGGGCGAAAATATATGAATCATGTAAATAGGCGATGCGGCTAGCAACCCATCACTATTTTGGTTATTTTTTCCACTTTCTAACAATCACGCTACATTTAGCCTTTGGGTTTTGCGGCCCGCTAAGATCAAAAAGCTTCGTCTGCCCCATTAGGGTAGAACGACGTGATAGTGCTGAGAGGAAGTAAAATAATAAAAAATAATCGAAACGTTTAACTAAGTTTGGGCTTTACGCGGACTTGTAACCCATACTTACATATGTGACGTATTATCGTAACTTTAAAAGCCTAAGAAAAATAACAAAAACTACATTATAAAATAAAGTAATGGTAACCCTGCAATGCGCGTGGTTTATTAGTGCTCACGTATTGAAAAAGCAATAGGTACTTCTTTTATATTTTTCTTGCATTTAAGAGCTGCGCTCTTGTCGGTGGAGTACTTCAGCAACGCAGTGTACCTATACCTATATAAAAATATCATTTGTTAAAGTCTAAAAGTAAGCCTAAAATCTCCAAATGTTTGTTTAGATGAATTTATGCCTAATTTTATCTGTAGCTTCTTATGATTTTGGTTATGTTCATTATATTCTATGGTCATCACGGGAATTATATTAAAGTGCAGATCTTATACCGATCGATCTAATAACTATACAAGGAACAGTGTGCATACCAGAAAGATCATATTGTAATGCGCAATTTTTTATAGTTAAGTGGCTATTTTAGATCTGTCTACTACTTACCTACTCATTTAAATTTCTATTTTTGGATAATGTAAGTGCTATTGGATAAAATTGAATGATTTTGCTGTAAAAAAATGTGCACTGAAAAAAGATTCACCTGTACAAATAATTGAATATTCAAAATCAGCACTCAAGAGTAACATGAAGAATGCAGTAAAAGCAAATCCCGTTGATTAAAATTCACTTTGAAACCGTGCGATGCGGAACTTGACGTACAGGGGTGCAATAATCCCACACCTGTGTCTGAAGGGTTAACTCATAAAATTGGAACCACATATCCCGTTCTTGTTCGAGAACCCGTTACAACCCCTGTGTGCATAAGCTAGTGCAGGATTACATTTAATATAAAATGAATATTACATTCAGTAGAATTAATTTTATGATTAAGTTACGTACATATATTAATCAAAGCATAAGGCTTTCAGATTTTTTGCGACATCTTACCAGGAATTTAAAAATCCTTATATACGATTTTAGACATATGTCTAATACATACACATACGTGTACATATTACATCATCATATTTTCCAGTTACGAAGCAAAATGGGAGAACAAAAGTTACTGACATAACCCAGCGAATAGGCTCATTGAAGTGGCAGTGGACGGAATATAGAGCGACGAACCGATGATGGCCAATGGGGAAAATGGCCTTTTTCCCCCATTGCCAGTGCAAGCGAAACAAAGGACACCTATCTGCAAGGTAATCAGATGATCTGACCACGGTCGCTGTCATTTTGGAAATCCTTGTCAGGGGCGTATGTCTAGCAGTGGACCATCATGCAGCTAAAATGATGATGATGATGGATGATAAATACAACATTTTACAGTAAGTTCTTTAATACTGATTACATTATTTAATAAAGATGTGAAAGATTAAAAACGAAAAAACTTGTATCATTGATTAACCAATCGCGCGTTTATATGAAAAAAAATACATAATATTTTTCTTCAAAAATTCAATTATTATCATAAGTTTATCTTTCATAAATAAGATCAAATATTTTAGGAACAACAATAAATTCAAATTAATTTTATCAAGCATTTCAAATATTTACCTAGACATCCATCATTTTACATATTATCTAGCTTAAATAAAGGCTATCTCAACAAATTGAGTTCAATAAACCACAACAACCTTTGAAACTATTTCACCGTTAATAATTCAAATAGACATTAAAATTTTTCGCATCACATCACGAAACCATTTTGGGGTTATGTAAATAAAATTTTTATATAAAATTTATATTTTTAGGAGATTTTCAAGTTCATACGTTCGTATGTAAGCCGTTCGTTTTAAAAGTTGCTAATTTGTTGTCGCTGGGTATCCAATTGAACTAAATTTTGCACTGACATGTTAAGACCGCGTATGGCCCTGATAGTACTTAGATCGATCTTAAATATTATCAATATTAACGAATTATTAAAGAAAATAACTTTGCTGTTTTTTCAATACAAAGTATGTTTCACTTTGTAATGAAAAAACAGCAAATTTCAGGACTAACTTTAGTCATTACCTATACAACGTGTAACAAAAAGGAGGTATTAACCCGAAAGGGTGTTAACGTACTAACCAATGTGAACAACATTTACTATAGGACCAACCCTAAAATCGCGAAAAAAAAATGTGCAGCTCCATACAAAATTAAATACCTACCGTGCCAAAATGTATGGAGCTGCAGATATTTTTTTTGCGATTTCAGGGATGGTCCCATAGTAAAAGTTGTTCACATTGGTTAGTACCTTTACTTACTCCCTTTCGGGTTAATACCCCCTTTTTGTTACACGTTGTATGTTTCAAAAACACGATTGCTTAAAATTTTCTCGAAAGAAAAAAATTGCTAGGTTGGCTCTAAATCACCTCTGAATTATACTAAAACGGCTAGTATTCAAGAAATAACCCCTTGTAACTTTTTATTATAATTGCACATAAGGCAGTCATCATATGTCTTACTTTTTAAATAACTCTTAAATATTTTTTGTAAAACGAAAAAAAAAACCTCAATAACCAGAAACGCGTAAACCAGCCTCATTGACCCGCCGCGATTCTTCCTCCTCGCGTGGCTTGCTGTCTCGCTTCGGCTAAAGTAGATTTGCGTGCGGGAGAAAAAATTGAATTATCAGCAACAGGCACCCTCTTAAGAGCCCGTATAACCCTGCTTAAAATTTTCTTGATAGAAAAAAATTGCGAAGTTGCCTCGGCCGCCAAAGTATTCAAGAAATACAATAAATTAGCCCTTTTTACTTTGGATTATAATTGTATTAAACATAAAGCAGGGATCATATGTCTTGATTTTTAAATAACTCTTAAATATTATTTGTAAAACGAAAAAAACCTCAAAACCCAGAAACGCGTAAACCAGCCTCATTGACCTCCCGTGATCTTTTCACCCTGCTTGGCTCGCTACTTCGCTTCGGCTAGAGTAAATTTGTGTGCGTGGAAGCGGAACCAAAATTTAGATTATCTACATCAGGCGCCGTCTTAATCTTTGTTTCAAGTCTGGTCTGATGATGTACGACAAAGTGGTATAATAATTTAGTCACAAACTGATGCAACCCCATCGAGTGCCATTATTTTTTGATTTGCCCAAATAAGTAGGTAACTGAACATATGTGCAGGGTCTGATGATGAAGCCGAACATTTTTAATTTTATTTGAGCTATACGCTTTCTACAGAACCATTGCTCTTCTTATACTAACACGCACATAATAATGTCTGGTCTATTTTACAAATATCACTGAGAAAGTCCGCCGTCATTCTGTCAAAAAGATGAAAAGAAGAATTGAATTACCGTTCAAAGTTGAAAGGTCTCCGATGTTTGTTTGTTGATGTGGGCAGAGAAAAAAATGCATTAAGGCCCTCAGAAGGTGTCCCTTGTATGCCAAGGAGTGTTTGCTCCCTGTTGCAGTCCTCATAAATATTTTAGTAGTATGCTTTGTGAGATGTAGTGAGTATGCTTTTAAGCAATCATGGGTTTCGTTTTATCGCCATTGGAATTCCTTCTTTTATTTGTGTTATTTAGTAGTGTTTGCAAAATCTAAAAATTATATTGTTTTAATAATGTCTCTCTCGCACTTAACCGATCTATTATTATTATTTATTTGACTTACTATCCTGTTTCTTAGATCATACTATCCTGTTTTTTGGATCAATCTATCTTGTTTCTATCGATAATAGCTTCTAAGGGTATCGGGCTAGCCACCTAAAAGGGTAAAGGTAGCTGGGTAGGAAACAGACCACGCAGTTTAGCTAGTCGTCGAATGTTTTGGTCCGCAACATCCGTGTAGTAAGTAGGGTGTAGTAGCGATCTTATATATATGTCATTTGTAGCCAAAGGGAAGTAAAGAATATAAACTTACTTTTTTATAAACAGTAAAATTAAATAATAATATCTGTGAAAATAACAAAAAAGAATTACATAAGCAAAGAGTAAAACTGAAGTTATTTTCAGCCACACGATTTTCATTACGATCGACCGAACGCGAAATATGAGGGTCGTGTTGATATTATTTATTTATCATGATATTCTACTTCTAAAAATTTGTATCTATCTCTAAGATATGAAGTTAACCATTTATGTGCCTGTCCGCGAATTCCTACTTTATATAGTTTTGATAACAGGATTTTATGTTCAACTCTATCATAGGCTTTTGTCATGTCTAACATAACGCCTAATGCGTGTTTTTTGGCATTCAGTTTATTAAGCAACTTTGATTTGCTGCTATCGATCATCTAGTTTTAGTACTTGTACATACGATTTATTGCCCATGAATATTCCACGTAATCTGTGACCGAAGCAATATAACAAAATAAAATTATCTTGAAGGCAATAACTTAGTCTTAATGGTGACAAAAGCCCCCAATAAGTCAGACAAGACTTAAATAAATTCATAGATAAAATGCTTCTTCAGGTAACAAAACAAGCAATATAAATAAGGCCTATTACGTTTTAAAGTAAAGAAAGGTAAATAATTTAAATTAAAAAAAAATTAACTACACAAGAAAATTACATGTGTAAATGAGAATTTGAAAGACTTTTATTTTCAAGAACTTTAGTCAATTTATTTTATATTATTTAATTAAATTAGGTAACATATTTAGATGACATACCAAACATTTGAAAGTGTTTTATTCAGAAAAAATTGTTCCAAGTAGATTTTTTGTTTTACCTGATGACTCGTCCTATTTGGAACTGGAAAACAGCTTAGGGTTCCTTCTCAACTTATTTGATCACAAAAAGCTTTCCGCGATAGTTCTTAGAGCGATCCTAAATATTATCAATATTAACGAAATACTCACTTTGAAATAAAAACACAGCAAACTTCAGAACTAACTCCAGTCATTATATGTTTCGAACACGATTGCTTAAAATTTTCTCAATAGAAAACACTGGAAAACAGCTTAGGGTTCCTTCTCAACTTATTTGATCACAAAAAGCTTTCCGCGATAGTACTTATAGCGATCCTAAATATTATCAATATTAACGAAATACTCACTTTGAAATAAAAACACAGCAAACTTCAGAACTAACTCCAGTCATTATATGTTTCGAACACGATTGCTTAAAATTTTCTCAATAGAAAACAATTGCGAAGTTGCCTCCAAATCACCTCAAAATTCGTCTACGTTTTATTTTGAAACGACATGTCAGATTTCGGTAAAAAATTGTAACTTTAATGAAATTGCATACCTAGGGTTATTATTGGTTGAATGAATTTGAAAGAGAATATAGTGTATTATATCATATTTGACCATCAGTATGGAAAACTTTAACAACCTTATATTTTCTTTCAAGTTCATATTTTGACTGTGAAACCGAATTATAACCCTAAAATATATGCAATTTCTAAGTTATAATTTTTTACCGAAATCTGACATGTCGTTTCAATATAAAACGTAGACTACCGTTTTTATGAGAAAGTCTAGGGAATAGGGGATTCTTAACGCCCACCACAGACCTACCACTACTAGACTTGCAACGATATTTCTAGAAAGAGACTGTCAAATACAGTACAACGTGAGTGTGAAAGAAACGCTGATATGTTTTGTCTCTATCGGCGGCGTGGCTGCTATAAGCTAAGGCATACTGTCAAAATCTGGGCCAAACAAACCAACCACAAAACGATCGAAAAAAGTTATTATTTTAGGGATTTTATCATTTAAAAGGTGATAAGGGTTTTATTTAAGCTTATTATAAGTTAGTAACCATAGTGTGTTCTTTCATGCTGTCCCGACCGTGGGGTCGGGTCTGGTTCTTCTTCTTCTTCCTCACCTTACCCCACTTTACCTAAATAAAATGGGATAAGGTGAGGAAGAAGAAGAAGAACCATAGTGTGTTCTGAGACGTGAGCAAAATATGGGTGGAGGCAACAATCAAAGATAGAAAGAGATGCACTCAAGTGGCCACGCACTATTCAGGTCTAGTAGTGGTAGGTCTGTGACGCCCACCATCACGCTAAAAGTGGCCTTTTTTTCTGGGCTCAGTTTACCCTGTTAGGGATAAAGACGTAATAATAACAGTACCTGTATCTGTAGAAAATAAAATGACAAAGTAAAAATCGTTGTTTAATAGTGATTATTTAAATACGAAATAATATTTTCATACAAAATGCACAGTAATGGTGGTACTACGAGTATAATGTAATGCGGAACACCCAAAGAATTTAAGTATTAAAGATACTCCACAAATGCGTAGATGTTGAACAAATGAGCGAAATTAAAATATTGGATAAGCCCAGTTAATTGCGACAAAGCCTTGAATAACGTATGCGCTCGGAGCAAATAAAACCCGGTGTAATTAGTAGACCGAGCGTTTTAAAACAAAAGCTGTGACAGTGTTAGGGCGTAATTGTTGGTTTTGTTTAATTGTTTTCTTTAGAAATGGTTTCTTAATCCTTGTCTCAGTTGCTTCCAACTGAGAAGGAAGAGAGGGAAGGGGAATAGATAATCTCTTAATTGCTTTAAGTTTAACCTGTTTAGTTGCGTATAATAAAATTTAAAATTAAGAATGAAATATCATAGAAAATCTTAGTGAATTTGATTTTTATGTGATCTATTAAAAGAAAGTTATTATATTAATACTAATTGTATTTCGGGTTTTGTACATAAAATTATAATTACATTAATTAAATGAACCATTTATAAATCCGGTTGTTTTTTTCCTTGATTAATATATATATAATAACGTACCACAATATCGTATAGCAACCTGTTTAATTATTCATATCATTAGCGAAGTTGTAGGCGTTCCTTTGTAGACGCCTGGCTCCCGATAGCCTAGTTGCGCCGACTTGAGCGTAGTTCGGAATGTATGCCGCGCCTAACTTAATGCCTTCCTATTGGCAGCCAACACATAATATAGCGAAATGTAGAAGAATACGCCTAATAGGTACTTACTGTCTTTGGACATACAACTCTTAGTAGATCTTGGCCTCCACAGAAATTTGTGACAATTAAAGATCCGGTTACTCGTTACATTTATAGACTTTACAACCAGGTTATTTTTATCATGACAGTTGGTTAGCCTATTGATGAACCCTGTTATTTTTTTCTAAACTTAAACAGAATGTAGAAGAATAGTTAGAATACCTAGTAAGTAAAGTTCATTTAAGCATGTAGTTCATTCATACAAATTTAAGAGCAACGCTCTTGTCGGTGGAGTGCCTTCCATTCTTGTCTGTCTTTAAAACCAGCCTTTTCACATTTTGGTAGGACAACTCTCCCACTTCCTCCTTTATTTGCTATAATTGTGTCGTTCCTCTTCCCCTTATTTCTTCTATTTGACTTGTATTATTGTTCTCGACTTCTGTGGCCTAGTGGTCATCATGCCAAGCTGTCACACCAGAGGTCCCAGGTTCGATCCCCGGTCTGTTTAAGATAGAAAATGTTTTTTTTTTTAGGTTGACCTGGCTGTTGGATGTTCATCAATATATGTATGTCGGGGAGTCTGATCAAGGAGACGCTAGCGACATCTAGTTTATAGTTTGTTAAATTGTTTGTTACGAATACGTCAAGCTAAAAGCTCGGTTAAGGTTGTCACGGGTGAGTGGCAACACTTTTTGAGAAAGGTCAATACTTTTTGAGAAAGGGGAACACTCTTTGCAACACGGTTATTCGATTTGAATTTTGACGCAGTCTTGTTCAAACCGCCGTGCCGTACACAACTCGTTTGGGATTTCATTAAAACGTACAAGAAGAAAGATGTACGTTATGATGTGCAGTGGCTGTTTTGGAGTAGCAATCTGCGTGAACGGAGCGTTGATGCCGTCGATTAGCAACAGTGAAATTGGGATTGTTTAAAGTGCCGTCGTGTTGTACAATTTCACTGTGGGACAGGAAATTACTGGTTTGATTGCGGTTATTGTAATGCATGTGGATTGGTAGACCGATTTATTACAATGACATTCTATT
Organism: Acrobasis repandana; assembly: GCA_963576875.1. NCBI lineage: Eukaryota > Metazoa > Arthropoda > Insecta > Lepidoptera > Pyralidae > Acrobasis > Acrobasis repandana. The sequence goes on from OY756215.1 coordinate 16,983,174, forward strand.
TCAACTGGACGGTAAACCCTGTTGGACACAGGGTCTTCTTGGGTCGATACAGATAAAGTGACGTGAGCGTAATTAAGTTTGCATCCTGAAATTAGCCTGTTTTAGTACTGTAAGTAGCAAAGTGTTACTCGCGTCAACCGTTATGTCAAAGGCCATATCCTGCTCAGCCTTTCCGGCGCTTTTCATATCCCTTTGCGACATAAGAGTTGGGATTGTAATTGTTGTCAATATACCCTCGCGACGACATGTATTTGTTATAAAATATAGTATCATTGAGTTAGTATCCTATAACACAAGTCTCGAACTTACTTTGGGGCTAGCTCAGTCTGTGTGATTTGTCCGTATATATTTATTTTATTTATCGTTTTCCTGAATTTTTCGGTACTGCACAATATAAGTATTCGCATCATCGTTTTAATTATTACCATCATAATTATAATTTCAGACCCAGGAAGTCAACTGCTATCAGTACTACGAGGAAGTGACTCATCTGAAGCGTATTTATTTTGTAACAAAGATATATTCAAGTTGGTGCCAGAGACAATAAATGCAGTATATTCCGTTCGCTAAACAATGCAAAAGCGCTTGGATTATTCGATTTACTTGGAATCAAAATGTATATCCACTTAATTCTAAGTTTAGATCGTTTGTGGATAGAGCATTTTCATGATTTTATAAATTTTATACAGTATTTATATTGTATATCGACGAGAATAATAACTGAAAGATTTAGTTGAACGGCTGAGTGTACAGTGAAGTTAGGTTAGCCATTTATTATAAATTTGAGAGTAAAACAAAAATTACAAGAAATAAGTCTTTTAGTGATTCTGATTCGAAAAACAAATCTGACACAAAATCAACCTGAGCTAAAAGCATGAACGATGAAGCAAAGGCATCATACAAGATTATTTATTACTATAAAAATCAAAAAAATAAAAACAAAGATGACATCAAACATAATGTCCGTCATTTTACAAAAAGATGACTCTAAGTCTATACCAATAATTAATATCATTTTGTAAGTCCTGTACGAAATAATCAAGTAAATTTAATTTTGTTAGTCTAATTAAATATTATAACATTCCATGGATACCTAGACGGATATTTAATAAATGCACAATCAAAAAATCTGTGCAAATTGCAAAAAAATTGCACTTATATTCTTTTTTTAATACTTCTTACTTTAAAGTTTAAAAATGTTTAAGAAAAACAATAACAATAAAAATGTGGGTATTAAGTATCCAGGGTCAAAAATAAATAATTTTGTAATGATAAGAGAATTGTCACAAAATATTGTCACTTCTCATTCATCATACCCATTTTGAACGTGATTTTAGATTTACTAATGCAGAAAAATGATATTAGGAGCATTATTTGTCTCCAAGAAACTATGACGTCACGCCGTGCGTTTTTCATAGAAATCCCATAGAAAATATTTGTTTTGACGTTTAGATAAAAAGTAACTATTTTGACTTGTTGGCAACTAGCGGATTGTGTACAAATAAATCAGCCAAATATGTACAAACAAATTGCAATGAATTTGTATAGCTTGATGTAACGTTGACTGTGCTAGATTAAGGTCGCTAGTCAGCTATATGTTGCCAACCCTACGTCAGACCGCACCTCTCCTCGACCTCCACCACAACCACACTTTACATATTTATACATACCTATGCATATGTATCTATTAACCTAAACGTAATTGTAAATGTATGGATGTCGGCTTGGAATTGCTTCATTTATAGATTCACCTTTCAGACCGCAGATACCTTGTCATTGTCAACCGAAGTTCAGAAGATTATTTAAGAAATTCTATGTTTATTTTTTTTGTCAAATATTGCATTTGCTGTGTCTTAGCTGTAGGATACAGAAGGTAGTATAACGTCTTCATCGTTTCTATTTCTTAACTCCTGACAAAAAAGAGAGGTGTTATAAGCTTGACGTATCTGTGTGTCTATTTATCTGTGTATCTGGGTGTCTGTGTGAGCGTAGCTCCTAAACGAATAAACCGATTTCGATGCGGTTTTTCTTAAACGATAGCCTTGTCTGTCGAGATGGTTCTTAGCATATGATGAAAATCAGTCCAGTCAGTTAAAAGTTATGGGGGGTGAAATTAAGGGTCAGCAACCCAGAGTACGCAAATATGCCTGATTGGGGTATCAAATGAAAGGGCTAAATTTGTAAATTAGTAAATCGGTGTTGAAATGAAAATCGGTTCAGCCATTCATTGTACAATAATGTAATTTGTGCGTTGATATGGGCTGATAATAATTATGATATTCATATACACGTCATTATCCCTAACAGGGCAGACAGAGCATCTTAGATCTAGCGGCTCTAAGCAGATGGAGTCCAAAGCCGCAAGACCCAAAAACTACTTTTAGCGGATGATACATCAGAAGGTGAAAAAGGGAATCAGAATAGTGATAGGTTCCTAGCCGCATCACCCATTGACACGATTTGCATTTTCACCCATCCCCTCGACCCGCTTTGAAAGCAGCTGATAGTTCTAAATTTTTGTCTTTTCCCCCAGACCAACATTATGATAAATTAGTAAACAGCAGATAATTTCAAATGCCTCGGTCTATACCTATGGACTAAATGTAATTGATATTCAAATAGATAAATCATTTCAATCACTACCAATACAATCTATCCCTATCACTTCAATTTCCGCCAGTCTCAAACCGAGCCAGTTACTGTCAAAATATTGTTAACATTAATCTTCCAGTGAACCCTTGCATAAACTTCCTCCAATAGCGAGCCAATTTGCCGTGACGCAGTCTATAGACGTGACAAAAGTAAACAAGTTCAATGGCAACGAAAGAACAACAAGGAGTGTGACGTGACATGGAGCGAGTAAAACGAAGATGCGACATTACGAGTATTTTGTTGGTGCCTTCTACTGATTGGTTTGATTTTGTAAGTTCAGTCCGTTTAACTTAACCGTTAATTTAACTATAACCGACTGAGCAACCGAAAGCGGTCAGCAAAAAAAAGTATTTAATCATCTAAATAAAAATTTGAGATGAAAAATTTCACGCCCCTATACAGATGTGCCGACGTGTACACTTCCAATTGTGCTACTGTGACTTCGAATCACCCTGTAGAATTTCCTTATCACACTTATGGTATTAAAGCATGCGTATTTCTTCGTTACTACCGACTATTTAATTAAGACATATTTTTAATTTAGATATTGTTCCGAGCTAGTTTGTCATGCTGTATAATTTACTTAGCGTTTACTGTGACAAATTTTAATTTGTTTTAATGTAGGTAGGTACCTTGTTTACTTTTAGTAGGTTTTCTTCTAGACAACATATTATATTGATTACTTTGAGGCAGCGGAAACTTACAACTTCGATATAAATGCCACTGGCTCTGAGCGCATATACACGAGCAATATCGTGGGGACGTCAACAAATTGAAAGCTTTCCTCACATTTGCTATTCTAGAACAAACTATAAGTTATCAATAAAGACGGGTTATTTATTTATTTAAAAACTTTATTGCTCAAAACTATTGTACCTACAAGTGGTGGACCTAATGCCATAAGGCATTCTCTACCGGTCAACCATAAAACCAAGCAGAAAATATGTGTGGCTGGCTTGATTAAAATATGTATAAAATAACGTAATTAAAAAAAACTGATATTAAATATGACCTACTTATAATATACGTAGTATAGATAAAAATAAATAACCAAAACATTAAACAAATATATACCTAAACATATAAACTATTGAATATATATTATACATATACAATACAATACAAACACACAACAAAAACAGTTTATGGAACACCCTTAACTGGCTATGAAGTTGGCCTCATAGATTCACAGCGCATCTATTCAATTTTCGGGCTTACGACATCATAGGTGAGTGACGTGACAAATGACGTGCAGGTGTCACGTCGGCGTTATCAGCCTGCCGCAGCTGCGAGCGTGATGGAGAATACGTATGCCGTGATACAATCGCGAATATGGTGCCGTAATTGGAAAACTTTGCAAATGATCAGTTTCGTGAGTACTTACTACTTTCTTTAGAGCGAATTTACTTAGATTATATTAAAGTAAGTTATTTTTTTAAAAAGGCCATAGGAATCAAAAACAGAGCAAGTTTAAAGAAGAGATGGTTGGAATGTGTTATAAATTATGCGGAGAGTAAATGGGTGATAGGCGAGATGACAAAGGATAGGGATAAATGAAAGCTACTTACATGCTGTGCCGACCCCACTTACGAGTAGAGTGGGATAAGGGAAGGAAGAAAAATAAGGAATGAAATTCACAGGAAAATATGCACCTTATTTTCTTTGAACTCTTTTTGTACCAATTCTTCCATTTTCATCACTAAATTCTAAATATCAGAACAGAGTAACGTAGAAGCTCAAACAACTCTATGGGATTGCGTAAGTAATTTTCTTACTGACTTCCGATTGCTACCTTCTGACCCCATTATCAGATCTGATAAATGAGATCTTTATTTTTAATATCAACTAATCTACATATAGGAAGCAATACTTATACAAAGTTTTAGCCCAAACGCATATAAGCAAACATTTTGCAAATTTTGTTTAAAGTTTAAGTTTAGTTAAAAGTCGGTCTTGGCCATTCTTTTATTTTTTACTACCTAATTATCGCGTCACCTTTTCTCCACTAAAACTTAATGGTATTAGGGGAGAACAAAACAAGACATTATAAATTCAATAGTTTTTTTTTGTGGTAATTTTGCCAAAAAGCAAGTAGGAAAATAGTGTCGCGTTAATTAGGTAGCAAATAAAACTGAAGAATGACGCAAATTACATAACTCCGCAACCGTTAGCCGACGGCCAGTTCGCCAGATTAATAGAAACATACCAACGTTTCAAGGTACATTTTAAAAGCTTGTGAGAATCGCAACCACGACAAGAAGTCTCACATAACGTGACTCTTATCTCTCCTGTAACCACCGCACTAAATCGCTCTTTGTTTGACGTTCCCCTTTACGCAATAAATTATATTCCATATCCAATATTAGCATATCGGATTTCACTACGAAAAGAACGAGTTCATGAATCACTTCTTTTGCAAATATTTTGAAGGAGTAAGAAAAGTGAATAATTTTATTGAGTAAATCGAGTTTTAGTTACTTACCTAACTTTAATGTAAATTTTTTCGAGAATTAAAAAACATAATTTATGTGAAACGTGTATTGTATTTTATCATCCATTAATTATCTATACTAATATTATATAGCGGAAGAGTTTGTTTGTTTGTTTGTTTAAACGCGCTAATCTCAGGAACTAATGGTCCGATTTGAAAAATTCTTTTTTTGTTGGGTAGTCCATTTATAGAGAAAGGCTTTAGGCTATATAACATTACGTTCCGACAACCACGCGAACGAAGTCGCCGGCACAGCTAGTATATAATAAATTAATTAGCCCGCTTCCAATTGTTTGTCTTGGAAGGCCTCCTTGGGAGGCCTATGTCCAGCTGTAGAATCTTGTGGCTGATTATGATGATAGTGATCTATTAATGAGAATGAGTATATTACTTTATTCTCTTAGTCTTACTTCATTACCAAAAAACAGGTATTTTAATAAAAAACTTAACTACGTAAATGATGAAAAAAATACTCGAGAGCGTTGTTAATTTTATTAAGTTTATTACTTTTTGAGTAGGCTATTAAATTAAGTGAGTCTCGTAGAAAATTATACGACTAAATTAAGATAAAAGTTGGTAAAAATATTTAAAAACGTCTTCCAACTTTTCGTACAATTTTAAGTGCCAATTTAAAATAACTTGTGAAATTAATTTGTCTTTCTCTAAAGTGCAATGTCGCATGTCATTTGACTACGTATAAAAATAGACTATCAAAAGCTTCTACTAAGCCAAGGTCTGTCCAAAATAAAAATAAAACAATTCTACTCCACTATTTGTAATAGTTTTAATTTTTTACATTTTTATTCCTACAGGTTAACCTATTTTTATCCTTTGCGGATAAAGTTGATCTAAAATCGCAATACCTAAGACCACGCTAAGCAATAAACTGTTTGAGGGCCAATGGAAAACTATCTTTTTTTTTGATGTACCTCTTTGTTTGGCTAGAAAAAGTTCTGAATGTTTTTCGCACAAATAAATTCCCAAAAGGGGTTCACGTCAGGCAGGCAGACAGTTGTAAAACTATAGCCAAATCATTTTAACTGCTTCGGCTATTTCTTCACCACTTTGGAAGGTCTTTGGCATCCTTATGTGACCATTGACATGCATGCTTCATTTGAAGAAGAAAATGCGGGAAAGCGCACCCGGTCTCCGAAGCAGCACAGCTGAGGATGTAACTGGTAACGCGCTTAGACGAAGAAGAAAAAGTTCAGAATGTTATTTAAACTCAAATGCGATTAGAGTTTACCGTTTTGCATTTAGTGGAAGTATAGTTTTGAATGTGGCCAATCTTTATTCAAACTCAGAGTTACTACAGAGTTACAATTTTATTTATTTAAAGAGGCATTAAGCAATAAGTTTTACGGCAGTTATTTAGAACAACAGCTACAATCTAAATATAATTCACCCTTGAACCGCAAACGTCGCATTAATCCTACAAACATTTTCGTGCCCATTTCGCGAGCGTCGGATTTATCCGACCAAAAACTATGGATATTCACAATTCCTCGCGCTGGGAGCACGACAACTGATATAAAGTCTCGCGGTGAAAGGGTTAATACAGCCGTATAAAGCATGGTAAATATTCAAACTCTATTAAACGTTATAAAAATAAAAACCTTGCTTCTTTTATCGTTCACAATCTTCGTACTGTCTTGTCTCTTTTTCTCTAGCAGTTGTTTTATCAGTTCACAATACGATAAAAACTCGCAGCTACAGCTTGCTAGTTGCAGTCCAAGTTTGGAACTTCGGAATCCATCACGTCAGTGCGCTAATGGGAGATGTACTTTTCTTTTAAAGCGACAAGAGTTCCTTATGTTCCCTTAAATTCTCTATGAGTTTTTTGTATATTTGTTCTGGTTTGTTAATAATATGATAGGTGCAACACCTTCTTATATATACCTCTGTACGAGCAAGTCGTACAATAAAATACTGTATCGGCATAAGTGTGTTCATGTGTGCATGCGCATTTTAACATTATGCAATTGGGTATTATGGTGGGTCACAAATAAATTATTTGGTACTGTTAATAGAATAAAACGTCACAAAATAATGTCATAAATAGATATTTCATACAAGTCCCATAGAAAATCAGATACTTTTTTCTTAACGTCAAAAACAAAAGTTTTTGACGTTAAGCTATGATACGTTACGTTGATATGATACGTTAGCTGATGATATATGATAGTGTATTAGCTGGTATCAAGAGTTCGCGCGTTCTCTCATTATATTCGACAATTTCCATACCTAAACAAATAAGTTTATGAAAATACAATTTTGATCCCATTATCCGAGACTTTAATTCATATTTCATATCATCAGCCTGTGCTGGTATCTCCCAGTACAACCTCCTTGTATACACTAAACTACCAGCGGGGATTTCAACCCGTACATACAATGCAAAAATCGATTTGCAAAGTCCTTTGATCAAACGAATTTTTGCTGTGCGCTTGTGTAATTTTTGATTTTTTTTTATTGAAAGTGGCTTTATTGATGCAAAATGACAATCAGTCACCGATTATCACCCATGATCAAATCTTCATTAACAAAAACCTTTATTATTAATACAAAAAAGCTGAGCTGTCCAGGGAATTATCAAATAAGTCACGTTTAACGTTGTCGTTTTATGCTAAAAGAGCCCATACATTTGGAATATCCTCACATAACCCACTCGTGTTCGCCGGAGGGCCCATAACAAATGTCATGCCCCGACTTATGTACAGAAGACGTCACGCAGCTTATCAGGAGTCGCTAAATATTGTTATGGCCGTGATTTATGTGAGCTTAATTAAGATTATTAATGGCATTACATATTCGCGAATTTCTGATTCCCGCTTCCATCTGAAAGCTTGACATCCTGATATGACAGTCTATTACTATTTATAACTCTAGGTTAAGCGTTACGGAAGGCTTTGCGTTCGCTTTACGAGACTAAAATATGATTTTATATTCGAATGAGCGAGCGAAGCAAGCGAAGTTCTCGGAGTTTAATTCGACATTTATTCGACAATGACTTTATAAAATAAGAAATGCAAGAAGATGAAGCTAAAATAATTTAAAAGTACGACATCAGGCAAATCGGTAAAGGAGTTGCCGAGATATGGAGTTCACTAGTTCCCAGTTCGGGGAGAACTACTAGTTACCTATAAACAAGTAGTTTGCCCTGACCTATTCGACAACTCTCGATTCGACAACTCCTAAATAGCCCCGACTTAAAAACCTTCTGGAATGAAGAACAAAGATACTTGAATTGTCACTGGAGACAGTTCGGTTCGCTCTGTAATTTAACATTATTAAGTACCTACCTCATCATAAACAGATCTTTTTTAGTCTTCATTGCAGGAGAACTACCCTATCTGTACCACCAGATCTATAATTGGCTAGAACAGCCAGAGGATTTGGCCTAATACCCACCTAAGTACCTACCTAAGTACCTACCTAACATCCCCAAATACCAATAATCAAAACAAAAGCATTGTTGTGCACGATTCTCAATCAATTTAGTCAGAATGTCAAAGTTCAGACGGGCATGACGTATCGGACGTCACGGACAGATAGACCCGAGGGGACGTCACTAGCATCGACAAATTCGGCAAGGACTGCTTATGGCAATGCATTTGTTAACTATAGGGAAATCCGTAAATATTTTACGAGCAAACTTGTAAACATTTTGTCAAACCGGACATGTTAGGTCTAATGACTGTTTAAAAGATTCTGAAATTCTCTATAAAAAATTCTGAAACAGTTAGCTTATTGCCAACATTATAACAACCAGTGTCATCGTAACCATAATATCATTTAAATGCATGATATAATGTTGTAATAAATTTCATTATGCAACGCAAACTCGAACCCTCTTTATGAATTTAAAAAAAGAAAGATAAGTGCCATTTTTGAAACGCGGATTTACGTAAACGAATGATTTTTCCTTACAAAAAGACGTTCAATTAGTGATTTCGCGTTTGAGAAATGGCACCATGTCTTGCAGGCACGTTTCACTACCAAAGATTCGAAATTAAAAAAAATAATATGTTATTTGAATTTACGTCGAATCCTGCTATTTTTATTCGTTAATAGCATTTCAAAAAAATTATTACTTTGTTGTTTATAATAAACGGGCAAGTGCGAGTAGGACTGGTACATGAAGGGTTCCATACCACCGTACAATGTTTTAAAACTTAAAAAAAAAAAAATTTTTTTAAAGTTCAGTAATAGGGTCCCGTTTGCACCCTTTGGGTATGGAACCCTAAAAATTAGTGATAGCTTTGATAATACACCACTATAACCAATTATTACCAGAAAAGTTGAGAAAACAATATGAAAAGGCGTACCAAGATTTTATTAATTGGAAAATATCAAAGAGTAGTACATCATTTTCTGAAGATGTGTTATAAGTATATTTTCAAGAATTATCCGAAAAATTTAAATCTTCATCCCTATGGACTTTCTATTCAATGATCAAAAGTACGCTGAGTACTCGTATTAATAAAACAACGTGGATATCTCAAAATATTCAAAATTAATTGCCTTGCTAAAACGTAAAGCAGAATAAAGACGTAAAGCTGATATAAAGAGCTATATTATATATATATATATATATCATTATATTATATTTATATTATTATTACGAGCGCAATCACTATCTGCTTTTAAAAATAAAGTCTTTCAGATATATTAGGAAAGTTAATCCATGTTATTCGTCAACCCTTGTTTCGTCATTCCTACATATCTGTAATATATATTTATGTATATGTTATTCAATAAATTTTATTAATTATAATTAAACTAAATATAACAATAATAAATTAAATCTAAAACTAATATTACAAACAACAAACAAAGAAAACAAATATATATAATATATTATTTATAATATTATATATATTTATATATATATGCATGCATGTATGTATTTTTTTATATACTTATATTTATTATGAACCTGTTATTATTTGTTCACACCGTTCCACCATTGTACACCTCGTCTGCTTACGTATCTTTATATTGTATCCATCCATCGGTTGTCTGGAAGAAATCGCTTTTAGCGATAAGACCGCCCATTGTACATTTTTATGTATTTTTGTATTCTTATTGTATATTTTTTATTTTTGGTGTACAATAAAGTATTACTTACTTACTTAAGAGAGCTATTTAAATTGAAAAAATTATGACGTCTCGGTTGTGTTTTTTATAAAAATCCCATAAACAATGTTTGTTTTAACGTTTAGAAAAAAGGGTCTGATTTGACTTGTACTTCTGTACTATACGTATAAAAATAACAAAATCGAGAACCTACTTAGTAAAAGTAAATGAGCAAAACATTGCGTTTTTGAGTCTTGTAATTTTTACTGTCCTTTAATTTTTGAGCTTAAGCTGTTTAAGAATTTTATCAAAAGAATAATCTTACACAAATGCAAGCAAAGCCTTAAAATATTGTGCTACATACTTTTGTAACGTCTAACAAAAATATACTGAAACTATTCTAAGGGTAGATCCAGTCCATGACATTGAACAACTTTCTCCGAGGAACTTATATCGAAATATGAAAATAAAATTTGGCCTCTTATACTAGTGGTCCGATTAGCGGATCCGAGTTTTTATGGAAAGCCAAAAATTATTTTTATATTTCGATATAACTATGTTCCTTGTGTACAGTTGTTTAACAACATGTACTGAATCTACCCTTAGAGTTGTTTCAGTATATTTTTTTAGACCCAGTATATGTAGAACTATATTTTCTATTCTATCTAAAATAGTTTAAGTATATTTTGTTACACGTTATATATTTAAAGCCAAAATTCTGTATTTCTGCGGTAATATACCGTAGAAATACAGAATCTTGGCTATAAATATATAATCTCTCGAAAATGCCTCGACTGTTTAACTCTTACCTAGATGTCATATTCTATTTTGTACATTGCTACATGAATGTTTATGTTCACAAAATCAACATTATTTTAAAGTAGGTATTCCATTCCCAAACTAGCAAAAATATAGTTCGCAATTCAATTTACTGCTGGTACACTCGTACACAAGACCTTACTTACAATAAATTTCTTGCGCTCTTTATCTAGACAAATAAAGAAATGGGCGAGGTTTTGGCAAGCTTCTATTTACTTGTTAGATCGGTCAGGGGGTATGTCGGCACTGGCACACTGCCAGTGGTATAAACAAGAATACGAATATATGAATGAATTTTTACGAAGGCTTCATATGTTTTATGCTATGAAATATTCATAGGAAAGGAACTGTGTTATTTACAGTATTATGAAAATACCTTTTAAATTAAGATCGTTATAGGTTTATTCTTCTAAATAAGCCAACATAGTAGATATCTTTAAAAATGTACCTAGTATTAAGCATAAATCTTAGAAACAAGACATCATCATCGTCCTAGCGTATTCGTTGTACCCTCAGCAGTTACGCTTCAGAGGCCGGGGTCCGCTACCTAACCTAGTTGATTCAACGAGGTTACAGGTTTTTACACAGAGCGACTGCCGTCTAACCTTCGCAATTCAAAGGGTAGACCAGAACCAATCCTAGGATAGGTACAAATGCGTTGATGGCGTTCCGGACCTACAGGTTTATGTGTCTTCCTAAGCACGAAATCATCTTTCTTTTTGAATAATCCGGTGATTCAAGCCTGCAATATCCTAACCAGACTGGAAACCACCTTTTTATAAAGTATGCTTTTCAGTAGTATTTGAACCCACGACCTCCGGATCACAATGCAGACGCCTTGACTACTGGACCACGGAGGCAGTTGCTTTCAGAAAACTAGTCAGTTTATAGTGTATTAAGACAGGGGAAGCTTTTGCCTTGGTTTGTAAAACTTGGGGCTAAATAAACTAACAAGTACAACGCCTTAAATAAATCCACAAAATAAGAAAGAATAAACTAGCCAGCCTTACAGTAGCCGCATATGATGTGTAACATCACTGACATTGCACCTTTTTGGTAATAAGCAATAATATCTATGATTAAACTTCTTTATACTAAGGAAGGCTTTGAACAGCGCAAAAATAGTTAAAAGCTTCCTGTTACACACGTCCGTTGCATTTCACGAAAGCGCTTCCGCAGATAGCAGAAAAGCGAGAGGAAATATGTTAAACATCTAGCTAAGCAAAAGTAGTGACAACCCATTTAAAATTACAGCTTTCTAGTATTAGACTAACTGAGAGTTAGTCTAATACTATAGGCTAAGCTGCAGACACTGAAACTATCCTTGCAGATTCGTCGGAACTCTAAAAATTGCGCATCTACTTCGAACATTTTATGTATTCGGACTACCATTTTAACGAGTGAAATCTCATTAAACGCACACAAAATGTTGCATTAATTAATTTTGATTGAATTCCACATGCAAATATATCTCTGGCCATATTATTTCAAGTGTCGGCTAAAACCACAGCTGATACGATGATCCGGCCATTTTATTTTCTTTCATGCAACCGTTATTACAGGTGTGACTGTAATAACATTGGACATTACATACATTGTCTGCTGATTTTCGAATGCGTTCGATTTTGAACTTCTATTTGTTTGTCATAGAACTACTTCTGTGTATTTTGCAGTCACTCCTATCAACATAGCATGTAGTTGTTAGATACTCATAACGTGGTAAAGTAACATTGAATGGGCAGATCGTTTTTGTCTTTTACATTTATAAGGAAAAATATTTTGTTAAGTCCTTATGGTCCTAATCCGCAAGAACCAAAGGCCACTTTTAGCATGATGATGGGCAGGAAGATGGAAAAATAAATCAATATACTGATGGGTTGCACGAAATATTTCTTTTTAATTTATAACTGAAATAATTCTACAAATATTTGTTATGATTGAATAAATATCTAGTATTTTATTGCTCTCATCACATCACACGGGCCAATAAACGGTGCATTGTGGGTGACTGCGGGTGATATGGCAATATTGTCAATACGTCAACCGAAATCAATTACTCTCGAAATTTGCCCAAAATTTAACACAATAAATTAATTTCCTTCAATTTTAATTTAAATATTATATAATTTGAGTTGGTACGCACGATCGAACTGATCCGTGGTTTTATTTTTACTCCTTTTATTTCTTGACTACTCTTTAATTAACTAATTTGGCTTATTTACTTATATGCTAATAAAAAAAAAGTTTTACCTTTCCTTGCATAATATATTCAAACGTCAAAACGCATACACTTGTGGATTCTGAGATTTGTTTAATTATGTGGAAAACCATTACAGGATCAAGAAGTTAACTTAGTTTTACATTGCAACTGGCTGTCACACCGTCAAGTCGTGACATAGTAATGAAACAAGCAATAACCTTTAAAAGAATACAGTCCTAATTCACACATGCTGTATTCCTCTCACGTCGTTGTAAGTAACGGCGTCTTCGTACGGGCGGGTGACACCTAGCGTTAGGTGCTGTGAAAAATGGTCCATTTCCCGACGCGGGGATAAATTTATCTTCGCGGTACCATTGCGCGTTATTCGAGTGTTAATATTCATTGTGGTGCAACGTGACTTTCGGATTATAATCTTTTGTTTGGAAGTGTTTGCTTTTTGTTTTATTTGTTTCTTTAGAGACGGTTGTCAGTTCATTAATGGTATAACTTTGATATATCGTTTTACCTGACTACGGCAAAGACAAAAGGAAGGGTAATCATTTTATTAGTCTATGTATGTATGTTGGTTATGCGTTTTCCACCGTAGCATCGAATGGATTATCAAATTTTTACAAATGAGATGTCGATCGATTCGTTTTTATTGTCATCTATAGGTTTGTCATCCATTTTTTATGCAAAATGTATAACGAATTTTACATACAAAAATGATCAAGTCAACATTTTTTCTAATTTTTTTTTGTTTTGGTATCGAGTGGGGTATCAAATAAAAGGTCTTAATTAGCACATTTCAAAAATTAACATAGTTACCCGTAAATGCAAAGCTTAATTTATTGGTTAATTCATAATTTTCAGTATAATATTATTCCAGTGGTAGCGTATTCGTTTTTTAAACGTATATCTTTTTACAGTATGCTGAAAATTAGGTAATTAAAGCCTCTCTTTCACTTGAAATAGTTTTTTAATGTTTCTTAATATTTTGTTTCATATTGTTTACTTATACATATTGTACTACTACTAATATACTTAACTACAGACCAAAAAATGTGACCACATTATAAAACCAATAAAGTTCCAACCCAATTAAATGTTCCGCATTGCACAAAAAAGTTCAAATTTCCCTTCGTATAAAAAAATAATACCAATTATTCCGAGATTGTGTTTTAAATTGGCCAAACGCTCTATAACCCAACAAAAGTTTCCAGATAGCCTTTTAGCATATTTAACACCGACGATGGAAAATTTAATGCAAACCCATTTGCAATTATTCCAACGCTTCTTTCAGCGTTTTACCAATTTATTTATCATTGTTATTTAATTCGCAAAAATGGTCTCGCGTATTTTCGACCGATGACAAAGGCAATGCATCGAAAATGTCACAGGACCGCAAAGCCAAACCAATTAAGCGTATCTGTGGACATAATTTCGCGTGTACAGCAATAAATATGGACGGCCAGAATGTTATCTTCATTGAACTGTAATGGCATTGTAACTAGGATAGGAATCAACACTAAATATATATGAGAGAGATATGGGATGTATATCTATATAGATTCCGCGATTAAGTGTCAAAAGTGTAATTAATCTGTTTTGAAACGTAGTGGCGTATTTTTTAAACTTGTATGATGCCACTATATAGAAAAGTCACCTAAAAAGAAGTCAATGTCAACAACAGTGTCATTTAAATTTTGTCGTATTGAGCAGGTAACAGGCTACATTATTACGCTCAACGTTTAGCGAAGTCTCATTCTAGCAACAGTAAATGCCGATATGAAAAGAGACAAAAGATCGGTTTGGATTGATTGATTGATTGGGTGTGGATGGAAGACCTCGCTGACTAAAAATAGATAGATACCTACTTGTAGTAGCAGTCTCGCATATTGAGCTTTGCTCAAAAGTAAGCTTTGCTCAAAAAATAAGTTGTAAGCTTGTGTTATGGCCAATTGGGCACAGGATCTAGATTTCTATAACTGCATTACGAGATATTTAACTATATTATCTATACTAATATTATAAAGCGGAAGAGTTTGTTTGTTTGTTTGTTTAAACGCGCTAATCTCAGGAACTAATGGTCCGATTTGAAAAATTCTTTTTTTGTTGGGTAGTCCATTTATAGAGGAAGGCTTTTAGGCTATATAACATTCCGACAACCACGCGAACGAAGTCGCGAGCTAGTAATAAATAAAAGACTCTTTATTTCCAAAACTAACAATACAATTTAAAACTAAGAATTAACTTAATTAAAACTAAACAAACTTAATATAAGCTAAATAAAACTATTAAATTATTCTGAAAAAAATATATAAACGATATATATTCGGAACTAAGTAAAATATGAAAAAGTAGTTTTCTATTAAAAGAAACATCTTGAAATGTAAAAATGACCTTCTTCTCAAATAACTATGGTTTAGGGGAATGAATGGGAATATGACAAAAATGGAATAGAAACCAGACGATGGTAATTTGATTGTCTCGGCTCAGAATTGATCAGTGTTAGGTAGATCAACGAAATCCGATATTTGGTGGGGACGTGGGACGCTCAATTTCCTTACGCTAATGGACGCAGAGGGTGACTTTACACAATTAGTGGAGTTACCACATGTTACTGTGTTGTATGGTCGGGAATTAATTTGTCATTGATCATATACATTTTTAACATGATTTTTTTATTTACTTTTTAAATTCAAATAAAAAAGAGACTCCAACGCCTCGCTGCGAGGCAGGGTATCCAGAAGGCTGGCAGCATTACCCATCTGCACCGCGATAGAAATCCTTTGTGCTAAGTAGCTGCCCGCCCTTGGATCGCCCGTAACATCGCGGAGACGCGTTGAAATCTCAGTCACAAAGGATGAATTGAATTGAGCGAATAAAATAATGCAAGAATGTTAGGATCGGCAACAAGATTATTTCCAAAGAAAAATAATAATAATGTGTCTACAAAGAACCAATCTCTTATCAGTGTCATTGTGTGTCAAATCAAAAAACGTAAACAATGATTTATTTTTGGCAGAGATTATGGTGGTTTACCATTGCCTTCTTCATACTACGAGTATATACTTAATAAATATATAGAAATGAATCGCTGAATTCTCGAGAGCAGCTGAACTGATTTCGCTAATTCTTTTTTTAGAATATTCCTTGAAGTACGAG
This sequence comes from Acrobasis repandana, assembly GCA_963576875.1. NCBI lineage: Eukaryota > Metazoa > Arthropoda > Insecta > Lepidoptera > Pyralidae > Acrobasis > Acrobasis repandana. The sequence goes on from OY756215.1 coordinate 16,999,583, forward strand.
GTTGGTTCTTACAGAGCCTAAATACCCGTGCGAAGGTGGGGCTGGCCGCTAGTACTTAATAAATTGTACTGAACTTAAATTTCTAAAATATTTAGCTTTACTTGAGATAATGCTAAGATTCTAACGATAGACACACCCAAATCTGTTCAGCCCTTTTGAACACCAATACTGCTGAAGTAATGAAAGTGAATAAGTGACATTAAAAGGATGGAAAGACTAGTATTTTGACATATTCAAACTATAGGTAATGTATTATTATTTTTTTACTTACATTGATTTTTATGTAGATTAATTTTTAGTTAATAATATTAACAGATTGTTTTTACGTATATTTTTTTATTTTATTTATTCAAGTACACTTGGAAATTTACAAACATACACATAAAAAAATAAGGAAAACATAGTACTTAGGTGCTACTTATTTCTAAAGAAATTTCTTCCAGTAGACCCGCCAGAGGAAATGGGAAAAAAGAGGTAATTGGCGTGTACCTACAATACAAAACTAAATAAATAAATAGACAAGATACATACCTACATAAACATACATAAATATCTAATTGTAATGTGTAAATTTTTATTACAATAAACAAATAAGCAAATTATAGGAACCTGTCCTTCATTTTAAAGACGTCTGATAAACCTGTAGAATTTTTAGGTCAAATAACTTTATCTAAATAAATTAAATAATGTAACTTGAATCTTAATTCAGGTTATATAATTTTATTTTTCAGTGCAATAGATAGTATGAACATGATTATATATTAATTTGCAACATATAATTTGAACAAATAACATTCAGTTAAACACTATTAAAATTAATGATGTGTACAATCGCATTCTTATTGTTAATAGTTTGAGCTGAAACCAACTGCTCAGGACACTTACAAATTTCGCGGTGTTATGGCAGACTTAAAGGTTAATTGTAAGAATTAAGTAAATTCTAAATGCATTGGAATCATTGTACAAATAAGAACAGGGACTAGCTTGGCTGATGTGGTAATATGGATGACAATATAAAATAAACATACGAGTGCAAAACCCATACTAAGTCATTAACTTTCAACAGTATAAGCGGATAACAATTGTAAATTTCATTAATAGTAAAGTAAGGTCCCCTGTCCACTTACTTTACTGTTTATGAAATTAAAAATATGAGGGCTCTGGAATTAATAAATACCTATAAAAAAATTTTGCGAACGCGTTTAACAGCGTAAATAAAGAAGGTCGATTTGCCATAGTATTTTGACAATATAGAGATCCATCAGACAGCAAACGCCCTAAGCACTAAGCATCCGATAAGCAAAAACACGTATTACACAATATTATGCAATAATTATATACCTCCGAAAATGAAAATAAGTGTATTCAAACAGGAAATCCAACCCAAATCCTACGCTTTTTGTGACTCTTTAGTGGTTATAGTAAAGGTTAGTATTTTTAAATGTTCAATTCTTAAATCAACTTTTGTCTTATGTTAACTGACTATGAGGTACTTGTGACAGCAGTAAGTAGTTAAAACAGTTTGTCTCTCGTCGAGGTAAGTCAGCAGTTTGACTTGCTTCCGAGTTCCGCGAACTTTGATGGAATTGATCAAATTAATACTCTGTTGGTATACCTGCTGGTTTCGCCTTGGCGCCATTTGTTTTCGTCCATCCCGACATCTAAGTTTAAGTAACTGTTGCTAAAATAACTCCTCGCATGAAGTAAAGAAAAAAAAAACATACAGCACAACATAGATACCTTTTTCGAAGTAACTTAAAAACAATAGTTATGCAAGTTTAGTAAACTTGGGTACATATACTCTCGTTGACAGCTTAAGGGTAAGAATTCAAATGATATTACGAAACAAAATCCCTTGGGAGAACGCCTGCATTTGTCGTGTCATATATTTTTAGAATGTGTTTTATGGAGGATAATTATTATAACAGAGGTGTATGTGTAGACAGTTTATTACTTACTATTTTCTTAGTTTTTGTTTGATTGGTAGAAAATATTCTTGATATTAAGTTCGCCATATTTATTGAAATAAAGTTAAATATATACTTAAATTAAATAAAAATTTTTGGTCTACGTAATAAACTTGAAAACAAAGTGCTGGTGAACAGTAGGTTCTTTTTTCTTGTGTTAAGACTCGTACGGGTGAAGAAACCTCTGTTGAGTTGCGTGGTTAATAGATTATGCTTTTGAAGCTCGTCTTTGCTTGTGCTTTTTATAACGCATCGGCCGCAAGATTCGAAAGAGTTTTTACTTTTATCTAAATTAGAAAATTAAGTTTACTTCATTAGAGTTTTGCAAAGAAAATCCTACAGAACCAATAGGACTACACCTGCGACGCTGCTCCATCAGAATTTTGATCATTAGTCTGCGGCAGTCCTTGTTTACAGTTGTACCATTGTTAGGCTGCGTGAAGTTTTCGTAATTTGTGAATAACTGGGAGACACCTTATACCTATTGGTTGTGTTGCTTTTCTTTAATGTTTATCATTCATCCTTTGTTAAATGAAAAGACGATTTACAGAAATATTTATTTATACAAATTCTGAAACTATTCTTTTCTTCTTAGAAAATTAGACACAAAGAGGCCTTTTTCGTTCCCGTTCCGTATTCGAATAAGCTTTAGTCAACAGAGCCATCGGAGTGGGTATGTTTATTTATGTAGCTTAATAAAAAAAACAACTAACGGAGAACGCTTAGCAGATTGAATAAAAATCATTTCTTTACTTAGGTACCGACAGAATGAACAAAAAAGAAATGTATTAAACAAAGGAAGGACACTGCAAAGGTGGATTGAATGCGTAAAAGAAGATATGAGTTATATAACTTATTTTTAAGCCTTATCTAGTCAGATAGTCATCTACCTTTAAATTATTGTGTACGAATATGAACTAAATATACATATATTTTTTGTATATTTTCCATTGTTAATAATAAAAATCTTAGTCGATCCAGCCTACGCAAACATGTCCTAAGTAAATTTCATACACAGATATAGAATGTTTTGTTATTTCAGGACCAAATCCCCGTAGTACACGGCGCGGCTCTTCCTACGCGACAGAGAAAACAAATAAATAGTGGGGGGAATTATCCAAAAAGGTATAAATCGCTTAATTTATTGAAAGCTAGAATAATATAATCTCATATAGCCGTGTGGTTCCCGGCAGAGTAGAATAGGACCACTCTAAGTCTTTGCGTGGATGTCGTAGAAGGCGAGTACACAAGCTAAACAAAGCTTATAAACATCAATGAGACCTCTCTAACCCGTCTTGCCAGCTTGGAGAGTGTAGGCCAAATCCTCTGACTGCTCTGGTATATGGCTCTGGTAGTACAGAAAGGGTCGTGCTCCTGCAGTGGAAACTAAAAAGACCTGACGATAAGTATAATCTCAAAGCTATCTCTTAACAGCTATACCATTAAAGCTAGCTTTGAAGTATACTACAGGTACAGAATCACATTTTAATTTCTAATGGAGTAGGCAGAGTATAAGGCCGTAAGACCTAAAGGACACTTCTAACGTGATGGTTTGTCTGTGAATATTTTAATTTAAAGCCATATTAGCTTTACACAATATAAAATGTTAGATATAGAATATACATACAACGTACTAGCTCCTTCTTTTCTCACGCAGATCGTAAAAACCGATCGAGGAATCGAGAAAAAAAAACGAATCAGGTTAATAAGCAATGCGACTAATAGCCCATCACTATTTCGATTCCATTTTTTTTGCGTTTGGGTGTTAGGCTCTACCTACCCCGTTAGATACAAATACATGATAGTGTATTCTGAATCGAATCTATTGCTTAGATGGATTTAGCTTAAAATATTCACAGACGGACCACAATTTCACAATCAGTTGAAAACAGATGCACCGATTAAATAAATTGGGCATGTCGACAATAACTCTGGATTCACTTGTCAATCGGACACAAGCCGAGAATACAATTTTCACGCACCAGGGGACTGACATGAGTGGTATCGCCGAGTGTCACCACCACTTACAGCTGTGTCGGACACCGGCTGCTGACATTTGATGGGATGGATACTGTTATTTTATTGGCAGTTGACGCTACATTGTTTTCAGCTCGGATTGTATCAAATGATTATGTACATGACAAGGTAAGTTTTTATTGATACGAATATTATGACAATGTATGTTTAATTTACGTTAAATACTTTTATTTGTATATGTAACGTTATTACACCAGACATTACTATATACCATTTGATGCACATTGCCTGTCTTTTATTGAATCATCTGAACATCATCGTTCAATAGAAGCAATGAACGTGAAAATAGGCAATTCTTAGTTTTAAGTATTTCAGTTCTTGCACTTATTTCCGAAATGATCTTATTTCATTTCAGCTCCACCTGTAGATTCTTCTTCGTCTAAGCGCATTCCCAGTTGCATCCTCAGCTGTGCTGCTTCGGAGCCCGGGGTGTGCTTCCCCGCTTTTTCTTCTCCAAATATAAACATGGATATCAATGGTCACCCAAGGATGCCAAAGACCTTGCGAAATGGAGAAGAAATAGCCGGAACAGTTTAAAGGATTTGGCTATAGTTTTACGACCGGCCGCCTGTCTGACGTCAACCCTCCTTGGGAATGCAAATGTAGCACGAGATGTTTGTGCTTAGTCCTCCGAGTCCAGTTCCACCTGTAGGTTGACTGGTAGAAAAGGCTAACGGCCTCAAGTCCGCCTGTTAAAATTTTCTGTAATATATAAATAAAAATGTAATAGCTGCTATAAGAAGTATATAACAAATACGTCAGTGTTGGTCAGAGGTTTTTTTTTTATTGTCACTATCCGTCAAGTTCACTACTTGTGATCTTACATTGGGACACCCAACGCTAAAACTAGGTTTATGATATAAAAAAGACTTTTCAGCTTAGTGATATCCTATTTTGCTTTAATCCAGCAATTGTGAAGCTCAGTCCCCAGGTACTAAAATAATAAAAAAATTCTAAGACCGTAAAAAAAAAGGTTTATCCATCCGAAACTAATTTTAAATGTCAATTGTTGTAAAATATTTCATAATGAAACATTGTTCGCATCACGATCGCGTGAATTGGGATTATGTAGTGACGTCCGATGATAAAGAGATTATTTTCGCCCGTAAATAACAGTATGTACGAGATCACTATAGTAAAATGAAATAAAATTAACAGTCAAAAACAAAAAATATTCGGCATTTCCATACTAAAGTGTGCAGCCGCCCGGGCGATTTGTAAGGGAATATCGATTTTTTTTTTGACTGTTATTTTAATTTCATTATACTTTAGTGACCTAGTATTAAATAGCCCGTGGTTCGATTTATTATGGGTATGTCCCTTAAACGTTGTATAGCCAAACTACTTTGGCTATGGAAATCCAGACGTAAATAAAAAAAATATTTTGACTACTGTCTCCTTAAATGCATACTGTTGTATATTTGGCAACATAGGTACTGAAATATTTTAACTTTAAATATTTTTTTATTTATCTCTTTTTGGTATAATATTTTTTTTAAACTGTTTAATAGATAATTTATATTTTTATTAATTTTTAAGTCTATGCCAAGTCAAATTTTTCGTGCCAATGAACCATAGAGGCGAATTCCGTGTTGAAATATTAAAAATTTTAAAAGTATCTAATCGACTTCAAACAAATTGTTTAAAAATAAAAAAGCCAGATTTTTAAAATTTGAAAAATCATGCATTTACGGCTTTTGCCATAGTACAATTTAATCAGATATTAAGAAGTATTTAGAAAAAGCCTACGTCCTAGTCTTAAATTATAAGCATCTTGAGGCAGAAAACAAGTCGGAAGTTTAATTAAGATAAGAAAATCGCGAGACACCCCAGCCTCACCTAGCTCGTGAAAGCTCGTCATAATTCCAGCTTGTAAATATTTACGTCACAGGTCGCGCTACTCTCTGAGAATTTTCAATTTACTACTGTTTTTACAAGCTAGTAAAATTTGTTATAAAGGTATATTTGAAAACAAAATTATAAGATACAAAACTGTAAGTAATTAAAAAAGTTAACGGGCAAGTGCGAGTCGGACTCGTACATTAAGGGTTCCGTACAATGTTTTAAACACAAAGTTACAAAGTTTCTTGCATGACAACCCCCATAAATTTTTAACTTTATCTTATTTTTAGTATGTGTTGTTATAGCGGCCATAGTAATACATAATCGGCGAAAATTTAAAGTATCTAATTAATGCCATTATAAAGATGAGTTAAAAACGCTGAAAAAAACACGTTTCTTGTATGACGACCCCCTTTAATTTTTAACTTAACTTGTTTTCAGTATTTGTTGTTATAGCAGCTACGCAGTAAAACATATTCTGTGTTAATTTCAAGTTTCTAGCTATTGCGGTTCAAGAGATAGAGCCCTGTGACAGACGGACAGACAGATAGGCAGACAGACAGACCGACAGGCAGACAGACAGACAGACAGACAGCGGAGTCTTAGTAATAGGGTCCCGTTTGCACCCTTTGGGTACGGAACCTAAAAAATGTTATCTGTCTTTGGAGATACAACGGACCAAGTGTGTGTCGGGCTACTTGTAATGTAGGGTTTTTATGTAAGTATTCAGTTTTAATCCTACGTAATCTGATATTTACTAAAAAAAACTGCATGATAAGCAGAGTCGTGATTATCAAAGAAAAAACCTATTAAGCAGATATATAACAAAACAAACTTATCCTGACTTGCAGACTTGAAAAATGTCTTTCGATAATAAATAACTATTATCAGCAATTTAACTTCAAAACATTTCAATATTCCTCCGAGGTAAGTAAGCAGGTCAAGTCTTACCGCCAGTAGTTCCCTATAATAACGTCAGCACAGCCTGAAGTCAAACTTGCGTTGTAAGTAAGGGAATTGCCTTAACTTCGCCGAGAGCCCTTCGCTCGCAGGTTGTTACTAACAAGATTACTTGTCATGGTCGTGACTGTTTAAACTGTTTTAAAATTCAACTACTTGATTATTTAGGGTTCCGTACCCAAAGGGTGCAAACGGGACCCTATTACTTAGACTCCGCTGTCTGTCCGTCTGTCACAGGGCTCTATTTCATGAACCGTTATAGCTAGACACTTGTAATTTTTACAGATTATATATGACTATGGCGGCTATAACAACAAATACTAAAAATAAGATAATGTCAAAAATTAGAGGGGGTCGTAATACAAGAAACGTGTTTCTTCGGCGTTTAAAACATTATACTACGGAGTTACGGAACTTCCATTATTATTACTACATTCTTGTACGAGTCCGACTCGCACTTGCCCGTTTATTTGAAACAATATCATTTTGATTTTTTACGCTGGCTTGGGAGAAAAAAATAGAACTACCGTTGCTTTTCTTCTCGCTTAGATCGTAAAAACCAATCGAAGAAATGAGCGGATCTCTGAATCATGTCATTAGGCGATGCGGCTTGCAACCCATCAATATTTTGATTGCCTTTATAAATAAAGATTCGAAATTATATACAACCTCCGTGGTGTAATCAACACACTAGTCCGCCAATCCAGAGGTCCTGGGTTCAATCCCCACTCGGGGCAAGTTGGAAAATGGCTTTTTTCAAATTGTCCTGGGTCTTGGGTGTTTATCTATATATGTATTTATTGCACGCCTCGTTGAGGTAGTGCTCTACTCTCGACATGTCAAAAAACCCAGTCTTTCGAAACTTAAATGACTTTTTTTTTTAATATAACACTTTAAGGATAATATGAGTGCACTAATATGAAGTTAAATAATCTGTCTAGCACATATGGTACATTTTATAAACAATTAATTTGTTTAATATAATAAATAATAACATTAAAACTAATCATTCTTGGACGTCCGTGAGTCTGTGTTTATGTGACCATGTATGTGGCAGAGAAATTGGTCGAAAAATTCATCTTACCGGAATACTTTTGTTTTTAATATATAAAGTATTACACTGTGCTGATTCCTAGTTAATATTAGCGTTCTAAGTACTGTCGTTTAATTATAATTTATAAAAAACTAATATACCACTGTATAAAAAAAATTAGATTATGAGGCGTGCACTTTTGGATTTTCCAAACTATTATAAAATATAGTATCGTTGAGTTGGTATCCCTTAATAAAGTTTCAACTTTGGGGCTAGCTAAATCAGTGCCATTTGTCCTTATCTATTTATTTATTTATATTATTCTTAATACATTTCTATTCCCGTGACTTTTAACAAGTAATATATGAGTAGATAATGAAATAATGTTACGTATGCCTGCATTAAAATACATTAAAACATTTTAAGTCTAGATCTTTTTAGGTTAATCTAAATTACTATTTCATGATAAGCGAGTTTCTAACACCCTACACAACTTTCACGTTAACTGTTTAGAAACATCAGCTTTGTGCTAAAACACATTTATAAAGTGTTATTCAGAATTTGTCTGTTTGGGTTCTAAAAATAATTTAATTTTATTAATTTACAAAGATTTATCCGCAACAGGCTTCGTCAAAAGGTTACAAATAAATTATTAACTTTAGTTATATACTATACAAACTTTTAATCAATTTAAAATAAAAATAAAATAAATATATAAGGACAAATCACACTGAGTAAGCTAACCCCAAAGTAAGTTTTTTTTAAACTTGTGTTATGGGATACTAACTCAACAATACTATATTTTATGATAAATACATATATAGATAAACACCCAAGACCCAGGACAATTTGAAAAAGGCTATTTTCCAACTTGGCCTGGCTGGGGATCGAACCCAGAAACTCCGGATTAGCGGTCTAGCGTGTTAACCATTACGCCACGGAGGTCGTCAATTTGTCTATATGTTATTTATTTTTTTCTTAATAAACTTCTGCTTCTGCTTCAAATTAATCGATGTAAACAAATTTTTTCCAATTAAAAATTTTCTAGAGAAAGTCAATGTTATTAAAGCTTTCGTAAGAATATTTTTGTTGAAATATTTGATCTAGATTTTTAGACTGTTTTGCTGGCTGACTAAGATTAATATTTATGTATATTGATTTATTTATTTGGTGTATATTTTGTATTATAACTTAATATTGATATTGACTATTGGGTGTATAATTAGAAAAGAGTGAATTTATTACATTTGATTTTTTTTAAATCACTTGATTTTATTAGCAATAGCCACCTTTCAAAATTATAATAATAAATTCTTCTTTTTGTTACTTAGAGTTAATAATTTAAGTACATAATTTTTTGATACCACAAGTTGATACCTTTTGAATAAATTAATTTATTATACACAAGTTACTGTTTTAACATTGTAAGGTTATACGAGTATTCTTCTAAATATATATCAGATTTGAGTGACAGGTCAAATGTTGCTTGCTTCGGCAGCTCATATACTTATCAACAAATTTTAGCATTCTCTGCAGAACTTTGCACCCATTCAAATCTCAATTATTTTGAGGTGAAGTCGACAAACTCACCATAACATAATATTGAACTTGGCTCCCATTTTCACATTTATGTTTTTGGTGGGATTATTATTAACACAAATATTCTAAATGATTCAGACTGTGAAATTTATTCCGTCTGGTGAATTCACACAATAATTTACGCAAGGATTTTCCAAGAATAGGTTTTGACACAGACAATTCAGCGTCGACATAAAAATGTTTGTAGGGTGATATCTGAGGGGAGTCTAGTGAGCCTTTGTTATAACAATGTAAGTAGCCGCCTTGCCACGGGCTCCGCTGAGAGTAGTCGAGACTCTCCCATCACGCCCGCGGCTGTCTGCCAGCCAGTGCTGATTTACATCTAGCTTCACCACACATGAGGTTATATATCTATTAGAAGATGTTACCTTATAAAAATAGAGGAAGCTAACAGTCTTGCTTTCTTTACGGTGATATCTGAGGGGCATGTACTGAGCCTTTGTTATAACAATGTAAGTAGCCGCCTTGCCACGGGCTCCGCTGAGAGTAGTCGAGACTCTCCCATCACGCCCGCGGCTTTCTGCCAGCTAGTGCTGATTTACATTTAGCTTCACGACACATGAGGTTATATATCTAATAAAAGATGTTACCTTATAAAAATAGAGGTAGCTGACAGCCTTGCTTACTTTACGGTGATTTTTGTGGGGCGTGTACTGAGCCTTTGTTATAACAATGTAAGTAGCCGCCTTGCCACGGGCTCCGCTGAGAGTAGTCGAGACTCTCCCATCACGCCCGAGGCTGTCTGCCAGCCAGAGCTGATTTACATCTAGTTTCACGACACATGAGGTTATATATCTATTAGAAGATGTTACCTTTTATAAATAGAGGTAGCTAACAGTCTTGCTTACTTTACGGTGATATCTGAGGGGCATGTACTGAGCCTTTGTTATAACAATGTAAGTATCCTTGCCACGGGCTTCACTGAGAGTAGCCTAGACTCTCCGTTCACGCCCGCGGCTGTCTGCCAGCAGTGCTGATTTGCATCCAGCGTCACGATACATGAGGTAACATTGGGTGATGATAAAAAAATTTACACTATTTCTGAACTTAGGAAATTACTTAAATGTACATTATCAAATCCTTATCCCTAACGGGGTAAACAGAGCCTAGAGCCCTAAGACCCAAAGGCCAGGTTAAGAGTGATGGTGGGCATGAAAATGGAAAAAAGTGATGGGTTGCTAGCCGAATTGCACGTTTAGGAACTAGCATAAGACACAAGACAAGCATTTGGTCACACTGAATTATGCCTAGGTTAATGATGAACGTGGAAACCAATAATACGTCACGAAGGTCGTTAAAATAGAGGTAAATAATATTCAATAATTTTTACACATCATGTCACAGCTCTGACCTCCAATACATTCGGGGCAAAATTGTTAGACGTACGTGTGTAATTAAAACGTAGGACTATCTTAAATCGACACATTTTATTTGACTATCTCAGCTGTCAGTCGTTATTATATGGCAAGTTATATGAGATTCGTAGCCCTTTTTCATATCTCTAAATATTATACCGACCGAGTTACGGGGGACACTGAGGAACGTAACTTCGCGGAAACGAGTGAGTTTCCATTATATACCTCAAGAACCATGTAGGTATCGAAATATGAAAAATATTTTATGGCTTTCTATACAAACTCGCATCAGCTGATCGGTCAACATATATGGGAACCCAATTTTTTTTTCATATTTAAATAAATATTCCTTGGCGAAAGTTATTCAGTATCATGGACTGAATACACCCTTAAAATAGTTCCACTATATTTTTTTAGACCCTGTATACTATAGTACCTTCTAAGGCTTGAAACTGCGTTAAGCGGCGACCCGCGACGGGTTCAGTCTCTGTCACAAAACTCACAAACTCTATACGTGCGACAGACACGTGACCCGCGACCCGCGACGGTTTCAACTATCTCTATCGCACGTAGGGTTAGTGACAGAGACGGTCGCGGGCGTCCGCTTGACAAAGTTTCAGGCCTTATATTAATTCTGTACTCATGTTCCCTGTATCTACTCACTATGTGACAGCTAGCGACACAAGACAAATGAAATACAGCGTGCTCAAAATTGTCTGCTACAACCCACTACTTCACAAGGTTGCCTTTGAATTTATGTACTAATTCTATTTGCGCTAAATCCTATTTCAAAACGTAATCTTGGTAAATTATTATCTCTGAGCTGCCTAACTTAGCTATTAGTCTGAATAATAGATGAGGTGATTACTTCGTCTTTTCATTTGTTTGAGTTACTTACCAATTCTAGCTTGGTATATAGACAGTGACACGCTAGGTTTATATATTTGATATTACCAAGATGAATTACTAAACAATTATGTTCTCTACGATCTATCAAAACTTAGTTATAATTTATTTATCCCGTAGAACCCCATTTCACATAATTTGTAATTCAATAAGTTTGACTATTTGTAAGTATGCACCGAAAGTTTATTCCTTACTGAAAAAAATAACAAAACCAAGCTTATTTATATATTAGTTCATGGGTCTTATAGGTTTCTAGTTTAACTCCCACCTATTTAGAAGGACTCGATTAAAAAAAAGGACTTGATTAAACTATTCCCTTGATTACCATTTACGATCTGCACTAGAGGAATAGCAGCTGGTTCAATCTATGTTTTCTTTGCATCCAAACCAGTATGTTATAATAGTTAAATATAATCTCAAATGCGCTCACATATTCGGATTAAAATGCGTATATGTGAGCGCACGTTATTCAAACTCGTTTTAGTCCTCCTAACAACACATTTCAGTGCAGTGAAACTTTTCAATTGGCATAAAGTTGGCCATACGGCGCGGCGCCTGATCAAATGATTGCTTAGTTGCGGTTGCTACGAGAATGATAACCCGCTGTATATGTGTATGAAGTTAATATAATTTTTATGGCAGTCATGCTACATTTAACTGGTAATTTGTTCCAAACTATAAAAGCGCGACTCCTCTTACTAGCCTTTATTTCAACAATCCCTTAACTGATTTGTCTCGTGTTCGAAATGGAAAATTCTGAAGGTCTAATCTTGCTTAAAAAAGTAGAAGTATCGAAAAGTATATATATACACACAAACGGTGAATTGACCGAAAAAAACTTTACTACCTATTTTAATGACTTATGCAAAATGCTTTATAAAAGTAAATAATATGAGCGCACGTCACTCAAACTGGTTTTAGTCCTCCTAACAACACATTGCAGTGCAGTGAAACTTTTCAATTGGCATAAAGTTGGCCGGGCGGCGCCTGATCAAATTATTGGTGTGTTCCAGTTGCTACAAGAGTTATAACGCACTGGATATGAGGATGAAATATATATGTGCTCTACATCAGCAAAAAAATATAGACCTGGCACTTTTTTAATTAGTAGTAGGCTAACCCCGAACTATAAACTGGCGACCCCTCGTACAACCCTATATGTCGGCAACACCTTCCCCAAAAAGTGCGAAATTAAAACTCGTATCTACACGCTTACCACGATATTATTTTATAAAACAACGATACTTGAGTTGCGTCAAACATACAAGTACACAAACGACATAAATTGAAACATACATGTACACAAACACAAATTGACTTAGTAGACTGGGAGAACGTCGCTTGCTTTGCTTGCTATTTTAATTATATGTACTTACGCAAAAAGCTATTTAAAACGTGAATATGTGAGCTCACGTCACTCAAACTCGTAGTACTCCTAATAACACATTGCAGTGCAGTGAAACTTTTCAATTGGCATAAAGTTGGCCGTGCGGCGCCTGATCAAATTATTACCAAGTTGCGGTGCGGTTGCTACGAGAATTAGTTATTACCATCTATGTGTATGATATACACATCTAAACGGTGGGTATGTTTCAAATTGTCCTGGGTCTTGGATGTTTATCTATATATGTATTTATCATAAAATATAGTATTGTTATGTTAGTATCCCATAACACAAGATTAAAAAGCTTACTTTGGGGCTAGCTTAATCGGTGTGATTTGTCCCTATATAAATAAATAAATTTAAAAAATGTATATATAATCCATATGTATACTTTTCATTTAAGTGAAAACTGAAAATGTCTATAGAATCACTGCATGTCATTATTTCAACTGCATGATGTCTATTGCTGCAAGTAAGGTTCTCTACTTTAGATTTTTTTTTCAAAATAACTGATCGAAAACTGCCTACTTTAGCTACCATTCTACCAAAAAAAAATGAAAAGTTTAACTATACTGGAAAATTATTATTCAACCCACTCGCGATATCATCATAATCATCATCAACAGGTTTTGCACGCCTCATAAGCGAAGCGCATGAGGTAGTGCTCTACTCTCGCCTTACAAAAATCAAGTGATTTTTTTAACTAAATGTGTCTCTATTTATTTTCTATCGCACTTGTACAATAATATTTACACATAAATTTCAAGGAAAAACACTAGTTTCAACACTTATGACATTTTCAAAAGACATTTTGCCTTTTAAATAAATAAAAACAATGTTTAATAAAATCATTTTGTGGACGTCCGTGTGTCTGTATGTATGGAAACTGGCGTGGTCACGATAACTCCCGAAAAACTTATCTGATCAAGTCCATTTTTTTTTATTCGCTTCAGTATTATCCAAAACTAAGTCCTTTCGAAGATCACGGTCTAATTCAATGTAGTTTAATCGTACTTAATATTATAAAAATACAGGTGACATATTAAAAATAATTTTGGATGTGAGGTTAGTTGAAAGAGTTAATACCTATGTATGATGAGTACGAATGTGTAACTGGCAAGTAAGAAAAGAAGTAAAAAGAAATTTCAATAAAGAATGTTGTGATTTTGTTTGTTTTATTAAATATGAAAGACGAATAAATGTAAAAGAAGCGATAAGTTAGTAAATATTTTATTTAATTTGCATTAACTGATTGAGAATGAAAAGAACAATCAGTGGTAACACTTTTCTTGACATTGGTGACATAGTCTTGTGTCTTTTTCTTGTTTTTGCTTAGTTTTTTTGAGATTTCTCAAAATCTACCGGTCCGAATCGGTTTAAATTCACAGGAAATCTGAGTTGTATAGAACTCTTTGGAAAACTAATTGTTTGGTTCCGATCGGTTTAGTTGTTCAAGAGTTATAAGCGGGTCACATACACACCCACACACACATACGGATAGGGTGCATGACACTTGCGTGTGGTCAGGGAAGATTCCTGAGACCTTTAAACGTCGAGATCTGATGAAAATTCGACTTTTCAAAAAGGGGGTGAAACTAATAACGTCCCAAATTTTGAAAATTTTCAATTTTCTCAGCGGAAAGTTAAAAATAATCTCCAGTCGTGCGTTAAAGCCGACACATACTTTTCTTCGTTTAAAGTCAGCAATAAAACAATGAAAATCAATTTAATTGTGAAAAGTGAGATTATGAGGCGTGCACTATTGGATTTTCCAAACTATTTTTTTCTCCACTGCAGGAGCACGACCCTCTCTGTACCACCAGAGCCATATATTAGCCAGAACAGTCAGAGGATTTGGCCTACACTCTCCACGCTGGCCAGACGGGTTGGAGAGGTCTCATTGATGTTTATAAGCTTTGTTTAGCTTGTTTCCTAAGTCGCCTTATACGACATCCACGGGAAGACTTGTAGTGGTCCTATTCTACTCTGCCTCTGCTACTACTCGCGATATATTTAAAATTTTTTTTCGTACAAGCTTTTATTGCGAAGCCTAAGTACTTATCAATACAAATGTAATAAGCCCAAACTCGATGGAGTTACGTTGTTTTATTACAGTGTTCCTATAGCCACCTTCCGGCTTCCTCATCAGATCAGCTTCTTGTTACAATAATATTGCATTGTCATTTGATTTACATTAGCAAACAAAATTTCATGTCAATCGGAAATTGGCAGTGGCTCAAATTTAACTTGCAAAATTTGACCCAAAATGCAAACAACAACAAATAGAGCAAGTAAAATAAAAAATGACAGCGAAAGTGACAAATTCGATTTGCACGACAAATTCAACTATAGAGAGCATATAAACGGCTGCAAATGATATTATTAATAACCTTTAACCGCAAAAGTTCCGGGTAAAATAAGTAAGTTAAGTTAGTTTTGTTTATAATTTGTATTTTTTTTTCGTACGTATGTTTTATACTCAAAGAATAGCACTCGTGCAATAATGACTCACTTTGTGCTCGGTGCAGTAATCTACTATTAATATAAACGCTTGTAATAAAAAACCTTGTAAAAATAAAAATAAATGACGTAAATTACTTTTAATTCATCAAACATATAGGCAAGATCAAAAAAAAAAGGAGATGGGGAAGATCGATGTCTAATTCGGATGTTAGACCATCATAACTTGTAATACATATAAATTGATTTATCCGAATAATTATCTAAATTGCTTCGTCCTCTACCTGATCAATTCGTGACCCAGTGGGACTTTTCAAACATCCCTTTCTATTACGCGGCAGGCCGCATGCCTTAAATCAAATTATCTATGAGTACATTAGATTTGTAATCGTGATACTCATGATTTGGTTAGCTAGATGGTGGTTGTTAAGTGCTATCATAATGCTAAATATTAAGTCAAGATAGGTCTAAAATTTAAATGTAATGTAGGTAACACTACATCAAAATACATTAAACTACAATAAAATTTAAACTACAGATTCACTACATTATTATGTTAGTTAAAGGTCGTAAGATCAAAATAGCAAAATGTAGGGCACGTAGATAGAAATATAACATTTGAAAATAGTGATCGGTTGGGGGCCATCGCCTGTTTAAAAAGATTTTAAAACTTGCTTCGCTCTATACATGTATGATTTTAAAACTTTCGTGGTCACAATGACTTTGAACCAGACATTTCGACGACTCAATGCCGTCTTAGTCTCTTGCAGACTTCGTCAGAGATCTATGCTAGAGACCATGACGGCAATAGGGACATCTATATACCTTTACCTGGTTCAAAATAACACCAATCACGGTAAGTCCCGTAATGTTAATAATAATGCTTCGCTCCATTCCAACTGTTCTGACACCCGATGAAATCGAATAAAACAATATCTTAAAAATCGAAGACACTATAAAACAAGCAGTAAATTCCACCTATGAATACAATTTAGTAGTCAATAGCTATGAAACAGTCGTAAACTGTTGCGTTAGCGAAACTTCGTCTATCTTCTCTATTACTTCGGACGCCAAGCGAAGCACTTTGACAGCGATATGACAAACGAGAGGGGAAAACGAAACGTAGCCAACTATAAATTCAGAAGTGTTGTCACACACTTACCGACCAAAAGAAAGTGTACACAATAAGTCGTAGACCAAACCGAAATAAAAAGTCCTGAAGTGCCATAAAGACTCCAATGTTTTAAAGTATGACTAATAAAACCTGTTCACGAGCAATTTTTATTATTAAATAAACGGGCAAGTGCGAGTCGGACTCGTACATAAAGGGTTCCGTGCCTCCGTACAATGTTTTAAAACGCTAAAAAACACGTTTTTTGCATGACAACCCCTTTAAATTTTTAACTTTTTTATTTTTAGTATTTTTTTGTTATAGCGGCCATAGTTATACATAATCTGTGAAAATTTCAAGTATCTAGTTAATGCCATTATAAAGATCTAGTTAAAAACGCTGAAAAAAACACGTTTTTTGTGTGGCGACCCCCTTTAATTTTTACTTTCAGTATTTGTTGTTATACCGGCTACAGTAATACATAATCGGTGAAAATTTCAAGTGTCTAGCTATTACGGTTCAAGAGATAGAGCCCTGTGACAGACGGACAGACAGCGGAGTCTCAGTAATAGGGTCCCGTTTGCACCCTTCGGGTACGGAACCCTAAAAAATGAAGTTAGTTTAAGAGTTTCAAGAAATTAATTTTACTACTGGAGTTAACTGGACCGATTGAGTTGAAAGGTACACATATGTAAGTCAGTGTCCCAAAGACCGATGTATAACATAAATAAATTAATTTCAAAAATGGGGGCCACTATTTTGGGGTAAATTAGACAAAAAAAGTTTTGTGAACTAGGTATTTCGTGTGACATATGAAAGATATGACTCAAATACAAGAACTTTTTATAAAAATTTTAAATATATATTTTTTTTTAATTCATTAGATCAGTATTATTTAAGTTATTTAAGAAAATATGCAAAAATTGACTATTCCCCCATAAACTTTTGAAAAAATACAGATGAGTCGTAGTTATTTACCTACAAATTTCAGGAAAAGCTATGACTCGTACGAATTATACAGCCAAAAAGCCTTCAATAAAGTATCTATTTATTTGATTTGGCTTTCCAGGAAGGGTTAAAGATTACTTCAGAACTTAACTTGGTCTTATGGTATTATATCACTTTATTTGTATCTACTCGTAGCCACCTAGGTCCATTATAGATAGATAAATGAGAGATAGGGACAAATCATACTGATTGAGCTAGCCCCAAACTAAGTTTAAACTTGTATTATGGGATACTAACTCAACGATACAATGTTTCATAATAATGTTATTAAGTATACCAAAAACATGACTATATACCTACCGAATCTTCTCAAACACTACGATGTGCTCTTTGACAGGTCGTTCAGTCTATATCGTCCACAACCACTTTTATCGTTGAGTGTGTCACCGACAAAATTCATAAAGTAAAAGTGCATGAGCACCGCAATCCCCTCGCGTCGGTCCAATAGCCACTCGGCTTGACTGATGACCTACCGTTTCTCCGGGACGCGATTGTTCCCACCGAAAAGAAAAAGTTTGAGACTTTTTAATTCGCTATCCTTGTTTTCACTACGGCGTCGTTCGGAACATGAATTTTAGATTATGGTTTCATATACTTTTTCTTTTCGTATACCTATTTTCTCGGCCTTGATTTAACTTTGCCAATCGCTGATAAAGAAAGTTTGTAAGGCAACGTGTATAATAAATGTGAATGAGGTTGAAGCATGTTTTTGTTCGTATTGTAATTATCACAGTTTGCGTCAGGTCTGGTTTGGATCTTCTGTAGTCTCACTTAATTTCGAATGTATATGTATGTAAATTGACAGAGGATGACAACATGCAAGATATCATAGTAACGTGTCCTGTCTGACCTCTGATAATGACTTTTTAAAAAAGATATTACTATATCAACAAATATACTATCTTTATAGTCGTTTTGAAATTAATTTATCAGCGATGGCTGATCTACGCGTCAACTCGTGAACGGGTGCCGCCAGTAGGGACTGGTCAGCTCGGCTCCGTTTTTTATGACTACTTAATATTACTTATTTCTGTGAATTGGGTTTGGCATTCGTTCGCTTTACATATTATGTTGTGATAACACTATATTAGGTAGGTGTATTTGTAAACTGACAAAGCCCTTCTGGCGCGTAGGCGACTGTGTAAATGAGTTTCTTTCGGCGTTTTGTCTCAGTAGTGGTCGTTGCAAAATGCATCGGCAGCTTTTTTTAAAATAATTTAAATATAAATAAACATTACACGTAATGTACATTTAAATTATTGACGTGTAAAAGTGTCTGCAAAGACCTAACTACTGAATAAATATTTGATTATTGGATTGATTGATTATTTGTTGTAGCCTTTAATAATCTTGATTCATTCACATTGTTTTTTTAAACATCAAAAATTTTGTATGCAACTAAAATACGCCCTGCAAGTAGACCCAACTTACTCGCGTTTCAAGTTCGCAGAATGATTACAGACTATGTGTTAGAAGTTCTTAATAAGTCTTCACAACATTTGCATTGCCAACGCGGATCTACCGCGCCCTTGCGAAATGTACACCAACTTGTGCGGCAGCACTCTCGCGGAATACTCAACTTTGTCTCAGTTAAGTTTGGTAAAAGCGAATGAAATGTTTAATAATTAGGTATGCTGAAGTGCATTGTTTTGGTAATTGAGTGTGTGTGTTTATTATTTGTATAAACAGATACATTATCACGTCTTTATCCCTAACGGCGTAGACAAAGCCAGGGCTGTAAGACCCAATGGCCACTTTTATCGTGATGGTGGGCGTTGCGATGGAAAAACGGTATCAAAATAGTGATGTGTTGCTAACCGCATCGCCTATTGATATAAGTCAGCCCATTCCTTCGATCAGCTTTTATGATTTGCGCGGGCAGAGAAGCTGCAGCTGGTTTATTTATATATCTCCTTAAATTTTCGAATAGTGGCTTCAAAAGTAAAAATCTCTTTTACCTCTGATTAGAGGGAAGCTACTTCGAGTTAGATCACTTCATTTACCGAATAGTATGTAATTTTGTTTAGACGTATATAGAGTACTAGCTTTTCGGGCGCTGCGCGGGCTGCAAGCAGCCCGCGGTTTTTCGTGCAGCTGTTGAAGTTGGTTGGAATCTTATTTCCAGTTGAGAGAATAAGTATGGTGCTAAGTCCGTATAAAAAAAATAAAAATGTATACGGGCCGCCATCTTGGAATCAGATATGGATTGCAGTTTTAAGTTTCGCGGGATGCTTTACCCCAGCATACAAAATTCCAGACCCCATCGATGTTCCAGTAGGACGTTATGAACGAATAAAGTTGAAAAATTTAAAATCCAGACGCCATCTTGGATTTCAAAAAAAATGTCAGATTTGTATTCCGCGATCCAAAAAACCCTTACATACCGAGTTTCAGTAAAATCGGAAGCAGTCGAGTATTGGCGGCAATCTTGGAAAATTAAAAAAAAAACGCTCAGCGCTTGGTGGGAGTGGCTCGGCCTACGGCCTCGCCACGCAGCTCGGCCTGCGGCCTCGCGGTATAGCTCAGCCTTCGGCCTTCGGCCTCAGGCTTCGCTTAGTGACATGGGGGGGGTTCTGGGGGAGGGGGGGGGGTCAGGAGGGGCTCGGGCTTCGCCCTCGCCACGCAGCTCGACCTGCGGCCTCGCGAGAAGCTTATTTGGCCTCTGGCTTTGCTTAGAAACTTGAGGGGGGGGGGGGGTTCTGGGGGAAGGGGGGAGGTCAAGAGGGGCTCGGGCGTCACCTTCGCCACGCAGCTCGGCCTGCGGCCTCGCTTTCCGCTCGACCTACGGTCTCGCGGTACACACTCGGAAATTGTCCTTGTATGGCGGCCATCTTGGATTTTGAAAAAAATCAAAAAACAAATGACAGTCGTCAAATTGCTTACAACCCCCTACATTTTGAAAAAAAAATCACACCCCTAACCGTAACCGTTTTTGCAGGCTGTACCTCGTCCACATTAAGATCTGATGATCTTCAAAATGTCAGATTTTTTTGGTACTCACTGGAGCACCCTCTACACGACCATACATCAATCATTACCCCACCCACCCGGGAACAGGTCAAACAACTATGTCAATCAGTGAGTCAGTCAGTGGTAATGTAGGTTTATATATTATAATAGATAGAGTGACACAACCACACAACCTCCCAGACACAGTTCTAAACTAGTATAAAAACAACACACTATTTTTTTATTTGCTAATGCTTAGAGAGACCACAGAGTGGACTACCACTTCAGTCAGTCAGTCTTAAACTCCAACACTTTTCTTCGGAATCTCAGCATTTTATCTACCGGGTATGAGTTCTAGACGAGGATATCAGACTTAGCACTCGGAACCACAATGAAAACTGACAAAGTGGCGACATTCATTCAGCACTCCCTGCCAAGTAGAAAATTGTTCGTTTGAGCATTTTACAGAAGCACGCCAATCAGACACCACAAATTGAGATTTAAAATATAGCAATCGGTCAAATGTAGTTATTTTGGTTGTTGCTTTTCATTTGCACTGACCAACGAACTACAGACTAAGTGCAATACCAACCTTTGAGTTATGTTACCATTGTTAGCAGAGAGTAGTCATCAATATATAGGTATATGAAAAACTGTTATGGGACCAACTCAGGAAGCCTGAGTAAAAAACCAAAGTCATAAAAAATACTTCCGCGCCATTTGAATAAACTTTTTTTTATTTCGAGCTTGGTCACATAGCAACACACATATTGTTCATATTGAAAAGTATAATGAATGAGCAGTGACCCATTCCATTTTAAACTTTTTAAAACGGCGATAATGTTATTTAGTATATTATGTTTAAAACATGATTGACAATACAAATTAACATTATAAGATAAAAGATAGTGTTTTATTTCCCAATGGCTTTCCGCTCTCACATCAAAACACACAAATGATTGCTGCAGCTAGAAGCGAGTACTAAAATGAATTCCACCTCTTTGTCAGCGCTAAGAAGAGAGCCACTCCATCTCACTGATGACTAGTGCGCAGAGCGGAAAATTCCGCTTTTATTTTTACCCGACTGCGCCAAGAGGGTCATGTTTTTCAAGTGTGTGTGTGTATATTTCTTTGGCACGCTTTGCAGCTGCATCGGAATAATGGATTTGCGTGAGAGGCGTCGTTAGATTTGTCCTAAAAAATTACAAATTGGCCGATCAGCCAAACCGAGTTTCTATTTCAAAATGTGTTCATAGGGGAAAGTTATTTAGTATCATGGACTGAATTTACCCTTCAAATAGTTTAAGTATATTTTGTTAGACGTTATATAGTCACCAGGCTACAATGAGATAGATAAATTTTAGTCTCTTAATACCTACCTTGCAATATGAGGCAGCTAAAATAAATCTGACACCTGTGTTAGCTTTTAACACGTTTAATAAAATTTTATACCACACGGCTATTTAGCCGTGTGGTTCCCGGCAGAGTATATTAGGACCACTCCAAGTCTTCCCATGGATGTCGTAGAAGGCGACTTAGGAAACACAAGCTAAACAAAGCTTGTTGACCCGTCTGGCCAGAGTGTAGGCTAAATCCTCTGACAGTAGTGTACAGAGAGGGACGTGCTCCTGCAGTGGAGACTAAAAAAGACCTGATGATGACGTTTAATTAAAAAAAAAACTTCATTTGGCCACAAGAGCCACAACTTCATACCAAAAGTTCGTTGAAATACAGAGAACAAATCCAACCAAATACCAAAACGAGTAAAGTAAGTGGAAAGTGTTAAAAATGTTAATTTGTCAAAAGATACGGACTTGCATTTGCTTTCAACACACCGGCACATTAGCTATGAAAATTGGTACATTTGCTTTGCGAATGGGCTGACATCGGGACACTAATAATAACGCCATGCGTTCAGAACGCGTCACCACAAACTTAAAAGAGACATAGATGCGTCAATTCATTCATAACTCTACACACATGTATTGCTTTTATCATTCTGGCACTACTATGATAACTGGTACCTATAATTGCTTTGCTGGTGGGCTGACATCGGGACACTGAAAAATTTACATAATTACATGCGTTTAAAACGCGTCATCGGATAGTAAAGAGAATAACAAATGCGGCAAGTCAGAAGATGCCTATCTATAGAAACTGAATAACGAAACAACACATGCAAGATATTGCATATACAAAAATGTATTCTTTTTAAAGAAGAAAACAAGTTATGTACAACTTAGCGGCCTTGCAGTGCTGGTACGAGTTTTCTACATTGTAATAGTAAAAAAAATTGTGACAAATTAAACTTCTAAATTAGACTTCTCGTAGCGGAAAGAAAGATACTTCGAAAGATCCTGGGACCAGTGAGAGGAGAGGATGGTGTATGGAGGATTAGGAGCAATGCCGAAATACAAGATCTAGTGGACGAGCCTAACATTATGGGCGAAGCTAAAGCGCACCGCCTTCGATGGCTCGGACACGTCGAAAGAATGGAGGAGGATCGGGGAGTAAAGAGAGTATACCAGGGCCGGTCGATCGGTCGCAGGCCGGTGGGCCGACCCAGGTATCGCTGGAGCGACGTGGTGATGGCGGACCTGCGCGAGCTGCAAGTTGGTGACAACTGGCGAGAGCTAGCGCGGGACCGGGAGCGCTGGCGTGCTCTTGTGCTGGAGGCCAAGACTCACTTTGGGTCGCTGAGCCAGGATAGTAAGTAAGTAAGTGACAAATTAAAAAGCAATAAAAGTAAAACTAAAATCGCATTATATTGACTTTTGTCCAAAAACCAAAAAATTAGTTTCGATTTCTACAAAACAAAACTTTGTTTCGAGAACTCTTAGGGCAACTTCTATTTTCAAACATTAGCTTACAAATCTGGTGACGTTGTGGCCAATTTTGTCACAAGGTGGAAAAATGGAACATGGACAGGTAAGTTATTCTTCTGTGACCGTTTATATTTAGTGCTACTCACTGGTTGTGTTTACGCTCCCAATGTAATTTAACGCTCTCAGTGTCGCTGATAGAGATTTTAATACGGCTTTGTTTTGGTTTGTATCCAATTTGTAACTTTGAAAGGAAAATGTGTTCACAAGTGTGAACAATAAGTTCTACCAATTTTTTATGTTAGATAAAATGTACCAATTCTTTTGACACAACTATTATATATATATCTATATACTTTACAGATATTCGCTATTAGACTTTGCTTTCTTTGTAACAAATGCCTAATCCTTTTATTATTATAAGGCTTAATCATATTTTTTTCTTAATTTACGGTAAGTAACAAATAATGCAATTTGCATGTTGCAGTTTTTAAATGGCATAGCAGCTTCTAAAGAAACCACTCCAGTGATAGTAGTAGCAACCGTTTTCGTAAATTGATGCTACAAATACTTTCGAAACAAAAATGTTTTCTCGAAAAAGAAAACTGTATAGTAATATTCAGGTCAGGCCTCCAAGTCACCTGCGCTCGCGAGTATCATATTTCGGGCTTCCAGATAGTGGTAGCGTGCCCAAATTTTTAAGGCCAATTTTATATCTCGCTTAGCCTGGAGGCATCGTTTATCTCACGACTGAGATGTTAAATTGAGTTTAACTGCTCGCGAATAAAGATGTCCTTCTTAGATAAAATAAAAGGGAGGAATTTTCTAGTTTTCTGCAACGGTCTCTGTAGCAGAGGGTTCGACGGACGTCTAGTGACAATAAAATTAGATAAGTGGAGGATAGTCTCGCTGCTGTCCGGCCAGGTTTTGGACCGTTTGGTGACAAAGTGGTTGGTATCGAAATGATATTTGTAAAATATTAGGTATTAAACTAGTGGCCCTGTGAGCTGTAGACCTTGCAAGTCTGTATTAGCATAATCCCCTCATATACTAATGACTTAAAGATTACCGGATGAAGAAGTTGTTCGGACAAAAAAGTCGTGTCTTAATATTGGTAACAAAAAAGTTTTATGGCATTTTTAAATATATTTTTCAAATGGCTGAAATATGTTATTTTTTACGTTAGCAATTCCCATATTTGCCGAAGCTTAAAAGAGGGACGCTTCGTTCGCTCGGTCAATTAACAGTATTTACTATAAACACGTGTAGACAAAATTATGTCAATAATGCAGAAAAAACTAGACGTCTAATGATATATTTTACCTGTTAACGAGATAGTATCGAATTATTGTAATCATATATTATCGGTAACAATTCGTCTAAAACGCTTTAGTCTAAATCATCTAGACAATACGAGTGTACTTGCAATACATTTTTGCTTACAATGAATTGATTGACCCTACTGGTTTATAATAAAAATCAACAAAATATTATAGCAATTAAACTGTTTAGTAGGTAAACATATACTTTTCTTCAATGTAAAACAATCTATTTTAAAATTGACTTTGCAGCTGTCCAAACGTAAAAGCAATGATTACCTCAAAGCCCCGTAATTTTTTTATTACAAAATTAAAAAGTCACAAACGAGCCCAAACCTTTCGTCCGTCTTGCGGACAGAATCAATCGCAGTAAAACATGGTTCGAGCGGCTACTAAATCTGCGGGTTCAATTACAAATGCCTTTTGATTTTCAACCCTAAAGTTAAAGCATCAAGGGTTTAAATGGTTCGTAAATCGACAGAAGAAACTTGGTAAATGTGTATATCTGTTCGCTTTGCCGTAATGACACGAAACGAGTGGACTTTGAACGAAAACGAGGATATCAGAATGGATTACAGTCATCTACTAGTAACGGATCTAGCCATGTATTTAATGTTCGCTAAAAAAGTAGAAACCTATGTAAATAACCTAAGATTTTCCTCGAAAAAAATTCTTTGGCGGCTTGTTACATCAGACATTAGCAAAGGCTCACCACATCCTGAAAGGACTTATTTCCATAGTCCCTTATCATCAGGTTTTTTTAGTCTCCACTGCAGAAGCACAACCCTCTCTGTACTAACAGAGGATTTGGCCTGCACTCCTTTTTGGAGATAAGTAAATTTACTTATTTATTAAATCGTAGGTAGGGAGTGTAGACAGAGTTAATAATTATTAACTCTTGTCTATACTCCCTACCTACGATTTAATATTTAATTGCTTTGTCGCGTAAACAAATATAGTCTATAAGCCAGCGGAACGACTGGGATGATGATGATGAGACAACATTAACTGGAAAGCCTACCTTAAACGAAATAGGACAAATGGCTAAGTAAATAGAGAAACAGGGGTGAGAGCACCAGGAAAAATAATGATTCGTGAAAAAGTTAGATACGAGAAAATAGATACGTGAAGGGACTCTCTTCACGAATCGACTTTCCCGTATACACGACGCATTCTATGTGATAAAATTAAAATCTATTACCACAGACTTGGCCTCTTGAACCGAACGAAAAATAATTTTCCGTCTGTAGATACGAGTGCGATCCCATTAAAGCATCTATGGTACTGCCACGTCTAAAAACCTGCACTGATTTGACAATCCCTCTAACCTCTATGTTTATATTACTAAGGTTAAAAATGTACTCAAGCTGTGGATATTTTTAGATGTGTCTGTTTGCCATTAAATAAACATCCCTACAGCATCCCCGGTAGTTATTAGCGCCCCACTCGAGGCTCGCTGATACGGCACGCAGGAAGGGGGCCAAATCAATTTCATTTTTCGACACGTGCTAATGTTATGGGTTTAACCGCAGACTAGATGCAAGTGCAGGGATGTCTTCTTTATTTACAGTTTCGCAGTAAGGGAATTAGTAAATAGAGTTTTTGGAATAGCCATAGATTGAGATAAATGCGTAAGTAAGTACTTCTTTGAGGTGGATATAATTTTTTTCTTAGCCATTTAGGTCCCACAGTTTGGGCAAAGGTCTCCACTGGTTGTTTCCAGCTACTTCGATATTTAGCTACATCTTTCTAGGGTCTTTATTATCTTAGGCTTTTTACTCTTTGTCTAAGCGCGTTCCCGGTTGCATTCTCAGCTGTGCTGCTGTCCGCAGCAGCACAGTGGCAAGCGGGAGTGCACTTCCCGCTTTTTCTTCTCCAAATACATGTGCATGGTCACCCAAGGATGCCAAAGACTTTGCGAATTGAAGAAGAAATAGCCGGAACAGTTTAAATGATTTGGCTATAGTATTACGACCGGCCGCCTGCCTGACGTCAATCCTCTACGGAAATGTATGTGCGAAAAGTTTTCCAACCGGCCGCCACCCGACGTTTACCCACCTTGGAAATTCAATTATAGTACGAGATGTTTGTATATAAGTATATACTTAGGCCTTTATTCGCCTCTTACGTCATCCACAGGAAGAGATGGAGTGGTCCTATTTTAACCCGGAACCATACGGTAATCTAAATCTTAGGCTTTTTATTATTGAATTATAATATTTGTACAGTAGCTGGTTCTACTTTAGCTGGGCCGTTTGTACAAAATGAAGATATCATCGGCAATCCAAGATATCATAGCACAATATACATAATTTCGTACTATTAGTAACACTACACGTAGATTAAAATATTTGTTTCATATTTTATTATTAATTACAAGATTTTGATTTCTTCTTTACTTTATTTTTTGCTTTTTTGTTCATATCATTATTGTGTTATAAAATTAAACAAAATCTTTTGAATGCTAGTAAAATAAATAGAAAGTGTTGTAATAATATAAAACATACATATAAAATACTTGTTTACCTGATAAAATAAAAAGACATGGTATAAAAAAAAAAGTTGCCAGCGGTACCCAATTGTGGAAACTGTCACGGATTCCTACAGTCGTCTGAGGGCACATTCAAATGATAATCTGGGATACGCTAAACGGTATTATTCGTGTAGCACGGTAGAAATGTCACATTACCTTGATTTAGGGTATACGGAATGTAAAGTGAAATAACTCTTTGTAAGCTGGATTTGTTTTCAATTTTAAATATCACAATGCAAATTATGTCTGGTAAAAAAACAGTTTAATAAATTGCCGAATCACAAACGTAACGTAATGTCGAAATTTTAATATAGCTGAGTCTGTCAAAAACAAAAAAACTATATCTAAACTATTGGTTCTGTAAGAAAGGAGGACCTCGCGAGCTCTTATAACCATGCAATAACCAACACTTTCCCATTTCCCTTGGCTTAGCAAAGCCATTTCAGTGAAATCCGGCCATATAAAACGCTACAGTAAACTTCCCCCTTCCCCCCTGCTCTCCCCATTTGAATTTTTGTTTGCAACATCTTGTGTAGAATGAAGTCCTTAGTGTGCTTCTCATATTTGATAGAAATCCGTCAATAAATAATGCTTTAACAAAGTTCCCCCTTTCCCCCCTATTTATCCCCATTAAAAATCAAGAACAATTGAAATTTTTAAATAAACCAAGGAACTTGAGTGCCAATTTTCGTCAAAATCGGTTGAAAAATGCGACCTTTAGGCGAGAACAGACAGACGGATATAGTATCAGTAGCTTTTGCACTAAAAATAATAAAAAATAATGACCTTCAATAAGTGATATATTTATCAACATTGAAATAAAAAAATTTGACTTTGACGGACAAAAGCATTTTTGGCCAATTTTTATTTATTTAAGTTTGTTGCACACAATCTCATATTTGATTGATTACAATGGGTCAAACTTAACGCTATGCTATCTACCAGTTTGCCTTTGGGACAGATCGAGAAGTTGCTAGAAAGGGTGCAAGTTTTAGAAGTATTACAATACAACATTCCTACATAATATTACACAATAAACACGAGTACATATCTATACTAATATTATAAAGAGGAAAGATTTATACCTATTTTTGTATGTTTTCTATACTAGTTACTAGTTACTAGTCTATACTTCTATACTAATATTATAAAGTGGAAAGATTTGTACCTATTTTTGTATGTTTGTATGTTTGTAATGAATAGGCTCAAAAAGTACTGGGCCGATTTAAAAAATTCTTTCACCGTTGGAAAGCTACACTATTCCCGAGTGACATAGGCTATGTGTGTACCACGGGCGAAGCCGGGGTGGACTGCTAGTACTTAATATAAATATTATTAATTTCAACATAATTTTTTCAACCAATTCCGAACCAGATGCTTCGCTCGGTCGGTCAATAAAGTCCTTTTCTTTGTGGAAATTGTAAAACTGTCACACTCTGAGGGCACATTCAAATGATAATTTGGGGGGCATACGCTAAATGAAATTATTCGTGTAACACGGTACAAATGTCACATTACCTTGATTTAGGATGAACGGGGTGTAAAAGATGCGCTTTAAAATAGGTGTAAGAAACCTAATTATTATTATTACAATTCATAAATATAAATATAATTGTAGATATTAGGTTTATTAAGAATATTAAGTTGTTGCTATGATTTTGTCTTTGACCGGCGTTGCTGTCTTGTTAGTTGCGCATTGAATGTTTTTTTATCTATGGTCAGCGTCCTGTCACCGAGTCCGCTGTGTGGAAAACTTGTGATGGAGATAAGAGTTTTAAATAATTCAGTGTTTTTGGAATAAACTATTACATGTAAGTATGTTTTATTTATTCACTCTCCAATTAGATGACTAGTAGATAAAAACCTCATTAGATTCTGTATTTATTAATACCAAATACAAGTTGAGCCCACAATGGGAAAATAATAAAAGCAATGTAAAGGCAAATAATTCGGCGATCCTACATTTCAGAAGTGTGATAATTAGTAGTATTACTTATAAATACCCATATTTGCCCACATAATTTAAATATCGGTGAGAATTTGTGTGTTTTGTTGCATTCTAGTACAAAGAACTAACAGGAAAATGTACATGTACCTAGACGATAAAATGGCTGACAACAGCGGTGTCGCTGTTATTTATAATTTTTTGTTTCTTATTATTACTGCATTTTCCGTAAACTTGCAACGAGTTTACTGTATTTACATCATTTCAAATAAACCATGACATTTAACCTAACATTCGTACAAAATACAGAAAGTACAGAATTAAGACAACTCTATACTTTTTGGTATCGAACATGAGTGCTATTGGAGTAGGCTGCTGTGGGCTGAGTACCTACAATGCGACCTAAAATATAATAAACATTGCACTGCATACATACTGTTTACATTTGGAAGTGAAAACAGAAATAATCTGTTGTTGATGTACTCATGATTTATATTTCTGTATTTTTTTTTGTTTTGCAAACATACTGTTTACATTTTGACAACATTGGCTGCATGTCAGATTGAGTTTAATAAAAACTAAAAAGGGATTTGACAAAATTTATTACATGAATAGGTATATAATTTACTTAATTACTTACTTCTTTTGAATGCTTTAAATCTTGGAACAGATTTATTTATTTATTTACACTTTATTGTACATACATACAAATGTAACAGTACAACAGGCGGACTTAATGCTAAAAGCATTCTCTAACAGTCAAATCTTTAGATTGATTGGGATCAGATCTGGTCTTTGTTCCCATTGAATAAGTTTATTCATATACTTGTTTTAGTAAAATGTTTGTGCAAACTGCAGTATGTGTTAATAAATATTGTTTTAGCAACATTCATTGTGCTGTATTGTTTTGCAGGTACTATGGAATCTATGAAACGGATTTTGGTCTCGCCCGAGCGACCTTCTGTGGACCGTTCTATTCGAGAACTCAGAGATGTATCAGGACATAGAACTACACCGGGTCGCAGAGCTACACCACCTGGCAGAACTACACCGAGTCACAGACCCACGTCATGTTCATCGGGTCGCAGAGCCTCGATGGGACTCAGCATCATGTCTCCATGGAGAACAGCACGGAGTCATGGAGCCATGCTGGATTGCAGAGCTTCGCCAGATCATAGTGCTTCGCTGGATTGTGGAGCTTCGCGGGATCGTAGAGTTTCACCGGATAAGAGAGTCACACCGGATCGGAGAGCTACGTCAGATCGGAGAGCCACGCTGGAACGCGGAGTTACGCAAGATCGGGGAGCCACGCCGGATAACAGACCCACACCGGAGCGCAGGACTACACCAGGTCGCAGAGACACAAGGGGTCGTCGAGCAACACCGTGTCGCAGAGCCACGCCATATCGTAGCCACACTCCGGGGCACAGAGCTACACCTGATTGGAGGACCATATCGGATTACAGGGTTACTCTGAGCCGCAACAGCACGAAGAGATGCAGCGCCTCTCCGGATTGTAGGACTACTTCCAGAGTTTCGTGTTGCCAAAGCCAGCGCCGCCGCTCTCGACGACGCAACTATGGTCAAGACAGTAAGGACAATTCCGATGTTCAAGGAAAACGTCGCAAGATTTCAAAGTATCAAAGAGTCACACCTTGTAGAAGCACGCTCACTCATGATAATACATCACGTCGTCAAGATCGTCGTTCTCTATCACGTGGTCGTTTAAATTTGACCACCAGTCTAACAAGGTCTTCCATTAGAAACTCTGAGAATTGTGAACGAAAATCACGCAGTCGAACAAGGCACTCTCATGATCACGTGAGTAAAGAGTCTGGACCGAACCGGGTACGTGACCGTTCACATAGTCACTTTTATAATAATAATATTATGAGTAGTCACCAATTACATGATGGAAAATTGGAAAGGTCACGTAGCCGGTTAGATCGGGGCTCAAATTACTCTGCTCCGAATCAATCGCAGAAGGAAAACTTAAATGTAAAAGACCAATTATGTAGCTCTTCATGTCACCAGTCGCTGAATCACTTTTGTGATAGAGAAAATAATAACTTAATAGATGATTGTACAGACTTAAATACAAATAGTTTACTTAAATTAGTCAAAGCTTTAAAGTCAGTAACGCGGGAAGATACTTTTGATAAATTACATAATACTGTACCTGAGTTCGACCCCTCCCGTAAAGAACAGACGATGACTATGTGGATTCATAAAGTAAATGAGTGCGCTACCATATACAATTGGTCTGAAAAACAAATTATACACTATGCATTACCCAAATTACGCGGAGTAGCTCAACGTTGGTATGAAGGTCTATCATCTGTTCTTTTCAACTGGGAGGAGTGGCAAGTTAAGTTATTGGCCACTTTTCCCTCTGAGGAAAACTATGGCCAAATGTTGTGTGATATGCTAGCCAATCGAGCACGTTTCAACGACTCGTTGGAGGACTATTTTTATGATAAACTAGCGTTAATCAATAGATGTAATATCTCTGGTAAACGGGCTGTAGAGTGCATTTTACATGGAATCGATGATCGCTCAGTCAGATTGGGTGCAGAGGCGGTACAGTTTGATGATCCAAATAAATTATTGTCATTCTTACGGAACGCTCGAAATATTAAGCCATTAAATGAACGTAAGCCTAACAAGGTAGCTGGTGGTAATAAGCAAGATTCACGTCCTTTTAGGAATCGGTGTTTTAATTGCAAACAAGATGGTCACCTATCGAGCCAGTGTACTCAACCATTAAAAAAATGTGGCAAGTGCTCAAAACTTGGTCACGAAACTGAGCAATGTTACTCACGCATTCAGAAAACTGAGAAAACAGTAATGAAAGTAGTAGAGTCCGATGTAAAAGGTAGCAAATATTTAAAGACTGTGAAAATTGACGGCGTAGTATTTGAAGGTTTTATAGACTTAGGTAGTGAATGTTCAATGATTGCAATTTCAAAATCGAATTGTTTGGGAAATCGCATCGAGGTTAATAATCTTCCAACTCTTAAGGGTTTTGGAAACTCAACTGTTAAGGCTTTGGGCAGAAAACACGTGAAAATAATAATTGATAACGTAGAAGCAGATTTAGATATTTACGTTGTACAGGATGACGTCATGCATGTACCGGTATTAATAGGGCAATCATTTACCGAACAACCACATGTATTGATATCTAAAACATGTGACTCATTAGAGATAACTCAACTACCTAATCCCGAATTAAATGTAAATAAAGTCAAACTATTTTGTATGAAAGGTGTAACAGTATCTGGAGTAACTGTTATAGAAGTATACACAGATAACAATTTTAAAGGAGAGCTATATATTGAAGGTGATACTCGATTTCAATCAGGGATTAGGTATTCGGTACTTTCGGGTTTATTCTCGTTTGAAAACGGTATCGGTAAAATAGTTTTGAACAATTTACATAAGTCTCCACTAGTACTTCAAAAAGATTTCATGGTAGCACGCGGCCGTGCGGCTCTTGAGTCAGTTGAACCATTGGTGATGCATATTACATCTGAAACTTCGAAATTAACAGAAATAACCGAAGATGATGTAAAAGTAGGCGATCATTTGACATCACCTGATAAAGCTAAGTTACTTACATTATTAAATAAATATAGGAGATGCGTTGCAAGTGATTTGTCCGAGTTAGGCAGGACAACTGTGAGTGAAATGACTATAACACTGAATGATAACGAGCCGGTGGTTTACAGACCGTACAGGCTGGCTATAAAAGAAAAAGAGGTGGTTAGGAATATGGTCAATGAGTTGTTGGTAAATAAGATTATTCGTCCTTCAGTGTCTCCTTATGCAAGTCCTATTGTATTAGTAAGGAAGAAAACTGGTGAGTTTCGTTTATGTATAGATTATCGAGCATTGAATAAGAAGACAGTGAAGGAAAATTTCCCTATGCCACTTATAGATGATCAATTAGATACTTTAGCTGGACATAAGTATTATACAACACTTGACCTCGCATCGGGCTATTATCAGGTACCTATTAAGGAGGCTGATAAATTCAAAACGGCGTTTGTAACGCCTGACGGACATTTCGAATTTAATCGAATGCCATTCGGCCTTGCAAACGCGCCCGCCACGTTTCAACGGACCATGAATAAAGTCTTGGATACAGCTCGATATAAAGAAGCATTAGCTTATTTAGATGACGTGATAATTCCTTCAAAAGATATATCTCAAGGCTTGGAACGTCTAGAATCAATATTAAAACTATTTTTAGAAGCGGGTCTTACGTTGAAGTTATCAAAATGTTTTTTCTTTAGTCAGGAGGTTGAATATCTAGGATTTGAAGTTTCGAGCACTGGCATCAAACCTGGGACACGCAAGGTTCAGGCTATAGAAAAGTTTCCAACTCCTCATGACCAGCATACTTTGCGTCAGTTTCTTGGGCTTTCTAGTTTCTTTCGACGGTTTGTCCCTAAATTTTCTATAATAGCTAAGCCGTTGACCCAACTGCTGAAAAAGAACGTTGTGTGGTGCTGGGGTCCTGCACAAGAGGAAGCTTTTAGGTCCCTTCAAAATGCACTGGTTGAAAAACCGACATTGGCACTTTATAATCCACGAGCAGATACCGAGCTCCACACAGACGCTTGTAAGATAGGCCTGGCAGGTATTCTAATGCAAAGGGATGAAGAGGGTTTATTACGTCCAGTAGC
This sequence comes from Acrobasis repandana, assembly GCA_963576875.1. Taxonomy (NCBI): domain Eukaryota; kingdom Metazoa; phylum Arthropoda; class Insecta; order Lepidoptera; family Pyralidae; genus Acrobasis; species Acrobasis repandana. Next base: position 17,033,504 of record OY756215.1, read on the forward strand.
ATACTTTAGTCGACAAACTACTCCTGAGGAGCAAAACTATTCATCTTATGATTTAGAGACTCTTGCTGTAGTTTCCTCGCTCCAAAAGTTTAGAGTGTACTTAGTAGGAATTCCCTTTAAGATAATCACTGATTGTAACTCACTCCGAGCTACATTTCAGAAAAGAGACATGATACCCCGAGTAGCAAGATGGTGGGAACAAATGCAGGAATATAATTTCAGTATAGAATATCGGCCAGGTCGTTCGATGAGCCATGTAGATGCGCTGAGTCGCAATCCTATACCTACTTCCGCTACGGAATATGAAATATTGAGTGTTAACATGATCGATTGGTTATTGACTGTTCAAAAAGCTTATTCCCAAATTTCAAGGGCCGTATAGAATTACGAAGGTCTGTGACAATGATCGTTTTGAAGTTGAAGATACCCCATTAACGCGGAAAAATAACAGACGTTACTCATCAGTTATTGCGATAGATAAGATTAAGCCTTGGCTTAATTTTCAAAGGCCTCATAATGAGTCCTCTGACGAGTCGAGTGAATATAGTGATAGCGCATAAGCAACATTATTTCAAGTATAATTAATAACACTTAATGTTACATTTTTCTTATTAGTTTACGACTTTATGATTGTTTAAAAAAATAATTAATTACTGTGTAATAAGCAATTACATAATTGTTAGTTTATCTTTAAGGTATTCAGGACGAAAGGGGCCTGTTGCCGTAGTATTCAGGAAATAAAGCCTGTTATCGTGGTACTGTCAGGACAAAAGGGCCTATTGCCAAAATCAGATTTGTGGAGGTATTCAGGACGAAAGGGGCCTGTTGCCGTAGTATTCAGGAAATAAAGCCTGTTATCGTGGTACTGTCAGGACAAAAGGGCCTGTTGCCAAAATTTGAGTTGTGTTGTGAAAGTATTCAGAACGAAAGGGATCTGCTGCCATAGTTTTAACTATAAAGCGATTTACAATTATTAGATGTGGATTTTTACATAAATATGTGCTCAGAAGTTTGGGTTAGTCAAAAATTGTTCTTCAATTAAGTGAATGTCGTTACTATTATATATATATTTTTTTTCCTGGTTGTTGACTTGTGTATGTTTTGTTTAAATGCTATGGCCCGAGGTCGCGCCAAATTCAGGAAGGCCGACTGTAAGAAACCTAATTATTATTATTACAATTCATAAATATAAATATAATTGTAGATATTAGGTTTATTAAGAATATTAAGTTGTTGCTATGATTTTGTCTTTGACCGGCGTTGCTGTCTTGTTAGTTGCGCATTGAATGTTTTTTTATCTATGGTCAGCGTCCTGTCACCGAGTCCGCTGTGTGGAAAACTTGGAAAAATGGAGATAAGAGTTTTAAATAATTCAGTGTTTTTGGAATAAACTATTACATGTAAGTATGTTTTATTTATTCACTCTCCAATTAGATGACTAGTATATAAAAACCTCATTAGATTCTGTATTTATTAATACCAAATACAAGTTGAGCCCACAATGGGAAAATAATAAAAGCAATGTAAAGGCAAATAATTCGGCGATCCTACATAGGTTAACGAATGTATGAAAGGGATATACAAGCTATTTTGTTTAGCAGATTGTTGATTTATACGTTACCGCTTGTTGTACAAAGAAAAGTTGTATTTTAGGGTTCCGTACCCAAAGGGTGCAAACGGGACCCTATTACGAAGACTCCGCTGTTTGTCCATCTGTCTGTCTGTCCGTCTGTCACAGGGCTCTATCTCTTGAACCGTAATAGCTAGATACTTGAAATTTTCACCGAATTTGCATTTTAATCAATCAATAAAACCAAAAAAGGTACTTACACATTTTTTTTACTGTACAGTACTTTAAAAATGAATATTCTATTTTATCACTTTTGTCGGTGTGATTAATATACCCATGCCAAATTAAAGCTTTTTAGTACTAATAGTCTCTGAGTAAAAGCGCGGACAGACAGACAAGGCGAAACTATAAGGGTTCCTTTTTTTACTATAGTACCCTAAAAAATGCATTACCCGTATGCATTTAATAATATATTGTAATACAATATTCACAAAATAAAATAAAATAAAATTTCATAGTCTTATTAACTCAGTCAAATAATATTTTATGATAATGTTTTCCTACCATCTTAACATTTGCGAGTTTTAACAATAATTCGATTTGTAGAAAATGAGTTTTCAAGCAAATATTTTCACAAGTCATTGGCAATCATTATAATGGCAGAAAATGGCGTTGCTACGTTCACTTCGCCATTAACACGGCTAATAATGATAAAGCACGAAGCGGTGGGCGTTTCATTAAAGCTATTAAATGACTAAGTGTTTCTAATGTATTGCAAGTAAGCGAATAGCTTTTGAAAACATATGAAGTAAAAATGGAAATTAAAATACTAAAGGCTACGTCTAATCAATACTGGGCATGCTCGATGCCAACTTTATTTGAATCTGACTGCACCAGAAGAAGGGGTTATCTTTTTCGAGTGTATTAATGTATAGTATTTCTTTGGCTCGCTCTGAAGCCTCACCAGATTGATGGATGTAAATATATAAAAAAAATTAAAAAAATGTCAAAATGATATCAAAAATTAAAAAAAACGGCGGCTGAAATCCGCCATTTTTTTTAATGTGAAATTTCGTTTCACAATGGAAATCGAAATAAAGGATTTTTATAAATGTACCATTTGCAACATATACAACATAGGTATATATATGGGCCTATGGGAAGCGAAGAAGCATGGAAAAGAGAATAGTAAGAAGTTGCTAACCCATCGCCTACCTACGTATACATACAATATATTTATCAAAGGCAAAATAATCTTTTCAAAAAGATTCTTCTTTTTGAAACATCGTGTTTATAGAAATAGATTTAAAGGTTTCTTGTAACCAAACTAGCATTGTAGATAAAATTTTAATAGAAAAACTTTGTATTTTTATGCCTTTAGAAATAACACGGCTCAATGACTCCAGTTTCTCTTTGAAATGACATCTCAATTACAAACTATGTATCTATTTGCCTTCGGTTCGTTGCTTGCTCTCTGAGGAATTAGAGAACACACACGTTGAAAAATAAAGTTAGTAAGAATGTAATGGTAGAAACTGATTGTGCAAACGAATTGGTTTTCTTGGAATGTTTGAATCTATTTTATAAAAAGAAACCATTGAATTTAATATCAAAGAATACTAAAAAGTTTTATCTAATAAATTGAAAATACATATTACTAAAACATAAAACACACATTGTAATTTGGAATTATGTTCTTGTTAAATAAATTAAAAATAACGTATATAGACTATTTTAACTAATAATTAAAAAAATATCATCTGAAGTAGGTATGAATAAACATCGTTACTTAGGTAGGTATATCTGTAACAAGTGCCTTGACAAAAGATAGAGGAAAATGGAAAAGACTCACATGTCCCGACCCCACGTAAAGTGGGATAAGGTGAAGAAGAAGAAGAAGAAGAAGAAGACTTAGGTATATCTGTTGAATTCAAAAAATGTGAAAGAAACGATAAAAAATTATGTTCCTTTTTACGAGCTTTTATTTAGCTTGCTTGTTTGTTTGTTTGGGTTCAATCGTGCAAGTTAAATTTAAGCCATTTTTCGGTGTCCGATATATTTTTTAGAAAAGCTTATTTGTAAATAACTAGGACTAGGACATTTAAAGCAATAAAACTGAGAAGAACTTCACTGACACGACATACTTTAGCAAATTGCGTTTACATCAAACAGATAAACTAGCTCAGCTCCCGAGGGTTATTCTGAATGCTTTATATTTTGACATTTTAATTTTGTGTAAAGTACATTCAAAATGGAATATCTAAGTACACATTTTGTGCGATAACAATGTTTTTCTCGATATTTCTAGTTTTGACGTGACAACGTCTTAATAAATAAATTGGTTAGCCGGGTGACACTTCAAGAAACTGCGTTACGCTCCGCTCACGTTATGCGCTCACAATGAGAGCGAGTGAGAGGCACGCGTGCCTCTCACTCAAAGTCGTTGTCACGTAAAACTTTCGCCCGTATACCGACTTTACAGGCAACCAATTTTTTTACTTTGAAATAACTCAAGAGTGCTGCTTTCTTAATATTTATTTCTGCTAAGTCTTAGGTTATTCCTTTAGGTCTTAGGTCTATTCCTTTTTCGTTCTACTAACTACCTCAGGAAGTTTTGATAGACTAGCTTTTTTATTCTTATTCAAGGTAGATCGGACATTGCAGATAGCTGTATTAAATAGAAATTATATAGACTAGCTTTTATTTTATTTTGATTTAATATTTAGACATGACAATAGATAAGTCTTATGAAGCTCATTGAAGTGGTAGTAGGTGGGCACACAGCTCGAAAAACCAACGGCCGATAGAGCAAAAAGGTTCTCAAATGGCCGCCACGTACCGGAAAGCACAACGCAGGACACCCATCAACTAGGTGGTCGGATGACCTAAGCGAAGATGCATGGAAACGCTGAATGCTGGCCGCTTCCAATGAAGAGGCTTATGTCCAGCAGTGGACTTCTTTGGCTTCTATGATGATGATGATGATAGACTAGGCTTAAACTTATTAGTTTTTAAGCACACGTAATTTGCAAAAACAGCCCAACTCGTTCGAACGCAACAACCTTCAAGAGAACTTTACGTGTGAACCAACCATTTTTATAGCTCGCGTAAAGACCCGTGTTCGTAAATACTGCCAATAGGTACACCAGGTATACTTTGAACAAATATTAAAATAAAAATAAAGTAAGACCAAAATATAAAAGCATCAGAATAAGGAGCTTCGCAGTTGAAAGCCTAGATTCCCGCAGTGGCGGCTACCAACACGACGTTAAGCAATCGCTATCTCGAATATCTACAGACTTTAGACTTACACCTACTGGAACTATGTAAGCCCTTCTTTTTCTGAATAGTTCACTCAGGATAAGTTGTATTCTTTATGTAAAGCCTACCCTTAGTACCTAAATTTATAATCTCTTAAATCTACTAATAAGTAGATTTCATTGTTACTCAATGTCGCTATTAAAAATAGTTATATTTAGTTTGCTTTGACGTAATTACAAAATATTAACAGTAATTAAATAACTTTAAAATTTGTCTCACGTCTTAATAGTCAACTTTCATTTCATTTCTTCAAATCGGCAAACTTCTATAAAGCCACCACATTCTACTGCAGAACTAAAAGCCTCTTCCAATAAAAGAAGGGTTTGCCCACATAAGCAGACGGGTTGGTGATAGCAGTTGATGGTATAAAGTCTTTGCACCATTCTCTGTTACTTATACCTCCGTTAGTCGCCTCTTACGACACCCGAGGGAGAGGTAAGGTATGGTGAAAGATCGTATTCCACTCTGCCGTCACCACACGGCTAGGCAGGCATCAACGTATTGAAGGAAAAAAAGTTTAGGCAGGTTGATTTTTTGTAATTTTCCAACCCTTGCTCAGGATTTTTTGATCTAAGGTAAACTATCGTTATAACAAACGTAAGAAAATACACCCGAGTACCTATGTCAACACGGGCTTGTCTTCGTAGCCCCGAATGGCCAACGAATTCAGCAATCCTTTGTTTATAACATTGATAACATTGGCAATAGATAAGAGTTCATAAATAATTTAAGATTTCCATGGTTTTCTGAGCGTTTTTTTAGCAATCAGTAGTTGATTTTACACCCCTAGCTATTATACATTGAGATCTTGTAATTAGAATTAATTAAATATAAAATTTATTAACATTTAACATTATATTACAAAATCTTGTAATAGAACACAAAAACCGTAAAAAACACATGTTATTTATATTATAATATGGCTATTGCCTAGTGACTTTACAACACGCGCGGATGGTTTCCTCGCTGCTCGCCAGCCGCCGCCCACCACGAGCCTGGTAGCGTATGATGACATATTCAAATGGAATATGTTTGATACCTATGCATTTGTCGGCTGATATCTTTGGATTTTATTATAAAACAAGATACACATAAATGTCAGAATATGTATTTTTTAACGTGCTTAAAGAAAAATTTCCTTGAATATATCTACGAGGTTTAAAATAATATTGTATAAAAACTAGCAGTTCGTACATTTTCCTTTCAAAAACAATTATCAACTTATTTACGACTAAAACTTTTTCAAAATGAGGACGCCACTTCTGCACAGCATAATCTTCACATTATTGGCGTCTAATAATTTTGTAACAAATAACGTAGTTTCCTAATAATTTTTTTATGGTGGATTAAGAAAAAATATACATTGCACTAGCTGTTTCTCCTTTCGCGTAGATAGTAATACAGTAATAACTCCGTAGGTGCAGTATCTCTTAGTTTTTCTTCAGTGTTTAAGTTACCTATGGTTTAAAGTAACCTTTTTAACGTATGCTGTTCGCGTCTTCACACAGTTTATTCAGGTTCTATTTGGGCGAGCCTGTCGCCTACTTTGAAATGCTATTGTAATTTCGACTTTAAATCCCTGCAATAAAAATGGTAATAATTGATATAGGAAAATATGAAATAGTTTCCTTCGTCACAAGGGTCTGTCCTCGATCCACTGATTACTGGATGCTGAATTTGCCTGTTTTATTTTTTTAACGAATGCCCAGTAAATAGGTTAGGCAAGGGGAGTTTTTTAATTGTCAAATCAAATCAAATCATTTATTGCTTCCTTATTGTATCATACAGGTCTTTGTTAACAAAATAAGTACCAATTATGGACCCTGACGGGCGCTGCAATGGGAGAAGGGCCACATTTTTGTGAAATCTATGTTATTTATAAGTATTTATTCTTATTATATTTTATACGTCGCTTGTAATGAAAACAATATACTTAAACGATCTTATTGTTTTCATTACTAGTCATGTCTTCATGGCGAGACATTTCATCACTATCCGAGCGTATTCCCGGTTGCATCGTCAGCGGTTACGCTTCAGAGCCCGGGGTCCGCTACATACCCCAGATGATTTGACGAGGTTACTGGTTTTTACACAGAGCGACTGCCGTCTGACCTCCGCAACCCAAAGGGTAGACCACAACCAATCCTAGGATAGATGCAAACGCTAGATGGCATTCGGGACCGACAGCTTTACGTGCCTTCCGAAGGACGGAATCATCTTTCTTTTCGGATAATCAGGTGATTCAAGCCTGCAATATCCTAACCAGACTGGAAAAATTTTTTCACAAAGTATGCTTCCCAGTGGGATTCGAACCCACGATCTCCGGATCACAAGGCAGACGCTGGACTACTATGGACCACGGACACATTTAACCCTCATGAATTAGGTTAAATAAAACAGATGCTTAATGATGACTTAAGAATGGTCTGGAATCATAAATTATACTTGAAATTTGCCGTCATCGTTAAGAATATACAAATGTGGTGAAAAAGAAGGAAACTATTCATATTTTTTTCATCGGTTGGACTTCGGTAATAAAAATAAATATTATGGTATCCAATAAAACAACGTTCATAATGACAATGATAAGTGAATAAATAATCTGTAATTTTATTGGAAAACCTGAAAATAAGTCGAGTATTGCTATCTGAGATCAAAGGATGAGAGAGATTTGCTATAAGTATTTTTTTAAACAAAAAAGAAAAATCTCGCCTACTTATAGTGCAATACTAATAGGACAAATTACGCAAAACTCGGCGCTGATGACGGCACTAGCATATACAGTACTATAAAAGTATTTAATTTTAATAGTTTTATTATTATTCACTCATTCAAAACCTGTGCTGTGTTGTTATGGCTTCCTACTGCCATTTAAATACCTAATAACTATATAATTGTACAAATTTATTGCGACTTAAATATACTTATCTTTGTCAAAAAATTTACTATATATATTTATTTACGGTCTGCGGTAATGCTCTACTCTGGCGGCAGAACTTTGCAGTAGTTCTATCTTTCACGTTAATCTCGGAGAAAAGAAATAAACGGGCAAGTGCGAGTCGGACTCGTACATGAAGGGTTCCATACCTCCGTACAATGTTTTAAAACGCTAAAAAACACGTTTTTTGTATGACGACTTTAATTTTTAACTTTTTTTATTTTTAGTATTTGTTTTTATAGCGGCTATAATAACACATAATCTGTGAAAATTTCAAGTGTCTAGCTATTACGGTTCAAGAGATAGAGCCCTGTGACAGACGGACAGACATACGGACAGACGGACAGGACAGACAGCGGAGTCTCAGTAATAGGGTCCCGTTTGCACCCTTTGGGTAAGAAACCCTAAAAACGTAGAAAGTACCAGGTACTTCCCTTCCCGCGCAGACCATAGAAGTCAGGTGGAGGAATGGGCGAGAGTCTGTATCATGCAATCAATAAATCGACGCGACTGGCATCACTACATATTGTGAGTCCCTTTTTCCACCTCCACGCTAATTGTAGCTGTTAGGTCTTAGGCGATTCTCACATTGCCCTGTAGCACGCAGCGTAGCGCGTGAATGCGTGTTCTAACGTTGCTTGTAAGTATCTCCGTTTTGTATAGAAAACACGCACAGTCCAACACACAGAAAATGCATCCATACAGTACATACAATCGCCTTACAGTCCCAGGCTCTGTTTATCTCGTCATCTCTAAAGATGTGATAGTGTAGCTGTATCTTCTTGTATCTATAATCAGAGGCTATTGACACTGCCTAGATGAAAAACAACCGCGCCACCGCAACAGTCTGCGGTAGCTGAATTCATTTTACAAATTTTATTACATTTCGATAATCTGTTATTTTCATCCGGCCGTGCTGAATTTTAACGACGGAAGATAGCCAATTTGACAGTCAGTCCGGTGCTTTATTGACTTCCAATGGTTTTATTTTTTCGGTGGGAGCAAATAAAAAATGCGTTTGTTGTTTCACAGGTTTCATTTTATTTTTGTGATAGTTGTGACATAAATTTCATTTGGTGCTGATAAAACTGTGATGCCAGCCGGAACACAAATGCATTATTAATGTGTTTTTAATTTCTCGTACTTACGTATTTGTCAGTATAGTAGTAATCACTTGCGTATTTTACATAGCATAGTTAAGTCGTAAACACCACCTGCGTATCGTAAACTCCACTACGAACTTGTTGCACAGAATAAATACTAGTACTACTTGTTGTGTACGGCGTCGTCGGCGTCAGTCTGGCTGTTGCGGCCGCACGATGCAACTCGTGAATATTCGTAGTTCCTCTTCAGTATGACTATGCGTGGTCATTACTTTTTGAGATTGAGATACTACTCGTATTGGTTACAATAACATTCTAATTTCAAAATCAAATCAAATCAAATCATTTATTGCTTCCTTAATGTATCATACAGGTGTTTATTTAATAAAGTAAGTCGCAATTAAGGACCCTGGCGGGCGCTGCAATGGGAGAAGGGCCACATTTTTGTCAAATTTATGTATAATTATTAGGTATTAATATTCATGCAAATTTTATTTCATACGACGCATTACAAGTTTGTTTTTTAATAATAAGTTAAAGATGTCAAAATTTATAAAAATGTCAGGAGTTGTTTTTAATTTGATATATTGGCTTTACGGTGTAATTTTGTCTTCCAAATATTCTTTGATTGTGTAATAGCTTTTATCAGTCAATAGCTCTTTGAGTTGGTGCAGAAACGTTTTATTATTTTCTATATTTTTGATGGCGGTTGGGAGTTTTTCGTATATCTTAATAGACATAACTAGAGGGCTAGATGAGTGGAGCTCGAGACGGGAAGTGGGTAGTTGTAGCCTATTTTGGTGTCTAAGTGTATATTTTGTATGTAAGTCTTTTCGTTTTTTGAAAAATTCAGGATATTTTCGGACAAATTTGCATGCTTGAAGAATGTAGATGCATGGCAAAGTTAAAATTTTGAGTTTTTTAAAATAAGGTTTGCAGCTGTCTCTTTTTTTTATATTTACTATTATACGCAATAATCTTTTTTGTATGGTGAGTACTCTATCGCAATCAGTTCCGTTGCCCCACAAAAGTGTACCATAACTTAGCCATGAGTAGGCGTAGGCGTAGTAAGTGACAATAGCTGTTTCAATGTCTGTGGATTTTTTTACTTCTCTAAGCGCATACGCAAACTTAGATAATTTCGCGCATAGTTTTTGTATGTGGGGTTTCCAATTTATGTGGCTATCTATGTCAATGCCTAGCAGAGTAAATTCATTAACTGTCTCTAAGTTGATCCCATTGAAGCACATTTTAACCTCTAATGGTGGTTTTTGGTACGGGTGGAAGACCATTAATAATTTACCAACAACTTTTTACAAATTTAACATTATAATTCACCTGGACAGTAAGCCCTGTGGGCACAGAATAACTATGCGGGCTAGAAAGTTAGTTTAATCTGTGATGTGGTTTCCCAAGGAAGCTTCTTATAGGTCAGCGGGAGGGCAGTGACCTTACCATTAATTTTTAATGATTATTCATCTACCCTCTTTCTGACATATTTTTTATTTTTAAGTAATTATGTCTTATATTCATAAGAGGGAAGGTAACAATGGGATTTGATTAGCTGCAAAGGAATCCAGAAAGATGTGCTGACATCACCACAAAGTGGATTCCAAATTATGACTATAGGAAGAGGTAGGCCAAAGACGAAATGGGGCAACTGAGCAGATGTATACGTGTATTTGAAAAGGATAAGAATGTCATCTTCTAAGAATCGAACCCAACAAAACCCCCCTCCCTCGTAGGTTCGAATTTAGCGGGGGCAAATGTGAGTATGGACTATTTTTTTCAGGTATTTGACTTGATTTGAGTTGCATTATGCATTTATCTGTGTTTGTGCTACATGGTAATGTTATGGGGCTTGTTTTTGGAAGTAAAATTATACCGACACTCCTTTATCTTTTATCTATTCAAATCATACACACAGTATCATATCAATACATACACATGAATACAAAATAAACATTATTCAATACAAGGAGCGCCATTTCTCCGTCGCAGAAACTTTACATAATATCAGCAAATATCTAACGCCTGCGTTACAAATTAACGAATACTAAAAATTAGACTTCATATAACATGCGTTTTTTCTAACGTCAGTATCGTAAACATTCAAGCAAACTATTTACCTTAGATGGCCAAAAAGTAAGAATGTCAAAAAGTAAAAAAGGTCTCTCTCCGATTTCTGACATGTCTAGCCGTAGGGACTATTTGGAAGACAAATGTCGAGTAGGTACCGTTATTCCTAATCTATGCTGTTGCATCCGAGTTGCTTCGGACCCTGGAGTCTATAGGAGAGTCTACAGGAGTAATTGGGGAACATAAATAAAAAATAAAAAAGATTCCAACGAATTGATAACCTCCTCCTTTTTTTGAAGTCGGTTAAAAATATTATGAATTATTATTTCGCTTACTACATATAGCGAGATTCAAAATCAAAGTAGCTCATAATGTTTGTCCTACATTTTATCCTTAAAAACAGGCTAAAAGAAGAAGGTTACTTCTGTTATTGTCTATTTTGTGTCCGCGTCCAGTGCATTGTAAACTATCCCTCACAGAGATAAGATAATGCCTAGAAATCATGAATTATTCTGCACTGACATTGCGTGGAAGTGTAGCAGTACTTTCTGTGCAGTGATATATTGGGTCATGCGTAACTTGTTATCGCAGTGGTAGGTGTCTAATTATCAAGTGTGGGAAGTGACTTGGTGGCACGCATTATTGATCGAGTGTTTCTAGAATTATTACTAATTACTAGAATTTTTAGCTACTGACTATCCAGGTCTGCAGTTCCGTGTTGGGGTATAAATAGGAGAGGTATGTGACAAGTTTTCAACTTGCCTCAAATACCTACCCAAAAATTCGTGCCAGCTCTCGATCTAATACATTATCACGTCTTTATCTCTAATGGGGTAGACAGAGTATTTTAGGTCTTGCGGCTCTAAGAGACAGAGCCCTGACTAGATAGATTGAATAAATTTTTGCCGTATCTAAGATCGTAAAATCTAATCGGGGGAATTGGTAAAAATGTGAACATAGGCGATGCGGCTATTAACATGTTACCACCCATCACTATATTGTGGGTTTGTTTGCCCCATTAGGGATAAAGAGGTGATAGTGTATAAGCTCAGTGGCTCGGCGAGAGTATGCATTACTAGCGCATGCGCAAGTTAAGCGACACCGGGCGTGGTCCGCACTTGGATGGATGACCTCAAGCGGCGTACAAATTTTTTCGAGCTCCTCCGTGCTTCAGAAGGCTTGTAAAACCGTTGATCTCGGCTGTCATCATTAGGTCGTTAAAAAATCTAACGTCAATATGGCCCACTTACAGACACGAAAAACAAACCAGTGTATGTAACTTTTATTTTTTTCTTTAAGTCGCATGAGGCTGTCTCTACTTTATGACGTCACTACAACAAATCACAAGCAACTACTTGCCAAGAAAAACATGAGCAACATTCTCTAGCTGCACCTAATCTACTTCCGTAAGAGGATCACGTCAGCTTATTTGTGTTTGTTATGAGATATCAGCCCCTTGGCGCCTTCTCTGCAATTGCTTGCAGCGCCCTTATTATTTCTATTGTGGAAATAGTGACTGGTTTGAGGTAATTTATGTTTGACTCTGGTATAAGGACTGCGTTAATAGGATACTGGAGCCTCATTTTTGATATGAATGTCAGAGAAATTCACAGATGAGAAGCTTAAAGCATTATACTTCTGCAAGTTACACTTGCCTGAAGACACAAAACACCATTTTGCAGAATTAAAGGATACTGGAGACTTATATTTGATATGAAAAGTCAGAAAAACTCACATATATGAGAAACTTAAAGCATTACACTGCAAGTTACACTTTCTTTTGAAGTCACAAACTAAAATTTTGTAAACTGGTCGCTTGAAGTATAGAAGTGCCAACATTTAACGAAAATTAATGCCGTACTTCAAATAAAAAATAGTAAGTTTGATATGCAATGTATGTATTTCAATATCAAAAATAAAGATGAAATAAAAATCGTGATAACTGAGATGAAGGTTTCTTTTACATTAGTAGCAGCTACTACTGATCAAGACAGCAGCTCGTGATGAATCATTTGATTAGAGCGACAAAAAATTGGCCAATATAAAATGGACTGTAAAATGAGTGTGACTTCTAGTTTTCATTGGATGATAAAATCATTTAAAATGTTCAAACCCCGAGTTCAAAAATATAGCTCCTGGTATTTAGCAAGTACGGTAATGAGATAAATGATAAGCAGGTTTCGGTAATAGCGGATTGCAAATTGCAAAAGTACCTAACTGGGGTGTACTACTTAACTAAGTGTAACAAGTAGGCTCCAACGGGTGGGCTTTTAGCACCGGTTACTAGAGATTTTATCTACAGGACTGCGTCTAATGTTGCTCTGTATTTTAGCAACTTGGTAGTTTGAATATAATGTCGCTTGTAGGTGTGACTGTAGTAATTAAAGGTAATTAATATTAACCTTTTTATATTTAAATAGCTAATTGAATAGCAAAAACTAATGTTTAATTTATATTTCCTATATTTGATAATTGGAGGTAAATTGCTTTCTATTTAAATAAATTAAATTAAATAAGAAAATAATGTCGCAAATTTTTGCATGAATGTATAGTACTCGTATTTATTGTAAAATATGCAAGGAATAAAAGGCATTTTTATTTTAATGTATTAACCGTATGAATTACCATTATTTTGATTACGCCAGTCCGCCACTCCGGAGATTCTGGGTTTATCTATATAAACACTCAATTAACCCAGGATAATTTGAAAAAGGCTACTTTCCAATTTGCCCTGGCTGAGGATCGTATATCGATAATATGATAATATGTATTCAGTATAAAATATAGTATTGTTGAGTTAGTATGCCATAACACAAGTTTAAACTTACTTTGGGGCTAGCTCAAACAGTGTGATTAGTGCTGCTTTAGTTTTACCCTGTGGTTTTACTAATGATTATTTTTCCTCAAAGCCAATGATTAAACTAGTAGCAAAGTAAATTGTAAACTTATATTATGTGATACTATATTTATACTAAATTCATTCATAAACATCCAAGACCCAATAATTTGAAAAATAAATTATCATTTTATCTGGCTAGTCGCTTTTTTGGTCAGGCAAAAGCATTACGCCACTGAGTCTATTTACAATCCCAAGGGTATTTAAATCTTAATAAAGTTTTAGGACTAGTCTATTATTTAAGTTGTTGCAGGGTTTATTTTTCCCTATATGCAACACAGTTTACCTACAGATTTTTTTTATTTAACTTTAGAAACTACAGACAACGAAATTTATCGAAAGGTTTATTTACAGAATGATTTTACAAAATAAAATATTGTTCACATGTTTTCGTCACTCCATTTGTATGAACGCGCAAATGTATTCATGTAAAATGTTCTGCAGTAAGCAATTAATGCAATAAAGCAAACTTATTCAGTTGTAAACGCTCCACATCATAACTTGCTACGTATCCCAACATATGCAGCATATTTTTCAGTCACTAATGAAAAAAATCTACCTGAAAATGATACAGCCATTTTTTTACGTCTTACTATCGTAACATACCGTAATGAGGTACATTATTGCTCTTTGGTAGGTACACTATCACGTCTAAATAAGGCTTGTTAAGATGTTGATTCCAGCTGCTGTCATCATTAAATAGCAAACACTGAAACTCACACATTGACGTGCGCACGTGTGTGCAAGGATGTATAGTAGAAGCCATAAATATTACTCCGCTAGTATGAAGCGCCATACCTGTGGTAATGTGTAAAGTCTCTAAGTCCTTCATAGAGTACACATAGGTAAGGGGACTCAGAAAGGCTAACTTTAAAAAATATTGTAAATTATATGTAACTTCTCATATTACCATGATAGACTTAGCTATAGAAAACTACTACTATCGCTTTTTAGGATTCCGTACCCAAAGGGTGCAAACGAGACCCTGTTACTGAGACTCCGCTGTCTGTCCGTCTGTCTGTCTGTCCGTCTGTCTGTCCGTCTTTCCGTCTGTGACAGGGCTCTATCTCTTGAACCGTAATAGCTAGACACTTTAAATTTATGTATTACTGTGGCCGCTATAACAACAAATACAAAAAATAAAAAATATATATAAATTAAAGGGGGTCGTCATACAAAAAACGTGTTTTTTCAGCGTTTTTAACTAGATCTTTATAATGGCATTAACTAAATACTTGAAATGTTCACAGAATATGTATCACTATGGCCGCTATAAAAAAAAAACTAAAAATAAGATAAAATAAAAGGGAGTCGTCATACAAGAAACGTGTTTTTTCAGCGTTTTAAAACATTGCACGGAGGTACGGAACCCTTCAAGTGCGAGTCGAACTCGTCGTTTTCAGGTTCCGTACCTAATCTAAGGATGTATGTAATGCAGATGCACTACCACACACTATAACATACTTCATATTAAAATTCACTACTGTACGGTTACACTATACTTCTCAAGCAAAACAAAATGTCCAAAGGGGATACTTAGAATTCCCGTTCCATAATGGGTGTAAGGTGGCGTTATCCACAGGTAAGCTAGGCCATTGCGAGAGCTCAAAGAAAACCAGTGTGACTGCTGCTAGACATACTAAATAAAATCGGCACTGTACGTGTGAACGGAATATCTAAGTACATACTACATACCTACAGAAAGATAATTTAAATGGATTTTGCCATGGTATAATAGAACTAGGGTAAAACACGAATAGTCGCCCCGGGGGTATAGTTGCCTTGATTGCACTTACTCTAGTTTCGCAAATAAAACACATGTTATTAAATTTATCTATCGAGAGACTCTGCATCTACAACTTAGTTGACCGTGTTGCATGTCTCTGTGCGATTGCATGGGACGGCTAGGTGCGATCAAAGTTTTTGCGGGATAGATGTCCTCTTTCTCGACAGGGCATCTATCCTAATCGTAATATACATGGAATAGGCAACTATCCCCTATATGGGATAGTTGTCGCAAAATTTAGAGGTCCACAAAAATCGCCAATACTCAGGAAATATCAAAGATAATGTTTATTGCTTTTATAAATTTGAAGATAATAAACCAAAGTACCTACTCGTTTGACAAATAAAGTACCTTGCTTTTTGTACAAAAAAAGATATAACGTAATTTCAAAAAGTGGGGCAACTATCCGGGTTTTACCCTATGTATTCTCTTCACGCGATGGCCCAACTCTACTTCAGGACTGTTACGATGAGTGTTACCACTGATTTGTTATTTTCAGTAAAAAGGCCTTGCTCAATTAGTTAGTGAATATAAAATAAAATACTTACTAATTTAACTATTTCGTATATACATTGTATCGTGTGATTCATCTGTATATTTTTTTATTTTATATATTTAATTTAAGTTCATGTTTGTTTCTTAAGTAAAAATATGCATTTTGTTAGGGTAATTCAATCACACACCGTGGCAACACTCTCAACTTATGACGTATTCTTGGGCAATAATGTGACCTAGCTGTCACAGGAAGAAAATACGTTGTTTTTATTTGAATTATACCATTGATTTTGCAAGATGTGGTATTGAAGCAAAGGAAAAATTATATTATCTGTATTTATTGTGTTGTATGTTTTTGTTGTAATATACCTGCTTAAGTACCTACTTACTTTTGTACCTACACAGACAGCTTTCTATTTATCCCGGATGTTGACTGGGTGGTTGAGAATGCTATTACATTGAGTCCACATTTTGTACCATTTATGGTTGGTAAATAAAGTTTATATTAAAAAAATTGTACAAACTCTTCCCATACAAATTGTGCAAGTCGATCAAACAAATGAGACCCACCTTAATAAGTAATGTAGTGATGACCTTAGTAAGATTGCATGTACGTATATTTATTTGGTAGGCCTGTCGATGTAGCTAAAAGAATTTTTAAATTTAAACATGAGCCAAATCGGTCAGGGAGTGCCAAGGTTCATAAGTTTAAAAAGTACAAGGTCAAGGTGAATGATAGGTATTAAATAATCACAAAAATGATCGTACGCGGCCGAAACTGCAAGCATTAGCTTGTTAAATAGAAAAAGCCGTAACATAAACACTCAGGATATATGCTAAATATTCACGGTACACTCGGTACTCCTTGTACCTATTCCATTATTAAAGAGGTGCCTATCTCCGTGGATTTTCTTACCAGTTTCTCTCGAGAGCACGACCTCTCAAGGTGATAAAAAATAAACATAAGTGTTATACCGTAACTAGGACAGTGGTATTATCATCAACAAGTCCTTTTTAATCTGCTTTTCAGGTTATTAAGTATGAAAGGTACCTATTCTTTTCTACTACTGAATTTTCACGTATTAAATACGAATTTTATAGGATACGTTTCTATGTATTTTTAGCGAAAACAAAGGGTTTGAAGACATTGCTTTATTTTTTGGACATGTTTTAGACGGCCAGGGTAGCCAAGGAACATTAATGAAAAAATGGATCGGTAAGTGCTATTTTATCAGAATTGCCGATTACAGTCAGCAGTTTTATATAATAACATGACTTTTTTCTTTAATTTAATTAACGGTTAATTTGTATATAAAAATAAAAGTCATATAAATCATTATAAAAATATAAAATAAATATAAATACATATAAATAAACGGACGACCTTACACAGTTTGAAAAAGAATGACAGATCACATCTAGAGTCCGCAAAAGATGGAAACAAAGATGACCAATATATACAATATGACCTTTAAGTACCAAAACAAAAACAAAAAAATGTAGTTATTGTAGATAATTTATTATTATAATACAATAATCAAATACAAATTGTTACTAAAAATAGGTAAACTTAACACTAAAAGCGTTGTCTATATTTGACGTCGTAGTACATTAAATAAATTTGACCTTGATGATTTATGGTAATTGGAAACCTTGGACATTAAAGACTATATATGCTGTAGTTAAAAATGCTAAATGTCACAGTTACACGAAAAATTGACGGCTATATCAAGCCGTCTTTTATTCTTAATAAATCGCAGTTACCTACATATTACAAGTCGTATAGCAGGGCAAGTTCGTTGTAATAGGTAGGTACTCAAACTGCACCAACTCGCCCAATTATTTTAATCGTCTACATTTATCCAAGGGTTGACTAAAAGAAATCGATTAAGTAATAAGTTCGCCTTTGTACCTACTCTATTTTAATTTACTTTTAATTATTGTTATGCTCAGATGGTGCATTCTAGAAGTTTTATCATAGAGAAAATACTAAATGGATACTTCGAGGGAGGTAAAAATGTGATGTAGTGGCTCTAATTAATGCAATAAAAACACAAGAGAAATCCAAACATCGTACCACATTTTCAATGTTAGACCCAAATAACAGTATTACATAGTAAGCATACGTTATAAACATGCATATTCAATTACGTAAGTCCAAAATAAAGCCTCCTTAATAAAACCCTACATAAATCACACGTATTTTCTACCTTACAACAGCTGTTCCATTATAGGAATAAACGGAAATCTTGACTGTAGAATTTATTCGCCAAGGTTTCTGTACAAAGTAGAAAAGAGGTAGAAGCAAAACTTTGGCTATAATTCCATTCTTTGATGTTTTATTCGTCATTTCAGACAAATACCAGCTACCAAGCTAGTAATACGGCTACTACCAACAAAAAAAAAGTAAAAATTCCTAAAAATATATAAAGGTACAGTTGAGCTCAAACTTTAGCTGATAATTCATTTCAAAATCTGATATTAGCATCCCATAATACAAGTTTAAAGACTTACTTTGGGGCTTGCTCAATCAGTTTGATTTTGCTTATCTATTTATTTATTTAAGTAAAATAAATTTATTTCTATTATTCTTAAAGGCTAACTGGTGTGAATGCATCAAAATAAGGTCCACCTTTTGTACCATTATGGTCAATAAAGATTTAATAATTTTTTTTTCCAATGGGTAAAACCCAAGGCTTCTTTTTTTAACTAAATGTTTCTTGTAAAACCACACACAAAAGCATAAAAGTAAAACTTACATTATGAATGTAAATTTTACTGCTTTCCTTCTATATTTTTTTTTACTTTTATGTTTCAGTATCTCCTATAAATTGCCGGTCGGTGCCTATACCATGTAGTCTCAGCAATGCACGGTTTACAAAATAGTTTTTATGCACGGTTTTGACAATATTAATATAATATATGTACTTATATATATAGCCGCAAGACTCAAAGACCACTTTTAGCGTGATTGTAGGTGGGGTAAAAAAAGGGACTCTAAATAGTGATAGGTTGCCAGCCGCGTCGCCTATTAACATGATTCGCTTTTTGGCTCATTCCCGCGATCGGCTTCTACAATCTGCAGGAATGAGAAGCAACGGTTACATCATAAGTCTTTTTCCTTTCTCCCAGACTAGCATGGGAAAAAAAACATCACTACTGGCTTTACCTGAAGGCCAAATTCAAACATCACAGTAAAAACTAGAAAAAACAAGTGTAAAATTGGT
This sequence comes from Acrobasis repandana, assembly GCA_963576875.1. Lineage (NCBI taxonomy): Eukaryota > Metazoa > Arthropoda > Insecta > Lepidoptera > Pyralidae > Acrobasis > Acrobasis repandana. Next base: position 17,052,919 of record OY756215.1, read on the forward strand.
TGCATTGCTTGAACTAACCATACGTCGCAAATACCTACGCGTAATGGATTGCCTGCTCTACAATATGCTAATCACATAATTCACTATTATCAAAGCGTTCTGTAAAAGAAATATGGAAGTCACTGTAGTTTCAGGGGTTTATTTTCAATGAATTTTGTGTGACTCATCATATTATAATGTGTGACAAAATGTATTGAAAATATGTATAGGGAAGGTTTAGCCAATGATAAAGAACCACTTTCTGCAAGGAACACGTTTTTATTTGCGTCCCATACACACTCTGATAAGTTGATTAGTCCCTTTGGATAGCTTGTATGATTGGCCAAAAATGGTATAGAATGACCTTTTACAACGTGTAAGGGACTTGTGCGTAATAAATCGAACCACGGGCTTATACTAGATCACTATATTACAATGAAATTTAAATAGTAACAGTCAAAAAACAAAACAAAAATCGGCATTTCTGTAAAAAAGTGTGTAATTTGTTTCGGTTTTATTTATTACGCATATGTCTCTTAAACGTTGTATATTAAATGTCTAACAAAGGTTATTGATCAAATATACTTTGTGCGGTGAAACTGAAATATTGTAGTGTTGTTTTATCAAATTACACTTAATCAACATTAACATTTAAATTCGATTTAAAAATTACGGCCCTGGCACCGACGTGCCCTGTTTCACAATACGAACTTTGCAAACAGGCTATTTAACCAAACAATCAACTGTTTTGACAACCCTAGTTTATAAAAGCCAAAAAGCTAAGTATGCCTTGTAAGTAATATATCGAATGAAATACCTAGATTCAAAAGCAAAGACAAAGAAGAGGCGTTCTTTCGTTTTTCGAAATTTGAATGGAATCGAAAGACGGCCGCGTTGTGTCTGTGCACCCGCCATATATAGTTTAGCTTGCCTTTAAGTGTATAACATAGTCAACAGCTCAGACTATGTTTTCATTTTATGTAATTCTCCTAAGAATCTTTATGTTAAATATTTACATGAAAATTATTTGATTGCTATCTTCAAATAGGTATCAAATGATTTTGATGTGAAAATTTCAAAGCCTTAATTGTTCTTTTGAGGGCTGAAGTTTACCCAGGGTTGCCTACGTACGCGTAATTTAGTTGTTGTTTTACTTTTTAGTTACAATATTACAATAATTTAGGTATCAGATAGATCTAGTAGCGTACCATAATACACTTTTTTTAATGAAATAGGCCCCGTTTTCAATAAAGTACAATCAAACCTTACCAATGAATAGCAAACAAATAAGTAGCTCATTGGTAATAGGAATAACTAGGATATGTCACTAAAAGTGGCATAAAAATCATAACGTTTGCCGTGTTTTGGAGGCGTTGGTCCTGGCTGTCATTAGTGTATGGTAGTCATCAAATTATGTCAGATGGCTTTTAGACAGCTTAAAAAATCTGACATCAGTTTTGGCTAATTATCATCATCAGGTCTTTTTTGTCTCCACTGCAGAAGCATGACCCCCTCTGTACTTACTACCAGAGCCAATCTACTCTTCCGGAAACTACACGGCTTTTTACACACTTTGGCCAATTACGCCCACGAAAGAAACACGATATACTCAAACCTTATCAATTAATAGGAGGCATCCCTAGTAGTCGGTAACACGTAAACACAAGTCGCTAACGAACCGATGCGGCCCCTGCACAAATTTGCAATTTCGATTGGGACTGTTTGTATGTACGTACGTACGTTACTTACCTGCATTCTATCCATATGAGTATTGCCATTTAAAAATGCAAAAACTCCCACCATAGCACTTAATGTAAAAATATATGGCTTTGGTTAAGCAAAGACTGCTACTTTCGTATTTTTAATTGGGCAATATTTTAATAAACCTTTACAATTGTAACTTCCGTGCTGGTCTGGGCAAAAAGGAAAACTTAGAATATACTAGCTGCTTCTCTTCCCTCTCAGATCGTAGAAGCCGATCGGGGAATGGGTGAAAATGCGAATCGTGTAAATAGGCGATGCGGCTAGCAACCTATCACCTTCTTTTTCCACCTTCTCGCCCATCATCACGCTGCAAGTGGCCTTGACGCCCCTTAACTCTGTCAGCTTAAAGCAGCAAGACCCGAATTGCTATGTCTGCCCCGTTAGGGACAAAGACGTGATAGTGTATGTATATAATAAAATGTAGATTTCACATATAATATGAATGTTGCTATTATTTTAAAATAAAAAACTCCCGTCATAACACTTATCGTTAATATGTGTTCGCTATGTGGAAATCGGAGTTAAATGCTCTATCTGGCGTGAGCTTTTCCCAGCTTTTGCATTTTCAGCAAAACGTTAATGAATTTTTAAAAGTATTAAAGTACTTTTTTTAAACTGAGTGCGGCAGCATGGGCATTAACTGTGTTTATTTCTAGCGGAAACGCTGACTTTGACTTGCTTTTGGTTAAACTGGTATCATATTTTTTTTATTATTATTTTATTTATTATTATTTTATTCTAGTACATACTTACTCGTAATAATATATCTGATAGCCCCATCAATGGTACCCAAAACTAATAGATATATTGAAGAACAACATAAATAGAGTCTTAGTACAAAGACGACATATTTATTTATTTACAAAATTCATGTACACATCATACAAACAGAGGAACGTACAAAGTAAGAAAATAGTGTATACATATTTTACTAAAAAAACCGCATCAAAATCCGTTGCGTAGTTTTAAATATCTAAGCATACTCGTACATAGGGACAAACAGACAGCAGGAAGCGATTTGTTTTATACTATGTAGTGAGATTTAGCATCTTAAGGTGAATATATTAGCAAATGGCCTTGAAGTGTATATATATATATATATATATATATCACCATATTACATTATATATTTCCGTATTGCTCTTCGTCATGCACTAGATAGCCCTTTCAATTATTTTATGAACCACCGTTGAAAGTATTTACATTAGTCCATCTAGCTTTAAAACTTGCCTCCGCCAAAAGTGACCACGGCAAGTTTTACAGCTAGACGGATCACTAATAATAGTTTCAACGGCAGTTCATAACATAATTTAAAAGGATATCTAGTGCATGACGAAGAGCAGTATGGAAATTATCACCATATTTACGAGTTAACAATTTATTAAAGTATTTAGGCTTGTAAAGTTGAACATAAACAATTGGAAACCAAATAATTATTTGATATCATTATTTTACATTTTTAGCCGTGTGGTTTCCGGCAGAGTAGAATAGAACCACTCCAAGTCTTCCCGTGGATGTCGTTGAAGGCAACTTAGAAGATATCAGCTGCTTCTCTTCCCGCACAGATCATAGAAACCAATTGAAGGAAGCGGTAAAAATGCAAATCATGTTAAGACGATACACGGTGTCCAGTCCAGTGCTGCCCCCAATTGAAATAAATTATTTGTAAGGAAACGGAGATATATTGTAAAATTTTGAGCTAGTAAAACCTAGATAAAGCAAAAATGCAAACTAAAGCTTAACGTTTTCACGTTAAACTTTAGTTTGCATTTTTGCGACAAACGGCCACTTTTGGCAAAAATGCAAACTAAAGCTTAACGTTCCCACTTTAAACTGTAAACAGTGGTTTATAAAATAGTTTGAAGGGTTATCTAGGTTTTACTAGCTCAAAATATTAAATGATATCTCCGTTTCCATACAAATAATTTATTTCAAATAGATGCAGCACTGGACACCGTGTATCGTCTTAATAGGCAATACGGCTAGCAATCCATTACTATTCGTTTTTCCACCTTCTTGCCCACCATCACGCATAAAGTATCCTTTGAGTCTTGCGGCCCTGGGCTGTCTACTTAGAACCGCAGAACCCAAAATGCTCTGTCTGCCCAATTAGGCATAAATAAGTAATAGTATGTATGTAGGTATCTAACTTGTACAAGTGGAACAGCTACGATTAAATAATATAAAAAAGAGGTAGGTACTCAATACCAACAACGACATCTTCGGTTGATCAGCGTCAATCTCGACCATAACTAATCCATATAAATAATTGATTACAGCAAATTAAACTAGTTGCATCTTGATTAATTAAGTTGTCTGTACAATCAGCAAGGAATTCATAATCTGTGATTAATTATTGTAGTTAACTAAATTATGCACGGTATCTGCAATTGAGCGTATTGAATTTGCTTTTTTTGGATAAATAACTACTACGTACAAAACTTTAACTTTATTGTAATAGGACATAAAATCATGACGAAAAAATAAAATGGCACATCTATGTGAAAGAAACTATCAAAAAGACATTACCCTTGTGTACAAAATGTGGTACGGATGTGAACAAAAAAATATTGTGAACATATTTTTTCTTTTCTCTGATTCTTTTTCTTCATCTAAGCGCGTTCCCGGTTGCATCCTCAGCTGTGCTGCTTCAGAGCCCGAGATGCGCTTTCCCACTTTTTCTTCTCCAAATATAACATGCATGTCAAGGATGCCACGACCTTGCGAAATGGACAAGAGATAGCGGAACAGTTGAAATGATTTGGCTATAGTTTTACGACCAGCCGCCTGCCTGACGTCAACCCTTTTTGGGAATGTATTTGTGCGAAAAGTTTTACAACCGGCCGCCGCCCGACGTTAACCCTCCTTGGGAATGCAAATGTAGCACGAGATGTTTGTGCTAAGTCCTTTCGTCACCTTTTACGACATCCATAGGAAGAGATAGAGTGGTCCTATTCTAAGTATTCTAACCCGGAACTACACGGGTGAGGTTTTTCTTTTCTCTGATTAGCAAATAATAACGAAGATACGGCGCGTTTAAGTTTCGCATGACGTCACGACCAAGTACGATTTTCACTATACGGTGACGTAAATCGCCCCCACTCCGAAACTTTGATGCGCTGTATGTTTGTGAATTTATACTTTTTTGCTAAATGAAAAAATATGGGTATATTATTGTTTATACGACGATATTGACGGACTAAATAAAATTACATTGTCTCTATCCCAAATGACGATTGTAAATTTTACCGTATTTTTATAAAAAGTTAATTTTCTTACGGACCGAGCTTTCAATAAAATTATATCATCTTTGTATATCTCATCAAGGGGCCGGTCCTTATTTTTAGTGATTTTGACTGCTGTCACCACTACATTTTTCTACAAAATGTCATCATTGAGTTGCCCGTGATTTTTAAACAAAGACTGTTTAAATAAATATTTACTTCCAAACTCAATCCTTTATCGTATATTTAAAATTGCTTTAGAATGAGATCCCTTTATTTATTCATAATAAAATGATATCATAACAAAACTAATTTTATGGCGATATAGTTATATATCAGCAAGTAATACCATAATAAATAATATAATTGATTTCTACAGTTAGACGCCACGCCGTCATCACCTTACTTATTCAAACCTTTTAATTTTTTTGTCTTTACTTACAAGTGCTAGCCATAACTCATTCCCTCGTCACCCTTGTTTTTATATTTGACTTTTTTGTGTATTATCGATGGTCTCGCTTCATGAGACCAGCATTATTAGAAGGATTAGAATAGGCACGACATCAAACTCTGTCGTCTTAGGTTAAGTTAAAATATTGTAAACGATTGAAATAAAATCTTTCAGGTTTACAAAATAAATAATTTTAATTTAATAAAACCGCTCCCGAATCTTAACTGGCGCAGCCGGTAGGATTGCCGCTGTTGCCTGTCGCGAAAGTCCGCGTGTGAAAATCTTGTGTCACGTGTCACGTCAAGAATTAGCAGGGCAACTAAGCAGAGTTGCATTGCTTAAAATCAGCGAAGCGCTCTACATCAAGGCAATCCACGAACCAAACAAATAAGTTAGATCGGAAGATGAGCTAATAAGAAAAATCTGGTGGTTGGCAAAGACAGTGAGTAAAATCCTCCTTCCTTCCCGATTCCCTAACACTTTGTTAATAGAATCTTAACATGTGTGTAGATTTAATTAGTTAAAAATTAGTGTTAAGTTGGTATTGATAAAATATCAGTACAAATTGTGTAATATTTTCTTATTATAAATTGATTAACATCATCAATTGTAATAAAAAGAAATTATTAAATAAATGTCATATTTTAATAAATAAAATCTTTATTAAATTTTTTATGTTATACTATTTTAATTCAGAAAGTAAATTTTTAAATTTATTATACTTTGTTAAAAATATCTAATTTAGACTTTCTTAAATTTACCTTTTGTTAACCTTATGTACGTATGCAATTTGTGTAAACTTTATTTTTATACTTGATAAAAATGGAAAAAGTAATTCCATCGCAAATAGATATACCCTAGATGTAATCAGATTAATTCCAGAATATAGTGGTGAAACACATTTATTAAATTTATTCATAAGAAAGTGCGAATTTGTCATTCAAAAATATCATGGAAATTCTGATCGGAATGAATTTTTATTTCAAATTATTACTAGTAAATTAAAAGGAAAAGCCGCCGTCCTTATCAGTGAACGAGGAGACGTGAACACATTTAGTGAATTAAAATCTTTGTTATCACTACGTTTTGGAAATCCTAGAACTGAACAATGTCTAGCAATAGAATTAGAGATTTTAACAATTAACCCTAATGAATCTTATTTGGAATTTTGTAACCGAATTCAGGACCTTCGTGCTATACTAATTTCTAAAGTAAATCAAAATACTAGCTCAACACAATTAAAATGGGCAAAATGTGTTATATACGATAACACATGCCTTAACACTTTTTTGTATAACTTACCGGAACATTTACTTGAATTTGTTCGAATTAAAAATCCAACTTCTTTGGAAGACGCGTTAAAATATGTCCTCGAGGAACTTAATTTTCAAGAACAGTATAAATTACGAAGGAAAATGCTTGAAAATCATAAAGAAAATTCACAATTACTAACACAAACTTGCTCAGAAAATAACATTGATTCTAATATGAATACAAATCCATTCCAATATGAAAATGTTAACCAGAATCATGTCAACCATAATATGTTCTATCAGCAAAATTATTATCCATCCGAATTTGATACATTTCAACAATCTAACTTTAGACCTCAGGTAGGTCAGTTTCAAAACAGACCGATAGGCTTTTGTCTGCCCAAGACCTTTTTAAATGTTGATGAAGATGTGACCATGAGAACTGCTTCATCATCAATTACGTCACAACAAAATGTCTATTTAAATAAAATTAATATTAATGACGAGCTTCAAAATAACTTTGAAGATAGACCAAATTTTCATACAAAAGTCATTCAAATCGTAAACGCCGGTCCATCTAAGGTCAATAATACAAGTCAACTAAAATCTTTATCTAAATCAAAGACTTCCATTTTTACAATAAATTTAAATAAAAGAAAAGTAAAAGCCAAATACAAATATAAAAAGACAGTTGTTAAAGTTCAGTTAGAACGTAATGTGGTTCCCATAAAACTAAAAAAAAGATAGCAAAAAAAAAAAGGCTCGCAAACCTCTTGACTTTTAAAGTTAGTTAATTTGTGTAGTTTTTATTGGTAGTAATAATAAAATAAAACCTTCAAAATAATACTATTTTTCCATAACACAATTGTTTGAAATTTTAAACATTTGTGTTAAATAAAAATATGCAGCTACTATATTATTATTCTTTGTAAGTATAAATTTTATATAATGTTATTTCATTTTGTCTCCATTGAAACTAACATAATGTAAAATTGATTTACGTAGACAATTTAAACACAGTTATTGATGGCAAATTATTATGTGAAACTGCCCATATTTTACTTATGTATACTGTAAAATTGATATGTTATTAACTCATTATATTCTCATGTTTAGCTTTAAACTGTATTGTTATTTTTATGTAATTAGTTGTTTAATTACCTATTAATAATGTAATAATTAGAAATTGTAATACCTATCCACTAATCATTCTTACAATTACTAACTTATCCCAATTTTTCTTACGTCATCGTAGAAGAAATATGATATCGCCAAACGTGAGTCAATAAGAAGAAAAACAATACCACCTGATTGACAAAAGGCCTCCACAAAAATTGCTCATGAGATGAAAATAAAAAAAAAGGTTCTTGTCAGCTGTTTTAAGCGTAAATGAAACAAGGATACTACACAAAGGATCGGATTGAGGATCGTAAACTACTACAATAAAATAACCCAAATTCAAAGATGAAGTTTTTAATATTACAAAAAAATGAGACACGTTCTAGAGTTGCATCTACGAAAGCTGATCTTCACGTTATAAAAGTGCAAAGTGTTAAAGTGTAACCTAAGTAAGTGAAAAACCTAAATAATCTGCGTTAATAGTACAAATGTGCAAGTGTCGTTAAAATCAAATATATTTCTGTACGCGATCGTCTTTGATTGTAATTAGCAATAATTTTATTATAAAAAATACATTTTTGTTCAATATGTTTATCATTGTAATATCAATTTATAGTGTTAATTTTAATTTTATCGAAGTTTTCAAAAACACAGATCTTCTGAGCTTTTCCGATAACTTCGATCTAAGGGGGGAAGAGTTATATATCAGCAAGTAATACCATAATAAATAATATAATTGATTTCTACAGTTAGACGCCACGCCGTCATCACCTTACTTATTCAAACCTTTTAATTTTTTTGTCTTTACTTACAAGTGCTAGCCATAACTCATTCCCTCGTCACCCTTGTTTTTATATTTGACTTTTTTGTGTATTATCGATGGTCTCGCTTCATGAGACCAGCATTATTAGAAGGATTAGAATAGGCACGACATCAAACTCTGTCGTCTTAGGTTAAGTTAAAATATTGTAAACGATTGAAATAAAATCTTTCAGGTTTACAAAATAAATAATTTTAATTTAATAAAACCGCTCCCGAATCTTAACTATATTCTATCCGACGAACAATAACCCATTCAACGTATTATTTACAATCATTTTTATGTAGGTACCATTTATTCATAAAAAACGTCTTCGATTTTTCTCTACCCAGATAGAATCATAAAATGATTTTTATGTGATCCCGAGCACTTCCTCTCCCATAGGATTTTTGACACAATGTTGTTTTACGAGTAGAATCTAAAATGAAGGTACGAGTCACTCTGTTTATATTTCTGAGGTGTTTAAACATGTTATCTCTACAGCTTTTAGATGGGGTGGAATATTTCACGTTTCAATGATATCTGGATTTTTCAGAATAGGACGTGTGTATACTTAAATTTATTTATTTGAGTATTCTAGATATAATAAAAATTTACATGGTGGAAAAATCCCAAACACGACATGTCTATCTAGACTGCTAACGATTTGATTATGTGTGTTTATTTATAAGAGTAATTGCTTAATTCAAAACTGCTGACCCGATTTTAAAAATCTTTTCACTTATAGATAGCTACGTTATCATCATCAGGTCTTTTTTAGTCTACACGAGCACGACCTTCTCTGTACTACCAGAGCCATACTTGGCCAGAGCAGTCAGAGGATTTGGCCTATACTCTCCACGCTGGCCAGACGGCTTGGAGAGGTCTTACTGATGTTTATAAGCTTTGTTTAGCTTGTATTTCCTATGCTACGTTATCAGTGAGTAACATATTTAATATTTTTATCTATAAAAAAATTATATCCCCACGTAAATTGCAATAAAATAACACGTAAATTGTAACCCAAGGTATCAAAAAATTTACTATAAACTTTAGTCATTATGTTTTTTTTCTGGGCATAAGAGTTAGCTCCTTTCTACCATTCAAATTAAATGAAAATTACAGCCACTAATAAAAGATATACGCAGAAATGAGTTTGTATATTTGTTTGTTGGTTTGTTTGCTACCTCTTCACGCTTTATCTACTGAAACAATCGTCTTAACAATTCGGATACACATAGTTAGAAGTACTGAGTAGGATATAGGGTACCTTTCATCCCGAAAAAAGTAATGTTACCTTGGGATTTGGGATACGCGAGCGAAGCCGCGGGCAAAAGCTTGTACAAATATACTTCCAATAATTGAATTGATATTCTAATAATTCCAAAAAAAGGTGAATATCAATAGCGGCGAGCTAATAAAACAGCGTTGCACTCGCCGCTCGCCGCCGTTTTGCAAGTTTAACAATATTTCAGTAACCGTCACTCGAACAAGCCAGTTTTATTTTATTGTCGACGCACGATCTACTGTCATCTTTTTGTTTCCCATAACGCTATTCCAGCGAGCGTTCGGACGTTTTTTGTTTTACAAAGTTTTTAAATCAGCAAACTGCCTTTGTGACGTAAACGGTTTTTTCAACGTGCCGTCAGAAAACCCTATTTGTCAAATAGTAAAGCCTTTTTCTAAAGTTAGCATTTACGGGAAATTTACAGATTGGAATCTTTCTACCGTATCCAATATTTGTACTCTTTCAGTATTTGTTTTTTCAATAATGAAAAAGTACCCAATATCGTTCAAAAATATTTTTGCTATCTAAATATCAATAGCGACTAATAAAACAGTGAGCGTTATATTCGCCGCTCACGGATAAACCTAACCGCCGCGTTTTGCAAATTTAACAATATTTTAGTCGCCGTCACTCGAACAAGCCAGTTTTATTTTACTATCGACGCAAGATCGACTGTCATCGTTTTATTTTCCATAACGCTATTCCATCGAGCTGAAATTTTTAAATCAGCAAACTGCTTTTGTGTCGAAAACGGTATTTTCAAAGCGCCATCGGAACAGAGCCTTTTCTCAAAATAATTACAGGTCGGAATCCTCCTACCGCATCCAAGGTTTTAACTTTAACAGTATTTGTTTCCTTATTCTTCCGCACATCTCTTCTTCTTCTTCGTCTAAGCACAATCCCGGTTGCATCCTCAGCTGTGCTGCTTTGGAGCCCGGGGTGCGCTTTCCCGCTTTTTCTTCTCCAAATATAACATGCATGTCAATGGTCACCAGGATGCCAAACACCTTGCAAAATCGAGAAGAAATAGACACATCCGCACATCTCTATCGATAGTAAACTATCGCTACTGACAGAGTAGCATGGAAGTACCCAATATCGTTCCAAAAATACTTTTTGCTATCTGAATAATACCAAAAAGTGTAAATATCAGTAGCAATTAATAAAACAGCGTTGCATTAACCGCTCGCTGACAAACCTAACCGCCGCGTTTTGCAAGTTTAACATTTCAGTCGCCGTCACTCGAACAAGCCAGTTTTATTTACTGTCGACGCACGACGCCTGTCATCGTTTTATTTCCCATAACGCTATTCCAGAGAGCGTTTTGACGATTTGTGTTGTATAAAAGTTTTTAAATCAGCAAACTGCCTTTGTGACGTAAGCGGTTTTTCAACGTACTTTCAGTGTCCTATATTTTAAAAACTATAAGCTTTATTATACTTTCTTTATTTAAGATTCACGCTCTAATCGATAGATAACGTACTAGGTCTTTGTTTATTTTGGCAAGTTCTTCTCCTTCTTCTAATATAAAAATATATGTACTGTACATAAATACACGTAGAGAAGAGAAAATTTAATTAATTTTGAATTATACATTCAGAATTAATTAAATTTTCTTGACAGTAGTAAATATATCTGATTTACTAACACATTATAAGTTAAACATTCAGTCAGTACAATAAAAAAAAATATGCTGTGTGCATTACAGGTGCTACCATGAACAATTGCCATTTGAGGATCTTCTTAGTAAATATAAACCGGTCAAGTGCGGGTTAAACTCGCATGAAGAGTGTTCCGTACTTCTAATAGTTTTTCATGTAATCTTTAGGTAAAAACCTATTAGGTATTCAAAATGTTTTTTAAGTTTAGGCTCATTAATTTCGGAGATAAGGTAGGGGAAGGGTTAATTTTCGCCAATTTTCTTACATAACTTCAAACATACCGATCTATAAAATTATGAAAGAAATATATATAAAATATTTATTCATAAAAAGCTTTTTCATTTAATATGTCACACGATATAGTTTACAAACTTTTTTTAATGTCTAATTTATTATTATATATTTTATTAGATAAGTGAGTGATCCTATAAGGTTCCGATTTTATTTTTTGAGGTGGGGAACCCTAAAAAAATATGCGTCAATTTAACTATAACGTCAAGAAATGCAATTAATATCGTTGTAAGAGCCACTAAATAAATGGCAGTGCCCACAACTACCGATTATGATTAACGCGGTTTCAACCTACTGTGTACTTAATTAAGATCCAATATTGTCTGACTGAAATAATGAATATGTTTAGTCTACTAAAATTTACATATAAGTAAAAACCTATTTAATGCGTAAATTTAACTCTAACGTGAGGAAATGCAATCAATATTGTCATAATAGGAGCCAATACTCGTAAATAAAAGGAAGTTCCCACAATAACCATGACACCGACTTCCCGATTAGCGCGGCTTCGAACTACTATTGTAGTTAATTAAAATCCAATATTGTCTGACTTAAATTAAACGGCGGCGGCCATATCTCATGCTTCGAGGAAAGCTTCCTGTTTGCGCGAGTTTTGTTTGCTACAAGCTACAAGGAGGTTGAAAAGTTTGTTCGATATAAAATTAAATCCTCAGTACTATTCAACTAAAGGTTTGTAAATAATTTGCCCTGAATTGTGAATTTGCAACCTCTATTATAAACCCATATCTCGGTAACCCAGTCCCTTTCTCATCCACTTGCCAACTGAACTGCCAAGTTCCGACCAAATTTATTTACTTGACTCATCCTATAACAGAATAATTATATACATACTACATACATACGTCGAAAACAGAATAACTTTCAGAGATTCTATGAAATACCACGTGAGCATCTTGCATCTTGAAAAACCCTATAAAAATATTCTATAAAATGTAAAAAAAAAATACGGTACGTTTTACGAGTAGATCTTCTACACAAAAACAAGGGCTATTTAACTAAGTATAACATATACTATACAAAAATATCGCACCTATTAACAGATGTCAGTAAGTACCTAGGTACGTTATTTTAGTACGCATCTACAAAGTAAACAACAACAACAGCCGATCATAGTCGACGGCGAGTAATAAAACTCCAAACAATGCGTTTTGTTACAGTGAAATCCAATTTTACATCTTTATTAATCTGCTGGCATCAGACGAATTGTTCTTTGATTTCACAGCATTGGATCGCCGGCGAGCATCCATGGCCGATTCTGGAACTATGCTAATATAATATTGCGCGTTTATTTCTACAGGTAACCGCATGGTAACTACCATTGCTTAGAAGAGTAAATAGCAGGGTATGTTGCTCTTGAATCACCTTCTTGTTGCCGTAATAGTGACGAAATAAGTTTCTCTCGTAGGTTGGGTAAATTGATGAACAAACTGTACCAAATAACTAGGTGCAAAAGCATTGAGAAATCAAAGCGTATACAAAAACCTAATTATTGATTTTGTTTAATAGATACTCGTACTATGCTATTTTCATATTTTTCTGTTGACGTTTTCGGTACACAACATTTCATGTTTTATTCTGACATACGGTCATTTTAATCAACTATCACTTTTTTACTAATAAAAAACACACTCCGAAGTATTATTGGCTATACGACTAACAACTCATCACTATTCTGATTCCTTTTCCAACCTTCTCGCCCACCATGACGCTAATAGTGGCCTTTGGGTCTTACGGCCCTGGACTCTGTCTGCTTAGAGCCGCAAGACCTGCTGCTCTGTCTACTCTTATGTATGCACTGTGAAGAAACAAACATTTTACTGAACCCTTCTGAGATTTGTATGAAACAGCAAGCTGTGACGAGATAACATTTCAGGGTCAATAAGCGTTTCTATTGTTATACAAACAGAGTTCTTTTAGCCAAATCTTACATCATAGGAAAGTTGATTTGTAGTGTAACAGTATCAAACTTTTTTACCCAGGAAACTACTAAATGAAATAAATAAATATATAAGGACAAATTGCTCTAATTGAGCTAGCCTCAACGTAGGTTTTTAACTTGTGTTATGGGATATTAACTCTACTTACTATATTTTGTAATGAATACATAGATATTTTTTTTTTAATCTTTGTTTATTTAGGAGCTTTTGTCTTAAGACATGTCAGCTCCATCGAGACAAAACTTAAATTGAATACATAGATAAATACCAAGATTCAAGACAATTTGAAAAAGACCATTTTCCAATTTGCCCTGGGGATACTCCGATACCCAGATACTCCGAGTGGCGGACTAGCATGTTTAACTACTACCCCCAAACTGTGGAAATAAATAAATATAAACGGACAAATCACACAGATTGAGCTAATCTCACAGTAAGATCGCGACTTGTATTATAGGATACCAACTCAACGAGTTGAGTTATTTTATAACAAAAACATATATAGATAAACATCCAAGACCCAGTTCAATTTGAAAAAGACCGGGGATCGAACCCGGGACCTTTGGTGTGACAGCCTGGCATGATGACCACTAGGCCACAGTGGAGGGAAGTATCTACATTTATGTTTCCTGGTTTTACGTACTGAAACAGAAATTCAGAGTAATACTCCGAATTTCTGTTTATACATTGTACAGACAGAATCGACCAGCCGGACGGCAAATTAATTCAACGGACAATGCTAGTGACGCGCCGTGTTTGCACAGACAATAACAAATTATTCATACTCCACGATGGAATGTAAACAGAATATGATTGGCTATTAGCATGTGGGGTGTGGGACTCTAGGGACCAAGCCAAGGGATCATCTCCCTACTATTAAGTCCACGGCAGCGCAGAACTTTGTCCTTACGTATTCCCAACTTAATTTAATTAATTAAGCCCCCTTCGTCCATTCCGCTAAATATTATTTCATGGCAGGGAAGTAAATAGCTGGGATCAAACGGGTGCGCGTGCAATGTCATGGTGTGTGGTGTAGGTCTTTTGATGGACATTGATTTTTGTTTCAATTTTTCCAAAATCTAAAGTTGCTTGTACATCAGAACTAATTTTCCCGTTTACTCATTTTCAGATTCCTTACTTACTAGTTATATAGTCTTATTTCTATCACAAAAAAAACATGGACAGCTTCTCATAAGTTGGTTAAACGCTCTAATATAGTTCTAACATCATAAATACTGATCTGATTAATATCATACATCATCATCATCAGGTCTTTTTTAGTCTCCAGATCCACTGCAAGAGCATGACCCTCTCTGTACTACCAGAACCATATATTAGCCATAGAGCAGTCAGAGGATTTGCCCTACACTCTCCACACTGGTCAGATGGGTTGGAGGTCTCATTGATGTTTATAAGCTTTGTTTAGCTTGTGTTTCCTAAATCTCCTTCTACGACATCCACGGGAATACTTGGAGTCATCCTATTCTACTCTGCCGGGAACCACACGGCTTTAATTTGGTATTAAACATTCGATATAAAAAGCTAAACGCATGGCTACTTCATGATATGGTCAAACTTTATGATGCAGCGCGGGAAGAAAAGCTGCTGCATTGCACTTTTTTTTCTCCCAGACAAGCATGGAGTTACAATGTTAAATACAATCCACCTAGTAGTGAAAAAACTTACCTACCTGTAAAGGTAGAGAGTACAACATGTACTTCTGCGAAAAAAAACGTGAGTTTAATTGGAAAAGCGCGCTCACAGGCTGCTTTTATTGGTCATTATTTATTATAAATGGTATTATAAAAGTGACCGCACGGTATTAAGTTGTTACAGGGTTCATTGCTATAGCATAAACAAATAGAACTGTTGATTACGAGTTGTAAATGGTATGAGTAGCCATAAAATATGAACGTGGTTGAAAATATGGAAAATAATTATTTTTAGTGACTTTTCAATGGTGCATTTGCGAAGTACTTTTTATCAAAAACTTAAACCTAGTAAATTTTGTTTAGCCAATTAAATTGTAATTACAAGTTAATGTTTTTGAATGGATCATATTTAATGAAAAATAATAATCAAGAACTGTTTTTTGCTCTTTTGCATCAAAATTGGTAAAATTGTAAAAATTTAATGAGTAATAACTTGTAGAAATGTTCCAAGATAAGGTATACTTAAATACGATAGATACCTTCAGTACCTGTTTCTTCACTGAATGAGAAGAAACATCATCGTCATCGGCAGCCTTCTGTATCCTACTGCTGGGAATAGGCCTCTCTCCTACTTCAGTCCTGGGCATTTCGAAACCAGTTTCGCCCTGAGAAAGATATATCATATTTCTTCTTAGATATATCATAGACTCATCTAGCTATCCGACAAAACACTACGCTTCCCATATTTTTTTTTTGGCACTGTCAGTCATTATGTTACAATTACAGATGATGTATGTTTATGTAATAGACAAACACAGTGCCGAAACGTAGTATAAGCCGATACAACTTTTGAAACATGCTGACAAACATTTCTTTTTTACATTTAACTAATATAGAAGTTACGCAAATTTAAGCAGGTTAATAAACTATTATCACAGTGTGCAGAACAATGTAAGTTCTAGCCTTAAAAATAAAGATAAATAACACTGACAAATTAAATTTAGCAGACGTTGCAGGCGACAAATTTTCAATGTCCTAAGTAGGTACAAACAAATCCAAATTTTGTTGTTAAAATATTAATTCTTTTAGTTTTGTAGCTTGTTATAAGTCCTATCTAAGAGTCCCTCGATGGCGAGGAGAGAAGAAACGTAAATGTTTTAGTAATATTCAATTTGATTGTGCCAAAATGTTCTAATTTGGTTCCACTGTTTATTATTCATGCTTGCTTTAAGTGCCATTACTATGAAGTACCTATCCAAGAAGGAAGTGGGAATTTGTGTTATACAATTCAGGCTTAAATATCTTTCTTACGACGCTGTTATAATAGATTATGGACAATTATCAAGTACATTATCTAGAAACGTGCGACGCTTAATAATGATATTTTGCCTTCGACACAAAATATGATAAAATGTTTAGTACTTTTGCTACTGATAGAAATTATTTAAGTTTGTGACATTGTGTAGTAATTCTTTTACCTTTAGCAATGATATCACAAATATTATTTACCTACTTCCAGTAATGGATACCGTCAAAATGTATAATGATTATTAACCTAAGGTTCAAATGCTTTATTTTAAACTCTATTTAGTAATATAAAGATAAAAAATACTATCTCAAAAAAAAAATTAAGATAAAAAAAAAAGATGTAATTGAAGTGAAAACTTCTTTAGGCGCGTTAAGCATTTTTTTAAATTGGGAAAAAACCATTGAATCCGCGACACTGTTACCGTTACCGTAATCGACATCAATTTTTTAATTTTTTTATTAGAGATTTGAGTGCGTTTGACTCTATCTAGCCTAATGGAAAGCTAAGATGAGGTCTAAGGTGTAACGAACTTGTTCAAGTTTTCACATGTGTCGGCACTCCAGGAGTGCCACTGTTTTTTTTTCTTCCTGGTTGTATTTTTTTGTACGAACAAAACACTGGCTCCAACAATTTGATATGGAAATTAACAAAAAGGCAATCGGATGCACTTTTATCGTTGTAACAGGCTGGCGTTAACGAAGCTATTGCATTTGCAATTTTGATTGGTCTGTGCATTGTCGTTTAGTCGCATTTCGTCCAAGTAGCAATTTGTCCAAATCATATACTTTCTTAAAACTACTAAGAGCTATACATAAATCAATATATGTATATCATATTCATATAGAATTTACCAGGCATTCTATATTTTTGTCTCACTTTCAGACTAGCATGGACCTATTTGAATAAAACAAATTTAAAATTATGATTATTTTATGCTTTGACAAGTATGTAGGTAGGTATACGTAATTAAACGTTTTTCTATTTATCTGAAAAAATGTATATGAGTTAGGCTTTTTAAATCAAGGTTGTTCTCTCTAAGTATTGCTAAATATGTATACAACGTATTATGGGCATAATTTTAATTATCTTAAAAGACTAGCTTCTCTACACCACACACAATGCAAATTGAATAACAATCAAATATTAGGCAAGCTGCGATATTGACAATTTACTACTAAACGGCGCATTCGCTCCGTTAGAACTGATTGTCGAGTTATAATTTAATAATAATTCCACTCATCGTTCGCGCAAATAAAACTTTATTCAATTCAGAAATGCTGTTATCGAAATATTAAATTTTTTGCTGCTGTGAAAATAAAATAATTTTGACACCTATAACAGCGCTCTTTTTGTGCTTCAAGTAGATGTTGATTTTTCAGAATATGGATATCAAGTTTACCCTTGTTATTATAACATCTGGTATGGAAATGATAATTAAACATAGTAAAGGAGTTTATTTAAACCTAATTTTATTACTATTCAACTCAGCCTACGTAGAGTACCTATAATATGTATACGTTGAACAAATATATCAAAAGACTCTATCTGTTTCAATGCTCAATATTATTTGAGCTAACCTCCTTTGTCAAAAATTGGGTTGTTTTTAACAAGTGCACCTTTTTGTTAAAAAAAGTATATACGTGCACCTTTCGACTTCCAAAGATTACATATTTTGTTGTCAAGGAGAAAATATCAACAAAGTACAGTCACTAACTTAAACAAGTATTTAATCTTACACTTCAAGACATAAGTCTGATATTCCAATCCCACATCTGTCAGTTCCATTGAAGTCACTGTTTCATTCGATTTGTTTTATAGCCCGTAAACAAAGCTAGTAACTCCTGCCACTCTCGTTTGACAGTTTATGGTAAATAAGATTTTATGGTAACGCGAATTTACCATACCTTCGTCGTAGTACTTTATAGACACCACGCCTTGAATTTTTATTAGCAGACATGGGGCGTGAAATAGTAAATTAAAATATGTTATTATATTAGATAGTATGGAGAATTCTATAAAAATAAATTATTTCTTTAACCAATGCCGAATCTAATGCCATTTCTATGCTTTATAAGCATAGAAATAAATAAAGCGGTTTGCGGAAAAAGGTCGTCGTTAGTATGAGGGAATGACATTATTTCTACAATACAATACCCTTTATTGCACAAAAGAGAAATACAAGACATAATAATTATCTTAAAAACTAGGAAATGCGCAAAAAGCGGCCTTATCGCTAAGCAATTTCTTCCAAGCAACCTCGCTTATATAGAAATAGAGCAAGCTATGCTGTAGTAGTCTATGTATGTTTATTTATTTTAAATATTTATGTAAGTATATATTTAGAGATATTATGTATATTATACCTATGTTTTATATATAACTTATTATATGTTATGTAATCGTAGTTTATGTATCTTAGCTAGTAAGTAGATATTTTTTTTTCTCATTACTGTTTTGTATACGCTTGCACCCCATTTATCGCCTTCTCTTATACGTCCCAAAGGTATTTTCTGGTAGACAGCGCGTAGCGTTAAGATTATACCTATTGTACATTAATTTTATAGTGCAATAAATTAAGTAAATAAATAAACCTGAAACCAAATAAGCTTTAAAACATTTTTCATAAACATTGCTATAAGTAGTGTTACTTAAAAGAGATGCAAATGACAAAAAGTGGTTTTAAAACTCAAATTCAGAACTGAAGGAGCTTAAAATTGTTAGTTGCGAGACTGATTACTATTCTAAAAAAAAATTATTATAAAACTCTAGCTTTTCGAGAGCACTCAGTAGAGTCATCTCCACTTTCAGTGCTCGCTGTTTCTGAAGCAACCAAATAAAATTCACCGATAGCTCGTAAGTAATAACCCCAAACGATTTTAAAAATCCTAAGCTCATAATTAAGTTCAGAACTCCTTAGCTGCAGTTCCGCTTTAAAATCCGCACAACTCCGTGCGGCCGTCGGTTTTTTAATAACCACGCCGACTCAATGTTCAAATTCTAATCGAGTTTTAAATTGCTGCAATTCTTGTCTGGTGCGCTCCGGACTCCTTAACTTTCGCTGTGTTGTATTCCCATCGGCGCCACTATTATGGTCCCGAATAGTGGAAAAATAAATATTAAAAAAGTTTTTTTTTACTTAAATTCTCGACCAGCTCTATTTTATCATCGTCTCATTATGGTTCATAGGTATTATTTTTATGCCGAGTGGCTTCTAACCTAGAATAGAACTACTCCACCTCTTCCTGTGGATGTCCTAAGAGGCAACTTTAGGACCAAGCACAAACATCTCATGCTACAACTGCTTTCCAAAGGGGGTTGACGTCAGGCGGCGGCTGGATGTAAAACTTTTTGCACAAATTAATTCGGTCGGTCGGTAGTTAAACCATAGCCAAATCGTTTAAACTGTTCCGGCTATTTCTTCTCGATTTCACATGATTTTTCGACATCCTTTGGTGACCAGACCATTGACATGCGTTTTATATTTGGAGAAGAAAAAGCGGGAAGCGCACTCCGGGCTCTGAAGCAACACGGCTGAGGATGAAACCGGGAACGCGAAGAAGAAGGTGGTAGGGTATTATTTTCCAGTGAGCAATTTTTCCAAGTCAGATACATTCCATAACATTTAAGCTTCTAGATTAGAATCATTATAACTAGGCGTTTTTAACAGCAAGCTTTCTTACAATGCGAAATGTGTTTTGTACAAGCTTTTATATAGCTTGCCCTGTTTGGCATTTTTTATTTGTTTTTGGGTCAAATTTTCCAAGTTTAATTTGAGTCACTTTCCGTTTTCCGATTAAGATGAAATTGTGTATGCTAATTAGATGGCAATGCAATATTATTATAACAAGAAGCTGATTTGATGACGGAGCAGGAAGGTGGCTATAGGAACCCTGTAATAAAAGCATGCATACCCCATCAAGTTTGGGCTTATTACATCTGCCTGACAATAAAAGCTTGTACGATTATTATTTTTTCCCAAATTACTTATTATTCTGTGGATTTGTTGTTGTAGTTGTAGATTTGTTTTGATTGTAGTTGCTGTTTAATTGCATCCTTTAAGGCAAAATCAATATGCCAAGGCAAAACCGAAAGTGCTAAAGGAAACTCGCCTTAATTTCTCATCTCACTCGTCGTTAGCTTCCCCTTAAAACTTCGTCCGCCATAAGTTTTTTAACTCCAACTTGCTTCCATGATTAATTAATTCGATTGTATGTGGTTCGCGATCGGTCTATGGTGTCCATTATTTCAGGATCGAGGTCGAGGGAGCGCCGTTAGGGGCAATTCTGCCCGGTCATCGCACTAACAGTCTTGTTACTTTCGATTTTTTACTTCAAAAGAAGTTGCTGGGTGACTCAATTTAGAAGGACCTGATTTGGAAAGATTAATTAATTTCAATTTTTGTATAAAACTTTTATTAAGCATAAAACATGTAAAATTTTATTACTTTAAGTCGTTATGTTGTATTTTGGACTGCCTCTGTGGTCCAGTGGCCAGGCGTTTGCCTTTTGATCTGAAGGTCGTGGGTTCAAATCCCAGTTCCCAGTGGGATCCTTCTTTCTTCAGTTCGCGCTCGCGCTTGTTGACAAACGCACACCCTCCACGCATAATTGAAAGCGCTCCGTATCTACGACCTAATACCATCTCACAGTGCGCGGAATAAGGCTCAAAGTGCTTCAACAGTGACGTGCAAAAGCTAATAATTTAATATTTAGAAAGAGAAATATTGTATATATTGTGTTAGCCCGACAATATGAATCTACATCGCAGTCCCCCGGGAAACTTTGGAGGCTCACAGCCCAATCTGACTGGGCAGAAAAATAACGACGAGTCAGGAGTACCTAGAAAAAGAAAAAGTCCACACGAGTTTGATCCCCAAGAACTTGGTCTGGAACTTGACGAGAAGTTGACGGATATGAGGAAGAATATCGTGATTGATGTCAATAATTCGCTGGCCACTTTTCGCGATAATATGATGACGTCCTTCCAAAATATGATTGATGTCCAAAATGAAAACATCAAAACATTAACAAACCGGGTAAGCGACTTCACATCACAAGCCAGCGAGTTGAAGCAGATTTCCAACAAACTACAACTGGAAAACAAACACATCAGCAAGGAGGTCGATGCTTTAAAATCGGACAATGTCAAATTAAATTCTAAAGTGCCCTCCTTGGAAAAGGAACTTATTGTTTGCAACTCTGCCATCTCAGATCTTTCTAAGGACTCATACAAAGACCAACAATGTAGAATGAACAAATTAGAAATTTCCGGAGTACCCTCTTTAAAATCAGAAAATCTGTTGAATATTATGCAAATCATTCGGACAAAATTGGGGTCTTATTAAGTTTATCCGACATCGACCACATACATGGTGGGCGACGCTTTCCGTCGTCTAAACCGGATGACGCCACCCAAACACAAACGTCAATACTTAACATTGTCGTGAGGTTTACACAACGCTAGAAGAAATCCGAAGTGCTAGCGGCGGTACGCGCAAGGCGCGGCCTAACTACCGCCGACTTGAACATTGACGGCCCGGCGAGACCGTTTTTTGTAAATGAGCATCTTATATTTATTATATATCAAAATTATTGTACAGTCAGGCACGTAAGTTGGGTATAGGGAGTGTGGATTTGCTTACATTTGGATTAAAGACTGTAAGATTTTTGTTAGGAAAAGTGATGCATCTAAACCTATTTTAATTGCAGGTGTTAGCGACCTAGCAAAAATAAAATGACTATATACGCTACAAAGCGTTAACTATGTTTATCATATTATTGTCTTATACATGTATAAGACGATATGCTCACATAAAAATCACTGTTATTTATTTTTGCAGCTAAAATCTGCTTTACTAAACTTTTTTATGTTAATAACTGTACTAACACATAATAAAGGGTTTGAGAATTTAAAACTTAGTAAAATCACTTGTAGTCTTTTGGAGAGAAAAACGGGAATCACTGTTGATCACAGTTTACTTTATATTTTATTTCTAAAGATTTCTATATTGTTTTTGCGCGGCTGGTGGTACGTTTGTTACTTGTTTAAAATATTGGTGAAATATATAAATAATGACTGACAAAACGGATTTGTCTATTTATTATCAAAACACGAGAGGTCTACGAACTAAATCTGAATTTTTCTTGCGTGAAATTCTAAATAATAATTACGATATAATTTGTATTACCGAAACCTGGCTCAGTGATGCATTTTATAATTCTAAATATTTTGATTCTCGTTATGATGTATTCCGTGTCGATCGCGACTTAATTGAGAGTGGGCGTAAAATAGGTGGCGGCTTAGCGCTGGCGGTGCGCCGCGAGCTGAGCGCGGCCGCGCAGCCGGAGTGGAGCGCGCCCGCGCCCGCCGAGGTGCTGTGGCTGAGTATTCCGCTGCGCGGCCGCACCTTCCCACCGTCCTCCGCTCGCACTGCTGCAGTCCAATCGGACCGGTCTTATCTTCACATAGCCTGCACTTACATTCCCCATTCAAGGATACACGAAAGAATTATCACATCATTTTATGACAGAGTTTCTGGCTTGATTCATTCACATCCAAATGATACTTTTCTAATACTTGGAGACTTCAACGTTACCAAAGCTGTATGGAACCCAGACTCCTCTACAAACAGTATAATAGCACAAAGAAGTGGGGATTTATTGACTTGTCACACCATCGACTTTATGAACTTTTCTCTCTTAAAACAATATAATAAGGAATTTAATGTAAATGAAAGGCTTCTTGATTTAATCTTCAGTAACACAACCTGCTCAGTTACTAACGCACATACACCTTTGGTAAAGGAGGATCTAAATCATAAAGCTTTGGATATTAATTTACCGTCGTGCTCACCTTTTATTTCGTTGGAAAACAATAAATCTGTTAAAAAAAGGTTTTATAAGGCAGACTATGACAAAATTATTAATGAATTAAACTCACTTAACTGGATTTCCATTTTTTCTGTTTTGGATGTCAACTCTGCCGTTACTTATTTCTATAGTATTCTTGACCATTTGATAGATAAATACGTACCCATAGGTACACACATTAACAGTAGGTATCCACCTTGGTATACAAAACCTCTGGTTAAGCTAAGTAACGAAAAACGGAAATATCATCAAAAATGGAAAACTTATGGTAATTTTGCGGATTATAGGACTTTTTCGTTACTGAGGAAGAAATTAAGAAAATTAGAACAGGAGCAACACACCCAATATATTTCCTTATGTGAAGATCGTATCAAGAATAACCCAAATTATTTCTGGACTTATGTCAAATCAAAAAAGCAACTAGGTGAATGTACATTATGTACGATAGAAATAACACCCCACTTAGCTCTGGACAAGAAATTTGCGAATCCTTCAATAAATATTTTCAGTCTGCCTTCATTAAGCCAAAAGACGAACCACCGCTAACCCTATCCAACCTTTGCGAAAATGTTTCCTCCAACTCAGTTATAAATTCGATAGATATTGATAAAGAAACTATACTACAGGAACTTAAACATATAAATTTACACAAAAGTGCAGGAGCTTACGGTATTCCTTCTATCTTTATATCTAAATGTGCTCATTCTTTGGTAACTCCCTTATATCTTATTTACAAAAAATCAATTGACACTGGTATATTCCCTGATAAGTGGAAGTTAGCACTTGTAACTCCTATACCCAAGAGTAATCGGCGGGAATTCGTTTCAGAACATAGACCCATATCTAAGTTGAGTAAGTTCGGCCTTATTTTAGAAAAAATTGTCACTAAACAACTATCATATGCTCTTAGGAATATTATATCGGTCAACCAACATGGATTTTTCAAACACAGAAGTGTAGATACCAATATGGTGACTTTTGTTGATTATTAATTAAATGCTATGGATAAGAGTACTCAGGTAGATGTCGTGTACACTGACTACTCCAAAGCATTTGCCAAATTAAACATAACCTTATTACTATGAAGCTCTGGAGAGTTGGTGTGCATGGCAATCTCCTCAGATGGATTGATTCTTACATTAGAAACAGAAGTCAAGCTGTATGCATGAAAGGATATTGCTCTAGCTACTTACCTATCCCTTCTGGCGTGCCGCAAGGCTCCCATTTAGGTCCCGTCTTATTATCTTTATATATAAACGATTTAGAACAAGTACTTACTAATACTAATCAACTTTTATACGCTGATGACACCAAACTTTTAAGAGTAGTCACTAATAGTAATGATTGTCATTTAATTCAACATGATCTTGATGCCTTAGTAACTTATATTGTGACGAAAACCAACTTTTCCTTAACACCGATAAATGTAAAGTCATCACATACACTCGTAAAAAAAAAGCCCATTAAACACACATACCTCTTAAATAATATTCAAGTAGCTAGAGTAGATACGATTCGGGACTTGGGCATAATGATGGATAGTCAATTGACTTTCAAATGTCATTATGACCATATTATACGTAAATCATTCAAAAATCTTGGTTTTATCAACAGGGTCAATAAACCATTTAAAAACAGTTTTACTTTAAAAATTATTTATTTTAGTTTTGTAAGATCCGTTTTGGACTTTGGTAGTTGTGTTTGGAACCCAAATTATCAAGACGATATTAATGCTATTGAAAGTGTTCAAAAGAAATTTGTAAAAATATTAAATTATAGAAACTGTGCTCCAGAATCATGATATACTAATTCTCTCAAACATCACAAACTTTTATCTCTTCAGGACCGTCGTACTCAGTTCGACATAACATCTTATATATAAAATTCTCGTGTCACAATGTTCGTTCCCGTACTCCTCCGAAACGGCTTGACCGATTCTCATGAAATTTTGTGAGCATATTGAGTAGGTCTGAAAATCGGCCAACATCTATTTTTCATACCCCGAATCTACGCGGGCGAAGCCGCGGGCAAAAGCTAGTTTTTACATAAAATTATTAATAATAACATCGACTCCCCTACACTTCCTTCAAAAATTAATTTTATAAGTAGGGTTAGACTTCCAGTTCGTCCCTCTCGTCGTCTTAATATTTTAGTGCCACCGACCTTGCGCAAGAACTACACTAGAATATTTTTTTTCCATCGTTGTATAGTGAAATACAATAGTGATTTCTCTGATATTGATATATTCTCAAACTCGTTGATAATTACTAAAAAGCAACTGTATAACAAGCTACAAAACTAAAAGAATTAATATTTTTAACAACATCTTTTAGATTTATTTATACCTACTTAGGGCATTGAAAATTTGTCGCCTGCAGACATCTGCTAAATTTAATTTGTCAGTGTTATTTATCTTTATTTTTGAGGCTACAACTTACATTGTTCTGCATACTGTGATAATAGTTTATTAACCTGCTTAAATTTGCGTAACTTCTAGATAAATATTAAAAAGAAATGTTTGTCAGCATGTTCCAGAAACTGTATTTGCTTATACTACGTTTTGGCACTGTTTGTCTATAACATAAACATACATCAACTGTAATTGTTACATAATGACTGTTTGTGCCAAAAAAATAGGAAAAAAAAAAAAATCCTTTATGAAAAGTTGTATCCAGTTTGGTTAGGATTTAGCAGACTTGAATCACCTGATTGTTCGAAACGAAAGATGATTCTTCAGAAGGCACGTAAAGCTGTGGGTCCCGAACGCTATCTAGCGTTTTTGCGCCTTTTGGGTTGCGGAGGTCAGACGGGTCGCTCTGTGTAAAAACCAGTAACCTCGTCAAATCACCTAGGTTACTAGCGGATCCCGGGCTCTGAAGCGTTACCGCTGATGAGGATGCAACCGCGGAAATACGCTCAGATGATATTGATATGTAGTATTTTCATGTAATTTTTTTCCCTTCACTTGACAACAGGAGCATATGCCTAAATCTATTGTTTAGCTGTTAAATAAATTATATGTATGTAATCCGTCTTCCATGTTGGTTTGGAAGCAAATAGAAACAATTGAATGTACTTACAACTTGTCTTCTGCACAGATCGAAGAAACAGATTCAGGCAATATAGAATATTAGGGATATAATTAAGAGGGAAAATATTAGGTCATTTAATACGACACAAGCAATATTCAAAACATAATTGAAGGAAATATAGAAGGAAAAAGAGTTGGTAAACCAAGAAGATTTTATATCAAATTAAAGAAACATTACATGTGAAACCATATAAGGAGGTTAAGAACTCGACGGAGGAAAGAGAGAATGCACTCCACCGCCAAGAGCACAGGTCTTAAATACAACAAGAAGAATTTAATACACCTGCCATTAAAAACCCGTCACTATTTTGTTTCCCTTTTCTAGTACCTTTATAGTAACTTATTTTTAATGTTATTAAAATTTGTTTATAATTTTAAGTGGGCGACCGAGCTTCTCTAGATGAAAATACTAAAAAAGCGCTAAAAATAAAAACTAGCTAGATTACTTTCTCGACCCCAAAACCCCCTACCTACTAAATTTCATCGAAATCGTTGGAGCCGTTTCCAAGATCCTCCTCATTATAATATATAATATGTAAACATTGATTTTACAATTATTGCTTGTTTAAAGTATTAAGATATAGTAAAATGTTTATAAAATTTATGTTCATTTGTTGTGGTATTTTTTGGTATTTATAAAATAAATTCTATTCTATTCTGAAATATGTATGGTAACAATACTCTTTTTTGTTAAAACCATAGCAGTTTATCACCATATAACCGGACTTCCACGAACCCATTGAAATCTGCGTGTCACGGACATTATAAAGCGAGTCATTTTAATTACACACTGGTATAATCATGAACATGAAATATATTTACGTAAAAATGTCGACTCTTTGCGGCTCAGAAGCACGCAACTTAATTTAATTAAATGCGCCGTATAAAACACCAGGCTTGGTTCGCAACGGTGTAGGCTAGGGGACACATTATACACCTGCCGATTTTATCCGGTTATTTTGAACTGATCTAAGCCCGTGTCTAAGCCGTGGGGCTTCCGGCCTTGAATAGGATCACTCAGCCTCTTCCACAAACATCTCGTGCTACAACTGCATAGGTATCCAAGGAGGGTTAACGTCACGCGGTGGCCGGCTATAGAATTTTTGCACAAATGCATTCCCAAAGAGGATTGACGTCAGGCAGGCGACCGGTCGTAAAACTATAGCCAAATCTTTAAACTGTTACGGCTATATTTCTTCTCCACTTCGCAAGGTCTTTGGTATTATTAGGTGACCATAGATATGTATCTTATATAAGGAAAAGAAAAAGCGGGAAAGCGCACTCCTGGCTCTGAAGCAGCTGAGGATGCAACCAGGAATGCCCTAAGCTGAAGAAGAGAACAAAAACGTAACACCTAGGTAGGTATTTTAGAATTTATGTAAATATATGGACTCTTTGCGGCTCAGAAGCACGCAACTTAATTTGATTTAAAACACCAGGCTTGGTTCGCGATGACGTGGGATACGTATCACTCCTGTAGATTTGATCTGGTTCGTTTCAACTGATGTAAGTGGTGACATGTAAGTTTACTTACCTACAGAAAAAAAGTTAATCGCGACTTTATCATAGGTCCCTAATGAAAATAATGGCATACCTACTATTGCAACCTAATATCCATAAATAAACATTACACATGAAAAAAACGTGGAGTGATGTTATTGTTATTTACTCGATTTTTTTTTTTGGTATAAAAATATTTTTTTGATATGGTTGGTATGGACTAAGCAGAGATTAAGTTTTTGACTTCTTGAATGTCTGACGCTGCCAATACGAGTATTACTTAATTATCCGAAAAGAAGTAAATTTCAACCGGTTCATTCGTGACAGTATAGTGTGTTCCCGCCCTAAAACATCTGGGCTCGCGACGGCACTTAAGGCTCCGTTAATACTGCTCTTGATGAACTTCCCACGTGTAGATCCTGCCTAATGGCAACATTATTCAGGCGGCACAATGATTGTTTATACGAGAATTTGCGGTTATGTTGTATCGACGTTGGTGCGAATTTCGGGGTAGAATGTTGTACGTTGTTACCTTTATAACATTGAGTTATTTTACGAATACAACCTTCTTTATAGTTACCTCAGTCTGCTACTGGACTAAATGCTTTTCCAATAAAGGGCACATTTGCCCATAACGCGGTCAGGTGGTTAAAAATCGCAGTTAATTGTACAGAGAACGCTACCCGTTCTCTGCAACGCTCGTGAGAGAAGAAAGGGGCATTACTCCGCTACCTCGACGAGCTGGGCTGAATGAAAACCACTATACCGCAGTCCACAAAAGGGAGACAGAAGAATGTCGATGCCTCCCTAAGCTGTCTACGCAAGAATTGGATTGCGAAGGCCAGGGACAGATGGCGCAGACAGAAGGAGGCTTATAGCCAGCAGTGGGTCCCTGAAAGCTGATGGTAATGTATGAATGTAATTTTTTACTTCAGTAAAATTTAAACATAACATATAATAAAATGAAATTCTTTGCAATGATTTAAATAATAAATCAATTAATAAAAAAAAATATAAGTATAATCGAAAAAAAATTGGTTGATGTGAGTACAGCGTCGAACTACCTCTCAGTCAAAGCCAGTTCAGTGAAACGTTAACCATGACCAAATATTATTGAATTTTTAAATTTCAAAAGCAACACTTTATCCACATACCTACTCGTATGAGCAATACATATTTAAAAATTAAATGAAATGCCGGCCGCATTTCATTGAGTGCTATGAGGTTGTAGGCTTTCCGTATTACACAGCAAAGTATATTTAAAAAAAAAATCCGTAATTATTTCACTTGCATAATTATAGCCCCAAAAATGAATACCTAAATCCTTTCATTCTTAAATGCAAGAGGGTTGTTATTGAAAAGGTTTTTATTGAAATCGAAAGAAATCGAGCGTAAGACGGCAGTTAGAAAAATACCAGAGGGGTATTCACAAAATCTTTTTGGGGGCCATTAGGTAATCGGGTTTCTTCCGATCTTCGTAAGGTTGTTTGCGACGCACCTTTTCATAAAAATCACTTTTTCTCTTGAGGTAATAAATTGCAATCACGAATTTTCCATTTTGATTTTTTGAATAGGAATATTGTTAATAAACAATAATAATATATTATTTTATTAAAACGAATCCATAATTAATTAACTTGAAACGGTTGCCTCACGTAATAAAGTCGGGTAAGGTTGACCAGGTTTCAATCTCTTTAGACGATCATCTTTAGGGTGAGTGTTATGAACGGCAACCCGACGATGTCGTTGTCCGCTCAGCACTGAGCGCTGCTTGATCTAGTCGGCCTCTTCCGACTATTACGTGCGTCAACCGTTTTAACTTAATTAATTATCAATAATATAATGTTTGTTCTTCGCAGTTGTGGGGTTCCAAAACGCTAGTATAGGTAGCTTTTCTTTAAAATAAAAATAATTAATATGATTAATGATTTTCAAAAAATATGTACATTATAACATAGCATTTGCCAGAATATTATAAAACCAAGAAGAGCACTTAAATGTTCCTAGCATCCTCAAACCTCGAGGTGTTGCGCGTGATGATGGCAAGAGCCCTGATGGTATGTCTTTGTTCCCCTGGGAACGTGGGAGAGTGCTTGTATGGGACGCTATATGCGTTGACACACTAGCATCTTCTTACCTCAGGAGATCATTCTCGAGAGCCGGATCAACTGCCGAAGATGCTAAGCTTGCCAAGCAACGCAAATATTATGTGTCTCTTAGTAAGGATTACATATTTGTGCTTTGGTGTGAAAACATTTGGACCATAGGGCCCCTACGCGAGGCTTTCCTCAAACAGATAACTCCGCGCCTGATCACCGCCATTGGTGACAAGAGGGCTGGCTGCTACTTTTCTCAACGAATTAGCAT
Source organism: Acrobasis repandana (assembly GCA_963576875.1). Lineage (NCBI taxonomy): Eukaryota > Metazoa > Arthropoda > Insecta > Lepidoptera > Pyralidae > Acrobasis > Acrobasis repandana. Next base: position 17,083,494 of record OY756215.1, read on the forward strand.
AGCTATTCAGAGAAGAAATGCAGTCAGCGTAGCACCATGCCGCACGGTCATAATCATTTATAATTTAAACTAAGTTTTATTTTTCGATTAGGCTTTTAGTTGAATTTAAATTGTACTTATTCCTTTTTCTAAATTGATTATAAAGGTAAGTCTCCGTTTGCGGCTACTTTGGCCAGCCAAGCTAAACCGGTGCCAAGAATGACCAGTTTAGACTCAAGTAGCAACTTACGCCGGCGGCAGGTGGACTTTACAGTGTCATCGTCGGAAACTAACTTTAAAGTGCAAAGGAAATAAATTAAGGATGCTAAAACTACCTCTAAATTGTAACTACTTACGCCCGACTTGAAAGAACGTATCTATGAGTACTCATAATCTTCGATTACTTTAAACGAGCAATTCTTGTATATAACGTCTAACAAAATATACTGAAACTATTTTAAGGGTGGATTCAGTCCATGATACTAAACAACTTTTCCAAAGGAACATATGTCGAAATATGAAAAATATTTTTTGGCTTTCCTTTGAGTTTTTTGGATCTCGGAAATGACTCCAATGATTTCGATGAAAATTGATTTCGAATGTGAATGAAATTGATCTAGGTTAAATTTTTATAGAACTTCTTTTTTCCGTTTCAAAGCAACAGCCAGCCAGACGTCAAGCCTACCCCTGCAATTCCACAAAACTACTTAATTTTGACACCTTCCTCCTAGGTGGATGCAGACGCTTATCAGTGGCCTATCCATTCGTTTAGACATTACCGATTGTACCGCTTCATTCAAACATTTCGATCGAGATTAGTCTAATAAAGGAAGATCCCGTAGCATCGCTTACTGTAAAATTAGACCTTTTGAATTTGTCGATTTACTAATGACTAACATACCTACAATTCAAGCAGAATAAACAGTATTTTACATTCTTAGATAGGTACATGTAAAACATGTGCTAGAGAAAGGTCGCGGTATCGTCATGAATTTGTAATGAAGAGACTACTTATAGGCTGGGCGTTTATTTAGCTGACAAGAATATTCTAGAATTCAGTCGTTCTATTATTTTTATATGCATTATTCAATAAAATATTGGCAGGCCTGTGTCACTCCCCGTTTAGGTATCGAAAATGTACCTACATTTAATACTATACACCCACCGGGTGGTAATTTCAGTTATACGAATCGTTTGTCCAGAGTAATAAGAATGAAATTGGCTTGCAATGGATGTCTAGGTATCTATACGAAAAGGTGCTGAGTTCTGACATGAGCTAAATGAAACCATATCGCTAGCCACATTGAGTAGATATTTCTTTGAATTTCTTTGCTGAGTGAGACTCTGTATGTTAGTATTATTTATTTTGTGATATTGGTCAATAAGGATGCGTAAGATGCAGCTGGGTCACGTAATTGGCTTCAGTTGAGAGTTTTGCTACTGTGTGTGATTGAATTATTCGAGCAAAATGCATTTTTTAACTCAGAAACCAATTATTATTATTTTTTTAGATATTTTAGTGCGTTTGACCTCTATCTAGCCTGATGGGAAGCTAAGACGAGGTCTAGCCGAGGTGTAACACGCAGACTCAAAAAATGACAATCATGATATAATAATAAAATATATACATTCATTAAAAATTAAATACATCAATCACACGAGATACTAAAATTAAAAAGTTATGTTAGTTAGTTATGTTATATTCATTAACTAATTGAGAAAGTCCTTAAATTGACAGAAAATAACAATCAGTGGTGTGTAATTTAATAGTAAATGACAATAAAAACAACAATCACTAAAAACACAAACTTATCGTGTCATTCGTGACGTAGTCTTGGGCCATCACCGGAAGATTTATTATACCCTGTTTTATTATACCATTGTCAACCCATTAGGATGAAATTGAAATGAAATGCGCTTTTGTGAAAATAAGAACGCTTAAAATGACTCCATCTATCCACAGAAGACAGTAAAAGTACATACAGAACGGAATCTCCTAAGGTACGCGCATTATGCGTCCCCGTTTTCATTAACTCTCCCCCGTTCTTGCCTTGTTGAGGGGCGAGAGCAGGCGAACACACAACCATTGACGTTTGCACGGCGGCACGCGGCAGCACAAGAATGGGGCGCGGGGACGGGGAACGGGGACGCATATTGCGCGCACCTTAGGAGATTCCGTTCTGTATGTACTCTTACTGTCTTCTGTGATCTATCCTTCATGTCGGTAGTGATGTAGATGCAATTATGGTTTTCCCAAACTTAACAAAAATATTGGCAACTAGGCCAAAAAAATAATGAATTTTTGAATTATCTATAAATGAGTTACTATTTTATTTCTGCAAAAATAAACAATATTATCAACTTCGTATTCATGAAACGAAAAGAAACACAATATAAAAAATATTATCTACCTACAGCGAAATAAAAATCTTTTTCACAAAAAGCTTACAAAATAAAAATATTTCATACAGTTTCAGTATAAAACCGTTTAGCAGTCTGGGGTTACCACGCCGAGATAAAAAGAGAGACAGCAAACTTTATTCGGTCTTAATTTAATTAATTATAGTCTCCCTCGTTTGTCGTTTGCGTTTCTTTGTCTATATCTTTCCGATTATTTATTTACGAACGTTTTTGTTCCCAGAGGGGACAACGACTGGCTTAGTGTTTTATTTTCTTACACTACGGAAGCGTGGAATGCATTAGTTCTGAGCAATTTCTTTGAAATATGAGGAAAAATATAACTAGTGGTTCTGTGAGAAGCTTTTATAACCATGCAATAACCGACACTTTAACCTGGCTTATCAAAGCCATTTCAGTGAAATCCGTCCATATATAACGCTATGGCAAACTGTCCTCTTTTCCCCCTCCACTCCCCCTTTTGGATTTTTTTTTGCAACATCTTGTGTAGAATGAAGTCCTTAGTGTGCCTCTCTTTGATTGAAATCCGTCAATAAATAACGATACGGCAAAGTTCTCCACATTTCCACTCTATTTTTGCCCCAATCAAAAATCGCGAACAACTAAAAATTTAAACCATGTGGAGGAAAAATGTGATCTGTAGGCGAGAACAGACTGACGGCATTTTTAGAAAAACATTTTTGGCCAATCTCTAAACTAAGACGCTTTACTCGCTCTGTCAATACAGGCCTATCACCATTTTGACTCACTTTTTCCATCTTTACGACCACAAATGAGCAAAACGTGGCCTTTGGGTTCTATGGCGTTGGGCTCTGTCTGCCCCGTTAGGGATAAAGACATGAAAGTATGTGTATAATGTGTGTGTTCAACTTACCGTAGCTTGGCAAGTGGCGGACTTGAATTAACACTTTATCATAATGCCTTGGAGATTATTTAATTTAACATAATTCTCTTAGTTGTCATCAGCGTATTCCTGGTTGCATCTTCAGCGGTAACGCTTCAGAGCCCGATGTCCGCTACCTAACCTACGTGATTTGACGAGGTTATTAGTTTTGCGTAATAACTAATTTAACATAATGCCTCGGAGGTAATTTAATTTAACATAATGCCTTAATTCTTAGTCGTAATAATTAATAATTGAAGCCAAACAATCTTCCACTCATGGTGTATTCTAAACATCGTCTGGTTTGGTTTGTACACAAAATTAGATGGTAATAGCAATTAGAGATGCAAAACAATAGAATCCCGTCCGCGATTCCCATGGGAACACTAATTCGCTTACGATATGCTAATACTTGGTTATTCTAGTGAAGACGGAGTTGACGTCACCTCTAAGATATTACTTTAAGGTGGTACTACACATATACAGGTGTTTCATTAAGGCAAAATAATCCTTGGGACTGAACCGCTTACTAAGGAAAAATTGGGAAAAATTATAATCTGTATGTCATACAGATTAGTTCAGTTCATGATAATGGTAATATCGTAACTATAAATACGGAAAAACACGGGTATGCTGTTGAAAAAAGTACTACAAAAAAACAGATTGTACGTATCAGGACATTACCATGGCCCAAAATCTCAAAGGAAGTTGCAAATGTAATAATAGAAAATATATATTGTGAAGTTCAAAAATACTTATTACTGTCACTCTAATAAAACATATAAATATTTTTATATAAAACATGTCATTCCTTCCGTGCTGGTCTGGGGAAAAGCAAAACCTTAGAATGTACCAGGTATTTTTCTTCCCGCGCAGACCGTACAGACAGAAAAGCTATTTTGAGCGCACTATTTTGATTCTTTTTTTCTCATTCTCGCCTACTATTAGGTAGGTACCTACGCCAAAAGTGGACTTTGGGTCTTGTGGCCCTAGGCTCTGTCTGCTAAGAGTCGCAAGACCCAAAATACTCTGTCTGTCCCAATAAATACGTGATTGTGTATGTATGACTATATACCTATGTAAAACATTTCATGGTTATACATTTTAAGGATTAACAAAAACAAAGTTGACTTGGCCCTGCAACCACCGAGCAGGCAAATAGCTAAAATTTAATTCTAGGCGTAGCATTCCACCACAGATTGCATTCCTTTGGCACTGCTCTACCGCTTGATGCCTTGATGGGAACTAAAGCGGTTTCATACGAACCACTTTTAATCGCGGGCGGGCGATAAAGTTATTCCACTAAAATTGTTTATGGTAATTAGTTTTGACCCTTTCAGTGGCAAGAGCGAATACCTGCTATAATTTCGTAAATTACATACGCTGCTCGAATATTTGCATGTGAAAATTTTATTTAACTTGGAGTTTGCATAATGAAAACGTTTTATTACTGCATCATATTTTTTATATCTTTTATAAAAATTATTAGAAGATTAAAAGAGCAAAATTATTTTTTTTTGTACACATTCGTATACGAATATACACTGCACTGGACAAGGACAAGGCAAACCTGAAAAATACAAAAAAATTGCAAAGACAATATGTCTTTCCATTTTTTTTGTATTATTAGTCCCGTATTGTATTCTCATGGGGTCAGGACAGCATGTGACCCTGTTATCACTCTCCATGCTAAATAAAGATTTTGCTAAATATTTACAGCCAGCCGCCTGCCTGACAACAACCCGCCTTAAAAAAGCATTCACGCAAAAAGTTTTACAACCGGCCGCCGCCCAACGTCAACACTCCTTAGTAATGCAGTTGTTGCACAAGATGAATATGCTAAATATTTTTAGTAAAATGTAGTTCAGCACTGTATGGATTGCACAAAAAAAACTGATTCTGACCCATTCTCTTGATCGGCTTTGACGATCTGCGCGAGAAAAGAAGCAGCTGATATGTTCAAAATTTTTTTCTTCCAGATTAGTATAGAAAGATCATCATCATATCATTGACTTTTCTTACCTACATATATGGAATCTTAATAGATTAATTGTATGTATAAGTCTATCTATTTTTCAAATTGTCCTGGGTCTTAGGTGTTTATCTATATATGTATTTATCATAAAATATAGTATCGGTGAGTTAGTATCCCGTAACACAAGTTTAAAAAAAAAACTTACTTTGGGGCTAGCTTAATCAGTGTAATTTGTCCCTATATATTTATTTATTTATCTACTGAACCTTTACTTATATACAGCCATCGTTCCATCACATATGGGGCAGAATTAATGACTGTGTTTATTGCTATACAATATATCGCCTTGCTCATAGGGGGATAACAAATGTGACCGCGCTCGAGGCATTTTCCCTAACTAAGGTTTTTGCACTGAGTAAGCACGAAATAATACGAATACAGAAGTTTAACTCATGTAGTCGTCATAAACGTCTTACGTACGTACGTCATTTATATAGGTGTCACAAGAGTCACGAGGCTGGAGTTTTATTTTTCTCATGTACCGACTGTATAATTGTAGGCCATTTTTATACTACCAAAACGTTACGCTAGAGCGCTAGTTAATACGTAACGTCACATTTTTTAAAGCTTTATTGTGTTATTAAGTGCATAGTAGATAAAGATATTAGGTCCTTACATATGAAATTGCCGATTTTCAATACTAGCAACTTTAAAATCAAATATCTTGCGTTTCATTAGGAATTCCAAATTTAAATTTATTTCGAAATAAAGCCAGAAAAATATTGTTTTAAAATTCGTATTTCATTTGTTTTAACATCATTTGTTTGAGTTTCAACATTGCTATAACAACAACTATGGACAAATTGAAAATTCGCGGTATTTACGAATACGAGTTCCACCGTGGCACCAGTGCTGCAGAAACGCCTCGAAGAATTAACGACGTGTATGGACCAGGCACCGCTAACGAACGAACGGTGCGTTTTTGGTTTCAACGTTTCCGTTCTGGAAATTTCGATTTACACAATGAGCCTCGAAAAGTGGGTACCGCTCGAATTGACTAAAGCAAACCAACAAACACGCGTTGCTTGCTGCGTTTCTTTGCTTAATCGCCACAATAATGAGGGGATTTTGAACCGTATCGTGACTTGCGATGAGAAATGGATCCTGTACGACAATCGGAAGCGATCATCACAATGGCTTGACCCTGGAGAACCGGCAAAACCTTGCCCTAAGCGAAAACTGACCAAAAAGAAGATTCTGGTTAGTGTTTGGTGGACCAGTGCTGGTGTTATCCACTACAGCTTCTTGAGATCAGGCCAGACGATTACTGCAGACTTGTATTGCCAACAATTGCAAACTATGATGGAAAAGCTCGCCATTAAACAACCGAGACTGATGAATTGCTCTAGCCCACTGCTCCTTCAGGATAACGCTAGACCACACACTGCACATCAAACGATCGCCAAGTTAGAGGAGCTGCGACTGGAACCTCTGCGTCACCCACCATACTCTCCAGATCTTGCCCCAACCGATTACCACTTTTTTCAAAATTTGGATAGTTTTTTACAAGGAAAAAATTTCAAATCTGATGAGGCAGTCAAAACCGCCTTCAAACAGTTCATAGACTCTCGATCCCAGGATTTTTTTTCCAAAGGTATCAATGATCTGCCTATAAAATGGCGGAAGTTTATCGATAACAACGGCGCATACTTCGATTGATTAAATATTAATTTCATAAAAAAAAACTTGTTTCACTTTTTTGATACTGAACGGCAATTTCATATGTAAGGACCTAATATTATACAACGATATATATAGCAGCGAACTATAACACCTGCTATGAAAGACTACCTTTAAACATTATCACCGCGCAAAACGCTCCCACGAAATTTATATAAAAAAACTGTCGGCCAATGTCCGTTAAGAGTTATGACGCACCGTCATACAGCAGCTACTGATTAGCCCAGAACTTGGCGTAAAGTAACAGTATTGGCGGAAAATGAGATGTAGTTTTTAGTACCGCTTTGCTGAGATCATTTTTTGCGCTTCATTATTATACAACGTGGAAGGGACATAACCGTAATAAATCAAACCACGGTTTTTGTTTCGCGGCTGTTATTTTAAATTCATTATACTATAGTGATCTTGAGAGCCCGTATGCCTATTTCACGTTGTATAGCATAGTTCTTTACAATTTTTATTTTGTATAGTTAGGCTCCATAAATACGAGCGCTTATCTCATTTACGATATTGTTGCCTCCACGTCGGGAAACTTTGGACATCTATTACAAGTTATAGGTGTGTATCGTTTAATCGGGAGCCAGTACACGTTATTTTAAACTACGTAGGAGCTCTTGCCGAAAGTGACCATGTCAAATAGAACGTTTGTATCGACTTATGTCTTAACAATATAGTAGTTTTTAGAATTGCAGGGTTACGCTTGATATCTGACTAATCGCAGCTTTCAGATATAAATACTCTATCACGCCTCTATCCATTTATTAGTAGACAGAGCCTTTAGCCTCTAGACCTAAAAGCCACCTGCCAGCCGTCAAGGCGTGCAGGTGAAAAAAGGAAACCAAAATAGTGCTGGTTTACTATCCAAATTGCTTATAAAATGATTTAAATTATCGTTTATTCCCTCAGTCGACGTTTACAATCTTAACGGGTATAGAAGCAGCAACCTTGGGGCAACGGATGCCAATAGACATTTTTATTTAACAATAATTTTAAAAAAATTATTGATATACGTATTTGTTTGTGTATTTAGTAGTAATAATAAGATGTACTGAATCACGTGAACACGTTGAGAAACTGTAAGTGCATGAAGCATTTCTAAACAATAAAAAACCTTACAGTGTGTTCACACTGTAAGGTTCTTTATTCTTTAGAAATCGTTCTTTATTTTCTCCCAGACCAGCATTAAAGATGGGCAGTACATCTATATTGAGTAACAAAAAAAGTGAATTAAGTATGAGTACGAATTATAAGGTCGTGCAAGTTCTTCTTCATCTAAGCGCATTCCCGGTTGTTTCCTCAGCTTTGCTGCTTTGGAGCCCGGGGTGCGCTTTCCCGCTTTTTCTTCTCCCAATATAACATGCATGTCAATGGTCACCCAAGGATGCCAAAGACATTGCAAAATGGAGAAGAAATAGCCAGAACAGTTTAGATAAATGCTTTGGCTATAGTTTTACGACCAGCAGCCTGCCTGACGTCAACCCTCTTTGGGAATGTATTTGTGCGAAAAGTTTTACAACCGGCCGCCGCCTGACGTTTACCCTCTTTGGGAATGCAATTGTAGCACGAGATGTTTGTGCTTAGTCCTTTAGTCGCCTCTTACGATATCCATAGGAAGAGATGGAGTGGTCTTATTCTAACCCGGAACCACACGGGTGAAGATCGTGCAAGTTGTACGGTAGTATATTTTAGTTTTTCAATTTTTCTCGTATAATCGAAAGCAATATAATGTACTGCAGATATTAAAACCAGAATTTCCATGGCCAAAGGAGCAAACAATAGTAAAAAGAAACTTTTCACAGCAAATATATCCAGAAAAATACGCAAACGCCTTATAAAAACGTATATCTGGAGCATAGCACTTTATGGATGCGAAACGTGGATATTGAATAAAAAAGATGGTGACAGGCTGGCAGCTATCGAGATGTGGTGCTGGAGGAAAATGGAAAAGATCAGTTGGATGGAAAGGAAAACCAATGAGGAAGTATTAGAAATAGTAGGAGAGAAAAGAAGACTGCTGGGCGAAATAGAAAATAGGAGTGGGAAAATGATTGGTCACTTAATACGACATGACTCCTTATTTAAAAACATACTAGAAGGAAAGATAAAAGGTAGAAGAGGTCCAGGACGACCAAGAAAGAGCTATGTAGACCAACTGAAAGAAAAAGCAGGGGTCATGTCGTATCAAGCACTAAAAGTAAGGCAGAGAACCGAGAAGTTTGGCGCATACTCCACCGACAAGAGTCACTAAGTTCTTAAATAAGAAGAAGAAGAAGAATCGAAAGCAAGTGTACGTTATTTTTACCCGACTGCAGCAAAGCCCAATAGGAGGGTTATGTGTTTGACCTATATTTATGTCCCTATAATTCTATGTCTGTTACCACGTATGATTTATTAAAATCGGTTTAGCCGTTTAGTAGTTAAGAGGGAACATAGAATTGGACATGCATATCATATGTTGTTTTTTAGCATTTCTCATTCCAAATTTCATTTAAAGATTTTATAAAAAAAAATTAAGATCGGACTCTATGTTTCCTCGTAACTACTAAACGGCTAAACTGATTTTAATAAATTATACGTGGTTAGATTCGTCTTAGCCACTAGAGTGTCATAGGCTATACTCGTATTAAAATTATTGTAAATCATAATGGCGGATTTTTAGCGCCAACTTGAGCGGCATGAAAAATCTTGTTTTCAAATTAAGGTGAGGATATAGGCAAATGGCCTTGAAGTGTGAAATAAATTGTTAACTCGTAAATATGGAGATAATTTCTATATTGCTCTTCGTCATGCACTAGATAGCCCTTTAAATTATTTTATGAACCACCGTTGAAAGTATTTACATTAGTCCGTCTAGCTTTAAAACTTGCCTCCGCCAAAAGTGGCCACGGCAAGTTTTAAAGCTAGACGGATCACCAATAATAGTTTCAACGGCAGTTCATAAAATAATTTAAAGGGCTATCTAGTGCATGACGAAGAGCAATATGGAAATTATCTCCATATTTACGAGTTAACAATTTATTTCACACTTCAAGGCCATTTGCCTATATCCTCACCTTAATAAATTACTTGTATACTAAGTGTAAGCACTTGGGGAAACTGGCAATGAGGTAGCTGTAAAACTAACAAATGTTTTAAAAGACATTAAATTTACAGATCTAATCTTGCAACTACACTATCAACAACAAGAAAGCATTACGTTTTAATTCCCTAACTAATTTCTTAAAATTCAACGGTAATCCAGTAACAGTAGACATCATCATTTAGGCTTATTTACCGACCATATCTTAATTACCACTATGGTTATCTCGTCATAATCTTGAAGAACTTGTCGTCTTTTCACCGTTCATGCTTGGAGAGATTAAATCACCCACAAGCCATCTTTTTAATTAAATCCTACTTGTTATCTATAGGCATCTCTATTTATTAAGACATGGTTTATGAAATGGTTAGTGTCTTTTGACCGCAAATGCGTGTGCTTTTACTAAATTTAGTTATTTGCTATTAATAGTTACCAATACAAAAAGTATTTAGTTTAAGTTTAAAAAAAATAATACTTATTTCCTTTTTATATCATTTATTAATTCTCCCATGAAAAGAAAAAAAAACTAAATCTGTAGCGGCTTCTCTTCCCGCGCATATCGTAAAAGCAGATCTAGGAAATAGGCGAAAATGTGAAGTAGTATGTTAATAGGCAATACGGATAGCAACCCAACACTATTTTTATTCCTTTTTTCATCTTCTCGCCCACCATCACGGTAAAAGTGGCCTTTGGTGTGCTTTAGGTCTTGCGGCCCTGGGCTACGTCTGCATAGAAACGTAAACCCCAAAATACTCTGTCTGCCCCATTAGGATTCTTATCCCTAATGTAGGTACGTGACAAAAAACTATTTAAAATTTTACTAGTTTATTTGTAAATAAACTTTAATAATGCTTTTCACTTAAACTCCAAAAATTAAGGACAGTTATATATAGATCTAAACAAAAACAACTGTTCTAATAAAAAAGAACTTCTGTCTAATAAACAAGAGCTCCTGTTCTAAATACGATCATTTACTGAAACCAGGCAAACGGACTTTAATTTATTCTCGCACTCTATATGCACTTATACGTATACTGTATTCGCTTTGATCATAAGATAAATTCATTAAAGCACTGCGTTAATAACCATGATTATAAGTCCGGAAGAGGTGCGAGGGCGCCAGCCGACCACGGCAGTTCCATTTCCCCTATTTGCAATGCAAAAGTCCCTACTCATTCGTCTATCTATCACTCCCTCCCTTTCGTACTCAGCTGAAGTAAATCTATCTTGCTCACTAGTTTTTGCCACAAACATTTTGGTGTCGGTAGTGACTTATACGGTAGGTACTAGATGTGACGATAAAGAATGTCATAAAAATGCAACATTTTATTTTAGTGTCTCTAAATTAAACTTGCTATCTTTGTGAACTATAAATTTAAAGCCTGTTTCTTTTTAAATATAAGATATTTCATTTTCAGAATTCAATAAATGTCATCATTTCATCAAGTTCACTCCATCATTTAGTTATGGTTATCATTGATATGATTTTAAAACATAGAATATTTGGTACCTACGCAAAGTATATTGTAAGTTATTGAATTTAAATCCAGATCAATGTCTATGAAGTTAGGTAATCAGTAAAATAATCAGACATTGAGAAAACTAACTGAAATATATTTTTTTAAACTTTCTTGAGTCCTGAAACAAACACCCGAAATAAAGAGCATATTCCGAGACTTCATAATTTTACCGAATTTTATAATTTTATATAAATACAATTAAAACAAATACATTTAGGTATCAATATCTTAACTATATTTCTAACCCTCCCCTTGACATTTCTGCTGCAAAGGTGCCCAATATACTAGCTGCGTTACCACGCTGAATGGCAATGGCCAACCTTTGTATCAGAAATGAGAATACATTACGAATTTAATTTATAAATTAAACACTTTGTCATTAGTTAAGATAACAAGATTAGTTACTTAGTTGTTTCGAAGGAAAATACAAAATCTAGATCTAGTATTCTAAGAATCTTAGAAGTCGCTGTCACCCCTAGACACTTTCTTGCAAGCCATGCGTAGAAATTCAGACGGACACTAGCGCAGTTTATTCCAAAAGGATTAGCCATAAATAGTTCTTCCTCATTACATTTTCATGAAGGTACCCTCCAGTTGTGAATTTATGCCGAGAAAAGTTTGAGTTTTACTGAATAAAAGATATCTATTTGGCAGTAATACTGGCGGAGTGCCAGGCGACGTTTTATGGCTGGTTTTTGTGATGTGTGAATAAGATTGGGTGAAGTTAGTATGTAAGTAAGTACTTGTACTACAGTGACCGACTTACGCAAAAGTCGTAAGTTGGATACCTAAGTCAGACTGAGTCACCAAATTTTTAGTACTTATCCATTTATGGATAAGTACTAAAAATTACGTAAATAATATTCTGTTTTATATGTATTAAATGTAACAGAAAAGTCGGAAACAGCTACATAATATCACTTCACAAATATTTTTTATTATGTCCATTGTCCATTTCACCATTAGTTCACATTACTGATTATTATTAAGTCATTTATAATGTAACGCACTAAATTCACTAATTCACTATTGTAATATAGTAATTTGCATATTTGGCGCAAAACTATACGGTAATTATTTGAATAAATTCAATAAAAATAAACAAATGTTTATCTTATCACATCACGCTTCTACGCACGGCTTGTCAAGTTGTCATTGTCGACAATGGCATTATAGCACTACACTACAACCCGCGGAAATCTACTTGGCATCTGCGTGTATGTGATTAACTGTGAGTCTATGTATTCTTACCGGTTTATACTGCTTTCGATTGATAATCCCTCTCGCTCTTGTGTATCTCCCGCCAATGCGAGAGAGTGAGAAGGGTATATATATCAAGATGGTTGGTGGGTAATAACGTGAAATTATATTGTTGCTTTTCTACCTGTTTTTATCATTTGGAAATCTATGAAATATGTGTTCTTTTTTGTAATCGGTGGATAAACAATTATTATATGCGCATCTTCTCACCATTATGGTTACTATTGATTGACAGTTCTCAAGACAAGATACGTCGTGTATTGCGTGCGGCTAGTAACTAAACCCTAGTTTAGAGCACAGAAAGGTACAGAAAGTGCGGGGGAGAAGTGCGGGGACGCCAATTTGCGGGAGACGCTGTGTTATTCCATTCTGTTTGACTCTTATGTATTCTGTGCTATTGTCCGCCACTTACTTTGCTGTACGAATCAAAGAAGAATCAAAGAATCTTCAGTAATTAGGCCTTCGCAGGCACTTTTTCACCTTAATAATTTTAGTAGTCATTACGTGTAATGTTTGTTTATATTTAAATTATTATTTTAAAAAAGTTACCCATACTTGCTTTTCACAACGACCACTGCTGAGAAGAAACGCCGAAAGAAACTTATTTACACCGTATTGTACTTTGTTAGTCTACAAAGATATTATGCCTTATACAATGTTATCACAATATAACATGTGAAGCTTGCGAACAAGTGCCAAATCCAATTTACAGAAATAAGTAACACTGTATTGTATAGTCCATAAAAACCGAGCGAAGCTGACCAGTCCCTACCTACTGGCGGCACCCGTTCACGAGTTGAAGTGTGGATCAGCCATCGCTGAACTCAAGCATATTAGAGGGAATCCAGCTTCGACATGACGTAGTGCTTATAACTAGATTTTTTTTAATGTTTAACATAAGCAAGTCAGTTCAAGGGTTTTGACGAGACATGGGGTTGTAAGTGGGGTCGCAAGTTCACAACTAAGGGGGAAATATTAGTCTAAATTATTTTAAGCTTTAAATTGACACTATGGCTTCACAAGGAAAAAAAATCAGGTATAAATTTTTCAGAGAAGAAGTTATAAGTCGTTAAATTTAATAAAAACATAAAAAATTCGTTGCCACAACTTTAGTATTCTTAATAATTGAAATTGAAAATATGCGATGAAAAATCGTGGTGAAATTCTTAATTTTTTTTATTATTATATAACAATTTAGATATTATTTCGAGCATTGTAATGCTGTATAAATCTATAATTTAATTACTACTATTTGTTTTAAAAATTCGCATAACATTTTTCATACGCTACATGCTATCGATGTAATTGCATTTACCGAGGTTTCCGTCCCGTATGTCAATCTCGGTAATATTTTAATGGACACAACCTGTGTCCCTTTATGAAGTAACGAATCCGGCTCCATTTAATAACGATATTCACCGGGATACTTTATAACATAGGCTTAAAAAAATATAGGGAAATATATTTTTATTTCTTGTCTTTGACTTACTTATTTAACGATATACAACGATACAACTATGCCCCAATCTATTGATAGACTTCTAAGATTTCCACAGCAGTAAAACATGCAGATTAATTTTCGAGTAACTACTTTTTTAAATTTAATGACTCGTTTACTAGTGTACTAGGTTTCAAGAGATTGGACAGAGTCCCAAACATTACACTTCGTTCCTTGATAGTAATTGTCGGCAAAAAGCTGCAAAACTGAAGTGGGATTGGGCGGGTCATGTCATCATAATACCTCCTGAAAATTGGGCAAATACAGTTACTCCCTGGATACCCGAGGATGGTCGTCGTTGCAGAAGAAGGCCCAAGTAAGAGATGGCGCGACGACCTTGATGCATTTGTACGTAGTTGGTCGGCAATGGTAGTGGACAGGGACTCATGAAGGGAAATGTGAGAGACCTTTGCCTAGCAGTGGGACCAAATAGGTAATTAAAAAAAATACTCGTTAGATTTTCGAAAATTGAAATACAAAATAATTATTATGTGTGATTATTTATTTTGATTTGGCCGTTTGGTAACGGCAGAGTAGAATACAATTTATCACCACTACTTACCCCTTCCAATGGGTGTCGTAAGAGGCGACTAAAGGAGGAATAAGTAAGAGAGTACGGGCAGCAGCGTACTCTGCCCAACGACTTTATAACCATCTACTGCGATCACCAACCCGTCTGCCTAGCGTGGTGATTGTGGGTTAATGGAGGGTATTTGCCCATAATCACCACGTTCGGAGAGACCTTAAGTCCAGCAGTGAACTGTTATCGGAAAAAGAAAGATTTATTTTGATTAATAAATATTGTTTAAATCTAGGCAAATATGACTATCGCTAAGCTTAATCCAAATTGTGTACTTGCAGAATGTACTAAAATAATATTTATTTAGATAACTGAATATCTAGGAAAGCCGTCAGCTGACTTGTGCAATGTGCATTGTAGCTTGACTGCAACTTGGACAGTGAAATATTAATAATATAGCTGATTAAACAACATCGACTAACGATATCATTTTATACCTGACACATCCTGACACTTCTGATGCATCTGGTCTACGAGTATTTATGCATTGTGATATTTTATTGCGTTTCATAGATACCTATATAACGATTATAAATGCAATGAAACTTTATACGTCTTATTTTTAAACGTAGACTAACTTTGTTGCTAGTTTAAACCATGGTATAATAAAACAACAAACAAAAACATATCCTCTTCCTGCGTTGGGCCAAGACTACGTCACGAATATCACGATAAGTTTTACCACTGATTGTTATTTTCAGTAAATTTAAGGACTTTCTCAATTAGTTAATGATTAAAAGATAAAATACAAACTTAACTATTTCATATATCGTGTGATTCATCTGTCTATTCCCAACTTCCCAACTAATATTATAAATGCGAAAGTGAGTTTGTATATTTGTTTGTTTGTTTATTTGTTACCTCTTTACCCTCTATCTACTGAACCAATCTTCTTGAAAATACGAATACACATAGTTAAGAGTCCTGAGAAGGACATAGGGTACCTTTCATCCAGGAAAAATGTCTTGTTTCTGTAGGAATTTATTAAAAACTAGCTTTTATACGCGAGCGAAGCCGCGGGTAAAAGCTAGTTTTTAATAAATTTATATATTGAATTATCAGTTTATACATACATACATACTGTTTCCCATAGAGGTAGGAAGAGACTATGGACCTCCACTTGCTACGATCCTAACAGAATACATTATTTTATTATACCAAGATTATTAATTAAACTATTATCAACCCCAATTAAATTGACATTGACGGACAAGATAGTGGCATATTACTAAATTTCAACCTGTTGAGTGTGGTATAACCACACGTTTCCACCACAACCACATGTTTTACTTTAAACCATGTAATAAAATTAGTCCGAGTTTAATAATAAGACGATGTAGTCTATATTTTTGATTGTAATCATTTAAGCTGATGCAAAATTTGCAGTGCTATTGTTATTTCTTATTTGAAATAAAATATTTTCTTGAAAGCGAAGACGAAAATCTGAATCTTTTTGTATAAATCCTTCAAATTATTTTATGAACATAGGTATGTTGAAGAGTTTTTTTTTTATTAAAGACAGTACTAGCATTCGCGCACAGCCTATAATCTATATACAAGATCTTAAAGGCCCCGTCAGTTCAGAGCCAAGTATAATGTAAGTGTTTTAAAAAATCACTGTAAATAAACAACTACAGTTTATTTCTCAAAACAATTATATAGGAATCTTAAGGCTTTTCTACACCCACAATATCCAAAACAAGATTTTTGGCTCGATAGAAAAAAATAACAAACATACCTCTAAATTTGCCATTTACCTATAAGAAAGGTATTAAGTACTACTTTATACAATCACTTTTTTATATGAAGGTAAATTTTGGTGTAAAATGATTTTTCAAAAACACTCACAGTTTGCGGGCTGTGAACCATGAAGATACATAGTCGGTCCGTATTATTGAAAAACATACCCTGAAACCGAAAATTTTAAGAGGAAGAAGAAGTGGATGGAATGCGTAAGGCAGGATATGGGGATAGTAGAAGTGCATGTTAGTTTAACGGGAAATAGAGGAATGTGAAAGGAGAAGACATACTGCGCCGACCCCAGATGATGGGATAAGGTGGGGCAAATGATGATAACCTAGAAACGAAAATGTTTATCTTTTTCACATTTGTAAACTTGTCAATGAAGATTTAATAATGTTAATCTAATTTTAATTTACAACCCCAAAACCAACTCTCAAAAAGTCATTCGTATTCATTCATATTCAAATAACGAAAGGAAGTCAAGAGGCAAAAACGATTGTCTCAAAGGGACAACACTCGAGGCCCTTAAGTGGAGGACATGCAAATTGATACCACTTCAGCGTTTCACAGACTTGAATCAGGGGTAGTACTATTGGTCGACGAGAAACGCATTGCGTCAGATACGAATATCGTAGTACTTGACGGCTATTACAGAGCGCCTTCCATTTTCGTTTGCAAATCTTTGTCATTTTTGTCTCTGTATGTGACAATAACATTGTGTGTGTATGTGTCTCTTTCCATTCAATGACACCGACAAGAGCTTGACTCTTACATGTAGACAGACAGGTTACAATAATCATGACAAAAATTGCTGTTAGCTAAACATACGACAACCGCACATACCTAATATACTCGTAAATAAATAAATAAAGTTAAAAGCATATAGCAAAAGATTATTATAATTGTTTTAGTTTTAATTTTGCATTGATTGTGTACGATACTCTCAATTCAATGCAAATCAAGATGCCTTCTTTTTGTTGTTAGTTCCAGAGTATATACATATATACGAGTATATGTATGTTATGGGTATCATAAAGGGTTACATTATGTGCTGAACTAATTAGGTACAGTATTCGCATAATTTGTGTCTAACACGCCATAGGGGTCACCAGTGACCCCCGTACAATCATAAATTTATTGTGTCTGCAATGATGGCGTTCAAAGGCTTAAGTTTGACTTAAACTATATGAGAACAAGTTTGGTCGGTCGTAGGTAGAATTTGTTACTAGTGGCTTTTCTGCTTTGTGCAAAATTTTCAGTGTTATTGACACTGATTTCAAATTAAATTATGAAATAAGAAATGGTGAAAAAATTCCACGTGAGCAGGACTTGAACCCGCGACCTTGGTCTCAATACTTTACCTCTGTCACTCACACTTTTTCACCATTTCTTATTTCATTAATTAATTTGAGTACTTTAGTACTGCATCTTGAATGCCTAAAAACCCTATAAAAGCTTTGATATCAAGTTATTTTTTTAAATATGTATTTTAGTATTTATAAAATAGAATTTAGAAGATTTTTTTCCAGTGCGCGAATTTTCACAGTAACTTGTGTCCATGATACTGAATAAATTCTACACGAAACCAATATTGAGTGGACTGACCTTACTGTCAAAATTACTGAAAAAAATTCCGCTCAATAATTATTCTCTTTCCACAATATAATGATTTTAAACAACCACAATAAAAGACCTACAATAAACATATCTTCTTGTTCCCTTCAATCGCATAGGTATGTTGTATACAGAGCTACTGGTATCTTACGCACAACCTCCTAGAAGCGACTTAAGTGCATCAAGACCAACAACTTTTGTTCTATGACTTTTGTTTAAACGTAATACTTAGCAAGATTTTACATTTTTTAGTTCAAGTTTGCATATTTCAAAAGTCAAGTCTGTGTTTCATAAGCGCCGCCGCGTGCGTTGCCACGTGAGCGTAGTACTGCCGCGTGCTGATTGCTATAGACTTAAGAAGGGTAGAATTGCAGATTTAAATTTGATTATTTTTGTATAAAAAAAAAACATCAAATTAAAAAAAAGTCATAGAACAAAATAAGCATCTCTTCCAAAAACTGGAGATCTCGAGAGTGTAAACAGGCATTGTATAAATGGCCTATATTAAAATAAATTGTATAATCAAAAAGCTATAGCTACCAATTCTACCTCTATATGTACTCTACTAATATTGTTGAGTCTAGTAAACAATCGGCACACATCAATAACCTAGGTACGCAAAAGTATCTTTATATAATGGTCGATTGCAATGGACTAGTATTGTCTATTTTTAAGCTGTACTTTGCTTTCCAGGTTTTTTTATAGGTAATACATCTGTACTCATTACATAAAGAAGTGTAGATTCAATCAAGACTTTTTTAAATCTGCGTTTATACTCGACCAATGTCTCAGTTTATTAGGTCTGTATTATTATGAGTTTATTATAATAATACAGACCTAATAAACTGAGTTTTAAATAGGCCCCTCACCCTTAACCTTAATTTTTTTATCACACTTACACCAAGTCACCAACTTGCCTACTGTAAACACAGTTCAAGTCTCTTAACCTACTTTTATGTGAACTAACAAAGACCCAATAAACTGCCTTCCAAATTGGCCTGGACCCCTGACCTTTGCGAGTATTTTCTTATCACAACTCGGCACCTACTCGAAACAGAATTAGCAAGACCGGCTCAAGAGAACTTTGTTGTAGTTTCCAAGTACAATTTTGTGTATTTACATTGAAGACGTTATTTACCTTTCTTCGAGTATTTTTTTAATAGTAGATAAGTATCGGTGAGTTTTAATTTGACATTGTTATAAACGAATCCTACTTAATATTTAAAATACGAAAGTTGTATGGATGTTTGTTCTGCTTTTAAGAGTCTCCGTTACCCTAAGCTCTTCTATACAAACGTAGTTTAGCTTTGATTTTGAAATGACATGTCATATTTCAGCAATATTTTGTAATTTCAAAGAAATTGCATATAAGTATCTAGATACTTATATGCAATGTCTAGTTATATGCCTAGGCATATAACATAGTTTTCGATAGTCAAAATTTAACCATGAAAAAAAATTTAAGGATGTCGAAGTTTTCCATATTGTAATCAAATATGATACGATACACTTTATTCTCTTTCAAGTTCATATTTGACTGTGAAAACTAGTAATATGCCTATATATATGCTATTTCTTTGAAATTACAAAATTTTGCAGAAATCAAGCAAAAGCTAGGCTATTCAAAATAAAAGCTAGACTACATTTGCATGGGAAACTCTGATGGACTCATTTCCAAGATTGGAATGAAATTCAACATGTAAGTAGATAGCCTGGATTAACAAGGCAGTGAACCCTGGTATTGTCAAATACTTTTTGAGCACGCGGGCACCAGCGCTGCGAGCAAGACTTAGTTTTATATAAATCGATAAATCAATCTATTTTTATTCTATTTTTTTTAAATCTTTGAACAGACAATAGTGTATATGTTATTGAGACATCAATATAAAAAAAAAAGTGATATAAAGTCAATTATCATAACAACATAAATCAAACTCTATAAGTTTATATTTTTTTGTTAACTTTTGCTTTAAGAAAATAATATTTACATTTAAATAATTTAAATCAGAATAAAAAGTCAGAATATTAATATCGCAATCTCAATAACAAAGTAAAGGTAATTAAACGGGACGATTGTGTAAACTAAAATAATATTAAGTCTTTATCTGAAGAGATTATGCAAATATCTTAGGGAATTCTTATCTCGACAGAGACGAATAACGATTACAAGCACAACGCTGTTTAACTTTTGTAAATTACTTGTAATTTGTTAGAAAAGATATTTGTTAAAGGGCTACTCAAACGTAAGTGGCGCCTCTAAAAACAATTCAATATACAATGATATCAATCAACATTCAAACAAGGAATTTTCCGTTTTCTAAAGCTCCATACCCAAAGGATGCCAACAGGACCCTATTACTAAGTCTCCGCTATAACAACAAATACACTGTTAAAAATTATGTAATTTTACATGCAAAAAATTACATTAACCTCTAAAAATCCCGAAAAATCTGGGAAATTTACGGGAAAATGTGAAATTTTACATAATTTTTGTCATTTTTACATATGTTTCCGTACATTTTCCAGATTTTTGGGGAATTTTACAGGTGTATGAAATTTTTTGCATGTAAAATTACAAAACTATGTAAAATTACATAATTTTTAACAATGTACTTAGCTGTAAGTAACGATTTAACGTCAAAATTTGTGCAAAACAAAGTGACTATTATTAAGAGATATTATAAATATTCTATGATAATAAAGATATTTTGAATTGAATTGAATACTAAAAATAAAATAAATTTAGAAATTGAAGGGGGTAGTCATACAAGAAACATGCTTCTTTCAGCGTTTTAAAATATTGTACAATTTTCAATACATTTTGGAGGTACTTTTTTAATACACTTTACATTAATTGAATGATGATTTTTATTTTTATTCTCCAATTTATATTAACGTTTGAAAACTAATTCATGAAAAGGCTTATCAGATCTGATAAGCCTTTCCATCATTGCCCGAATTGATATAAGTACATATACTTATTTATACACCGATTTAATAACGCAAAACCTTTCAGGTTGGAACCCAATCCATGAAACTGAACAAACTTTATTCTACAATACGAGTATTCCCAAAATGGCAAAAGTAAAATTCGGATTTTCATACAAATTGACGCGATCAGCTGATCAGATTGTATGAAAATTAAAAAAAAATTGTTTGGGTTTCGTGAAAGTTGTAGAACAAAAGTTGTTCAGTTTCATGGGCTGAGGTACCATCTGAGAGGCAAATGACCGGAGAATCGCAGTGGCCAAATACTGGTCAAGTTTGATTTATCACTTTCGACTCGAAAAGAAGAAGTTGACTAATTTGTTTTATTTGCGTAAAACTGAATTTTACACGAACAAAGTCACGTGCATCAGCTAGTATTAAGGTAAATTCCAAGCAGAAGTGGCGCCCTCATTTAAAATAAATTGTTAAGGCCATACTTAAATTTTCCGGGGTCCAGTGCTGCCCCCATTTAAAATAAATCATTTTAAAGAAAACGGAGACACCACTTTAAAATTTGCAACTACCAAGTCCTAGATAACCCTTCAAACTATTTTGTGAACTACTGTTTACAGTTTATAATGAGAACGTTAAGCTTTACTACGCACATTAGCCAAAAGTGGCCGTTTTTCGCAAATGTGCGTAGTAAAGTTTAACGTTCTCACATTAAACTGTAAACAATAGTTCATAAAATACTTTGAAGGGTTATCTAGGACTTGGTAGTTGAAAAATTTTAAATGATGTCTACGTTTTCTTTGAAATGATTTATTTCAAATAGGGGCAACACTGGACCCCGGAAAATTCAGGTACGGCCTTAACGTTAGTGTGGTGAAAATTTCCATTTTTAGATAGCCCTTTTAATTATTTTATAAATTACCGTTGAAAGTATTTACATTAATCCGTCTAGCTTTAAAACTTTAGGATGAGGCAAGTTTTAAAGCTAGACGGATCACCAATAATAGTTTTGACGGCAGTTCATAAAATAATTTAAAGGGCTATCTGTGCCTAACATTGAGAAATATGGAAATTTTCACCATAATTACGGGCGCCACTTCAAGTTTATTTACTTCTAACTTCACCTTAAATAAAACGTTAGTAATGGTGATTTCGGCGCGCGTAAGACTTAACCATAATTCTAAAACCTAACTGTTAAATACAAAAGTTTTTATGTTACTTTCCAAGTCGATTACTTGAGAATCTTTCCTGTATTAAAACTTTTAAATGTGTATATGTAACTGCGGTTAAGTTAATACGAGCTGTAGATAACTTTGTTTATGTTTGAATAAACGAGTATTTTATTAGAGATTAGAAATATTGGTAACATTACCATACTAAGTTTTTCTTTTTCTTACACTTCGGCTGTGGAAAAACGCGCCGTGTGTGTTTTGCTAAACTGAATACATGCACGGCGCATTTTTCCGCAGTCAAGTGCTTACCTATAACCTAGATTTGCAACCATCCAAAAGAAAGATTATTGCGGCCAATTGGCCTCATAACGGAACAGTGAACGCAGCTGTGAATTGTCGACCTAGGCGATTGTCCCTTGAGGTCTGTGAATAGCGTCAACTGCGAGCAACCAAATCGAACACGAAGGCACTCTCTTGTCAAATTCACTTTAGGTCACCGAGCAAGCGGAGCAAATGCAAGTCCAGTCAATGCACATACCAAAACTAGGTCACAAAATATGAGCTAAATCTGCAATATAAAAAATTGTAAGCAGCAAAGAAAACGAAAGAAATAGAGACCCGGCACAAAGCTGTTGTCATTGAAATTTTATAAAGTGTGGATTGGGATATATATGGTGGTGATACTTGGTGCATTTGTTCTTTATCTCAATGGATATTGCGCATGTCAAAATTAAAAAATTAAAAACAAAAATGATTATTTCGGTACGTAGCCTAGTTACAATAGATAGTAGTAGGAGCCTACTTTGAAGTATGAAAATACTTGTGCCAGTAGGCTCCGCGCTAAATATTGTGAGTACCTCTTGTTTGTTTGTTTGTAATAAGATTATTGTACTAAGAAAACACGTAATTAAAAACAAAAACAACATATTGATTAATTGACAACGGCGGACTTATCCCATAATGAAATCTCTTTCAGTCAACCGGCGAATAAGTAGTTGGTAAATTGGTAAATTCACAAAATGGTTGAAATAGGTCATACAAATTAGTTTTTAAACCCTGATTTCCAAACTAGGCTGGCGCCTGTATTTTGGAATCCAGTGTTCGACCGTATTTTTAAAGAGGGAGGACTTATATAAGAGGTGTACAAATTTAGGTGCTTAGGCTAAGACTAACGAAGGGCTAGAAAACAAAGATAAATAAAATAAAAGAATAAAAATACATCGATACATAACCATTGTACAAGCATGAGGCATGTGTGTGTGTGTGTGTGTGTGTAGAAGAGTGTGTAATTGTGGGTGTGGCGATGAGGTGCGTCTGTATTTGTGTGTGCCAAGTGGGAGGAGAAACTGCTACCCATCTATATCTAACCTATTTCTTGGTAGCAGCCCCTCCGTGTCATCATAGTCTTGTTGTAACAACCAATTGGTAAGTTTTGTTTTGACCTCGAACTTATTGAGTTTATATATATTTAAAGTTTTGTTGATTGTTTTGTAGATAATCGAGCTGGAGACATGAAACTGTCGAGCCGCAAAGAAGGTTCTGTGACGGGGTATGGGACATATTCTAGGAGTTATCCTTTTCAACGGGTCTGGCAGTGGTAGTTTAGTGTGTTTGCGAAGGACAGTTTTGAGCACATAGAGCTGCCTCACAGTCAGCACAGAGGCAAGTGTATAAAGTTGATTGGTGGGAAACCGGATGGGTTTGGAGTACATGACTTTAAGGACAGCTCTTTGTGCCCTTTCAACCTTAATGAAATGGGTTTTAGCAGCACATCCCCAAGCTGGCACGCAATAGGTTAGTACTGAGAGGCAGAGCGCGGAGTAGACTAGGTTTAAGGTTTCTGGGTCGGCTGAGTGTCTAAGAGTTTTAAATATATGAATAAGACGCCTTACTCTGGTAGTAAGGGCGTCAATATGATGATACCAGTTAAGGTTAGGATCAATATAAACGCCAAGATATTTAGTAGATTGTGCTTGTGATATAGGGGAGCAGCCGCAGTTATCATTCTGACTGCAGTTGGAGTGGATGTATATCTTATAATTGGGGGGTGGTTGCGTATTGTTTCGAATTGAGAACGGAATGATGTGTGTTTTAGAGAGATTGAGACTCAATAGATTTTGTGACAGCCAGCTATTAATAATCATTAAGTTGTATTCTGCTGTAGATTTGATTTCCAGCCAATCTGAACCGTGTATCACAAAAGCGGTGTCGTCCGCGTATGTAAATATTTTACATTTTGGCAAGGTAATATTGCATAATTGGTTAATGTAGACCAAGAATAATGTGGGTCCTACAATTGATCCCTGAGGGACGCCATATTCGATGGGTTCTTCATCGCTAATATATCCGCCGATTGTAACGCTTTGACGGCGATTAGTGAAGTAGTCACGAAAGATGTCATGCGTGATACCTCTAATTCCTAGATGATGGAGTTTAGATAAGAGAGTAGGCACATCGACGGTGTCGAAGGCTTTTTGCAGGTCGAGGAAGATACCCAAGCATTTTTGTCCCTCGTCTAGTTTCGTGGTGATATGTGTAACTAGATCTGCTACAGCGTCTTCAGTGGACATACCAGTACGAAAACCGTATTGTTGATCCGATAAAATGTTATTTTTTATTAAAAACTGGATAAGACGCTTGTTAAGAAGTTTTTCGAGTATTTTAGACAAGGAAGTTAGGACGGAGATGGGCCTATAGTTGGCAGAGTTGTTTTTATCACCACTTTTGTGAATTGGGTGGAGGAGGGCCTTTTTAAAGGCATTCGGGAAGACACCTGTATGAAAAGCAGTATTGCAAATATGGGTGATAACTGGGATCAATAGCCGGCGATTGGATTTGAGTATGGAGGAAGAAATTCCGTCCCAGCCAACTGCTGAGCCAGACCGAAGGCTCATGATAATGCAATCTATTTCGGCTTCGTCAGTGTCGAAGAGAGCCATTGAGTCCGTTACAGCTTGCTTTTTTAAAAAAGGAGTAAGATCAGAATTAGACGGGCGAATCGTTGTAGCAAGGGTTTTGCCAATCTTGACGAAGTACTTATTAACTGCATTGAGTGAGGACTTGATGTCTCCAGCTAGCTTCAAAAGTTCAAATGGAGGAAGACGAGGTTTTTCTGTGTTAGTCATTTGTTTAATGGTGTTCCAAGTACCTTTTAGGTTATTCTTATTTTTAAGTAACTCATTTTTCTCATGTAACCTTTTAAGCTTGTGAAGAAGGGAATTACAGAAGTTACGATATCGCTTGTAGGTCGTTTTAGTAATTTGGTTATTAGGTGATTTTCTAAATTCAGTGTGAAGACGATCCCTGTGCTTGATACACCGTAAAAGACCTGGAGTAATCCAGGGTTTAAGTATTTTGTTTTTGTTAGAGACTAGGATTGATTTCGTATGTTTTGCAATGATGCTCGACAAGACCGTTACAAGAGTATCGGCAGCAAGATTTGCATCTTCAATAAATAGAATATAAGAGAAGTCTGTCTTAGAAATATCCCTGTGTATGCTTTCTATATCAACAATGGTCTTACGTCGAGCATTATTGCAAATATTATTTTTGAGTTGAAGATGAAGAAGTGTTGGTTTATGATCGGTGATATGAGTATCTATAACAAGTGTAGTGTAGGGAAGTTTGCTTTTAAGTAAGACATGGTCATAGCACTTATCGCCTCGAGTGAGGAGAACATGTGTTGGGGACAGAGCATGTGTAGCATTGAGAATTAAGTATTCATTTGAAAAATCATCATCATTATTTGGTTTAATATCAATGTTAAGATCACCAACGAGTGTTATGTTGTTAAATGATTTCAAAGTATTCAAAAAACTATTTAAACTGTTCAGAAAGCGATCAAACTGATCTCTCTTGGAGCTGGAAGGAGTCCTATATATTCCTACTATAGCTATTTTATTTTCAATAATACAAGTTAGACAGTCCGCATATTTTAGATTTGGTTCCGTAATGGTATGAGGTATGGAAGATTTGATGTAAATAATGACACCTGCGTTTTGGTTTGGGGGGTTGGTTGTTGAATAAAAAGTGTATCCTTCTAAAGGTGGTATATTAGGGCATTTTTGAAGCCAACACTCTGTGAGTACTATGACGTCACACGTAACCTTAATCAGGGAGAGGAGAATTCTAAGTTTGTCAAAGTTATGATTAACGGATCGGATATTGAGTTGTAGGACTTTTAGAGAGTTTTCAGCCGAAGTTTCCAAAATTGAAATACACATGTCCGGTTCACATAAGTGTGAATTGGTGCTGTCGAGGGAATCCAGCTCAGAGTTTAATTCTAGTACGGTAGCCATTAGTGTAAGAGATATTTAGGTAGTGAAGTTAAGTCGTTTAAGGTGTTTAGTGTAACAGTTCCGCCGTAGGAGTGTGAACGGTGGAGTAAAACAAGGTTTACAGTAATGAGTGGATAGTGCCGGTTTGCAATGAATACAAATGCTATGTAAGAAGTAGTATGGTGATTGTAATGTTAGTAAATAGTCACAAACTTTATAAAAAAAAAACAGAAATAAATAAAAAGAATAACTAGAGTACAGATTAGATAGTAAAAGGGTTTATCAGACATCAGTTTGTATACTTTTTATTGCTGATAGTCACTGTTGACTCTGGAGATCCGCCAGGAATTGCTCAGATTTAACGATAATGTGTCTTGCGCCTTGTTCTTTACGCAGAAAGACTTTGCCATTGGTAGTCCAACAGAAAGCGTATTTGTTTAGCTTAGCAAATTCTCTCGCTAGGTAGAATAGCTTCTTTGTTGAGGTCGGAAGATATTCTGCTACGTAGATAGGAAGAGCCTTTCCCGGACGACCGATGAGGGTGGTGTTTAGTCGGTCTTCACGTGCACGTGATTTATTATAATTTTTTGCGGAAATAAGAATCTTTTCCTTATCTTGCACTGAGGTGAGTTCGATCACGATCGGTTTAGATGATCCATGTTTGCCCGGAATACGGTAAATATCGCGCACTCCCTCGATAGGAGTTCCAAGTACCTGGCCGAGGTTCTGCGCCACCTGTTTGAGGTCATCTGTGGATTCTCGCTCGGAGGAAGGCACGTTGCGAATCTCGATGGAAGAGCCGCGAGAGCTTTGCTGAATGTCAATAACTTTCTTTTCAAGTTCCTGTATTGTATGTAAGTATTCTTTCCTTTCTTTTTGGAGACAGTCGATCTGCTTCTTCATGTCATCACATTGCTGGTTCATGAAAGTCAAGGACTTCTCAATTTCGAGGTTAGACTTTTGGATGGAAAGATTTTGGATTTTTAGTTCAGCTAAATCAGCAGAAAGCTTCGACATATGAAGACTATGTTCAGTTAGGACACGGTTTAAGTTAGCGTCCTGTTCAACCTTCCAGGCATTTAATATTTGTTTTATGTCTGTCCTAAGATCGTGAGATTCGTCATCCGAAGAGTCTGTGCGGCGAATTCTTTTGTTAGCTCGATTTAAGAGGTTAACGTTGTCTAAATCAGACGCAGGTGTTGATTGACTTAAATTCGGTTCAGATAGGGCTTGATTAATAGATGCCGGGGGCGTGCGCTGCAAAGACATATCTTGTAAAATTACAATCGGGGTTGAAGCGAAGTTCAAGAGGAGTAAAAATTTGGTTAGAAGCGCCGAGATTAAGTTTCACTTAATTTGTTGATGAGCTATAGCAGTGCAAATAAATGTAGGTAGAAGCGCGGCTTCTTGCGTAGCCAGCCAGTATGCAGATAGTTACTGTCACACCTGTTTATGGACTTGCTCTGTAGGTGTAACAAGGAAGCAGCGATGTGATGCACTTCGGACCCGCAGCTATTCCTCAGACCAGTCGTGCGAGACACCGGCCGCCCGTGCTAACGTCCATAAGAGAGAGGTCTATTGCGCTGGACGCTTGATCCTCCGCACAACCAGTGACCGTAGACACGATGGTTACACAAAAAACGCCGTAACGCGGGGGTCTAGGTTGACTGGTTTACACTACTAGCCTTCGTGGACACGTCTATCTCAAACGGCAATACGAGCCGAACTGAATATAGGACAATTACTCACAATTAATAATAAGTAGATAAGAAAATTACTCACCTCTTCTTCTTCATCTAAGCGCGTTTCCAGTTGTATCCTCAGCTATGCTGTTCGGAGACTAGATTGCGTTTTTCTATTTATTTTTTCTCCAAAAATGATATGCATGTCAATGGTCACTCAAAAATGTCGAAGAGCTTACAAAGTGTGGAAAAAACATGCCCTTTAATCGTACCTCGCTAAATGACTCAACGATGTACTGTGACAAATATCATAGGTAATTTTTAATATATCATCCTTTCCTAAAACCATGGTATTACAAAACATGGTATTCTCTTCACGTGACAGCTGGGTCACGTGAGAATACGTCATCTTTTGGGAATGTTGCCATTATATATAATTAAATTTATCAGAGCAAAGTACATTTTTTTAACTTAGCGAACCAATCGTGGACTAATAATTCAATATATAATTTTTTTTTTAAATTAAACTAATCTTACGATTTACGAAATAGTT
Organism: Acrobasis repandana; assembly: GCA_963576875.1. Lineage (NCBI taxonomy): Eukaryota > Metazoa > Arthropoda > Insecta > Lepidoptera > Pyralidae > Acrobasis > Acrobasis repandana. The sequence goes on from OY756215.1 coordinate 17,112,407, forward strand.
AAGTTAGTATTTTATTCATTAACTAATTGAGAAAGTCCTTCAGTTTACTGGAAAGAACAATCAGTGGTAACACTTATCGTGACATCCGTGACGTAGTTTTGGGCCATCGCGGGAAAAGAATACCCTATAGTCTTTTACCATGCCTAAAACCATCTTAAGTGAACCACATAGTAACGCAAACAGTCTCAAACGTTACCATAGTCACAAGCGCGGACCGCTGCATACATTATGTACGATTTATAATCGCCTGCACCGCCGGCAAGCCATCCCTACTTAATGAATTAACCGCCCAGGGCAGAGGCAAATTTTACCGACGGCGTATTACCGACATAATGCTGATGGAATTTCGTTGTCACAAGCTATGACCGCTTTGTAACTACTAGGCCTGTAGCCAGGGCTAATATTCGGGGGGGACGGATTCGATGATTTTACTGTCTCTTTCTACACTCTTCAAACTTAAACTAACGTAAATATAACTATGAAATGTTGTGAAATACAAGTGGAATCGACCTTTGTAGGTGCGAGTGGAAGCTATTTTACAAGCTTTTATTTAATTTCACCTGTCCCGTTGTTTGTGTGTCCGTATTCAAATCTTGCAAGCTAAATTAAGCCCACTTGACTGACTTATGTAAGTTGAGTGACAATGCAATATTATGGTACAGAGGAAAGTTAAGATACCTGTGCCACCTCACGTAGTGCGCGATGCGCGCGGTGGCACAGGTATCTGATTAACCGTCTGTACCATTGACCTGATCTCATGATGAAGCCGGAAGGTGCCCGCGGCATCTCTGTGATAAAACAACATAACCCCACTGAGTTTGGGATCAATTGATTCGTCTTGAGAAACACTTTAAACTTTCCATTTTCTTAGATAAAAGCTTGTTTAAAAAAATTACTTGTATTTAAATGTATCCTATCGTATCTTTGTAAATTAAATCGATTACTTTATTTTGAGTAGCCCTTTAGGCTAGGATCATTAGCCACGTAGCGTCTATCGCATCAGAAACATGAGTAATGTATTTTTTTAACTCACAAAGATCCAGGTGGGATTACGAGATCCAAACTTATACAAAGTGGAAGGGACATACCCGTAATAAATCGAACCACGAGCTTTACTAGATCACTAAAGTATTTATAATGAAATTTAAAAACAATCAGACCAAACAAAATTCAACATTGTACACTTTTGTATGGAACTAATGTACACGTTTGTATGGAAATGACAAAAAATATTTTTGTTTTTTGGCTGTTATTTTAATTTCATTATACTATAATGTCTCTTTCAAGTTGTATAACATCCAAAAAATACTCTGAAACTATTTTAAATATAGATTCCATTATATTAAACATTATACAACTTTCCCTAAAGAATATAAACGTCTTATTATTATTTTTTCTTTCCATAGAAATTCGAATTAATCAGTTGATCGGTCAACTTGTATGGGAGTTCAAAATTATTTTTCATATCTTGATACATGTTCCTGGGTATAAGTTGTTCAGTATCATAGGCTGAATTTAGCCTTAAAACAGTTTCAGTATATTTTGTGAGACTCTGTATACGGTCCTATAAACTACTAGACCCAATACTCGTGTGAACTTGCAAATTTCCACATTAAATTAATGACTTTGCATAATATTTTGAGAGCACCTAAACAGCTTTGAGCAAAATAAACAATTTGTGCGCAAAGCTTGCTTCTGAGATCCGTAATCAAGAATTAATTATGCTTAGTACGCACCAATCCCGTCAAACTAAATACAGATTTTGTTTTCATTGGGTAGTTCAATATTGTAAGAATATTTTTTCAAACAATAAATTGATTTTAACTTTATTTTTAACTCAAGCCAATACCTTGTTCCATACTTTAAAGTTCAGTACAGTTTAGGTGGAGTGTTCAAGCTACGAACCTAACTAGTTTCAGATTTTGCAAGCTATTTTCTACATTATGGTAAACGGAAGGAAACTTTTTTTTATACAAAGTGTATAATGCTGTAATAAAATCAGGAAGTTTCAGTCGTTTCAAATATTCCTTGAACCTTTATCTCTAAAGTATTTTAATTCAAAACGTAATTTCTCCCGGGCAAATGGAAACACATTGAACTCCAAAAAGGTAAAGGATTATGAAAATAAAGTACTCGATTATCTTGTCTCTGGAGGAAGAAAGGCCCGGTTAAGTCGATTTAATTAACATCATAATCTTTTTGATTTACCTGGACTTCACTTTTTTTCTTTTAAGTAAATTGGACACGAATTAAAGTAAATTAAGCCTCTTTTTGTACAGTTTTTAATTTTATTTTTCATCTATCCACTTACATCGATATTGATGGTTCAGATTAAATTTGGGAATAGACACTTCAACTTGTATTTTTTAGTTTAAAAAACAATTTAGCCTATTCCTTTTGAATAATGTACAAACATTTCAACATTATAAAAGAGAAAAACAAACAATTAAAATAAACATAATCATAATTACTTTTAAATTAGATTTTTTTTCTATCCCTAGTATAGCCAGTAGGTATATTTTAAAGTAAAATATAAAGTTAATATACTGATTACCATAGAACTCTCAACAACAACAAAGTCAGTAACAATAACAACTCTCGTCACTTACAGAACATCTTTTGAAGGTTTTCTTGGCATTGAATTTGAGTAAAGAGTGAGCGAAAAAGACGTGATTTGATAGGAGCTTACATTCTGAAACCTACAAACTGAAGAAAATCCCAAATTATAAAATAAAATATCTAAAAGTATTTCGTTTTTCTTGTATTAATAAATAAACTATAACAATTAAACTATTCAGCTAATATTACTAACTAAATTAAAATACAACCTGAATAAATATAGTTTTACTCTAAAACTTTATTCGAGTCTAAATAACAAACAAATATTATACTAATGAACACAATGATAGAATTAACTTTGTTCAGTAAACAATAACATGATGGCCAAAAGTCTAGCTTTGCAAATTATAGCGCGATATAATTTTGAAATTAGGCCAGGCTTGTGCCATTAATAAATTAAAAATGCTAGCTGCATGCCGCGCTGGCGATAATATTATTGAGTCTACAGAAAAATACAGCCAAGTCCGAACAGAATATATAACATGAGGTTTCCGCGCCTTTTTCTAGTTCATTTAATTCAAACGGCGGGACGACCTTGGCGCATTTCGACGTGGCAATAGACGGGGATATATGGAGGGAAATGGGAGAGACCTTTGCCCAGCAGTGGGATGAAATAAGTTAGTAATAAAAATATTGATTCAAGCACACTTGAAAATTTAGAAACAAAACACTTACAAAAAGAAAACATAGTACTCGGGTGCTACTTATTTCTGAAGAAATTACTTCATGTGTGCACACGTTTTAATATTAATTAGCAACATAATAATTGTAGGTTATCGTAACCTAGGAAGGAATCTATCATCACGAAAGCAAAGGCAGCCAGGAGAGGTAAAGGAAAACCAAAAAGGTTGTTTATGGATGAAGTAAAAAAAAGGCAGAAATTGTGTCGTTTATCGAGGTGAAAAATTAGACATGGGAAATACTCCACTAACAAGAACCTTGTTCTTATTGATGATGATGATTTAAACCTAGGCAGTAGATGCCAAAGTCATGCAAAAAAATTGAAAGAACGTAAATAGCAAACTTATTTACCTAGGTTGGTATTTGAACATAGGTTCACTACCTTAAATTACCTACCTTTCGAAGATATATTAATAATTTATATGATGCGATGCCATCTATGTGAGCAGTTGGTACTAATATGTCTTTAGTCTACAAGTTTGCTATTTACGTGCCTTTCAATAGCTTTTATGACGTTGGGTATCTTTTACGTTTGTAACTAGGTTATTATCTTTGACCTAGGTATATAGATGTCTGAAATACCAGAGGTTATTACACGTGGGTGACTAGCCCTGAAGAAATATTTTCGCTGCCTGTTAGTAGAGCCTGTTGTCCGTTAAAGCCTATTGCGTTCTACAGCTAAGCAAAGTCTTCTTCTTCAAATAATCACGGAGTATCATTATTATACTCCGTTATATAAAAAGGAGAAATTCATAAAAGAGGCCGGCCTAGAACATAATGGTCAAACAGTCTTAGAAATAATGATATAAAAATATTAAGTTGAAAATATGATAAAAATCTGATAATTCCCGAAAGTGAGCGCGTTTTTACGTTTATATTTACATCAACAAATAGAAAAAAATAGATTTCTCTTTTGTCTCCAAAAGAGCTGAGCCCTAAAAATGTAAAGAGCTTGGAAACTGAGCCAAAAAACATTAGTGGAATAAGGTCGACTACAGCTTTGTAAATATCGTCGTAGAGAAGTTAAATTGTATCTCATTGTTGCCCGACATTAACTACAGATTATAAATCTCTCTCAGTGCCCTGCACCCGGTATTGCAGCATAGATAGGCATGTCTACATTAGTCGACGAAGGAATCGAGTAAGCGTTGTTTAACATGCCTTTGCGAAGCGGTTTTAGAACTTATAGATAGATAGATACATAAACTCTTTACTCGTATTGTACACCAAAAGAAAAAAATAATATAAGCAAATAACTTAAAATAACATTTTTCAATGGGCGGTTTTATCGTTTAAAGCGATCTCTTTCAGACAACCAGTGGATGGAGAGGACTATGAGAAAGACAATGACGGTGGTGTAACTAACCAAGAAGGGAAAAGAAAAAAGCTGTAGTAAAGTAAGACTCAATAAACCGGCCAAGTGCAAGTTAAACTCGCGTGGAGAGGGTTCCGTACAATTGGTTGAATTCTTATAGGTTTTCCTGTAATCTACAAGCAATGAACTATATTTCGTATTTTTTAAAAATTTTAGGCTCAGTAGTTTCGGAGATCAGGGGGGGGGGGGGGATGGTCATTTTTCGTCTTCTTTTATGAATAAAATCAAAACTATTTATTTAATAATTATAACAAAAATATATTTGAGAACCTCATAACAAGCAACAAGCCTCATAACAAGCCCTTTCATTTGATATATGACACAGTAAGGTTTGCAAAACTTTTTTTTTCAATTTACTAATTTATCCCCCGAAAAATATCCCCCCTTATTTTAAAAAAATATTTATTTACTTTGCACATTTGTGTTTGGGTCATAGGATTACACCATCCTACCAAATTTCACCTGATTCGGTCCAGTAGATTCAGACGGACAGACAGACGCACGAGTGATCCTATAAGGGTTCCGTTTTTTAATTTTTTGTACGGAACCCTAAAAACTTAGCATAAACTTACACATAATTATACACATACCTATATATATATATAAAAATATATATAGGTATATGGGTATGTGTATGTATATATATATATATATATAACTTATATACCTGGTGTAGTAAAACTGCACTGAATTTGAGTAGTTTTTATTTAAACAAATTCAAAAATGTATTAAGAGAGTTTTGAAATGAACATGTCATTTGAAAAATTGTCATTTAAAAAAAATTAAGAACATACGTTTATTTACAAAATAGATTCGAGATGGTTGGGAAGTTTTTTTACCTACTCTATCTACCTATACTAGAGCTCACAATGGTTTCCCGAAGTCTTTAATCATAACACCAATTTTTTAATAAGACATATTACCTAAAACTCATCGCAGATGACGGAGCTGGCACAAACAGTAAACAATCAGCTGTCTTCTACATGTCATATATTTCTTCACAAAAGTATTTAATTCACACATTCAAAACCTGTGCTTTGGTGTTATAGCTTCCCACGGCTATATAAATAACTTACACCTATATTAATTGTGATGTAATTTTATAAATTTATTGCGACTTTGATGTTTTGTCATTGTCAATCATTTGTTTACGGTCTGCGCTAATGCTGTACTCTGGCGGTATTGCAGTTAAGGTTGACAGGGAAAGAATGCTTTAGCATTAAGTCTACCTATAGTAGCTTTTAGCTCAATAAAAATTAAATAAATAATATCTCCTATAAAGCTTACTCAGCTCGCAACCAGTAGACTAGTCTACTGGTTACAGTGTGAACAAAACTGTACAGTTCTGCAAACTCATTTACAAATTTTCACAGACTAGCGGGCAGTGTTAGCGCGGCTAACATTTGTTTTGGTCATAAATCTTGTGTCAAAGAATTTTAGTAGTCTTTGCTATCTGATGTATGAGGCATTGGTTTATCAGTACGTAGCAGAACAAAATATTTATAAATATTTGTTTTTACTTTTAAACACTTGTTATATATATATATATATATATATATATAATTTTTGAGTTAAACAAAGAATTTAAAATTTATATACCTCCTATTTAAATAACAAGTAGTTCGCAAATTATTTAAAAAAAAAATTAAGCTTGAATGTAAGTATGTTTAGAGACTGGATCTCCACTTGCTACGAACCTTGCAAAACTTTTTCGAGATATCAAAATTACAGATATCAAATGTTTGTTTTAATATTGGTTAAATCACCCTATAATCATTTACGAGTATAATATCAATAACAGCTTGAACAACAATACAAAATAAGATAGTAAATTATGCACAAAATTTTTGTAATGCAAATTCCTAAATTACTTAATTTATATTGATACAGAAAAATTTATTTGTTCACTATAACACACAAATAACATTCATATTGTACAGCTATAAATATCTAATTGCTTATTCTAAGGTAAAAGTGCGTCAGAGGCTTTCATGTTTATCTTTATTTTTCCTACACCATACATTTCCATCATTATTTTTTTCCCTAGACCATAAACAATACGAGAACCACCGCAATTATTTATTTTTATTACACATTGCGCATCGCATTGTGTGTGTTTAAGCTCGGAATAAGCTCGCCATTATCACTAGTCGTGCATGTTGTCCACTATCCCATTGTTCCACTTCACAACTAGGATTTTCAATCACAATGGACAGGGAATATTATGACCCAACGTGTTTTTCCACGTAGCACACGGGTAACGATTAAAATATCGAGATAAATGGTATTTTAATTAAATTTAAAAGTGAATAGATTCGGAAAAGACAGCCGGTATAAAAAAACATATGTTTATTCCCGTAAACAATAAAAACTATTTCATGCATGACTTAACAAGTTATAACTTTTAATAAGTTAAACCCAATTGCTTGAAATTTTTTCTAACTTAATAAATGAACTGAAAAGATACAACAGCAAAATGCCTAGGATGCACACGCTCGGATTTGGGAGGTTACCTATATATTATTTTTTAGCATTTCTCATTTAAAAATATATACGTTACAAAAGGATTTTATACACGGATTACAAAATGATGTACATATTTTTGTAATCCTTGTATAAAATCCTTTATTTCGTTACCCCACTCGAGGTTTTGAATTAAAAAAAAATACTTAATTTGGAGCCAAAATCCCGCCATTTTGTTTTTGAAGTGAAAACTTCTTCAGGTGCGATGGGCATTTTTGGAGATGGGAAAAAACCATTGAACTCGTGACACTGTTACCGTTATCGTAACAGACACCACCTTGTTCAAGTTTTCACTTCTGTCGGCACTCCCAGAGTGTTAATGTTTTTTATTTTTATTTCAAATAGTATTAGGTATTATCATGTAGACACTTTTAATGCAATGCATTTACTTGTATTTAAATCTCTTTGGATCTGTTACAACAAACTAAAATCACGATGTACAGTACTGACAATTGTCATTAGTGTTGCCAATTTAATAATAACCAAGTGGTATGTCTGTAAGTATGGTTGGTACGTCTACAGTCTGGTGTCTGTGATCCGACCCGTTGATACGGACGAACGAATATTTTAATATGAATTGGCAGCACTAAGTGAACGGTATTTGATTACGGTGAAATTCATTCTGAATGAAGGATGGTGAATGTAAAATAAAATGTATTTAGTAAAAAGATTGGAATGCTCTCTTGGGCGTTGACGGTTCAGATTAAAACACGTGTTAAAGAATCTACGCGAATATTTTATTTAACAATAGGTATACTTAGTGTCACTCACAATTAAGACAAAACTAACGATACCTCTCAAGATAAAATACCGATATATTTTATCCCTACATTTTCATATTATGATATATTATGCTGCAGACATTGCCAAAGAAAAATATACAAAACATTATCCTCCAGCGCAGTCGAGTAAAAAAAGTTATATTTTTAAGCCTGCTAAAGCAAATGTAATTACTCGTAAATAATCACACAGCAATTATACACATTAAACCACCAAAAACATGTACTACAACGGAAAATTTCATTAAAATCTTCGATAACACGCACCGTTGAGCGAAACTTGATAAATTTTCCCCCATAATGGAAAGCGTAATAAGAAATCGTAATTTATTTCTTATTGAAATGAGAATAGAGGCAGGCTCCCTAAGAAGTGGCCAAATTGTTCCATGGCGGGTCCCAGCCGCGAATATTAACATTATAATCCAATTTGTGGGTTCAACCGAGTTGGAACTCATTAACAGACTCCCTGCATTATTGCAGCCGACATTAGATCTCTCAAATGTCTTGGAACGAGAAACTGCTTTTAAACACGAGAAACATGTTGAATTAAATGCTGAATAAAAAATGTTTCAAATACTGTTTTTACTCATAAGTTTAACTAGTAAGTGCCTTTAATGAAAATATGAATCAATAATATGTTGCCTTTAAAAAAATTTGGTTGGAAAAACATGTACAATTATATCAAAGTATGAAGTAAATAACGTACCTTTAAAAAGTTTATTTAAAAAGGTATGGTTTTTAAAAAGGTTTATAAAAAAGGTAAGTAATTGTTCAGGATAGTCAATATGAATAAACCAAAAGATCCACATTTTCCAATTCATATTTTAAGTTCCGTGTACATTCACTCTCCCAACTTATTCAGAAGTCTAAAATGCATTTTATATCACGCCGCCGTCAAATAAGCGGCTTTAACTCGGGAAATGCCTAACAAGATTTTCTACCATCACATTACTGTCAAATGTAAATTGAATAAGTCTGCGGGAAATTAATATTGAACTAAAATTGCCCCGCTTCGTTTTCTTATCGCAAGAAGTTTGGGTATTAAAATTTTGCACAATCAAACGTTTTTGATACCAGAGGGTATACAAAGAGTATGAACAGTATAAAAAAGCATGTAGGGAAAGTAGAGTGTCAGACTAAAAAATGTCAAGAGAAGTATAGAAGGAAAGAATAAAATAGTAGAAATCAAACGATATAATATTTGCAAACACACAAGCAATTCTAATGTATAATCAGTTAAACAGTTAAAACGAATAATCTGACAAAGCCTTTTCTTCTTTTTTCTCAAAACGAAAACTTGTTACAAATCTTAAAGTTAACCGTATGTTTCCCGGCAGAGTAGAATAGGACCACGCCAAGTCTTCCCGTGGATGTTGTAGAAGGCGACTTAGAAAACACAAGCTAAACAAAGCTAAAAAACATCACTGAGACCTATCTAACCTGCCCGGCCAGCGTGGAGAGTGCAGGCCAAATCCTCTGATTGCTCTGGCTAATATATGGCCCTAATAGTACAGAGAGGGTCGTGCTCCTGCAGTGGAGACTACAACAGACCTATGATGATGATGATGAGCCATAGCATAGATCTTTCTACTTATGTTACAGAATTGATATTAGAGATTAGATAAAACAAACAATATATATTATGAATTGTTATAATAATGTTTAGAGAAATGCGTTTATTATTATCTCGTCACGAAAATGTTCCATTAATGTTTATGTACATTTAAATCACAGGTTTGCATACAAACGATGCCGTGTAGTTGCCATTGCTGTTGTCTCGTCAAATTAAGCCCAGTGCATAATTGATAAATTTCGGAGCCCGGAGGTAATGGATCGTGTTCTTGCCAGGTGTAACATTGTATGATTCTGATTAGGGACTGTCCTGGGTTACTGAAAGCATCCGCTCGTAAATATTCTGGAGCAAATATAACGGTTTAGTATTTGACGTTCAATACGTTTTACGAACATTTTACAGGAAATGAAACACGCCTCGGTAACATTTTTATATACGTTCCGTTTCGCGCATGTGGCCTCGTGACCTAAGTATCTACATTTAGATACACTATTAGCTATCACTATCATCCCTAATGAGGCAGATAGAGCCCTATGGTTCTTGCGGCCCTTAGAAGACAGAACCCAGAGCTGCAAGACTCAAAGGCCACTTTTAGCATGATAATGTGTGACAAGGTGGAAAAAGAAATCAAAATATTTATGGGTTGCTACGCATCTCGCAACGCCTATTAAAATTATGATCATTTTCGCCTATTTCCTTGATCGATTTTTACGATCTGCGTAGAAAGAAAAGCAGCTGGTACATTCTATGTTTTTTTCTTTTCACCCAGACCAGTACGTTAGTTATAACTATAAAGTCGGTTCTATTATCAGCTGGAGTCTCCCTTGATGAAAGAATACAGAGTAAGTGTACCTCTAGAGAGATTACGAAGAAAGAACAAAAAAATATACTATTTTTCACTTGTAATTTCTTTGCCATTTTAAGTGGATTACAATGTTAATTTTATTGATGCGCGGCCACCCCAGAGACTCGCCGCCATTAGTATGCCGATGGTGAAAAAAGATAAACTTGTTGGTAAATTTAATTTATGCTATTTTTAATACTAAATTGCTTGGTAGATAACGCAAAGATGATGGAGGGATTTTTTGTTTACAATTGTATAAGGATCATTAAGTATTGCCGATAGAAGGAATGAGCGAAAATGCGAATCATGTAATAGGCAATGCGGCTAGAAATTACTCTTTTGATTCCTTTTTCTACCTTCTTGCCCACCATCACGCTAAAAGTGGCCAATGGGTATTGTGGCCATTGGCTGTCTGAAGAGGTATAATACTATCGTGGTACCATTATTAGTATGTAAGCTTTATTGTGGGTTATGCTGACCGGACGCTTTATGCGTCCCACATACGTAGCAACCCTGCCAGTACCTGTCTCATAGCACTGGCTACGTGCCCCTGCACTAGTTATGAAAAAACTATTGTCTTAAATGCAAGTTGCATTTAAGACAATTGATGAAATTATGACATACGAGTAGAAGTTAGAAAAATATGTGCGTTTGTAAGGCACGAGTTCGATATTTTTAGGCGCGACTTACCTAAAGCCATTTTCAACTACCACCGTTCAAAAGTTATTTATTTATTTATTAAAATCTTTTAACCACAATGGTACAAAAGGTGAACTTACCTTAAGTTATTGGGGTAAACGCTCTAAAGTCAGGGTTCTTTTTATTCGTCTGGCAAATAAACTTGGGTACAAGTAAGTGAACGGGTATAAAGGTGTATCCATATAAAGGTTAGTTGTTACCGTGTATCATGAACGACTGAAATATTTAAGGTGTAAAATTTAAAAGTAAATTATTTAATTATAAAAGTTTAAGTTTCACAATTGTATGTACATGAAAACATGAAATAAATGAATATGAATAAGATATCTTTTTACACCCCTGGTGTTTCAGCTGTCCATGGGCAGCGGTGATCACTAACCATCAGGTGACCCGCTCGTTCGTTTGCTGTCGTATAACATAAAAAAGATATAACTAAAATTACATAGAAAATAAATAACTGGATAATTTTAAACACACTACTCTACGTATAAGGTAGTATACGTGCCATTATACGATAAGTATACTATTTAGAAACTATAACAAAAATAGACGCACTCCCATAGCTTTTAGGAGCTTTGCCTTTCGAAGCCAAGTCGGAAACCCTTACTGATCCAACGCTGAAAGCTTAAAACACGCCCGCATTTCTCTCTATACTTTTTAAAACAATGTGAAGCTCAAAAACGCCCTTTGTTTTTCTTTCCACAGAAACACTGCTTATTTTGGACCGAAAATAGACTAATAGCTTTTTACGTATTTCGTTTTGTCGGCTTTTGGTTGATACGAGCCGACTAAGCTTTAGCCTAGCTTTCATTATTTCCTACCGATTTTTTAAGAAGAAAAACATAAATATTTAGCCATGATTGATAGGTACCTAAGATAACAAAATATTTTAAAATTGTTTGACTTCCTTTCACAACTAGGTCATCGTTTCTATGGAAAACATACATATGCGCATGCACTTCAAAACACAGTGGTACTCACTTAAATTTTAGTTTACTAAAGTTTACTAAATGACTTAAGGCCGTACCTGAATTTTCCGAGGTCCAGTGCTGCCCCCATTTAAAATAAATCATTTCAAAGAAAACGGAGACATCATTAATTTTGCAACTATCAAGTCCTAGATAATCTTTCAAAGTATTTTATGAACTACTGTTTACAGTTTATAATAAGAACGTTAAGCTTTACTACGCACATTTGCCAAAAGTGGCCGTTTTTCGCAAATGTGCGTAGTAAAGCTTAACGTTCTCACTTTAAACTGTAAACAGTAGTTCATAAAATACTTTGAAGGGTTATCTAGGACTTGATAGTTGCAAAATTTTAAATGATGTCTCCGTTTTCTTTGAAATGATTTATTTTAAATGGGGGCAGCACTGGACCCCGAAAAATTTAGGTACGGCCTTAACCTAAAATTTTGAGGAAATTAGCTTTAGTAAACTTGAAAAATGTGACACACTTACACGAAAAACAAACACAGGGAAACTGAAAATTAAAATAGAAAATACCCCGTATTTGCTAGGCCTATTCGTACAAAACTTCATTAGTCTGCTTAAAAAACTAACAAACCCACAAACCAATTCGTTTAAAATTGTTACCGACAATAATTAATAAAATAAAAATGTTGTACAAGCCTTTATTAAAAGGCCTAAGTACTAAGACAAATATAATAAGCCCAAACTCGATTGGGTTGCGTCGTTTTATTACGAGGTTTCTATAGCTACCTCCCGGCTCGATCATCAGCTTCTTATAATAATATTGCATTGCCATCTGATTAACACAAGCATACAAAATTCAATTTACATTGCGGCAGAGTCGCAGCGATTCGCCGAAATCGTACATAGCATAATGTACTTTATGTCAATCGTATAGTGTTCAAACGGCGTCTTCCAACGTCTGCCGGCTACTTCGCGAGAATTCGCCGCTTGACGCACGACGACTTTTTGAGCTCAAGTTTAGTTTGTACATTATATACGATTGACATAAAGTTCATTATGCTGTGTACGATTTCGGCGAATCGCTGTTACTCTGCCGCACTGTAAATTGAGCCTAAATCCAAACAAATAAATAGACCACAAACAGGGCTAGGTAACTAAAAGCTTGTAAAAAAGTAACTTTTCTGTTTTCATAGAATCCATTAGCGATTCAATATTACTTTCGCAATAAGAAAACTATTAGTTAGGCTAAGGTAGCTAAACTGACGGGCTGGACGTTCAAAGTTTTTCGTGTTATTGTCGGCTCTGCAATTCCCAAAAACAATCCAGATAATATCACAGATTAAGAACCAGTACAGAAGTCTCACTCAGCAAAGAAATTCAAAGAAATGTCTACTGAATGTGGTTAGTGTAGTGATATGGTTTAATTTAGCTCACGTTACTCACACAGCACCTTTTCGTTTATATACCTAGACATCCATTGCAAGCCAACTTCATCCTTATGACTCTGGACAAACGATTCGTATAACTGAATTTACCACACCGAGGGGCCGGCTGCGCGCATAGTAATAATGTAGGTACAATTTCGATACATAAACGGGGAGTGACACAGGCCAGATAATATCTAATTATTTATGGATAATCCCCTTGTTCCCCTAAAAATTACTACTGACTTTAGTATTCTAGATAGAGCATTCGAAATATCGGATCTCTCCGTTTGTTTTATCGAAATGAACGAATGTATTTTCAACAATTCTACGAAAGATGATCGTGACCGGGATAGCGATGTCCAATATGGTTTTAATTATTTAGTTCATTGTCTTTGTTTCAATTTACGAGTTATTATCGTAACTGCAATTATTCGTACGTGATTATTCAATCTGCTAACGTATCTATCAAAAGCACAGAAGACTTGACTTTCGCAGGTTAACGTAATGTACATAGTATACCTTTTGAGCGAAGTTTAATTTCAGTAAACTGACAAGTAGATGTCAGGCTGTAAACGCCGATTTTGAAGTCTGACAATCAAAGTGCGCTGCCGGCTTATTTTATTTTGTATACTTTTTAAGTTAGTTAATATATTCAGGTGTTACTTTGCGAAAGTCAAAGTTCCCTTGATCAGATTGCTCTGTGTACTGGTGGTGGAAGCACACAGAGTAATCTGGATCAAATAGCACTTAATAAATCAGAAAATAAAATAAATCAGAATGCAGAGCTTTTCTATAAAGATAACTATAATTACCGTCAATATGACTCGATTAGTGATATTTAACTTCAGATAGACAGATCTATGCATTCAACCCTTGCAGAAAAGAAGAATTAGGATTGTGTGAATAATTTCCATGATTTGACAAGGCAAAAGAAAACACTATTATATTTGTCTTTTAAAATTTGCTGCTTAGTTTACTGCTGCAAGAAATTATATGAACGCACAAGAACGAAGACGGTCCCTTCGCAAAATAGAAATTGAAGTATTTCTCTTCTCATTCTGTTGATCCATAATAGAACCGCTTACTGTAAAAACGTACTATTTCCCTAGATTTATTTTTATTCGCGTGGTAGATTGCAAAAACCGTTTATACGTATAGCAGAACACAATCAACTCCCCTGCATACCGTCATTAGGGGAGTGGCACTCGTAAACCAGTCGTAATGGTTTTATCTGGGACTGTAAAATTTATTTACACTTCTAGTATATTATCAGGACTTCATTCCGTAATGTGCATTTAGTAATTTACTCGCAAGTAGTTTTTTAATGACATCATGCGTATGCATAAAAACGCACTGCATGCATTTATATGTTTTTTTTTATTCCAAAACCTATGTGGATATTATCAACAACAATGGATAGACACTATTTTAGTTAGGTACATGGTACACGACATGGTTAACGACACGTCGCCAGGTTCGAAGTCATAACTACAGCGACATGTCGCGAACTCTCAACTACGGACTTGTACCTTAATTGTCAGACTATCGTCTTAGTGAGCCGTAAATATAAAATACCCAAATATAAAACTCACCACCCTTAGTATGTAGGAGATATTCCTCCTACGATTATTTATCTCTGTGAATTTATACATGAGGATTTATCATAATCGCATTTGAATTGACTGTCTATTCAGTCTGGAAAAGATGTGTAAGAAAAGATAAAAGTAATATCTATCAAAAAATCTATTTGATAGACATTACTTTTATCTTTTCTGTTTGTGATATGTACTTGTGCGCCACAATTTTTAGTTAAAGCATTTTTTGATAATTTTCTTTCAATTCTCCTTTCATGCGTTGATGAATGCGGCTGGCTCAAGTAAGAATTTAAAAAAGCACGTGTTGCCCTTTTCTTTCACGCCCCTGTCGCCCGTCAGTAAAGCCATAGAAGTAACGGTATAAAAACATATTTTTTCTTCTATTCTTCAATCTGAGCGCAACGAAAAATCATAGTGTACCTCTATTATACCTAGTATAATCATAGCTGCTATTTCACCCGCGCAGATCGTATAGTACAGACGGTTGATCGGATGCCTGTGCCACCGCGCGCGTCGCGCACTACGTGAGGTGGCACAGGTATCTTAACTTACCTCTATACTATCAAGGAATGTCATGAGTTTGTCCATCACGTAAAAGATAGACATAATAATTATGTTTGTTTAATTTTAAACAATATAAGTTGAATATCACTATAAAAATCTTTATATTTATGTAAGCAACTAACATTGTCAATTTTTCCAGATTATGTATGCTCAACAAAGATAAATGTTATAATAATTTACAACTATGTATATTGTAACAATATTCAAGGAATAAATGATTTCTGATTTCGGTGTCTAAAAAACTGTATACAATTTAACTATAATTTATAATTATAGATGGGTACGACTAGTATGTATGTTTCATACTCGACGATTTATTGCAGAGGGTAAACAAAGGAGAATGGAGATCCAATTAATGTCAGACAAAAGAATTCGATAAAGACTTTGAACTATTTTCCTTTGATATTATTATTTGTCAATGTTCAAAGACCCCGTAAATATGTGATATTAATTGGTATATGAAAAGTCAAAGTACTGGCTTGATAGACGAAGCTTTTTCTTTGTTTTCTAATTGCCTCATACATTTTTAATATAACCCGAACCAGACACAACACAATTCGAAAAATCTAAAGCAGTCTTAATATGGTCCCACCTGTCCCAGCTTGTAAGGTGAGCCCTACATAATAGTTTATGTACACAGTAGTTGTAGGATCATTGCCTCAGTAGAATAAACACGAACTCCACGTGATAATTATGAAATTTTATTTTCCTTTTTACATCACTTAGTATAAAAATTATAATTAGACTTTATATAAGAAGGTACTTCTGAATGTATGTTCAGGATGAGATGGAAAATGAGGTGGATATTAATATGTGGGATGAAAAGATATGCAGCATCATTACAAAGTTAACTCTGTACCAATTATTAATAATAAATAAAAGACTTTATTGAAATGTATATATAGGTAAATATTTTGATTCCAAATTACGATTGTAAATCCATGATCTCACTGACTTGTAGACTTTGAATCCTGTACCTCTGGCTCTATATAAAATAATATATATCTTGCCGGGCGGCTGAACTACCTAATGACAATTTTCATAAGCTTGTAGACAGAAAGGGTATACCCAAGAAATGTTGTCTCAATGTCGCCAAGTATGATAACTATGCCAATAGCCTCACAACCAAAGATGCCAAAGACTGAATTAAGTATAAAAAAAATCCGTAAATATAAACTTTGGTCTTCGAAGCTAAAAATAGCTGCATGACGCAACTGGACTAGAAGGAGAAAGAAAGGTTTATCTTTAACCTAAAGCAAAGAAAATAGACATAAAATCTCTGTAAAAAAAAAGCAGCGAGTTTATGAAAGAGTATTCACTTTTCACTGTGTACATGAATCAATTTTGAAACAATAAAATCATTCACCACCCAATTATTGAGCAATACGAACGTTAATTAATGTTTTCACTTTAAATACGGTTAAACTCTGCTTCTTTTCAGCCGCGATTTTAATTAAGAGTATAACCCAATTTGGCGGAATTCCGAGATTTCTGATTTGCGGTCATATACGAGGATATTATGTTGTTTCTGTCAGTGTGTTCCCGCTTGAACTCTGAATGGAATGAAATGCTTTCGTACAAAAAAAATAAAAAGATATATTTATATTAATATATTGAGACAGATAGCCCCAAAGTAAGTTTTAAACTTGTGTTATGGGATACTAACTCAACGATACTATATTTTATGATAAATACATATTTAGATAAACACCCAAGGCCCAGGACAATTTGAAAAAGGCCATTTTCCAATTACCCTGGCTGGGGATCGAACCCAGAACCTCCGGATTAGCGGTCTAGCGTGTTAACCATTATGCCACGGAGTCGTCGTTTGAATAGACATGTGGTTAGTTCATAAAAGTATTATTTATTCTATTTATTTATTTATTCATAACAATGCACATGTACATACAGGCGAATGGATGACAGTTATCACACATGTAACGTAACATGGGTCCTGTTAGGGCATAGCATTTTACACTTAACAAATTAATAGGTAGTAGAAGAAAATACATTCTAATACTTTCTACATTAATATACAATATAATATGTTAATGCTTATACAATCGTAAAGAATTTAAATTAACCATCTCAAATAAATTGTTTTAAATTTTATCATTAAAAAAATCTGGAAGACTTTAATAACAGTAATTAATAAGAAATTGTTTTAATTTAAGCTTGAAAGTGTTATATTTTTCTTCATTTTTAGGGTTCCGTAGCCAAATGGCAAAAACGGAACCCTGTTTTTTTTGTTACGTCATAAATGTTACTTGCTGCTTCATGGGCGAGTCTGACTCACACTTGGCCGCTTTTTTTATATGTATATATTTTTTTGATTATATGTATGGATTTTATTATAAATGTGTATGTTCTTAGTTAGTCTTAGTAAGTAATTCTAGTTAGTCCGTCAATTAGATTATCCAAAAATAGCAGAGCCATATTTTTGGCTTATCAAATTAGTAAAATTCACAAAGATAGAGTGCATCAAAGTCTGAAGTGGAAGCTTGTGACGTCACGACCCTGTGAAAATCGTTTGAGACCGTACTAATGCAAATGTTTGATAGTCAGAGAAAAGAAAAAAAAAGCGTACAATATATTTGAACAATATGAGCCAAATATATGTTTTCAGTCATAGATATGCCTATTATATAGTTGTGATGAACTTGTGACTGCAAATTACATGACAAAATATCTTAACCTACGTTCTTCGGAAGAAGTTTATCTCAACTAAGGTTGCTTAAGTTTTTCCAATTCTTTAAGGCAACTTCAAAAATTTACTGAATCGTGTAAAGTAGGAAACACTGGTAGTGTTTCCTACTTTACACGGTATGAGTAATTTTCTTCCATTTGTCTCTCTCATCCACCAGCTGATTTACTTAGCTTTTCGACACGATATTCAGCTTCTCTTTTATCTGTTTCATGTAGCTATGCCTTGGCACAGAAGACAGTAAGAGTATATAAAACGGAATCTCCTAAGGTACGCGCAATATGCGTCCCCTTTCCCCGTCCCCGCACCTCTCCCCCTTCTTGTGCGGCCGCGTGCGCCGTGTATTGTGTGTTCGCCTGCTCTCGCCCCTCGACAAGGCGAGAATGGGGGAGAGGTGCGGGGACTGGGAATATGGATGCATATTGCGTGGGACCTTACTGTCTTCTGTGGCCTCGGTGTTCCTGGTCCTCTTTCCCTTTTATCTTTTTTAAATCGTCGTGACGTAGCAGATGACCTTTCCTCATCTAATCTCTATCATGTCTAGAATGCACGTTTTCTCTCCTACTCTTTTCAGGACCTCATTTGTCATGAATGCTAATAACTCTATAAACCTAGTAATGCAAAAAGGAGCCCAACTGTCCTCTCCCCAACTACCATCTTTCGGGGTGCAGTTTGCATTCTTCTGATGGTCCCACTGCTGCTATAACGACTTTCATTGTGAAATAAATCTTCCCGCCCCGAAAGCCTCCTTTCAGGACGAGGATAAAAGGTCTTTATTTTTTCCCGCAGCCCCTTTATTACGCGGGGGTTTGATTGGTCGGATTTTATGTCGAGTTGATTGCTCTATGAAGGTGTTATGATACCTGATTTCATTTCAACTCGCATTGTCATGTTTTGAAATTGTATTCATTCTCCACTTTGAAAATTTAAACAATATATCTCCGGTAACTGAAAACATTCTTTTTTATTTAGTGTGAAAATTGGATTGATTTTCTCTACCAGTATTTAGTGTATTTGTTTTCGGGGGTATCAACCCGAAAGGAAAGGGAGTAAACGTACTAATTAATGTAAACAACTTTTACTATGGGACTAACCCAGGAATCGCGTAAAAAAATCTGCAGCTCCATACATTTTGGCACGGTATTTTAGCTAGTAGTGTATGGGGCTGCAGATTTTTTTTGCGATTTTGGATGGTCCCATTATAAAAGTTGATTACATTACTTTCGGGTTGATACCCTCTTTTTGTTACACGTTGTATAGATAAATACCCAAGACCCAGGACAATTTGAAAAAGGCCATTTTTCAATAACCTTTTGGATTGGTGGACTAGCATGTTAACTATTACGTCACGGATGTCGTCAAAAATATTATTGCGATATGATACATTCTGTTTTATAAAAAAGCATATTCCTCTCAATCAAAACTACTGCTACGTGCAAATAAAACAAAAAATCCAAGTACATTCGACCACACGAAAAAATGGAATATTTTATCAATCGAGAGCCACGCTCAGGGTCAATCAAGCGGAATCGACACACGAATTTGGCACAGACAAATAAATTAAAAGCCAATAGAGCGAGCATGTCCGCCAATAGGAGTGTTTCGAAAAATTGGAATGGCCGACGGAAAAGGCTCCCAAAATTTATGCTACAATCCCGCTCCCTTACAGAGACCATTAAAACTGTCCGTCCGGCCATTTGCAGATTTAAACCAAACGGTCGGCCGTCACGAATCTAAAAAACATTTATCACTCTCGTTTTTCCGCCTACCAGACAAGAAGCGAATGCAATACGTTTCGGGGTATAGTGCACGTTAAATAACTTTGCGTGTCCGGGTGTATGATGGAAGTGAATTTTGCACTCGCTTGAATATCATGATGCGTCATAAGATTATGATAAGTATGAAATAGCTGACATCTAGTTTAGACAGAAATTAACTAATGCTTTGAAAATTTGTGTAAAAGTAGTCTTGACAAATATTGTTATACAAAAGAGAAGTTTAATACCAGTAGCATATGTGGTCAAACTGAAGTGAATTTTGCACTCGCAAGAATATCATGATATGCGTCATAAGAGCATGATAAGTATGAAATAAATGTCATCTAGTGTAGACAGAAATTAACCAGTGCTTTGAAAATTTGTGTGAAGTAGTCTTGACAAATATTGTTATACACAATAAAAGAAGTTTAATACCAGTAACATACGTGGCCAAACTTAAGTGAATTTTGCACTTGGGCGAATATCATGATATGCGTCATAAGAGCATGATAAGTATAAAATAAATGGCATCTAGTTTAGACAGAAATTAACCAATGCTTTGAAAATTTGTGTAAAGTAGTCTTGGCAATATACAATATTGTAATACAAAATAAAGGAAGTTTTATACCAGTACCTACCAGTATGGATGCGGCCAAACTGAAGTGAATTTAATACTCGCGCGTATATCATGATATTATATGCATTTTGAAATGCCTTTACGCAGCTCAAATAGGGCACCGTGCGTCAACTCGTGAACGAGTGCTGCCAGTAAAGGGCTGGTCAGCTCGGCTTACGTGACTTTTAGGGTTCCGCACCCGAAGGGTGCAAACGGGACCCTATAACTGAGACTCCGCTGTCTGTCTGTCCGTCTGTCACAGGGCTCTATCTCTTGATACGTAATAGCTAGATGCCTGAAATTTTCACCGATTATGTATTACTGTGGCCGCTATAACAACATATACTAAAAATAAAAAAAAGTTGAAAATTAAAGGGGGTCGTCATACAAAAAACTTGTTTTTTTTTCAGCGTTTTTAACTCGATCTGTCACATATATAGCTCTATCTCTAGTACAGTAATAGCTAGACACCTGAAATTTTCACCGATTATGTATTACTATGACCACTATAACAAAAAATACTAAAAATAAGATAAAGTTAATAATAAAAGGGGGTCGTTATACAAGAAACGTGTTTCTTCAGCGTTTCAAAACATTGTACGGTGGTACGGAACCCTTCATGTACGAGTCCGACTCACACTTGCCCGTTTATTATGTTTTTTCGCTCATTCGCTAGCATTAGATGTTATTAATATTGGCAACGCGCGTGTAGTAAGCGAACCTTCGATAGCTAGATAAAGAAAACACAGACAGCAAGGTAACAGCAAGAAGGGGGGTTGTAGGAATGACGTGGCCTTACCTCTTGGATCTTCGGTCAGCAACTTCCGGAGGCCTCCAGGACTATCCGCCACGTGGATGCACAGTTTTTAGTTTACACCTACTTGAGCACACACACTGCTAATGTTTCTTTATGTTGATTGTCTACACACTAAAGTCACCACTTTGAAACAGCGGGACTGATATGGCTTATGAACAACGGTTGTTCACATCACCAGCGAAAAGCGGGCACGAAGCTAGGATAGCTCTTGGCGGTACGGCGACGGTTGTATGAAGACTGTTCTTTGTGATTCGCGGGCGCGGTCGAGCGATGGTTTTTAAGGCACACGTCAAAAAGGGTAGTAGGAAAAAAAGGATTATGCATATACCTTGCTTATTTAACAAATAATTTAAATAGCCGATAGGTGGCCGCACCAAATATGTTAATATTGTATTATTTGTAAGTATTTGTAAATTGACAGACATGCCAAAGCTCTTATGGCGCGTTAGGCGCAATTTTTCACTAAGTCATAACAGCGGTACTTTCTGGAATTCTTTTTAGTACCTAAAATATATACGACAGCTAGTCTGGACATAAATAACCATTCCTTTTGAATGTTTGTTCGATTCCTGTTAAATAAATGTAAAATAAGGCTTTGGGAAAGCTTTAGGACTTCATAAAATACATTAAAACTAGACAACTACGAGTACATCACCCTCGTTCTTCCGCTTACCAGACAATGAGCGTGTGCAGTAATTTTCATGGGTCGTTGTTCAGGGTACATGGTACGTTGAATAAGTTGACGTGGCCGGATGTGACCGGGCTGAAGTGAATTTTGTACTTGCACGAATATCATGATATTAGTCATAACAGCGGTATTTTCTGAAACTCCGATTATTTAGCAGAAGCAGTCAGTAAAATTACCATTTTATGAAATGGTCGACCACATCATGAAATGATCAATACGAGTACTACGATCTGGCTACGACATAGAGACCCTATTCAAGAGATCTCTCCCAATTTTTTATATAACAAGCGTAGGTTAATCTTGTTATAAATAAGTATGATGATCAATGAGGAAATAATATTGTCATCATCATTCGAACGTATTTGCATCGTCAGCGGTTACGCTTCAGAGCCCGGGGTCCGCTACCTAACCTAGGCGATTTGACGAGGTTACTGGTTTTTTACACAGAGCGACTGCCGTCTGACCTCCGCAACTCAAAGGGTAGACCAGAACCAATCCTAGGATAGGTACAAACGCTAGATGGCGTTTGGGACCAACGGCTTTACGTGCCTTCCAAAGCACGGAATCATCTTTCTTTTCGGATAATCAGGTGATTCAAGCCTGCAATATCCTAAACAGACTGGAAACAACTTTTCACAAAGTTTGCTTCCCAGTGGGATTTGAACCCATGACCTCCGGATCACAAGGCAAACGCCTTGACCACTGGACCGCGGAGGCAGGAAATAATATTGTATAGGTACACAATATTGTTCTCCCTGTTAAAATTCTGAAGTTAAAATAACTTTCTGTTTGTTAGAATAACTTTTTAACACACTTGCTCGTAAAGTGGATCTAATTGCACGCGTGTGTTATAACGACGAAGTGTCATTCAACAGCTGTCGATTGGCCCTGCAATTGGCGTGAAGAAGATAAAGAGACTTGTACTTTGATGGGGTCCTATTGACGACTCGGAGGTTCTGGGTTCGATCCCCAGCCAGGGCAAGTTGGAAAATGGCCTTTTTCAAATCACTAGGGTGTTTATCTACATATGTATTTATTATAAAATATAGCATCGTTAAGTTCCCATAATACAAGTTTAAGGTTACTTTGGGGCTAGCTGAATCAGTGTGATTTGTCCTCATCAATTTATTGTTCTTCATTTTGCGCTTGATTTTATGATTCTTTACTGACTATTCCAAAGTATTATAGTTCACAGCATCCTGCTATATTAGGTTATAGACAACTTGTTACCATGTGATTTATGCTTACTACAATCTCATCTAACTGCCTCCGTGGTCCAATAGTCAAGGCGTTTTGCCTTATGATCCGGAGGTCGTGGGTTTAGATCCCACTGGGAAGTGGGAAGCATACTTTGTGAAAAGTTGTTTTCAGTCTGGTTAGGATATTGCAGGCTTGAATCACCTGATTATTCGTGAAGAAAGATGATTCCGTGCTTCGAGAAGAACATGAAGCTGTGAATCCCGAACGCCCTCTAGCGTTTGTTTAAACCTATCCTAGGATTGGTTCTGGTCTACCCTTTGAGTTAAGGAGGTCAGACTACAGTCGCTCTGTGTAAAAACCAGCAACCTCGTCAAATTACCTAGGTTAGGTAGCGGACCCCGGGCTCTGAAGCGTTACCGCTGAGCATACATCCGGGAATACATTCAGATGACGATGATGATGATCTAGCTAACTCATCGAGCCAAACGTGACCTCTGGGTCTAGCGACCTTTTAGTCTGCCTAATTGTCTATCCCAAAAAGTTTATAATGTCCTTTATAACTTTGCACGCCTATTACGAAACTCAGACGTGCCTTTTCATATCATGTGCTTAGATGTATTACGACCGCTTCGCTTATAGCTGTGCTAGCTGTAGCCTGCGGCTACGACCGCGTGAAAATCGGTTTATCTCGCGTCCCTTTGGAACCTTTCAAATTTGGGGATGAATGGTGCTATATACTATATCAGGGTCTTTACTGTATTATTATTATTACAAACCTTATTGCTAGCCACAGATGTTAGTGTTTTTTGTAGGGTTATTATTATCTTTAGGTCCGTTCTCTTCTCTGTAGAAGAGATTATTAAGAGAGAGAAGAGAGTATTTTTCCTACAATTTTTTTTCAACTTTTTTTCCCTTTTCTTGGCTTTCTTTTATCGCAATTACGTCTTTCTGTAGCTGTGTGGTTTCCAGCAGAGTAGAGTACCTAATATACTCCAAGTCATCCCGTAGATGTCGCAGAAGGCGACTTAGAGCAACAAGCTAAGCAAAGCTCAGTACACTAAGGCATTAGTGAGATCTCTCCAACCCGTCTGGCCATAGTGCAAAGAGTGTCGGGCAGATTCTCTTGCTGCTCTGGCCAAGTATGGCTTTATTAGACGTGCTTCTGCAGTAGAGACTAAAAAAAGACCTGATGATGATGATATCTTTCTCACGATTAACTATGTTTGTAAAACAATTTTTTTATTTTAAAAATTTATACAACCACTTTTTCTGCAAAGAAACTGTATATATATGGATGATTTGAATACTTCTGCATAACTATACCTAACAAGAGTTTATCAAATCGTACAACTTTTGTGTACTATTCAATGCCTAATTGACGATCTCCGTGGCTTTGGTTAACATGCCAGTCCGACACTCGGTAGTACTTGGATCTATCCCGAGTATTCCCGAACCAGGGCAAGAAGGAAAATGGCCTTTTTAGGGTTCCGTACCTCGAAAGGAAAAAACGGAACCCTTATAGGATCACTTTGTTGTCCGTCTGTCCGTCCGTCCGTCCGTCTGTCAAGACCCTTTTTCTCAGGAACGCGTGGAGGTATGAAGCTGAAATTTATATCAATTACTCAAGTCTACTGTCCCTTGAAGCTGTGAAAAAATCAAACTTCTAAGCCAACGCAATCAAAAGATACAGCCGTTTATGCCGCAAATTTTGCGGGAACTTTTGCCACTTGCAAGGGAATCAAAACCTACAGGGTGCTTCCCGTGAACTCAGAATCTTGAAATTTGGTACGAAGCAACGTCTTATAGCATAGATAAAGGAAAAATTACGAAAACCATAAATTTTTAGTTACATCACATAATATATATTTTTTTAATAATTTTAAACTTACTACCCATTTCCTCATAAACGCGTAGAGGTATTAAATTGAAATTCATACCAAATACTAAACCTTGCAGGTTTGTACGGAACCCTCGGTGCGCGAGTCCGACTCGCACTTGGCCGGTTTTTTTAGATTGGGTCGGTCTTGGGTGTTTATCTATAAATGTATTTATTATAAAATTTAGTATTGTAGAGTTAATATCCCTTAACACAATTTTAAACTAACTTTGGAGCTATCTGAATCAGTGTGATTTTCCCTATCTCTTTATCTAAATTCAAGAAGCAATTTAAACTGCATGGCTTTAAAAATAGTAGCTTTAGTAGGCATTTTTTATGTTTTTACTATGATTTCCAGAAAACAATTTTTATTGCAACTGTACACTTTATGATCCATTTATACGGGTTTTTATTTTATGGGTGATTCTAATCATATTTGGCCGCAAAGGGAGACCATGCATAAATGACTTTATTTTCATAAGGTTTTAATCATACCTTTTCCTGCCGTTCAAATTTATAGCTTTCAATTTTAAAGTCACGAAAGCCTCGTGCTTCGAAATATATTGTTAATGAGCTTTAGTGAATTAGTCACTTAATTACTTGGCCGTTTTAAAGTGTTATTGTGCTGTTAAATTTAAGAAAGCTTTTAGTCTGGTGTAAATTATTAAAATTACCCAGCTAAAATTAAACACTATTTTAGAACATATTTTTTCTTGGTAATTGAGGTTTAATTAGTTATTCTTAAGAATAATCTGGAACTTGATTGGTTTTTCAGTTGTGAAACCTTAAAGAGAATTTTTCAGTATACTTGGATATTCCATAACACAAGTTTAAAAAAACTTACTTTGGGGCTAGCTTAATTAGTGTGATTTGTCCTCATATATTTATTTATTTATTTTATTCCGGGGCGTTGATATATAAGTAGGTATCTTTAGCAAAAACTCTGATAGGAAGTTCATGCAACACTTTGGTATTCGATTCGATGAGATAAATATAATTTTAGTATTTTATTGGTCTAACCAAATACAGTTTCACCAATCAGTTGATTACTATAGAATGTACTAAAAACTAGCAAGTTGTTTTAAATACTTTCGGAATATGTATTTTACACCTTATATGTATATTTCTCTCCTATTTCTTGTAGCCCTTAAACCCTTAACAGTCACGCACAATTTTAAATAAATTAGTGTCATTCCGTTTATTATACCACCTGGAATAAGAGTCCGCTCAACACGTTATTAACAAGCATAAAGGCAACATTTAAACGAGGCCTAATTGCGAAATGAATATCCTACACGTTTACTCCATTAAATGAAAGTAACCCGTGCAATTTTACTTCTCACTGGGACGGCAATTTTGTTGCTTTGACATTCATTTATCTCTATTATAGATCTGCCGGAGGTACGCCGTGCCAACGAGTCCCGAGTGAGTCCTCCCCTGTACTAGTAGACAAGATAATGAATAAGTGTGGTGGGGTAGCGTGGACATCCGCATTTTGATGCGGAGTTTTATCTAGGCGTTTCAATGTAATTTGTTTTCGTTTATCGAGGGTTTACTGTAAACATAGCCTATAGACCCATATATAGCTACAGCTTATGATGCTGCTTCACACAGTAGGTAAGTATCTTCCATTCTAGTCTGGGAGCAAAAACCAAGGGTATGGATCAATGGGCGTTAACCTCGGAATCCTTCTAGGTAATAAACTGCCTATAACTTTCTTTAATTCTTATTTTCCAATAGGTGGATCTGCGGGTGTTGCAAACCTTGGCTCTACATTGAGATATATGTACTTACGTACTGGCTCTATAATATACGAGTGAAAGCGCATACAATACGCTGGAGGTATGCATGTATAATTACAGGGTTATCTGAATTAACAGCCTCTTTAAAACACTCGATTCCAGTATCGAGTTAAATCGTCCAGTAATTCGTATCCAATAATCGGATAATTTGTAAATAATAAAAAGGCTTCAAAAATGCGTGCTCTTGCCGAATGACAAATCACTGTCATCGATTGATACTTACCGACTGAATTCAATTGCTCATAATCAACTTGTTAACTGATCCCAATTGGTTTGACTCATTATGTAACGGTATTTCTTCAGCTGCATGAATACCACTGCTAAAATCGACATTTTGTTAGGTCATCTGATTACCTATGTAGGTAGGTATTTCAGTTTTTAGTGTGGCACTTCATTTAACCTATTCCGTTGCCCAATAAACAGAGGATTTGCACATAGCCACGACGCTGGGCCGTCGAGTTGTTTGGTGATTTCTGCAATGGCATAACTGTACCTAATCATCTGTTGTAAATCGTCAATAGTAGTGAATTCCACTGCTAGAAGCAACGTTTTCTTAGGTCAACTCATTACCTAAGTAGGTAGGTTTTTCAGTGGTTAGTGTGGCATTTTATTTAGCCTATTTCGTTGCCCAATAAAAAAAAATATTTGCACATAACCACGACGCTGGGCAGTCGAGTTGTTTGGTGATTTCTGCAATCGCATTCATAAAGTGTACCTAATTATCTGTTGTAAATTGTCAATAGTATGAAGTCCACTGCTATAAGCGTCGTTTTATTAGGTCAACTGATTACCTAAGTGGGTTGGTAGTTCAGTTTTGAGTAGGCACATTTTCTAACCTATTTATTCCGTTGCCCAATAAAAAGAGGATTTGCACATAACCAATACGCTGGTCAGTTGAATTGGTTGCTGATTACTGCAATCGCATTCATAAGATGTAATTGTCTGTTGTCAGTAGTGAAATTCAGGTAAAATTACAACAGCACTTGTTAAATCAGAGTCATATTTACTAACACAAGCCGAGTTGTTCCCGGAAGCCGTGTGGTTCCCGGCAGAGTAGAATAGAACCACTCCAAGCCTTCCCGTGGATGTCGTAGAAGGCGACTTAGGAAACACAAGCTGAACAAAGCTTAGAATTGATGTTTCTGTTTTACCTCTCTAAGCCTCCTCTGACTGCTCTGGCTAATATATGGCTCTAGTAGTGCAGAAAGGGTCGTTCTTCTGCATTGGAGACTAAAAAATACCTGATGATGATGATGATTCACCAAACGACTTTTATTTAACTGTGAAATTTATTGCTAAAAAAATAAATAAACTTGACTTTGTCACTCGAGTGAAGCCGCAGGCAGACACCTGCGGTAGTAAAAATAAGTCTGATTTAACAAATGATGTGGTAATTTTACCTGAAATTTTACTACCATTGACGATTTACAACAGACAATTACACTTTATGAATACGTTATTATCGCTTGGGAATCGAACCACACAGCTCATTTCAATTAGGTCCTGATCTGAATATTTCAATAGATATTGAGAGTTCACTCCCTGTTATTTTTATTGTAATAAACTAATAGTTTTTTTTCTTCCCATAGGGACAACATGAATCACCTGATGTACACTTGTTAGAGAGGCTTTTTTTGATGTGTAACACCTTTCCTCTCGCTTTGCTGCAATCTGTGGGAGTGATTTCGTGAAATGCGATGGAAGTGTGTAACCTGAGATAAGTGTGTAACAACAAGTCGGGAAAGCGTGCTATTTGATTTGACCAATGAGCGCGGTTGCTTATTACCAAGGTGACATGTCAAATATTATACATCATAAGCGATTACTTTTTTTATTATATAAGTACATAGCGAAGCCTCATCAAAATAATTTTACAAGAATAGTTTCAGCACTTATATTTTTTTAGAATTTTTATATACGATTTGTTAAATAAACATAGAAAGTAGCAGATAAAGCGAGAGAGGTCTGTCAGGATCACACCAAGTAGAAGTCCATAGTTTGTGCCTACGTATTTATGTTATTAATGTTTGTATGTTAAATTAATTACTTACAGCGTATCAGGTTATCCATTGGACGGGAAGCAGGAAATCTGAGACTGTTAGAAAATGTAACATCTTTTGTCTTGTAATAGTTTTGCCAATATTATTTATAGTTTTATATTCAGTATCAACTTTCCCAAGGAATTGATACTGTTAAATTATCAACATCATAATTTCACATACAGGCCGTTAATTACACTACTTGATAGTTCGATAATTTTGGAAATCTTTGAGGAGACTCATGCTCCCCAAGAATTTCTAAAGTTATCGATTAAAAGCGACCTTTTTCGTTTTACAGCAACCTAAGGTCAGCGCCATATCGTCCTTAATTCGTGTAAGGTCAGGAAAAAAGATACAAAAAATATTTTATTGATTGTTTAATTGTCGTTTGTTTTAATGCATTATATATTTAAATAAGTTTCATAACAAAAGTTTAAAGTAGTAAGTATAAATAGGCTTACACTATCATTATGACTGTAGGTATTTCGACTGGTTAGGTATTGTGACTCGTGGCTAGGCGATATAACATTATATATTTTTAAATTACTAGTACTTTATAAAAATTAGCGTCTGCAAAATTTATTTCAACTAGAATATCTGACTTGGTTCAATAGATTTTGGATCTTATCAGAAAAAAAAATCTCTAGGTCTATTATTAATTTGTTTGGCATTATTATATTTTTTCTATGTTTTCTACACATATACAAATTATCGCCATCTTACACTACAATTCAGTCAGATCAAAAACTCTTGAACCAATACATATTCACTAAGTATAAAAATATCAATTTCAGAATATCTATCAAACAAAAATGCATTAAAATAAATCTTAGGAAATTAATTTACAAAAATAGCCAATCAAATTGTTTCTATTTGTACCCCTTACCATCAGAGCAACTGGTTTATATCGTGGTTATATTTCAAGTTACATTTCAAGTTATATGCTTGTATATGTATAAGGTTACCGTTTAAGCATCGTATATAATTAGTCTGAAAATGTTTTTCATCTAAATATAACTAATAGGTATGCTATAACAATATCCCGAATAAAAGTAACGACATATAATATTTGAAATTAGTATCTATATTGCTCATATTTGTACAAAGTTTTCATCAAGTATTGGTGTTCTAATTCAGAAAATATACAATACTATACAATTACATACGAATTCATGAAATATTCATTAGTACTGAACTTTTTACAAAGCACTTAACAATATCGAGTACAGTTGAAGTATGATTCAAGTACTCATATTTCAGAGGAACCAATAAGGCCTCGTTCTGGAGTAAAGCGATAGCGGAAGTGACTGCATAGCCAGAAACTTACGCTACAAGAATATATTTTTTATATTATATTACAGTGTATCATCGGCCTAACACTGACTTGAAATTTTATGTCCTTCATTTAAAAATGTAGTTTTTTAATTATCAATCTTATTTTGTCATTACAAAACAGTCAATGTATATGAAATCAGATATTCGACAAAAGTCTTATTGAATCTTATTATGTGCAGTAACATAATACCGACTTAATTATTGATATTAGGTACTCGGGATCACTTTCGCGCTCTCTTTACTCTAAAACGTGGCCTAAAACAAAACAAAACAATACAACGATCCTTTCTTCCTACTTTACAAGTTCAAAGAACTCAAGTCCTTTTATTCTTCATTCGATAATAAGTACAAAATCGAGAGTAATCTCTTTCAATTTAATGTCTTTCTGCACTGATTCATATATTTACACGACTATGTACAAAGCTATCACATATTACAATTTCAATCGTATCACTATTTACATTATTGTTCATTATTGCATGTTCAATGTTCATTGTCTATTTGACGATACACTGGTTTAATGTACTGCTGCAAAGAAAATATATTCGCCATATTGTCCTTTGCGCAAAACTTATGTTAGACGTACACTATGTGCGGTTTCTCTGGTGTCCGGTGGGGAGGAATTGTTTCGTACGCAAACTGTTGGTAGATATGCTCCTCACTATCTTCTTGGTAGTACGGATTCTTATCGACACTATGCCAAGGAGGATTTAGCGAATGGAAGTTATTCGTCACAGATGAACCGATCATTAGATACCGATCTACTTCCCGCTTGTTGTCCTGTTCGCGACTTCTTGTTGAATACCCTAACCCATTCCCTAATTTTGACACGTCACCATTTAACATGACACTCGTCATCACTTGCTTCGACTTGTCTCCTTTGCACTTCTTTAAAGGTCCCATGAAATATAAAACTCCTCCCACGACGCTTATAACAATACTCACAGTTAGCACCACTACTGCCACTATCACCCACCCACTTGAGCACCCGAATTCTGACTCCGGAATTTGAACGAACAGAACTCCATTCAAATGCGCAGGTCCAGCACATTTTACATCTTCGTAGTCTATTTTGAGCGTAAAATTATTATTATTTGCGCTTTTGCTATTAATCTCGCTTTCTCTGCCAAGCTTCCACAACCATAATAATGAGCAGTTACAGGCGAAGGGATTTCCAGATATTTCTAACTCTTGTAGTCTATCGATCGGAAAATGAGACGCTTCCAGGGTTTCGAGTGCATTGTTTCTCATGTAAATGTGCGTTAATTTTGGATTTCCGTGGAAAAGTCTTGGAGGAACCTCCCTCACTTTGAAATTTTCGTTCATCCATATTTTCTGTAAATTTATATTGTCGACGAATGCTCTCGAGTCAATTTTCTCGAGGTCGTAAAGTCTGCTGAGGTGCAAATGTCTCAAGTGAAATAGGCTTTGAAAAGATAAAGCCGTTACGTTTTGAAAAAAATTGCCGCTAAGGTAGAGGTGTGACAAATTGGACAATTTCGAAATAGCTGACGTAGAAATTAACGTCATGTTGTTATCACTGAGATCTAAATGACGTAATGCTGGTAGATTATTGAATCCTAATTGGTCAATTTCTTCAATGATATTGCTATTCAGATCTAAATGTTTCAATTCCTTCAAGTACGGCATACCATGTTTGGGCACTCGTTGTATTAAATTCTCCGACAAATCTAAAAATTCCAAATGTACAACGAAGAAAAGATTGGCAGACGGTATGTCTAATATGGAATTGTTTCGGAGCGATAAAATCTTCAACGTCGACAGGGGCTCGAACGTATCCGGTTCGAAACTCACTAGCTTATTGCTTGATAGATCGAGCCTCTCCAGTGTAGATAAATCTTTGAAAGTCTGCGCATGGACATTTGAAATCATATTGTTGGATAGATCTAAATCGACGAGCTTTCTCAGTCCGATGAAAGTGTCTTTATCTAGATGCTTTAGTATATTGTGACTCAAGTTGAGATGACTCATTTCCATATTGCTTTCAAAGTTTTTACTACCTAAGTCTTGAATTTTGTTGTATGACATGTCTAGGCCAGTGAGTTGCGTGTAGAACGCGAACGTGTAGAGGAGGTTGTTGATGAGGTTGTGCGTGAGATTGATGTGGGTGGCCTCTGGATTCAGTTGAATGGGGACTATCTCGAGGCCAGCGTT
Source organism: Acrobasis repandana (assembly GCA_963576875.1). NCBI lineage: Eukaryota > Metazoa > Arthropoda > Insecta > Lepidoptera > Pyralidae > Acrobasis > Acrobasis repandana. The sequence continues at coordinate 17,145,027 of OY756215.1, forward strand.
GGCGCAGGAGGCGGCGCGCAATGCGTCGTCGCACGCACATCGCGCCGGGCAGAGAGTGCGCGCCGCCGCGCCCCATGACCACGCTACTACCACAACCCACCAACGCCACTTCGCTACGCCGCGTGAGCCCATAACATCTCATGTATACGCCACCGGAAACCTGAAAATAAAGAAAAATAAAGTTAGATTTATTACCAAAAATTATTCGTAGATATTATATTATTATCAAAGGTCTAACAACATTTCCAATTCATTTCAAGAAAATCATTTGATTTCGTTACACAATATTACGAGTACATAAATAAAATACAAAGAAAAACGTCTGTGACGCTGTTATATTCTAAAACAAAGCCGTCATTTTCAAACGAAATGTTATAAGCATAAAACGAATTTCTTGTTGCTACAGAATAGATGAAATCTAGTTTATTTTTCGCGTAATTTATTGTTATCATAAAATCCGGGCTCTCCCTAAGGGCACATACCCTCGCCACAGTGCAAGAGAAAAGTAAAAATATACAACATTATCGCACGCCAAAATCTTAATATAATTTCTGGCGAAAACTGCAGATAACAAATGTGCTTCTCCGCAATTTGTATGAGGGGGGAATGGAATTGTTTGATCCAAATTAGGCCGATAAGATACGTGCCACGCCGGCGAAATGGTGGCCGCCTAGTCGCGCGCCGGAAACTTTTTTATTATCCTTTGTTATTCCATCGCGTACAACGACATAAGTTTCATTTAGCTGTATTGCAAAGTAGCCATACTGAACCTTCCTTGAATATGTTGTAAAGCTAGTTGGATGGTTTTATGCTCTTTGCTGTGACTGTGGAAAAGCTTTATTTTTGTTCCATTTTTACCAGAGAATTGGGGCGGCAAGCAATAATATTGTTGCATGCAGCTTCTTCATTATTTATTGACCAATTGTTACTTGATTGGTAATACTAATAATGAGTAGTAAACATAGGTTGCTAAAAATGAGTGAGTGAAAATTAGTGTTAGTATGTAGTTTACTTAGATAAACATTACTCGTACTATACTTAGTCGTCGTGTACACTGATTGAAGATTTTATAATAGATAATCCTGAATAGCAAAGTTGCTAGCATAGCCTATTTAGAATGATTTCCAGATTTTCACCCACTTTCCAGTCCCGACTTCAAGAAGCTGTGCGGGAAGAAAAGTAGTTAGTACATTCTACATTTTTCTTTGCTTGAAAATCCCAGCATGAAAGCATCCTACCGGTAAACTGGAATCTCTTATCATTTTCTCAGTATTCCGGGACGTAATAAGTAGTATCAAATGGTTGGGCTCGCACAGGAGAGCGTCGTTATTAATTGTCCCGCATTTAAGACGTTCCCGGTGAGAGGAAACTAGCGGCTAGCACCCGCCGCTAATCCTCCTTCGCCCAACCGACTCCTCAACAATGCCTCCTAAAATGTTCGGCGATTTAACAAAGGAGCGTTTGGTACTTTAAATTAAATGTTCGGCTTTACAATTCGATGGAATGTATAATGAATAGCACCGTAACATCTGTTAACGAAGGCGAACGATCTCGAAAGTTTTCACGCGCGGGAATAACTAATTGCGAAGGTCGGAATTCAATTTATGGCTTCTAGTGCGCCTCCCGGGAGATCACGCCATGCTCAAGTATTAATAATGCAAAACAGTGTCACGGAAAGTTTTTGATTCGAAATGCAAATTAAATTAGGAAACAAAGTTGTGAGTTGAGATGGTTCCCGCTTTATCATTTATTGTTGGCTGTATTATGCTAAGTGATTAACAAACAACACCCATTTTAACAACATAAATACAAGACAGTAAACGAGTGAACCGAATTTGTTGGCTGAAGTACGTAATAGGAATAATAAAGCGAGTATTTTGAAACAAGTCGACAGAGAAAAAGAAATCGAGTTAGTGATTCAAACGTTTTGTTCTTGCCACCTTGGCATTAGCTTCAATTCAAATTGTCTTTTTGTGTCTCAAACATCGTTTCAATTAAGGCGAGAAGACGTCTATCCCCTGTAACCCAATACCGTCGGCAGAAGGGATTACCCGGACCGTTAGAATTAGAGAAACCATATGTACGCACATTCGATACAGCAGACAACCCGTATTAGGGCGGATTAATTCTGATACATCCAAATGTATTCTAGATCAGGTGAACCGCAAAGATTGCAAGTTTAATCATCTTGCTGTCGGCTCTACACAATAAGGAAACACGGTGCGTGTAGATAAACAAAAATTAGGTATTATAAGTTTTGGGGATTCTTTGCTGCGCGTTTGACTGACTTCCTGATTTTATTTTTAAGATAAACTTATATTGACTTTCCTTACTTTTTCGCATGCATTTGACTTGGTTTCGTCACTGAATTCAAATGTTGCGACAAGATGAGCAATTTATGAGGCTGCAAACCACAAATCATAACTATTATACATAAACAAACTTTCGCAACGCTTGGCACTTGATGTATTCATTACCTCTTGAATGTATGCTCTAATTTCAGTAGCAATATATAATGACAAAGAGACACCATTTATTACAAAAAGGTGAACACCTAATAAAAAGTGAGGTCCCGTACAAAATGCGAAATCGCGGGCACGCCCCCATTTCCGAGCCTAAACTGCTCTGGCCCGTACTCTTTTGTCTTTTAATTTCCTGTCCGGAGTACGCTCCCATCGTGAATTTCGCTTTCGTGAGCTTCGTTAACTTGTATCGGCCTTTGTTGTTGCCTATTGAACTTTTCCATTACCGAACGTCATCGATTGAAACCGCTAAATTCGTCGGAAAATTTTTGTCGCTGAAATCGACTCCTCAAAAGAACAGCGCTCCCGTTTTCCTTTTGCAATCCAGCGTATGTTTTCAAGTCTTGTTTTGCTCGCCGTTCAAATGCAAATTAAATATTTCCCTATTGAGAAGTTACAGTGTTACAACATTTAGAATGCGGATTTTAATAATTGTAACGGACTTTGTTTTGTTTGCGACTCGGCTAACGTTATTTTGAATATCAGAACTTTGTTCATGATTGAATTTATTTTCTTTTCCATTTCCATTATACTTCGATATCGGTTTCCCATTTGAATACAGTTCGGGTGAATGACTCGGGGCAACGCCGTCCCGGGTGTAGAGCGACCTTCGTAATTATGCTATAACATCTAAACACCATTCAGAACGCGGCGGGTGCTCCTAATAATTTATTATTACAGTTTCCGTCCTCTGTAAATTCAATATTAAAGGTCCTTATACACCAATCCTTTCGTATTAATAGCGGTGGAAGTCATCGAATCCATTTAAATTATTATGGAAACTATCGTTTCGGGGCGGGCTAATTGTGGGCGGGGCAGTTAGAGTGAACGGTTTCTACTAAAGTTATCACGGTGTTAATACAACTTGAGATGTTACGGCACAAAGGACGGTTTACGAGGGGGAGCCAGACAATAAAAGCAGTGTAAAAGTCGGCTAACCGCTCTCCCTTGCCCCAAGAAAACACCCCGGCTCTCTTCGCTTTTATGAGACGCTGCCGTTTTTAAAACAGTAACCACGGTCCACGGTTAAACCGAAAACTTTACTTAATGTATTGAAATAGAAGATTCCTTGAAACCGTAGGTTTAGTTTCGTCGCTGTTAAAGTCAATACGCTTTACATTTTACAATCGCTGCCTCTTTTATTAGACTCACTTGTGAAAGATTTTCAGAAATAAATGGCATGTTTTTATAGTACATTTTTATTTATCACTTGTTCAGTAAGTGTATTATTATTGATGAAGGGTACCACTGGCACCCGTGTCAGTGGTACCCTTTTGTTTGGAACGCCACATATTAATAAGTATTATATTATATTATATGTATTTTAGGTTAAGGTAGATATTGATATGGGCCTCTGGATGTTTATTTTATGTACACATTTATAGCCTTAAATAAAATGATTTAATTTGATTAGGTCACATAATACGAAGTATTATTGAAATAAAATAAGTCATATTCTTTTACACAAACCTACTCACAAAATTTCTTCTTCAAACGAGCTCACAGAGCCTTAATTTTGAAACCTTGTTAAGTAAAATTTTCAAGTCACGTCCACGCTATGGCGTAAGTAATAGATATACTATTAGATGTTGGTGTGTGAGTGACTATAATGAGAAAACTTGGTCTGAGTAACGGGAGGGCAGCAAAAACTAAACGCACGTTCAATTCCAAGCCCTCACAATGTATTGGCTAAACTGGATTACTTTTTATTCACTCTGCTTACATTTCTTAGACATCCGCCTTTGTTGTTGATGGTATTGAAAACGAATTTCAACGAGGTTTATAGTTACTTATAAGTACGAGTAAGTAGGTAGATTTTGTAATGAAAAAAAAATGTTTTTGACCAACATATTGAAACATCATTTAACATACCTTTTCTAACTAAATAATCACATATACCGTTAGGAGCGACTAAGGTAGATTTGCCTAGGTAACAAGAGAAGAGGCAGCAGCAGCATCCTTTCTGCAAGTCGTTGCTGCTCTGTGTTTTTCATCTACTGCAATCACCAACCTGGCATGGTGATTGTAAAGAGACCTTTAATCTAGCAATAGACTAGGGCTAGTAAGTTATAGGAACTTGATTTTCAAAGGATTAGTTTACGGGTCTATCTATGATTAGAAGAGAAGATCAACACACAACAAAAATAACTTAAAATATGACGGTTAATAGAAATAGGGGAACGAGAAGACCAAAGAAGACGTGAATGGAATGTGTAAGGCAGGATATGGGTATAGTAGGAGTAGATGTTAGTGTGACGGGAAATAGAGAAATGTGGAATGAGAACACATACTGCGCCGACCCCAGATAATGGGATAAGGTAAGACAGTAATTTTTAGAATTTTATTTTATTTTTTTATAAATTAGTAAGTAGCCAATTAGGTACTGTAAACTTAAGTAAAACAGCAACATAATACAACAGATCAGCGACATTCAGCTATTGCACCACATAGACAAAGTCCAACTGTTCGTGAATACTTTCCATTAGCGCTAGTTATTGCTAAATGGGCCAATTACGTGGCTTTTAATTAAGCGGGCATTAAGGAATGATTAGCAATGTGTCCACACCCACCAGATATATTGGGTATTTCCATTAGAATTGTATGATCCATGATGAGGAAATACGGTCACGCGCTTGCATCCAAGATTCAGTTTATATAAAAAAAATATACTGTTGTATTTATCTCTGATCTGTGTCCTTTTTTGTATTGCTGTAGCATACACATTAAAAATTGTAGGGAGATATATTTTTCTTCTCTGATTTTTATCAATGTCTGCGTTTATTTTTTGTAAGTGTGTCATATCTGTCTCAAATAAACTATCTATGCAAATAAAATACAATTTGACAAAATGTACATATTATTATTTATTTTAATCGCAAATAGCTTATGCACCAGTCTAATAAAATTGTCCTAAAATGTCTACTACTTCAAAATGTTAGCTGTATTACTGTATGTATCTAATACAAGTTTTATTCTTTTATTAATAAGTTATCTATTAAAAAATATTAGCCATTCAGATTGTACGTTACATATTTTGGGTAATTTGAATTAACTTCGTCTTAATAAACCTGAATCGTAATCACAAAATTACTTTCTGCATATGCATCCGCTTCTTGCAACGGATCATGTTATTAGAGTAACCACCAAACAAATTTAATATCACCGCACTGCCAATAGTTGCTGCTTCGTCTATTGATTTTGCAATTAAACGCCGATTAGAGGTTTCTAACTTCCCCTCGATCAGAATCAGATTTATTAATTTAAGAACGATAACTTCGCTTTGATTTCTACAGTCTTAACTTATATCTGATGAGTGCTATCTCAGATTTAAGACTGTGAAAATCTTTTTAACATTATTTTATCTTTAAGTTCTCTTACAATCGTAGTCTAGGTATAAAACTTAGTATAATATAGAAGTAGCTGTCATAATATGACAGCTACTTACCTACCGATATACCTACATATAATGTTGATCTGAGATATAATGGGAAACAGAGAGTTAATCCTACCTTCAAATACATATTATACCCAAAAGCTTACCTACTTTATATTTTTCAGAATTGGCATTTGTAGTGTATAAAAAAAAATATTAGAAAATCAAAGTAGTAGTACTTAGTTAAGTCCTACAGTTCAAGGCTCTGTTTATCCCGTAAATATCTCATCAATAAATAATTCTTTATCCGTTCGTAGACGCCTTTAATACAGCTGTTTTAACTATTTAACCATTTTAACACCTCTAAATATGGTTCAAAGGCATGTTCAACACGACTTGACTATTTATGTCTTCCTATTACCTTAATGTGTAACGTTAACTAAAGAACTCAAAGAAATGTCAGGTCGTTACGTTCACAATACATGGCGTTGCCACAAAATATCTCAGCTTGAATTCCTCCCCTACACAGGCTTACAGCTAAGAATAAAAAAGAACTTTACCGTACAAAACGTGTACACAATTCCATTTTCTCTTTCACCGACAGAGCGGGTCTTAGTGAATCAGGGCTCTGTATGGGCGCCTTTATAAACGCAATAATGAGGAGTGCTAAGGCGGCATTCAGGCGTGGAAGTTAACGAGAAAGCCGATGAATCGCCATGCTGCAAAACTTGCCACTTGGCGCCTAATGGCAAACACGATATGGCGCACCGCACGCCCCACTACTTCCCTTCAAAGGGCTTAGCGATTGCCAACTAGCTTCAACGTTCAGCTGAGGAGATCAACTGTTTCGTAACTACGAGTACTATGTTACGAAGAAATAGGCCATGGATTTAGAGCAAGTGCCAAAATCGGATTGGCTTGAAAAACAAAAAGTCATTATTGAATTCGAAGATTCTCTTGGCAACTTTTTTAACTTAAATATATTCGTTAACACAGATAAACATACAATTGTTTTTCATCTGGAAGCACAAGACTTTTTTACCAAATTCAATAAATACTTGCATAAAGTTTGAAATATAGATACTTTTTGGATATTTTGTACTTTATTTGTGTGGGTAATATTGCCCCAGAAAAACAGAAGCACTTGCTTTTATGTTTGTTTAAATAAAGCCTTTTACACTCCAGACACCCTTTCACAAACGATATGTAGCGGTAAACTCGCTTTATGAAGTGCTTTATCCCAAGAGCTTTCAGCAATACAAGTTAGTTTTCCGACCATAGGTAGTCTAGACCACACGCTACGGTTTGCAGTAGACGGGTTCGAAACTTCAGCTATTTTGCCCGGAAATAAAAAGTAAACAACTGCTGGAAATTGTTTGAGTGTTATTAAAACTTCCTTTGAGAAATGGGGTCTGTAATAAAATTAAAAGTAGCTATTTGCATCACAGTAACTTAGCTTTGGGTGGATAAGGTTAAGAGGCGTTCTATTTCGGAGGAGTCGTCGCAGAGCTGCAAATGACGTGCTTACGTCGGTGATATCGTGCGGATCGCCCGCTAAGCCCGCAAAATGGTGCCGGCGCAAATGAAGACGCCGCGCTCGTCTAAGGAATACGGCGAAATTAGTCAATCCTATCGCAGCAATCTCCAGCCGAGTCGGTGAGGCTGAATAATGAAATAGCTCGTTGAAACTGTGGATAGGCGCTATCGAGACTGTGCCCATTGGAACGCGGTCGCACCGCGGCGCGGCCCAGGCGAAAATCCCACGGATTCCTTCTGAGATATCCACCGGCTCTTTTAGTGTTATTAAATGGAGTGCGTTTTAGGGAGATGAGTCGGGAAATAAATCCATTCACGCTTGCGCGGATGAAAAAATCTGTGTTTTCCCTAAATAAAAAATACCCGCGGATAAGTTAGATGGGCTCATATATTGTCTTCATTGAGGCCTTGTGAGCGTAAAACCGTTATTCGGACAGATAAAAATCCGTGCTCTTATGGGCGAATTGCCAATAAGGGGAATGGTGGTAGAGTAGTTAATAACAGCGAAACGGTTTCTTTAATGTATACTACTAGAATGAATTGGTAATAACGCAAGGGTAAATAAATAGGACTTTTTGCGTGCATATAAAGCTGTGTTAAATCCGATCGGATTTACTGCAGCGATATTGATTCGTTCGTTATAAATAATAAACTAATACTTTTATTTGATCGGATCCCACGTTTATTTGCAGAATTAGGGGTGCCACGTGTAATTCCACAAACGAATTTGAAATAAAATATTCCGATCTTACCGCGTGTTACTTACATGTGTTCTGCTATATGTTTATGTAAACTGACGTTTTCATTAATTTTTCCAAGCCTTTTTATAATGGAATACAAAACGCAGGCTCGATACCCGTTGAGTACAAAGCCGGGTGCAGAAGCATACAGAGCTAAGCTCACTGGAGACTCGGCGGGCGTAACTTGCAGCAAATCCCGCGTTACCGTTCTTATTCCATATTGCATCGTACCGAGGATTCGCCGTAACGTATTCCGAGTTTCCGCCCGAGACAGGGTTACGCCCGCGACTTAATGCTTTTTATGAATGAATGAACGAATGAATAGGAGGATTTCCCTTCCAACTAACCATTGGTTTGAGCAAAAGCGCATTCGATTTATTTTTACTCCTTGACGTTTCGAAAGCTCTCTTTTGACTGTGCCGCGCGATAACTTTATCCCTTCTTTTGTATTGTAGACTCAATTCAGTAATTTTGACCAAATGTTTTGACTAGTCAACTACGACTAGATATTTTTGTTGTTTGTGAAAGAAGTATATTTTATTAACGACTTAGTTATGAAAGGGCATCGGCTTTTGCTAAATGTCTTGTAAGTCGTGAATGTAGCATGTAAAACTAGTTTGAATTCGAGTGGCGTCAAAAGTAATTTATTTTGTTGATGGACTTTTATTTCATGTGATAAAAGTATTAAAATAAAAACAAAAGCAACAAATTTTTGTATATAAAGATAATGAATGTCTGTTTAACAGTTTTATTTTGTAGTTTTTTGCTGATCAATCCTAAATAAACATGTTATATATATATAAATGAAATTAATTATAAATAAATGAAATAAATGAAAAATGAAATGTTTTCAGCATAACTAAGGACTATGACAAAATAAAAATGGTTTGTATTAAACGTTGCCATAAACCTACCTGTACGTACCTACAATAATTGCATATGTTACCGGCAATCTGTATAATCCGGCATTCTATACAACACCTAGGCAATGTATAGAATGCCTAAAACGTGTAGGCAATGTATGAAATATTATTTATTTTATACTTTGCCTAGATATTCTATACAAACCGAATGCGCAGCCGGCAATGAATGTAATAGCGATCGGAAATGCATTAAATTCATCCAACTTTCGTCACTTAGTCGACCCTCAATCGACGACAATAATTTTCAAACAAAATCAGAAGATGAAAACAAAAACAATTTATCAAACAGCACATTTCAAGCAAAGCAAAAAGGTTTAATGGGCTTACATGGAATCAACAATTTTCGGCGGCATCTATTGGGTATTTATTAATCAGTGTGCTTTCAAACGGGAGACGACGGTCAAAGGCTAGACGAGTAGATTAATTCGATTGGGCCGGCCTGGGCGCTTTGATTGCGATTGCAAGACCAAAACTGTTTTCTCTCCACGCTCTAATTTATAGATAAGTTTCGTACAGTCTTCAAAAAAATCAGCATTGGCCTAAAATATTGTTTATCGAAATTCTCTTAGTTTAACAGAATTTTCCTTTCATGATCATGTTGCCTGAAGATCAAAATAAACAAAATTCATAAAAATAATGAGTTTGCTACTATTTTTTTATAGAGGTTTGCTAACGTTTGTTAACAAGTCTTAGATCTGATTGTTTGTTTATTTTTCGTGTTTATAAGTGGCTAACACTGGTATCAGATTTTCAAGCTGCCTGCTCCTGAACATTTGACATAGCTTGAGGATTGCCATGAAATTATGACAGCAGGGACCAATGGCTTTACGTGCCTTTTTGAAAAGAAATTATGCCATTGTGATCACCCAACCAAGTGTGGACCACACACCGGGATGCTTAACCTACGAAAGCGCTAGCAATGAGTTCTCCCACCGGGCTAACGAGCGAGGTGAGCTTAGATCTGATTAAAACAAATTGTAAAATAAGATAAATACGAGAATTAGAATAAGAAACAGTCCCTACAATTTGCTAAAAGTTAGATTCTAACTTAAAACCTACCGAATTATTTAGAACACATATTTGTAAAGGACAAAGGATTTCAGGCACGTGAAGCGAAGCTTCATTGATACTTTTGACGTTGACTGTACGGGCACATACTCTTAGGCTGTTATCCCACTGCACTGTGCACCGTCGCGGAGCTCGGTTTCTGCATACTGACGCTCCCGCGCGATGACGCGATTTCAGTGGGTGCGGATAGGCGTGTTTTCTATACAAACTGAGCTACTTGCATACAATGTTAAAAATCTGCCGCGCCGCGCTCCGCGGCGATGCGCGGTGCATTAAGATCACCGCCTTACGTAACTAAACAAGAGTTGGTAAATAAAGTAGAACTTCGACTTTATGACATGTACATATTTTATCTTGTTTACTGAATTTCCTAATCTTCTTATTTTTATCGTGTTAATCGCAAATACATGTATTTAAATTTAGGTACACAGAATTTGACCATAACTATGACCCCTTTGATTGGGCTCTATCAGATCGTCTCTACTGCTGGATTGGTGGACGTGGGGCTCTTGCCCCATTGTTATATAGGCTGGACATCGGTTTGTAATATAATTTGTATACTTGAAAATCGCATTGAAAAATACTGACTAATACACTTACGCGTCTTTATGTCTAATGGGGCAGCCAGAGCATCTTGCGTTTTTAAGTAGACAGAGCCCAATCCAATCAGAGTCTAATCTACGCTGCCGAATGCTGGCCCGTCAAAAATATCCATACCTTCAAAATGCATACGACGGAAATGAAGATGTTAAGATGGACAGGCGGTGTTACCCTGTCAGACAGGGTGAGAAACGAACACATTCGTGGAAGTTTTAAAATCAAACCTATCGACGAAGAGAAACTCTCCGAAAGACGTCTCAGGTGGTCACGTCATGAGAAGGCCTGAAAATCACATGACCTGAAAAGTGCTAAACATAGATACCGGTCTAAGAAAGCCAGGACGACCCCTACAAACTTGGATGTCTGTCATCCACAATGATACAAAGAAAGCCCAAATAAATGCTACGACGACCCAAAACCGAACAGTTTGGCGAAGATTGACGAGGAGAGCCGACTCCAATTGAAATGGGACAAGGCGAGGCAAAGAGAGAAGAGAGAGAGCCCAAGACTGCCCATTAACACGCTAAAGGCTAATTTTAGCGTGTTAATGGGCGGGAAAATGGAAAAATAAATCAAAATAGTTCTGAGTTGACTGTTGCTACCTGCATCGCCTATTGATATGAATCGCATTTTCGCCCATTCCCTCGATCGGCTTCTACGATCTGCGCGGGAAGTGAAACAGCTGGTACATTCTAGGTTTTTTCTTTTCTCCCAGACCAGCATAGAAGAGTGAAATATAATTTATAAAATCTAGAAACATTTCTAATTCTTCGGCACTACAAGCATTCGTATCCACATCCGTCATATGAGCACGGACGATGCGCCCGCGCAAGTACCGTAACCGTAATACGAGTATACACTGGATATACATACATGTAGTATGTATGTTTATATGTGCACTTGACAGCTGTTTCCTCCGGACGGTCAATGGTCTTATAGTATTTAGTCAATTGTAGAAAAGTGTTTAGTAGTAGCAAAGATAATATACCTAATTACTAACGCAATAGGAGATGGTAGGTAATGTTAGGTTGTCACACCGAAGGTCCCGGGTTCAATCCCCGGTCAGGTAAAGATGGAATAAGGATCTTTTTCAGATTGACCTGGGGTCTTGGATGTTTATCTTCTATATATCTATCTTATAAAATACAGTATCGTTGAGTTGGTATCCCATAACAAGAATCTCGAACTTACTTTGGGGCTAGCTCAATCTGTGTAATTTGTCCGTATATATTTATTATTGTTTATTTATTTAGAAGTTCTGGATGGATCTAATTATCAGTCTCTCTAAAATATCCTAGCATGAAATCGGAGTACACCATCCCGTTAATATTATATGTATGAGTATACGTAATGTTTCATTACATTTTTTTAATCTTCCATGCTGGTAACAGCTGCTTTTCTTTCCGCGTAGATCTTAAAACCCGATCGAGGTTATGGGCGAAAATGTGCATCGATACAGCAACTCTTTACTAATTTGGTTTCTTTTTCCACCTTCTTGCCAAACATCAAGCTAAAAGTGGCCGATGGCCGTTATTTTAATCTATTATTTTAATAATCATACTCTTATAAATATTACTTATTGATATTCTTATTCAGAATACTTTAATAAATTCAGCTTCCCACAGACGAAAAGACATTTAATTTTATTCTTATAACCTTAAACCATTCCAATCTCAGAATAGCCAGACTGAAAATTAATACTGTCAGCAATCTCAGAAGCAATAAGTAAATAACAAATCTTAAAATGAAATTCTTACAGAGAGGAACGAACAACGCTGTACTAACAATATTCCGTGACTATCAGTAGTAAACACATTTTGAACGATCCGATTCGAATTACCACGGTCGAAATCGAAATCTTTCCCACGATACGATGGTAAACATAATACATGTCTAGTCCATAACTAGAGCTGGCCAGTGAAAAAACTATTAAAACCATTTTTTTTACCATAAAATATGAGTATACATATGTATTGCATTACTACCGCTAGTCATATGCAATACGATTGGTGAAATTTACATTTTCAAATACTTATCTGGCATGTACAAAAGACAACATACGTAGGTATAGGTACTACATTATCATTCTACACAGAACTGTATTGTACTTTGAACTTTTGATTAAGTTCGACTCAAAATTATTGTAATTTGGTTGGTTGATAACTGAAAATACTCGTAGCTAGTTGTTGACCAAAGTTACATTTACAGTTAGTTACAGTTAGTTTACATTTTTATGGCCTTATAAACTTGATCTAATTTCGTCCTTCGAAATGTGTGGGGTGAACTAAAGGACTACTTTTTCTGAAAAAACTTTACTTTGAGCGAGTGGGGCATGAAGAAAATGCTCATAAAAATATTATTTTACAACAGTAGTTTAGGAGGTATTTCAGAAAATGACTTTAGGGTCAGTTCACACTGAGACGCGAAGCGCGATTTTCAGATTGATACTTATAACTATAATAACCTCTAATGAATTGATTGTCAGTTTAAAACCTATAATATAATGTTGCAGTTGATATATCTAGAAACCATTTTATACCTAAAGACAACTCTTGACCGCCATTGTGGACCCCCACGAGTCGTCCCACCTACTTCAGTGGCCACAGGCCGCTATCCGATAATCTTTTGAGATTATTACCCAACTGATATCGGATTTCCAGCGTCATAGCGTATTCAAAATAGATACCGATAGGTTAACCGAACCATGAAACCGCGGCGTTCGGAACGTGTGATAATTCAAGTGGTGAATAAATGTCGGTGTCCGAAATTGTTTTGTCTAAAATATATCCAACAGAATTATTTCCTCTAGCTGTTTTTTTTACAGTTAAATAAATTGAACTTGTATTATACGAATGAAATTAGTTCCGCGGATCAAATTCTATTTATGTTACGAAAAAAGTAGGTACATAATAAGATTCAGCGCTAATTTATTTTAAATATTTTTGCGAATGATTGACAAAAAGGTTCAAAATTAAGATTTTCAGGGATATCCCATACTCTTTTTGATAAGGTACGTAAACAAAATTAGTACAAGAGATTTAATTAATTATTAAAAAACTTTACTCTCATGTAATCTAACTGAAAATGTAAATTACCTATTTTGTTATTAGTTTTCTTTGACTGCTATATGACGGAACCCTGACGGAATAATGTAAAAAAAATCGAATTTATCTCATATTTTATCTTATATTGCTAGGCACACTAGGTACCTATGTAAAAGACGGCCCACCAGGAGAACATAAATGTGTGAACAAAACAATTGTGTTCTACTCGTAAGATCCTGCGGTACGAAACCGCTAAGGAGCGCGTCCGGTATCAAATGTAGATTAAACCGAGTTAGACGGTTCTCATCGTCTCGCTTCAATGCCGATAGAAAAGTTCCATCACAGAATGCTTGAAGGCTTGAGGTATAGATACATCGCTGTTGAAAATTTAGGTATTTTGTAGAGATGAACAAGTCCAAAACTGACTTGCTAAGCTTGAGCTCCAGAGCGGCATAGTTAAGAAGATATGTACAATCAGGAACGTACTAAGATTAAAAGATCTGTCTACTTTAAACTTATCAAACAATAATGAACAAATTTGAGCGATTGTAATTAAACAGCGTTTACTTTTTTAAATTCAATTTAATTCAAATAAATATCTTTTTTTTTACTAGCCTGTAGGTCTTGTGACCTACTGCTGGGCAAAGACCTCTCCCTTATCTCTCTCTCACACGTCCCTGTCTCGTGCGATTTTCTGCTACTTGCATAAAAATTTGTCAACGTTGCCCCGCCATCTTGTCTTAGGTCTACCCCTACCCCTTATCTTTATTATCATAGAATATTTCTCATCGTCATCATCAGCAACAAACTGCACTGCAGCATTTTCAAGGACGTCAACTTACAGTTAAATTAAATTAGTATTATAATTAAATATGTTGACTTCTTCTTCTTTCAAGTCGATTGGCTATACTATTACTATTATATGTGGACTAAGAAATTAAAAAATATCAATTTGTAAATTTCGTATGTGCTACGTGCACCTTAATTGTGTATGTAAATTTGTAAGTGTACAAACCTTTAAGTTATTGTAAAAATTACTTCTAGTTTCTTTGTACTCTGTGCTTCCACACTTTAGAACCAATATAATCGCTACAAAATTCGACACGATCTATGAACGACTAGCCCTACATATTAAATAACGGGTAGTAAAATCGTTACTATTCGTTAACAAATTGGTCAAATCAACTCGCACATGTTTTTGGTCCATCTCTTAGCAATTAACGATTTATATAGAGCTGTTATTACATTTAGATGTCTATTAGATACACAACAATCAGTGGTTGGTAAATAACGGTTGAACTGAATAATAACAATTAAATGCAATATAACCGCTTGTAGGTACACATAATTTTTATTTTGTAATAAATTTACTCATATTATTTCTACCTATTTTGGTAACTCTAATTTTACTGTGAATAATACCTTAGAGAAATATTTAGTGGAAATATTAACTCATAGACAATGCAGTTTTCTAGCTTAAATTTAATATGAGAATGTACAACTCTAGATAAAATTGTATAGGAAGAGAAAAGGAGAAAAATAAGACGTTAACTAATCTATTATATTTTTGCTTTAAAATAAAAGTGTACTAAAATTATGAAAGAAAACAAAATGTTCATTTAAAAACTCCAATATATTAGCAATAAAGAATACAGGCAACTAACCATTGATCAAGACAGCTTGGGTCCGAATTTTCCGCATGGCCCTTTATCCAACGCACTAGCCTAAATTCCCACAATACTGGCCGCAAACAAAAAATATAACGACAAAAACCTCGTCCTTACACAAACTTTTTTGTTTTCTTTTCATATCGCTCTGTTTATTGAAACTAGTTCTATGTCGTGGTTATATGGAACGGTTGGTAAAATCATTACACGCTTTATTTGATATTTCGTCTGGAACTTTCATTATGTTTGGTCTTGATAGCTGTGAGAATCTTGGTAGTAAACTTTGAAAGTATATCAACATTGTTTTCACAATATTGAAATGAAAATAAAATACGCAATAAAAGATCTTATTACATTTTTGTGTAAGTAATATCAAAGTGAATTAAAATACCTCGAGGAGCATAACTCTACCCATCTTATTATGAAACGCGTAGATAATACTTGGTTTCCATCGATAAGTAATCAGATTTTATTGTTCAAAAATTAAATACGTATGATAAAATTCACACCGCCATAAATATTCAAAAATAGAACAGGGGCCAATGTTTGAGATATCTGGTCTATATATTCTATGTCAATAAACAGAACTCATGAATTTAGACCCAACAACATCTAGTTACTAGTTGAAGTGATCTCTTTACCAATTGGCAATTGATAAAAATTATAAAAAAAAAATAACGGTAGTTAATATACCGCTATACTATTTAGCTTCATAACTAGTACAGGAGTAGTAATATATCAAACACGTACGTAGGCTACAATATACAAGCCATACAACAAAGTAACTTGCAGACGGTCTCAAACGCCCCGCCCTATTCGAATTCACGTCAAGTCAACGTATTTGTAATTCAACGCGAAGTCCCCACGTACCCACGTATTGTTTCACCAACTGCTTAAGGGCAGCAAGCAGCAATGCTTTGTGCCTTCATCTTTAAGTTTATGCAGTTACGCCTTTGCACTTTGAACCTTTCCTGTATGCATGGTATTTGTTTTATGTGAGGAATTTATATGCCTTTGTCTGTGTTTATTAGAATTTCAAATTAAGAGGGTACAGGAGGCGAGAAAAAAGAAAATTATGCTGTAAAATAAACATAAAAATGTAAAATAAAATAAGAGTAAGTGCTGACTCATGCCACAATTTTTTTATTTGCACAACCGACTTAATGTCTCTATTTTCAATCAATCATCTAAAGCACTGCACTGCCGCTGAAAATGGGATTGAAATGCAGTTTTCGACCATTTGACGACCTCCTTGGCGAAGTGATTAACATGCCTGTCCGCCACTCTGGAGGTTTTGGGTTCGATCTCCAGCCAGGGCAACTTGGAAAATAGTCTTTTTAAAAATTTCCTGGGTCTTGGGTGTTTATCTATGTATGTATATTATAAAATATAATATCGTTGAGTTAGTATCCCCTAATACAAGTTTCAACTTAGTTTGGGGTTATCTTAATCAGTGTGATTTGTCCTGATATAGATATTTATTTATTTTTCGTGTTTTAATTTCTTGCTCAACATTCGACCACCTAATGAAGCTCGACATTTTCAATTTCTTACTTTTAAATATTTAATGGTAACTAATTATCCATCTACATTGTACATATATTTATCTATCACATTTAATTTTTGTATGTATATGCCAATGAATTGTTCAAGTGCATTCAGTGTTGTTAATGTTTGCGAATAATAATGAACAATATGATTATGTTGTGATAAAACATTACTGTGAAGATTAACAAAAATAAAGTTTATTGAGTGATTGACCCAATGGAAATCTCAATTGAGAATGTGCGGTCACGTGGTCACTTGACATGATTGAGGCAAAATCCAATTGGTAACGTTTAATGTTGTCCAAACTTAATTATTTGCCTTTCAACGTTCGCAAAAGCATTATTCAATGGTTTATCCAAAGCGATGTGACCAAATTTGGTAATAACGAATTTCCATGATAAAATATCATTTTCATTTGTATGCAATCAGTTTATTTTATAACCTCTTTATTGGAATATTTTCTTTATATTTTTATTTAAATTTGTTGATTTAATTTTGTCTTGAATATTTAACCGAGTAACTACGTTAACTCAAAAAAACGTACATCTAAATGAATTTCTATAAAACGCTGGATGCAAACCGCTTTTGATCAGTTATTTAGTAAATCCTTGGGAGGCTTATGTCCAGCAGTGGACGCGTTATGCGGCTGAAATGATGATAATCAAATACATTTCTAGTCAATAAGCAATCTCTTAATATCTTGGTATTGTACCTAGATCAAAGATAATGTCTATATCTGTAGAAAAGATTAAGTGCTTTATTCAATTTATATTACTTCTGGCTGTTGCTCAATGAGAGCTGTGATGAGAGTCGTACGTAGTCGAGTACGTAGGAGAAAAAGGTAATAAATTACTTATAAGATTTAATCTCAAAACTTAGGTTTAGTTCTTAAATAAAACCCTTTTACAAAATAGCAAAAAAATTATTAAAACTTAACAACATTTTGTTATAATAGAAATGAAATTACTTCTCCTTAAACAAAGGCGAATGTCTAGCAAATGGGCGTTGACAGAAAACTGAAATGTGTACCTTTGTCTTGTTCGAAATCAATTTAACCTTTGCATATCGCAGAGGCACGAGCCAAAAATATTTTCCATCGAAACTTTGCATACTCACTAAACTCCCGAACAGTGTTTCATGAATAAAACCTAAATTTTACGCGCTTGTTACTTGTCAGAATAATAAAAGCAATTTTTTTTATAAATACGAAGCTTATCTGAATAGCTGTTTTTTGTTTTACATCAATATTTTTACTTTTTATTAACACGCACAACACATCACAATCATTTGTTCAATTACCGATTCTGTTTGAATGGATAAGTGGGTACCTAGTACTTAACTAAAAAAATAAAAATATGACTGTTGATATAGAGAAAATAATTTGCGAAGATCGCAGGAAGTGGAGATATAGTATTTATCTCCCCTTCACGAGAAATAAAATAATATTATGCATGTCAATGTGTTAATATGAATATTATTTGAACATCGACGATCTAAACCGTATATAACTATTGTTGAATTAATAAAGCAAGCCTTATCGTGGTAATTGGTAACGATTGTACCTTCCGACGGTAATAACTATGCAGAGTTACGTTATGATTACTAGACATGAGAATAATCAATAATAATATTACAATGTGTACTTCCAAACATATATATATACTTGTCGATATTGTGGAAAATGTAAATCACATAATAGTTTTATTGCTCTGAGGTTACAAACAACTTATATGAGTACTTTTTCCAAAAATCTAACATTGACTTTGAATATGTTGGCCAAGATAAAGTGGTAACAATAATAAGAAATAGTGACCTTATTAATCCATCGCCTTTTATAATGATAATTCCCAGATTTATTCCCGTTTCCTTTCTTGGCTTGTTCGATCTGTGCACAGGCTATAATTTTTATTTTCCGCTCGGTTAAAAGAAAAGGCTTACTGACTTTTTGGTCCACAGTGATTAAAAATCTATTTTAGCTAGTCTATAAGTCTATGCTAGCAATTACCTAACTTACCTACTTATAAAACAATCTATTTGCTGCTAGATGTATTATCACTTGACAAGAATTACTGAAAATAGGGTCATCACATCACATTTGAATGAGAGTTCCTAGCGAGTATAAACCAATTTGGGATCTAATTTCGTGCGATGCGTGGTTACCTCAAAACCGCTGTGAGATGACGAATGTTCCCAGAGACTCTTCATTAAGAAGGGGACGTGTTCAGGGTTGCCGAGCTGCCAGGGCCGGCTTTATAGGACAATTTACATTTACACGGACCCGTGCAGATTACGCCGGTACTTATCCGCTAGCGAAATGAGCCCTATGCCAAACAAGCCTTGTTTATGTATTTCTGTTTTTTGCTCGTCCGTTTTGACGGGCCATTCTAGGGGTACCAATTTTAAGACATTTTAATTTTAAACAATCTTTGGTATTTTTGCCTTTACAAAAGTAAATATAATCTAATAAGAAATATACAGGTTGTTTCAAAAAGGCAACATAATCCTCGAAGGGCATGCTCAGCCTGTGTAATATGGAACAGCATTCTCACAAAAAATAAAAATATTTGGATCTCAAATTTATCTTGTTCGATTATTTTGCCTTTATTCTACAGTTACATACACAGGGGGATACATGAATTTTTCGGGGGTTTTTGCCAAAAGTGGCCGTTTTCTGCAAAAATGCTATGAAAAGCTTTACGTTCTCACTTTAA
Organism: Acrobasis repandana; assembly: GCA_963576875.1. Taxonomy (NCBI): domain Eukaryota; kingdom Metazoa; phylum Arthropoda; class Insecta; order Lepidoptera; family Pyralidae; genus Acrobasis; species Acrobasis repandana. Next base: position 17,164,759 of record OY756215.1, read on the forward strand.
ACTGTAAACAGTAGTTTATAAAATAGTTTGAAGGGTTATCTAGGGCTTCGTAGTAGTAAATGTAAATGTAAACTTAGTAAATGATATCTCCATTTCCTTTAAAATAATTTATTTCAAAAGGGGGCAGCACTGGACCCCAAAAAAATAATGTATCCCCTTAAATGTTATACGAGTACCTGAGTATTGCCCAATACATTTTAATCAATAGATATGTAATATGTATATATTTTCAAAAATGTGTTATCTATAATCTTTTGTAATGTTATCCAATTTCGCGTTCGCCATAACATATTTCAATGTTACGAGTATATACGATCAGATTAACTTTTTATCTCCCACGCATTCTTCTGAACAGGGAACATGATACTGTTTACTTTGTCAGTTTAAGATATGACGAAGACGAAGTATTCGTTAGTAAAATTAAGTTCCGGTGAAAAGTTGCATATTTTTTACATATTTGTGAAAGTGAAGTGCAATAAAGCTAGTAATGGTCGTTGATGACTAATACGCATGATGACTGAAAAAAAATTTTTGGCCCATCGGTCAGATTTATTAAAAAATATTGTACACGTATGTTTTCTTTTCTCTCAGAAACAATAAATAACGAAGATACAGCGCATTTAAATTTCGCATGACGTCACGCTTTTGTACGATTTTTACACATCGGTGACGTCACAAGCCGCCACTCTGGAACTTTGATACTCTGTATCTTTATGAATTTTTACTTTTTTGATAAACTGAAAAATATGGGTACATTATTTTTGGATAATCTAACTAACGGACTAATTAGAATAATACTTTTCTGACCCAGTTATCATCCCTATTGTAAATCAAACGTGTTGGCATAGGTAAAGAAGTAAACTAATACATGATAAAGTAAGGTGTAATAATATTGCGTTGGTAAGGACAAAAGGAGATAACAATACCTATCACTAAAAAGATATAAGTTTTGATGATTATAGAGGTAGATGAAAAAAAAAATGATACTAGTATGTAGATGAATGAGGAAATATAGAGAGCTATGGAAAAAAACATAATGCGTTGACTCCAAAGTATGGTTTATACCATACTTTGGAGTATCTCACTTATATGAAGAAATTTTTATATGGTTCGTTATAATTCCATTACCTTACAACACAAAATAAAAGCTCAACAGTAACCGTTTTGATTTTGTTTCCGGAAAATATAGAGACAGAGTCAACACTAAATAATAGTCTAGCCCAAGATAGGCAGAAATAAAATGCAGTTCCAATACACGACTACATATAAACGCCAATGCTATCAGATTCAAAATAGCTTTCAGCCAACGTTGAATTTTAGCAACAAAGCAGACACAAGTGCTTTAGGGAACCGAATACACGTCCAAAATCCCAGTTAACCCACTTTCGAATAACCACCATTGAATGGCCTGACAAAAGCATGTCGATGCAAGAACATAATGTCTGGCTGGGCGAGCCCCAATATAGTGCCCGCATCAGCCTATGCAACAATGCCGGCTTTAGCAATGCCAGGACTCTTGGGAGATATTGCTATGACGCCCCTTTCTGCTGTGTTAACCTCAGAGATATCTAGTCATGGTGAAATCATAAGAAAAGATACCACTTCATTCTGAAGGCAATTTAATATTTTGACTTATCAAGTCACAAGAAGACTACCGCTATACTAGAAGATAATTTCCTAAACTGCACGCATCTAGCTCAAAATGCTATTAGTGTTACTTTATAAATTATACATGAACTACATGATAGTCTTATCCAAGATTGTCTCGAATAAATACTCTTCCAATCGCCGACTACGATATAAACACCAATATATATTTATATATATAAATTCAAAGTAGCTTTTAGCCAACGCTGAAATTTAGCAACAAAGCAGACATAAGTGCTTTATGGAACCGAATACACGTCCAAAATCCCAGTTGACCCACTTTCGAATAACTAAAAGACAAAAACATGTCGATGCAAGAACATAATGTCTGGTATACGAGCTCCAATATAGTGCCTGCATCAGCCTATTCAACAGTGCCGGCTATAGCAATGCTAGGACTCTTAGGAGAAATTACTTTGACGCCCCCTTTTTGTTGCATCCGCCTAGGTGATATTACATATGGAAAAATTGGTAGTAGAGAAACGACTAGACATACTGTACCGCTTTGAACAGAGGGTCCAAATTGCAGTCTAAAGTAATTGTTTTTACTTGTGCTGACGAAAAATGTTAAGATATGCTAGCCTATAATTATCTAAATTGCACTCATCATACTCAGAAGGCATTTTAGTTTTCAGACAACGCAGATTTAGTTAAGTGGATGGAACAGCATTTTTAATCAAGTAAACAAAGTGGAAAGTGTTTCTTTTCTTTGCTTTCCTAACAGCGCCAAACATATCACTATCCGGTGCCCCTTGAATACATGGCTCTGGGCGATTCCCCAGGATTGTCATACCTTAACGTCACTTTTGTATTCGAGTCTAGAAACAAGGAAGCAAGCATAGTGTATTATCTAGAGTGCCTGGACGACCTTACTGTTAACCAATTACGAGGAGCGATTCTTAGAATGACCCATAAAATTTTATGAACACCACGCCGCTGTTACCGCGTACTAGCGCCGCAGTTCCAGCATTTTAATAATAAATATTGCTATAACGGAATTTAAAAGAATACACGATAATTGCATTGCACTTTCAGATGGCATAAAAGTTTAAACGAACGTAGCAACACGGTTTTAAAAGCAATAGGAATCGGAATTAGAGTATTTTAGTCGCATTAACCCAGTTATGAAGAAGTTAATTTTATTCATTTTATTACTACATAATTACAAGTATCACTAGCTTTCCAATACTAATTCGATGGGTATAATATTTAATAGCATTATTTGAATGCAATAAAACCCCGTGTGGGTGCCCGCTTAAGGCATAGGTAGACATTTGAAATACCATTTTATTATAATGAACATACCATATCCAAATTATTGAGTTCGGCAAAGGCATAAATATTCATTGCGGATATCGCCCTATTTGCCGGGCTGCCGCCACTGCACACGGGTCCACGGATAACACCGATACGATACCCTTAATCAGGGAAATTGCTAAGTAATAGAGCTCAACTAAAATTTGTATGATAATGAATGTGGAAAGCAGCATTTACACGGACCTGCCACGTAAAAGAGCTGGAACGGTGATTTTGCCTCGTAAACATTCTTGGGATTTCTGAAGGGACCTCGTAAAGGTAATACAGAGTTTCTGACTTTTATTAAGAAAGTTACTAATGAAATGAAGAAATAAAACAATCTATATTACATATTTTGTTTGGAAACTTATATCGAACGTACATCATCATCATCATTACCATCAACAGGTCTTTTTTAGCTTCCACAGCAGGAGCACGACCCTCTCTGTACTACCAGAGCCATATATAATACTAGCTTCTGCTTGCAGCTTCGCCCGCGTAGACTACACAAATTAGATTGTTTATTTTAAACTGGGGTTGCAATTTATTAAAATCCAATTAGTGTATTATTATTTTTTACTAACCACTAATTCAAAAATGACATGTGTCTCGCTTCAAAAATGACTAAGATTCATACAAACTTGCTACCCCTATTTCACCCCTTTAGGGATGTAATTTTCAAAATCTTACTAATAAACGCATTATTATTTTCTACTAACTAATAAAATACATTAAACATTTCATGTGTCTCACTTTAAAAATTACGAAATTTCATACAAACTGCTAAACCCTATTTCACTTAGGGATGAAATTCCCAAAAATCCACGCTGCGCTGGTTAGACGGGTTGGAGAGGTCTCAATGATGTTTTTAAGCTTTGTTTAGTTTGTGTTTCCTATGTTGCCTTCTACGACATGTACAGGAAGACTTGGAGTGGTCCTATTCTACTCTGCCGAAAACCACGCGGCTAATCGATACGAATATTACAATTTTATTATGTATATTTCTCACTTCACCGATTTGGCACATGTTCTAACTTAACTTTAATTGCCTACATTCCCATGCTACTCTACAATTTTATGGAGCTTTTTTCGAAAATATGAATCAAAGATACTCGAGCTATCGTCAAACAAACGTTGTCTTTAATTAATTAATTTAAACCCGTTGACTCACGTAATGTAGTCGGAAAAAGTTGAAACAGGGTCACCGTTTCTGACACTCACCCTGAAGATGATCGTCTAAATCGATCGAAACCTGGTCAGCATTTTCCAACTATATCACGTGATTCAACAGGTTTAAATAAATTAATTATGGAGTTATCTCACGTAAGTTTAAAAAAATTAATCATTGTCTTGTTGAAGTGGACTCAGCGCCCGCAAAATAAATCATTTACTTGATTTGTTCACATATGAAATAATATACATGTTCAAATAGCACTACAAAGACATCGAAACCCAAGTGTATATTATCAAGTGACCCGTAATCGCCTGTGTGGGAGTTCGCAATCTGCTGCATAAATGTCTGAGCGTTCATGTATGTACCTATGTGTGACGACCTGAATAGACTTCGATGACTTTCAGAAAAAAGGTCGGCAGAGGTGAAGGATTTATTTGTTTGTGGCAAACTAAAAAAAGTTTCCGTTAACGATAGTACTTTTTAACTTTTTCAAAAAAGTAGAACCTTCTGAATTCGAATGTTTTTGAAGTGTAAACTTCTTTAGCGGCGTTGTGCACTTTTTTTGTAAAGGGTAAAAAATGTTAAAATCGCGTCAGGACACGTGTCCTGATCGAAAATTCGTAAGACGGAATGACAGCCGGCGCGGCGTAGGAGAGGAAGTATTTATACTATAATTTCGACGAAGCTGTCAGCCGGCTCGTTGGTCTAGGGGTATGATTTTCGCTTAGGGTGCGAGAGGTCCCGGGTTTAAATCTCGGACAAGCCCAAACCTTTTTGAAGTGAAAACTTCTTTAGCGGCGTTGTGCACTTTTTGTCATGTTTGTGTACGATAGCGCAATAAATAAATATTGTATTCTACCACATAAATGATAGTACTTTTATTCTGATAATTAAAGCAATTCGTGCAAAATTATTCCCTAACCATTCCAAAATATCAAAAATGCACAACGTTAATATTTATGTTTTCACTTCTCCCAGCACTCCCGGAGTGCAACCCGTCGTTTTTTTTTTTAATGTATGTTCCCCGATGTCTTCTCCGTTTTTGAACCGATTTAGAAAATTATTTTTTTGTTTGATAGCGTGTACATGCAAGTTGATCTCATTGTCACCAGGTGAAGATCTGATGATGGGACCCTCGAGAAATCGAGGCAACTTCTTAAATATTCTATGCACACATATAGAGATTTTGATGTAAATTTTTCTCAATAAATCAAGCATTTGCATTCAGAAAGTGAGTTTTGTGAACTCATGAATAAAACCAGAAATCGAATTCACTTTTTATGGTTTCGTACTCGAAGGGTGCAAACGGAACCCTATTACTGAGACTCCGCTGTCTGTCCGTCTGTCCGTCTGACACAGAGCTCTATCTCTTGAACCGTAATAGCTAAGACACCTGAAATTTTCACCGATTATGTATTACAGTGGCCGCTATAACAACAAATACTAAAAATAAGATAAAGTTAATAATTAAAGGGTGTCGTTATACAAGAAACGTGTTTCTTCAGCGTTTTAAAACATTGTACGGTGGTACGGAACCCTTCATGTACGAGTCTGACTCGCAATTGCCCGTTTATATTTTTTTGTTGAAAATGATATACAGGGTTACTGGTATCTAACGCATAACCTTTTTGGTGCAAATTCAGTCCATGATACTGAACAACTTTCCATAAAAACCAATATAGAAAAACGAAAGAAAAAATTTTGTCTTCCAATACAAAATCCATTTGGCTGAGTGCTGATAAGTATGGGAAGGCGAAATATTTTTTTCGTTTTTCGATAATGGTTTTCATGCTATAGAAATTAGTTCAGTATCATGGACTGAACTTGCACCAAAAAGTTTATGTGTTACATACCAGTAACCCTGTACAATGTAATGGTTAACAAAATAACATCCAGGCGATAATATTTGTATTTATAACCACTTCAAAAATAATTGTTTTACACCGTGTAAGTGTTACATGCAACGTATCGTGCGTATGCAACTTGTTAGCCATTGTGGAAGGAAATCGACAAATTGAAACACACTTTGTTTAGATTATTTCACTATTTTACCTGAAGCAGATTACAGCAAAAAAAATAGTTTATTCTACTTCTTACATAACATTATTTGATACATTAGATTATCACTCGTACTACCAATAAAATTGTTATGCCTAAATAACGAAACAAGATACCTAAACGTTTATTTTACTTTAAGGCAAAATTGTTTTACACAATTTATTCAATTAAACTTGTCTATTAGATAGATAATTTATAAAATGGCCTGATGACTTATAACGAAATATAATTAAAAATGAAATTACATTTTTACTTCATCATTGTTATCTAAAAATACTATATTGATAGCCACATCTCTTGTTTCTAATTTAAATTGTCACGAGCAAACACTTTAAAAATGAAAATGTACGTACATTTTCTTGTCACTCTAAAACGCGCCCTCTTGAGGTCGCGGCGACTTTGAATACACCTTTTATTTGAGTCAAATATTTGAAATTATTAAATTCTTTCGTCGACCAATTACGACTCTATTCCAGTTACCTGCGTCAACATTGTATTAACACCATTACAAATAGTTACTATAATCTCTTTCCAATTTTAGAAATAAAGTATTTTAAATGCTCGTACATTTTTAACGAGCGGGGAGAGATTTCTGTATCTAAAATAAAAATTATTAATACTATCTTGCTCAACCTATAATAAAATTTAAATATTTATTCAGTAACGTTCAATTTTATTTAAGTTTTCACAGATTTAAATTATAGCTTGCAAAGCATATAATCTAAAAATCTATACTTATTGTTATATCTTGATATTCCTTGACATGTTATTGGAGTAACCGTGAGGTGTTCTTTTAACCTTAAGTGATGCCAAGACAATCATAAAATATATATACCTATTTATTAAATAAGTACAAGTTAAACGGAATCAAATCGTTACTACAAAGTCTTCTTCTTATTATTATTTAAGAGGTTAGTGGCTCTTGTCGATGGAGTATGCGCCAAACTTCTCGGTTCTCTGCCTTACTTTTTAGTGCTTGATACGACATGACCCCTGCTTTTTCTTTCAGTTGGTCTACATAGCTCTTTACGGATGCGAAACATGGATACTGAATAAAAAAGATAGTGACAGGCTGGCAGCTTTCGAGATGTGGTGCTGGAGGAGAATGGAAAAGATCAGTTGGACGGAAAGGAAAACCAATGAGGAAGTATTAGAAATACTAGGTGAGAAAAGAAGACTGCTGGGCGAAATAGAAAATAGGAGAGGGAAAATGATTGGTCACTTAATACGACATGACTCCTTATTTAAAAACATACTACAAAGTACCACGCCACAAATACTATACTACCTAGATTAACCTAGCCTTGAGTAGATAGATATCCTGTTTTGTACAATTTTTGACATTTCAGTATCAACAGGAAGAGATAAATTCACCACTGTGCTATTCTCGTATTGTTAACTGTATGTTTTGTGTTTTTATACATAAAGTATTTTAGAAAAGCAATTTTTTTTCCCAAATATTATTTGCACTACTGTGATTATGATTATTATGTGTATGCTCAAATAAGAACAAAATAAACTTCATAGTTTAGTGACTTCTCACAGTTAAAGAATATGTTTTAGCTTATGAGTAACTACTTTAAATTAAACTCTCTCTCTCTTGATAATAAATATTTAGCGTTATCCGATGTTTGGAAAAACCAACCTGGTTTATGAAACATTGTTAAATTTTAAAACATATTGTAGATCTTTTTGTAATAAAATAAATAAATACTAAATAAAAATATCGAACACATGGGTACAATGTTTGGAACATACTCCTTTTGTTCACACATTAGAATATAGAATTACACATTTCACGTATATTTTACATTGAATGTTCGTTCAGTCAATCACAGCTAAGCTTGATCACGTGCAGTCGCTCGTATGATTGACGTATTGAAAGCCTGTCCAAAGGGAGTGTCATTGAAAAATTGTTGGTCATTTTTCTTTTTCTGCTACGAGTGGTTATAACGATCGGTATTGTACGCTTTCCGGTTGACATTTTATTATGATTTTAATGCTAATAATAAATAATGTTTGCAAAAGAATACTAAGTATAGATTTATCAAATAATTCCATATTTTTGTTTGCGAGTACGAACGATATGTGTAATTATGTATTGTGTAATGTACTTTAATTATAAAATGTAACTTTAATGATAAAGATAAATACGAAGCTGAAATAAACAATTCTCTACGCGATGTTGTCGATTGGATGGGTGCAAATGATTTGCGTGTTAACTTAGACAAAACAAAATTCATCCAATTTTCATGTTACAATTCTAATCAGATGCCGATTACACTAAATTATAATAGAGACATAGTCGAAAAAGTAAACCGCCACAAATTTTTGGGTATTGTTATAGATGAGCACTTGAACTGGAAGGCACACATTGACCAGTTATGCAGTAAATTAAACCGATTTGCTTTTGCACTAAGACGATTGAGGCAAACCGTCTCCGTGGAAGCTTCAATTACTGCATATCATGGACACGTGTCGTCTAAACTTAGCTACGGTTTAGTTATATGGGGCAATTCGGTACACATGGAACAAGCCTTTATGGTACAAAAGAAATGTATTCGTGCTATTTGCAATGCATGGGTTGATGATAGTTGCATACCATTGTTCAAAAGACTAAACATATTACCATTGCCATGCCTTTACATTCGAGATATCTGCGTATTTGTAGTATCGCATTCGCAATTTGGCAAAAAAGAAGCGAAGTAATTTTGAGGGTATCAGCCTAGATGCCACAAGGATATGCATAAAAAAATATTTTTAACATGTGTATTTACTTATTCAATTACTTACCAGCTAACATTAAATCATTGAAAGGAAGAGCGTTTAAAAAAGGACTGACAAAATGGTTACTAGAGCATTGCTTTTACTCTATATCGGAGTATATAGACTTCAGTAAGCGGAAAAAATAATATTGGAACTTATGAAATTGTATTAATTAAAATTTATTGTGTTTTCAATATATTATAATTATTATTATTATGTTTATCTATATATGTATTTATTATAAAATATAGTATCGTTGAGTTAGTATCCCTTATCACAAGTTTAAAACTTACTTTGGGGCTAGCTCAATCAGTGTGATTTGTCCTTATATATTTATTTATTTATTTATACGCATGTAAATAATATTTTAATTTGACTACCTACATATAATTTTGCATGCCTTAGTTTAGGTTGGATACATGATACTAATTATGCAATTCACATCTTATGTACTGTAATTGAGCAAATAAATTATTCTTATTCTATTCTTTGTGTTTAGCCTAGAATGGTAAAAAAAAAAATACAACAAAATATACTAAAACTATTTTAAGGGAAAATTCAGTCCTTACCGAACAACTTTCCCCGAGAGACATATATCAAATTACGTAAAAAAAATTTTGGCCTCTCATATATTAGGTCCTTACATATGAAATTGCCGTTCAGTATCAAAAAAGTGAAACAAGTTTTTTTTAATGAAATTATTATTTAATCAATCGAAGTATGCGCCGTTGTTATCGATACAGTTCCGCCATTTTATAGGCAGATCATTGATACCTTTGGAAAATAAATCCTGGGAGCGAGAGTCTATGAACTGTTTGAAGGTGGTTTTGACTGCCTCATCAGATTTGAAATTTTTTCCTTGTAAAAAGTTATCCAAATTTTGAAAAAAGTGGTAATCGGTTGGGGCAAGATCTGGAGAGTACGGTGGGTGACGCAGAGGTTCCAGTCGCAGCTCCTCTAACTTGGCGATTGTTTGATGTGCAGTGTGTGGTCTAGCGTTATCCTGAAGGAGCAGTGGGCTAGAGCAATTCATCAGTCTCGGTTGTTTAATGGCGAGCTTTTCCATCATTGTTTGCTATTGTTGGCAATACAAGTCTGCAGTAATCGTCTGGCCTGATCTCAAGAAGCTGTAGTGGATAACACCAGCACTGGTCCACCAAACACTAACCATAATCTTCTTTTTGGTCAGTTTTCGCTTAGGGCAAGGTTTTGCCGGTTCTCCAGGGTCAAGCCATTGTGATGATCGCTTCCGATTGTCGTACAGGATCCATTTCTCATCACAAGTCACGATACGGTTCAAAATCCCCTCATTATTGTGGCGATTAAGCAAAGAAACGCAGCAAGCAACGCGTGTTTGTTGGTTTGCTTTAGTCAATTCGTGCGGTACCCACTTTTCGAGTTTTTAAATTTTTCCGATTTGGCGCAAGTGGATAAGTATCGTTTTGTCACTTACGCCGAAGGCTGCTGCTAATTCAGAAGTGGAAATTTCCAGAACGGAAACGTTGAAACCAAAAACGCACCGTTCGTTCGTTAGCGGTGCCTGGTCCATACACGTCGTTAATTCTTCGAGTCGTTTCTGCAGCACTGGTGCCACGGTGGAACTCGTATTCGTAAATACCGCGAATTTTCAATTTGTCCATAGTTGTTGTTATAGCAATGTTGAAACTCAAACAAATGATGTTAAAACAAATAAAATACGAATTTTAAAATAATATTTTTCTGGCTTTATTTCGAAATAAATTTGAATTTGGAATTCCTAATGAAACGCAAGATATTTGATTTTATAGTTGCCAGTATTGAAAATCGGCAATTTCATATGTAAGGACCTAATAAGTTGATTGACCGACCGATCAGCTAATCCGATTTGTATGGAAAGCCAAAAATTATTTTTCTTATTTCGATATATGTTCCTTGGGGAAAATTGTTTATGATCTTGGACTGAATTCACCCTTAAAATAGTTTCAGTATATATTGTTAGACATTATATTTTTTTTTTTTTTTTTTTTTTATTAGAAATTTGAGTGCGTTTGATCTCTATCTAGCCTGATGGGAAGCTAAGATGAGGTCTAAGGTGTATCACGCAGACTCAAAAAATGCCTGTTCACTCTTGCCTTGATTATACATTATAGGATTGATGAAAGATAAGATATATATTATATATGTATAAGTTCTGAGGCTTTCTTTGCCAACTCCTATGGTGTGCATGAGATTTTACTCTTTGATATAATATTAAAAATTAATTTGGTGTTTTATTATTTAACAGTACTAAAATGATTTCAAATATTTTTGTAAATTTCTTAGCGACCATTTTTTGCTATTTTACTTAAGATAAGAGCTAAAGCTACTTAAGGCAATGAAATAGTAATACATAATGGAACAAACTGTTGCAGGAAGACTGTTTTTCAATCTCAGTGAAACATACAAATGGGGGTAACATTTACAAAGCTTACGGCTTAGAGTGAACGGGCACAAATGGTCGAGCACAGGTGGTGTTTTATTGAAAAAAAGATACAAATTACCCCTTTCACTATGATTTCATGGCGGATTTATTGTGCACGTGGAAAACAAATCGTTTCTTATTTTACAGCGTCTTTGCAATTATCTTTTCTTGAATATATCTATTTAATACATTAAGCATATTCAAGACCTTCGTGGCGTGGTGGCGTAGTCCGTCACTCCAGAGTTCTGGTTTTAATTCCCAGCCAGGAAAAGATGGAAAATTTACTTTTTAAAACTGTCCTAGGTCTTGAGTGTTTTTCTATATATGTATTTATTATAAAATACTGTATCGTTGAGTTAGTATCCCATAATACAAGTTTAGAACTTACTTTGGGGCTAGTAGCATAATGAATGTGATTTGTCCATAAGTAAGTATATATATTTGCATAGCTATTTGTATAAAATATTTCGGTTAGTTACAGCATGAGTTGTTATTTCTTTCTTAAAATAATATATTAGGTTAAGGTTTAAAGAATTTATTCTCATAAAAAGATTACACTAAATCCACTTACATTTATTACATATTAAAAATATAATTTGTACCTTTTTTATTATAATTTCATGAAGGGTTTTTTGCACTGAAGAAATCAAATCTTTCTTATTTTACAGCGCCTTTGCAATTATCTTTTGCTATTTGTATGCAAAATGACTGTAAAATATTTTAGTAATTAAAAACAAGAACAATTTTACTGTAAACAAAAGGATATTTTATTCATAGTAAAGGATCTCTTTATTTATGAGAAGAATATTGTTACCTACTAAAAACAAAATTTTACACCCTCATACATAACAAAGGACCTGTGCATTGTTTCCAGCCTAAAGCAATAAACATGAAAAATAATTCAAATTAATGCTGGGCACATAAAAATCTGCATTCACAGCCTTTTGTTCCTAAACTGCATATTTGTGAGCAGTCACAGTGACCACGTATGGTTTGTGTTACAATACGGTCTTCGATACGCATCGTGTGAAACGTATGCATGTTATTTTAAGCCTTTTAAGTCCTTATTAGACTTGACAATTAAATACCAATGTACAATAATATACTTCACCTGGTATTCACTTCCCGTGACAGCTAGGTCTGTCTGTCATCACACTATCAGTTTGGAGTGTTGCCAATTACCCGAAAACGAATAATGAATTAAATATCATATAAACCCGTCATCTCGAACTTCTCGGTATCGATCTCTCATCAAATCTTAACTTCGGTAGCTATATTGAGTCCAGGGCTAAGACGGCTTCTAAAAAACTGGGCATCCTCTCCAAGGTCCAACGGTATTTTACCCCTGACCAACTGTTGAGCCTTTACACAGCTCAAGTCCGCTCATGTATGGAGTATTGCTCCCACCTATGGGATGGATCTGCCCGCTATCAGCTCGAAGCCCTGGAAGCTATCGACAGACGTGCCAGAAGACTCGTTGGTGATGAGTTGCTTACGGCAGGACGGCTCCACAGCCTCGAACATCGCCGACTGGTAGCAAGTCTGTGTGTCTTCTACAGGTTGCACTTCGGGGAGTGTGCGCAGGAATTACATAATTTAATTCCCCCTGCACCATTCCACCATCGGACAACACGACGTGGACAGGGATTCCACCCATTTGTGGTTGATATTCCTCCTCATCGTACCTCTCGATTCGCCTCCTCCTTCATTGTGCGAACCGCTAAGGTGTGGAATTCCCTCCCTGCGTCGATGTTTCCCCATACATACAATTTAGGGATTTTCAAGGCAAGAGTGAACAGGCATTTTTTGAGTCTGCGTGATACACCTTAGACCTCATCTTAGCTTCCCATCAGGCTAGATAGAGGTCAAACGCACTCAAATTTCTAATAAAATATTTTACTTATTCAAAATTAAATAGATGAACCACGCGATAAAGGAAATAGTTAAGTTAGTTATATTTTATAGTACATTACGATATAAGTGCGTTATGGTGGTTATAACACACGAAGCGGAATTTCAGCCCGAGCGAATGCGAGGGCGTAAGGAGCTGAGTGTGTTTAACCAATATACGCACGTATATCGTACGACGTTTTTCAACATACTTGCGAGGAAAAATACCTAAAAAACTGATATTTTTGATTTTAAATAAACTCAACCATACAACTTTGATGCGCCGCGCAGCATGCGAATTCGAAATTTGAAAAAAAAAACAATTTGAAGCGTATGTAAGATACAAAGATAAATATTGAAACAACGATGACGTTCGATGTCTGATTTATTCTTTTACTTTGTCTAACCTTCACCTTATGTTATCTAACTATCTCGCTCACACACAACTATCCAACTTTCTTACTCTCTCATTCATACTGGATTTACCATTAATTCAGTCCCTTTTTTTCGCAATAGCAATTCGTGAGTTATAGAAATATAACTTCACTATTTGCGTTTCTAACACACGCGTGTTTTATAGGCTGCTTTATATATCTAAAACCGGTGAAATTAGATCGATTTTATGAGCAAGGGTGTTGAAAAATTACTTACGCAATCAGTGGTAACACGTATCGTGCCATTCGTGACGTAGTCTTCAAATCATTGAAAGTGTTCCGGCTATTTCTTCTCCGTTTTACAAGGTCTTTGGCAGCCTTGGGTGACCATTGACATGCATATCATATTTGAAGAAGAAAAAGCGGGAAAGCGCACCCCGGACTCCGAAGCAGCACAGCTGAGGATGCAACCGGGAATGCGCTTAGACGAAGAAGATGAATTTTGAAACATGCGTAATTTTTATTACTTTTATAATTTACATTTACAAGTATTAAAGATATTTTTCCGAGCATTGTAGTGCTATTAAAATCAATAATTTTATGATATATTTTTCCTTTGTCCATTTCACAAGTCGAAGACTTAATAAATTTATACGCCTAGATGTTTATATGTCTAAATACGTACGGATTTCGGTCAATCGAGATAGGCTTATTGAAGCAAGTTCTATTTTAACGTGTTATTTATACCAGAATTGTGATCAAAGGCACGAAAAGAGGTTGGTTAGGGTGGGTGCACATAACAGGAATCACAGAGGTCTTACGTGTGCCCTTTGCCTATTTAAAGAACATGTCTAATTTTAGAAACATATTATGATATTACAATTTTGATTATTTTTAATATATACCTACCTTATTTAATTTGTAGTGTGTACTTATTTTAAACGTTGCTAAGTACGACAACCTAACATAAAGGTGGCTATATAACTATTTAGTACACAGCATAAAATATTTATGAGAGCGTAACTAAAGTATGTGCCTACCTCATAATATGCTACCACTTACAATGTAGTTTAAAAAGTAAAATTAAAAAATAAATAAATTATCTTTACCTAATACTAGGCAGGTAGCTTGATGTTATAAACTTCTAGTTTTCGCAATCATGGGCTTCAACTCTGCAACGAAACACCAAACAATCTGAAACAAACAAATTGTTACATTTTATAAATAAATATTCAAACAGTTTAATACTTTAGTTGGTAATAAAACCGTCAGAGAAAAAAATACAGTTGGTCCTTAAATCACAAGCCGTTTCACGAATTTTCACGTAAGTAACATGCATACAACCTACAAAAAAGTGTTTCGAAAAATCTACGAAAGAAACTACAAAGTCAAAATAAACATGCACGCATTTTAAAATGATTAATTAAATTTTAATGTTGACGCAAGACGAGTTTCCCATAACCTGCCATAAAGTAATAAATAACCTACGTACATATTTAATTTACCAAGACAGTTTATTACTTATTTGTAAAACCGTTATCATTATAAAGCGCCGATAAAAGGGTATTCTCCTATAATAAAAACAGACCTCCATAAACAAGCAATATTCTTTATAGGTCCTCATAATTCGATTTCTTTTTCATTTCTCCTAAAATGTGATGAGATCTGACATGAAAATGCTGATAAGTTAAATTTACTAGTTTCCGTTCTATTAATTTTCATAATATTGTTTGTTGATTAACTTACCAGCAATATATTTTCTATTTGCAAAATAAGTTGAAAAATATATCAAGATATAATGTTATTCTATTTATTTTCTTAAACAATATACATATAGTTACAATATAATAATGTCAAAAGTAAAATAATTAAGTTGAAACTAATAACTAAACTAGATAAATATAAAAATTAATTTAATAGAGACCTTTTCATTACTTACTTACTAAAATTAAAATCTGAGTATTGAAAAAAGTTGAAATATAACTTATAAAATTAAAATATAATAAGTATTATAAAATTAAATATAACTATAAAAACTATATAATATAATATCGCGATGCCGAGGGGTAATGCTGCTAGCCTTCTGGGTAATTGCCTTGTTGCGAGGCGTTGCCTCTTTTATATTTGTAATTTTTATTTTATTTTGAATTTGTTACTTATAAAATATATATTGTTACATAAGTTGAACTCATATAATATATGAAAATATTTTAAATATAATCTTACTAATAGTTCTTATGAAAACAATAAAAATATTTATATAACTAAATATGAAATACATAAATAATATTATATAAGTTGAAGTAGTAAAATAAAACTGAATAAGGTCTCAAAATTGAATCAGCAAAATTTACCCCCTTACAGATCTCGAAATTCAAAACAAAAAAATTCTAAGTTTGAAACAGCTTGATGGAAGTCAAACGCCCCCATCGGATGTGAGCGATAAAACTCATGAAACCTGAAACAGGTTGGATTCAAAACAAAGCGCGGAAAGTCCACTCCCAGATGGCGCAGGTGTCTCGGCAACTCGCGCTTTCTAATCAAGCGGAAATGTGCGCTCCGCCGGTCCGCTCGACCGGACCCGACTCCACCCGCTATCTGAATTTGAATCGAGTTCACATTCAGGATATTTGGATTTTTGTATTCGCTTGATATAAACCCGTTTCTTCTATACATTTATACATATTATACGCCTGTTTCTTACAGGACTTGGCAGAGAGTATAGACCTACACTTGCTACCATTCTGACAGACCTCTTTCGCTTCATTTATATTCATCAATCTCTTTATACATATACTGTTTCATTATACTGTTTTTTCCATTGGTACTGAAAATGTAATAGCCTCTTTATGATAAAAACTTTCTTGACTCATACTATTAGAGCTGCATTCTTCTAAATTGAGTACTTCTAAAAAAGTTATAAGCAAATGACTTGATTTTTTTCTATCATTTCTGATTCCTATCTTCTATCTTTAAGTCTTTCTGGAATTGCATTAAAAATAAAAAAAGAGAACGAGCCTTACTGTAGTCTCATATGATGACATCTGACAACCTTGTAAAACAACCTTGGTAATGGCCAACTCTGCCACCGCATGCGCTTATTGGTCAAATCAAATACGGCTCGCTTCCCCGGATTTCTGTTACACATTTCCTTCGCATTTCACGAAATCACTCCCACAGATTGCTGGAAAGCGAGAGGGAAGATGTCACACATTAAAAAAAATGCTTAAAAATACGTCATTAAAATACCACACTGATTCAGAAATTACTAATGCGTATTGAAAGATCTTGTCTAAAAGAAAGTATGTATTGAATAAAATAATGAGTTTAAATCTGACACAGTCTTTATAACAGAACTTCTGACCCAATCTATGCCGTTACAGATAAAGATGAGATATAGTATCTATATAACACGATGAGTTACTTTAAAGCTTTCAACCTAGATAAGACAAAACGAAATAAAAGGTAACAAAAAGAGTCAATATAACCGCTCTTACAATCAATTAAACAATGCGGGATTGCATCATGAGCTCGAATTAATGTACTGGGCCAGACAAAGAGTATAGCTTATCAAGAGAAAGCGAGCCGGAGTCAGTCGGAGGCGCAAAACGCCAGCTGATGCCCGGATAACAGCGAACATTCTTTTGTTTTCATTACGTGTAAGCGCGCTCGTTACCACAAAGATCTTCGTAAACCTTTTGACGTTTCGCTAAAAGGTTCATTTCAGCTGATTAATGTTGTAATTCCTCCAGTTGAACGTACAAAAAAGACACTCGAAGCATTTATACGGTGACGGCTCGTGAGCGAGAGAAAAATGGGGGGAATTTATCTCAGCCGTGTATCGTGCCGGGGCGGCCGACGGGCATCTATTTTAATACAAGCTCTAGATAAAAGGAAGGCAAAGCCCATCAAAACCCAAAAAGTAACCGAAAATAGTTTCGCTACCGCTCTCGTGCTCCGTACAATTTCGCGCTGACTTTGTTACAAATTGGCCGAAACTATAAAATTTTCTGAAAGTACTTACATAAAATGTTAACTCTACTAAAATCTCACTGATATAAATCGTAAAATTGAAATGCATCTGAAAATACGACTCTAAAATTGACAGTTTGTAAAAAAAGCGTTAGTCACCTGCATACAAATGTGGAGTAACCACTAAACGATAGTTTAAATTCCAGATACCGACCACCCTCATAGCACGCGATTAATTGCATTAGTATGGGCCGATACAGCTGCTCAATCGATCGTTAGATAAGCTCAACTCGGTTAGGGGACCGCCATGGGGTTTTATATCTTTATTACACCGTAACAATGCTATAAATCAGACAGGGGTAGCTGACGGGCGTTGAGTAAAATTGATATATCACCATAACTTGTTAGAAAAAACGTCAAGTTTGCACTGCAAATGTAAACAGCTCCCGGCTGAAAGGCAGCGCTGCACGACTAACAATCTAGCTCATTACCGTCGGGTATTTCTGTTGCACCCGTAAAAAATCATCGCAGATTAATTCGAGTTTAACTTTGTGATATTTTCGTGAGTTAACGAGGTAACTCCCGCGCCCAACAAAGTTACGATGCAACGAGTTCGGCAACGCTTTCAAATGCTAGCCATCTGCAGGCTCCTTAATTTTCTCCTGAAAACTCTTTAAATTCTCCATCGCTTTTAAGATTCGCGACTTTGAAATGCTTTGCCGTAAGAAACTTTGTTGCTGGAGATTTCATTAAGGGATAGTATGAAAGTCGTTTGAGTGCTACGAAACGAATATAACTATTAATTAAAACGGCTCAAGAAATTTAGGAAGTTGAGAAAGCTAGAATACGTCTCACCTGATTTGGGAACTATTTAATATTAAAAGGCTTTTAGCAAACATTTAGAGCCAAATTAAGATCGTAGAAGCTGTTAAGGTACGCTTTGAGATAATTTAGATTCCTGATCATCGCTACCAGTTGGGCTCAATTTAGTGAGAAAGAAAATCGAATAAACCGAATATTTACAATTCACTAAGTACTCAAGTTTCTGCCTTGAGCTGTAAGTCTGAGCCGAGGTATTAGTACTATTCAAAGCTTTTTATTAGGTTGTATTTCTATAGATTTATCTAGCAGTATTAAGTGTTTTGTAGACGTGGGTAGGCGTGGGTAGTTATTTATTCACACGGATTAGAGATGGTTTTATGTCGGACCTGTGTCCATGAAAACAGGTTGTTTTTCACCGATTGTATCGACGAGGCGCGGTTTATTGCTGGTACAGACGGTATTTACACATATGAATAAAATAAGATTTGTACGAACGATAAGTCCCTTTTATTGGGCTTGCAAATAGATGTAAATAAATGTGAGTTATGTATAGTTATGAATTATTATTATTTAAATATAAAATCAAAGTGACTTATTGAAATAAATTCAACTAAATATTTTATATGATATCATAATGAAGCTTTTGAATTAGGTTGTTATGTCTAGACTCAACTATACCTTTGAATTTAAAAAAAAACGACGGGTTGCACTCCGGGAGTGCCGGCAGAAGTGAAAACTTGAATATTAACGTTGTGCATTTTTCATATTTTGGAATGGTTTAGGAATAATTTTGCACGAATTGCTTTAATTATCAGTATAAAAGTACTATCATTTATGTGGTAGAATACAATATTTATTTATTGCGCTATCGTACACAAACATGACAATTTATATAACATTAAAAAGTTTATCTCTCAGCTAAACAAAACAGCAGGCGCAGGCATACATTTTCTCCGCGCCGTAGAAAGAGAGGGGGATACTTCCTCTGCTACGCCGCGCCGGCTGTCTACTCTTCATCCGTCTTACGAATTTTCGATCAGGACACGTGTCCTGACGCGAGTTTAACATTTTTTACCCACTACAAAAAAAGTGCACAACGCCGCTAAAGAAGTTTTCACTTAAAAAAACCGGAGAAAACTAATTTCCCCAAAAATGAGATCTGGCTCTGGCGATTTTTGCGGTCTAATAACCTTCATCATATTAATATCATCGGTTTCAGTAATTGTTTTCTTTGATTTCACGTTTATAAATAAAAACTAAAGCAAAATAAATCTCATTCATATATTCTATGTTCTGTTTATCTATTTGTCTTCTTACCCTCATATTCATAAAAAATCTGCCGTCCATATAGCGCTAATTTATGGAGCGCAGATTTTTTTATTGAATTTACACAGAAACAATACTCCTTAAATCAGAAGTGTAATAATATACTTGCAAGTGATTTAAGTAATGCGATTTTTTTCATAAGTATAGATAGTATTTAAAATTTGTATGTTAATGTAATGAAAAGAAACAATGTCCCATACTTTTAATTATATGTATTTTATATCATCTACTTGTAATACTAACAATATGAACTTTGACGTGAATCCTACTAAATGTGCGGGATTTATTAACTTAAACATTCGCGTCTAAATCCAGATTTCCAGAAGACCACGAATAAATTAATTTCACGCAACAACACTGTTTAATGTAAAGATAAAAAGAACACATGTCAAAATATCCAGATTTTATTCTGAGAACACAAAACAAGCTCGGTGTTCTACGAACGCGTCCCGTCGTCTTAATGGCTCTTGGAGTTACGCGGTGTAATTACGCACCTGTATTTATGTTGTTGGTTAACTTGAAAAACTTCTTTTAGGAGTCCTTATGAAAATTTTATCAACATGTTGCTTTGCGTTGTAATTTTTCATAATTTTAGCAATTGTTTATATCCTTCAATTAGAATACATACTAGTGCCGGAGTCAGTCGGAAGCGCATTGCTTTTGACAAATAATATTTGCTTATGCACGTAGTAAATGATGTAGTTAAAATATAGCATAAAATTAATGCCAGAAAAATAGAAATCTTGGAAAAAAAAGTGTGTCTGTGATTATTTAATGTCATATAAGTTCTTTCATATATTTGTGTGGTTCCGCATTAGAATAGGACCACTCCATGTCTTCCTATGGATGTCGTAAGAGGTGACTAAAGGACTAAACACTAACATCTCGTGCTATAGTTGCATTGCCAAGGAGGGTTAACGTCGGGCGGCGGCCAGTTATAAAACTTTTCGTACAAATACATTCCCAAAGAGGGTTGACGTCAGGCAGGCAGCCGGTCGTAAAACTATAGCCAAATCATTTAAACCGTTCCGGCGATTTCTTCTCCATTTCGCAAGGTCTTTGGCATCCTTGGGTGACCATTGACATGCATGTTATATTTGGAAAAGAAAAAGCGGGAAAGCGCACCCAGGGCTCAGAAGTAGTACAGCTGAGGATACAACTGGGAACGCGCTTAGACGAAGAAGAAGAAGTTCTTTCATACATTTCTGTCTAGAGTGCATTTATAGCTATCCTAAAGATACCTAAAGCTATTGAAATGACCCTACCTTTACCAGTAGCGTGTTGTAGACATGAATGTGACTCTACTTGACCTCTTGACTGCCAGGTATTGCGACTTTGACACTTTCACCATATTCTCTTGAGGACATCTTTCCCGCAAATTGGCCACATTGACCCTCCATTTTGCGTGGGGAACTGGCGTCAGCCTCAGTCTTTGAACCAGTCCAACTCCTGCAGGACGACTACCTGCGTCCTGCACGCTAATACCATGATTTCCGGATGTTTTATGAACCTACTTCGTCACTTTTACCAATAATAACTAACTAAAAACTCTCCTTTATAACATAGCATTAAGCTTGTTAACTAAATTTGCGCACAAAAATTTAATACATAGTTGCCTTTTAAGAAGATTGATTTTTTAAATACTGAACCCAGGGCTTTAGAGCAAGTTCGCTCACATTTTTCTATTAATATACATGAAGCGTGGAGCGCCAGGTGCAATGCAGACGCAGACATAGTAATTTGATTGTATAATGACAACAGCTGCCTCGGGACTTGTATTAACTAGTTACCTATTACAGCACTAAGACAGCCATTACTATGCCTAAGAAGAATACTTATTTTTTAGTGTTCGAGATCGTTAGATCGTTGTTAGTGATTAGATTATATCTATTTTAAAACATGTAATTTTGATTAAACACTTTAATTATTATTATTTAATTTACTACTGTAACGACGCTGCATGTGTTATTCATCCTGCATGTACCTACTCTCTGTACTGTACTCATGTACTTACTAACTCATTTCTCCATCATCTCATCCTGAACATACTTATATAAAGTTTATTATAACCTACTTGTATAAAGTTTATTATATTTTTTTATAATCAGTTATGTAAAAAAATTAATTGAAGTATAGTAATTATTGGTGGAGTTCATATTGTTTCTACTACTGAGCTAGTTACCTATTGCATATCTTCACATCTTCCTTCCTACACCTGCTGTGTTTTTCACATATTATGTAGGGCTCACCTAACTAAGCTGGGACAGGTGGGACCCTAAAATACTTTATACTTATTGTTAAATAATCGTCAAATTTATATAATTTATCCTAAAAAATAATATGCGGATTTATGATTGTCGATTTGGTGAAGAGAATAAAATATTTATCTATTTTAATAGATATATTTTCAAATGAATGACACACATTTTTTTTACAGTTTGTTTTAGAAATCTATTTTATACGGACATTATTTTCAAAACACGCTACTGTACCTTATAATAACGAGGAGGTAATATGCTGTGGAAAAGTGATCGAACGACCCCACCTCGCAATATGTTTATACCTCATACACGCGAACTGCGACAGTACTGCTGTGTGGTCAAGTGCTTGATGATAAAATATTCATTATTCTATAAGTATGTCATGGTAATTCCCCATGGATGGTGAAGAAACAGGGTCAGTTTTTGCTTACTAAACTAAAATATACGTTACGGTATTACGACAATATTTTGGAAGAGACACCGCCTTTACTTCAAAATGCTTTGGTAAAAGAAAATAAAAAAAAAATATTTAGGGCTACTATAATCCTTAAAATTACAATTTAACAAATCATAAATAAATAGAAACATATAAACGAAAAAAAAAAACGAAAACTTAATATTTACTACGTACGCTACACACATATCATTTAGTACCTTCTGAGGGGCATAGCTAAGATATTCCATAATCTAAATTAAAAGAAAGTTAAACTAACTAAAAACTAATTGAAACAAACTAAATTGTAAGATTTGTTAACATCAAATAAAGTAAAAGTAAATATTTACGACTTGCCCCGGTAATTAATAACTTTGAACGAATATTGTAACAATTTTCAAGTTGTTTATGGTACACTTTAAAAATTTAAAATATACCTTTAGTATAATATGACGAAAAAAAACTTAAAAAGTTTTTTTTTTTAATTTACATCAAAAAATAAACCAACTGAAGTAAAGCAAAAAGGTCACGTCAAACTTTTATCACGTATATTACTCAAATTACACTAAAACGTTTCTGTTGTTGACATTACTGGTAGCATTTTAGATTATTATTAATTACAACACGGCGCTTGTGCCGGGTAAAAATGCAAAGTACATAATTTCACCCCTACTAGGGTTGGTACCCACTAATTAATTAGACATCACCTGCGAAACACCCTACTGCGGTTGTGTGAACTGACCGTAAATACCTATTTATTAAACGCTATTAAATTATTTTAATGACGGTAACATCCGTTTTGTATGAAGCATCTGTTAAAGTTATCAATAGTACTTGTTGCAGTTAAGTTTATACAAATGTTGTTTGTTATAAATTAAGCAGATAATTTGATTAGGCCTAAGCTGGAGTTAAATAAAGACAATTACGTTGTAATTAAGTGAAACAACATTGTAATTCAGAAGTAACCTACATTAGATTCTGAAAATAAACTTTCTATCTCAATTATTATTAAAATATTTTATTCTATGTCAAAATTGGTAGGTATACACGCACACAACTATCTTTTTCATCTATAAAAACTAAAATTAGATACAATAGTTTGTGAAAAATAACTATACGATTTATTTTTAATTACAAACTATTGTATTGAGCTTTTATTGTTCACTTCGTCGTCTTTATCCCTAATGGGGCAGACAAAGCATTTTGAGTCTTGCGGCTTAGCATACAGAGCCCAGGGCCGCAAGGCTCACATACTTAAGCGAGAAGGTGGAAAAACGAATCAAAATAGTAATGGGTTACTAGCTGCATCGCCTATTAACATGATTTGCATTTTCGCCCATTCGCTCGATCGGCTTCTACGATCTGCGCGGAAAGAGAAACAGCTGGTATGTTCTAAGTTTTTTCATTTCTCCCAGATCAGTATGGCTCCTTTACACGTTGAGCCATCATTGCGCCAATTCACTGTACATTTCTGTTTAACTCACAAAAGCTTTTGAGAATTTTCCATCCAACGCAGCAATGGACAAAATATATTTTTTTGTCTATTGTCAGGGTTTTTGTTCTGTTGGTTTTGCTAAAAGCCTATATTTATACAAAATTAATTAAAATACTTCATTTGTGTACATAATTCATATTGTAACACGTGACGTGTACTTCATGTTTTAAAGCAAACAAATGACATAAATTATGCATCATTGCATGTCGCGACCTATTCACGGGTTGTCGCCGTAAATGGCCGGCTTTAGCTTTATTTTCTTGAAAAATGGCCTACGTTCGCTGCCTTGGTGGAAGAGCGAATTTGTTCGTAATATTTATGTGAGCTTGAAGCGAAATAATGATATGTATATTGTTTGGGTCCCAAAGCGAGGTGCCCAGGGAGCTCCCGTAAGAGTAGCATTTGTCAATGCCTGAACAGATGGGTGGCACCTCCTGGGGTCCTGTTATTACTCTATTTTTTGGTCCATTTCTATAACAGCTACTTATAAATGTGTGGGGAATGTGAGGCTATTTTTTTCGGCGTACCACACCTCGTTTATGCGTGGTCTCGTAAATTTTTGACTATACGTAAATTTGGGGTAATACCCACTTTTTACAAAGTGATCTTCGGTGTTTAGGTTGTTTTGAATATTATAGCCATAAATATTGTAGGGTAGGAATGTAACAAGTTAAAAAAAAATCAATTGGTCTATTTGAATCTGATAAGAATTTTTATGTTTATCCTTATGGTTTCCTAAGAGAAAACGCATTAAGTCCGCGATTTGTTTAAAATGGTTTTTTTTACTTGGGAACAATAAAGAGGAATAAATAAAACACATTAACACAATCTATTCATAATTCTTAGGCACTATAATTCGATAACGATACTCCATAGCAGGTTATCTTAACCGAATAAGAAATCTGTTGATGGATAGCCATATTTGCGGCGTTCAACAAAGCCTTTCGGAAGCAAGGACATGAACCAATCCATCTCCATCTGGTAGCGTGATATAATAACCGTCGGATGTAAGTAATCGCAGTCACTGACCGGATCATACCCGAATATCTTCAGTAAGTCAGCGAGGGGCCAGGTTGCCGTGAAAAACGACGTCCATTAAGGAAGTGAATACATTTAAAATAATCGGCTTAGCCGTCCGACGTTGACGTATATTCGTACTTATCTCACGAAGATACCGGCACACAGATATCCGAACTAATCCCTTACACAAACATCTGAAAAAGAGTCGGAACCGACACTCCTTGTACGGCTGAGCTTAGTAATTGAATGGCTTGACTCGAGTCACCGGCGGCGTCTTGAACAAAAGTACCTAATAATTTATGCTTATAATCTGACACGCTGTGTTCACTCTTTTATAGGCTTTTTTTAAATATCGCCACTTTATTTTCCTTTGTTGGATTCAGATATATAACTTATACAATGGAGGCGACCAGTCACAATATTACTTATTTATATCATCAAGATCGGTATTATAAAATATGAAAATATTTTTGGGTAGATTATGAAATTAAACGAGATGACGGTAGGTTCCCTTACTGAAATAGACGTAAAAGTATAAATAGGGGAGTTCTTTTCGGGATCTTCAGAGTAATCAGGATATCTCCATTAATTTTTAAGGACTTCCTTTGAGAGGCGGTTGTTTAATTTGAAAACAAGGTAAGTTTTAATGGAGTTACAATTCGTTGACATTCAAAAAGACAATTTTAAACCAGTTTGAATGAAGAATAGTATAGTAGAATAGTAGGCCTGGTTCAGTATTATATTTTAATTTTAGCTATATTACAGCTTTTAATTACGTATAATAGGACAAGTTACACTTATTTGTAAAAAGATGGTAAAGCTAGAAATAAATATAGGCGAATTATTGTTGTAAATATGCTAAGTAACAAATATTTTTCAGATATTTTTGAAATAACAACTGAAGCAATTCATTTACGTTCACATTTAAAATTGGATCCTAAATCATAAGCTTACACTAAACTTTATCCAGTTTTTTCAACAAAATCAACATATTTTTACTATTTAAGAGTAAAGCATTGATTATTCCAGTAATCGATTTTTCTCATTAAAAAAAAGCCAAATGAGAAACGGCTATCTTATTAAAATTATGATCTAATTATAAGTTTCACAGTGTAGTTTTTAACAATTTTTTACACCAAATTCAACCAATTAGTGGTATTGATTACATTCCCGTTAAACATACGATAAAATAAAAAAAAATGTAACCTCCATACTAAAAGATCATCTACTTATATGAGAAGTCGGAAATTATACAGTCATTGATTTGCTCCAAAAATAAATACAAATTTAACTTGCTCCCGTTTCATGAACTATTAAAAAGGTTGAAGAACTACATACTTGAAGGAGTAGGTCAGCCCGACAAATGAATATAGAAATACGATGAAACGTCCTCCACTTCTGTTTTCTCGTCTTGGTATGGGCCCTACCGAGCCCCACATAACTTTTTTTCATGAAAAAATTATTTGTATCCGAGATTCTAGCTCATGCTAGCTCAATACGTCAAACTGATTTATTTTTCCTATGGGACTTGAGTGTTAAGATTGACCTACTGAGTCTCATACCCTCAAATATATGTGCACCGTAAATTAACACTCTACGAGTAGATAATGTTATTCATACAAAGAACGTTCCGTTGCTCGAATCGAACTTAGCAAACTGTCAAGTGCAAGACTACAAAATGCAAATTCCATTTATTAACTGAATGTGTGTCGAAGTTCGCCAAATAGCGTCCTTGTGTATTCCTGGAGCTTGCAATCAAACACGACTTCTCGATTTAGCGATAATGTAGCCATGTCTCTATTATAGGTTCGAGTTACACCATTGGAATTAAATCTTTCATGCAAAAGAAGAAATATAGAATGTACTTGCTGCTTCTCTTCCCACGTAAAATCCGATCAAGATAATAGGCGAGAATCTGAATGATATCTTTAGCCGATGCAGCCAGCAACTCATTACTAACTTGATTCCATTTTCTACCAGGCATGCTGAAAATGGTATTTGGGTCTTATGGCTCTAGAATCTTTTACCCCTTAAAGATATAAAACTTTACTACTTAGCTAGAATTAACGCATGTATGTATACCTAATTGGAATAATATCTACGTGTATATATACTGACTGGTAAGTACCAGTGATACCTACTTCCTTTGTATCACGGAACTCTGGAGAATTCCTATTTGGACGGACTTTCCAAAGTAAAGAAAAAAAGCTCCGAAGCAGCTGCAGAGGCTGTTATCAAAATATTATTAGCTGCCTATTCGTTTTACTTATTGATATCAATAGCTAAATAAATATTGAAACCTCAACATGCATGTCCCACAAACATAGGATACCACTGGAATACTAGCTTTATGAAAAGCGGCAAACACCGTAAATACCTTCTTTGAATATATATATATATATATATATTCGTCGTGAATACTGAGAATTTCTTTTTTAAAATAGTAACAGTGACTTTATACCAAGTACGATCAAATTCTGCATTATTTACTTTATTTGCAAAGTTAGGCTGTGCAATTTACAGCAAAATTATGTTGCCTTGGTAATTTAAAAAAATCAGACTCACGTTTTATATGTGTTTGTTTGTCCGACCTTCACATCTAATTGAAGCAACTACTTATTTAACATTATTTTCGCATGCCCCTATGAGTTTTATAGAGTTGAAATACACTATCAGAATTTATTATTTATTATGATTATCTGTTGGAAAAATCTTCGGTCATCAACGACACGATGCTCTTTTAAACAATAAATGAAGGAAAGATAGAAGGAAAACGAGGAGTGGGAAAACCCAGAAGATGTTTTGATCAAATGAAACAAAGAATTAATGTGAATCTTATAAGGAGGGTAAGGACTTAGCGGAAGAAAGAAAGACATAGACAGCACTACACCGACAAGAGCGCAGCTCTTAAATACAAGAAGAAGATCTCTCGGGTACCTATCCCTTAGCGATAGATAATACCATAAAAGCTATGGTACGAGGGTGAAACCGTGGGCAAAAACATAATACTTAATATACTCGTAGTAGGTTTAGTAAAACAAACAACCGCATTCCTGTAACTCGAATCTCTCACATTAATAGACATTTATTTATCTTCCGCACTAGAAAGAACCTGTCACTTTAAAACAACATCGTGGTCGTAACACTCGACTTCTGAAGTGGCTACCACATCGTCGACCATATAAATGATTGTAGGGACTATCTAAACTTGTAGTGTTTTCACTCGAAACGTCGCATCTCATGCAATGCCACAGTACTCGTACATAGATAAACAGAAGGTCGCATTACTGATGTGGCTATGACATTGTCAACTGTATAAATGATTAATTATGCTCTTACAGTATTTTTGTCTAACCTTATGAAATGCCATAGATAAGGATTAACAAGAAACAAACAAAAGTTTCTTTTTTTTTCCTCTCGCGGGTCTACTGGAAGAAATGTATTTAGAAGTAATAATATAAATATGTAATAATATAGGGACTAATCACACTGATTAAGCTAGCCCCAAAGTAAGTTTTAAACTTGTGTTAAGGGATACTAACTCAACGATAATATCATCATCATCATCATATCAGCCACAGGAAGTCCACTGCTGGACATAGGCCTTCCCCAAGGATTTCCAAAACGCTCGATCGGAACGATAATATATTTTATGATAACGATAATATATTTTATGATAAATACATATACAGATAAACACCAAAACAAACAAAGATCAAATTTATGGTGTTTAAATTAAAAAAATAAAAGAACATCTATTTCGATACCTACTTAATATCTTAAAAGTACACATAGTCATAATAAAATATTTTAAGTCACTGAGCTACATGAAGCTCAATGGTCGACCTCGACACCAAAGAAATTTTAATAAATATTAAACTTGAAACATGCGTCGATTATTATAGTTTGTGTCTAAAACAGTGATTTATATTAAATTACATTCTGATTTAAATGTTTTATGGTACATAGTGTATACAATAATTATGACAGTTCACACAGGAATGAGTACCTGACAAGAGTGGAGGCGGCCGAGAGTACAATTAATATGTGAATGTGAGGGACTGAGGGCTGAGGGCCCCCAAACTAACTAATGAACGCTGTGATCAGCAAATTGTCGTGTGTCAATTGGCTGATAAGTGTTAGGTGATGTTAATGTTTCTGAACTGTATTTTTAGATTGCATAGGCCTATTGTCATGTTGTTATTGTTATATTATCATGTTACTATTATAAAAATATACCTGGGCTGTTTGATAAGTACCCGTTTATGGAAAAAATTTGCATAAAATATATGCATTTATTTTTCTACGTAGTCACCTTTTAACTCTATACATTTGTTCCACCTATACTCAAGCTTCAATAAACCATCCAAAAAGTATGATTTTGGAAAGTCATTAAAATAGGCCTCTGTGGCGGCAATGACTTCGTCATTTGATCCAAATCGCTTGCCACCGAGCCATTTTTTTAGGTTGGGAAACAAAAAGAAATCGCATGGGGCCAAATCTGGAGAATACGGGGGGTGAGACAATAGTTCGTAGCGTAACTGTGCTAATTTAGCCGTCACAACTCTGGACGAATGAGCCGGGGCGTTGTCGTGATGAAACAGTACTTTTTTCTTTTTTAAATGGGGTCGTTTGTCCTTCAACACGGCGTCAAATTCATCCAATAAATTGGCATAGTACTGCCCTGTTATTGTTTTTCCCTTTTCTAAATAGTCAATATGTATAATACCCTGCGAATCCCAAAAAACGGTCGCCATGACCTTTCCAGACGGTTTTTGCTTTCTTTGGAGCAGGTTCACCCGGTAAAATCCACTGCTTCGACTGCTCTTTCATTTCCGGGGTGTAGCGGTGGACCCACGTTTCGTCCACGGTCACGAAACGACGCAGAAACTCCTTCGGGTTACGGTTGAACACGGCCAAACACTGCTCCGAAGTAGTCAGTCGGTTCCGTTTTTGCTCCTCCGTGAGTAAACGCGGCACCCACCTCGCCGATACTTTCTTCATACCCAATTTTTCTTCTAATATGTGTTGTACCCTCTCGATTGAAACATTTACAGCATCAACGATTTCTCGAAGTTTAATTCGGTCAGCTAAAACGATATTTTCAATTTTTTTAACCATATCGTCTGTAGTCACCTTAACTGGCCGGCCTGGGCGATCCTCATCAAAGACGGTTGTTCTCCCCCGCTTAAACTCGTTATACCAATATCTGACGGTTGTCATAGAAGGAGCACATTCATGGTAAACCGCTTGCATTCTTACTTTTATTTCATCACATGTTTTTCCTTCCAAAAATAAGAATCTAATTACTATCGGTCTGTTCTTTCTCCATTTTAACAATTTTAAGTTCACGCCTTCACTGAATCGTTGTCAAATGAGAAAAAAAACAAAAGAATGCCATTTTTTTTTATTTTCCCGCCTCTGAAAAATGGCTTAAAAAAGTGGTATACTTATTTGCGGCCAGTGATATTAATATATTTAGAAAACGGGTACTTATCAAACAGGCCCTCGTAAACTTAACACATCTTTTATGAAATATGCTTTAAAAAACTAAGAATGCAGTCCATTTACTAAGCATTTTTGAACTTTAGAAACTTGACTGAAAAATTCTTAAGTCTCTATCTAGCAATAGGTCTACCTAGTAATTCTGGACACAAAACACATTAAAAGAAACTCATTCCATAATGGCTATAAAGTATACTTTCACCAAACTTTTATACCTTTAAAAGCATCCTAAAATCTAAACTTAACCCTTCAAACGCGAGAAAAATCTCTATAATCATCCGACGAGTTGATTAATCGTAAACACGACCAGCCGTCGATTAACTGAAGGGGCTTAAGAAGTCGATGGCCACAAATCGTTCAGCAAGAGCACTCGAAAGAGCGACATTTCGAGTCTACGACACTCCCGCGCATTAGCTGCGTTTCCGCGGCGCCTGCGCACACGCCACCCTCCCAACTCAACTCTGACGAATTAAGTTATTAACGCTCCAGACAGCTGTTGTACACAAATCAAAGGAACCACCACTCCAGCAGAGCCGACGTCCTCCCGTTTTATTACCGTTTTACGAGCACTTTCATATTCAACTTTCCGTCATAATACCTCGCGAGGGTGCCGGCGATTGTTTCCACGACAAAATTAATACCCGTTCGTGTTTATTTTACACTGTCTAGCGACATCCTCGGTTATTGTTCTTTGAAGTTCAAGCTTTCCGTACCTTTGATCCTGCCGATATTAACCCTGATATGCGACCCGAAATACATTTTGCGAACGCAAACTTGGCTTTAGAGGTAAATTATTTACTTTGTGGCGAAATATCGTGATTTACTCGCTGGAGTAAGAAGCTTTAAAGCTGAAGGGTTCACTACCTCGTCAGCAATAATTCTACTTAACTCCAGAATATTTCGGCAATATTCCGTGCCCTCGTCTTGTCATCGCACTGCTTGGAAATAGGTATCGTAAAGCGAGGCGGTTATAAATTATTTACAGTTTCCACGCGAATGCCGTGTATTTGTCACCCCGGGCCGAGGTATTAAGATATTGCTTCGTATTCCTATGGGCCTCATTACAGGGCGAGGCGGGCATGCGACACCTCTAATATTTCATCCCTAGGAAGGGCCGCGACGAGGCGCTACTCAGCGAAACACCGCCTGAAACGATACGCGAAAATTCCTAAGAGTTTTCTCATTTACGTAAAATTTCCGATGGTGTTTCGCGTACTTATTCTTTGGATATTTACTCTTAATTTCATTAGAAGCAAACATTTCGTGGGAAAGAGCAGAGGAACGATTCGCTAAAAAGGTTGTTTTGATGGTAGTTACATTAAGGTAATTGGTGTACGGCTGCGAAACAGTTTTATAGCCCATAGCGGCGGCCGTTTGGGGCTGCGCTAGCCCAATCATTGTCAGTCTTTGCCGCCGGCCGAATTTAATACGGGATACGATGTTAATGGAACGAATTTAAGTATCCAACGGATAAATTGGCTCTCAAGATTTATAGAACAACAAACTGCCGAATGTATGTATTTAAATGAAGAGGCCGCGATTTACGATCCTTTGTCACGTATACGCGAGCAACTGTGTAATTTTTAATCATAAATATTAATAACTGTCGGTGTTACGCTAATCTCTAGCTATTCGAAACATCCATAGTCATCATTACGGCGTCATATCGGAAGAAAAATGTCGTGGCCGTGTAATAACTGTGCCCGCGCCCATCAGAAAGACCCACGGATCAATTTACTCTTACAATGACCTTAATATAAAGTCGTCGGAGAGTAATAATTTTCATGTATGAGTATTAAAGAAATTCTATGTTGATGTTATCTGAGGCGTGAGTCGCGTGTGCGAGAGGAAACTGAGTAGGGACGTTATTAAAAAAGCACATGTGGCCCGAGATGTGTATCGCAGCGTCTGTTAATTACTTTTGACATGCAGCATATGATTCAATTATCATATGATTTATTCGAAGTGAAGGGTCGGGTGTGCGGGGCGGGCGGGCTGCGCAGTTTATTTGAGCGTTAACTATCACATTAATTTACGAAAGGATCCCATTCCCGGCAGATGGCATGCTGACGAAAACAGTAGCGACAGATTTTTTACTCACCTACTTAACACGCTACCGATTTGTGTGGGCCGAGGACCTCAGCGATGGAATTCCGGCGACGCAAAATATTCACGACAACAATCTCGCTAATTTCCTGGGTGTATTCTGAAACGCGAGGAACGAACTCAAATTTTAGCATAATAAAATCGATTTCTGTTACAACGAGAACAAGTCGTTCATATGGAAATGAAGCAGAGGACATAAAACTGAATTATATAGTGTCGCCGACTCTATCCATGACTAAAGATTTTAACATACAAATTTTCCTTAGCACTATTATAAAACCATAAATTGTGTGATTATCGCGTGCCACATCTTAAAAGTCGATGTTATTCACATAAAAACAGCTTTAATTGCTTAACTCATCCGTCGCGCAACCACATAATTCACCTTAGAACTGCTTTCACACCAAAGTTCGCCCCGGCTTCGTAAAGCCTCCACAAACCTGTTAGTAATAAATACTAATTACTGGTAAAATAACACGATAACATCGCGACCAAAAATTCTTAGCATTATAATGCGGCAATGAGTCGTTGGCAACCAAAAAAATCGTTACCATACATAGTAAATCTTGCGTGACGCGTAATGGTCTTAAGGGCTTATTTATAGTCGTCGGTCGTTTTGAATGAACCGTTTAATAAATATTATCACACTGTAAGTCGTCAACAAACGTGAGAAGAGAGCAGTTTGACCCGGTTCGTGATATTTGTCTCATTTCGGAGATTAGAATGTGATCACTGCGGAACGGCCTCTTCAGTTTGTTGAGACTGTATTCACAATAAATAACGTAGGTTTATGGATTTTGGGAGCATCTTGTATAATTAGACTGATTCAAAATGGCTCCGTTTCAAGTGTTCTTGAGTGACAATAGAGGACTTATACAGGACTGCAGGAAGGGATCGTCAGTTAATTCCAAAGACGCTTCAATGACATCTTGAGCGATATTGCATTTTGAACAAGCCAATGTTTTTTTATCCGTATCCGGTTCAATTAAAAGAGTGTTCCGACGAATTTACGGACAAAAAAGTAAAGAGGATAAAGAAATACTACACGTGGATCTTGAAAAGGCTCAAGAGCAAAGAATTCAGGCATTATACGTACTTACAGAGTATTTTAAAGGTCTTTTTTAAGGTAGATTACACAAAGCAATCATTTGCAATAATTTAAAAGCCTTCGAATAAAAAGGTTTCTGATGTTCTTCAGAGCCCAGTATCTTTGGTGTCTGTTTTTTTATGTACAAACATTCGGAACATTGATCGAAATATAAAGTAATATTTCTGTAAAAACGTTCTCTAACAACAATGAAGTAACGAAATCATTAGTAGGACAAAGTCTTGGCGGGGTTCCCACATTTGCCACCACATGGCTCGCATTGAAACATGTCTCTCCAGCTACTTTCAATAAATCCGGATTATCATTTATTTGAGCACAGAAGATCACGATGGTAACTGACAACACCGAATTTATATTTTATTTCAAAGTTATAGAGTTTAAATTTAAATGTGAACCAATTTCAAATGTGCGAGTATTGTGCTTTCACGGCGGAGGAAGTGCGTGTTATTGCAGCTTATGTTTCGAAGTCGCCCGCTGAGATATTCGTGGCACCCGTCCGTTTTTTGTGACAGACCAACCGAGTGCCATAAATAATAGGTAGGGGTTCCATACCAGGCGCTTTGTAATAAATTTGATGCTCTTTTAGTAGCAAGAAACGGGCCATCCAGGATTGAATTATGGTGATGCGCTAAGCCTGCAGACGGTTTCGGAATCCGCCCTTTTTTATTTTCTATTCATTTGGCGCTCCATTATTTACATTTGTATCATTCTATATTCGGGGAAATAGCTCATATGTATGCAGTACAAGTCCATTTTGCTACATGCTCCCAGAATCGAGTATCAAGTTACTTACTACTCCATTCGTATAGAACACACGCGGCACGTCGGTATTGTGTTTCTCTTAAAACAGAAAACATTTGAATCGCTAGGGACCGTCAATATTCCGTTTCCAAGAACAAAGGCGATGTCTAGAGCGGGTGGTTTTAAACTAAGATAGATTAGTGCTGAGGCAGTGGACGACACGACATGGCCCAGCTTATGTAGCTCGCTCGTTTGAGAGACGTTCTGTTTACTTGCTTTGCTGGCGAACAAGGGGATATTGCTCCTAATATATGCTTTAGGCATCGGCTATTACAATGGTGTAGCTTGTTTGCATTTTCTTGACTTTAGGTCTATCTGCTCTAAAAAGTTAATTATAGCAGTATTTGGCCAAGTTTTAAAAGAGTTGACAAAATGGTTAGTTCATATGTTGTTCAGAACGTAAGAAAAAAAAACTTTTTTGTAACCACGTTATTCTACCACCCGGTGGTTCTGGGTTTGATCACCGGCAATAGCAAATTACCTAAAAAATGAGCTTTTTCTAGTTGTTTCTACGAGTTTATATATATTTCTCACAAAATATAGTATCGTTGAGTCAGTATTCCGTAACTCAAGTTTAGACTTACTTTGGGGCTAGCTCAATAATTTGCTCATATACGAGTATCCTAGTCCCTTGTATATTTATGTATTTATTACACTATGCCTACTTTAATTATTGATTTATACAGCATGATTGTAATGTTGTGCTCGGAACAATATCTAAATTCAAAATCTGTGATGAAATTTTTTATAGATATACGTACCTAGTTTACCTTATTTATTTATAATACACAATGTTCTAACTCTGGATAGTACTTCTATTTGGCTACCATCCATATAAGACGGTCAAAGATTTTTTTAAGTTTTGAAATTAATTTTACCTTTGTAATGTAAGGTACATTACATAGTTGTTAGCATTGGCACTCAACACCACGGTTAAATTAAGTATCTGTCTAAATTAAACGACGGTGTTTAAACAAGCTTATACACTTAAAGAGCTGACGACTCCATTCATCTATTCTGAGTTATGAAAGCGGTATGTGTATCACATTAAAGAACTTAAGATACCTGTCATGGTCTGAGTAATGTTTGTCCCGTGAGAGTGACTAGTAAGTATAGAGTTACTAGGAGGCGCGGTGCAAGGGCTCTCAAATTACTCCCGGATAAGTCAATCATTGGAAACGTCCACGTTTGCCCAAAATAAAACGCTATCCGAATGTTGCGTGTGGCGCTCCTGGCATAACGCGTAGCGACAGCTGACATGTTTTGTGCGAGAAAATAAAATTGATGGCGCACGGAGCCGGACTTAAATAGCACACTATTCGTGTTGCAGCTAAATGCTTTTGTCTATTTTATAACAGTCACGTCTCTCCGCTACCTTTTATTTTCGAGTTACGTATTAGTTTTTCTGACAACTATTCGTGTTACGCGGAAATTGCTCTGTCACATTTACTGATTCGCGCCTCCGCTTTATTAAAACCAACCGATTTAACGCATTTAGCCGCTGAAAGGGAGATAATTGGACAAGTGTTAGCGAGTCGAGACCTGCGGCGAGTTCCAATTTCCTGCTCTAGCCGCAGTCTTCGAGCAAATAGCTCTTTGCAAATCAAACAAGGGACCGTCTGCCGAATCCACATATCAACTTCGCATTGTTTCTCTCCCATCATTCGGGCTAACCAGAGGCGTTTTCGATTATCTGCCCTCCCGAGAACAAAGCCTGCGACCGCAGAACCAAGTCAATTACATAGTTCAACAACTCAGCCCTTATAACTTTCATGGGCTACCACCGGAATACAGAAAAGGGTATCTGTTTTCAATACGAGGGCGCTGCGCGATTGACCCTTTCGAGTGTCCGCATTGACTTTTAAATTACTAATCTCGCGGGAGTAAACAGAAACAGAGCCTCGGCCTCAGGCTGGGTTGTTTAAACGGTCGAGCGCACTCGCATATCTTCATTAGCGACGGATAAGTAGATACTTACGCACTCTGAGTGCTTACTCAACACTTATGTGGCGATCGTATACTTGGGCACTCGCGAGAAGATTACAAAATCGAATAGCAAATAGTTATCTGGTTTAGTCAACACTCACCCGTACCCGAACACAAGTTATATTTGTATATGAATAATAAGAAGGATAAAAAGGAATAGCCAGCAATAAGTATGCGCAAAAGAGCCCTTCCAACAAATCAACAAACATCTACATTCGGGACTGGCTATTCCACCGTTCCTAAACACGAATTGAATTTTGATGGAATATAAAAATTGGAAGTCTGCGCTATGCATGAATATGGTTGCATTAGCATAAACTTATTACTTAAACACAACATTATACAAACAGAATGATATACATCGCACCCGAACGTAATGAATTAACATTCTTTCACATCGTTTAAGCTTCAACTGTAGTACATAACTCGTTTTCCGGAAACAATTTAACTTGCTAACCGCTTACATACGGAATAGCAGGGGAGTTATTAATGTTTATCTGAGCATCGCTAGTCGACTGAACGAAGCACGGCTATGGGGAAGCAGCGAAGCGCGCCATTTCAACTGATAGCTCTATACCATTTTTTTTCGCCGTCAAACGCAGTACCCTTTCAACTCGAATGAATAACTTAATTTTTCCACGTTGATACAAGACGGCATGCAGTCGAAATGAATTAACATCATCCATTGTTAGCAAGACATAATGATTTGAGTGGTTTTCGATTCATGGCTATGGAACTGTGTAATTTTCGGCAAATATTTGCTCCCGGTCAGGGGTCTTAGTTCTGACAATAGAACAAGAGATTGTAAATTGGTAAAATTAATTTAGCTTCTGGTTATTTGTCAGTTCCATCAAAACTGGCTTTGAAAATGTCTGTAAATTAGTTATTACTATTATTTATTAACGGTTTTGATGAATTGGCTCTATTAACTTTAAAATGAATATTAATGTTTAATGGTGCAAAATGTTAAATTATTTTGTTTGAGCTGTAATTAACGCATCAAAAAGAGCAGTCGTAATAAATTAAATGTGCGACTAAAATAAATGAAGTGACGTTCGTATGCCGTTATTATATCAAAAGTACATAAACGTTGAGTTATTAACGCGTTCGTTGCCGCCTATAATACGGGCAGCAATAAAATGTATCCTCTTTCGGTCCACTGCTTATTAATGAGATGAAATTGTTAATAACGATGGGTACAGAGAATAAAAATAACGATTAACCGTGTTAAACTACCGTAACTGATTGGAATTCGGTGCGGCAGTAGTAGGCTATTGTATCGAGAATAATAGAAGTGTTTATGTTTGGGTTATTTTTTAGGAGGTTCGTAAACAGCCGCCTACCTGGCGGACCATCCATCACACGTCATAACGAGAAATTATTGTCCGTTTTTATTGGCCTTCCAGGAACGCTATAAAATATAACTTTATTTGCAAACATTGTGTTACGGTGCGATATAAATAAAGTTAAACTGACGTCTCTTAAGTGCGAATATGGCTTTTATAATTGAAACGTTAACGTTTTGAAAACGATAAATGGTTATTATTGTGCGATCAAAAGTCCAAAGATGAAATTCAAAGTCGTATTCTATAAATTTAATTTATTGTTCTTTTTTGTCAATATTATTTTAATGTCGTCATTTATGGACATTCGACATATATTTCCCCAATTTCGTTAACTATTATGCACACTTTGTAATTCTATTTGTATTATAACATTTACGTAGTAAGATGTAGACATGTTAACCCTTCTCGCGGCGTGGTTTTTATTGAAACTAAATGTCTGAATAAAACAATCCATTGTTTATGCATATGAGCCCTCGGTCTTTGTTTCTGAAGATCAGAACAAGAGACAAGGGCGTATAACAAGAAACCAGGAATAGTCAGATAAGTACTTCTTAATCCTTATTCTCTGGGCATAGAGTTTGTAATTGATTGAGTTATTTGGAAGTACGCGTGTAAAGTCTGGTGTATTTAGTATGCAGATTAGAGAATGGATACGCGTCTACGCCCCAACATCCAGGAACACACGCATGGCTTCGTGTGGAAATTATTCGTTGTTCAACTTAACCAGACAGTAGTTTGTCCTGTACTGAAATATTCTGAATAATTATGTAGGTACCCGGCTCTCGCCTAGCAACTGTTTGAGAAGTGGGAAAATAGATAACGAAATCAGAGATCCTTTATTGGGATCATATTTGTTACGTCACCAGGCAGGCAATTACATTACTTCGGATATGACAAACGTACATAACTAATATACAGTCAATCTAATTAATCTCGAAGAATAAAAGCACCTCTCTTAATTGCATAAGATAATTGTAAACCTATTTTGTCGTTTTTTGTATGGAGACGACATATTGTTGTTGTTTCTAAATAATTTCGTACTGTTCCAAAACTTATTTGCCAGACTGTACAAAATAAGCATAGTATGATTTCTGCCTGTTCGTATAGATATTACAAACAATAACTAACGAAAACAATTACGATATCACTGCAATAACACAGCCAATATGTTGATAAACATGAAAATACCGACGTTTGTAGTCCAACATAACATTGATTGGTAGTCCAATAACTCGTAATAATAACATTTAAAATTTTACTTACAGTGAGCGAGGAGTCAGTGAGGAGAATGTGAACATCAAGACTGATTGCTTACCTGAAAAATAAGAGACATATTTATGAAAAAATGTCTACACACGTCCTTAAATTTAAATATATTTATCGTCAAAATATAAATTAAAGAAAAGAAAAAAGCCCACACATAATACATCCTTATAAGGTAACACAAACACGTTCAAATATAAGCCTTCAAATAAATGTGCATATCATTACACTAACAAGTCGCGTCTAGTGTGGTCCAAAAAGCCAAAGTCGTTTTTTTACGGAAAAAGTTTATTCGTATCAATTAAAAGGTTATACCAAGTCGCATGTAAGTCATTTGGATCATTAGAAGACTCGAGTTCGAAACCTCTAATTAATTAAAAGCTATTAACCAAATTGTAGTTATTAAGGCTTTTTGTGCTTTACTTATTTCGAACTTTGTTTATATGGACAGACACTTTCCTTTGAAAAAGGTATACGAAAGTTGGTAGGTTTGTTTGTTACCAAATAAAGATGAGAGCAAAAGTTAGATCTACTCTACTACTTGTACATATATTTCTGTATTCGATATTTATACTTTTATGACTATATTGTCAGAAAATTCTAATAACTACCTATTTTTGTAATCCTTGAGGTATGAAATCCTTCATATTGTTGAGCGCAGTCGGGTAAAAAAAAACCTTTTGGTCCGAAGTAATAAAGTATAAATGACAAATTGATTTACTCTATTTTATTTTATCAAAATAAAAAAATAGGCTCTAAAATTAAATATTCTTTCATAAAATCAAATAATTTTAGTTCAAACATTCTTGTTTTATTTCTATTAGTAAATATATACAATATATGTATACTAGGTATGTGGAAAAAATGGTAAAATAAACGCTAAACAAAAATTTTTTACGTAACCCATTACGTAAAGTGGGGATGTTTTTTTTTTCGCGTGTACCCCATAGCATAATGTATTCTGTGCCCATAGTTAGAGATATCGTTGGATAGATTGAAAACTATTGAGGGTTTGCAAAGACAACTTTTCGATTTTGTGACCGTGTTCGAAATATTAAGCGATTGCGTCCTCCCCCATCCCTCTAAAAGCTTGAATAATTCTATGAGGCCCCAAAGACAGGCTTGTAATAGTTTTCATTTTCAAAATATAAATTAATATTAAAATTGATATTTTATTTAATTATTAAAAAATTGAAAGGGCACATTACTCTTTTGTTTTAATTCTTCTAAGTAGATATTTATTATTAAAACACATTTCAAAAGTTTTTATAAAGATTCATCAACTGGCCCTGGACTCCGAGGTATAAACCTTACGGCACTCCACAAAATGGAAAGTCACTTCGAACGTGGAGATACTTCTTTTGTTTGTCGGGCGCTGATGTAACTTACATTATTATCATCTAATTTATTCAAGACGGCTTGAAACCTACTATTATTAAAATAAATAAAAATATGCACGCTACTTATAGTGATGACTTGATGATTTGCACTTAACAGAATATAGTTATGTAGAGCCTTATAATTTGGTTAAGTAGATGTAGATGCAAGAAATAATCTTTCTTATCGACTCCCTTTCTAAGATGTTAGAAGCTCTATTACACAGCATCGATATAAATCATCGATTTCATCGGTGTTACTTATTGTATTACTATTGCTTATGCGAACTTCTATATTTTTGCTATTTTCATATTACAGCAATATCGTTCAGCTTCAGAATAGCTATTTTTTTATTTTAGTACCTAAATATTTTTTTTCAGAAGTACCTATTTATTCACATGACGACAGATGCTTTTGCAAAGATTTAACAATGTAATTTTATAGTAATGTTTCTTTGTCCTTCGCAGTTTGCATCCGGTTCCTAAGGTTCATAATCGAGTAGATATTTCAATAATCTAGTTCTAACTGTAAGTACATTATATTTTTAACAATAACAGCGGCCCATGGTGCAATGACTTGGCAGTTAAAAAGTATCTGTTTCTCGATTAGAATGACTATTGTTCATTGATTTCGTACACCTGGCCTCGTGCCAACACTGCATGAGTGAATGTAAATATTTACATTGCGTTTAAAGACTCGTTAAAGTTTTTAACACAAGTTTAAGCAGGCCTGTGTCACTCCCCGTTTAGGTATCAAAAATGTACCTACATTATTACTATGTGCGCAGCCGGCCCCTCTGGGTGGTAAATTCAGTTAAACGAATCGTTTTTCAGAGTAATAAGAATGAAATTAGCTTGCAATGGATGTCTAGGTATCTAAACGAAAAGGTGCTGAGTTCTGACGTGAGCCAAATTAAACCATATCGCTAGCCACATTGAGTAGATATGTCTTTGAATTTCTTTGCTGACTGAGACTTCTGTACGTTAGTATTACTATATATTTATTATGTGGTTTAAGGATATAAACTGCGGCGATAAATGCGGGTTTGCTAGTTAATTGTGTGCTGCCATCTATGGGAGCGGTTATACTAATACGAATTTAGTCTACAAGTGTGCTATTTACGTGCCTTCCATTAGTTTGTATGACGTTGGGTACCTATCTGTTACGTTAGTAATTATTTATCTTTGGTAAGGTCTACCTTATTTAAGGGTTCTGGAGGTAGAGAAATACCTTGAAAGTAACTTCAATATTTTTTTATTTTGTTTTAATTCAATTAATAAATTTAAATAATACTAAGAAAACCAACCCCAGGAATGGAAAACGGAGTGATGGGCGTCCAGCAGCTACGTGGGTCAATGATATCGGATTGCTGGATAGAACTGGATCTCTAAGGCTAGAGATAGAATTCAATGGCGCAGACACAAGTAGGCTTATGCCCAGCAGTGGGTCGTTGATGGCAGGGCTGACGATGATGCTGATGATATTGAAGAAAACAAAATTTTAAATTCCTAATATCTAAAATCAATGCCACTTCTCCATCTTCTTTCCTCTTCCAATGAGAATCTACTCTGTATCAATAACTTATTCTCCACCATTTCCATATTAGGCCTGGTTTCTTCATACCATTTCAGCATTCTGTCCACATCTTGGCAGTGACGAAACAAGCCTACAAATTAAACCACATCAAACGCAAATTACACACTCCAAATTCGTGTTCCACTGCACCGATATGTAACAAAGTATGCTAATGTGACTATAATGGGTCAGAAAACAATAGTAGGTAGGTAATATAATCCCTAAGTAATATTAAGCAACCCCATCAATCATCCGAGATATCGTATATGATCTTATCTGAAATGAAACTCATCATTTATAGATCTGTCCGTCGGCGTTGGTCGAATGTTATTAATAGATTTCTATCTGGTCATCAAATGAATCTGGTAACGGTAATCTCAGTCATTTTGTCGGCCCAATGATATGAGTAACAAATTACGAGCCCCGCATTGAAACATCGATAGCTCAGAAATCGGATGCTGTTTTAGAGATCCGTAGCTAAATGGTAAAAAATCCTAAAGAATATAGGTCTGTCTGTTAAACATTATAATTGCAGATTATGATCACACTAACAGGTTTTTTAAATTATCAAAAACTTGTAGTAAGGGATTACTACAAGTTTTTGATAATTTAAGAGGGGGATTTTGGGATTTACTCGAGCGCGTCAGATAAACATGCAGTCGTGTCATGTCAGGATGACATTACAATATAACGATATTATATTGGTAAACTGATGGTGGAGCCGGGAGGTAGCCATAGAAACACAGTAAACGACGAAAACCTATCGTGTTTGGCTCTGGTGTTTGGGCTCATTTGATTTGTCTTGAGTCTCTTGACTAGCACTTTGGTCTCAAAATAAAAGATTTTACAAAAAAAAAAAAAAATCTTAATCTGACGGTTTGAAATAAAAACTATTCCCCCCTACCATTGGCAAACTTACTAAGTTTTGATCCCTATTAGAATGTTAATTTATTAGACATTGCAGATTATTACTCTATTTTTCGCACAAATACATTCCCAAAGAGGGTTGACGTCAGGCAGGCGGCCGGTCGTAAAACTATAACCAAATCATTTAAACTGTTCCGGCTATTTCTTCTCCATTTTGCAAGGTCTTTGGCATCCTTGGGTGACCATTGACATGCATGTTATATTTGGAGAAGAAAAAAAGGGAAAGCGCACCCTGGGCTCCGAAGCAGCTCAGCTGAGGATGCAACCGGGAGCGCGCTTAGACGAAGTTACTATTTTGATTTATTTTTCCACTTTCTTGCCCACCATCACGCTAAAAGTGGTATTTGGGTTTTGCGGCTCTGGGCGCTGTTTGCTTAGAGCCACAAGATCCAAAATGCTCTATCTACCCCATTAGGAATAAAGACGTGATACCTAGTGTATCAGTATCAGTAAATCAAAATTTGTTTTAGCTATACATATGAAGATTTCTAACGAGAAATTCTGATAGGGTTATACTAGCTTGCTTTAACAATAATTTTCAAAATGTATGGAACTCAAGGAGCGAATCTCACTTGAACTTGGCTGAACTATAATATTTTTTGTACGAACTAGATACTAATGAGAGAATTAATGGTTAAGATTGATATCGAGGCTATTTTGGATTATACAGTGAGCCGGCAATTTTATTTTTTCTGTTAAATTAACATATATGATACGAGGAATATAAATGAGGCATCGCGCGTTTTCTGCTCTTCAAAATTGATATTAATGATGGCTCAACATACCTAATTCATTAACTGCATTGGTTTGTTTAGAAGCTGTAAATTATTATGAGAAACTTGTTATGATATACATATAAATACATATACTTACTCAATTAAACATCAATAAATAAAACTGGTTTTTATTTGTTTACAGACAGTATCATTCATAAGACAAATAAAATTCATTTATTATAATCTTTTAGATTTCTAAATCCACAATTTAGATTAGGTTTTATTTTTAGGTTTTGTTTGTAGTTATTTTAATCTCAATTGTATTTATTCCCTTTTTTATAATAAACAAGTTTATTATATCAATAAACTTAGTTAAGTTAATCAAATATTGAATAGGTATTTTGAATATAACCCACCAATAACACAAGACATACGTATAATATTTCACGTAATACTAAAAGTAAAAGATGACAACAATTGGATAATAAAATTTCAAACGATAAAAGCCAATGTTAGGACGAATCTGAGGTAATTCGAGCTTGATTCGTAAGTGGCACGGTTGTAAACCACTAAAACGTTACGACTAACATTAACGGTTGATAATTCGGCGGTGACGATTACGAAACGTCACCACACGGACATTCCTAGAGATGGAAGATTACTAACATGACAGCAACGATAAGTTAAAACTTTTTTCTTGTATTACTATAATCGCGCTGGGAGATGGAAGGCCGTGATAAAACCTTGTCAATATCATTACGGCTGGCCAACACTCGCTCTTAACAAGATTGTGGGCTACTTTCGGGTAATGAGTGTTTTTATCTGTATATGTTTTACACGAACACGTCTTGTAGCTCGTTTGTTTGAACCTATATGTGATTAATTCTGTCTACCATTATATATTGCCGGTCAGAGGTCTTGTTCTAGTTTCTTTTATACAATACATTAATCGATATGTACCATTGTTTTCGTTTTATCTTTA
This sequence comes from Acrobasis repandana, assembly GCA_963576875.1. Taxonomy (NCBI): domain Eukaryota; kingdom Metazoa; phylum Arthropoda; class Insecta; order Lepidoptera; family Pyralidae; genus Acrobasis; species Acrobasis repandana. Next base: position 17,209,425 of record OY756215.1, read on the forward strand.
GAATTTCATACATACTTACATACATACTATCACGTCTTTATCCTTAATGGGGCAGACAGAGCATTTTGGGTCTTGTGGCTCTAAGTAGACAGAGCCCAGGGCGGCAAGACTCAAAGGCCACTTTTAGCGAGATGGTGGGTGAGAAGGTGGAAAAAGAAGTCAAAATACTGACGGGTTGCTAGCCGCATCGCCTATTAACATGATTTGCATTTTCGCCCATTCCCTCGATCGGCTCCAACAATCTGCGCGGGAAAAGAAGCAGCTGGCACATTCTAAATTTTTTCTTTTCTCCCAGACCAGTATGGAAGATTTTTCGAATTTCGCTGTTGTGTTTAGAGGTGCAGCAATGTACAATAATAGTATTATATTATTATGTGTAGTAGTTATAGCAATGTTTAAGTCAGTGGAACATTATTTCTAGTCTAGTGCGCTAAGTGGAGCTTAGTCGATTTAGCTAACAACCCATTATCTGTCATATCTACTAAAACATAACAATTCCTTTGCGAAGAAAACACAGTTATAGTATAGCATGACATAATATCAAATTATGTGTTACAATATTATAAGAAACGACTCAATTTTTGATATTCTTTACGTGATTTTTTCTTTGGCTTTTTTAAAATTTCGATAAAACTTTTAATTTCAATTATGAACGGTATTTAAACTTTCGAAATCAGAGGCAAGAACAATTTAATTAAAACTCATATCCACCTTTTTTTTAATGATCGGTTAAGTATCAATTTGTGTTAGTTTTATAGCTGAGTTATCTTAATGTCTCCTAGCCTAACTTTTTATTTGAACTATATTATACCGGCTACTATACAGTAATTAGTTTTAAAATGCTAATGAAATAATAAAAAAACTTGCGACATTTTTTTTTTCCTTATTTGGATAACGATGGCACTAAATACTCCGTTTGGAACCAATTAAAAATTCCGTCCCTGTTTCCTCATACTAACATCATAAAAAACATACACTAATTATAATAAACAAAATTGTAAGCCACCGTCAGAGGCGGTTATGGTAGCTCAGTTTTGGACCAAGCCAGCGTTATAACTTGTCAAGTTGCATAATTTACATAACACCTATGCATCATAGTGGCCTAGCCATATTAATAGGTTTACATAGTCAAGTGCACTCCATTGAACATTCTCAAACACGCCTTGTGGACTAACCCACAACAAATATATGCAGCAGGTGTCCCCTATTTACATACAATTTCCAAAGACATACACACGATAACTCCCTCTTTAGCATTAGATCCGGTGTGATCGGTTTTATTGATGCATTATTATTTACAAACGTAAATATTCTCGAGACCAGTTTGACATTATACTGGATTATCCGGATATCCATCTCTCATAATTTAACGTATTTTGCAAATACTTGCTTTATTTACATTTCATTATCCGGTTTCGAGGAATCTGTTACCACGTTAAAAATCCAACAAACCATAACGTTTTTGTTTAAAAAAATATTTTATACAATTTAAGGTTTACTCGTTTTAAAATTAAAACCGTAAATGGGTAAAAGCTGTGACTGATATGATATTATAATCTCCGTTCCTCGAAATAAAATGCCTACATTAAAAGGTATTTTTTCCTCAAAAACATTAATACATGTACTTACAAGAGAGCCTGGAGTTTATCAAAAGCTAAAGGTAATACGATGAAGGTAAGTTTTTTGTAACCGTATAAAATAACAGTTTCATTTCTTCACCGATATGAAATATTAGTTAATAAAATAATAAAGAGCTAATTACAGATTTCAGTCCATTCAGAGTTAAGTCCCTCCAGAAGTTTAGTACCTATAAGAATTGTATGTGGAGTCAAAGTTTTTGCATTCAACGTCTATTTAAATATCTTTCAATTTTAGAAAACCAATTAGGGTTCTTTATTTGAGAATATGTATTACGTTTCTATAAATGGCAAACATTCTCTAGAAAAGCCATTTTACGTAGGCTTCCTTACAAACAAATCATAACTAGGTGTCTGAATTATAAACATTCATTTCTGTGAAAGACAGTTATAGTTTTAGAACAAGCAGGTATTGATGAGAAACCCACGCTTGGTCTTTTGTTTAGTTGTCACCTTTGTGTAGGAATGCAGAGCTTCATAAAATAGTATTGTGTTCACTGTAAGTTATTGCTATACTATTCCTGGCAATAAAAACCACTCTAGAAATACTCGTAAAATAATATAGTGATGAATAATGTCATGAACTTTTGTTTATTAGTTTAAATATAGGTAATTTCAGTAAAAATACTTTATTAGATTTCCATCTTGTTGCCTCCGATTAAACTAATGATGAATGAAAAGTAAAATTCGGGTATTACGAGTACACTAGTGCATATGAATATAATTATTTGATATGTATTTCAGTAGCGCAACCTACTTACTTGCAAAATCTTAAATATGGCAATACTAATTAATGTTTCATCTGATTGCTTCATAGGTTCTTATAAAGATCAATCAATCCAATAACGAACAAAATCAATATTTTGCATAACTAATCTTTCAGCGGAGTTTGCGAACAGGAAATGTTAGGCAAACAATAGTTGTAGGCCACCCTTGTCGACGGGGCTGCGCCGCCCACCGCAAGTCGTGATGGGTACTGCCTACTGCAAGTAAACGTGGGGCTCCAGCCAAGGCATAAGTTATACTTTACAAAATAATGTACTTACTTGGTACCCAGAGTTGGTACCATTTATGATAATGAGTTCACGCGCATGTCGTCTACGTAACTAACAATGATCGTCATGAACACTGGTATTGTATTTAAATCATTGTAAATACCCTTGTTGAAGTTTTTAAACCAAATCTAAATATGAATTGAAATGCATATTAATAATAAAAATTGAATTAATAAATGAACATCATAAAGTGGTTGATATTTTAAGTTGGTGGAAATAGTTAATTAAATCTATGTAAAGATATATTTTTTTTAATGGATGCGGACATCGCAACCGTCGATTTTTCTCACGAATACATGCTTTGATGATAGAACTAATGTTTATAAACATTTTATTAAGAGGCATGCAATATTAATTTCACTTAAATGAGCTACCTGCTGTTATTCTACCCATAACTTTACTCCCTAAGTTTTATACCCACTCGCTGATATCTCGTCTGATGCGCTCAGAATATCAATAAGAGGTGTAAGAGGTAAACTAGAGATGAAATACTCACGAAATACATGTGTATTATTACTACACTATCTTTGACGGGGAAACAGCTATGGAATTCAAATATAGCTTCGCGCTTCAGATTGATCTTAGTTATTTGATAAACGTCTCAGATGTATAAGTATAATCATCGTACCTGCATGTTATTAAGATGTAAATGTATGTTATGTTAATAAAATGTAAAATATGCTATTTTCTTTGATAATATATATTTTCGATAACTATTATCATTATGTGATGAAATAAATATATCATCAAATTCATTTTAAGATACAAAAGCCAAGCAACTATTGCTATGAACTCCCAAAAGTAGACAAACAGTTCCATCTCAAGACGTATGCGTTGGCGTCTCTTTCTCGCGTTATCGTTATTAGCTTTATTATTTCGGGGGACGCCTTTATTGTGCTGTAAATATTTTATTCGGCGATAAGAGCCATCTCCAGATAAAACAAATTGATCGAGGAATAGAGACCAGGGTTTTGGAAGGTTTACGAGATACGTGGGAGGGTTTAATTGATACGATGAGATTGTGCGAACGACGTGGCTCATATATTAATATTTAACGTCCCTGTTTAGAGGCCTAATGCATAATTATTCAGATAAGCTCGCGTATACGCTTTCGGTACAATGGAACCTGCGCTTGTACTCCTGTTTGATTATGCGTAAGTACAAATTGATAATTCCCATTAATTCTACGCTTAAGCAATATCAAATATCCAATATTGTCTTACACATATTAGGGTAGCTCGAAAATCAATATAATGATATGCAACTGGAACAGAATAATTTCCTTACAAATTTAATGTTAGACCCTTCGTATCATGATTTAGCCCAGAGCGTTCTCTCAACTTCATTTATAAGACGGGGGCATATATTTTATCTAAACATTACGCATTCACCCTTCTGCTGAAAGTACACATGGAATATTACAGCAGAATTTTATTGGGATTTAATTAAGTAAACGCTGGTGCGCGGTGCGTCAATGGCGTTGCCCCCGCGATAGAAAGAGTATATTGGCCCAGCCATATTGTTCAATATATAAAGCAGACTAAGCTGTATTAAATGTTCTTCAACCCTAATAGCACCTTATCGAACATCTTATGTTTTATTCAGAGAAGATTAGAGGTGGGCGCGCCGAGCGCGTGCCGAGTAGGATTTTTCTTAATGTTAATATCCGAAAAGCATTTCAATATGAAAATCGGCTCGTATTAAACACAGCGGGGTTGCTAAGCCGCTCGATGCCCGTTTGGAACAAAATTATTAAAGTGTCTGATGATTAATTAAACGTTGAATTGATTTCGGGAGCATTCGCCTTTGCCGCTTCAATTTATTATTTGTATATTTTATAAAGCATTTCAACATGAGACAGGCAGCTTTTTATTTTTGATGTAGGTATGTTTTTGTGTCAGTCACTCAAACTAGCAGTCTTTTATGCATACCTAACTTGACATAGATTTTTAGAAAAATATCAAACTTTCAAATCAAGTAGGTAACTAGAAAATAAGCAGTTTTCACCAACAAGTATTGCAGGCACGCAAGGATAATACAATAAAAAAGTTTCAATTTAGGTCTAACTTAGGCGATATGCAGTTATCCTTTTAACCTTTACTACGATGGCTATAAATCAGTTTCATAAAAATACTACGCAGCGATCTTATTCAACTTAGAAAATGGCTTCTAATTACCCCGACGTCGAAATACTTGGAGCGTAACCGAACACAAATTAAAAATAATGACTGTCGGTGTAATATTTTTATGGAATTCGGAGCTACAAAAGGACGAGTCGCGGCTCGAATCGATGGCCGCTCGACGGGCAGCTGCAGAATGAAATTATGAGCATTTTTATCCGGCGAGGCCGGCCGCAGCCTACACCTGCCGGCCCGGCTCGCCACGGCCGCGATTGACACCTAGCCCATTATATACGACGATACACAGGCCCACAGAAAAAAATCGAACAATAGTTCGATCGCAGCCGCATGAGAACTTATTATTAGCCCTTCATAAGGTAGGCTATTCATTTTTATATATCTTCATACAATCCTGGCCATTAACCGAGGCGTGTGGGCAGTGGGCTCGCAGCTAAATAAAACTATTGTTGCGCCTAACAAAACATCCAAGTGAACATCTTCATAAAACGACGTCTTAGTCTACACTCCATTGTTACGAAAGGTTACGTTCCCGTCGCCGAAGCTATATTTTAGACGTGAATTTATTGCCAATTTCAGGGAATGTTTACCAAAAAGTGAGTGAATGGGGGCGAGTGAATTACTTATTGTAATGAAATAAAGGAGACCAGATTGAAAGCGTCCGATGAAAGCCGACGTTCGCCGCCCGAGAACAGTTTGATGGTAATGATTTATGGCGACAGTAGCACGACGCGATTTTAACGCGCTAATGCTAAGAAAGATAAATGTGACGACTTTGTGAAGCTTGCGAAAAATAAATAATGTTGCCATCTATCCTAGTCTCCTGACACAGCTTTAAACTAGAAGTCAAGATAGAGGCGTTCCGGAGGCGGAGTGTAAACAGAATACAGAGTTGAATCTACACACTTTCGAGCGTACAAATGACGTCGGACCTCATAACTGCAGTTAACCGCAGGTGTGAACAAATACGTACAACCGCTGAAAAGCCGACCAAACCGCAAACTCGTTTGCAGAGCAATCATCTCTCTACTCACTTCTCTATATTTAGATAAGCGTCAAGAACAGGATTATTGCAGGTGCAAGACGTCCACGCGTTGATTCGTATTTTTAATTGGAGACTTGACAGATTAGCGTGTAGTCATTTCGAGGAAAATGGGTTCGTGGTGCACGAAATACCCAATTAGTAAACAGTCTGAACTGTACAATATCATTAAGGGAATGGACGAAATTAAACGTACGGCGTAGAAACTAAATCGTCTTCTGTTAACGACAGTACAGCGTTAATGATTGTGGACGGCGGGTCGCAGTCGGTGGCGAAACTGAACCTTCCGGTTATGAGACTGTATCGCGTTCGCGGGACGAGCGACTTCGTTAGCTGCTCCAGTAATGACTGGCTTAATTCCAGATAATTACAATTCCTGCAAACGTAAACGTGGGCCTGCAAAATTTATTGAGACTTCGATACGTGCTTGCGATATTTCGATCGCCGCTTTTATTCAAACCGGGAATCAAACATTAACCTTCCCGTATAAAGACTTAATGTATTCAAGGAGCCATAAAATATCGTCTAAGTAATTATTTTATATGTTTTTAAACGCCCTAATTGGTATGCGCGGAGCAGCAGCCCTTCCCATCACGAAATTACAGTATCCGCTCATATTTAATAAACATCATTACGGTTTGGAATCACGTTGACATCATTCATCCTGTCCAAAATCGTTCTTTTAATCAGAAGTGACTCAAGCAGTTAATATTCGTGATGTTCGCGACGCGGCACGGCCGCACGGCTCAAGACATCCGCCATTTTAATATTCTTTACGAAACAAAGAATTCTCTGGAAACTTTTCCCTTTAGGTGCATATTGTTTCTTTTTCTGGGTGTCGCTTAGACATTCTGTCAGTCAGTTTGGAATAATTCAGATTAAATACATCCTCCGCGCGCCGCTGGTGCCCACTGAATTCTAAGAGAAGGCGCCGCGCTCCCTTTGGAATTGGAAATGAGTGCGGTTGATGTTTTGTTTTAATAAACTCACATATTTGCCTTCAAAGTAAAAGCTTTTTATTTGATTTGTTCTCCCGGGCAAACGAGTTCCAGTAACACGACGATTAGGGTTGAAAGTTTGCTGCTCGCAAAACGCAAAGTTGGGTTTGAGTTTCAAATACCCGTTGGAATACAATTGGGCCTTTTATTGGCCGACAAACCATTGAAGCAATTGTAGATTGTTTCGCTTACCTATTTATTTGGGTCGAAAACAATTTTCATCGAAAAAGTTTCATCTAAGCATGAATTTCTGTTACGACTTTTTCTAAATCGCTTTCAATTTGAACAGAACAAAACTATTTGAAATGTAATGTTGCCCAGACAAATTGGTCGATACATTTATATGATTCAGAGCAACTAAGTACTTATTGAAATTATTTTAGTACTGGCATTATACTTTATTATTTGATAGGACATATTGCGTCTAGACTGAGAAGAACGTTACGAGAGCAAAACGAATGCATTATGGCTCATGCAATGCAGTGAGCGTACACCGGCCGGCCTATTGTTAGCGTGATACAGTGCTGTAAATTCCACGCAAACTACCGACTCTCGCATTTATCCGGCTGCAATATAATTATTTCATATAATTATTTCATAAATATCAGAGCCTCTGTGGTGAAATAAAAGAACGCTTCCTAATACTGATTTGTTTGGAATGTTTCGTGCAGAGCGTCAACAAATTAATTTGAATGTTTATCATTGGCTGTACGCTTTATCTGCGGATTGGCTATCGTGCGGGCGTTTGTTCGTAACACGCAAGTATTTTTTTTTCTACTCTAACTTTTTTTCAAGTTGCACTGGCATTTGTCGCGCGGAATACTGTGTCCCTTTAGGTACCAACACTTAATTTACATTCCACGCGGTACAAAGCTGAACGTTAAATTGCAAACTAAAATATCCATCTGTGGTTGAGTTCTGCTTGCTTGAATTAAATAATAATTCTGTAGAAAATGTTTCATATTTACTAAAATTATGTTTATTAAGTACATATCTTGTTATGATATTTCTGAGGACTAAGTTTACCCTAGAAAATAGAATCTAAGGTCTTTATCTTCAGTTCCTCAGTGCTTCAATTAAAAAGTAATATTAATCCATCGCGAGACTATATTAGATTCTTTGATTTTTTTAAAATCTGGCATCACTATTTGCCATAATACGTTCACAAAGAATGTAAAATATAAATTACATATACAATTACAATTTGGCGTGGAGACTTTCAGGCCTTGGGGGCCTTGGGGCCCTGGTTTAGAGCGCAATAAGGCGCACAAAGTGCGGGAGAGAGGTGCGGGGAAGCCAATTTGCGGGAGACGCTGAGAGATTCCATTCTGTTTGTACTCTTATGTATTCTGCGCATTGGGGCCTCAGTGCTAGGGATATCCAAAGATCTTTCCAAGACTGATCTCCGCCGGTAACAGAGGGCTGGCTGTTTTTGCACACAACGTATCACAGTATTGCAATTGGCCTCGGAAAGGCGTCCAGCGTTTTTGACACTATGCAACATGTAAATATGTAAATAATTTTATCATTATTTTTTTAAAGTATTACATTGTAACTCATTGTTTATTTAACCTCTGCCTGATGTAACTTCTAGCTGGAATATGGATGGTCCTGTGATGAATATAATTAAATAATTATACATTGTGGCTGTAACTTTCTTCGTCGAAAGGTTTAATTAAGACGCATTGTTCGTCGAACCCGGGCGTGACTTCGCTTTTAAAAAGTCGGCCTCACTCGGTTGAAATCACTCAATTTAACGTGCGTAATGCCTTCTGGTTTTGTTGGCTCTAACCTTTTGGATTACGTGATTGTGTTGTATATATAATGTATAAACTCCGCAATTTTATCTTAAAATCGGGTTTTCATTTAATTTTACAATTCTGAAGTTGAATCTTTTCAAGCCTTCATTACTCAATTAACTGGACAATGACGTACGGATACGTACGATACGTATGGACAACGACGTGATACTGTATCACAAAAGAAAATTATGAATTTGTTTTCAGTTATAAGTAATCATCAATTGAGTATCTTTCACGTCTCTTTAGGCCAACCATAGATATAAATTATTTTGACCCGACTACTCTTACTTTTATAATCTTTCCTAGCAAATACTTCATCACAATTTACCCGTGTGGTTCCGGGTTAGAATAGGATCACTCCATCTCTTCCTGTGGATGTTGTAAGAGGCGACTAAAGAACTAAGCGTAAACATCTCGTGCTACAATTGCATTCCAAAAGAGGGTTAACGTCGGGCGGCGGCTGGTTGTAAAACTTTTCGCACAAATGCATTCCCAAAGAGGGTTGACGTCAGGCAGGCGGCCGGTCGTAAAACTAATAGTCTTTGGCATCCTTGTTCTATTTGACATGCATGTTATATTTGGAGAAGAAAAAGCGGGAAAGCGCACCCCGGGCTCCGAAGCAGCACAGCTGAGAATGCTACCGGGAAAGCGCTTAGACGAAGAAGACTTCGTCACAATTTATCATCTCCAAAACTGTTATTTTCATTTCATTTACAATACTAAACCCAAATCTTCTCAAACTTTTTTTTCTTACACGCTAATCGAAATAGCATCTTGGGACAGTAATACAAACTTGCCAGATTAAAAATAGTGACCCGTTATTCTATGAATGAAAGAGTCAGACACGCTTCTTTATTGATTCGATGTTGTGATATTGCGATCCATTTGAACGCCTATTAATTCCTCACAACAATAGCGTTCCCGAAGCAGCGCCATGTTTTCCATCTCGCACTCTATATTGTTGTTTATAATTGATTTTTTTATTTGTCGATTGTAAGATTAGCTGTAAGCAAAATACGAAAAAACGTTAAAAAGAGACGGCAAAATTCAATCTAAAGTCCTAAGCAAACACCGTGAAGAAGCGAGACGCAGTGTAGACGGAAGAAAAACAAAACTGACGAGCTCGATCAGCGCTAAAATGAAGGGGTGAACTAAACTCAAACTCCAAGCAAAAAAGGATGAGAACAACCCATAAATTACACCTGCCTCGATGAAATATAAAGAGGCGATATTGTTTTAAAAGTAAGTCCCGCGCGGGTGATTACGGCTCGGCAGCTAACCCTGAATTCCGATAGTTTTTGCGCCAGTAAAAACTGATATTCCGTTCGGTCGCGTTCCGTCCGCCGTATATTGAGTTAATGTTGGTCGTGATTGTGCGGCTGTTCCTTTTTGTTGCGATGGGTATGAGCGAGAGGGAATGTTGTTTCACTCGGGGTAGGTTCGAATCGCATTTTATGGTAAGTTGGCGAGACGGGCAGGTGCAATGCGTCCACCTGCGGCGCGGTCGACAAGATGCGATCGTGGGTACGACGACCGGACGAGAATCTCTACATAGATAAAGCCGTCCACATAATTCTGTAGCCAATGCTACATAAATTAACAGTGATAGGGCATGTGGAAATGCGAAAGGGATTACTATGTAGACCTTGCATTTCTAGATCGGTGGTTCAGATAGTAAAATCGTGACGAAGTTCTATGGTGAAATCTATTGCCGAGTTTATAGTTTGTAGGCTAATAAAATAAGGGTACAAGTTCACTGCGACGTAGAAATGTTATTTATATTCACGAGTACTTTTAGAGACGTTTATGAAGTGTAATGGTGGTTGGCTGGAGACGATATATCTGACATATGGATGTATTAAAAACTTTCTTATTGCTTGTTAAGATGTTATCGTTGTGGTTTAGATGCACGATCTGCCATTTATAGTCTCTATAATTTTTACGATGACATTTTGCCTAATGGAGCAAGCACCGGGAACCGGATGCACCGGATGTCATATTTAACCGTCACTCAATGGCAAAAAACAATCGACGGAACAACGTGTTCTCAAATTAAAATCAAAACAAAAGCCGTCCCCGAAATTCCGGATACAGCATTATCATCTGAAAAGGTTTTATACTAGAACAAGTCTATCTATCAATCACCATTCCCTATCTAAACGAACCCACTACGTACCATTATTATGCTAAGTAGAGACGGGAATTATAGCTGTACCGTAAATAAGAACCTTATTCACTTGTTTTAAGAGCGTGAAGAGACTGTCCAGTAATTGAAATAATCCTCCTAAATAATGTTGTATTTCTATTAGCAACATGTTGTACGAAATAGCGGGTATGTTAACATGCCATCATTGCAACTATTTGCCGCATTGGATATCTACATAATTTCTCTTGAGTCTGCGAATGGTAATTTGCATAAAACAGATTGCGACATGAAAACATTCAATTGACAACACGCACGACGTGATAAGAACCCAATAAGCAGCGGTTCTTGTTAAGAGGTTCAACCTCTTACCACGAACCTAAAATACCTCTAGTTTATACTCTTATTATATCTTGATATTATAAACACAATCTTTTAATTTTAAAACTGAGTTTCAAAAAAGTGGTGACACACAGCATTATGGAGAAATATAAAAAAATCTTTTATTTTAAATAATACTCAATATAAAATTACAAAAAAGTTTCGCGCATACTTTTCCGATAGGAGCCTTAGCTTAGTGCTAATTAATAAGAAGAATAAACAGTTACTCTTTTTTTTAAATATTTAGAAAAGTTCTTGTTACTTTTCAGTTTTTTTTTTTCAAACAACAGTGACTGCTATATTGAAGTGAGTTTGCTAAGATAAAAAGATATTAAAGTGGTCTATTTTTCATGAGAATTAATGAGAAATGAATGATGACATAAAATAAATCTTTCATCAGTAAGTTAGTTATAACAACATCGCCTGACTGACGCATTCAGTTAGTTATTTGTTTGTTGGAAGCGCCTAGAAAATGTCTGCAAAGTTTTAAGGGTTAAGTACTCTGCTTCGGCCGGACCTAAGCTTGTTTGTGAAGATTTTAAAACATTTCTGCTTACATTTATATCAGTCATAAATATCTTACGACAAAGTTTTACAGAACAAAGGACTTATACAAAAAAGGTATTTTTTTATTATTATTATTAATTAATACTCAAATGCTACTAGAAAGCACATACTTGAAAAAATCAATGAAATCCATCCAGTAGTTTTCGAGAAAATCTAGTTTGAAATTTCAACTCCTTCAAACATGAATCCTTCGAATGAAAAGCGAAGAATAATTTTGTTTGAAAATTGAGTTTTTATACTTTACTTATCATACTTTTATATATTTTTGATGCCTGTGCTATAATTTATTACGTGTGTTTTCCACGTTTTATAAGCGTTTTTAATAGCCAACTGATAGATACTTAAGTATACTTAAAATCAGTAACCAATGTTGATCTTAAAACTTTATATAACATCTACTTCATTTACGAGTATATCTTCTCGCCTATATTTACTTATCATTTAAAGTACCTTTATTCAATTTATTTTAAAGTTAGCTTTAATTCACATATTGTCGTGTTAAGGAGATATCAGGGGATAAAATACGATTGCCAATTCAAATAATTATCTCTCGCAGACCAAGAAGTAGAGTGGCCATAGCTGTATTCCTTTAGATATTATCTTTAAAAGTTAGTAGAGTTCATGGTCATAATTACTTTAGCGTAGCGTGACTTGAAGTTAGTGTTAAGGCAAATAATTTCTTTATAGCTTATAAAAATGTTTACTCTCTTATCAACTAGAATTATTTTAACTGTTGTCGAAAACTTTATATAAATTGTCTTTCATCCAATGGTAGATAATTAATTTTAAGTTTCATATTTTATTAAATTCCAAAGTTATTTTATTAAATTCGTTTCAAAAGTCGGAGTATGGGAGCAAATAAAATCAATTCTTCGATTTAACACCTATCTATATCTTATTCTCCTAAATGTGAATCATATTAATAGGCGATGTGGCTAGCAACCCATTACTATTTGATTCGTTTTCCACCTTCTCCCCTACAATCGCGCTAAAAGTGGCCTTTGAGTTTTGCGGCCCTGGAGTCTGTTTACTTAGAGCTGCAAGACCCAAAATGCTCTGTCTGCCCCATTAGGGATAAAGACGTGATAGTGCATCAGGATCATCTTCATCCGAGCGTATTCCTGGTTGCATCCTCAGCGGTAATGCTTCAGAGCCCGGGGTCCGCTACCTAACCTAGGTGATTTGACGAGGTTACTAGAACACAGAGCATCAGCATCTTATTCTTCTAATATTCTGTTAGACGTCATTGTGGACTTCATTCTTCAAAATGGTGAACTAGATACAAGTAAGTATGTATGGTGATCTGTCCTAAAATTTTTATAAACGAAAATTTATTTACCAAATGTTACAAATATTCATCAGCAACATGCTTCGTCAAAGGTTTATAGAAATAAATCCGCAACATGCTTCGTCAAATCAAATATCTTCTTCTGTCCTTATTTCTTATTATTGTAGGCTTACCTAACATTTTGATTATAGAAAACAGTTGACAAAAAGGCGGCCTTATCGCAACTGCTGCAATCTCTTCCAGACAACCGAAGTACTTAGAGATGTTTAACGGAAACAGGTGAGGTGCAAAGTTATCAAGAGAAAAAGAAATGTAATTAATAAAGATAAGATACATAAATAAGATCCGGTTATCCCAGAAATAAAATCATTAATTGCTGCTTTTTTTTTAAATAAATGAATAGAACGCAAAAGCATTTATGTGCGTCGAAACATAACAAAACGCGCATCTGTGAAGAAAAATATTTTATTGGTCTAACGAGTGGAATCTTATAAAATGACAGAGATTAATGGCCATTGGGATAACTTTGATCTTTTATTGTAAATCGAGCATTCTTAAAGGTATTATTAATAAGACCCTAACGCCAGCAGACTATTCTTCTGCATTGAAATAAATTACAAGAGCTGACGATAAACAAATAGGTATATAGGTATATAATTTCATATGTATGTAACTTATCTCCAAGTGGAGTCTGCAATTAAAAAGATAAAGAAGAGTCAGAAAGTATTTAAAGAACTCATTTAAAATAGTAGAAAATATCGTAATAATAGTAGAAAATATATTTTAAATGATTTGACTCTTAATAAAAATATTTATTAAGAGTGTTTATTTGATTTTTAATACTATTTTCTAATATACGTATCTATAGAAAAATAAAGATTTGAATGCAATTTATAATTGGAAGGCAGAACGGAGGACTTTGCCCTACAGTGGGACAGTATAGGCGGAAAAAAATATAGAATACTTACATTTATTTTAGTAACATGTCGAGTCGTGTCTCTAGGATAGGACCTCAGTATTCTTCAGACATATTTCATGCACGCTCGATCTTTCTCAAACGATAAATTACAAAAGCTATTACGGATTGTGATGGCTGGAGAGAAACGATATAATTAGCTGCCCTTAATAAGAGTATAAATTGCAAACTTCGCTATTATAATTCTAGTTTATTTTACATTAACATATTATTATAACAATAAAAAAAGCGGCCAAGTGTGAGTCGGACTCGCCCATGAAGGGTTCCGTAGCAGCAAGTAACATAATAATATATAAGTTCTGAAGGTAAATTGTGGTTTACGATTTATGACGTATTAAAAAAAAACTTCTTACTAGATCTCGTTTAAACCAATTTTCGGTGGAAGTTTGCATGGTGATGTACATCATAATTTTTTTTTATTTTTATCATTCTCTTATTTTAGAAGTTACAGAGGGGGGGGACACATTTTACCACTTTGGAAGTGTTTCTCGCGCAAACAATTCAGTTTAAAAAAATGATATTAGAAACCTCAATATCATTTATAAATACCTATCCATAGATACCCCACACGTCTGGGTTTGGTGAAAAAAATAATTTTGAGTTTCAGTTCTAAGTATGGGGAACCCCCAAAATTTATTGTTTTTTTTTCTATTTTTGTGTGAAAATCCTAATGCAGTTTACAGAATACATCTACTTACCAAGTTCCAACAGTATATATAGTTCTTATAGTTTTGGAAAAAAGTGCTGTGACATACGGACGGACAGACATGACGAATCCATAAGGGTTCCGTTTTTTACCATTTAGCTACGGGACCCTAAAAACGAATACGGAATACAAGCAAGAAACATTTCAATAGCACACAGCAGTGGCATTTATATTCTGATGATGTTTATTTTTCTGGTATTTTTATTTAAATTTCGCAAACAGGAAGAGCAATGAAACGAACCGGGTATAACAATTTAATCAACCATTTTTAATTTGAACAAGCTGTGCTCGTAAATCCGCCCGTAGAAGTAGTTGGTCTATCCGGAATATCCGGCGATCGGAAGAGGCGAATTCTAGCCGGATATTGAATATTGATCGCACACCCTTAACCCTGATGTATCGACGGTCGTTACCGGCCCTCCAGGGACGATAAAAGGATATTTGCCGATTATTCAATTGTGTTCGGTAAAAAACACAATATCGCCGAAGATCCCAGCCCGCCGCCGCCATGATTGGTCGATAATGACCCCAAAATTCAATATTCGATGTCAATCTCGCCGCGGACCGTTTCCGAATGTGGTTTACGACGCCAATTAGTTAAACACGAAGTTGTTTCCTCGTATTTTCTCAGAAATCGTCAAACTAGTCTATCGAATGAATAAATCACCAACTTGACAAGGAACCTTACAAGAAACAGGGATGTTATTTAAGGTTATGTGTATATCGAGCGTTTCGTTACCGCAGCTCGTAGCGGCATGCAAACTATTAACTATTCAGATGTATTTGGAAGTAAGTATAACCTACAAAGCGCACTAGGCTAGGCCTGTGTGCAAATAAGTTATTCATATCGACCATGTATACGTGACTCGCGTTCCACTGAAAGCTCTTGTTTTTCTCCTCGCGTTACATTCTACGCACCCTCGAAATACAATATGCTTTTCAATAAATATTTTATAAGAATTCCAAATAAACGTTTCGAAAGTCGGAGTCGAAGAAAGCATAAATTGTCTTACATTAGCGGTTGTAAAAGGCATCATTAAAATTATATTGTGGCTCTTAGTAAACATAAAACTAAACGAAACTGACACCGTGATTTAAGTGCCGAAGTTGGAACGGACTGTCATAAAATTGAGTGAAGTGACAACTTCCATCTATTTTATTAAATACTTTGCATAATAATTTTAAATGTATAGGTACCGTGTGCTACATGGATAGAACAATATTTTAAAAGCAAAGTTTAGGTCTATATTTTTGTGTTTTTACGAATAGCTTTTCACGTTAGATAAATATTACAATACAATACAATACAATACCCTTTATTGCACAAAAGTAAAAAACAGAACATAATTATCTTAAAAATTAGGAAATGCGCAAAAGACGGCCTTATCGCTAAGCAATTTCTTCCAGGCAACCTCGTTTATATAGAAAAAAAATATTATTTCTTGTAAATAGTCTCATTTTATCTTCTTCTCAAGAGCCAATATACATTTCACTCTTTTGTATTTTAAATAAAGAGAACTGTAGACAGGGAAAAGAAGAATAAAAAATAATTTACAAAATTCCCGTCGGCAAACTTAACATTGTAAAGATTTCTGGCTTTTCCCACAAAACATAATCTAACATAGTCTATCCCAAACACAATAGTTAACGTCTGTTATTAGAACAGTAAGCCATGGCTTATACAGCTGCTCCCCATGACATGTCGAGGCGACATGAAAACGTCAAACACTTTAATCCAAACTTGAGATCTGGGAGCCAATGGACGCTAATGCACACAGGATTATCCTATCGGAAACAAATGCGACACTTGTGTAAACCCACAGAGCCAGTTACATCTCGTTGAGGGATTTTAGCATAAACACACCAGGTTTTCCAGTTTCTTCGCCGACGCATGTGGGTGAGATAAAAACGCAGGAACGTCAGGATTTTTTTGTTTTTCATTGGAAAGTAGTGCATTATCCTCTCAGCCCTTCTTGCTTTCCACCCACTGCTGCGCATAGGCGTCTCTACATCTCATCTCATTGTAGACAGAAAGGCTTGCTAAAATCGGTGAAAAATGTATCGGACGTCGTCAAACTCGCGGGTCGTATCTAGACGAGGGCAGTTCAGGACAGAGATGGGTTAATTCGTAATAGTGCTTATGTTTTTAAGTATATTTATTATTTTAAGGTTAGCGCAGTGGATATTCGATTTCAAAGTCAGAATTTAATTGACACAATTTTACTGGCAATGTTCACAGTCTGAAGCTTGAAATATATCTAGCTAGCGACAAATCTGTCTACATCTAGAAGGTTGATGCATGTGCATTTTCAACCGACTTCAAAAAAAGGAGGAGGTTATCAATTCGACGTGTATGTATTTTTTTTTTGTGTATGTTACCTCATAACTCCGTCAAATATGAACCGATTTAAAAAATATATATTTCGTTTTAAAGAATGCATTGCAAGGTTGGTCCCATGTAATTTTTTTCAAGATCGGAGAAAAGATCTTGGAGCTTGAGACCGAAATTCCTCACCAGACAACTGCAGCTCAAATATTATAATGATTCTTTTTTTATTTGAAAGGCTTTACTACCAAGTTGGTCCCATTTTAATTTGGTGAAGATATGATGAAGAACTTCGGAGATATGGAAGAAACTCCTTAAAAAAATTGAAGTCGGTTGTTTTTTTTTGTTAAAAATTTAATTATTACTATGTAATGTTACTACTATATATGTATTATATACTACCACACTGGTCAGTTTGGTGCGCGACATTATCGTGCGGCGTCGTGCGCGTCACATTCGCCCTGATGACGACCTCCGTATGAGCAACCTCATACGGAGGTCGTCATGCCGACATGATTCAACAATCATGTCGGCCAGTAGCTGATTTTGCACGTAAGTTACCCGTATGTAACATACAGTAATGTCTGTGTCTCACGTTAGATTTAAACAAAAGTAATGTTACGTTTTATTACTACGCACATTCTATCATTCCTTAAGGACACACACTATCACGTCTTTATCCCTAATGGGGCAGACAGAATCCAGGACAGCAAGATTCAAAGGCCACTTTAAGCGTGAAGATGGGCGAAAAGATGGAAAAAAAAAAACAAAATAGTGATGGGATACTAGCCGTTATCGCCTATTTACAAGATTCATATTTTCGCCCATTCCCTCGATTGGCTTTTACGATCTGCGCGGTAAAAGAAGCAACTGGTACATGCCTTTTCTATTCTCACAGACTAGCATGAATGATTTTCTTAAATAGAAGCCTATAAATATTAATTTTATTTATATAACCCTAAAAACGATTAAACTTACTCTTACTCAAAACTAAGTTAATCAATCATGAAACGAATG